>CM032467.1:25508063-26760562 GCA_019059595.1 Marasmia exigua | reverse complement strand
CTTTTGTGAATACAATACTTATAATACATAGGAAACACATATGTTTGTACTGTGCGGGGATCGAACCCGCAACCCTTGGACCAAAGGCAGCGTTCACTACCACTGTTCCAAACGGGTCGTCGAAAATTACAACTGATTGATTTTAATAGTATGCACTGGGTAGATCCTACAGTAGTTTCATATTTATATTCATTTATTCACATCAATTTATAACATCACTGACACGTAATACAATCATCATCATCATCATCATCGTCAGCCCATTTAAGTCCCCACTGCTGGGGCACGGGCCTCCCTCAATCACATGAGGGGTAATTGCCATACTCACCACGCTTGGCAGACGGGTTGCCAGGGTTTTGATATAAATGCAGAGTTTTCCTTCTCTGGGTGCTGATGATCATGCCAGCAGCTTTACCTTAGTCGCCTTTTACGACACCTCGGTAAGAGTGAGGGTGGCCTATTCTACTCTGCCGGGGACCACACGTAATACAATAGGTAATAGTAATTTAGCCAAATGACAGAGCCATGTTAAAAATTACCTTTTAAGTAAAGTAAAGTAAAGTATCAGCCTATAACTGTCCCACTGCAGGGCAGAGGCCTCCATCATAGAAATCAAGTTATCGCTACTATGATGGGATTAGGCCTAATCACCACGCTTGCCAAATGCGGATTGGTTATCACAAACCCGAGCTATGTTCGAAAATTTCGAAACACAGTTTTTGCTCGACCCAGGAATCGAACCCAGGACCCCGAGTTCACGGCCGGTATTTAAACCACTAGACCAACAGGGCGTCACCTTTTTAAGGCACTTGTAAGGAAATAGGTAGATTTTTACATTTACAATTCTGTTCGATTACATCATATGGCGCAATTGGTAGTGACCCTGCCTCTTACGCCAAAGGTCGTGGGTTCGATCCCCACCCTGGACAAACATCCGCGCGATGAACACTTGTGTTTGTTCAGTGTATGGGTGTAATATATATATTTAAGTATATATTTGTGTTCCTCTGTTGTCTGATATCTGTAACACAAGTGCTTACGCTACTTAGTACGTAATCAGGTCAATGTATGAGATGTTGTGAGAATTATTATTAAATAAGTCCATGAAAATAGCACTTCAGTCGCCATCGACATTAAAATTTGGGCTTTACCTCGATAGTCACAAGGAATCTGAAATTTGAGTTGCGTGTTTGGCGACGGGACTTTTTTCATGGCGCGGACTTTACCTTCTGCAGCACCCAGCGCTTGACTGGAAGGCGGGAATTCATATTTTCTATTGAAATTCTAGTTACATTCAAAGTAAACGTACAGTAAAGTTCAATTTCCCGTTCCCTATTTATTCGATTCCCCATCAAGTCTCAACAAGCACCAGGCTAAACAGAACCAAGCGACAGTTAGTGCTAATCGGCGCAGGAGTTGCCCACGCACTATTGTTCTGGCTCTATAGCAGTGCAGGCGCAGCGATTGTATCGCCAAACGTATAAGGATTACACCGATTTTGCTGCTTTCTAGCTTGAGTGAAACAGTTCACTTGAGTGAAAAGATTATTACTCTTTTAAAGCTAAAGAATTGTGTAACTCATGAATGAGTGATTGATATTTATATTTATATACGCTTAATTAGCTCACTCCATATATGTCACGTACTAAGAGAATGACCGATTATATAGTAAATGAATGAGTCTGATATAATCGCTGTAGGCATACTTTATTTGTTGCACAAAATACGGAACTTCAGAACTAGTCTTTACAGAAATAGTTGGCCTTACAACTATTTGGTTTTAGCTCATGTATCCATCCATTACTTATATTTATTCTTTTCAATATATATATATAATAGATCGATGTTCATCATCCATTGCTATATTTGTTCCCTTGAAAAACTAGATGAACTGGTGACGAGACTGAGTGAACTAGAATGCTAAAGTGAACTGGTTCAAGTGAACTACACGTTCACCACACAGTCTCCTGCTTTCCTTTACAGTTTAGTGTTATCTCTCGTTTTTGGATTGCGCCAGATCTGTTAATGTGTTCAAATCGGTGTGTACCGCCATGGCGGACCGGTGTACCTAAGCATCGGACAACGTGGCGTGGGCGGGTATCGGTTTGTACTTTACTTTTAGGACCATATTGATAGCAAGTAATAATAGTTGCAAGATGTAGGCTTTGCTATAAAATTAGAAACACAGAATTTCGGTTTTCTTAAGTTGACGGGTAGGGCACACTAGCGACGCCAATCGATTTAAATTTTTAGCCATTAACCGGATCTATATTAAACAATTTCTGGGTAACAATCTCTCGGCAAACACTTTTTATTGCATTCATCATGCACAAATGTTGCGTCCGTTTTTGTAAAAGCGGCCACTTTATCCGTGAATCAATTTTGAATCAATCAATAAATAGTATAAGTGTTTGCTGAGAGATTGTAACCACGAAGTAGCTAAACATTAAAATCGATTGGCGTCGCTAGTGTGCCCTACCCGTCAACTTAAGTTTTTCAATTGCTATGTACAGTCATCCACACATCAGGTTAGTACAATCTGTCGAAATCCCTCAATTGATATTGAATCGAACGCCTTTGACATTAAGGTGAGAATCGAGTGAAGAAATTGTCAGTTTTGTATATTTGGATGTGTGGTTGTACCTATTGTAATTCATGATTTATTACGTTGTTAATGAGTTCATATTTCCACACAAACAAATGTTTACAATGGTTTTATTTATCACTGCCATTAATTTTTCAATCAAAATGTATTGTATGAGTTTCAAATTATCATTTTTCCAAAATTTAACGATCCGTCATCCAAACGGGAATAGGCATCACTCAACCACAGTAAGGTTGCTACTAACAAAAAAGGGAAATGGGGATTTAAAGGTTGGCAGCGCACTTGTGACTCCACTGGTGTCGCGAGTGTCCATGGGCGGCGGCAATTGCTTACCATTAGGTGATCCGTCTGCTCGTCTTCGACCTATCACATAAAAAAGAAAAAGCTACCATCGGTCAAAAAAAGCAACATCCTATACCATCGTAATGTACACAAAATTTAAACAACTCGTATCTTTGTATCGACAACCCATCGCACGGTGCTTAATGATGTGATTTTAATCTATAAAACTGTGACACTATGACAGGTTACTGTTATTACAAACATTACAAAATACAACACTATCATTAACATCTCACAGACCAAAAGGAACCTTAACTGGTTCAGATAAAGGTTAATTTATCGGTAAGGATATTGTTGCGCAGTCATGTAAGCTTTAGCTTGACATCCGTCGCACGCGCAGCGCGCCGATTATTCGATAATTTCCGAAGATTACCATCGCGTTTTGAGTTTGACAACACTACTTATTTCGTGTGTGGAATGTGTTTAATATGTGTCATTATGTATGGAAATATAAAAGGTTGATTGCAGCGTTCTGATGGCCGCGATAATGCGGTAGCAAACTATTAACTTATTTGATGTTTTCAAATTGTTATCATTTACTAATTCCATCTCATCTTAGCGAATTCCCGGTTACATCTAAAGCTGTCACTTTGTACTGTACCTACCCTTAAAGTATAATTCAGGATTGGGTCTGGTGTTGATGTCGCGTCGCGTGATGGTAGCTCAGTGGATAGGAACGCGTCGTACGCGGAGGGTTGTGGTTCGAATCCGAGCATGCACCTCTGGATTTTTAAATCTATGTGCGTATTTCTACTACTAGCTCAGCGGTCAGGCATCGTGAAGAAAACTACACATTAGCGATCTCTCTGATTTCGCGGATGTTTATGGGCGGCGTTGATTACTTTCCATCAGGTGACTAGCTTGCTCGTTTGTCCGCCTCTAGCATAAAAAAACTACACGTTTCGAATAGTTTCCGGAACGCTATGATTCAGTTGGTCTGGTTCCCCTGTTAAGGCGACGGGTAGGGCACACTAGCGACGCCAATCCATTTTAGCTAATAAACCGGATCTATTTTAAACAATTTCGGGGTTACAGCCTTCCGGCAAACATTACTATTTATTAAATAACCATGCACGAAGTTTGGGTTGGTTTTTGTACGCCAAATAAATTGATTCAAGCCAAAAGTGGCCGCTTTTGGCGGTAACCAATTTTTTGCGAACGCGTTGGACGCAACATTTGTGCATGGTTATTTAATTAATAGTATAAGTGTTTGCCGAGAGGTTGTAACCCCGGAATGGTTTCAAATAGATCCGGTTTAGTAGCTAAAAATTAAAATCGATTGACGTCGCTAGTGTGCCCTACCCGTCACCTTATGACAGGTGGTACGGACCAACCGGATCATGGTTAGATGATCAGAATCATTATCTCAACAAGTTTGAGAAACTAACTGAAACGTGCAAGTTTCCTCACGATGAGTTCCCTCACGCCTGAACTTTTTTTTATAGAGGCTCAGTATATTGGCTCTCCTCAGCCTGATGGTAAGCAAGAGAAGAGCCCAAGTTGCAATTACAACGGAAGCGATGTCAAGACATCACCTCCGTTGGCGCCGCCATACTGTCCCGCGAGATGCTTCTTCACGCTTCGTTTGAAGGAATCCATATTGTAGGAAGGAGGAAATACATGCGCCGGCAACGTGTTCCATTTCTTGATGGTGAGCTGGTGTTAGACCGCACATAGATCCGAGGTGCGTGCTCGTATTCGAACCCACGACCTACCAAACACCCACCTAATATATGTTCCACCAACTAACAACTGTATTGGGTCGGACCCGAACCATTGCGTCCTCAGGGCCTACAACGAAACCAACCCTAACGCACGAGAACACCTGTCCCATTATATAAAAGTGACGCACGTGTGTGTGTGAAAGGGATGGGAATAAAGATTCCGTTTTTTTTTATGTCATAGGTGGCAGACGAGCAGACGGATCACCTGATGGTAAACGATTGCTGCAAGCCCATAGACACCCGCGACACCAGTAGAGTCACAAGTGCGCTGCCAACCATTAAACCCCCTTAGCTCCGGATTGGGTCCTCCGGTACCCTCACTCACGCAGCGAAACATAGCACAGTGCTGCTTCACGCCGGTAAGGCCGTGAACACTCCGGCGTATCACTCCGGTCGAGTCGGCCCATTCATGCCGAAGCGTGGCTCTCTCACGGCCCGGTTGTTAATTCCATTTCGTTGTAGGCTGTCTGAAGAATAGTCTCAACATTAGCGTAGTACTAAGTTAACCCTGCGCCTAACGCCTGACTTATGTGATTGCTCGCTCTGCTCGCTCGCTCGCTCGATCGATCAATTTGCAGCGCCATGATTTAAGGGCTGGCGAAAGGTCGTGTCGATCCGAGGATAGGACACCTCGCTCTGTAGCTTCATAATTAATTCTTGCTTTTGTTGCAAGAACTGTTTGTTTCTTTGGCAGAGTTATGGGACTTATCTGAGTTGCACTGTTATTGTTCGGCCTCTAGGATTTAAAGAAAAGGAAAGGAATATTGATTTATGTGTGAAAATGTATTGATTTTACTTTCTATTCCTTAATAAAAAATATTTACTGGCCAATTGTTATGCAATCTTTTTTTGACCAATAATACTTACCTACCTATATCCAGAGTATTATTAAGTACCTAATTTTTTTATGTGATAGGTGGCAGAAGAGTAGAAGGCTCACCTAATGGTAAGAGATTGCCGCCACACGTAGACGCCCGTGATACCAGTGGAGTCACAAGTGCGCTGCCAACCTTTAAACCCTCATTTACCCCAGATCGTGCCTCCGGTACCCTCACTCACAGGGAAACACAGCACAGTGATGCTTCACGCCGGTTTTCTGTGAGGCCGGGGTATAATTCCCCGGTCGAGCCGGCCCATTCTCAACGGCTCCCATGGTCAACCTTACTCTATGCCTATTATGCCTTATCTATTAGGTATGAATAGTAGGTAATCGTTTGGAAAATCAAAAGTCAAAAGTAAAGCAAAGATATGGTATAAAATAAAAATAATCAGTTAAGCATAACGATCACGTGTGAAGCTAAATTTTTTGAGGTAAAAAGTTTTGCTCTATTTGTAATAATAAGAGAGTACTACGAGCCACACGATAAACTGCGGAAAGTTGATTCTTATTTCATTAGATATAAAGACTGAAATGCACTACAGAATCATTTTGAGAGTAAGTTGTAAGCGTTATCCAATACAGGACTGTACATCGAAGTCATTACAATAAAGTCTTGTCAAATCAAATTCGATAGAGTTGCCTACTCGATTATTGCCTTATAATATTTATTCAATACTCAATATTATATTATTGGGTATGTATGTATTGTTTATTATTATTTATGTAATGTAATAATATTAATATATAAAATAATGTATATTTTTGCCACTCTCAATTTCATTTTTTAAACTACTTTGCTCTGCCTTCCCTTATTACGAATACGATATTTCTTTCCTCTACCCAAAGGTTGTCTGGAAGAAATCGCTACAAGCTATAAGACCGCCTTATTGTACTGTCTGTTGCTGTTGTATCATGCTTGTATTTTATTTTTGTGCAATAAAGAATATCTATCTATCTATTTATTTGATAAGAGTACTGCCACGCATGAAGTAGGTACATATGTACATTATGGTATGAAGAGAAAGACTCACCATATTAAAGTGGTTTTAATCGCAAATAAAAATTTCAATATAAAAAAAATCTGCGCACGAACAAAGCGGAGAATGGCCGTTGCCTGTCTTATTGAAAGATCTCACGGACGACACAAAAATCTGTTAAAACATTATTGGAACGCAACAGAAAAAGTACTAAAGAGGATTACCTGTTGGCAAATACGATCCGCGATCGAACGAGGCCGCAATCGGCCCATCGGTAATTTGGTAATAAAATGAAAATGCGCTCAAGCTTATCGCCAATCCGTCCTATATAAACATTCCTGCGGAACCGTAAGAATGACGCAAATACCATCACTGATAGCACACGAAAATTGCTCTTATTGCTGGAAAAGAATGCCAGCTTGAATTATAAGGCACATTGAAGTTTACGCGAGCGCAGCTAAGGGTTGAAATTGCGTGCCACTCGAGCATTTCTTGCGCGCTGCACGCGGTTTCGAGTCGGATTCGCGTGGCCGCAAATTTAATTTTCTTTAATAAGCTCGGTGCGTTCGTTTTTCTGGAATTTGAGACTTATCTTGTCGTGGTAAGTTGCGTTTTGGTGTGGGGGGTGTTGGTCGTGTTTGAAGTCGAGTATCGGGATGCAGCGGGTTTCATCGCGCACGATGCGGCCGGCGATAGCGGCCACGCCCCGTTTTTTCGTGGCCGGCCAACAATGGGGTGATCTGCTAACTAAATAACGCGAGATGGATCAGTGGAGCGATCCGGCTCACTCGCTGACGTGTCTTACGCGTGATCAAGCTTTAGGGTTCCGTGGTGGGACTGGAGGAGATTGGAAAACTATAAGAAATTGAAAAAAAATGGCCAGAAAATACAGAGAAAAAACATGAGGTATACAAAAGAAGATTCAAGGTTTACTTTACTATATAACTATTGGTTAAGCTAGGTTTTGGTCATAAAACATATTTTAGCGATATTTTCGCCATTGGTTACTTTTTAAACCATTAGTTTAGTTTAACTACGGATCAAAAAGTCGGCCCTTATTCACAAATGTTTTTTTTAATATATTAAATGGGTTTGCACTTGACCTCATTTCACCTGATGGAAAGTGACAATAGGGTCTAAGATGTAGCGTGCTTACCAAGAAGAAGCCTATTCACTCTCGACTTCAAAGTCACCCAAATTGGAGCTCTCTGGGAATACAGAAGCCGGCAAGTTGTTCCATTCCTTAGCAGTTCGTACCAAGAAATAAGAAGCGAAACGCTTAGTACGAGCTGGTGGAACTTCCACAGTGAAAATGTTTGTTTAACTAAAACGGTATCACAAAGCAGTTTTCATTCTATTTGCGAAAATTAAAAAAAAACATTTTAGCTAACAAAGGATTTATTGAAAGTTTATGAATAAAACTAAATTTTGACGACCCGTTTGGAACAGTGGTAGTGAACGCTGCCTCTGGTGCAAGGGTTGCGGGTTCGATCCCCGCACAGTACAAACATTTGTGTGCATGAACATATCTGTTTGTATTCGTCTGGGTGTTATCTATGTATTATAAGTATGTATTTACAAAAGAAAAGTATTATATGTATATATTTGTAATCCCACTGTTGATTCTGATATCCGTAACGCAGGTGCTTGAGCTACCTATTTCGGACTCAGATCAATGTATGTGATGTTGTGAATTTTTTTTTTAATAAAGCCCACCTTTTAAAGATATTTTGATTTTTATTAACTTTCGTATACTACCTAATAATTTATTTCATAACATATAGAACGGTGTGTTGTATAGTTGATTGTGATAATTCACATTGCTTAAAAGTTAGTCTAGAATTCGGCCTTATAAAGTAGGTAATTTGTACGGAACCCTATAACGCCCATGTTCCAACGCCCTTGTCCGGTTTTTTATCAGTATTCAGAAACAGCTTTAGCAAGTGTTAGCAAGGCGATGTGAGAATGTTTTATTAAGAATTTATTAATTAATGTGAGAAATGTTTCGACACAACTATGAATTTGTAGTTTTTTTTTTATGAGAATCGAGCAAGCGAGTCACCTGATGGTAGGCGATCACCGCCGCCCATGGACATCAGCCACACCAGAGAGAGTGGAGATGCCTTGCCGGCCTTTTAGGAAGGAAAAGTATAATTGCAAAATGGTTTTTTTTATGTGATAGGTGGCAAAAGAGAAGACGGATCTCCTGATGGTAAGCGATTGCCGCCACCCATGGACACCCGCGACACCAGTGGAGTCACAAGTGCGCTGCCAACCTTTAACCCTCGTTTCGGGCCTCCGGTACCCTAACTCACGCAGCGAAACACAGCACAGTGCTGCTTCAAGCCGGTTTTCTGTGAGGCCGTGGTATCACTACGGCCGAGCTGGCACATTCATGCCGAAGCGTGGCTCTCCCACGGTCAAATACGGATTAAATACAGTATAACATAAAACCAACGTAAAACAGCGCCTGCGTTGTATTTCGCTGAGTGAGTGAGAGTACCGAAAGCCCAAATCTGGGGGGATGGGGAGTTTAATGATTGGCAGCGCACGTGTGACTCTACCGGTTGTGCTACCTGTGTTGCCGGCGTCCATGGGTGGCGGCAATCGCTTACCACCAGGTGATCCGTCTGTTCGTCTGCCACCTATTACATAAAAAACCTACACGTTGAAGTACTGAAACAAGCAGGTCTTTATGTAATAGGAACAAGAAGTTTTTCAATTGTTTAAAAAACTCCTGGTGCATTTTGGTATTGTTTGAGGGTGTTTTTTTATGAGAAAGGGAGGCAAACGAGCAAACGAGTCACCTGATGGTAAGTGATCACCGCCGCCCGTGGACATCAGCCACACCAGAGGGAGTGGAGATGCGTTGCCGGCCTTTTAAGAAGATGCTCGTTTCTTGAAGATCTCAATGTCGTAGCCGGTTCGGAAATATCGCTGCGGGAAGTTGATTTCACAATGAGGAGGGTTACAAATATCAGACGGAACGGCGCTGGCTTCATTTTAATTTACCTGACTCCTTACCCTGAATCATAATTAAACAAGCACCTATACACATCATGGGCCTTTCAGATACCAAAATCTGCACGTTCTGTCGCGAGGACGAAGGAAACGATTATCCACGTCCTCGGCGAGCTGCATAGCGCTGCATCACTGCAGAAGCCGGCACCTGGGAGCACACATGATCTCGGCAGACGAGATCAAAAGCTCCCCCGTTAGCTCCATCCTCGGGTTTATCCTGGAGCTGGAGCTACATGAGGTGCTGTAATAAGTTCTGGGGCTGCCACAATAGATCTTCTACTGGTCGCAGTGGCTATGAGACGCAATGCTCACCACATTTATTTCAAATAATAAATACCCTGAATCATGGTACAAGCGTACCCTAGAGCATTCAAGGCAACGGCTTTGGATGCAAATGGGAAGTACACGCTGAGATAAAATATTTTATATATATATTATATATTCAACCTATCTACGAAAGATATTTTTAAACTAAGCGTAAAGTAGGAGAGACTCAGACTCTCTTATTAAAAAAACCTAATCTAAGAGAAGTTCCGGAACTAAAAACCTTCAAGCCTAGGGCCAGGTATGAGCTTTAGCACGGTAACTTAAGATCGTGTTTTTTAATAAAGTGGACTTGTACATTAGATAGATACACTTTATTGCACAAAATTTACAGATCTGAGTCTAAATTATTATACTAAAACAATTTAGGCGGTCTTATCGCTAATAGCGATCTCTTCCAGACAATATCAGGGTATAGGAAAAGTATAGCGAATTAAGAAAAGGAGTAAGGCAGTGCAAGCTGCCACAATAGATCATCTACTGGTCGCAGTGGCTATGAGACGCAGGGCTCACCCCATTTCTATCAAATAAAAAAAAGGCAGTGCAAGTCAGAAAGAGAGAAAAAAAAAGACATTGTATAAATACGATTATGGTATATAAATACATACATTATCTAAAATAAATATAAATACTAATACATACTAGTAAATTACAAAACAAATAAACATACATACTGACAGTTTATTGGATTGATAGATACGTAACCAGGGAAATAGGAGACAATGAAAGGAACTACAAAGGTTTAGGAAGATAAGAAATGATCTTTAACTCGGGACTTGAAAATAGAGAGGGATTCGGATTGCCGGATGGAGAGGGGTAGGTTGTTCCAGAGGCGGGTGGATTGGACAGTGAAGGATTGTGAGTAGGAGTGTGTGGAGTGGAGTGGGAATGCGAGATGGAGTTTGCGGGATGATCGCATCTCACGATCCTTAGTGGGTTGTAGGAATTGGAATCGCTCTTTGAGATAAGCAGGAGTCAGGGATTAAATAAAATGTACAAGATCTTCGACGTGAAGGAGTCGGAACACGAAAAGCGGACCCCGGGCTTCGGATTGACAGCTTGAAACGCAACCGGGACAAAACGCTGATGATGATTGAGGTACAAATGTGTTATGACCCATAAGGAAGTGGTGGCCTATATTTATCGATGTTTCTCATTTTACAGCTCAGTTTTCCGGCCTCCTCCAATCATCCAGTTAATTATAAACGCATTAATTATATCTGTAACTATTGTTTTTCCTGCCATAATCGGCGTGATGCTTGTTTGTTGACTTGAAATGCGATAATGCGCTCCTGATTTCAGTTTTGAATAATGTTTTTCCTTAGAGGAAAACATTATCTGTGACGGAATGATCCTAGTTACAAATATGTTGTGTTTAACCCTTTAAGTTGACGGGTAAGTCACGCTAGCGACGCCAATCGATTTTAATGTTTAGCTCCTAAACCGGATCTATTTTTAAGAATTTCGAGGGCACAATCTCTCAGTAAACACTTATACTATTTATTAAATAATCATGCACAAATGTTGGGTCCAACGAGTACGCGTAAATCAATTTTTCGCGTATAAAAATGGGCCCAACATTTGTAGGTAAACCTGAAATTGTTTAAAATTGTATTGAAACCCCCTATGGACACCAGTGGAGCACAAGTGCACTGCCCTCTTTTCCCCCTGACATTTTTAATTCATGTTTCATCGTCAGCCCATTTAAGTCCCCACTGCTGGGGCACGGGCCTCCCTCAATCACATGAGGGGTAATTGCCATACTCACCACGCTTGGCAGACGGGTTGGCGAGGGTTTTGATATAAATGCAAAGTTTTCCTTCTCTGGGTGCTGATGATCATGCCAGCAGCTTTACCTTAGTCGCCTTTTACGACACCTCGGTAAGAGTGTGGGTGGCCTATTCTACTCTGCCGGGGACCACACGGCAATTCATGTTTACGTAAATTAAAATCGTAAAACGTTTATTGCAATATTTTTTTCGTAACATGGCCTATGTTTCTTTTAATCAAATATTTTAGTGTGGCAGAATTCATCCAAAAACGTAACTATAACTCCGACTTCAACAACTGGAAACCCTCATTCCTTCTCAAAATTTCAGTTTATAGTAATTTTAACTCGCTAGTTAACTATCTGGCCCGGTTTCGCATGGGTGCAACATTATACATTAGTCACCTTATTACAAATCACGATCTAAAATGTATTACCGTACTAAAACTCATGTTAAAACGGGCTTTCACGAGTTTTGTTCCGGGACTAGCCTTAGTTCGAGATTTTCCTCTTGAATTAGTTTATTTCCAAAAAAAAACCCTTATCAATAAGATCTACGCATACATATCGACAGAACACGAATACGGCTTTGTTTTTTACTATGTAGTGACAACAAACATTCGCAGGTGAAACCGTGGGCGTAGCAAGCTAGTCATTAAAAATAACAGACCATAAAAAAACATTAAGTATTGCTTAATATGGATGCTTACAAACAGTAAGACTTGTCGCCTATCAAAAACTTCCATCATTGAACTAGTTGGTCGTTATCATTCCAATTATTCATACTTTAAAATGCCAGTAAGTGCGAGACGAGATAGGATCTAAGAGGCAAAAACAGCAAGAGCGATACATAATCTACTGGCATAATGTTACTAGGGTTCCGTGACAGACTTGTTGACATAAAAGAACCTAAGATACGCCGTAAAGTCAGTACAATATAGCTTGATTAAAATGACAGGCATTGGGTGTCACAGAAAAATGAGCTTTAGGGCAATAGTAATACAAATCTATGGCATGGGACTTGGTTAAATGATCATAACCCTTATGTATGTTTATAGTTACGCTGCCCACGCCATACCTACCTATAATGTTGTTGTGATTGAGTTGTGTATATAAAAAGACCCTGATTGGCGAGTTGACAGTTCCGCTGCTTATGGTATCCTTTATCAAAATATGTTTGATAATAATGTTAAATTTGACAGTGATTTGAACGCGGTTCCGCAACACTCTATGTCCCGCACCAGCACAAATGAAACTGATTTTTGTGTTGAGTCTGGGTGTTTGCACCTTTATTGTTTGTTTTTTTTTTTATGCTAGAGGCGGACAAACGAGCAAGCGAGTCACCTGATGGAAAGTAATCATCGCCACCCATGAACTTCTGCGAAATCAGAGAGATCGCTAATGTGTTGCCGGCCTTTTATTTAAAAAAGAGTACGCTCTTCTCTTGAAGATCCCTAAGTCGTAGCCGTCCGGAAATACTCCTTTTTACCCGAATACGGCAAAGCAAAAGGAGGGTTATGATTTTGACAGGCTATGTATGTATGTATGTATGTATGTATGTATGTATGTATGTATGTTCATCTGTTTCCACGTAACTTTTTAACTACTTATCAGAATTCGACAAATGACATATCATTATAAGCGTCTTGATCGTCCGCTGGTTATAGGCTATATGAAGTTTCACAAAATCTAATGTGGCACCCTCTAGCGGACAAAACATACAGAGTAAAAAAATAAAGTTATGATAAATATGCCGTGTTTGGTATCATTTGAAAGCGCTTGACTTGTACATTTTGAATATATATATATTACTAGCACTTGGACACCAAAATAGTACAAATAAAATAAAAGTAAAAAAACTAAAACCCAACTACGACAAAAACGTCGCTGAAAAAGTATAAAACAAGCCTTCGTTGTCAATTTATGCAATATTCACTATGTAGAGATAAAATTTCATGTTTGGAAATCCGCAGTCACACGTTGTCAAAGGGTAGTATATTTAACGTGTGACTACGCCTTTCCAAACATGAAATTTTATCTCTACATAGTGAATATTGCATAAATTGACAACGAAGGCTTGTTTTATACTTTTTCAGCGACGTTTTTTGTCGTAGTTGGGTTTTATAATATTGAATATTGTGATTTCTAATAGTACCTAGAGAGGGACACGCTATTTTGGGATACGAACCAAATATTTTTAAAGTAACAAATTGAGTATGTTGGGAAAAACAGAGTAAATGTTTCAGTAACAATGTGAACAAACATTCCCAACATAGCCACCCAAGAGTTTAAGTTAAATTAAAAATGCATCTTTTTTTTTACTGCTTATTTGTAGACGAAACCAGGAGTATACAGAGATGAAACATTTGCAAACGAGAAACGAACTCCGTCTACAGAACCCTTGACCTTCCCTGCCGTCCCTATTCCCGCCTATCTCCGCAGTTCTATCATTGTATCAGGTATATCTTCGCATCTAGGTGGGGGTGGCCCCTCCCACTAGCGAGCTCAGAACCAGTCCAGCCAGTTCCAGCAACCTTCGATTGACTTTACAAGTGGCAGTAATGAACACACGTGCTAAAAACTTGCAAGTAATGTGGCATTTTATCGACTGGCTGAATTACTTCGATTTGTATTTACAAGCGAGAGATGGTATCGAATAACATGAATTACTGCTAATTAAATCATGTTCGGGAGTTGATAGGTGTTTATGATGTCACTGTAGTGGATTGGCGGCCATGTTTGATGAGTGTGGAAACTTGTTGATGTCATTTTCTGATCAATACTTAATTAGACAGCTGGATATTAGTGACTGTTAACATTGCTGCACCCTGTTATGGGTTGACGTGGCATTTAAAAATAGTTGGAGATGTATGTACTACTAATTATAACCGAATGACAGAAAAATTAAACAGCGGATGGGGCGGCATTCAGCATTCTTTAGAGGTGGAGTTGCTAATTACTCATTGGGTATTTAACTGACGCTCGAATAATCAAACCATTCTTTAAATGAGAGAGAATGCTTCTTTAGACTGTAAATTTATAAAATCGTGTTGGTAATCTAAAAATACCAATAGCTTTCACCAGTTCCATCTATTTTTATAGTTTGAACTTAAAACCCTATATATAGGTATTGTTGTACCCCATAATCTGATTGCTCGCGCTAATCTCGGAAGCTACTGAACGGATTCAAATGTTTTTATTTGACGACCCGTTTGGAACAGAGGTAGTAAACGCTGCCTTTGGTCCAAGGGTTGCGGGTTCGATCCCCGCATAATACAAACATTTGTGTGCATGAACATGTCTGTTTGTATTGGTCTGGGTGTTTCCTATGTAATTATAAGTATGTATTTACAAAAGAAAAGTATTATATGTATCTATTTGTAATCCCACTGTTGATTCTGATATCTTTAACACAGGTGCTCGAGCTATCTATCTCGGAGTCAGATCAATGTATGTGATGTTGTGAAATATTTATTTATTGTTTATCAGTTAAACCTGAGCTGTTGCTTATAAAAATATAATTTATTTTGAAAAGAAAAAAAAACTTTTAGTGGCAAACCAATTTTTCGGCCACAACAGCCTTGTTAGACTGTACTCAGGGGCAATGCAATCCCCGCTCGTTAATTTTTCATGGTGGTGTTTACGCGTTGTCGAGATGTTGGCGCTCATCAATGTATCGCAAACAAATTAGCCGCGCGTCCGCCCGCTTGTTATTAAGAAATAAATTGGGCGAGACGGGGCAGGGCTGCCACTTGAGCGTATAACTTTAACGCCCGAATAGTAGGTACGATTGATGGTAGCTCTGCGGATAAAAGCGTAGGTATGCAAGAACGGGACAGTGTCACTTACGGACTTCTTAGAGTGATATGTTTGTAACAGAAAATTGATATATGATATATATGTAACAGATTTGTTGACAGAAAATCAGAAGTCCACACTCAAGATTTGCTAAAGAGCTATGGAGCGTAGCATTCTGGGAATCAAAAGATCAGATAGAGTGCGCAACTCTGACATACGCTCCAAGACGGGAATCGCGGATGTGGGTCGAAAAACTGCGAAGTCAAAATGGGAGTGGCCGGGCCATGTATGCAGAATTAGCCCTGAAAGATGGATGTCGACTACACGGCAGGCCCAAAAAAAGATGGTGTGACGATTTCAATACGTATGTCCAAGAATGGCAAGTAAAGGCATTGGATTGGGAGGGATGGAGTGACTTGGAGGAGGTCTTTTCCCAGCAGCGGGACTGCAGACTAAATTGTAAGCTGAAAGTCAGAAGCCTAAGCTCAAGATTGCTCATAAAACCAAGAAGCGAAGCAATTGCCGTGAAGCAGCACTATGCTGTGTTTCGCTGCGTGAGTGAGGGTACCGGAAACCCAATCCGGGGGAAAGGAGGGTTTAAAGGTTGGCAGCGTGGCGGTGGCAATCACTTACCATCAGGTGATCCGTCTGCTCGTCTGCCACTTATCACATGAAAAAAAACTTAAATTAAAAATATTTAGACTTTCTATCGCCACCCCTACGCGGTGGAGAGCAGCCCGCGGCAGCGCATATAAATTACAGATTTCCACATAATCTTTCATTTTTCAGTCTGCTAATGTCGTGTCGACCGATTGACATGGTTGACGTCTCACAACGTTTATCATTTTTCAAAATGTATTATGCACTTTTTTATTACGTATGTACCCTTCTTCTTGTGAGGGTAATTTGCCAATGTCAAGCGAAACAATTAATTGCATAAAAAATTACACTAAAACCCTTCATACTCATGTCACACACCGTTAATCTTTACTGAAAACATTGTATTGTATGTCATGCATCAAATTATCCATAATCATAAGCCGCGTAATACAAGTACCTTTACAAAATGATCTACATAATTAAATAATTTTTATTAACACATAACTTATAGTCATAACACCGCCGAAATCGTAGGTACATTTAAGTTTCGGTAATGCCTAGGTTTTTTTAAAGTTATATATTTTGTGCAATAAAGTCTAAATCTATCGATCTATCCATACATCTATCTGTCTATCTATTACATGGTATTATATTCTAATTGACTTTCCAGACTGATTATTATTCTTATTTATCTTTTTGTAGCTACTACAAAAAGCATTTTTTTCGTAATTTTGCATTTTGGAAATCGAAACTGTGGAAAATACAGTAGATACAGTGGGAATAAACCTTACCATTAAGAGTACGAAATATATATTTATATAGTTCACAACATTACATAGATCTGATTCCAAGATAGGTAGCTCAAGCACCTATGTTACGGATATCAGGACCAACAGCGGAATTACAACATATATACATTTGATTACTTTTCCTTTGTAAATACATACTTAAAATACATAGAAAACACCCAGACCAATACAAACAGACATGTTCATGCACAGAAATGTTTGTACTGTGCGAGGATCGAACCCGCAACCCTTGTACCAGAGGCAGCGTTCACTACCAAAGATCTAAACGGGTCGTCGTTCAAATGCTCGTTATGTAATTTCGTAACATAAAAATAATTTACAAAATAGAAAAGTATTTTAAACCTTATATTAGTATTAGTATAAGGTTCTTCTTTACAACTGTCAAATCAAATCTAAAACAATCGTTTAAAAAAAGTAACTCAATTATTTCTTTTCTTCTTAACCCTAAACAGCGCAAAGGAAATTAACTCCAAAAAAGTATCATACAAATGATTAGTCCCGATCTCGTTTCGCCATGAGTTGTTGTTCATAATCCCCTCCCCGAAGATGGAGGTCGAATTTCCGCCGCGGCCTCACCGGAACCAGCGCCATGTTTACAAATCGGGCGGGAAACGTCATCGAGAATTTTAAGCAGTTGGACGGTGACGAGAAAGATTGTTTTGCGATGGCGTTAGCACTGGATTTAGCGATGGCAACTTGGAAATTGCTTTTGTCTTGCCATTTGAAAAATACAAAACAAAAATATTTTTTGTTTGTATATATAGAAGATAGTTGTGTACATATTCCTAGGCATTATCAGATAAAATCCACTGAATAATGCGACCAGCAAATCACACGAACATCGTAATTTTATATGTTTTAAGATTTATTACACGATTGCACCTATTTGTTTTTATTTTTTTAATGTTAATTTACAATAAGTTAATCTATCTCCAAATAGACGACTTTTTATGTCTGCTTTGACCAATCTTTACTCGTGGATAAATCTATGTAACAACGTCAGATTTGTATACAATGGCAGCGCTATTCCATAGATTTGGTATCAGATAGATTTGGTATCAGATCAGGCCCTTAATGTAATATATTTGACACATTTAACGGTAAGGTGGGTGATCTTATCAACGACGTAATTGCAAAATGTTGTTGTAAGAAAAAAATGTAATTAAACCTAATTGGAAAGAACGTCTCCGAAAACATAATAATTCAGGCTTAATGTCCCTGCAATTTTTGCTAATGTTTTCGTTCAAGAAATAAGAAAAAGCCTTGGGACATTAAAAATAGATTCAGTGTTAATGACTACAGTATTTATGATTTTTTTCCTAAAGTTTTATGCTTAGGTAAATTTTATTATCTCTTACTAGCGATCTGTCCCGGCTTCGCGCGGGCGCAGTATTATGCCTACATAAGTAATATTCATCATCATCATCATCAGCCCATTTAAGTCCCCACTGCTGGGGCACGGGCCTCTCTCAATCACATGAGGGGTAATTGCCATACTCACCACGCTTGGCAGACGGGTTGGCGAGGGTTTTGATATAAATTCAGAGTTTTCCTTCTCTGGGTGCTGATGATCATGCCAGCAGCTTTACCTTAGTCGCCTTTTACGACACCTCGGTAAGAGTGAGGGTGGCCTATTCTACTCTGCCGGGGACCACACGGACACAAGTAATATTATTACACATATAAACCTTCGTCTTGAATTACTCTACCTATTTAAATAACCTAAATGCATTTATTTATTTAAAAAGGTACACCAACGGGATATGTATTATTCTCTTCTTCTCAGTCGTACACTCTGATTATGGATTGTCTGTATGTTGGGTAGCGGCTTTAACGAGACTTCTCCATCTTTCTCTGTTTGTGGTGCTGCGTGCATATTTAGTCAAGTATCACTTTGTAGCAGACTTGATACTGTCCGTCCACCTTGTAGGTGATCTACCTCGGGAGCTATGATCTTCCACTTTTCCCTGTACCATTAAACTAAAACAAAATTTTGATACATATGCCTATATTACAGGCGTCACGGCGTTCGCATAACAAGAATAATAACACAATACAGTACAGTATTTAAATCCGTTGAGTAGTTTTAAAGATTTAAGTTTACATAGGGACAGATAGCAAAAGCGACTTGGTTTTATCCTATATTGTGATCACATTCATTGAAGATATTAATATAAGACTATGTCAGTGACAAAGTTAAAAATTGCTTTAAACTTTATCAATTAATTAATGACCTATTTTTGTTTTCAGGTAAGATAATTTCGCTGTATTTCTGCATTATTATTTAACCGTAAGTAAATTAACGTTGATAAGGACGAGTATAGTTATCTTCATACGATAATGGTATAGTTTACTTAGGTAAAGGCTCCTACGAAAATAGCGACTACAATACTTTTAAATAACATTTGATGAAAACGAAAATAGTTTATTTAATTAAGGTCCATACATAACACCTACAGAATCATATAGAAAGAGGTAGAGGTCTACTTTCTTATATTATATTTTGTGACAACGTCCTAAAGTGTAGACATATTTTTGAAGTTGACTGTACACAAAAATGTACTTCTTTAATCGACTCTCACATTAATGTCAAACACGTTTGATTCAACATCGATTGAGGTTTGACTGACCGGATGGTGCAATTGGTAGTGACCCTGCCTCTTACGCCATAGGTCTTGGGTTCGATCCCCACCCTGGACAAACATTCGTGCGATGAACACTTGTGTTTGTTCAGTGTCTGGGTGTAATATATGTATTTAAGTATATATTTGTGTTCCTCTGTTGTCTGATATCTGTAACACAAGTGCTTAAGCTACTTAGTACGGAATCAGGTCAACGTATGAGGTGTTGTGAGAATTATTATTATTATTGTAATAGAATGATTTGTGGTTGCCGTTACCTGTAAATCTGAACTTGTGAAATCTCGAACTTTTTCACTTTTGAATCGCAAAAACACAATAACCACCAATCTAAAAACTACACAGTACAGTCCAGTTGAAATTAAAACATCGCTTCGTACATGGAAGCGAAAAGTTTTTAATCAGCTCAGACGAGCGCGGGACATAATGCGCGCGCCGCGGAGTTGGACAATGGCTAAGCGGGCTTAAACACGCAAGTGAGTATCTCTCATTGTGGCTCAGTGCTAATGGGAAACTTTTGTGGAAACGCTGCATTTTTCCATCGATTCGTCTCTTTGTTTCACGCCTAGGTATTCGAATGCATATAAGGTACATTTTATAGATCAGCAAAATTTTGGTGTCTAAATCTACACGCGTTATTGGCTAAGCAGGCTAACACGGAAGTGAGTATCATCCATTTTGGCTCAGTGCTAAAGGGAAACTTTTGTGAAAACGCTGCATTTTTCCATCGATTCGTCTCTTTGTTTCACACCTAGGTATTCGAATGCATTGAAGGTAAATTTTGTAGAGCAGCACCAATTGTGGCATCTTAATCTACTCATATTATTGGCTAAGCGGGCTAACACGCAAGTGAGTATCCCCCACAGATTTAAGTATCCCCCATTGTGGCTCAGTGCTAATGGGAAACTTTTGTGGAAACGCTGCATTTTTCCATCGATTCGTCTCTTTGTTTCACGCCTAGGTATTCGAATGCATTTAAGGTACAATTTTTTAATCTACACGCGTTCTTGGCTAAGCGGGCTATCACGGAAATGAGTATCTTCCATTTTGGCTCAGTGCTAAAGGAAAACTTTTGTGAAAACACTGCATTTTAAAATAAATTCGTATCTTTGTTTCACGCCTAGGTATTCGAATGCATTGAAGGTAACTTTTTAAAGAGCAACCATAATTTTGGCATCTTAATCTACTCGTATTATTGGCTAAGGGGGCTCAAACACGCAAGTGAGTATCTCCCATTGTGGCTCAGTGCTAATGGGAAGCTTTTGTGGAGACGCTACATTTTTCCATCGATTCGTCTCTTTGTTTTCATGCGTAAGTATTCGAATGCTCAATGGTACATAGTTGATGGGGCAGCAACAATTTTGGCATCTTAGTCTCTTAAACACGCAAGTGAGTATCTACCATTGTGGCTCAGTGCTAATGGGAAACTTTTGTGGAGACCTGCATTTTTCCATCGATTCGCCTCTTTGTTTCACGCCTAGATATTCGAATGCGGGAAAGGAACGTACTTGATAGGGAAGCAACAAGTATGGCATCTTAATTACTAATTATTGGCTAGGCGAGCATAAACACGCTAGTGAGTATTTTCGCCTTTTTGGCTTACAAGCGCTTACGCTAATTTTGTGTGGAAATGCTGATTTTTCCATAGATTTTCCTCTCATTGTTATTACGTTGGAGCATTTATTTGAACGTGGTGATGGTAGCTTAAACAATTTGGAAATCTGCTATAGCACATCCTTATCATCATCAAAGCAACTACATTTTTTTCATCTATAGTCATTTAAACTAATATAGTTTATTATCCTTATTAATACGCTTTTACCCATGAAATTTACGTACTGCGGTACTGCCTATTTCAAAACATAATTTTTGTTTGGCTAAGAATTTCTAATTTAAAATTAATTTTATTTTAAAAATACGGAATTCTTTTTCCAAAAGTAGTCATTTCTTTATTCAATAGTGATATATTTTCACTCATTTTCATCGTATTTCAATCTAAGTCATCTTTGGTCTGACATATGTAGGCACAAATTCCTAAGCTATATACCATGGTATCAGGTATATGAGATGTTGTATGAATATATTTATTTACGACAACTGTGTCTAGCTTTTACATCCGCTTCGGAATATCTTTTGATAATATCGACCCATTCAAAGACATAAAGCCGTCATTTAAATGACGTATCATTATTTATTTTTTTATAATAGAAGCTCCAACTCAAGCGGCACTTCCTTAAAATTAAAACCTTTTTTGTGTATGCTAGACGCGACAAACGAGCAAGCGAGTCACCTGATGGAAAGTAATCAACGCCGCGCCGCCTATGGACATCCGCGAAATCAGAGAGATCGCTAATGTGTTGCCGGCCTTTTAAAACAAGACCTATATCTAAGAATACATGTTCTTGTTCACAAGTATGAGATCACAGCATGTTATAGGAAATTATAACAACTAAGTGTGAGAGCGGTCGACTTTAAATCTTTCATTTTCATCTACTGTGCAACAGCAGGTAAGAAAAACTCACCTATGATAATGTTTGGGAAAAGTCACCGCCAACTATCATCAATTAAATGGGGTGTGTTTACAAATAAGTGCAGATAGGCGCTTTCTCCTTATCGCCAATAACAAGTTTATCGAGGACAATGCACTATCGGCTGCAACTGCATTCCACTAGGGCTGGGAGAAAAATACGAAGGAAAAGTTCTAACTGCAAAGCACCAAATACACTTATTTCCACAAAATCCCAGGCAAAGCCTAAAAGCTTTATTCCTTTGCTCTGTAAAAATGTTTATTGCTCGCATCCATTTGCGGCCGCAATTGGAGCCTAAGAGGCTGAATGTGTTACAAATGTAATTTGGTATTACGTAAATAGATACAATTGGGGGAGATTTAGTTTATTAGGTCCACCACAAAGTGCATATTTCATAAGATAAGGGCCCACTATCAACCCTTATCTTATGAAATAAATATTAAAAGTGTGCAGTTAATTGTGCGGCTGTTTGCATATAAAGTGGATCCAGAGGACCCATGGAGTTCAAACCCGAACAAAAACCTCTAGATTTTTTAAAATATGCGTACCTAGAAACATCGATTATGACATTCAACTTTTTTTTTCTCTTAATCAGCTGCATTGCAGCTTTCATATTCCGCCAAAATAATTTGATGGATTATGTTCGTATATTATCGATAGCTGTAATTTTTGTGGTTAAATACACTTCACCTTATTAAAAAACATGATCTCGAGTTATTACCGTACTAAAATCATTCTATTCCAATATAGGCATCGTCACGGTTCTTCTGGAATTGTTCTTAGGTCACAGTTTGTGAGAAATCATTACATTTTAACCGACTTTAATAATAATAATATTTTCCAACCGATTTTGGCTAAGGCGGACAATCTCAACGATCAGCCACTTATGCAGCATGTATTATAGTGCTAAAGTGTGTGCACAAACACAAGTGCACTCTCTATTCCATTGCCCTTATAATCCGATGGGACACCAGTGTGACACGACCGAAGAGGCAAACAAGACATGGCTGACATTGAGAATTTCTTAAGGTGACGGGTAGGGCACACTAGCGACGCCAATCGATTTTAATTTTTAGCTACTAAACCGGATCTATTTTAAACAATTTCGGGATTACAACCTCTCGTCAAACACTTATACTATTTATTAAATAACTATGCACAAATGTTGGGTCCGTTTTTGTATGCGAAAAATTTATTATCGCCTAAAGCGGCCACTTTTAGCGTGAATACATTTTTCGCGTTTGTGCACGGACCCAATACTTGTGCATGGTTATTTAATAAATAGTATAGGTGTTTGCCAAGAGGTTGTTTAAAATAGATCCGGTTTAGTAGCTAAAAATTAAAATCGATTGGCGTCGCTTGTGTGCCCTACCCGTCACCTTAACAGAAAATCTCAGGTACAACGTTTGGCCCGACCCGGGACCCCAAGCGCAGCCATCGCTTTCAAGTGTGACGCATTACCCACTGCGCCAACGAGACAGTCAACCGACTTTAACAAAAGGAGGAGGTTCTCAATTCGTCGGGAACTTTTTTTATATATGTTCCCCGACTACTCGAAGACACTTGGACCTATTTGGATTTTTTTTACTGTCCCATGTCAAGCTGCACATCCTAAAGGTTCGCCAGTGTCTCCAGCCCTAGGTATCGAGCGAAAGTGCACGTCTCGATAGCGAACAATGTGACACGTCGATAGCGTACTGTGATCGCGGCGTTATCGCGCGACTCCGTTGTTGTGCCCACACACAGCTAATGCTGTGCTCACACACAGCTAAAGCCTGTTTTTGTGTGCACTCACACATAGCTTATGTTACTTTAGAGCAACAACACACAACGGCGACTAAACTCGACCTCACGCTGTTTATACAAAGTAGTAACTCGGTACATAACTGTCTATTCCTATATTTTGAACTTAAAAATATCATTGATTCTTAAAACCATAAATATAATATTATAAAATAAACTTGCACCAGCAACCCTGTTTAAGAGCGCATTCAACACCCGTTCCGCCCTTAATTTCTGAGGGCGGGCTTCGATTGATACATGTTAAACCTAAATATATGTTAGGAAAAAATCTACATCATAATATCTTTGTGCTAGAAATACACGTTTTAACATAAATCAAAACAGCAAAGGTCAAATGTTGTTAACTAGTATTTTTTTTATTGCTTATTAAACGGTAACCGCCGCTCATAGACATCAACAATGCCGGAGCACAGTAATGCCGCTGCCTACCGTGAGAGAAGAACTCTTTTCAAACCTCGTTTAAAAAATGACATGTCATAGCGATCAGGGAACACCGCGGCTGGAAGCTCATTCCAGAGTTGGAAAAAGGAGAAGAGCGCGGGAAAAAGGAGCGCTGGAAACGAAGCGTTCTGGAAGGGATTGGTTCCAGGTATTCCAGGATTTTTTACTTTTAAAAGGCTGACAATACTGCGATACAAATTGAACACATCGCCATAAAACGTAGCCATATGGCGGAAAACTTATGGAACTTTTTTGTCCGCTAAAATATTAAAATTAGGTGCGAAAAAGTCAATATAATAAACAAAATTTAAATAAATGTTATGTAATGATATAAGCAAACGGTTATAAGAAAATCCATATTTTGGCGTAAATAAAGTCCGAGATAATGTAGGTACTCGTAATGATTGTAAACATGATAATTACTATACAATTTGTAAAATCACGAGCCCAATTCTCGTGCTTGTGATATTTTGAGAATATGGCGGATATCACCCGAAAACCATACAAAAAAAATATGTTTTAGTGATATATGTCGTATGAAAATAAATGTCACGAGCCCGAGAATTGGGCTCCAGGTAAATACTGTGCTCATAAGCCAAGCTTTGGATGCATTGAACGTGCTTGTTAATACACTCAAATATGATTTGATACCATGGGGAAATAATTTCAATATGACTATATACCATGACCATCTCCCCAAAAAAGTTATTATATTTTATAACAAGATTAAGAACGTATAACACTCCAGTAACAGTAATGACACCGCTGACACCTCGAGTCGTAGATCTGCCGGCCGTCCGAGCGTGCGCCGCCCGCCCACGGAAATTAAGGGCGGCACGCGTGTGGCATACACGATGCCGCCCGCCCTAGAGGGTTGGTTAAATAAGATCAGCGAGTGAGGTAGCTAGCTTGTGGATGAAACCGTTTTAACCTGGGCCGGAAGTTGTCATTGCATAAATACCACGGCCTCACAGAAAACTGGCGTGAAGAAGAAATAACGCTGTGTTTCACCGGCTGAGTGAGGAAAGCGGAAATAAATAAATATTTCATAACACATCACATCATCATCATCATCATCAGCCCATGTAAGTCCCCACTGCTAGGGCACGGACCTCCCTCAATCACATGAGGGGTATTTGCCATACTCACCACGCTTGGCAGACGGGTTGGCGAGGGTTTTGATATAAATGCAGAGTTTTCCTTCTCTGGGTGCTGATGATCATGCCAGCAGCTTTACCTTAGTCGCCTTTTACGACACCTCGGTAAGAGTGAGGGTGGCCTGTTCTACTCTGCCGGGGACCACATTGCCACATCACATACATTGATGTGATTCTGAGATAGGTAGCTCAAGCATCTGTGTTACGGATATCAGAACTAACTACAGATCTGATATCTGTAGTTAGTTCTGATATCCGTGGGCCAAGATCGAGACACGTTAAACTTAAATATATCTTAGGCAAAAATCTACATCAAAATATCTTTGTCCTAGAAATACAAGTTTTATTATAAATCAAAACAGCAAAAGCCGAATAATGTTGACTAGTATTTTTGTTGAGATAGGTAGCTCAAGCACCTGTGTTACGGATATCAGAACTAACTACAGATATCAGGAATTACAAATATATACATTTGATGCTTTTCTTTTGTAATAACATACTTATAATACTTAATTGCAGCGGCATGACTGTGCTCCGGCATTGTTGATGTCTATGAGCGGCGGTTACCGTTTACCATCAGATGGGCCGCAAGCTCGTCTGCCTATTTTAAGCAATAAAAAAACGTAGAAAACACCCAGACTAGTACAAACAGACATGTTCATGCGCACAAATGTTTGTACTGTGCGTAGTACGCCATTGAATGGTTGTTTTACACGCGATGGCATGCTATTAGGTGATCCGTCTGCTCGTCAGCCACCTATCACATAAAAACAAATACCCATTTGGTGATTTTCATGCCCATTCCATTTTAAGATGCACCAGATGCACCTTAGTGCATCTTATAATCTATATGGAGAACTCTTAAGGTGACGGGTAGGGCACACTAGCCACGCCAATCCAATTTAATTATTATCTACTAAACCGGATCTGTTTTAAACAATTTCGGGGCTAGAACCTCTCGGCAAACACTTCAACTATTTATTAAATAACCATGCACAAATGCGGACCCAACATTTGTACGCGCTGTGGTCCCCGGCAGAGTAGAATAGGCCACCCTCACTCTTACCGAGGTGTCGTAAAAGGCGACTAAGGTAAAGCTGCTGGCATGATCATCAGCACCCAGAGAAGGAAAACTCTGCATTTATATCAAAACCCTCGCCAACCCGTCTGCCAAGCGTGGTGAGTATGGCAATTACCCCTCATGTGATTGAGGGAGGCCCTTACCCCAGCAGTGGGGACTTAAATGGGCTGACGATGAAAAGTGGCCGCTTTTGGCGGTAATCAATTTTTCGCGTACAAAAACGGACCCAAAATTTGTGCATGGTTAACACACATAATACATTAGTAAATAGTATAAGTGTTTGCCGAGAGGTTGTGACCCGGAAATTGTTTAAAATAGATCTGGTTTAGTAGCTAACAATTAAAACGAATGGTGTCGCTAGTTATGGCTACCCGTCGCCTTAAGTTATTCATTATATTACTGTCACTTTAGCTTGCGTATGTTTTCTTTTGACTTCATTATCTTCGACTGCAGTGCATTCATATAAAGCACTTATTTAACCGAGACCTAGGTTACCGCAATCGGCGCAGATAGCTGCGTGTCTAGGTCTGATAACGGTTGATTGGCTATTTTTATCCGTCTGTCTCTTTGCTAATTAGTATATGACTTCCACCTGTTTATTAAGTGAGAAAAATATTCATTAATGAGGTTATAAGAAACCAAATTTATCCGCCATTAATGTCACAATAATTTCTAGAATGATTTAAACACTTTGTGGCCGACTTTTTTATGTCATAGCTGGCAGACGAGCAAACGGATGACCTGATGGTAAGCGATTGCCACCGCCCATGGACACCCGCGACACCTGTGGTTTCACAAGTGCGCTGCCGACCTCTAAACCCCCCTTTCCCTCGGATCGGGTCTCCGGTACCATCGCTCACGCAGAGAAACAACACAGTGCTGCTTCACGCCGGTTTTCTATGAGGCCGTGGTATCACTCCGCTTGAGCCGGCCCATTCATGCCGAAGCGTGGCTCTCCCGCGATCTTGCTAGAGATTATTGTGACATGAATGCCGTGTGCAAGAAATCGCGTTTGAAAATTCACGAATCCTTTTTTATTTTAAGTGATAGATCAATTTATCATTAATTGCCTTAATTTCATTACAACCAGTAAAAATCTATTGGTGGCGCACTGGTCCGTAAAAGGACTCGTCATAATTGGTACGGTCAGCATGAAAGTTGCTTAACACTTTAGTACCATGTCAAAGTATCTGTTCTGCCTATTATATTCAGTTTCCAAGGGGTTCGCAAAAATGTTACTTCTACATGGTACTAATGTGTTAAGCTACTTTTGATGCTGACCGTACAGCATGTTTTTTGTTCCCGTTAAATATATATTTGATTTAGTGTGTTTGTTTATTTTCTGTTTATTTATTTATTTAAAATAGGTACGCAAACAGATTACAGTCAATTTTTCAACCATGTAGTTAGTACAATATTAATTTAACTAGACAGTAACCTATAAATAGAATAGGCCACCCTCGTAAAAGGCGACTAAGGTAAAGCTGCTGGCATGATCATCGGCACTCAGAGAAGGAAAACTCTGCATTTATATCAAAACCCTCGCCAACCCGTCTGCCAAGCGTGGTGAGTATGGCAATTACACCTCATGTGATTGAGGGAGGCCCGTGCCCCAGCAGTGGGGACTTAAATGGGCTGATGATGATGATGAATTAAAACATGCGGAAATAATCACATTTAATTCCACTTAGATACAGATCCAACTTATACTGCCCGATTCCCCGTTACAACAAATAATTAAATGAAAACAATATTTATTCACTATTAGCGTGAATCCATTTTTTTTGCGTACGAAAACGGTATATCACTATATCTAGTTCAAACCAATTTCCGTTGTTAGTTTTCATGATTGTGTACATCATATATTTTTTTTAATTTTATAATTCATTTATTATAGAAGTTAGAGGGGGGACGGGGGGGACGGGGGACAATTTACCACTTTGGGAGCGCCTCTTGCGCAAAGTATTGTGTTTAGAAAAAAAATATGTTAAAAATCTCTACATTTTTAAAGACCTATCCATTGATACCCCACACGTATAGGTTTGATGAAAAAAAAATTTGAGTTTCAGGTTCAAGTATGGTAACCCCCCAATTTTTTTTTTCCAATTTTTGTGTAAAGCTCGTAATGCGGCTAACAAAATACATCTATTTAACAAGTTTCAATTGTTATAATTTCGGAGAAAAGTGGCTGTGACATACGGACGAACAGACGGACAGACATGACGAATCTATAAGGGTTCCGTTTTTTGCCATTTGGCTACGGAACGCCAAAAAACCATTAAACCAACGTAAATATCAGTCTCAATCTAATATTACAACTAACGCTTACAAGATCTAGATGGTATAAATCAGCTCGGATATTTTAGGGGGTCGTTAGCGACTTAAAATTTCAATATCTCCGCATCGGAGTGAGTGTAATGGCGAATAAATCAGTCGGTATCAATGTAGCCGCCGCTGTCAATAGGTGTGAGGTGGAAACGTAAGAATTATGAGGATAAGCCCTTATTTCATCTCAACGTCGAAAACGCAGGATGTCAGGTGCAAAATGGCATGGCTCATTAAGACCCGACATTAGATAGATAGATAGATAGATACTCTTTATTGCACAACATACAAAACTTAAAAGCTACGTAAACAGAGATACAATGTACAATTTAGGCGGTCTTATCGCTGGGAGCGATCTCTACCAGACAACCTTCAGGTAAAGGACATTAGATAGAAGAGGGGAGGGTGGTGCAATCCTTTTGATTTTGAATATTGATTAAGTAAATTTATAGTATAAATACATATTCACAGAAAAAAGTATTTGTGATAAAGAATGAAAAAGAAAAAGTGGCCACTTAAAATCATACTCGAGATGATTGTGAATGAATAGCGCTTAGACAATTTAATTTAAATAGAATAGCGTGTTCAAAATAAGTTGGAAAATTCACAAATCCTTTTTCATTTAAAATGTATTGAATAATCTTTCATTTAAAAATAGATTTTTATTGAATAAAAAAGAATCACTTAAGAAAATCAAAACAATAATTGTTACTAAAAGCTAAACTAAAAGGCCCAACGTATATTATATTGGTTTAAGGACAACCGACAAACCAATATTGTTGCATTACTTAAGACTACGGGTAGCCCTAACTAGCGATACCAATCGATTTAAATTGTTAGCTACTAAATCGGATCTATTTTAAATAATTTCGGAGCGGGAGTCTCCAAGCAAACATTTATTCTATTTATTTAATAATTGTGCACCACTTTTTGATCTGTTTTTGCACTTGAGATTTGGATTAACGCCATAAGTGGCCATTTTTGTACTAAAATTGAAGTATAAGTATTAAATAAATAGTATAAGGGTTTTCCGAGAGCCTGCAGCTTCGAAATGGTTAAACAGATATCCGGTTTAGTTGCTACCATTTTAAATCAATTGGCGTCGCTAGTGTGCCCTACCCGTAAAGGCTGCCACATCATCCACAGATCAACAAGTCGGTAAGCGGCTGACAAACATACATGTATTAGGGTATTTCATCGAGATATAGTATTTCCAGCTTCCCCCATCTAATTCATATGACCTCAAAATATTCATCATCATCATCAGCCCATTTAAGTCCCCACTGCTGGGGCACGGGCCTCCCTCAATCAAATGAGGGGTAATTGTCATACTCACCACGCTTGGCCGACGGGTTGGCGAGGGTTTTGATATAAATGCAGAGTTTTCCTTCTCTGGGTGCTGAAGATCATGCCAGCAGCTTTACCTTAGTCGCCTTTTACGACACCTCGGTAAGAGTAAGGGTGGCCTATTCTACTCTGCCGGGGACCACACGGCGAATATTGCTTACATTAAATTCCGGTGCCCCTGGTCCGATTTATAAAAATATTGCTCACATTAAAAATTTACTTCAAAATAAGAACACTTAAACACCATATCGAACTAATCTCATAGAAGGTAAGCATCTGTTAAACCTGAACACGACTAATCCCATAAAAGGTATATCCGCAGTAATCTTTCGTTCGCATCGAGTCCATTATCGAGAGGTGGCGATGGCGCGATAGCGGGAATAATTTGCAATAAATATAAGGCGGGGGTGTCGGGCAGCGCGTTCGATTCCCGGCCGAGACAAATTCTGCGAGGCCCGTGGCGATTATGAGATTATGATAATTATATTATTAGCAATTCGTTCTAAGGCTTTTTTTGTTTTCTTGTAAAGGTTATTGATTTGTTTCGTTTTAGTTTTGGTTGGTATGTTTGGGGTATTTTGAAGATGATCCAGTCTAAAGGATGCTTAAACTTGTTTTTTTTAGGTTATACTTGTATACCTAGTGGGTCAAATGGACAACATTTCATATTTTTAACATGTCCATATTGTTTTTTTATATGAAAATAGACATAAAATGAACAGAACCATATTTTTTCTTTTTTCAAAATTTGTCCATTTTCATGCATAAACTTTATTGAAATTCTTTTTATTCTAAATAGACGTAAGCGCCAAATGACGTCGTCGGACGGCTGAATACAGCGATATTCCTTTGCTTATTATTGTTTTGATAAAAAAAAGGTACTACTGTCAAAGGTAAATAATACTAGTGTTAACATTGTCAACGTCATTCATACATTCAACGTTGACAAGTTGTCTTTTTTTTTACAGTTACATGTCATGGGTTTGGCATTTTGTAAATTTAAAACTATAATGTGCTAAGCAAAGAAATATTTTACATTCTGCCGTCCGATGACGTCATCTTACGTTTTTTAGTTTTTAAATTTTTTCGCAGTAAATAAGCAATATAAAAAATGAATAAATATATATTCGAGCAGCGGAAAAGTAAACAAAGAATTGGTATTTATTGTTTCAGAGCTTAGCAATTTTGAAATTAGTGGGTCCACGAGAAAACAGGGATAATATTTATAGTTACTTTACGATTTCGACTGATCGTAACTTCTTTATTCGTAATCGATAATGAAATTCTTCTTTTAAATTCTTGCAAGTCACAACAATCAAGTATGATTTTTAATTAAGTTTGGTAGCCCACCCATAATTAAACAGGGTGTATCGGTAAATATAATTATTTGCAACGGCTCTTAGGCTGTTTTTTGGTTATAGTCGCTGTTCGTCGTTCCTACGAATATCTAGTGGAAATATTGTTACAAATATTTTACCATCAGTTAAGGTGACGGGTAGGGCACTCAATTTTAATTATTAGCTACTAAACCGGATCTATTTTAAACCATTTCGGGGCCTCTCGGCAAACACTTATACTATTTGTTAAATAACCATGCACAAATGTTGGATCCAACGCGTACGCGAAAAATTGATTCACGCCAAAAGTCGCCGCTTTTGGCGGGAATAAATTTTTCGCGTACAAAAACGGACCCAACATTTGTGCATGGCTATTTAACAAATAGTATAAGTGTTTGCCGAGAGGTTGTAACCCCGAAATTGTTTAAAATAGATCTGGTTTAGTAGCTAAAAATTAAAATCGATTTGCGTCACTTATGTGCCCTACCCGTCACCTTAATATGAAACCGCTTAACTAATATGATTTCTTTGGTTATAGTAATCTTTTTCAATTTATTCTTAAGTAAATAATAAACTTAAATTTTTTTTTCGACAGTATTCGGGTGGGACTTGAACCAAAAAGCACTTACGAAATGCGTTGACATACCAAGGTCTCCGGTAGCTTAGTCGATAAAGCAGTTGCCCGGTAAGCAAAGGATCGTGGGTTCGAGTCCCAGCCAAGGAGTGTCGAAACATTTTTAAGTACACTTTTAACTCTTAGGCTCATTTATTCTGTTATATTATGTAGGTAGTTATAATGTTACTACCAACATGATTGCATGCATCATCTTGAACATATGATCGGATCGATGACTGTATTAAAAACAACAAAATAGCTTCTATCCTTTAAATTATCTTTTTGTGTTTCTTGTCTTTAAGTACAAAACAAAAAATTAAGTACGTATCGTAACAAAATTATTACCTCACACGCTACAACCTCGGCCAATAAAAATTGCATCAGCATTCAGTAATCAAAACCATAATGGATTTTATCACTCGATACTTTTAAGCGTTATCGATTTTAATGCTAAATCGATATCGACTCTGTCGCGACATGTCGATTGTCGATCGTAACCGCCCACGCTAGTGATAAACTTATGTTTCGAAGCTGTTATAAGGTGCAACATTCTAAAGAATACAAAGTATCATGTAATAACTGTAAACTTAATAGTTGATTTTATTTATAGCAATCTTTTGCAATTTATTCTTAATGAAATAACACACTTAAAAAAATCATCTCATGTTCAGGCGGGACTCGAACACATACCTTCCATAATCCTGGTGGATTCTACCAGTTAGACCACTGAACGCCTTACTAAGCCGACAAAATTTGTAAGGGCTTCTTTTTATGTTATAGGTGGCAGTTGAGCAGATGATATATGTTGTATATAGATACAATAAGATAGCGTATTATAGGATATTTGTTAACAGTAACAAATGTCCTCTTTGTACAGTCACGGTGTGGCCTAAGAAATGGGCATTGTATCCGTTCTTTGCGTCAAATGTAACACCTGATTACTTACTTTGTAGTACTAAAATAATTAATGGCGATTGCAACAGTGCTGAATTATTGGAAACTCAAAAATAAAGTACATGTACCATGAAAGTTTAAAACAATATAAAATAATTATTTTCTCTAATTAATTACCAATGAAAATAATTTCTCATGTAATCACTGTACAGTTTTTTTAATAAGTTAATCATCTTTAAACTTAAACCAAATATAATGATTATTCACCAGCTGTTCTCAAAGGATGAGTATATAGACTGTATGAAATCGACTGACCGGATGGCGCAATTGGTAGTGACCCTGCCTCTTACGCCAAAGGTTGTGGGTTCGATCCCCACCCTGGACAAACATTCGTGCGATGAACATTTGTGTTTGTTCGGTGTCTGGGTGTAATATATGTATTTAAGTGTATATTTGTGTGCCTCTGTTGTCTGATATCTGTAACACAAGTGCTTAAGCTACTTAGTACGGAAAAAAAAAATAAACTGGCGTTAAGCGCCAAGTTAAGGTACCGGAGACCCAGGTACCGAGGGGGCAACGAGAGTTAAAAGATTATTTAGCAGCTCACCAGGTGTACCATTGATGTTGCATGTGCGGCGTGGGTGTCCATGTGCGGCGGTTATCGCTGACCATGAGTTTATTTGTCAGCTCGCCTGCCACATATCTAAAAAAAATTTACTTACTTGTGCACTGAGTGCACCGTATACCATTAGTTATAATGTGCACATGTTATCACATTAATTAAGTATATAGAAAAAAATGGTAAAGAAACAAATAATCTTGTTAGATCTACATCAGTTGGCTATAATTTTAAGTTACAATTATCAAAGACTATGTTTGACTACCTGTGCGGATAAAGAATGGGATCAGAAATGGCGGCGCATCTATCTACTTCTCGCTCGCACAGTATTTGCGTCTACACTCGCACTCGTGGGGTGCGAGTATAGACGCAAATAGTGAGCGAGCGAGAAGTGAATAGATGCGCCGCCATTCCTGATCCCATTCTTTATCCGCACAGGTTGTACATATAAAGTTATGTAATATTGTGAATAACTGCTATGGCCTAAAATATTTAAGTGTTACCCTTTAATATGTTAAGCATACGTAATGTTAACGGCTGTTGTTATTCCTTCATAAATAAATAAAAAATATGATCCACCCTAGGTCAAATGACGACTTAGCAAATTTGAAACAAACATATCTACTCCTTAAGTGCTCTTCACAAACTTTGTTTTATGAAGTTCAAATAAATAAATAAATATTTAAGAATACAAACAGATATGTTACACAAATGTTTGTACTGTGCGGGGATCGAACCTGTCACTCTTAGACCAAAGGCAGCGTTCACTACCACAGCTCCAAACAGGTCAGTTCCAATTTTTATGTAGAGAAGACACATTTTTCCTATGTAACCGAAATAGGTATTTCTCAAACGCATTTAGCGTCAAGCAAGTTATGTTCGCGCCGCGCTATCTGCACTATGCGCGTGCGCTATCGCTCCGGGCATCGGCGATACCTTCGCGCGGCTATCGTACTAGGGATGTTACGTTGTGGTTTCGGACTTATTATTTGACTAAACTAAATACAATGACTCGTGGCAGTTGGTGTCGTATATCATTCATACATCATCATCATCAGGCCATTTAAGTCCCCACTGCTGGGGCACGGGCTTCCCTCAATCACATGAGGGGTAATTGCCATACTCACCACGCTTGGCAGACGGGTTGGCGAGGGTTTTGATATAAATGCAGAGTTTTCCTTCTCTGAGTGCTGATGATCATGCCAGCAGCTTTACCTTTGTGGGTGGCTTATTCTACTCTGCCGGGGACCACACGGATCATGTACATACATAGGCCTTTACATATATGACAGACGATTTACGATGATGTGACATGGCAGCTGCGCTCATGACAGCTCGATGCGGGAGTGGATTTTGTGTTATCGATTAACACGAGTCTTGACCCGAGGTGACTGGTAGTAAAGTCGTAGTTGTAGTGACCCGGTGTCACTCTTTACGGGTCAGTGGATCAAATTCCCATTCTGAACAAACATTCTTGCGATGAACATTTATGTTAGTCCAGTATGTGTGTGTTATCTTATTTGAATCTGATAACCATTACACAAGTGGTTTCCATTTATTATTATTAAAGCATCATTCATTGTTCCGTAACGCCTAGTAAAATTATTACGGTTTTTTTTGTTAAACAGAAAGATAGATCAAATATCTTTATTTGCAGTAAATGTGGTAAGAAATGATCTTTTAATATAAACTAGATCACACAACTGTATAAGAGCATGTGAATTTTACCTTATTATTAAAATATATTTATAAATCTAAAATCAAATTATGATCAAATCAGGTATGCCGTCTTCTCGTTTGTTCGCTATAATGTAAAAAAATAAATAAACAAAGGCATAAATAAAAATCAGCAGTTCCATACATTATTTCCGGGTGGATATTTTTTTTTTATAGATAGGCCAATCAGGATGACCTCACTCCGTCTGATGGTAAGCGGCCGTGAAATCCAAATATGAGGCTGACAGGCACAAAAGAACTAACAAAGTACCCAATGAGTCTGCCATCCTCACCCTGATGGCCTGCTGAGATGCCGCTTCACGCCCCGCCTAAAAGACCCCGGATTGTATTTTGTACGGCACAGCTGTTTTTTTTATCGGATTCAATTACTGTTAAGAGCGATTTACACTTCAATAAGTACAGTAGCGAGTTATGTTGCTTCATCAACAAATCGCACTTTACGGATAGAGTTTTCGTACGAATATCGCAAAGGGTCTCTTGTTGAGAAAACTTTAAATCCTTATCTATACTGACTGTGCCTGCACTATATATTCTTGTAGTTATAAGTAACTTTGCTAAGTATATTCATGAGTACGAAACTGGCCAAGGTAGAAAAATTAGGGAAAGTACACCTCGAATGGACATTAAACACTTCTTCGTCCCCAAATTGTGTGTGGCAGAGCACAGCGCCAGATACCAGTCTATACATACATCTATTTAATAAATTACCAGTGGAGTTAAAACGTGTTGTCTACAAGCTACATGTCTTCAAAAAAAAACTGAAGGCCTTCTTACTGGAAAAAAGTCCTTACTCTATTGACGAATTTTTAAATGTGACATAATTTAATATGTAATCTCTTAAAGTATTAATTATTATTGTTTAGTATCTAATTTAAATATTATTTTATAAATGAATTTTATGTTGACATTATTTACTTTTATTGCTTATATTTTAGTTGTGACTTAGTTAAGATTTTTTTTAATCCTGCATTATATCTATTATGTATTTCTAACATATATGTATATTGTTAAAGAATAAAAATAAATGAAAATAAAATATCTGATAATTTCAGAACATCCCTATTTGGTAAATGCCAACACATCACTTACGATATGCTCGGTCTGGAACTAGAGATCGTTTTGTAAGTGCAAGTGGTTTGTAGTGAATGTTCAGTTGCCATAGATTTGTACACTAAATGCCAGCCAAGTGCGAGTTGGCATCGCCCACCGAAAGTTCCGTACGGATATTAAATAATAAGTTCAAGAATCTAATCACGCAAGAAAAAATGCCTCGACACACAGATGGAGAGACCAGACGAGCAACAAAATCCAAAAAATAAGGAATTTAATCTCAATTAATCTCTACATGATTTTTTTGGTTAAAGCAATCTGATGCAATTTATTCTTAAGTAAAGGGAAGTACATTATTTACTTAAGTAAGAATAAATTGCAAAAGATTGCTATAACCAAAAAAATCATATTAATTAAGCAGTTTCATCTTAACTGGTGGTAAAATATTTGTAGCAATATTTCCACGGATATTTGTAGGTAAATACAAATATTGATGAAACTATCGTCGGCGAAGCAAAAAGTACTTCCAAAATTCGCCGTCATACCAAGGTCTCCGGTAGCTTAGTCGGTAAAGCAATTGCCCAGTTAGCAAAAGATCGTGGGTTCGAGTCCCACCCGAAGACTGTCGAAACATTTTTAAGTACATTATTTACTTAAGAAACAATTTTAATCTCTTTTGACTGTGGGAGAGTCACGCTACAGCATGAATGGACCGGCTCTACCAAAGTGATAGAAGCCTTAAAGAAAAGGGATACAAAACAGCGCTTGCGCTCTGCTTCACCAACTAAGTGAGATTACCTAAGGTCTCATAGAGGGAGAAGGGTAGTTACAAAGTTGGTAGCGAACTTGTAATTCCACTGGTTGTGATGTGACAATCGCTACCATCGGGTGATCTGTCTACAGAAGGGCAAGAACAAACTTTTCAAAGAATCATAGCGTATTCGTATTGTAAGTAATTTGTATGAACTGAAGAGTATCTATCTAACGTAACCATAACAATATTCTCTCTCTTTCACTTCGAATAAAAAACTGACAATGCATTGCGTTAATATCTTCCAAGCCGATATTTCGATCATAGCGGCCAATCTCAGCGATCAGTCATCGACGCAGGACATATTATAGTGCACAAGTGCTTGCGCAGACACAAGTGCACTCTATGTTCCCCTTCACTTATATTTCGATGGGATACCAGATGTGACACGGTCGAAGAGGGAACAGGCACAGGACCAACGCCTTAACGTGCTTTCCGAGGCACGGGGGTAAAAGACCGCAAACTTCCAGACTCCGGGCTGACACTGAGAGTTTGTCTGAGTCACTGAGATCCGGGGATCGACCCCAAGCGCAGCCGTCGCTTTAACTGCGCCCCACCGAGGCAGTCAAGTATTGCATAGGCAGGGCACGAAGTCTACCTATCACATAAACATCTCGTCATTTTCTATGACATACCCTGATTAACACCAAATAGCCGCGTAAACTTTCCAGCGACTTTGATTACCTGTATCGCATCACCTAGCACTCTACATGGAGTGCCGACTGTATCGCCCGGGGTAATGGCGTGAGAAACGCTGATAACGCCCCTCTCCCCGTGCCCCTGTCGCCTCCGCACAAATAGGGGGTAGGAGCAAGGATGCCAGATTTTTGGAGATCGCGGATAGATGTGGTTGGGAATTTTGTGAACATTTTTTTATGCTAGAGGCGACAAATGAGCAAGCGAGTCACCGGATAGAAAGCAAACATCGCCGCCCGTTAACATTAACATTCGCGAAAGCAGATAACCATAATACCAATATAGACCATAATATGCAATTTTAAAATACACAGAGGATCTAACTGCCCATAGAGTATTCATTGCACCGTTTCACAAAATAAAAAGTAAAACGTTTTATTATTATATTTTAACGCTTACATAATCGGTGTGCTCGTATTTTAAATTTCACAGAAATTAGTAGACAGACGGACCATATCTAGTTTCACTATTACACATTTAATTGCATAGATTAAAACACATAATTTAAACTACACCTACTAACACATCCACACTTTCAATCACACATCTCACACTTTCATACAAACATGAAACAAGTAGTCACAATCTCACACATTGAGAATATAATTATTTAAAATCTGTATTCTATAATCATATCAAATGTGTGAACGATATAGAAGAGCGGAGTCTTCTGTCAACGGCATTATTATGCTTAAAAGAAGGCTCCAATCACAAGCCGATTCAATGTAAAATATCATGTTTTTGGAAAAACTAACATTAAACAAACATAAAACATTTTAATCAAGCATTGTGAGCCATCCCGATTTGTCTAAAAAATTAAAAAAGTATCTTCTTTTTATTTATTTATTTAGGATTAACAACAGCCAACTTAAAATTAATTATACTGGACAATATTTTGCTTGAAGTTAATTAGGCCAAAAACGTTATCCATGTAAGTATTTTAAACATTATTTATTCTTGTCCCATCACATCGTTCTATGAAGCTTCATTTTTTTTAACCAATTTACTTTTTAAATAATTTCCATGATTATGGTTTAATTCATATACTTTTTAAATATTGCTAATGTGAGCAGGCAGCTTGAGGTCATTGTTTCGCAAAACATTTTTTACTAGAGCGATGCCATAATGCATAGTGACATCTACCGAAACAGCGCCAAACCAATTGCTTGATTGCTTTTTAAAGCTACATCTGCTACATCTGCATCAAGCTCCATCTAACGAAAACCGCTGAACTATTTTTCCCATACCAAGGAAAAAAGTGCTAAGTGAAATGACCCTGACGCCTGGCAGCCCTGTCGGGTGGTGGCGAGTGTATCAGGCGGATCCCGATCGGTGTAATTGGGCGGCAGCAGATAATGGGCCGTGAGACTTCGCACTCTTAGACTCCGCCGATTGCGATCTACCTTCACCCTTCAACGATCTTTGAGCTACGAGCTAACGTTTTGACTGATGGTAAACATTTTTGAAACAGTCACATTCCTTCTCACTTCTTATCTTATGGGCTGTTAAGTCCTGTTGATAATATCCTCCAACCGATTACGGCTACAGCGGCCAATCTCAATGATCAGCCACGTACGCAGGATATATTATAGTGCTCAAGTGTTTGCGCAAACAAAAGTGCACTCCCTATTCTCTTACACTCATATTCCAATGGGACACCAGCGTGACAAGACCGGATGCCGGTGCTTTCCGAGACACAGGGGTACAAGACTGCCAACTTCCAGACTCCGGGCTGGCACTAAGAATTTCTTACCGAAAACATAGGTACAATATTTTTGGCCAGACCCGGGGATCAAACCCGGGACCTTTTGCGCAGCCGTCGCTTGAAAGTGCGACCCACTACCCACTGAGCCACCGAGGCAGTCTCTGTCGACAGTCGAGGCCCGGTTGATGTCAGATGTTCAAACCGCCCAAGCCTTTGACCACCATCCACCAGCCTCTGACGTGGTTAACGACCGCTAGAAGAGTGGGTTATTCACCAATTCGACCCGAAAGGCCAAAAACACTTGTGTCCAGTTGGTGAAATACAAAATTATTAGGTTCAACTGTTTATTTAGTTATCTGAGATATTTACGTTTGTCCAGATAAATGAAATCACTTTTAAATTCATTTTGATTCACATTGCTGAGCTCGTGAATAACACAAAGAGTAAAAGGTCCTGTGTGGTCCCCGGCAGAGTAGAATAGACCCTCACTCTTACCGAGGTGTCGTAAAAGGCGACTAAGGTAAAGCTGCTGGCAGGATCATCAGCACCCAAGGAAGGAAAACTGCATTTATATCAAAACCCTCGCCAACCCGTCTGCCAAGCGCGGTGAGTACGGCAATTACCCGTCATGTGATTGAGGTAGACCCGTGCCCCAGCAGTGGGGACTTAAATGGGCTGATGATGATGAAAAGGTTCCACAGTTTAACGTGCTCTCCTAATCACATTTCTAACGAATTATTATATTTATTTTTATTTTTGGACACGACTCTTAATCCTTTTATTCTAAAACCACAAATTAAACCAAGTGTAAACCTATCTTATTTATTCAATACTTTCAGATATTTTTTTATATAGAAGGCGAAGTTAATGTTATAATTACTCCTTAAAAGCCAACTATCTATTTTTGCTAAAACTAGCTAAACTTAAACTTTCGATAAAATTTAAAGTTATATAACAATATAATTGAAGACTACTTTTTATATTAACGCAGAAACACTCGCCATATTTTGCCAAAACTCGCCTACTTTTGCCCAAACTCGTCGAGATCTTAAGCTCCGAGTGTAGGTGTTGTCGGATGATATTAATAAAGGCGACGATCCGCTCCATCAAAGTGGGCGGCTATCAGTAGCACAATGTATCACATTTTCATAAGAGATTCATTTAGTTCGCGTTTTGCTCACCCTCACGAAAATTGTGCGTGTTCTCATTGTATTCGAAGTATTTTCTTTCTGATGAGCAATCTGTACACTGGTTAATATTTTATTTACAAGTGCAGATAAAGAAAATTAGTCGCATAAGAAATATCTTTTTACTCACAAAATAATAGTATTTTAATTAATATATATTTGTAATTCCAATGTTGATTCTGATATCCGTAACACGGGTGCTTGAGCTACACATCTCGGAGTCAGATCAATGTGTATGATGTTGTGGAATATTATTATAAGGTGACCTCAAATTTATAAAAGGTTAACGTTATTATATATATCGCTAGCATAGTTACTTATTGCAATCTAAACAATTAATTGACTTAAAAATAATAAAGAACATTACTTAAATTGTATATAAATGGGAAGTTTGAATTAAATAACGACACGAGGATGCATGTCTCCAATTTATCGAGAGATGTAGAAAATATTAACGAGGCAACGTACCTAATATTTCTTGTATCGTCTATCAACCTGGTATACATAAATGCTGAATGACCTTCTTAACGTCTAGTGTTGTATGAAAATTATGATAGTGTCAGAAATGAAAAGATTTCTACTAATAGAAAACGTGCAGTACAACGTTGTCCCTTTAAATGTTATCCACCGGCCAATCTTCGCTAAAGGTATATATAGTTAAGACGAAAATCAAAATATACGCAGAGGCACATACTATGTACAAGACGATCATATACGGGATATGTTACATAAAAAAATATTAGATAGATAGATATTCTTTATTGCACATAAACAAAATACAAGTATGATACAACAATAACAAACAGTACAATAAGATAGTATAATAATAATTCTTACAACATCTCATACGTTGAGCTGATTCCGTACTAAGTAGCGTAAGCACTTGTGTTACAGATATCAGACAACAGAGGAACACAAATATATACTTAAATACATATATTACACCCAGACACCGAACAAACACAAGAGTTCATCGCACGAATGTTTGTCCAGGGTGGGGATCGAACCCACGACCTTTGGCGTAAGAGGGAGGGTCACTACCAATTGCGCCATCCGGTCAGTCAAAGTATAAGGTATAATAAGTAAAGTATAAGAATATTGTTATATACGTTTTACTTTTTAATTTATGACACCATAAAGTGAGCAAGGTTGCGTGAACAATACGCTATGGGCGATCAGATATTCGTCTGAGCGTAGATTAATTTTCTGTAATTCGACGTGTCGTCTCGTAACGTCGGACAGTGGAGCCGGGCGCCGGGCGGCGAGGGCGGGCTGCGAGCGGCGATAGCGCGCACGTACCTTTGTTCTGCGATCGGATATCGCCCGGATCATCATCTATTATTTATCCTTTTTCCACGCCGGAGCTGCGAAGGAGTGGAGGTGGCGTCACAGTTTCAAGTGCGTAACTTGCAAATCGCACCCCCAGTGGAAAATAGGCATAAGTGATTTTACTTCGAACCATTGATTTCATCATATTTGAAAAGAATGTTGAAAGATACATATGTGGAACTTTTTACATATTTATTTTCTTAAATTTGGCGAATTAATTTTACTTTTCAAATATGATAAAATCAATTTTTCGCAGCAGGATCACTTATACTGGGTGCGAAGTTTGAAATGAAAATATTCGATGCAGTAAGTTCTTTTCCACCAAGGGTTTAGTTCTGTTCTCTATTAATCTAGGATTTTCAAGTCTGGCAATTAAATGTACAAAATTCTTCATCCCATACAAATAGCATCAACCAGATCATCACTTCCGTATGAGAAGGTGTCTTTTGAGTACACTTTGTTTTTTAACCATGGGAAAGCCACGCTTTGGTATGAATGGGCCGGCTCGACCGGAGTGATAAAGACAGAAAACCGGCGTGAAGCAGCACTGTGCTGTGTTTCGCTGCGTGAGAGGAGGTTGGCAGCGCACTTGTGACTCCACTGGTGTCGCGGGTGTCTATCGGCGGCGGCAATCCCTTACCATCAAGTGACCGTCTGCTCGTCTGCCACCTATCACATAAAAAATACCCTTAAGGTTGAAGGATATTATAAAGATGAAGTTGTATAAATTATTATTCTCTAGGTTGGTATGCCCCGTTTCTTAGCTCGTTGTCGCGTGATACCTGCGATGTATGCCGCGCGAGATTGCGGCTGAAAGGGCCGAGATTGATCATGCGACGCGACGTTATCGCCTGCGCGTGATTCCTTCATGGAAAGATGTGGGGAACTGAAATATTCCACCAGAGGTAAGTTCAAAATGACATTTTGGTGGGGAGTGAAGACCTATTTTTGGTAACTGTTAATGCGTGCGTCCAACTGGCGCCAACCATAACATCTTATTTCACATACCAATGTGATCGATTACGGTTACGGCGACCAATCTCAAAGATCAGCCACGTACGCAGGATATACTATAGTGCTCAAGTGTGTGCGCAAACACAAATGCACTCTTTATTCCCTTACCCTCATATTTTGATGGGACACCAGCGTGACACGACCGGAGAGGGATCGGGCGCAGGACCAACAGCTTAACTTGCTTTCCTAGGCACGGGGGTACAAGACCGCCAACTTCCAGAATCTGGGCTGCCACTAAGAATGTCTTACGGAAAACTTAGGTACAAACGTTTGGCCCGACTCGGGGATCGAACCCGCGACCTCTTGCGCAGCCGTCGTTTTAAAGTGTGACCCACTAACCACTGCAGCAACGAGGCAGTCAAGAACCTGACCGGTTATATCCAAAACTTTTTTTTAGAGAGATCAGTAATTACCAAGTAGGGGGTGCGTCATTTCAGCTTAGACAATCTCTACGCTTGGACCATGATTCAGGATCTGGTGAGTCGAACTTTAATAGGGGAACCAGACCAACTGAATCATGGTTACACATTCATGAATCATATCTGAACATGTGATGATTACAATGAAAGAAAGAAGAAAGAAAGAAAGAAAAATCTATTATTTTGGACATCACAACACTACATACGAGTACAACATTAGTTACAAAAGAACAAACAAACAAAAAAAAATAGATACAGAAAAAAAACAAAACAAAACAAAGGAAAAACAAAATAATGAGTACAAATAACCAGGCAGTGCAAATAATATATTGTGTGTTGTGACCTCCAACATAAATGGCCCCCACTCAGCCCATGTCATGACCCTGAAAAAGGTCATGACGCTGATTTTCAGTAGGGCCAGCTGAGTGAGTGCCACGGACGTCAGCCTGCGTTTGTTTTACATTTTGCCGCGAGTGTTCGAAGTGTGGTACCTATGGATGGGGGTAAAAAATCCACTTTAGGAGGACATAGGCACTAATACTGTCTGTATTAGTGCCAATATTTACTGTTGGCCATTACACACTTGTCGTCTTAGTATACACAAGCTAACATGACACAGAAGCCGGGGCGTGGATTGGTCGTTAGAACGCCTCGTCGCCTGCGACCAAATTGAGTGTGAGGCGATAACATTGCCTGTGACACCGCTCAAAATGAAAACAGTTCCTACAATATCTCATACATTTACCTGATTTCGAACTAAGTAGCTTAAGCACTTGTGTTACGGATATCAGACCACACAGAAATACAAAATGGTCCACCTTGTGGACTGACGATTTGGTGAAGATCGCGGAAATCCTAGCGGCACAGAATCGATCCTGTGCGGAGATCATTGGGGGAGGCCTTTGTCTAGCAATGGACGTATATATTACACCACAATACTGAACAAACACAAATGGTTTTCAGACGAATGTTTATCCAGGATGGGGATCAGATCCTAGACCTTTGGTGTAAGAGACAGGCTAACCACAAAATGCGCCATCAGTCCAACTGGACTGATTGCGTTGGTCGATATTTCTTTATAATGTAACTACATTATAAAGAGATATCGACCAACCAGGTAGTGCGGGCGATAATCGCTTACTGTAAGGCTATCCGTCTATGAGTCTGCCCCATATTTATCTCTTAAAAAATTTGTGTCACGCTGTTAACAATTATCATAAAGTACATTGGATAGTGTTACCTTTTTGATAGATAGGATTTTTAGGACTGACTAATGTATTTTCTCTTTCCTTAATATTGTAAGTATTAATTCCTCTTTCAGTCGAGTGAATGGGTAGACAAATTTTAAAATAAGTTTTTTCTTCTCGCGAGGGAAGAAAATATGACTTATTAGGTATGTAATAATAGATTATGTATGAATTTGGGTTGAATTTTCCACTTTTTTTTTGGGTAAGAAATAAAAGAATATGTATTTGGAAAAGTCAGCCCGTATGTCGTGACTATTGCAGATTTGCAGTTTTGTTCCTCTTACAAATGTAAAATAAATAAACGTATAATCATAATAAACACATATTTACACATGTTTCTTCTAAATAATGTTCTTTAATATGTTTTAATGAGATTTGATGTTAGTATATAATATAGTATCGCTTCGCATGCCGTGGCAACCTATAATTAAGTCACCACTAGGAATTTAATTACCTACTGCGTTAGTCTTAAAAATGTTGTAGTGTATGCCTTGTTGGTTGTCCAAATAAATAAATACATAGGTAGATAAATGATTTATTCAGTGCTACAGATTACAGGCAATTAGTCGTGAATATATTATTACAAAATTAAAAATATATTATTATACAATTACATCAGATCGTCGGTACACCTAGTGGGGGACTTGCCACGGCTTCGGCTTCGTGAACAAGAATCCCTTGGATGCGGGCGGCACAGGACCGATCTGTGTGTAGATCATTGGGGGAGGCCTATGTCCAGCAGTGGGTGTCTATTGACTGAAATGATGATGATGATACAATTACATTGGTAATATGAGTTCTTAATACATATTTACTTACTAATTAGGGAATTGAAATACGATATTAACTGCTTTATATACTTTTAATCGGACAAATTCAAGGGATAAAAATATTGAAATAATTTGAAGGGATCAGAGAAGAAATCACAGTTTAATCTTTAATTATCTATTATATTAGGTAGTATTCTGTACCTAAATTAAAAACAAGGATTCCTAACCTAAGTCTAGCTAAACCCGATCGCGCCACTAAGAAGAAACGAGTTGTAAACACATCATCCCTCTCGAGGCAAATGGAGTGGACTGCTCTAACGAGCCCCCACCTGCTTATCGCGCCGCGCGGTATCTCCGCATCGCGCTTCGCCATCGCTGCTCAATGGGCTATGCGTCCATCGCGCTTAAATAGCGGAGCGCGAACTGGTAGCTTTTAGGTAGGAGCGTAACTAACAAGTAGGTAGTTTTGCATCAAATAAACATAAAACTCTTTTTTAAAAGGCCGGTAAGACATTAGCGATCTCTCGGATTTCGCGGATGCTACATAGGCGGCGTTGATTACTTTGCATCGGGTGACTCGCTCGCTCGTTTGTCCGCCTATAACATAAAAAAACTGATGATATGTTTCTAAGTAAGCAAATATGTAATTTCTTGGGTTTATCACGCTGTCTCGGCATCGCATTATGAAAAAAAAACAGCTTTTCACATTATTTTAATTTTTAAATATTTTTTTCTTAATTTAAATACCATTTTAAAAAAAAGCGTTCGAAATGGCATCCAATGTATAAACATTTATTAATATCTCCAGGGGTTAGGAGGTTATCACGCTGACTCGGCATCGCCGCAATGCCATCGCGCTTCGCCATCGCTGCCCAATGGGCTTATAGGTTACGTTTTCACCAAATGAATACAAAATTTGGTGTGTGCTTATCATCACAGTCACGCGATATGTCGCATAGCGTGGCGCAAGATAGTAGTAGATTTGCATCAAACATGGTATACAAAATTATGTATCTTACGCTGCGGCATATCTCCGAATCGCGCTTCCCCATAGCTGCTCATTTGGGCTATGTGCCCATTGCGCTTAAATAGCGGAGCGTAAACTGGTAGCTTTTAGGTAGGAGCGTAACTAAAAAGTAGGTAGATTTGCACCCTTTGATTAAATCAAATTTGCACCAAATAAATACGAACTAAACTATGTATATCGCATAGCGTAGCATAAGCTAGTAGTAGATTCACATCAAAAATGGTATACAACATTTAAAAGTTTATCGCGAGAAATTATATCCCTGCTCAATGGGCTATGCCACAAACTCCCTGATCACTCGATTAAGAGATAGTCCCAACAGCATCCTCAAAACATTAGCCGATCGATGGACATCACCGCTCTGGAATTTCTTTCTGCGGAGAGTGACTGTCACGGGAACATACCCGTTCTCATGATCGTCATTCTTTGCAGAGGGAAATAAATACTTACTTATTTTATTTTATTTTATTAATAAATTAATTTTATATAACAATAGATTTATCATAAGATATTGTCATACTAACATAATATGGATGTAATATCTGAAATAAAATTATTTGAATTTGAATTTGAATATGCGTCCGAAACATTCTGGAGGAAAAGGAGGTATAAAGATTGGCAGTGCACTTGTGACTCTAATGGTTTTGCGAGTGTCTATGGCGGTGGCAATCGCTACTATCAGGTGATCCGTCTGCTCGTCCTGACACCTATTACATTGAAAAGTCTAGTTTATTTTTCAAGACAGTTTTACAGGCACTTGATCCACACCTGAAGCAATAACGGTTTCAAATGTGTATGGTAAAAAAAAACACAATTCCAAATCACAAGACGTCGGCATTCGAACTTCCTTACAAGCGCTCCGAACCCGGCTCATACAGACATCCTCACTACAAATTACTCTTCAACCCCCAGCTGATTTCTAACCCTACAAATCAGAGAATAAAGTTCAGTTTGGTCTGAGAGTATTTGATATCCTACTCCCTTTACTCTCACTGGGTTTGCTACTCTATCTAGTAGAGTTAAAGTTCAGTTTGCCCTGAGTGCGGTCGCTAGCCTGTTGCGCCCGGATATTGCCGCGTTCCATCAGCTCGACGCCGGGAATCACCTTATAATTCGCCAAATTACCCAGGATCTTTGTGTAATTAAATACTTTTCTACGATTACTGTTCTTTTAAGGAAAGAGGCAACATGTTGCTTTGCGGAACGATTGGTCTTTTTGAATGCTTGCTGCATTTGTAAGAAACGAGGTTTATTAGAGCAATATTTAGTATAATATGAAACTCTCCTATTTGCTTCGCCGTAGTCGGGTAAAAACCTGCAACGTGAAGCAGTACCTGCACTGTTTCGGCGGCCAAATACAGGAGAAAGGGGAGCCGTATGACTCATCACCATCAGGTGATCTGTTTACTCGTCAGCCATCAATCATCATAAAATCAATCGCTGGCGGCCAATCGTTTCAAGCGTTCAGTACGAGATCATTTTCTTCGCCTAGTTTCAAGATAGTTCAATCTCTCAAGTGACTTAATAAGATGTGATTGAAAATAAAAAAAAATCCCTAGTAATTATATATGTGTAGCTAGTAATTATATGTAAGTAAGTATATTTATAAAGTCTTCATATAATAATTATCACTTATTATACCTTCCATATCGTCATCATCATCATCATCATCAGCCTATTTAGGTCCCCACTGCTGGGGCACGAGCCTCCCTCAATCACATGAGGGGTAATTGCCATACTCACCACGCTTAGCAGACGGGTTGGCGAGGGTTTTGATATAAATGCAGAGTTTTCCTTCTCTGGGTGCTGATGATCATGCCAGCAGCTTTACCTTAGTCGCCTTTTACGACACCTCGGTAAGAGTGAGGGTGGCCTATTCTACTCTGCCGGGGACCACACGGCCACGGCCTTCCATATATATTTTAAAATATGTATGAGTAGTTATTTATATTTATTATAATATCATATTATGCCGCCACAAATTTTCTGCTTCACTCAACGGTTGACTGGTAGAGAATGCTGTAAAGCATTTCTTGTAAGTCCGCAAATTGTACTCTTTTACTTCGTGCAATAAAGAATTAAGAAAGAAAGAACTTTTTTGATTTGGTTTAGAATTATATAACTTATTGTGTTAAGACAACCAATCCTGCAGACTAACTGTATACATTGTATTGTAGGACAAGTGTAATTTGTAGGTAAATTTGTAAGTCTAATAATAAATATATATATAAATAAAAAAGCAGCAGTATGTATGATTTATAAAGTGCCGCATGGCAATATATCTAAAAGTATTTGAAATTGGCAGAAATTAATTCTGCACAGTGCGAAATTATGTTGCCATTAAAAAAGCGAAGGTCCCAACCGACGAAGTGGCTGCGATACTTGCAAAAATAACACTTCAAATTATATCTTATCTCACTCTTTCTTATCCTGAGTCGGAAATAATTACCTTGTGCACCAATTTATGTACCAAAGTGTCTCTTTTGGAGGTCACCCGTCATTTCCTACCGATAGAGTGGCCTTGGTACCGGCCTTACGAGCCTTTGATAACAATTGGTGATTACAATGTAGGGACTCTTAGTTTTTATGTATCCTGCTTACACGTGTTCTGAGACTTCATATAGGGGGAATAATGATCTGACTTTTTGGCTGCATACATTCAATATGGAGATGTGTGGGACTCTAATCATAACCAAAATCGTTTGGATGTCCAAGCTTAACTGTCGGTTCTGTCAACTTACGTGTGCACTTTTTGGTTTTGAACAGAGTCAGCGGGCTTGTGGGGAGCAGAAGGCTCGCACCCAAAAAGCTTTAAGCAACAGCCTGAGGGCGCCCCCTAGCGGGGCTACGACCTCGGCTCAGGGCGTTGGGAGAGGGCAAACGAAGATATTTTTGGGGACTGAATCGGCCCGACACGTACCGGTTACGCGAAAAGGGACTGACTCTAACTCTCTAACGTCCTCGCCGGTGAGTTGTTCGGCCTGTTGCATGGTGACGGTGATCGGGTCGTCGCGGTCGTCAAGGACAGATCGAGGGCGTCTTTTCCTAGCAGTGGAGGCTACGGGAGGGGTATATACATACGCCTTAATCACAAGGGGGTTTGGGTGGAGCGGAGCAGAGTCAAAGTAACGGATGGAAGCCTGCTTAAGTTACTGCCTAATAGTTGGGATACCTAGGGGAGACACTATCGTTGAAAAAGTTTTGTTAATTTAAAAAAAAGTGTTTACAGTGCAACTAGATCGCTGTTCACCACCTAAAAATTTTTTGTGTGTAAATTAGTGTTGCCGGATAATCAATTGTAAGTCGATTATTAATCGATTATGCAAATGGAGCCCAAATAAGCTAATAATCGATTGTCCTATCTATAGTATCGATACTATCGATTAAATCGATTTTCTTTTTAATAAATTTACACGAATATAATCGATTAATTTGAAATTTGTTCTAGATATAATCGTCATTTATATTATGTCTTCCTACTTTATTTTCTTGTGCAATAAAGAATAAATAAATTTATGAATAAACATAAAGTATAGTTTTCATTTTAAACCATAAACACAATAATTGGCTACAAAAATAATTTGCAAAGCAAAAAAGGGGAAGCAAACCAAATTACCATAAAACAACAAAAGATTTTACGAGTTTGCATTGCTGAGCCAAATAAAAATTAGTGCACATGCGATTTCAAAGAAACCACGTAGGTTTTAAAATATCTCCCCATAAATTAGATCTAAAGAGTTATAACAAAGCATGTCCTAAAACTTGCAATAGCATTAATATTCGTTTTTGCATAACACGATAAAGGTTAAGCATGCGAACTTTTTATTTAAAATTATCGCCACTTAGAATTCACCATATGAGCGACAATATTAGATGGTAGATAAACTTCGAGGACATGAACACTGAACATATGTAGGTATTGTAACGATGGTGAACTCCTTCGTTGCTGGCTGTCGGTTTAATGTCAGCCATTTAGAAGAATATTTATGCTTTTAAATATGGACTCGAGATTCGGCGGGTAGGGCTAAAACAAAATGCGTGGGCTGAAGCAATTCTTTTTAGGTTTTAAATAAGTGTCTAAAGGTTTTTGTTGAAGTGCCGCATAGTGATCCTAATAATTAGAATTGTTGGTTTGTATCGTTTTTAACACTGCTATTGTGTCACTGTCACTAGACAACTCACTGAGTGAGTTGTCTAGTGACAACTTGCTTAGACCTAATAGAGTCTTAAAACCCACGATTGCTGTTAGAGTGATATCCGCTAAATCCGCAGGTCGATAAAACGTAAAACACCGGCGTTTTATTGAGTGACCATGAATTTAACTGATTTCGACTGTTGACTACCTACTTATTCTCAATAAGTTACTTGACATTGGCAAAATAGCATCGGGTAGAGGTATATTAAAAAAATATGGACTCTTGACGGCAGTGTCAAGAGGGCTTAGAGAGGTTACTAGTAGAAGGCCGCCGCCGCGGCCAGCGAAGTTGGTAACCAGGAATTGAGCGCGCACAGTGAAAATAGTAAAGTAATGAAAGAGTGAACCCCAGCACGTCATCGTAACCATAATATATTGTATATGTTGCAGGTTATGAAAACGAAATAAAATAAGTAAGGCAATTACAAGTTTCATTTAACTTAATTGCAACCTTTACGTATTTACTTACGATGCTTGCTCAGATACCCCATGCCGATCAAAATTTCCGAAAGGAGATTTTACCATTCTAGAGCCCCATTCTCCGAATGTAATATAAATATCAATTTCGAGGTTTATTCTCGCTGTCCACCCTCTGCTTGTCCACCCCGGGTGTACATCGAAACAAGTATTATAAAATGCCTTTGTCCACCCCTTCTCGGTTGAATGAGGGGGTGGACAGAGGGAATTTTATAAACAATTGTTTCACTCTTCACACGGGGTGGACAGCGGGAAATATTCGACTTCTATGTCGAGTGCAACAGAATTGGGCTCCAGGGTGCCTATTTCTCGTGCACTCGACACGAAAGTCGAATTAAAGTTTTGTATGGACCAATGTATGAAATATCAAAATTCGACATTAATGTCGAGTGATCGAGGATAGGCCCTCTGGTCTGTTTTCAGTCACTTATCGCCACTTCCGGGCATTGTGATTGACAGAGATCCTTCTCAACTAGATCTATCAATTACAGCTGAATGACACTGGTATCATAAAATATATAGACACGGAAGGCGTTCTGCCTACATCGAACACATAAACAAAATCTTTTAAGCTCTCTGTCTTTTCTGACATCTAATAGTTGATTGTATCGCACATTTAATACAACAAAGGAGTTAGTATACCTACTTGTTTTGTTTTCATAATTGTTTTTTTTTTATCTTTCAATTAAACTATAGAGAATTTTTTATTTAATTTTTTTTTATGCTAGAGGCGGTCAAACGAGCAAGCGAGTCACCTGATGGAAAGTAATCATCGCCGCCCATGAACATCTGCGAAATCAGAGAGATCGCTAATGTGTTACCGGCCTTTTTTTAAAAAAAGAGTACGCTCTTCTCTTGAAGGTCCCTAAGTCGTAGCCGTCCGGAAATACCCCTGCAGCCAAACCGTTCCACAGAACTGAGGTACGTGGTAGAAAGTTCCGGCACTATACGTGATTTTTTTTCATCTTTTTTTAACAAAAAACCATGTAAATACACATAATAAATAAAAAACTACGTCTTTAAAAATATATTATTTCTTTTTGTGATAAGTCATTATCAAGTAATTTAATTTAGGAAGATGTCATACAAAAATAAAGAACATTTTGAAAGGCTTCTAATAATGTTAAAACATAATATATATATTCTATTTATCAATTAGCCAGTAAAACAAAAAATATCGTTTTTTCGCTCTCCTGTAAAGTTGGTGTTCTCGAGTTACGCTTTTATTGTTGTAGGTGTCAAGTAAAAATATAGTTACAAAAAATTCATTGAGTTTAGAATGTTAATCTGACAGAAAATGTCAGACTAAGTGAGACGTTGAGTTTGTTTACGTATCCGAAGTATCATTGTAAGCAATAATTATAGCCGTAATCAAAACCAAACATTGCATAAAATCAATTACCGCATACTGCAGCAATAGCCCACATGCAATCACAGCTAATCATGTTTTAAAATTATCGCAGGTAAATTACTCCAAACGAGTTTCTTTCGTGTCCCTTTATCGCGACATCTGTGATCTGAAACTTTCGGAACCAGCGTGTAAGCTGCTTATGGCGCCCTTAATCGCCTTTGTGTTAAGGCTTCAAGTTAGGTTCTGACGTAATCTTATTTGACAATCTTGAATTTTGGAACACAAACCAGGATTTTTATCACACATTCTTCTTAGTATGGTGCGTCTCCTTCCGAAGATTGGCAATCATTAGGTCAATTTGACTGGCCGGATGGCGCCGGTGGTGACCATGCCTCATACGCCAAAGGTCTGACTCGATCTCCACTCTGCACAAACATTCGTGTGATAAACACTTGTGTTTGTTCAGTGTCTGGGTGTAATAAAATATGTATTTAAGTATATAATTGTGATTCCTCTGTTGTCTGATATCCGTAACACAATTGCTAAGGTGACGGGAAGGGCACACTAGCGACGCCAATCGATTTTAATATTTTAGCTAATCAACCGGATCTATTTTAAACAATTTCGGGGTTACAATCTCACGGCAAACATTTATACTATTTATTAAATAACCATGCTTAATTTTTGGGTCCGTTTTTGTACGCGAAAAATTGATTCACGCTAAAAGTGGGCCGCTTAAAAATACTCGAATAGATCTCCAAAATATGGTCCGTTTGTTTCAAAACACGGTATGACTAAAAAAAATTAACCGATGTATCTCCAAAATTATTATCATCCCCAATCAGGAACAGGTAATTAGTTAGTATATGTGCCGTCATCTTGACGGGGGTTTATGAAAAACATACATTTTTCCCTTGTGTTTGGTCTGAAATTAATTAACCGATAGCATCTCCGCTCCATCGCTGGGAGCCCGCTAGGGGCCTGCTAGGAGGCGCTTGGAGCCGATATTTCTGAAACCATTTTGAAATGTGATTATGGTATGAGTAGTTCGCGATTGCTCGAGACTAACTAAATCCTGAATCATAATCCAAGAGTACCCCAAGCTCTGAAACGACTCCTTTGGACGAAACTGAGATCATCAGTACCAAAAAGCTATACATACAAAACGTATAAAAGTCCATCAAATTCCTTCAACTGATTCTCACCTTAATGACAAAGATTTTTTTTTATGTGATAGGTGGCAGACGTGCAGACGGATCACCTGATGATAAGCGCTTGCCGCCGCCCATATGGACACTCCCTACACCAGCCGAGTCACAAGTGCGCTGCAATCTTTAAATCCCCCTTTCCCCCGGATTGGGCCTCCGGTACCCTCACTCACGCAGCGAAACACAGCACAGTGCTGCTTCACGCTTGATTTCTGTGAGGCCGTGGTATCACTCTGTTCGAGCCGGCCCATTCATGACGAAGCGTGGCTCTCCCACGGTCGAAAATGTTAATAAATCTATGCAACATCTCATACTTTGACCTGACTCCGCGCTAAATAGCCAAAGTGAAAGATAAAGTTTAAACTTACATCGCAAACGAAAGTAACCCCTACTTCGCCCCTAGCAAAACAATATAGGTATCTCCTCGTAGAGACGATCGCTCACAAACAGCGTCAGCCCTAGATGGCGATAATAAAATTATTATTATTCGTACTATCAGCCGCGCCACCCGCGATGGTATCGCGCTATCTCGCCGCGCCAAGCGCTTCACCCCCTTCGCAAGGACTAGGGTCGGGGTGTATCGACACATATTACCTTTTAAATTTAACATTTTGGCTACAATTATAACATTTTAACTACAAGTTTATCATATTAACGACAAATATATCAAGAGAGCAACAATTGTATTTTAAACTACTATTTTATCTTATGACCGACAGTTTTTTTTAATATAAATTAACTATCTTACTTCTTATTGCTATAAGTAAGTGAGATTTGTCCTCCACGTGATAATAAAATTATGTATCATTATTCGTACTATCAGCCGCACCACCAGCGATGGTATCGCGCTATCTCGCCGCGCCAAGCTTTCACCCCCTTCGCAAGGACTAGAGACGGGTGTATCGATACATATTACCTTTTAAATTTAACATCAAGAGAGCAACAATTTTATTTTTTAACTACTATTTTATCTCATGAGCGACAGTTTTTTTTAAATATAAATTAACTATCTTACTTATTATTGCTATAAGTAGGTGAGATTTGTCCACCACGGGATATAAAATTATGTATTATTATTCGTACTATCAGCCGCACCACCAGCGATGGTATCGCGCTATCTCGCCGCGCCAAGCTTTCACCCCTTCGCAAGGACTAGAGGCGGGTGTATCGACACATATAAACTTCATAAGTTTAACATTTTTACTACAATTTTTACCCGACTACGGCGAAGCAAAAATCAGGGTTATGATTTTGACCTGTATGTCTGTATGGTTGTTCATCTGTTCCCTCATAACTTCTAAACTAGTTATCATATCAAAACAAATGATGAGTCGTTAGAAGCGTCTTAATTGTTTTCAGTTATAGGCGACATGACGTCACAGCGCCCTCTAGGGGACTTAGTGTAAGGAACTAAAAAAAATTTGCTTGACGGTATCGTGTATAGTATCAAATGAAAGAGCTTTTATAGCACATTTCAAATATGTAATTTTATTTACACAACTATAAATATTTGAAACAAAAATAAAGTTTAAAAACGAAAACCCGACTACCAAAAAAACACCGTCTAAAAAGTATGAAACAAGAAAATCATTATGCCGTATGCTACCTACTGTAGCAAAACAGATTTATTATAATAATAAAATAAAATCAATGTCGCAAACGACCACGGAAATACGGCATAATAATTTCAGCAGAGACAATTTTCTTGTTTCTTACTTTTTAGAGCGTGTTTTTTTGGTAGTCGGGTTTTAGTTTTATACCATATTAACTACAATTCTGTCATATGAACTACAATTATATCAAAAAAGCAGCTTTGCGGTCTCGATGCCCTGGCACATATTGATTTACAGTTAGAGAGCCACCCTTCGGCATAAATGGGCTGGCTCAATAGGGGGAAAGGGGGTTTAAAGCTTAGCAGTACATTTATCACTCCACCGGTGATAGCAATTGCTTACCATCAGGTGATTCGTCTGCTCGTATGCGACTTATCACATAAATTATGTATTATTATGCATTGAAAGAACTTATTTCAAAATGAATTATGAATTTGACTCTCTTATCTAACGCGTTGATGTCTTTTTTATGCGCGTGCGTGCGTGATAAGATTTTTAGACTAAATCAAAGGAGACTCTTACTTAAAAACTAGACTTTTCTTAAAAACTCTTCACTAAAATGTAGTTGGTCTGAAATGTAAGAAAATTAGAAGTATGTAACCATATCAAACTCGTATCCGTTGAAAAATAAAATCGAGGGCTAGCTAGCCTTTGATTTTATTTTTCATCGGATTTGATGTTTCATTTTTTAATCAAAATTAATTTTTCTCTTTATTTATTTCGCTAACTCATAGAGTCAGTATTAAAATTAGATATTTTTTATATGCAAATTTTCGTAAGTCATACAATAAATGATGTTCAGAATGGTTGGTAGAGGAAGTGTATGCGTGAACTTTTACATCCCTTTACCTAGATGGAAATGTTCACCGATGCACTGTATTTACTGACGAGGTGACCGATTTTTTTTTATAGTGACACAGTTTATTGGCTCTCCTCAGCTTGATGGTAAGCAAGAGGCAAGACCACTTTGCAAATACAACGGAAGCGATGTTAGGCACCTCCGTTGGGACTGCCATACTGGCCCGCGAGATGTTTCTAATAGGATCTGCTTCTGATGAATGCCGTCAGATAAGGATCTGATAAATGTGACGGCATTTGATAAGTGTTAGCCTACATTGTTTTAGTATAATAACTTAGACTACGGACGAAATGAGGTGATCCGGCAGAGAACCAAAGTTATCGACATTGCTCACCGGATCAGCAAGCTTAAGTGGCAGTGGGCTGGCCATATTAGCCGCAGAACCGACAACCGATGGGGTAAACGAGTTCTGGAGTGGAGACCGCGTCTTGGAAAACGTAATGTAGGGCGCCCTCTGGCTAGGTGGGGGGACGATCTGCGCAGGATGGCTGGCAAGAGCTGGATGCGAGAAGCCATAGATAGATCACAGTGGCGAACAATTGGAGAGGCCTACGTCCAGCAGTGGACTGCGATAGGCTGATGATGATGATGATGAACTTAGACTAAGATCTGTAAATTTTGTGCAATAAAGTGTATCTATCTATCTATCTACACATTCTTATTACCCTACTCTATGGACCAAACCATCGACAGTGGCCCCTCCCTAGGGGTGTAACCTGACTTATACCGGATAAGAATAAATACAGTGGCGCTTGCCGGCGGAATGTGCTAATACGTCCTTATCGCCGCGCACACACACACGCTCACAGAGGCACAGACACAAACGATTCCTAATCTTTTGTACCTGTTATGTAGATGATGAAGTTCGTTCACGTTTGGAAGGTCGTATAAGCCTACTTTCTGATGAGTTGTGTTTTAAATTTGCGATTAGAATCTGCGGAAACTACGCGAAGATGGCACCATGACACGAGATATGTGGATTTCAATTGTGCTAACCTAGCAACTTAATAAAATAATAATAAATATTTCACAACATCACATACATAGATGTGACTCCGAGATAGGTAGCTCAAGCACCTGTGTTACGGATATCAGAATCAACAGTGGGATTACAAATATATATACATATTAATACCTTTCTTTAAATACTTAAATTGAATAAACACTAACGTACATGTTTGATCGTCTTAGAAACCTCGCGAGGGTGTTTTTTTTTGTCATAGGTGGCAGATGAGCAGATGGATCACCTGATGGTTAGCAATTAGTGTCGCGAGTGTCCATGGGTGGCGGGCCCATGGACACTCGCAACACCAGTGGAGCCACAAATGCGCTGACAACCTATAAATCCCCCTTTCCCCAGGATTGGGCCTCCGGTACCCTCACTCACGCGGCGAAACACAGCACAGTGCTGCTTCACGCCTGTTTTCTGTGAATTTCACGCCGGTTTCTATTCATGCCGACGCGTGGCTCTCCCACGGTCAAAACCATAATGTTCTTTGAGGGGAAATGGTTGTTAAATAACTTTTTTTATATGAGAGGTGGCAGACGAGCAGACGGATCACCTGATGGTAAGCGATTCCGCCGCCCATGGACACCCGCATCACCAGTGGAGTCACAAGTGCGCCGCCAACCTTTTCCCCTTCCCCCCATTGGGCCTCCGATGATTTTCATTTTATATCTGACAGACAAGCATTCGTCTTTAGTCACATATTATTTGAGTTTAAGGACCCTTTTACTATTCAGTGGCGCCACCAAGAGATTTTTAAAACAAGGTTATTTAAAAAAGTGCCGCGTGGTCCCCGGCAGTGTAGTATAGGCCACCCTCACTCTTACCGAGGTGTCGTAAAAGGCGACTAAGGTAAAGCTGCTGGCATGATCATCAGCACCCAGAGAAGGAAAACTCTGCATTTATATCAAAACCCTCGCCAACCCGTCTGCCAAGCGTGGTGAGTATGACAATTACCCCTCATGTGATTGAGGGAGGCGCGTGCCCCAGCAGTGGGGACTTAAATGGGCTGACGATGATTTAATAAATAGTATAAGTGTTTGCCGAGACGTTGTAACCCCGAAATTGTTTAAAATAGATACGGTTTAGTAGCTACCAATTTATATCGATTGCCGTCGCTAGTGTGCCCTACCCGTCACCTTAAAGTCTTGCTAGAGATTATTGTGACAAAAATGGCGCGTGGAAAATAAGTTTGAAAAATCAAACCCTTTTTTTATTTTAAATGGTTTGTTAAATTTTTCATTAATTGTAATTAGTTAAAATTTGTTTAAGGCGCTACTGCATCCTAAAAAGGCTCTGAACTTAACATCATTAAGTAATAATAATCATCCAACCGATTACGGCTACGGCGGCCAATCCCAACGATCAGCCACATACGTATGATATTTTATAGTGCTCAAGTGTGTGCGCAAACACAAGCTTACATATTCCGATGGGACACCAGCGTGACACGACCGGAGAGAGATGGGGCGCAGGACCAACGGCTTAACGTGCTTTCCGAGGCACGAGGGCAAAAGCCGCCAACTTCTAGACTCCGCGCTGACATTAAGAATTTCTTACCGAAAACATAGGTACAAATTTTTGGCTCGATCATTAAGTAACAATTTTTAGTAGTTAATAATTTACAGCAATTAATTGCAATTGGCATGTGAAAACAGGGTGTCATTCTCGAGATATTTATTTTTATAAAAAAGCAAATCTAATAAAATTTATCACTAGCAGGTTAACTCTCAATTGTCAAGCATTCAACCTTCCGCTATCTCCCCTTTAATTCCCTATTCTTTAACTCTCCAAGTGTAAACTTGCAGTATCGCAAGAGAGCGGATCTTGCATGAGCTCACACATGAAATATATTCAATCTGGAACTTGGAGATAAGCCCCCCCCCCCCCCCTGCCAGGGTCGGGTGGGGGCGCTAAGCCGGCCCGATTTTTGACGGTCACTCGATTCAATGTTTAAAATGTTCACTTTGTGAAATTATTGCCAGATTCGATGTTGGGCGGTGAATACATTTTAAGGTTTTGAGGGGTTCAGTTTTTGTATAGTTTTTTAGATTTCCGCGTTGCATTATAACTTTAATGTATCAATACGGGGATTAACACGATATTTATTATGTGAAACAACATTGTGTACTCACATATTTGGCTCGACGTTTCGGCTACGTTACAGCAGCCGTGGTCACAAGCGGAGCACAATGTTGTTTCACATAATAAATATCGTGTTAATCCTCGTATTGATACATTTCAGTTTCTGAAGACAGATAGATAGGTATACTTTTTTGCACAAAATACACAACTTAAAAAAAACTAGGCATTACAGAAACTTAATTGTACAATTTAAGGACCCGTTTGGAACAGTGGTAGTGAACGCTGCCAATGCACAAACATTTGTGTGCATGAACATGTCGGTTTGTAATGGACTGGGTGATTTCTATATATTATCATCATCATCAGACCATTTAAGGCCCCACTGCTGGGGCACGGGCCTCCCTCAATCACATGAGGGGTAATTGCCATACTCACTACGCTTGGCAGACGGGTTGGCGAGGGTTTTGATATAAATGCAGAGTTTTCCTTCTCTGGGTGCTGATGATTATGCCAGCAGCTTTACCTTAGTCGCCTTTTACGACTCCTCGGTAAGAGTGAGGGTGGCCTATTCTACTCTGCCGGGGACCACACGGCAATACACTATATATTTATTATACATAAATATTTACAAAAGAAAAGTATTATATGTACATATCTGTAATCCCGCTGTTGATTCTGATAACCACAAAATAGGTGCTTGAGCTACCTATTTCGGAGTCAGATCAATGTATGTGATGTTGTGAAAATATTATCCTTACTAATATTATATCCTTACTCCTTACTAATATTATAAAGGCGAAAGTTTGTTTGGATGGATGTATGGATGTTTGTTCCTCTTTCACGCAAAAACTACTAAACGGATTTTAATGAAACTTTACAGTAATGTAGCTTATAGATCAGAATAACACATAGGCTATAATTTATAAAGATATTGTGTGAACGCAGACGAAGTCGCGGGCAAAAGCTAGTATTATTATAATTTCGGTAAAAAAAAAATCAGCTGTTCCATACAAAATTGAAAGCCGGCGATAATTTATCGAACAGATGATTTTTTTTCGCTTATTTTTTGGATCTCATATGCTAAATGGTCTTTATTCACGATACCTATTAAGTGCTTTTCGGGATGTCAACGATAAACAAATAACGGTGTATATATAACATTTTAGCAGTTATTAAATTTTAAGTTAGTTCCCGTAAATATTTATTTAAGTGAAAAAGTATCTAAGAACATGAAGTCGTATTTCAAATGTGGAGAGTCCTGATGGTAAAAGTATTGCGCCTAAAAGTGAAAGGTTTCGAGTTCAATATATGGTCGGGACAGTAAAAAAAAAATCGTTTTTTAATTGCCTGTATATTTTTTATGGTGTTATCCCGCGCACGGTTACAGCCGCGCATGTGATTCCTCCAATGTCAAGTGTATTAATTGCCTGTATCTCTGTGCTGGAAGACTTCTTGCCTGTCATGTCCGTTGGTTTATATTTTAAGTAGATCGGTGAAAACAAGGTTTTTTTTAGAGACATGTCAGTGTATCGTTTGTATGTCGAGTAAAAATTGTTGTATTTTTTTTAATCACAATTTCCAACCCTTGAATGCTTGGGAGTATGATGTATATTTCTTTATCTGATTCACTTTACATGTGGGAGAGCCACGCTTAGGCATGAATGGGCCGGCTCGACCGGAGTGATATCACTGCCACACAAAAGACCGGCGTGAAGCAGCGCCTGCGCTGTGTTTCGCCGTGTGAGTGAGGTTACGGGAGGCCCAATGGGGGAAGGGGAAAAGGTTGGCAGCGCACTTGTGACTCCACTGGTGTTGCGGGTGTCCATGGGCGGCGGAATTGCTTCCCATCAGGCGATCCGTCTGCTCGTCTGCCACCTCTCATATATAAAAAAAAATTGAATTTAATCCTTTCCTTTTTTTTGCTAGAGGTGACAAACGAGCAAGCAAGTCACCGTCCGCGAAATCAGAGAGATCGCCAATGAGTGTCATTGATTCTGACTTGGGTTTTCAGGTTGTCAGGCCTTTAAACGTTTAATTTCCTCAAAACCATAGCAATAAGTAACTAATTAAAACTCATGTAAATTACATTATTACCAAACTTGTTTAAAACAAGCAAGTAAAAAGATCTTCTTTATCGCTCGCAGACGGCATTGTTGAAAGGCTGAATAGCTATCGGCTAATGAGCTGATACGGGAATCGAACCCGCACCGTATCGATGTCGCACACCTGTAGCAATTAAAGCGTGGTTATCTACTACGTAGTGGTATGTAAATAATCTTATGTTTGTCTTATCGGATGGTAATAGGCGGGGGCGAATACGGCCTTAATTGGTTTATTTTGCAGTACCGTCTTTGGAAATCATTTTAAATTCGGTATATTAAACAATTGTGCCGTGTGGTCCCCGGCAGAGTAGAATAGGCCACACTCACTATTACCGAGGTGTCGTAAAAGGCGACTAAGGTAAAGCTGCTGACATGATCATCAGCACCCAGAGAAGGAAAACTCTGCATTTATATCAAAACCCTCGCCAACCCGTCTGCCAAGCGTGGTGAGTATGGCAATTACCCCTCATGTGATTGAGGGAGGCCCGTGCCCCAGCAGTGGGGACTTAAATGGGCTGATGATGATGATGATGATGATATTAAACAAACCCTACAATTTAACCACTAAATAAAAGACCCTTCTTGAGGGTATGTTACCAATTTTAGAACAGAGTGTTGATCGAGGCAAATAATAATAATAATAATTCTCACAACATCTCATACGTTGTTCTGATCCCGTACGAAGTAGCTTAAGCACTTGTGTTACAGATATCAGACAACAGAGGAACACAAATATATACTTAAATACATATATTACACCCAGACACTGAACAAACACAAGTGTTCATCGCACGAATGTTTGTCCAGGGTGGGGATCGAACCCACGACCTTTGGCATAAGAGGCAGGGTCACTACCAATTGCGCCATCCGGTCAGTCAAATCAAATTGACAATCTAATTATCAAGACTATCATTCCATCCTCATCATCTCGATGGATGGCGGTCTAATACTGTGCGTTTCTCGCGGAACTTTCTGCCACGTACCTCAGTTCTGTGGAACGGTTTTGCTGCAGGAGTATTTCCGGCTACGAATTAGGGACCTTCAAGAGAAGAGCGTACTCTTTTTTCAAAAGGCCGGCCACACATTAGCGATCTCTCTGATTTCGCGGATGTTCATGGGCGGCGTTGATTACTTTCCATCAGGTGGCTCGCTTGCTCGTTTGTCCGCCTCTAGCATGAAAAAAATTTATACCTACGGTCCGCGGCACTCACTTCCAATCAGGTGATCCGTCTGCTCATTTTTCACCTATCACATGAAAAATGCAGGATTCCTCATGATAGTTCTAGGAGTGTTAAAAACACACTTCGTGCATCGATTTGATAAATCCATGCAAGCGTATGATCTCCGATTTAGTAGATGCACGTTCATATCTACTGTACTGTGACCTTTTATATAACTATTTATCATATAACTAGTTTATATGTGCACATTCTGTTTCATTTAACAGCCATTAAAATAGCAAAACCAACCAATACGACACTATCTCTGAACATAGTTGCCATATCACCTGACACCACCGTTATACCCCTTTTAAAACGGTTGAATAGCCCTCATATCACCGTATCACTGGCCGACGTCCTATTCTGGGGTGGAGAAGGGTGGTCCGGAAAGGGGGGGTTGCTGAAAAACGTGAAAAGTGACCGAGATAAGGGCGGTTTGGCCGCGACTCCGATACGCCCAGGGCTGCCGATATGTAGTGTTTCGAATTTCACAAAAGCAGCGATAAGCAAAGTTTTGCAAGCGCGGGGCTGCGGTTTTGGGTTAAGGTTTAAATCCGTTTAACCAAATATGGTTTATTAGCTTCGTGTCAATAAAAATCTATGCGGTTTTTGGGGTGATTTCATCGTAAAGTGACATATCTTAAATATCGATCAAGTATAATCCAAGCACAAAGCAGGGCACATAGCGAGGAGAACAGACGGCCGTTGGGGTGAAACGGCCATCGATTGGAGGCCACCTCAGGAAGTCGCAGACGTGGCAGGCCTCCCACAAGGTGGACCGACGATCTGGTGAAGGTTGCGGGAATCCTTGGATGCGGGCGGCACAAGACCGATCTGTGTGGAGAACATTGGAGGAAGCCTATTTCCAGCAGTGGACGTCTATTGGCTGAAATGATAATGATGATGATAATCCAAGCCATTTATTATTTCAGCGTGCTATTTTCATTTGCGTCTAATGTCATCTTTGTAGCCACAGTGTATGCTTGATTAGACCATGGTCCAGGAATGCTGAGACAAACGACTAACGTCATGACCTTCGCAAACCTTATACCTACAAGGGAACTTCGAGTCCCACCCGAAGACTGTCGATAAATTTTAAGTGCTTTGTTTACTTAAATATAATATAAGCTCTTATAGGTTGAACGTCATTTGCTCCGCTAACTCTACACAAAACCAACAGTAACAACTTTTGACAGGTGACAATAAAAGTCCTCATCTTATAAATATAAGACCGGAGTGATACAACGGCCTCACAGAAAACCGGTGTGAAGCAGCACTGTGGTGTGTTTCGCTGCGTGAGTCCTCACTCAACACCGGATCGGGCCTCCAATTCGCTCGTACCGGAGGCCCGATCCGGGGGAAAGGTCGGTTTAAAGGTTGGCAGCGCACTTGTGACTCCACTGGTGTCGCGGGTGTCTATGAATGGCGGCAATCGCTAACCAACAGGTGATAAATCTGCTCGTCTACCACCTATCATATAAAAAAATCTAATTCTTTTCTTTATCATTGAAACGCGAAAAAATCTTTTCAATTGCACCAAAACGAAACCGCATCATTCAAACGACCTTTTAAACTTTACTTTATCGCAGTACACATGCACATGCAACTCGAAAGCGTTTATGTCAAAAAATACCTCACTTTAGATTCAAATAAGGCCAGGCGCCTATTTCCGCCCGCGGCGCGTGCGCTAGGCCACCTAGTTCTAGATGCAGCGATAACGCCTATTTTGCATAATACTGCAGATTTTTTTCAAGAAAACATATACAAACTTCATAACACACTAATGTGGTCTTTGGGGTGTGGGCCAAGTGATAAAAGGAGGGTGATTTATTTTTCAAATAATTATAGTACACGGAAAAAAACGCGATTAAATTTATATGAAAGCACATTTAAAATCTTGATTATTTTTTCATTTGTAGAAAAAAATATGTTGGTTGTTTTAATCACAGCCACTACTGCTGATCGATGTCGTCCCTCAAAGAGGTCCTGTCCTGTCTTGTAGAGGGTTATATTTGGACACGCTAACGACAATGGAGCCTCGTCATGGTGATGGCAGATGGATCATCCGGATTGATACCATGGGCAAATGCAACACCATTGGATCCGTTTGCACTGCCTACCTTTTTGCCCTTCCAGCACCCTCAATCATTTGGCGAAACACCGCACTGACACTTTTTCACGCCGGGTTTCTGTCAGGCCGTGGTGTCACTCCCGTCGAGCTTATTTAGTGACTCTCTTGCCTTTAAGAGCTTGCTTTTATTACATAGCGTTAACAATATGTAATTATTAGTCGCTATAAGTTCATACCTCAAACTACAACGACAGGTCAATTGCAGGTCACGACCCAACGTTTGTTCATAATGATATTATAATGAAATTTAATATTACTGTTTTTTCTTTGCAGGTAAGTAGCCGCACTGAGTTTGCCCCGATTTCACTCGAACTGGTCAGATAAGGTGTCTTTCGATTCCAGAGCTCCGTGAGTATTTTTTTTAACATTTGTTTGGATATAAAGATATTTTTTTAAAAATAGAAATCAGGTCTTATTATACTGATTGTTAGTGGAATTACGCGGGATTCCTTTAAAAATGTTTGCTCAGTGTATTTTTTTTTCAAAGACTTTATACTTTGGGTATTTGCGATTTCCTTACATCAATACCTGCCTTGGTGGCGCAGTGGTTAGTGGGTCGCACTTTGAAGCGACGGCTGCGCAAGAGGACCCGGATTCGATTTCCAGATCGGGCCAAAAATAACCTAAGATTTCGGTAGGAATATCTTAGTGTCAGTTTATTTATGTGGTGTCAGCCCGGAATCTGAAAGTTGACGGTATTGTACTCCCATGCCTCGGAAAGTACGTTGAGCCGTTGGCCCTGCGCCCAATCCCTCTCCGGCTGTATCACACTGGTGTCCCATCGAAATATAATGCTAAGGGAAAAGAGAGTGCAGTTGTGTTAGCACACACACTTGAGCACTATAATATATCCTGCGTACGTGGCTGATTGTTGGGATTGGTCGCCGTAGCTTGGAGGATATAATAAGATAGAAGATACCTAAGAGGATAGATAGACACTTAGTAGTAAAAAAACAATATTTAAGGTTTATAATTCGATGGCTCAGTGGCTATGGTATTGTGACCAAACGCGGAAGGTCCCGAATTTGATACTCGGTTTGATCAATTCTGAAAAAAAAACTTTTCTATATGGACTCGAGTCTGGGTGTTTTGTTAAACACCTGAGACAAACTGATTGGTACGAGTTATCCTGGTGCGTTTATCATTAAAATAAATTTATTTTCGAATCCTATTTTGAAAATTCACACTCACTTACCTTATCTAACCAGAGAGTCTACCACCATCCATCAAAAGCTTCCGTGTGTGCGTCAACTCACACAGCCTCGCCCGGGGGGAGGGGGTCGTGGGGGCAGGGGGGCGTTACAAACACAGCAAAAGTTCACGTCCGTTTTATCTCATCTATTTGACGGATTCCTACCGACAACGCGGCGTATTCATATTTTGCACAGAGTAGTGGAAGACAGAGGTTTAGAGATAAGCTGGTGCCCCAGCAACGGAGTCAAGACGCGAAGAGTCTTCTTTTTTAAGTGATAGGTGGCAGACAAGCAGTCGGATTACCTGATAGTAAGCGATTGCCGCCGTCCATGGATACCCGCAACACCATGTGAAGTCACAAATGTACCGCTAACCTTTAAACCCGCCTTTCCCCAGATTCTGCCTCCAGTACTCACTCACGCAGCGAAACACAGCACAGTGCTGCTCCTCGCTGGTTTTCGGTGAGGCCGTGGTATCACTCCGATCGAACCGGTTCATTCAAGCTCTTCTTACTACGCTAGCCCTCACAGTCTTCTTGCTACCCTAGCCCTCAGCGGGTTGGAACACTTCACACACGCTGTAGATTATTATGTCTTCCCTTAAAGATCGTATCTGTAACTGTCCAAAAGTGACCCATTGAGGCATTAGACACTTATTTAATTTTATCAAGCTCATATAATAAGTTCCTTGAAATTAAAACTGCCGTGCCTGCTCGGCCTAAGATCTCGAGCCCGTGAGCGCTAAGGCGGGTGAGCAGCATTATCAGCGCGCCTTTTCCGCCCTCGCCCTATCAACGCTAATAAATTCACGGAGATTGTTAATTAATCCCAATTTTTTCAGATTTATCGATCGATTGTCAATGGATGGCATTGACAGTCATTGGTCAAAGTTGATTGATTGGTTTAGTAGCTTTGATTGATCGAGGAATACCGTCACATAAAGCGTCGACTAACAAACCAATCAGTAGCAACGGTCAATATTGACTATTCTATTTTTAAAAATCAAATGTCGACTACATCATTCCATCTATACAACAAAAAATACTACATAAAATCATTTTCCGAAATGAAAAATACTATTTCTAGATTAGACTCATAGAAATTTAAGAAAATTATTTCAAAATTTTTAAAAAGATATTTATGCAGAAAGGAAATAAAATGTAAAAATCCGCCTGTCACGTCATCACTTGGCATGACAAATTAATAACGCTTTTGCTCACGTTGATTATATAAAAATGTTAAATCTCTGAAGCCCTATTCTAAACAGAACAGAATTTGGCACAAACAGAAAACAAAACATAAAACAATTAAAAATACATATAAATAAAACAAAAGGAAAAAACGACAAAACTATATTCAATCATGTCCAGACAGTGCCAAATGAATATTTATGATGTGTTATGACGTCTAGAATAAATGGCCCTCACTCAGCTTATGTCACAGCCCAGACAAAGGTCATGAAGCTGGTTTTCAGTGAGACCAGCTGAATGAGCTGAATCAGCCACGGACGCTTGTCTAGTTTTGTGTACCTAACGTGTATGTGTAATGTGGGTATATATATCTACTAAGAAGAAAATATCAAATAATAATGACATACATACTATTAAATTATTATAATGAATAAATAGGAGTGAGGGTATCTACAGTTTAGATATAAAATTATTACGGCTAACAAATCAAAACAACTTCTAGCGCGCGCATACAGTTATTATGCACCTATAATTAGGTGTAATTAACGACCCATGGCTACCGGACGAGAAATCGATGAACGCGGGATCAGTCTGCACTGCACTGCTGCTGCACACATGCAGAAATAAGAGCAAGTAGGAAACCTGACCTTTCTTTTATTTCATAGCGTACTTTTGTTTTGTATAAGCTTTAATTTAATGATTATATTTTTGTATATGCATTTTTATGTGATAGGAGGCAGACGAGCAGACGGACGCCTGATGGTAAGCGCTTGCGCCGCCCATAGACACCCGTGACACTAGTGAAGTTACAAGTACGCTGTTAACCTTTAAACCCCCTTCCCCCCGAATTCTGCGTGTGCTGTGTTTCACTCACGCAACGAAACACAACAACATACCGGTTTTCTTTGAGCAATGTGTCATTTACTGCAATAAATTAATTATCTATCTATCTTAATCATAACACGTTCTCTGGAACTGAAGCTACCCTGCCTGGGCCAAGATCCCGCGCCCCGTGAGCGATAAGGCGCGCTATTTAATCACAGATACGATCGGGGCGGGCGGCGTTATCGGAGCGCCTTATCCGCCCCCGCCTTATCAACGTTTATAAATTCATGGAGATTGTTATCTCACTCCAACTTTTAGTATCTGAGGTCTAGTGGGTAGGGAGTTGTAATGGTCTTGAGTTCAAATACCGATTTGGGGTAAATTTGCTCCTGAAAATGTCTCATTTTCAAAGCCCAGAGTTATACTGCATAAAAATTCTCACATTAATCGATCGATGTTATAATGATGTAAATAGCCGTTGATAAATTTATTCTTCATTAATCGATGGTTATGATCAGACTGATAGAACGTCATCCTTTTCGTCGATTCAGATAATTTTAGCCAAATACCTGAAGTAGTAGCTGGCTCAGCGATTCCAAATTGGTCTTGGCTACCGACGTTAAAGTTCGCCATTTTATTCAGTTCTTCGGTTATTTTATTCTAAAAAAATATTCGGTCCTGTGCCTATTCCACATGTTTAGTGCCTACATAATCATAACGCGTTCTCTCTTACTCTACTCTGTGTATTTCAAGATCCCGGGCCCCGTGAGCGATAAGGCGCGCTATTTAATCACAGATAGGATCGGGGCGGGCGGCGTTATCAGAGCTAGGGATGCACCCACTCGGGATAAACATCACTTGAGTTAGAGTTAAAGACATGTAACTCAAGTTAATGGTATTTTAAAATTATCTATGTTAAAAGTTTTTCAAATGAAAAAATAAAAGGAATATGGTGAATTATCTGCAAATGTTAGGTCATATATTCATCTGGATAGATACTTTTATTACACAACACATAACACGTTTATATAAGTTTTTATGAAATTCTACAATCACACATTATTCAGTAGGTTTATTTATGAAATAAGTTTATACATTTTTTAATTTATATAATTTTAATGTTACATTTAACAACTATACTAATAACAGGATTGCACTGCCATACCAAATTTCATACATTGGTTACATGATTTACCTGAAGATGGCATATTTTTAAATCGTGTTAAGGGACAAAAAATTGTAATAAAATTCAAAGTGCATTTGTATCTGGTCAATCGGATGAGGAAATGAGGCTCTTCTTCAGTTTTATAAGTTGGCCGTTAGCTTTCCAAAATGCTCTCTGTTCATAGCGAGACGAAACTAGGTACCGTTCCACAGATGTGATGCCAGTCCACTCCCTTATGGTACGCAGCCACGAATTTTTCCATCTTCAGACGCGTCACCTCCCTTCTATTTTACCCATCATGATAAGTTGAAGCAACCTGTACCTATTATGCCCACTTTGACGATTTTATTTTATGATGTGTCCTCAGAAAAGAACATCCAAGACAGTCCACAGGTATACCCATAGGTACACTAAAACCTCTTCAGCTTTTCCTCATCGATAAAGTGAGGCTTCGTACTTCATTCTTCCCCAAGCAAAAAACTTAAGTTACATCACTTTAGTAACTTATGTAGCCACATCACTATTCGAGTTTATCCGCCCGCCTTATCAACGTATAAATTCACGGAGATCATTATCTGTGTTCAAGGGCGCTGCTGTTTCGCTACGTGTGATAGCTCACTCGTAATTATGCTGGGGTTGACGGATGTTGCGGTCCAGGGCGTTTTTTGCAGTACATTACACTGGGTCTTAATTACCATTGGAGAATTTTTAGGTAAAATGTGACCTATTTGACTGGCCCGATAGCGCGTTTACTACCAAACATGTTTATGTGTATGTCATAAGTCTAAAGATAGGTTTCGGGTTTGATTCGGCGCTAAATGTTAGGAGACATTTCCAGCTACAACTTTCTTCACTATGAATTAAATATGATTAAGACTAGGTGGTTAGTGTGTTTTTTTTATTGACAAGTGTTTTTTCTGATAGCTTCTTATGCACTTCCATTCTACTACTGGTCTGCTTCGATTTACCTCATAATTTCGCTTTTAATTTGCTTCATTCTATTTTGTGTTGCATTCGACTGTATGACTTAGTATGAGGACAATAAACTATTGTATAAAAAGTTGGCGATTAAAAAGAGTAACTGACGAGTTTCTTGCCGGATCTTCTCAACTTTCCGAACCCGGTGGTAGAATCGCTTTATGTTTATTTATTTATGTTTATTAGCCGTGTGGTCCCCGGCAGAGTAGAATAGGCCACCCTCACTCTTACCGAGGTGTCGTAAAAGGCGACTAAGGTAAAGCTGCTGGTATGATCATCAGCACCCAGAGAAGGAAAACTCTGCATTTATATCAAAACCCTCGCCAACCCGTCTGCCAAGCGTGGTGAGTATGGCAATTACCCCTCATGTGATTGAGGGAGGCCCGTGCCCCAGCAGTGGGGACTTAAATGGGCGGACGATGATGATGATGATTTCGTTTTATATTTTATGTATCGGCATATATATTTAACTACATGTTAATTATTATTATACTTATTAACAGTTTCAAAAGATGTTAATTTATGACGATATGTAAGTTCTGTGTACAAGCCTATGCAAATAAAGGATCTTTTGACTTTGACTTTACAATCCTAGTCCTGAAATAACAAACGGAACTATATAGCATTGGAAATTGGACTATAATAAGGAAGTACAATATTTTCATACATCTACCTACTAACTTTGCAACGTAATCTTAAGGCTGTTGTTAATGCTCGTATGTGTAAACCAAAATAACTGTTATTAGCATATCTTTAATCCCGGGATTCCAGGCATGTCCATATTATTTAAAAAATCGCAAGTACCAAAAATAGCTCCAACTACTCCGATCATTGGTTTATTACTACTACGTAATAGTTCAATAATAATTTAATAGTTCTAAGTTTCGTCAAAAGTCACATTAGAACTCATGGTACGCTTGGACCATGGATTTGGTCATACCCTGTGATTTTGTTTGATATTTTTTCGTTACGATTCTCCCACCCCGTCCTTCGTTTCCAGCGCTATCTGGCAACCCTGCGCCTTATCGCCCCCTATAAAGTCCAGATCGGTATCGCGTTCATTGTGACTCGCCCGCTTTTGTGTTATTTTTATACATTATTATATATTTATATTAGTAGGTAGATGTATGAAAATATTGTACTTCCTTATTATAGTCCAATTTCCAATGCTATATAGTTCCGTTTGTTATTTCAGGACTAGGATTGTAAAGTCAAAGTCAAAAGATCCTTTATTTGCATAGGCTTGTACACAGAACTTACATATCGTCATAAATTAACATCTTTTGAAACTGTTAATAAGTATAATAATAATTAACATGTAGTTAAATATATATGCCGATACATAAAATATAAAACGAAATCATCATCATCATCGTCCGCCCATTTAAGTCCCCACTGCTGGGGCACGGGCCTCCCTCAATCACATGAGGGGTAATTGCCATACTCACCACGCTTGGCAGACGGGTTGGCGAGGGTTTTGATATAAATGCAGAGTTTTCCTTCTCTGGGTGCTGATGATCATACCAGCAGCTTTACCTTAGTCGCCTTTTACGACACCTCGGTAAGAGTGAGGGTGGCCTATTCTACTCTGCCGGGGACCACACGGCTAATAAACATAAATAAATAAACATAAAGCGATTCTACCACCGGGTTCGGAAAGTTGAGAAGATCCGGCAAGAAACTCGTCAGTTACTCTTTTTAATCGCCAACTTTTTATACAATAGTTTATTGTCCTCATACTAAGTCATACAGTCGAATGCAACACAAAATAGAATGAAGCAAATTAAAAGCGAAATTATGAGGTAAATCGAAGCAGACCAGTAGTAGAATGGAAGTGCATAAGAAGCTATCAGAAAAAACACTTGTCAATAAAAAAAACACACTAACCACCTAGTCTTAATCATATTTAATTCATAGTGAAGAAAGTTGTAGCTGGAAATGTCTCCTAACATTTAGCGCCGAATCAAACCCGAAACCTATCTTTAGACTTATGACATACACATAAATTATTCATAAACGATCTGTGATACCATGTTGATTATAAAAGTTATATTTGTTCTTTCGAAATTCAAGATACGTACGTTAGATAGAAAGGAACAAACTGTAAGCAAATATGGTGGTATCGAACGTTTTTGGATAAGCCCTTTCATGATTAAAATGCGTTAAGTATTTAACTCTAAAATTAAAATAAAAATTAAATCCCGGGATCGTAGTCAGAATCCCAGGGCATGTCCATATTAATATCTATGTTTGCGGTCAATGAACCCAAATAGCTTTACCTACTCCGATCATTGGTAATAACTCACTGACTCAGAATGATTGATGTTTTTATGAACTAATAGGCTAACGCTTAACTACAATCTCACCTGATGGAAAGTGATGATGAGATCTAGGATGTAACGCGTACGCCTAGATGATGTCTGTTTACTCTTGTCCACCAAACATTCGTCTTTCGGTTGGTTCGTCATTGTAAAGATGTCCAGATTGTAGTGGTCCGGAAAACAGATTATATGATAATAATGAGTACATAATATGCCTAAGCACATTAAATAAATAAATATATAATCATATAAGATTTATTTATTTATTTATATATTTATTAGTAGTTATTAATATTTAGTATGTAATATCATATTTTGCCGCCACAAATTTTCTGCTTCGCCCAATGGTTGACTGGTAGAGAATGCTGTAAAGCATTAAGTCCGCCAATTGTACTTTTTTTTACTTTGTGCAATAAAGAATAAATAAATAAATAAATCACATACCTACATTGTCCTGATCCCAAACTGACCGAGGGAGGGCACGATTGGGCCGGCTCGACCGGCGGAGTGATACCACGGCATCACAGAAAACCGCCGTGAAGCAACATTGTGCTGTGTTTCACTGCGTGAGTGAGGGTAACGGAGACCCAATCCGGGGAAAGGGAGGTTTTAAGGTTGATATCGGACTTGTGACTCCACTGATGTCGCGGGTGTCCATGGGCGGCGGCAATCGCTTACCATCAGGTAATCCGTCAGCTCGTCTGCCACCTTTCACATAAAAAAAACTAACGGTGTGCTACGGGTATCCATTAATATTTTTTTATCTAGAAGAAGATACCTACCTACGTCTTTAGTTTTTTTTATTCAACGTAATTCTTATATACTGTTCTTGTATTCTGTATACCTCACTATTATACTATGTTATTGTAAAAGAATGAAGAGTAATACATAGACTAACTTATATACGAATATACTGAGATAGAGGCATCAGTCGGCTAGCCAGAACAAGCGCCATCTAGAGGAAAACGACCAATACTCAACGGCTATGTAGAACGGCCACTTTTGAGAATAAGTAGGGAGACGATTAAATAAAATATCAGAAATAATTATATTTGCTATATTTCGTAACTTCCAATACCTTCTAGATCTCTGGTTTATTTCACATACTTTTTTAAAATTGCAAATGTGGGCAGGCTTGAGGTCACAGTTTCCGAAACACGCCTTACTAGCGCGATGTAAAAATGAATAGTGACATCTACCGAAAGAACGCTGAACCATCTGCTTGAATGCTTTTTAAAACAACATCTGCTTTTTACAAGCTCCATCTAATGAAAACCGCTGAACTATTTTTCCCATATTAAGGAAAAAAGGACTAAGTGAAATGATCATGGAATAATAATAAGATATTATTGTACCCACCAGAGCGACTCTTAAATGAGAGAGAGAAAGAGAAACTTTCAGGATAATTTCGGTATTTTTAAAAAGACTCGTCGCATGCCTCGTAACCGCATCCCCTTTCCGAAGGCTTACGTTCTTATCCACTGAGCACTGTCCTAGTAGAGCGAAGAGTGTGGGAACCCTAGATGAGGGCGATATCGCCCGCCCAATGCCAGCGCCGTTCCGTCATGCTCAAGAAATATTTGTCTGATATCTAAGTGATACGATGATAAGGAACATTGTTTGCTTCCACAAAAATGTTTGCTGAATATCTATAGAATATTCATTCTTTAACTTGGTATAATAATAAATAAAATATCATAATTGTTCACCACCGCACATCACGTCAGAACGTCAAATTCCATCCACATTACTTGGACGGATTTATATTGACTGCAGTGCGTTTCTCACTACGCACCGATAACTGTGGAACCGTCAGCTATCATCGGTGGTGTTTCCGAACAGATACCTGGTGACCTTCAAGAAGAGGGCTTATTCCTTTCTTAAGAGCTGGCAACGCATATGTGATACCTTTGGTGTTGCAGATGTCCATGGGCGGCAGTGATCACTTACCATCATGTGGGCCGTCGGCTTTGTCCGTTATAATGTACAAAAAATCTGATAGCACCACACACTTCGAGTTGACCCCAAAATAAGTGCATAGTTTTAGCGTATTTTAGGGCTATCAGAAACATCGTTGTCAGCCCATTTAAGTCCCCACTGCTAGGGCACGGGCCTCCCTCAATCACATGAGGGGTAATTGCCATACTCACCACGCTTGGCAGACGGGTTGGCGAGGGTTTTGATATAAATGCAGAGTTTTTCTTCTCTGGGTGCTGATGATCATGCTAGCAGCTTTACCTTAGTCGCCTTTTACGACACCTCGGTAAGTGGCCTATTCTATTCTGCCGGGGAACTCACGGCAATATACATACAATTACTAATATACTAATATCAGAAACATACTTACTACGAATAATATATACACATTCATGATTCCTTATAATATGTTCATATTATACTCAACCATTCAATGGACCAAGCCAACCGTCCAATTTTCTCAAACATTAAAAAAGTGAATCGGTTTTTAAGCTCCATATTGCATGGAATAAGAAGATAGTTTTACGTTACGAAACCGTGAAGTGAGTACGCTTGTATGAAAAATACGCTAAAGATGGTTAGATGAGTCTTTGAGTGTAAGTGTATATTTACAAGTACTAAACAAACCGTTGGTACCGACTCTAGGAGCGTGGGAAAGGGTCACTACCAAATGCGCCATCAAGCCAAGATACAACTATGATTCGAACCTATCATGAAAAAGTATTTCAAAACGACATTCGATCAAATTTCCCAAAGTAGGTACTAAAACTCAAATGACCTACGTTCGAGCTAAGATAAAAGTATTTATGTTCTCTATCGATACCAAGATTGGGTTTTATTGCTGGCCCGGACAAACAGATACCGCCATAACATGGTAATAGGTGCAACTCTTAAACGTTATCGCGTACAAATGTTTTGATGGAAAGAATGCTTTTAGTGTTTCAATTTTTGGTTATGTTTAATGGCAAGGAAACTGGTGCGTCGCCTGATGGTAAGATCATTACCCCGATTACGGATAAGTTAAAAGACACGTACAAATATTTATTTATTTATAAGATCACCAACAAAATTTACATCAGTACTTGATACAATAATAACACCAGAAAATTTATAAATCAATCTAAACGAGATCTTATTTATAGGTGACAACGGCATGCAATATTGACAACAGTAACAGTAGGTAGTGTTGAACAATGAATTAAATATTACTAAAATCAATTTCACTACAAAGAGAGGTTTTTTTGACACCTTTTGGGGTGAACTAGTTTTATAAAATTTAACTAAAGAACCACAACTTATATCGACATCAGTATTCTTAGATTTTATGCTATACTGGCGAATCATTCTGTTTAAGGGAGAAAAATTACCAACATTAGATTAGATATTAATAATATTGCCTCTCCTTAGTATTCTATACCGCATCTATCACGGGGAGTGCTCTGAGGAACTGTTTGTTCTACTCCCTGCAGATGAATTCTTACATCGAACCACACGCAAGCGATTGTCATTCCATCTCTATCATCTCGATGAATGGCGGTCTAATACTGTGCGTTTATTGCAGAACTTTCCACCACGTACCTCAGTTCTGTGGAATGGTTTGGCTGCAGGAGTATTTCCCGACGGCTACGACTTAGGGACCTTGAAGAGAGCGTCATCATCGTCATCATTTCAGCCAATAGATTCCGCTGCTGGACATAGGCCTCCCCCAATGTTCTCCACACAGATCGGTCCTGTGCCGCCCGCATCCACCTCCCGCCTCCCGCGATCTTCACCAGATCGTCGGTCCACCTTGTGGGGGGCCTGCCACGGCTGCGACTTCCTGTACGTGGCCTCCACTCGAGGACCTTTCCGCCCCACCGGCCGTCTGTTCTCCTAGCTATGTGCCCTGGCCATTGCCACTTGAGGCATGCAATCCTTTGGGCTATGTCTGTGACCTTACTCGAGCGTACTCTTTTTTAAATAGGCCGGCAACGTATTAGCGATCTCTCTGATTTCGCGGATGTTCAGGGGCAGCGTTGATTACTTTCCATCAGGTTACTTGCATGCTTGTTTGTCGCCACTAGCATAGAAAAACAATTGACACTGGGCCTATGCGATTGGCTGATTCATTGATATCGTTAGATTCTCTCTCAACTTCGAGTAAGCCAAAAGGAGTTATGACATCTAGGTAGGTAAGTTACTTGTTTCATGTTCTCCAGCAGAGCCATCTTTATAGACCTTGGTATTTTTTTTAAAACAATGTAAGTCAATGTACGTGCAGAATATAAAAGTACAGTACGCATAAAGGATAACGCAACCATGGATGATCGAATTTGGTTCTGCTGAGAGAACTCTCATAAGACCGGCGAAATTGTACTTAAATTTTCTGTAATATCTTGTGTTTTTGTGCGATAAAGAATATCCATATCTACTCTCTAGCAAAGCAATTTAGAAAAAGTACTTTCTCGGGCTTCCGGGGGTTGGAGCCGTAAAGTCCTTGAGTGGAGACCGCGACTCGGTAAGCGTAGTGTAGGACGCCCTGCGACAAGATGGGATGATGACATTCGAAGGCTGGCTGGTGTGGGCTGGATGAGAGTGGCCGAAAATCGGGAGCAGTGGCGTGCATTAGGGGAGACCTATGTACAGCAGTGGACGAGTGTGGGTTCCTGATGATGATGATGATGACTTTCTCGGGATTGTCTCCCGAGAAATATACTCTATATTGTATTGTTTTCTTGAAAACTAAATCAATCTCTCATCAAAAAATGTGTTCGATTAGCAATCATTATTATTGTCTTTGCGTAAAATCCTTTGCACCCTGACACTTCGGTTCCCGGGGGTCTGCTCCTACGATTATTTACAATAGTTTTACGCAATCAACAATATGTAGTTTATTTAATTGAAATTAGACTGACAAAAAGTTCTACTGCAGTTTTCTAACGACAATATCCACCTTTAAATCACTCAATCATGGAACCTTTAGACTGACAAAAAGTTCTACTGTAGTTTTCTAACGACAATATCCACCTTTAAATCACTCAGTAATCATGGAACATGAAGTGAACGGAATGTGCCATTTCGGGAAAAAAACGTCACGAGTTTGAAAGAGTTACAACCGGACCTGACGAGCAGTTTCTATCTAGGTGCAATTGCAGTACTAAGGGCTTCGCGCAGTTTTTGAAGTATGGTTTTCTATGAAAAAGCACATTCAGTTTAGGGTGCATGTCTATGTCAGAAATAGGTAGTTAGCTACGGGAACTATGCATCAATCATGGCCGCTGACACACGAGTCGCCGGTTCAACAAGCTAATAATAAAAGTACCTCCCCCCACTATCGAGCTTCCTGCACGAGATACGCGATTACATCGGCCACTAATTAGACTTATCGTAGACCAATTATTTATAAGCTTATCGAGCCTCGCGCCATTGTTCTAAAGTTTGCGGCGGTGCGCAACACGGTGGGGGAGGATGGCGAACGTTTGTGGAACGCCAAGTGGTTCACTACGTATTAGAAGTTTGGTTCAGGACAAAATAATCTGGCTAGCTACTTTAGTATAAAAGAAGTAAATTCTAAAGGCAAGTCTGAATTAATAAACCAAAAAGTCTAAACACGCGTGCAATGTTATTTACGCTCAGCGTCATTGGTAAAGTTAGAACTATCTCCCAATTTTATTGTTACCGTAGAGTATGTAATATTACGTTTAACTGTAATTCATTGTTTTTAAACTTTCCGACTCCAGTTTCATTGGCATCCCTTACAAAAATATCGCAAGGGACACATCGCAAGTGCTCACGGGTGGGACCAGCGCTTTTCGTCATCATAAATAAATAATAAATGAATAAATATTTCACAACATCACATCCGAGATAGGTAGCTCAAGCACCTTACGGATATCAGAATCTTAAGTTCGATGGTTTCAATTAGCAGTGTGTCCCAAAACCTATGTACCTATAAGTTTAACACAAATGTCGGTCTGTACGCAATTGCAGCATAGATTAGGGGCACAATGTAAAATAATGTTTTTCCTTGATATAATCCTGCTTTATCATACTGCCCACTAAGGCTGGCGGTTTTGTGTTTGTCGATGTTCCGATAATGCCTCTGTACCAATAATAACATGAATTATGTTCGAAAATGGACAATATTAATGCGTACAGAATGTAATCGAAGTTGTCTTTCTTTTATATGGCTAAATAAAAGGCCTTTTTTGGACAAGTGTGTGAGTGTGTACGCTCCATGGGTTGGAAGGCTCGTGTGAATAAAGAAACCTAAGACTTAGCTTACAAGGTCCAAGAGTTGCGGGTTCGATCCCCGCACAGTAAAAAAGATAAAGATTTATTTATTGGCCACAGAACACAAATTTAAACACAAGTTACATAAATATACAAATAGGACAAATTCTGTAGCCAATAAGGCCCAACCTCAGCATTTTCTGCAGTGGCTGAAGTACAATCATTTATGTGCATGAACATGTTTATATTGGTCTGAGTGTTTTCTATGTATTAAGAAATTACGAAAAAGAATATTTACGAAAGAAAAGTGTTTTAATTATATATTTGTAATTTCACTGTTGGTTCTGATATCCGTAACACAGGTGCTTGAGCTACCTCGGAGTCAAATCAATGTATGTGATATTGTCAATTTTTTTTTAATGTCTCCATCATAGAAATAAAGTTATCGCTACTATGGTTGGATTAGGCTTAATCACCACGCTTGCCAAATATTTAGCGTTAAATCGTAAACGATAATAAAATTACCGCTACTATGATGGGATTAGGCTTAATCACCACGCTTGCCAAATATTTAGCGTTAAATCGTAAACAACAGCAAAAATTAATTAGGAAAAACAAAAAAAATACAAGTATTTTTTTTGTTTTTCCTATTATATAAAAACTTTGCTAGTACTTAAGATATGTCTTAAATGTTTCCCAATAAATCTGGCTTAGAAACCATAGAATAAGAGTTGGAAACCGCGTAATTACCAGTTCGGCTATGCCAAAAAAAGATACATGAAATTGCCATTGAGAACGCCCATCAATTGTCGAAAGCAACGGTTTAACAGGATATATGGCCCATAAAAATGTTAATGCACTAATGCAACTGCACATTTCTTGCTAGCGTAATTTGCCACGTTGGAAACGAAAAATGCACTGAAATAAGCGAGGGTTAAATTAAGAGCGGTGGCGGGTGATATAAAAATATTCTCAAAAGTCCGTCAAAGCTAGGAATGAGAAATTTGTATTTAGTACCAGACAACATTTTAGAAAACTAGAGGCTTTTATGGCAAAGGTAAGAGAGAATATTATCTTAAGTTGAAAATTTATTGTATTCGTTTCTAGTCAGATGTTACTTTTTGATTGTGTTAGACCGACATTACAGTGAGGTTTTATGGAGAAAAGCCTTTAAAATTAGCTTTTTACGAGTTAAGCAAAGGACTATATTGTTTATGTTTTTATACTTTTTTACTGATTTTGATATATTATTGTTTTGTTTTAATTGTCCTGAGACCTACATCTGATCGAGTAACCTATATAGATTTTGCTATAAACAGTGCTTTATTGGCATCCCCTTACCAGCGTGATAATATTTAGTTCAATCGCCACACAGGCGTTACTACTTAATTTGTCAGACGGAAATCTCGACCCGCTACCGCTTATGAAATAGACTTAATCATACGTGTCCAGCCGAATTCAGCAGTCCCGAGAATGGCCGTTAAGGAAATGGGACATGTAAATGAAGGCGCGGACTGCCCGGCGATGCGATGATGAAGTGCACCAGAATGCAGGGAGATGCGATTTTTTAAACTTTCAAACTTTGGCTATTATTCCGGAATTGAAGTGGGTTGGCTTTTGAATAGTCGAGTTGAAGTTGAAGTTGGTTGTTTTGTTATTTCGTAATGGTTGGTGATTTCGCTCCAACTTTTGAACATCCTTCACCAGATACTTTTTGAGCATCATTAATTACAAAATGTCGGTTCTTTTTATCGTAATAATGCACCCAGCCATCCTGCGTAGATCGTCATTCCATCTGGCCTGAGGGCGCCCTTTATTCAAAAAGTTTACCGAAATTTTCAATTACGATAGATTTGAAGAACCTCATGTTGTATTCCCCTAGAAAAATATCTGATGGCAGCTCATTCCGCATCCAGAATTATTGTGATTGATTCATTTGAATTGTCTGAGAAGGCGTGAATTTATTTATCCGAAACGATTAGTACCTACTTCAGGCGTTGCTGGGCAAGGTCTGATGGGCGACGTTCACTCAGATGACCCTAACGCCTCTCACATAAAAAGGACGCGTTATCTCAGAACCTCTATAATTGTGAGTACATTACATTTAACAGTTTTGGCGCCGCGACTATCACCAGACGGGTTATCAGTGAATTAAAACCTTATCAGCGGACCCTGGGGCCCCGCTATCTGATCTCGATTATCGACGCATTCCGGGGGCCTGCATTAACTTGTTATCAATTTAAGCTTCGCTGGGATGGATATTAATATTAGGTTCTTTTTGTTTTGGGCTTTGTATCTCAATTTATTGGTGTTAGGTGTGTTTCTTTGTGTCGACTTGTTTCTACATTTATTTGATCAGTATTTTATTTGTGTTATAACTTATAATTTAGATTAAAGAAATATTAAGTTTAGTAAAAATTATAACTTTGGGTGGTATTTGGTTTGGCCAAAGCCATCTAAGGGCTGAATTTTGACAGCTTGTTTGACATTACACATTTTTTCTATGAAATTTAGACAAATTAGTTTAATGTTGAAAATAATTAAGAACTCTTTAAACTGTTGTGTTTTTTGTGAAGCACTCCACCAAGCTAAAAAACGGGACCGATGGAGACAACTGGTTGACGGAATTAGACGGAGTCAGGATCCTCAGCAGTGAGGGCCCGACTGAAGAGAGAGAGAGAAGAAATGTTTTATGGTTTGAAATGTTGGTTAACCCACACGTAGAGGTTTGATGAAAAAAAAATTTGAGTTTCAGTTTCAAGTATGGAGACCCCCATTTTTTTTTACAATTCTTTGTGTAAAAATCGTAATGCGGTTAACAAAATACATCTATTTACCAAGTTTCAATAGTATAGTTCTTATAGTTTTGGAGAAAAGCGGCAGTGACATACGGACGGACGGACAGACATGACGAATCTATAAGGGTTCCGTTTTTTGCCATTTGGTTACGGAACCCTAAAAACTTTGACTAACTATTGAAAAATGAAGTTTAAGTTGTTTATTTTTATTTACCCGTTGCCTATGGTTAGTTACTGCCCATATTGGTATAGATATCCATTTTGGCACATAGTGTGGTTATCCTGTAGCGCAGGCCGGCTTATCAGCGCAGCGAACCATAAAGTATAAAAATATCAGCTGGAGTCTAACTTATGCGCTGTATCGGTAGCGGTTGCCAAACTACGGTGTAGGCCAAGTTGAGCACAGTGGAGGGAACACCAGCGAACAGGCTGTAGGTCACTGAGGATGTGTACTAAGAACGATACCTTTTTTTGATTTTAGCGGCGCCTTATGCCTACCCGTCTAACGGGAGACGGACGGGCTATGTCGGGCTCTCCTCAAGTGAAGCCGGAGGCCTACCAACTAAACCTCCAACGGCGCTTCTTCGCCAGAGTGGGAAGGAGATATGTGTACTAGCTAATGAACTTTGACTACACAGTTTTATCTATTTTATCCTAGGATTACATAGTTTGGGCGCTACTGGTGAGGCTATAGGTAGATCCAGGATTTCGGTTAACAGGGGCTATAATTTCTTTTTCTTTATTGAGTGCTTGATGCAACTGAAGTTTTTTCGTTCTTTTTCTTTCACTTTCTCTCTTTTACTGCACTATTACCGATAATGTATGGCAATTGATAGGGACAAAGATTATTTTTAAATTGTATATTTGATCACATAATCTATCAAAAACTTCAAGACTATTAAAAGTCTAAAAAAAGACAATGTTTATGTGCGACGTCTTTTATTCTATAAAGTTATCCTTTATCTATCCTTCACTATCTAGTAAAGTAAAGAATTAGCCTATAAACTGTCCCACTGCAGGGTAAAGGACTCCATCATAAAAATCAAGTTATCCCTACTATGATGGGATTAGGCATAATCACCACGCTTGCCAAATGTGGATTGGTGATCACAAACCCGAGCTTTGTTCGAAGAACTCGTAACATACTTTTTGCTTGACTCGGGGATCGAACCCAGGAACCTGAGATCATGGCCCGGTACCTAAACTATTAGACCAACAGGGTATCTCTCTATCTATAAACCTAGTTAATTCCTAAGCTGAAATGAAGATAAGGTCTATAGATGGGCTGATTAATTCTTCGCCGGTCGTGATGATTCTCGCGATAGATACAGTGAGTGAAAATGTATTTAGATACAGTGTTTAGTCGAGTATTCATTTCGCTAATCTTTCGATAGATTCATCAGAATGCGCTTCAAATTCTGTTACGTTTTGCTTGCGGCTGTTAATTTTATATCGCATCATTATTGCATATGTGTATTTATAGTATCTTCTATTTATTTTGTGTAAATAGGTAAATCCAAAAGACAGCGGCTACCTTCAAAGGTAATTTGAAAACACGATACACTTGCGCGATGTATTCGTACTCTCGTAGCGCTATCTATTGGTATTAATTGAAACTAATGCCCCGAATAAATAAATTCATACAAAATCTTACACAATGACCTTATTTTGTAATAAGTAGCTTAACGCTTAACTAGGCACGGAAAGTTATAAATTTTCATTGTCTTTCACTCTTGTGTCATCTTGATATAGAAAAGGTTAAAAAAAACTGATAGGATGTATTTTGCTTTAGTCTAGTTACCTACCTGTTGAACCCACAACCCTTAAAACATGAGGTAGCTTTTAGTAACGCCATAGCAAAATGGTACATGGTGCATTTGGTAGTCCAAATGCGTATTCCATGTGGTCCCCGGCAGAGTAGAATAGGCCACCCTCACTCTTACCGAGGTGTCGTAAAAGGCGACCAAGGTAAAGCTGCTGGCATGATCATCAGCACCCAGAGAAGGAAAACTCTGCATTTATATCTATACAATAAGACTTTATATAATGTAAAGATCAATAAAGCTTATTTCATATTGATCACTAAACAACATACTTATTTGGTATTCTTATAACAGAAATATAGAGTCAAGTTTTTTTGATGCATTGAGCTGCCACAGAGTACAAATGCACCTACGTATATGAAATGTATTCTTGCCTCATAAAATACATAATTCAAAATTACTTACATACCAAAATTGGTATTCACGATTAACATCTAGAACATTTATCTGAACCATTTATATTCGACAAAACGATTCAAAAAACTTATTCAGAGTTGATATTGTTTCTCATTCACAAGTGTAAACACCACACGCGAGCACAAACAAATAGCCCACTGATTTAACAAGACATTTACAAACAGTCTGACGTCCATTGACGGCTAAGCAGGAGGTGTTAACAACATCTACATCGATAGCCGCCAATGGATACGTAACACTAAGATAAATGCTGTTACAAGACGGGGAGGAATGTAAAGGTGTCTGCGCTCACGACGGTAGTTGAGCCTTTTTTTCCTTTAATCTTGCATCTCTGTCGCACTCATTTGTACGCCATTGTGAAACGGTCACTGTTATGTTCGATTTGTTTTTTTACCAAAGATAATATTGTTCTTTGGTCGAGAGATTGGGATCTGTATTCTGTTACAGCTGTCAGTTATTAAGCGTTTGGAGTTTCGAATAAAAAGTCTAATCGAGTGTGAATAAATGTTGTATGGAGGCTTTAAGAAGTGGGTTTATGGTTGTTTCGGTGGTAATTATGTCTGACTTTTGTAAATTAACAAACTTTTTAACTGACTGGCCATGCCATCTTCGCCGGAATCCGGTAAAAGGTTTAAGTCTTGATGTCGTAAGGGATTACATGACCATCATTAGGTCTGCTTTTTATATGGTAGTGAGACATGGCCTAGAGACTTATTCTCGTGGGACTCGACAAAGAAGTCGAATAAGAGATTTCCGTACATTTGATTCGATATCTCGTCCCGAGAGTGCTTTTCTATTTGAGCTACACAAGCAAGAACTCTATGTCACGGAGATGAACAAACAGTTCAGAAGGGGTAGAACCAAAATGGCTTGGCTTGAAGTCGTAAAGGAACAGATGTGTGACAATAACCTCATCTTTTTATGTGATAGGTGGCAGACGAGCAGACGGACCACCTGATGGTAAGCGCCGCCACTAATGGACACTAGTGGAGTCACAAGTGCGCTGCCAACATCTGAACAGCCCTGTCCCCCGGATTGAGTGAGCCTCTGGTACCCTCACTCACGCAGCGAAGCAGCACAGTGCTGCTTAACGTCGATTTTTTGTGAAGCCGTGGTATTACTCCGGTCGACCTGGCCCATTTATGCCGAAACGTGGCTCTCCCACGGTCAAAGACACTATGCTTGAGACGATGGAAAGCGGACAGGACTTTGAAGTTTGGAAGGAGTCATCCATCATCAATAGACATTTATGATAGTAATTTTTTTTCTGGATTTTACGAATCAAGTATACTTACATAATATTTTTCAGTAGAAAACGTCGAATCCATTAGAGTGAGTTAGCACGAGACGCCCTAACTCACTTTAATGGATATGTAATTTTTCTTCGTATTTTATTTGTTTTAATTTTTAGTAGGTTTCCAGAAAATATTATGAGTAAATGTACAAAGCCGTACGTTGCGTCTTGAACATTATCATTCAATCAAATATTTTATCCCCCAATTTTGACAAGTTGGTAGCCCTACCATGAATCATATCGTAACCCGAGCCTTGGCCGTCGCGGTAACAAATGTGTTAAACAGTTTAACCGTATAAACACTAGGGGCATTGTTCGGGCGATCGCTATCGCCGCAAAGGGCAGCGTATCGTGGTAGCGGCCGCGGTTGACAAATGGTGCGAGAGTTCGCCCACCCAATGAGATACCTGTACTACTAACGCGGAGTTTGTGGACGTTTTGCGATAATTTTCTAAAAGGAAATGTTTCGCTAAATCTAGACAAAGCTGGAAATACAGTAATTATATTCAAATAAGAGATTTCATCGTCTAAAAGCTAGTTACATTATTCTAAATCGCGATCTAAAGTTATTACCGTACTAAATGTCATGTCATCCCGTTCTAGCACGCAATGTTGAAAGGGGCTCGCTAGAATTTTGTTCCGGGACTATCCTTAGATATATTTATAATAATCCGATTTGTAATAAAAGGGTAGAAATTTATCAGGAAGTTTCTAAAAATTAGGGATTACAATAAGTACCTACAGTAGAGGAGAAATGGTACCCTATTTACTTAACATACGAGATATAAGAGAGATGTAGTATGCAGAAAGTTTAAGATCAAAGAAATGCAAGCACTTAAACGACTATAGAGTGTACAGTCAACTCCAAAAATATGTATACACTTTAGGACCTTGTCACAATACTTACCTATAAGAAAGTAGAGGTCTTACTTTCTTATATTATATATTGTGACAACGTCCTAAAGTGTATACATATTTTTGGAGTTGACTGTACAATCTCTAGTGATGGAAAGACATTGAATGTTGATGAGATGAGGACTAAAAAAGGTAGGATGGATACCTTTGAAAAGAATACTTGTTACTCTGCCCTTACACTTAGGTACAAACTACAAAGCACAGACGCAATTCTCCCAACCATGCGCGTGGGCAGACCTTATGGCTGTAGATCTACATTGATGCGCCAGTTTTAACCTAAGCGGATATATCTAGATGGTGCGGTGCGGTGTGGTGCGGATCACCGAGTGAATCATTAAACACGCGATATGCGATGTGACACCTCGCCCACTGCGATGAGAGTGGCCCAAGTGATAGAAATAAGCGTCAACTTTAATAAGTAATAATATCCTCCAACCAGTTTCAGCTAAGGCAGCGAATCTCATCGATCAGCCATTTACGCAGGATATATTATATTGCTCAAGTGTGTGCGTCAACACAAGTGGACTCTCTTTTCCCTTTCCCTCATAATGCGATGGGACACCAGTGTGACACGACCGGAGAGGGATCGGGCGCAGGAGCAACGGCTTAACGTGCTTTCCGAGCAACGGGGGTACAAGACCGGTAACTTCCAAACTCCAAGCTGATACTGAGAATTTCTTAACCGAAAAACTCAGGTACCTACAAATTTTGGCCCGACCCGGGGATCGAACCCGGGCCCCCAAGAGCAGCCGTTGCTTTAAAGTACACTAACCACTGCGCCATCGAGGCAGTCAACTTTATAAAATGGTAATTCTTCTAAACCACTCATTCCCTTTACATGCACTATCGTTTTAATAGTGGTAGGGCCACGCTGGTGGCATCATATTGCCTACTACCGAAATGGGTCAGGTCGCCCGGGGAAGTACTAATACCACATCCTCACAGAAGACCTGACGTTCAAACAATAGAATCTCACTATTATGCTTCATTTGGTGAGTGAGAGAGCCGGAGGCCTATCTCCCTCCTGCCACTTAATTGAAAGAGGTTTTACCTCTGAAGGTTTTTTTTTAAATGACACAGTATATTGACTCTTCTCGGTCTGATAGTAAACAAGAGAAGAGCCCACGTTGCAATTACAACGGAAGTGATTTCAGATATCACCTCCGTTGGGACCGCCATCTGGCCCGCGAGATGCTTCTTCACGCCTCATTTGAAGGAATCCATATATTTATCACATAAACAACGACACTGTCTCTGCCAATAGATCTACTGACACCTCCCGTTTTTTAGAAGCAATTTAAGCAGTGTGATGCGAATCAACGAGAGAATAATTAAACACACGATGTAATTTCTCGCCCACTGCGATGAGATGGGTCCAAGTGTTAAGAATCAGCGTCATCTTTATAAATTTACTGAATTGTAACAATTCTCCTAGAATACTAATATACGACGAATGGAAGCAGTGCCTACGTTGTGTGGAGTTACGACAAAAGACTGCGTGGGAAAACTCACGCATGGCAAACTTTATGTCCGGGATAGAGCAGACAAACTGCAGGAGTATCGCCATGGCGACCTGGCTAGATAGCCATGTTTTATGGAAAACGTATAACTACTTAGTAACCGGATAACATGTCTGGTCATGCCACTCCGCTCCAAAAGGGTTTGGCTTGGCATCTTAAGGGATGACATGCATGCCAATAACCTCACTACTATAAATACTAAACGCTATGTGAAGTGGAGGAGATGTAGCAGGAAAGCAGACTCCGGGCTCCGAAAGCGCAAGCTTGGGACGTAACTAGGGAACTAATTATTAAGATAAAAGTCGATAGGAGAAGGCCCCCATTTTACTCTCCCCTCCTCATGTTAGCGTGTAATTAGGTACAGGTACTCTTGGACCATGATTCTTGATTTGGGGAGTCTAGAAATCATTTTGCTTTTTCTTTAATTATGGACAAAATAGCGGACGACTCACCTGGTGATTACCGCCGCCCATGGATATCTTTGACACACGAGGCGTCACAGATGAATTGCTGGCTATCAAGGGAGGAATCAGCTCTTTGAAGTCCACCAAGCCGCATCTGTTCGGAAACACCATCGTTGGTAGCTGATTTCATTTACTACGCGCTGTTTGCTAATTTAAGATAAAGAAAAGATTTCTTTACTGGCCACAGAATACAAATTTAAGCCCAAGTGACATAAATACATAAATAGAACAAATTCTATTCTATTCAGTAGCCTAAGCCGCTGCAGCGCTGGTTTTCAGGCGGAGCCTTGGACATAAGCGAAATGACTATTCTCATTCCTTCCCTCCGCTCCTAACTTGTACCACAACAAACGGGTAACACACACGGCCGATTACATCCTTTGTTGTGTAGAAGAAAAATGGGCTAACACTATCGCCCTGCGATACTATTACTTAAAACAAGATCCGTGTGCGACGATACAGCGTAGCGTAATGTAGTGGACCCCAGGCATGGGATTTACACCTTACGATATCTTTGTCAGTAGGTAGCGCTGTGCATATGATTAATCTTTTGAGTTGTTATTCATAGTAGTCTATTAACTTTCAAAATTGTATCTTTTTTTTCTCTTCTCAATTGAAACTCTGTAACATCATCACTATTTGAAAAGAGTAACTACTGAGTTTCTGATGGTGTCTTCTCAGTAGAAATCGACATTCTGCACCAGCGTAGATATTATGTACCTATTTTGACATTCATAAGTGTTCTGTATGGACCTAAATTGAATAAAGAATTGTTTATCTTTTATCTTATCTTTATCACTATCTTTATCAATTCGTTAAATGTGGGAGAGCCACGCTTAGGCATGAATGGGCCGGCTCGATCGGAGTGATACCACTGCCTCACAGAAAACTGGCGTGAAGCAGCGCCGGCGCTGTGTTTCGCCGTGTGAGTGAGGTTACCGGAAGCCCAATGGGGAGGAAGGGGAAAAGGTTGGCAGCGTACTTGCGACTCCACTGGTGTTGCGGGTGTCCATGGGCGGCGGAATTGCTTACCATCAGGTTATCCGTCTGCACGTCTGCCACCACTCATATAAAAAAAAATCACACGTCTCCTATGATTTCAATGACTTTGATGAACGGGTAGTAGCTTTTTCAAGTCTTTGTGCGTATTTCTACCATTAGCTCGGCAGTGAAGAAAAGCTTCGTGAATGTACCTGCACGTTTTGGATTTCGAAAAAGTTTTATTCGTTTGATCAGGTTCAGTTGGTCTGGTTCTCTTGTTAAATGGTTGCGAAGGTCAGACGGTAGTCGCTTCAGTGTACCTAATTACCAGGGTTACCGAATCCAAGATCTTGGTCTAAGCATACTCCGGGCTCCGAGGCGACGGCTTTGGACGCAACTGGGAAAAATACGCTAGGAAAGCGATATTACGTCAGTGGCTAATCAGTACCTGTATAATGTTGTTGTCTGCCTCGGTGGCGCAGTGGTTAGTGGGTCGCACTTTAAAGCGACGGCTGCGCAAGAGGTCCCGGGTTCGATCCCTGGGTCGGGCCAAAAATTTGTAACCTAAGTTTTCGGTAAGAAATTCTTAGTGGCAGCCCGGAGTCTGGAAGTTGGCGGTCTTGTACCCCCGTGCCTCGGAAAGCACGTTAAGCCGTTGGTCCTGCGCCCAATCCCTCTCTGGTCGTGTCACAGTAGCGTCCCATCGGAATATGAGGGTAAGGGAATAGAGAGTGCACTTGTGTTTGCGCACACACCTGAGCACTATAATATATCCTGCGTACGTGGCTGATCATGAGATTGGCCGCCGTAGCCGTAATCGGTTGGAGGATATTATTATTAATGTTGAAAATAATAAACAATTTTCTATTTAATCAAAAAATGTAACACCGTGATTTTATATGGTGATTTTTTTATGCGGGTGTCTGCCACCTATCGGCTGAAACCCCCAGCACCACCACCCCGCGATTGCAATGCCTTCGGTACTCCAACTTGTAACACAGTTTTAAGCATAAGAATGAAAAGAGATTTTTTAAAATTTAAATATGTAAATAAATATAAATATTTCACAACGTCACATACATTGATCTGACTCCGAGATAGGTAGCTCAAGCACCTGTGTTACGGATATCAGAACTAACAGTGGGATTACAAATATATACATATAATACTTTTCTTTTGTAAATACATACGTATCATCATCATCATCATCAGCCCATTTAAGTCCCCACTGCTGGGGCACGGGCCTCCCTCAATCACATGAGGGGTAATTGCCATACTCACCACTATGCATATAAAACACCCAGACCAATACAAACAGACATGTTCATGCACACAAATGTTTGTACTGTGCGGGGATCGAACCCGCAACCCTTGAACCAAAGGCAGCGTTCACTACCACTGTTCCAAACGGGTCGATTAAAGATAAGATTCTGATTCTTACCCTTATAATAATATCCTCTAACCGATTGACCAATCTCAACGATCTGCCACTTACGCAGGGTATTTTATAGTGCTCAAGTGTGTGCGCAAACACAAGTGCACTCTCTATTCCCTTGCCCTCGCTATCCGATGGGACACCAGTGTGACACGACCGGAGAGGGATCAGGCGCAGGACCAACGGCTTAATGTGCTTTCCAAGGCACGGGGGTACAAGACCGCCAACTTCCAGACTCCGGGCTGACTGACACTGAAAATTTCTTAACAGAAAAACTCAGGTACAATATTTTGGGAGCTCAAACAGTCGTTTTAAAGTCACTTTAAAGCAACGGCTGCGCTTGGGGTCCCGGGTTCGATCTCTAGGTCGGGCCAAAATTTGTACCTGAGTTCACAGTCAACTTTCTTGCTTTCAGCGAATCGCAGGTTTTTTGTCATCATCATCATCAGCCCATTAAGTCCCCACTGCTGGAGCACTGGGCCTCCCTCAATCACATGAGGGGTAATTGCCATACTCACCACGCTTGGCAGACGGGTTGGCGAGGGTTTTGATATAAATGCAGAGTTTTCCTTCTCTGGCTGCTGATGATCATGCCAGCAGGTTTACCTTAGTCGCCTTTTACGACACCTCGGTAAGAGTGAGGTTGGCCTATTCTACTCTGCCGGGGACCACACGGCGGGTTTTTTGTAAGACCATGGTATCTCCAATCGTGCTAATCCAGCCATAGCTATGCAAGGCATTACATCGTCCTTATCACTATATTAACTTGGTACCTAACATTGACACAAAAATAAGAAGATAAGCTAACTTACTTGGCACTATCGAAGTAATTGTACCACGTCAGTCAGTAGATATCTGGCAATTAATATTCATCGCTTTGTTTTGTTGGCACCAGGAAACCATCGATACAGTTCTAATTCGGTCGATGAACAGATCTGCTTATCAGCTAACCGCAGTTGCAAAGCTATTGAAAAATCTGCTAAGTGAATATGTGCTCTAATTGTAGCTGCTATTGAGTTTTAAATAAGAAGGTAGGCATTAAGTATTTTGGATTGAAGGATAAAATTATATTTAGAAGCTAAATATAATATATACAAATGAAAATAAGTCGTGTTAGGTAACGATTTATGAATCAGGAAAGACTGCGTTATTTTTAATTATTTTAGTTGTTATGTTTTCTTTGCCCCACATTTTAATATAGACACCATAGTAATCCCTCGCGGATAGATCAAGAAAATGAAATAAATAAATATTATATATTGACGACCCGTTTGGAACAGTGGTAGTGGTCCAAGGATTGCGGGTTCGATCCCCGAACAGTACAAACATTTATCTGCATGAACATGTCTGTTTGTATTGGTCTGGGTGTTTTCTATGTATTATAAGTATGTATTTACAAAAGAAAAGTATTATATTTGTAATCCCACTGTTGATTCTGATATCCGTAATACAGGTGCTTGAGTTACCTATCTCGGAGTCAGATCAATGTATGTGATGTTATGAAATGAAATATATATATATTAGATACATCAGACTACAAGTGATGTGAAATGGTTATACACTCAAAGGCGCATCTAACCTCTAATTTCAATCGTACACATCCATGTTTCCTTCGTTGAGAAAAGCTTAATTAGTAAGTCGATCACAGCATATTATACGTATACGGGTCCTGTCATGAAAAAAGGAAAATTAGCACAAATTTATCAAAAATATTTTTGTTTTTTGTGTTACGTGGCAGACGAGCAGACGAGTCGCCTGATGGTAAGTGATTTCAGCCGCCCATAGACACCTGCGACACTTGTGGAGTGGAGTCACAAGTGCATTGCTAGCCATTCCCCCGGATTGGGCTTTCACTACCCTCACTTTTTATTATTAAAGGAGTTTATACATCTTATGGAGTCAAGAAAAAAACACAGCTCTAATTAGAATGTTGCATTGATTAGACAGAAGTGGAGCCAAACACAGGTCTTCATTGGTGGCGCGAACTTTAAAACCCAGACATTAAACAACTTGAACATCGCAATCCAAAGTTATATAATGTGTGGTAGTATGTATACACCGAGAATCGTACAGTCCTACGTCCTTTGGATTAAAGGGTCACTATACAACATCGTGTGGTCTCCGGCAGAGTAGAATAGGCCACCCTCACTCTTACCGAGGTGTCGTAAAAGGCGACTAAGGTAAAGCTGCTGGCATAATCATCAGCACCCAGAGAAGGAAAACTCTGCATTTAGTTCAAAACCCTCGCCAACCCGTCTGCCAAGCGTGGTGAGTATGGCAATTACTCCTCATGTGATTGAGGGCGGCCCGTGCCCCAGCAGTGGGGACTTAAATGGGCTGATGATGATACAACATCGGGAAATCAATCAAGATCAAAAAAGGTACTTACTTAATAATACCATACATATTCTTGTATTAAAGGACAGAGCCAATAAATAAGGTGGGTAATAAAATATACAATCACAGATCAGAATCAGAATTCGCCAATTAACGATGCACTTATTGCATCTGATGGTTATCCGATGCGTTCGCGGTCACGACGAGATCATAAGGAGGAAATTAATTGCTGTTAATGTATATCAGCTGAGTGTTAAGGATCTGTTACCTGGCTATGGTTTTAATCATCAGACGTGAATGCAGGGTGACCTGTTCACAGTAATCCTTTTTTTTACGATGGTTGAGAATTTTTTGCTACTTTTTCGTGATTAGTCACTTTGCGCACTTGTGGCACAGGTGTCGATGGGCGGAGGCAATCGCTTCGAATTCAAATCGAGCCAACAGGCGATCCGTCTGCTCGTCTGCCTACTAGCACATAAATAAAAAAAAGATAAAGAACACAAAAAAAAATCAGAAAACGTATCAAAAAATGAACTATAACTGTAAAGTTTCATACATAAAATTTATTCGAAAACTTTTTTTTTTTACATTATAGCGGACAAACGAGCAGACGGCACACCTGATGGAAAGTGATCACCGCCGCCCATGGACATCTGCAACACCTGAGGTATTACATATGCGTTGCCGGCTCTTAAGAAAGGAGTACACCCTTTTCTTGAAGGTCACCAGGTCGTATCTGTTCGGAAACACCACGGAAGACAGCTGGTTCCACAGTTTTACTGTGCGTGGTAGGAAATGACGTGAGAAACGCACTGTAGTCGATATAAATCCATTCAGGTGATGTGGACTACAAACAATTTTTTGAACCATTATAAACTTTACATTATAATTTTTGTATCCCTGGTGCGCAGGGTGCGGGACAGTGGCAACGGCCATCCTGGCCATGATTGCCAGTCTTCTAGACTGTGTGTACGTGAGTCATTGCTGCGCCACGGCCTATGGAGTGAAGTGGAAGTGAGTCATGTACTCAACTCAGTCTTAATTAAAAAAAAAAGTAATTGATTTATGATTTAAATGTGCGAAATTAGATTTTAAGATTTTATTTTGTGAGTCCTAGTTACTTAAATAAAGAAAATATGTTATATATATTAAATAAATGGGCCACTCTGAATTTAAGTCTGATAATTAAAACTGTAATAGCCATGTAAATGATCTTTAACACTCAGCGTATATACATTAATATTTAAGTGTACCTAAAATAAGACAGCAGAACGCGCATCGCCCTGACCTCTGCTTGACCTGAGAACTGCTCTATCGACAGCCTGCAATATAGCGTCATAAGTGCAGCTGTCCAGGCACAAAGGACATGGCAAGAGATGAGGCAGGGTCTAGAGGTCCCGTCGGAGGAGACATTGCACGATTGATCGACGCTCTCGATTGACGATCGATTGGTCTAGTAACACCCATAGAGGGACTCTCTGTGCCCTATGACTTGGGGAGCTTAGGATACTGCCAAGGTATTTCCGGTCTAGCGTAAGAGGCAAACGGGCCTTCGGAGTATTTGAGGATTACAGTCCCACATCGAACCTTGTTCTCTATTATGGAATAGGAGCGGGCATGATGGTTTCCTGTTATTTAGGGCTGACCCCAAAGTGTCCCCAAAGTCTAGTGTCTGCGAGTACCGAGATGGACGGAGCTCTCCGTCAGGCTCGGTACTTGCAGATACTGAGTACTAAATGCGTAAATGTATCCCCATTCATTGAGATGGCCCGGCCAACCCGTGCACCATAAATTAACAATTGATAAGAGTCTATCGCTAGACAGAAGCTGAATCAGTGAGTGACGTCATAGTCTGAGGGCCAGATTGACCCTAAGATAGTCACTTTTCAGGGAATCAACCGGGAGTGAATAAAACCCGATCAGGCCGACCAATTTCGCAAAAACTACACAACACGATCCGTTGTACAGATCGTTGATAGGGCAAAGTACGGTCAGCATGGAAATTTGGCAAAATTTTGCAAAATACAATTACTTCGCGCAGCGGTATTTCCGAACTGATGGCCTATTTTTAAGCACTTGACATTAAAGTCTACTTTAGATATTTCATACATTCGTCCATCGTCAGCCCATTTAAGTACCGACTGCTGGGGCACGGGCCTCCCTCAATCACATGAGGGGTAATTGCCATACTCACTGCTTGGCAGACGGGTTGGCGAGGGTTTAGATATAAATGCAGAGTTTTCCTTCTCTGGGCGGTGATGATCATGCCAGCAGCTTTATCTTAGTCGCCTTTTACGACACCTCGGTAAGAGTGAGGGTGGCCTATTCTACTCTGGTCCCCCCACAGGGCGGCAACGCATCTTCACTTCTTTTGTTGTTAGCAGATGTCTATAGGCGGCGATGATCATATTTTACGAGTAGCTCATTACGCAACTAGCTGCTCGTTTGCCTCCTTTTTCCATAAAAAAAAAGTTACCCGTTAAAACTTCGCGAGGTTTTCTAAAGATGAAAACGAACATATTTCGCCAAGAAGCATTGGGTAATATCAAAAAAAGTCCTATTCTAATACAAAAATTATCAGCAGATACATTTTGTAAATGATTAAAATATGAAATTTCGTCTTTTCCACTACCTGTTATTACGGCAAAGTCGATTCAACAGCACTCCGTCGCGTCGGCTGCAAATATATGATTTAACTAGTTTATCTAAAATATTGAAACTTGCCTGCCGACGCTACCCACACGCGCGGCCTGCGAGCTTGCGTATCGTGCCATCTAATATTATTCTGGGAACGGCCTTAATAAGTCAGTACAGAATGTTATCTATTCCATTTTATCGCGGGCCTGATAACGATCTCCATCCAATTAGCCCCACAATGCAATATGGGCCGTCTCAGGCACAGTTATGACGGAATTCAGACTCTGTGTTGTTACTTTGTTACGTTTTGAGGAGATGTCAGCGGGATTTGGGAGATAAATTGTCTGTTAAATGTAGCGTATGAGTGTGGCACTTACATGTTGTGTTATGTCTCTATGGCTACTTAGATTATAATATCTTTATTATGGCGATAAGATAATGTAACCGGTCGTATCCCGGACGGTGTGGTGATGGTAAGAGGGACTCGCTTTTTCAAATCTTGCTACGTGAGTGACAATCCGGGGAATGGGGTTTAAACGTTGGCAGCGCACTTGTGACTCCACTGGTGACACGGGTGTTCATGGGCGGCGGCAATCGCTTACCATCAGTTGATCTATCTGCTCGTCTGCCAACTATAACATACAAAAATCGAATTTGAAATTTCGATGCTAATTATGTCGTGACATGTGCAAATATCTTAGCCACTATGAATTCCAAAAGTCATGCCACATGAAACAGGCATAGCAGCAAAGTCAACCTCGATTCTCGATACCCCATCTTCATCTTCACTCATCACTCCGAGATGATGATGACAGTAAAATAGACATGAGCCGTACCTATTACGTATCTATGCATGCGAAACATAACGCATCCCCAGTAGCAGCATCTTATTTCGAACCATCGATTTTATCATATTTGAAAAGTACGTTTAAAAATACATAATGTTGAATTTCTTCCACTAATTCGCCAAATTAATGAAGAAAAAATATGAAAAAAAGTTCCACATTATGTACCTATTCTTCAACGTTCTTTTCAATTATGATAAAATAGATGGTTCGAAGTAACATCACTTATGCTTTTTTTCCACTGGGGGTGCGATAAAATCTAAACTCATACATATCTAAAAGCATCTAAATACATGCCTATCTTTTGCGCACTCAATATGCACGTGGTCACAAAGTACCTATGCGTGTACGCACTGCTATGATCATATGAATAAATATCTATATTTTGTTCTTTGATACACAAATGTATCACACGCATATACAACATACAAGTATGCACTAGCAAACGCACACCAGTATACTGCACACACACATATACCGTGTCATACCAAGATATAATGGGCGTGGTAATCGTACAAAAAGTAATCAATTTATCAAAAGCTTGCAAATTACAATAAAGTAGGTATTCATAGTGATTGGGTTGTACACTATTTGATAAAACAACGCTGAACCAGTAAACAGGTGTAGGTTATTCACAACGATTATTTCGAAGTCAGGACTATACATGACACATGCTAGGTCCTACAGTTTACATACAAATAGTGACTAACGCGACCGTAGTGACAAACTAAAGACAGCTATACATCAGAATACTGCGAGTTGTATGTACCTTAATGTCAAACGAACCTCCCATTTAACATGGTGTTGTCTATGTGTACGTTTTGTTTTGTTATAAGTGGTGGTTTTTATTAACCCCCGACGCAAAAACGACGGGGTGTTATAAGTTTGACGTGTCTGTGTGTCTGTCTATGGCATCGTAGCTCCCGAACAAATGAACCGATTTTGATTTTGTTTTTTTTGTTTGAAAGATGAATACGGAGGGAGTGTTCTTAGCTATGTTAGATAAAAATCGATCCAAGATGGCCGCCGTCACTAAGATTTGGATTTTATGTTTTAATAGAAGTCCCACAATATGGGTATCTATAAGCAGTAGCTCTTGAGTAGCAGAATATATCAATTGTGAAAAATTTCAAATCCAAGATGGCCGCCGTCAGAAAATCACGAATAACCTATTTGTTGTTCCAACTGCCTCAATATAGGTATCAAATGAAAAAGCTTTAGTTGTGTCGGGGGTTTTTTAAATTTTCAATTTTCTAAAATATAACTCAATTAATTGAGAAATTAACTCGAATCACCGGTCAATTCAATCCTGATATGTGTCTCTACTGACTTGATATTGGCAGAGAAGACTACGTCTCAGACGTACAACACTGCTAACCATAAAAATCCCTTAATGTCAAATACGTTGACATTAATTAAGGTGAGAATATATTATTATATTGATGTGTGGCTGTCCGTACACTAATACGGTACATGACAAATTTTTTTTTATTTTTGCAATCAAAATACCTCTCAATGATAGAAACATCGTTGAAAAAATCACTTGATTCTCATTTAAAACACCTGAGATATCACAACTTTAAAATCACAATATTTTGGGCAAACCCAAAACGCTCCCTACAAATGGCTACTAAGATGTGACGTCACACCTAAGTATTTTGTATGCATTTCATTTGAATGTTGTATGGTAGCTATATCAAATGTTTCGTTTATGTCAATGGTTGTATTATAATAATTGGTGCAAATTGTATGGTTTATTTAATGGTATAATTATTTTTTAATAATTTCATAGTTTTAAAATGGACTTGCCCATGAATCTTTGAATGACCATAAAACCGGCTAGACGTAATATGTTTAATTGAGAATTTTTGCTATTGGCACAAATTGACCTATATTTTGATAAAATATTTATATTTTGTAAAACCTTGAGCTTAGTCATGTACCCTATTAAATATTCACGCAACATTCCGACTCTTAAATTTCATTTTTATTTACATTACAATTGTACCGCCTCTTTTGAATGTGACTCATTCCCTACAAACCGATATTTTGGTCATGGCAGCCAATCTCAGCAATCAGCCATCAACGCAGTACATATTTAAGTGCACGAGTATTTGCGCAGACACAAGTGCACTCTCTGTTCTATTATTCTCTGTCCTCTTATTTCGATGGGACATCAATGTGACACGACCGGATCAGGCGCAGGACCAACGGCTTAACGTACTATCCGAGGCACGGGGGTACAAGACTGCCAACTTCAAGACTCCGGGCAGACACTGAGAATATCTGAACAGAAAAACTCAGGTACAAATTTTGTCCCGACTTGGGAATCGAACCCGGGACCCCAAGCGTAACCACTGCGTCACCGAGGCAGTAAATGCTAGTAACACCACCGTGAAGCTTGTAATAAAGTGTAAACCCCGGCAGACCTGTTGTAGTGTGATCCGCCGCGATCGACTCCCGCGCAGGCCAAGATACCACCGCAGTGGTAATTTGATCGGCCCACTATCTCGCTCACCATCGGACGGCCAAATGCAAGCAATGTATGTACCGATAACAAAAAAGCTTTTAAAATTATTAATTGTATAACAGCGCCCCGTGGTGCTACCAGCGCGGTTTAGCGGTTTCATTTATAAATAGTATAGTAATTATACATAAGAAGTAGCTATGCACCACAGCGTCAGCTTTTTGTTTCCCATTTTTATTTTATCAATCAATAAAAAAATGCATTTACTTATTTATTATTAATATTTTATATTTATTGCACCAAGTAAGACTTAATGCCTTACAGCATTCTCTACCAGTCAACCTTTGGGCGAAGCAGAAAATTTGTGGCGGCTTAATATGATATTATAATAAATATTAATAACTAATCCACCTTAGCCGTGTGGTCCCCGGCAGAGTAGAATAGGCCACCCTCACTCTTACCGAGGTGTCGTAAAAGGCGACTAAGGTAAAGCTGCTGGCATGATCATCAGCACCCAGAGAAGGAAAACTCTGCATTTATATCAAAACCCTCGCCAATCCGTCTGCCAAGCGTGGTGAGTATGGCAATTACCCCTCACGTGACTGAGGGAGGCTCGTGCCCCAGCAGTGGGGACTTAAATGGGTTGATGATGATGATCCACATTATTAACTGACTTTAAAAAAAGGAGGTTCTCAATTCGACATGTACATATTTTTATTAAGTCACTTGAGAGATTGAACTAGCTTGAAACTAGGCGAAGAAAATGCTCTCGTACTGATCGCTTGAAAGAGAATTTTCTGGGAGACTTTTTAATTTCATCAGGCAGCGAGTTCCAGAGCCTGATAGCAGACAGAGTATAAGAATTAGAGACACTAGCAGACTTGTGGAGCGCTGTGTATAGCTTAAGCATGCTACTTGGACGGAGATGTCGGGAACTGAATATGATATATGAATACTTTATGATATATTTTTAAATGTGATTAATTCCTGGTTACGTCCAAAACCGTCGCTTCTGAGCCCGTACGCTTGGACCATGATCCAGATGTGATCAGTGGCAAACGAGCAGCCGAATCATCATCAAATAAATTGCCACCACGCATAAGCACCCGCTACACCTGGTAGAGTCACTAGTGAGCTGCCAACCACACGAACATGGATGATCTGATGATTAAGGGATTGCCACCGCCCAAAAATACTTGTAAAGGTCTCAAGAGCGCAGCCAAGCTTTTCTTCTTCTAACCGAATGGACAATACGAAAAAAAATCATTTTCCGAAATGAAAAATACCACTTCTAGATTAGACTCATAGAAATTTAAGAAAAATGAATTCAGAATTTTTAAATTAATGGAGAAAAAAATTAAATGTAAAAATCCTCCTATGACGTCATCACACGGCATGACAAATTAATAACGCTTTTGCTCACGTTGATTAAAGCAAAAAAAAAAGTAAAATCTCTGAAAATAAAATGACAAGACAAAATGATGACAGTGACAGTAAGTAACTTAGTAACCTAATTTTTTTATTGGACGTATAGAACCGACATCACAATACGTTGAGCCTCAGGACTACGTCACTTCCAGCAAATTAATTAATAATTTAAAATATAAATATTTCAATAAATACACATAATTTTAATGATAACTAAAAAGTATGCGTCATCTTTCTTCTCTTTCTTTATTCGAAAAGCGTAAAAAATGCTAATATATTTTTTTGTCGTATTATCCATTGGGCCTCTGGTTTAGTAGTGGATGGTACCACCCTGTAATTGATTTTGCAAAACAAGTACTTGTTAACGATGGAAATAGGAGGCGCCTACCTAATGTCCTACTATACGAGGAAAAGGGACTCGCCTAGGGGACTGCAGTAGCAGTGAAAAGCATTACTTAGCACAGACCTTTAGATTACAGAAAACCCCCATTTCTTTCGTACTTACACCACCATTACACTTAAGAATACACAGAGTCATAAAAATATGAATATCACAAAGAAGATTGTATGTAAAGGAACAAATTTAAATATGAAATTCTTATAAACATAGATCTAAAAGAAAATTTAATAAACTTTTTTATTATAATGCTGCATACATTACTTTCAGAATAAACTTAGGTATATGTATTAATAACACTGTAATGCATAACAATGTGAAAACAATAGCGATGGTAATCACGCGAATGTATGAATAAACTTAGATAGTTTAATTATAAAATCTTAAACTCTATGTGCGTACCTAACTATTATTCTTTGTTAATTAATCTACATTCTTTAGTTAGGAGATCACTTGTATTACGTCTGGTGTTGCAAGTGCCCATGGGCAGTAGCTATCGCTTGCCATTAGTTGATCCGTCTGCTCGTCTGCCCCCTATAATGAAAAAAAAAAACTCTAATCTACTATCGCTCCGTCCACCTGAGGTCCCCTGGGGTCACTGATAGCGCTTCGCTATCTAGAGATCGACGATGAAAGGCTATTATAAAATAGACGATTTTTTGAATGTCAATAATTTAGGGACATATTAGTAACACAAAAATTGCACTATATTTTTAAGTTAATGGTGACATTTTGTAAATTTTTTTTTTTTAATAGAGTAACTGCTGAGTTTCTTGCTGGTGTCTTCTTGGCAGAAAACTACATTCCGAACCAGTGGTAAACATGTTGACATTCATAAGTGTTCTGTATGGACCTAAATTGAATAAACAATTTTCATTTCATTTCATTTCGAAATCGAGACGATGACGTAAAAGACAAAAGCCAACACATAACTAAAATGTGACGTAACAAAAATACTGATACTTTTCATTGAAATGTAATTAGCACAAGCTATTGTACGATATGTAGGTATCTGTTACAATCAAAAACTCTTCCGGTAGACCACATTTTAACTTTAACGTAAAGCATTTAAGTCGAAAATTGGTCTACAAAGTACTTTCTTTGTTGTACACCTGTGAGGCGAGGGGGGAGAGAGGTTCGCCCTCTTGGGTCACTGATAACCCATCTATCTATCTGCGATCGACAATGAAACAGATATAATCTCTAACTCATTGGATTGTTGCAGTTGCCTTGACCTATACGCACTCGGGTTAATATTCGATCCCTAGTTGATCTTTGATTTTCGCGTTCAAATTTTGATGACGCAATGGCGGAGTGCCTTGACTTGGTCACGCCTATGTCGAAGTTTGATGCTGATTGATTCTTCATTCCTACTTCGACTTCTCCACTTCGCACGGTCTTGTGCATCCCTAGTGGTCAGTTTATTAGCACGCGTGTCATCCTTTACGATGTCAATATAGCAATACTATTTCTATCTAATTTAAGTGCATCGATCTTATCGATGGAGTATGTACCTAGTCTCCATGCCTCTTTCGACTCGGCCTTTAATTCCTAAAATATTATTTTTATTTTTGTATAAAAATTGGTTCTTTGTGGCAAATTCAATTCAACGCGAGGTACAAACTTACGTATTAAGAACCAAATTTACTGGATTTGGTTTATTTACTGTTATCAAAAAAATCATTTATACGAATATCAAATAAATCTACCGCAGATTTAGAAGACGATTTCTACCGAGAAGAACCAGAAATAAACTTTGAAGTTCCAACTCCTGCGGTGGTCCACCACATCAACATAACATCTTGTTTTCTAAACGCCCATAAAATCTGACCATCAAATTACTTAAAACATCTCAACCCCATTACAGGCTGTATAAAATAATTACCATCGACAATCGTAACACAGATTTTACTGTTTCCCTAATTCCCTGTCTATCCGCGTTTTATCACTACCTGTTAACAGCTAGTGATGTGCTTTATTTTTTATGTGTGAGTTATGTCTTGACCTACTCGATTTTAGTCCAGTCAATCTATATCTAGGTGCAATGGACTATTCTCCCACTAAATGACTTTTAATTGTCTATTAACATATAAACAACACCTGTAATATTATATACCTCATTCTTGGAAATGAAATCTAAGTACTTTTACTTCTACTTTAAATTTTGTTTCACCTATGTTATCATACCATGATTGTGTTTCACCATCTAGACATACATGCAGTCAGCTAAATGTCTGAGCATTTGACAAAAGTCACTTTTAGCACAATACCTAAAGGTGTACCTTCATTTATTGTCATTTGTTCACGAACAACTAATGAAAATGCACCGTGGAGTATACTAACATATAATACTTACCTTTTTTTTTTTGTTAAATGCTCTGATATTTTTGGGAGTTAGAACGCTAAGACTTTGGTATAATGCGTTTCAAATAACCAATTCGTTGAAAATAATAAATGTTATAAATAACAACATTGTTAAAAATAACTTTTAACTTTCTCTCTAACTTTTTTATAACTGGGGTAATAGTTAATTTATTTTAACATGATAATTTAATGGTTATAACTTTAACGCCAACCACTGTCCCCAATCGTACATTTATTGTACGGTTCAACAGACCTTAATAGTAAAAGTGGATCCGAGTCACATCACTACACCCTGTTACAACCGGTGGTCTGAACATGCCCTTAATTAGACTCAAAGAATTTTATATTTGTTTTCTAATTTACTTTTAATCTACTTGATTTTGAGGAATTTGGTTGTGGAATTTCTTCTGAGTTGAAATGGTACCTGCGTAACGAGTAAGAGCGCATGGTTTTTGATGAAAGTGATAAAAGACTTGCAAAATAAATAAAATAAAATAAAATAAATGCTTATTCAGGTCGAGACCCAAAGGATGGTGAACTTCTGCTTGTGCTTTGAAAAGTAAAAAAATCTTTCTTGTAAAGTTTTAAAATACTTTATCTTACTTTTGAATGCAAAAAACATGGATAGGTATTCGGTAAACTACTGGTAAATAGCCAATGATATTCGGAATCTCGATCTCCACCGATACTCGGTAAAAGTTAATATATTGCTGAAATCAGCTTACTTACTAATCTGGCCCAGCGATCCAAAATGAGTCTTGGCCTCCGACGTCTAAGTTCTGTGCCAATTCCTCCCAATCATTTGAAATGGGCTGAATTTCTGTGAGGCAAACGCATATCATCCTAGACCTCATCGTCGCTTTCTATTAGGTGCGATCGTGGTCAAGCGTTAGCCTATTGACCAAAAAAAACGACGACTTAGGGAGCTTCAAGAGAAGAGCGTACTCTTTTTTAAAAAGGCCGGCAACACATTAGCGATCTCTCCGATTTCGCGGATATTCATGGGCGGCGATGATTACTTTCCATCAGGTGACTCGCTTGCTCGTTTGTCCGCCTCTAGTATAAAAAAAGTAAGTAATTTAATAAATTTATACTAACAACAGAGGAATCATAAATATCATCATCACTAGCCCATTTAAGTCCCCACTGCTGGGGCACGGGCCTCCCTCAATCACATGAGGGGTAATTGCCATACTCACCACGCTTGGCAGACGGGTTGGCAAGGGTTTTGATATAAATGCAGAGTTTTCCTTCTCTGGGTGCTGATGATCATGCCAGCAGCTTTACCTTAGTCGCCTTTTACGACACCTCCGTAAGAGTGAGGGTGGCCTATTCTACTCTGCCGGAGACCACATCCGAGACCGGCGTCATAAATATACCTTATTGTAAAGTATGAGATGTCTGAAAAATAATACATGATAGCTTAACAAATGGTGTGGGCGAAGAATGAAAGGCATTAGCTGGGTAGAAAAGAAAACGAATGAGGAAGTTTTAGAAATGGTAAAGGAGAAGCGGTCTTTGCTCGAAACTATAGATATCAGGAGGGAAATTACGATGGAACACCTGGTGCGGCATGACATGTTCATAAAAATAATGTAACAAAAAGTGGAAGGAAAAAGAGGAAGAGGAAGCCCAAGAAGAAATAACATCCAACAACTTTAGGAAAAGCAAATGTCAGGTCGTACAAGGAATTAAAGGCGCTGGCAGAGTCTAGAGAAGAATGGAGACTACTCCACCGAAAAGAGTGTCGCTCTTAAATTACAGAGAGAGAGCTTTACATAATTGTCCCCTTCATCGGTATTTTGAGGTCATTTTATTTGTGACCCAAAAATGCCGATGTCGCAGAACTATTATTACAAGCACCTTTGACTTCTTACCCGGATCGTTAACTACTGTTACGTATTTTTCCTGAATGAAGTATATTTTATATTATTACTCGTAAACACAGACATAACACTAATGACAATGACCGCACTCGTAGGTAACGCCATGACATAAAACACACATTTTCCCCACAGTTGACGGCTGTATCGCCGCATTAAGAATCCATTAGGTCGAAAGAAATCGTATTGATTAATACGCTTTATCGCGCCAACGGGGCAGCATTATCGTCCAGAAACGTTATACTTGATTTATACAAGGTTTTATCTCGCGATGGCGCCACAAGCGTATCTTGGACAGAGCGCTCCTTTTTACGAATTTGAAGCATGAGGAGTGTGGGGCTGAGATATGACGGCGGCTCCTGTTTGAAGAGTATGTGAGATATTGAGTGCTTTTAGTGATGGGAAACATTATGAATGCAGCAGTCAGTTCACACACCGATGCGTAAATGCGACAGGATGGTCGGGCAGTGCAAAGGACACTGGCAAAGAAGTAATAGGTACTTTATGTATGCCCAACGTGACGGTTATAGGCTAATGACCGGTTTGGCTGCAGGAATATTTTCCTGCGACTGCTTATGGACCTTCAAGAGAAGAGCGACTCCGTTTTAAAAGGCCAGGAATGAAAAAATAGGCCGGGGAGAAAAACCCGGCCATGGCGTCCGTTGTAATTGCAACGTGGGCTCTCCTTTTGCTTACCATCAGGCTAAGGTGAGTCCTTGTACTGTGCCACTTGTCCAGGGCTTGCACCAATAATGGCTGGTTTAGGCTTAGCATTTACCAGGTAATACTTACCTTATAATAAAATAATAAAATGCAGAAAAACCTTTACCTACCCTTTGATACCTTTTCAATGGAGCGCCATAAAATGTAATCAATCTCAGATAGATTGCAGAGTCAGCCATTGTTCACGACCTCTGTTTTCCAAAAAAAAATTGAGGTCGTGAATAGTATTTATTTATTTAAATAAATAATTTATAAATAAATCTTCACGAGCTCTGTTTTCCAAAAAGCAGTTATAAATAAAAAATAACGCAGAAAATATTTAAAATAACGTTTTTTTATGTACGATGCCACATCTCTAGTGCTCTCACATTATACATCATGGTAATGTAGCCCTTGTTAGTGCTATGTAGAGCTTAAAACGTGGTGATCGGTTATTGAGTCATAGCAACACCACTTACTAATTGATTAGGACGTGAGTCTCGTAGAGTATGTAAAAGTCTATAAAAGGAGCCGAAGTCATGTCAGTTTTTATGTCACATATGTATTTCCATGATGAAATGAAGCATTCACTTGTGGAATGTTACTTAGGTACTTAGTAAAATATGTTAGTATTTATAAATAAATAATTTGTACGAGTAGGTATGACGAGTAGAATTTCGAAACGGTGGGTGCGAATAATAAGTCTAAGTTTTAGACGAATATTTGATTACTAAAGACACGACCTTAGACAATTTAGACACGACACACTACACGACTGAAAATATAAAGAAAAGCATAAGCGACACAAAAGAAAATAAAGTCTGTAATAAGTATACCTGTGTACATAATGGAGTAAATAATTATGAATAGTTTAAGGTGACCGGGTAGGGCACACTAGCGACGCCAATCGATTTTAATTTTTAGCTACTAAACCAGATCTATTTTTAAACGATTTCGGGGTTACGACCTCTCGGCGAACACTTCGGCGTACGCGAAAAATTGATTCACCCCAAAAGCGGCCACTTTTGGCGGTAATCAATTTTTCGCGTACAAAAATGGACCCAACATTTGTGCATAGTTATTTAATATTTTTTAATAGTATAAGTGTTTACCGAGAGGTTGTAACCCCGAAATTGTTTAAAATAGATCCGGTCTAGTGGCTAAAAATTAAAATCGATTGGCGTCGCTAGTTGACCCTACCCGTCGCCTTAAGTATTTATGTTGCCTTCGTCGAATTCTGCTACAGTGAGTTATTATAGACGCTAGTAAGTAATAATAGTTCAATATTCTGATACCCATAATAGCACAAGTTCTTAAAACATATAAATACCTGTATAGAATATAATCAAACTCTTCCTCGACCAAAAGCTTAGTTATGACCGCCGGCGCCGGCTTGACCGGAGCGATACCACGGTTTTACAGAAACCCGGCGTGAAGCAGCACTGTGTGTTGGCAGCGCACTTTTGACTCCACTCGTGTCGCGGGTGTCCATGGGGCATTCGCTTACCATCAGGTGATCCATCTGCTCGTCTGCCACTTATCAAATAAAAAAAATACTTTCAAGAAAATAACAACACATAGCTAGTAGAAAAATTACCTTACCCACATACCTGTTCGTAACAATAGCTCATGAGTCCCAATTTATCGCAACACATCTTATATAATAAAAAACTTAATCGATGATGGAAGATAGCTTCAAAAATAATAGTTTTATGTAAATGAGGCACGCATGCGTTGGCGTGATGCCGCCAATCTGCGCCTGGGATCAGAACCTTGGAGCACCTGGTGGTATCTGCAGATCAGCCTTGGCGCTATCTCGCCATCGGGACCGAATCTTGCGAGTACCCGAGCGTGCTGTGCTGGGAACGGCTGTGTAACGTTATGGTAGAAAATTATATCTTTATTTTGATGATACGTTTTGGTTCGCTAAGGGCGCCTAAATGGTTCAATGTCAGCGAAGTGTAGCATTTACTTCACTACATTGGCTTAGCAATCCAAAATTGGTCTTGGCTTTTGACGTCGAAGTTCGCAATTTTATTCAGTACTATTGAGGAACTTATTACATGCGAAAGCATTTTGACTGGGCGCATTTGTTAACCTGCCTTATGTATGCTTATGCTTCAAAATGTCGTGGGTTGGATTCCCACTCCGGGGGTAAATCTTTTTGCCAAAAAATATTTTTTTGTACGCAAATGTTTTTTCAGTGTTTAGAGTGTTACAATATTTATTAAAGTATGTTGAGGTATTTTTACTACCTACTTTGAAAATCGTTTATTTTTGCCCATTTACAGAGTTCTCACTACATGCATGGTTCAAAAGAATGTACAAAAAAATAGGTCCCCGCTCAGCATGTGCTGTGGCCGACACCTCAGCGCTGATCTTCCGCGGGTGCCTTTTTTTAATGTAAAATATAAAAAACACACCAACACAACAACAATACACACTAAAGAAACAAGAAAACCATTAATTAAAACACATTATCTGCACATAACCGAAATAAGCAAATAAATAAATATATACACATATATACACTCATATAAAAAAAAATTTGGATTCCTAAAAATGTTTTTACCTATACCTACATACATAAATCTATTATTTTGTATATTTATTATTTGAATGCATATTGAATAGTAAAAGAACGTTCACCTTTATATATTGGGTATCTGCCAATATCTCATCTCATTTTTATCTTTTACAGGTAAGTTAAACTACCTACTATGGAGACATCACCAAAGCTACAAGTTACGGGTAAAGATAAGTATAAACAAAAATATAAAAAACAACAAAAAAATACTACACCTATGCAAAGACAATATATCAAAACAAATATGCATATAATCAAATGACCAAAACCCCGGCCATGTTAGGACCATGAAATAGTCTTTGAAGTCTAGAAAAACTTTCATGAATATCATACTCTTTACCTACATATTATATTCTTTGACTGGAATATACCTAATTAGGCTGAAAAAAAAACTTCAGTGGGTAAAATATGTGTCAATATTAATAATTTATTTTAATTTAATTAGTTTTAATTTATTTTATCTCATCTGTAAATGTTACTTACTAACAATAGATATTAAGTAATCTTACTAACACAAATATGGATCTATGTTCTGAAATAAAGAATATTTAATTTAATTTAATTTAATCCTAAGGCACATGTTTCAACATTGGGTTAGATTATATCTGTGAAGGTAACCGACACGAATTTATTTTATAATACTTACCCAGATTCCAATAACTCAATGAGATCCAATTATAAATCACCGAGTTATCTACCTCATGTACTTGTATTTTGATGGAATCAAGAGATGTTATCAGCGTGTTCCAACATGATTTTCTCAGAGTTTTTATCATCAAGATAAACGCAGCCATTGTGTGGGAGCATCGATTTCCGTGATCAATGGATTGTTATCAAAGATATGGGAAAAGTTAAAAATAGATTTTTTCCTCTACAGTTCATACAGATGTTAAATGTCGGTACTTTATTAATATACCTGCGTAACAAGTAAAATCCAAAATTAAGTAAAAATTTGTTTTCAGTAATCTAATATTTTGTAATAACATTATGCAATAGTGTGACAAACTATATTTGTGAGTAAAAAATGTTTCAGTGTGAGGTCTTTGAAATATTGTCTTATGATTTAATTTTTTTTGTCGATATTTATGATTTAAAAGCAAATTTCATTATACATTCCCAAATCCTGTGTCGTTTCGTAGTACATTTGGTGTTAATTTTTCTCCGTAAAGAAAAGTAGGTAACTTTTAATAAGAATACTTACTATACATATATTAAATTAATTACCTATTAATGACAATAGTAATAATGGATATATTAATTACGATAGTAATTAAAATATTCATGCTTTAGTGCAAACGTTCAGTGCATGCATTTTTTTAATCAGATGTACGTAATCTACGTATGTACACAGTTTACAGTTTTAAAAGCAAAGGTTTGTAATACTTAGCTAACCTTAAAAATAGGCAATGTAACTAAACTAGATATTTGTGCTCAACAAGCCCCGCAGTCTGGCGTTCCAACACGAAACGGCACTATCAAAAATCGCCCAGCCACATTTATGGCGGGCAACTTTTTTATTTGACATTTTATACAAGTTTATTCAAACACAACGATAGGATCTGCGACGTTATCTTTCAATGCAGCGTTACCGCGAGTCCGTGTGATACCATCTCGGCCCAGCCATTGCTAGTTAAACCAACTTGATAAGGGATCGGGCGAGTGTGTGTGCGCGCTCCGCTGTGTGCGGAGAGGGGCGCCCGAGCGGCAAACGCCCGCCAGTCACTCAACTCCCGCGGCAAAAGAATGACGGCCGAACGAAAATATTCTGTGGCGCTTTAACTAAAATGTCAAAAAGTACAGTGTAACCAGTGCAAGATAGTCCTGTGATGTTATTGTGGCTAAGGTACCTGAAACAGCTGGAGCTGGCGTGCAGTGCCGCCCAACTGCCGCCAGGTGGCGCTGGTCACGTCAAAACAATGTGTAAGTGAAGTTTGCTTGTTTACGTCTCTTGTTATCTTTTTATGTTGGTGTTATCCTTGTGGCAGTCTCGTGCAAGGTTTCAATATGCTCCGAAACAGTTTTGCAAAAAAGCTTTCAGTGGGTTGCACTTACATTTGGAAGTAAAAATATAAAAACAGATTCCTTAGATTTCCCATCCTTAATCTCCCTGAGAACGAAGAAAACCAAGTTTCAGGAAAGCGAAATTAAACATCAGATAAACAATTAATAATTGTAAATAGATCTAAATTGTAAATGTTTTTAGTAAAGAGAGACAATAACGTTTATGAAACTTACCTCTTTTTGCAAGTTGTAATAAAGTATATTTTACTTCATACCCACAAACATTGTTTAAAATACTGCTTTAAGTTATGATCGACTTAATTAAAATATGCAGCACTAAGCGATATCATGTATCTTTTGCAAAGCCTTACTACAAGCAAAGCATTACTTAGGCCCAACATCGATTCTGTAGGATTACCTTACGAAGCTACATTTTTAATTCATGTAATTTGCACAGTTACTCGTATAATAAATAAATAGTATAGTATTTATTTCTGTAATCAAGGTACGTGTAACAATTGGAAAAAAATATTTTGCATACAATAAAATTTACACAAATCATCAATAGTTTGATTTACAATAACTCTATTTGTTACTACTTACTTAATACCTCAATTAGAATCAGTAATTGTTATTTTTAATACCTTTCTCTTAATAGCTCATTAACATGCGTAGTTTTCGTCTGTCGTGATAAAAGCGTCGTTAAGATTGTTCGACTTTATCTTGTTTGTAATTGTGATAGCCAGGTTGCCGGTGTAAACACTGGATTTTTATTGCATTCCCTTTATCAGGGAACAGTCGAAAAGTAACAGTGACAGAAAAAGTAACACAGTTGTAAGGTTATAAATTTATAACTCAGGGTACAACTTATGAAGTACACAACCAATTTTCTTATCCTATTCAAACGTATATTACTTTCTTTTTTCTTCACAATCGTGTCTACTCATCTAGTGTGAGGGTAATTTGCCAATGCCAAGAAGAGAGCTATAACTAAGGTCAATGATGCCAAGTCTTATGCTTGAAAATATTTGGTAGTCAACTGCTGAAGTAAGTTAAGTCACCGTGTTACAAAAAAAGTCGATGTTTTGCATTGTATTGATCTTTCAGACGATCAGGTGGTTCAAGACTATAATATACTATCCAAACTAAGGTCTACTTCGGTACACAAAGTATGAGTTTATAACCCACCAGCTTATATTGTTGTTATGTTATTACTGAGTAACAAGCAGCATGTTACCAAGGATAAAGGTCTTATTTCTGCGGAATAGATCATTTAATCCATATGGACGGACAATGGTATAAGCGGTAAGGTTAGTGTCATAATTAAATGCATATGACCATGTGTCACTTTATATACAAATACTGTACTGTTACCACTCCACTACACCCTAAGCCTGGACGAGCGTAAATAAATCGATGATAAAATTGCTATTATGGTTTGGCAAACATTTGGTGTTGCATTGCGTACAAACTTATCTGTTTAGTGTGGGTGTGTTTTATCATATCGAGTGCTGCCTACTCATTTTACTATAAAACTTTATCTTTGAGATGAGCGAACCCGTAGGGACCACATGTCTATTCTGGAACTTCTTGCAAAATTTAGTAGAAACCATTCCAAATAGCACTAAACAAATTCAAAAAGTTCTTAGCTTCCTGATCGATGAAGCTTGGAAGGTCAGAGTAACTATTGTAAATTTTTAACCCACGTGTATTAGGAATTTTATTTCAAATAACGAATGGAGATGATTGTTAAAATTTAGCTAGAACTTCTAGAATAACCCTGCATTTTCTGGTTCCATCTTAATTATTTTTTAGTTCATTCTTATATACATTTTTCATTTAACCTAAGACTTTGACTTGTGAACGATAATGTGTTAGATCATCTAAATTAGGTATTTCTGTCTGTAGCATCTAGAAAACTAACAGATGTTTTGTGCAATAAAGATTATCTGTTTACACAGATCTCGTAATTACATAAACCGCATGTTAGTGTTCACGATTTCCTTAAAAAGTGGTCGTTACAAGTATGTGTAGTTTAGCAATACGTACTCGTAAAGTCTTGTTCAATGTTTGTATGTCATTTCGGTATCAAGTTTTTACGCATAGTTATAATATAGAACTAAACTATAGCTATAATTAAACGAACAAATAACTATCACATAACGATGGCTTAGTTCACAATTGTACTAACTACAGATTTGTAAATTTTGCTTGTACTAATATAACAATATTGGGGTATGTTAAAATTAAAGAATCACTGCAATGAATAGACTCATATTATTTTATATTATATGACTTTGCTTTCGACCTGTCCACTTTCAAACTTTAAAAAACTAAAAAATGCTCTCCTCCAAAATTTACAAATCTGTAGTTAGTACAAATGTGAACTAAGCCATCGATAAATTCTTAATTTAGCTAACAGGATTTACACAGGAAATACTAGTAGAGAGGAATTTTCTGTGGCAAGATTTGTAGAAAAATTCACATAAAATGTTTGTTCAAAAAGTATCTAAAATATTTTTAAAGCTGTATCGTTACCTTCTAATTTAAGATTAATCTTATTTGCATACCACTGCGCCACATAAATATACATATATCATGCCAGATTAAATTCCCAGGATCACGACTGGCGATTGTAATCAGATATTCAATGACGCAAGATAGCAGATACTCGGCTGATACGTCAAAATGAACGATTCGAAATTCCGTCTGTGTGTGGCACGTCGCTGTTTTGACAGGCGCTGTCAATGTCAAATGTGTCAAACTCGTGCATGCCTTCACTGTGTAAGCGCATGCGCAACTTCGTAATTGAATACGTTTATGAGTGTCATAAGAGTGATTTTCGAGTAACATTGTTCATTGCCAAGCAGTGGTACATTCTAGATTAGACATGCTTTTAATCTATTAATTCATCATAATTTAATATTAGATAGAAATAGATGACGTTAAAGTGAAATATAAACCTAAAATTTAGACAATTTATTATATCGTTGACGTGTATGTTTGATGCATGTTGTATAACGACATCCAAACTAGATGCAAGTAATTTAGCGTAAAATTAAAAGGTAAAATAATAACCGCAAAGACAAGCTGTCTTCCTACATCCGATTTTAGAAGTCAGACACACACATATGGTTTAATATCAATATTGAGGATATTTACAGATTGTATCTAGGTATATACATGCCCATCCATGTTTTCTGTACCTGTGATCTGTACATTATGACAGAACTATAACTAGATATAGTGCATTGTGGATAGAAATATGAACCCACTTCTTAATTTCTTTATTTACTGTTTATTGTTGTAATTCAACATGTAATTGTACAGACAACGTTGCGGTGTCTATACAATGGATTTTGTCGTTAAAGTGACAGCACTTTTGAATATTGGAATGTCCAGACATAAGTCTAAATATTATCTGCTATTTTTGCACTGCGGGGGGTAACCTGACATTTCGCTGATTGTACATATTATACTAACATAAGAATTGGGGAAAGCATTCTGACATAAACAACACCGTATTAGTGGTGGGAAATTCAAATTCCCTATTCATTCAATATTATAATGTAGAAAAGCACAATATTTGAGTAGTCAGTATGACGTGCGCGGGAGACTGCGCAGTGGAGCGAGCCGATGTGCGATAGGGGGGGGGGCGCTATCTGCGCACAGATTTCACGACCACTATCAGACCATCGCACACACAATGGGGTGAACACCAGTGAAACATACTTTTTTTATCACCCTGGTTATACTCTGCCGGCCCGAAATGTTAAAGGCCGACTACCTTAAGCATACTTGGCACTGGGGGTGGACGGATTATGTTGGGATCTCCTCTGACTGAGGCGTACCCTCTAAAACTCCAGGAGCGCTCCCGTCTACGCCTGAGTGGAAGAGACGAGAAATTATTTGAAGAGTCTCATCATAACGTCGTTTCCCAAGAGAAACATACTTACATAGACCAAACGCTCTTTTAGTTCATTGCTCTTATCTTTGTAGCGACTTTTGGTCGAACTCAAACCAACAATCTGTCGCTAGCAACAATTCGACGTATTACTAACGCTTTCGAAAGATCAGTAGCTTAGGCAGAGCAGATTGTAAGTTCGGAAAAGGTTTTAAGTTTGACTCGCTTGTGGCTCTCCTCTGGGTGTTATGGACTCCCACAGGCAGAGGAAATAGCAACATCAGTTTATCAATGTGAATGTAGCGTTGCGATCGAGCGCGTCGCGGACAAACAAATTTTGAAAATTGAGCGCGGCGCGAACGAGCAGCTCGCGGAATGAGAGCGTAACGGCTGGTATAGCTTTTTTTGAGTATTTATTTATTCCGAATGCCGCGCTGTTATATTATGATAATGAACCAATGTTTTACATTAAGGTGAGAATCGATTAAGAACTTTGAGAGATTTCTGTACATTAATGTGCGCTGTCCGTACAATGATACTTTACTGTTTTCATTTATACACTGTTCTCAATGTGCGTGTGAGCAGGCGTATGTGTGATATAAACACACAAGTGTAGAATTGGGGGAGGGTACATCGTAGTGTGAGGGTAAAATGTTCGGTATTTCGGCTTTTTATTTTTTGTTCTGGTATCATGACGTTCATCTTGATTGTAAATGCGATAACAAACACTATTTGATTGACGAAAAGATAACGGATGGAAAATTACAAAGCCTTATTAAAATACATGGGTTTATGACAATTACCCGCATTAAATGTTTTAAAGAACTATTTTAAATTCTAAGGTAACTTTGGAAAAGACAATAATTTCTAAACAATTATTTGCTCACCTTATCTGATCTCCCATTAGAACATATTTTTATCTATACTTAGTTTTAAGGTGACTGGTAGGGCACACTGGCGACGCCAATCGATTTTAATTTTTAGCTACTAAACCGGATCTATTTTAAACAATTTCGGGGTTACAACCTCTCGGCAAATACTTATACTATTGATTAAATAACCATGCACAAATTTTGGGTCCGTTTTTGTACGCAAAAAATTGATTCACAGAATTTCTTACCAGAAAAACTCAGGTACACATTTTGGCCGGACCCGGCGATCGAACCTGGGACCCCTAGCGTAGCCGTCGCTTTAAGGTGCGACCCACTAACCACTGCGCCACTAACGCAGTCCTTAATATTCCTTTTAAACGGCTGGCGGCATGCCTATTACCCCTCTGGTATTACAGATGTCCATGGGCAGCGGTAGTTGCTTACCATCAGGCGATTCGTCTGCTCACCTGCCCCCTATATCAAAAAAAATAGCAAAAAATGTGATATAAAAGCAGCGAAACTGACTAAAGTCCGCGTCACCAAAGAAGTCCCCTGAAAAGCGCGCTTGAGTCGCCATCAATATTAATATTTTGAGCTTTATGCTCATAGACACAAGGAATATCAAATTGTTCCATGTTTTTCCGCGGGACTTCCTTCAAGGCGCGGACGCAAGCCGCCACCAACACTCAAATTTGAGTTTTATTTTCATAGACACAAGGTATGTCATATCGTTTCGTGTTTTTCCGCTGGATTTCTTTCATGGAGCGGACTCGAGCTGTTCTCTTCAAATGCTAAACAAAACACTTTATAACAATAATACCCACAAAATTTCCATCAACTACTCGCTTATCTAAAACAATTTCTATTGTCTTATTAAACCGTTTTTTCCCAAAATAGTGTTATCAAAGGGAAGATCGGGAGTCGAACGCGGCACTTATCGCGGGCCTATCGCGAGCCTATCGCGCGGCGTATCGGGATCTCGAGTTTTTGTGCGCGCGCGACGCGTTGTGAGATGACCTCAATGTTATTATTACAGTGTTTTTACTGTGTTGTAATCGTTAAAGAAATTGAATTCATTTCGACTGCTTTTACAACAGGTCTTTCAAAAACCGGCCAAGTGCGAGTCGGGCTCGCGCACAAAGGGTTCCGTAGCAGCAAATATACATTATAAAGATTTTATATCATCGCGGATTTTTAAAGGTGTACAATACTGTAGTATATTTTTTGATCTATCTTATAAGGTTCAGCCATCGTTTTCAGTGTAAGCACAATAACTTAACCAAAATTACAGTTAAATCAACCTATCTCAAAAACTATAAGAGATACTTTGATCAAACCAAAAATCGTTGAAAGAGTTAATTAGCATGCATCACCTCTATTTTTTTTAGAATTTTATACCCCGTAGTTATAAAAATAGAGGGGGGGGGACATACTTTTTACGACTTTGAGAGCTGATATCTCAAAAACCGTTCACTTTAAGAAAAATGTTTTTTAGAAAACTTTATATCATTTTAAAAGACCTTTCCATTGATACCCCACACGGGTATGTACATCGAAAAAAAAATTTTCATCCCTCAGTTACATGTATGGGGGGCCCCACCCCCAATTCTTTTTTTTACTATTTAGTGTCATATTTTTGTAGCGGTTCATACAACACATATTCCCATCAAATTTCATCACTGTAGTACTTATAGTTTCCGAGTAAATCGGCTGTGACAGACGGACAGACGGACAGACGGACAGACGGACATGACGAAACTATAAGGGTTCCGTTTTTGCCATTTTGGCTACGGAACCCTAATAAAAAAAGGCCGGCAACACATTAGCGATCTCTTTGATTTCGCGGATGTTCATGGGTGGCGTTGATTACTTTCCATCAGGTGACTCGCTTGCTCGTTTGTCCGTCTCTAGCATAAAAAAACCTTTTAACTACAACATTCTTCTCAATATTTGAAGTAAGAGACTTTTTGGTTCTGGATTACGGTCCAAAGGTAGGTAGGTACTCCAGGTTACAGAGCCTTAAGGTTTTAGATTCAACTGGGAATGAGATACTAATATAGAAAAAAAATATATATTTTTTAATGGATGCTACTGTGTTGCCCACAGCAAACACTCATATAACTCTGCCAATGCCGAGTGATTAAAGATACACTCCAGGGGAAGGGGGGTTAAAAGGTAAGCATCGCACTCGTGACACCACTGGTGTTGCAGGCGTCCATGGGCGGCGGTAATCGCTTACCACCAGGTGATCCGTCTGCTCGTCTGCTACCTATGTCATAAAAAAAACACGTTTTTAATTAGAAATTGACCGGTGTATGGATTCTTTGTTTCTATTTTTTTTTTTAATTTTAATGATTACAATTTTTTAATAGATTTAAGTTATTTGAAATAAACATTTATTATATTATTTATTTATATATAAGGTACACCAACAGCAATTTTAATTTTAATTTTTAATTAAGAATTACACCATCTAAAACAAAACAAAACGTTTACAAGCAAACAAACACATATAAACACACAATATTATGAGGGAGATTCGGTTTAAGCCTGATGTTATATTTTATTATATACCTATCTACATAATATTTTATGACAAAGGAGAAGAATAAAGATAGAAGAAAATAAAAGTTAATTCGAGGGGATTCGAGGGGAAAGAACATCATACAGAGAGAAACACAGCGAGAAAGGATGATTTTGACTTTGATGACTGTCAAATACAAAACCACTTAAGGTCAAAAACATACAATACAAAAGAATATATTAAAGCCCTAAATATAAGCAAATTAAAAATAGTGACAAAAGAACTTTTACCAGCACATAGAAATAAAAAGTAGCAAAAGTACTATATATAAGCGCAAATGTATGTAGGTAGTTAGAATATGTATGTATAGGTAATAGCACTAACAATGTTTTTTCGTGGAGCAACAAATAACAATATAAGCATTTTTATAACAAAAAAAGGCACGGACCTAAAGTCTGTGGATTAAAACTATAAAAAATAAAAAAATCAAATAAAAAAATAAAAAAAAACAAATAAAAAAAGATCAAAAGTAGCTCTCAAGTTACATAATTATGTACTGAAGTAAATATTATTTTTAATTAGCAAAATCCACCAATAGGGAAGTCGTTACAGCAGGAATCATGTCCTTGACTTTCCAATATCAAGGCGACAAATTCAAAAATACGAAAAAATTTACGTTCCGTTCTACGGGAAAAAACACGTTACACTATACACTCTGAGATGATGACGATTCGAAAAATGTTGACAGATATTAAAAAATGAATGAATAATTCCTGTTGAATAATTAAATGTTGTATTAAATTACAAGATAGTATTGGGCACCGACTTCGGTAACACGTTTTCTCGAGTGTACTGTTATAAAATGTTATTTGAAGTGTATAAAGTGTTAGAAATATTATTTTACACTTTTTAGTTCGTGGTTTTTGAAGACGGTATTTTTCACAGTTTTTTTTTTATAATTATGTGTATTATGACTAGTCATGAGTTGTTGCTTATAATAACTTGGGTTCTTTTACTTGTCTGTCAGACTGTTACCACTGTTAGTGCGACAACCTTCATTTTTTTTAATGTAGGTATACGATATTGTTCTTGATTTAAAAGATTTTAACCTGATTTTAAAGACTCGAAACGGTTTTTTTTACTATTTCTGTTTATGATTATAATGTATTGTGTTGTGTGTATGATATAAATAAATAAATAAGGTTGAGTACATAATATCGATTTAAGGTACCTAAATATTTCAGAGGTTCTTTACTTACAAATATTATTTATTTTTTATTGAATAGCATTTCCTATTTATTATTTGCTATTCCTAATTATTATTTAATATAACTGGTGACCCTTATCATTTAACAACGCGTTATTTCACATTAAATTGTTATAAAAACAAAGGAAAACGCGGAGCCAAGTGGAGATCAAAACTAGCTGTTATCGGGAAGTAGGTATTTGTTAATTAGAAGTTATCAGTGGAGTTTTATCGTGAGGAAACACGCCCCGCCTGTTGATAGCCAGGGGAATATTAGATGTGGGAGAAAAATAATGCTTTTTTGGGTTCCGTACCTTTTTTCAACAGCACAAAATCCTGTGCTACTACCGAGTTACACTGTAATCTGTCACAAAAAAAATAAAAAATAATTTACTTAAGGTGTAAGTAATGTGCAATGGGTTTGGGCTGTCCTTTTAAGCAGATACTTGTTTGGTACAATTAATATACTGACATAAGTAGGTATATTTGACAAAAACTTAATATTTTAGGCGTCTTAAATATAAAATCTTTCACATAAATAGTTAGCAAGAGTGTTTGTTGGTTTGTGCGAGGAAAACCTTACATTGGGACCAGGACAATCTTGTATGTGATGAGGTCTCCATTTTTTTACCTTGGTAAAAAACACTACTTCGCATCGACGTCAACTCGTTCATATGGAGCGACTGTGCGCAGTGGGCCGGTCAACTCACGCGCATCTAAGTGATTCGGGCCGGGGCGGGGCCGACGAAAGGTCGGGGTTCGACGCCTGCGCACGTTATATCATTTAGTGATGTCAATATGGTCTTTTAACTTGTGGTTTTCTGCTTGGTATTGGTCACAAAATATATTGACATATAATGCCGGCTGCTTACATTGCATCCTTAATAAGCTACGCAATCAACAATGCATGCATACTCAGTGTAGTTCAGGCATAAGACAGAAACAGACCGTACGTCACGTCACAGGTGAGGTGCGATACCATATTGCCTAGCGCATAGATAAACGAACTCTTGAATATCGGAGGAGGAGGGAAAGGACGAGATTCTGTTTTAATAATTAATTTATGAAAAAATAAAGAAAACTAAGGGTCACTGTCTACCTACCAGTGTAGATATTCAGAAAAATAAATATGTTTTTGCCGGGCATTAGGGTGATCCCACATGACCTCTAATAATCGGTGATCGATTTTATAAGAGAAAAATAAAACGTACTGATACCAATAGCGCAATGCAGACGAACTACAAAAAGTAGGTGAGAAATAGTACGAAAAATCAGCAGACTTTTTGGAGGTCCGACAAAAAGTTGGTCATGTGGATACGCCCTTATCCAAGCAGGATCAATAATCGTCTTAAAATCGGTGCGGCTTTTTTGGCGCCCACTCAAAATTTATTTATTTGTGAATTGAGCACCTAATTAAGGTTATATTAATAAAAAATACTAATTAATCATTATAATATTTATTTACAAGAAACATGGTACATGGTAAGGTGTTACATTTAAAAAAATATATGTGCGAACATGTTTCGCTGTATTAAATTATTTCATTGAATTACTGGATTTTTTTGCCCCTTTAGTTTTTGCGACGGTACCTATAAAATTTTTGTTCAGTATTATAAGAGCATATAAGTAATAGCCTCGAGAAAAATTACGAATTTCGATTTGAGTCGTACCTCTTAGACGCATCCCTAGGATGATGTGTGGAATTTGGATATCGGCGAGTTATTAATTGTGTTGTGATGAAGTTAACTGTTGGCAAGTCTATGTCTAGATAGATAATAAAGTTAGATAACAAAGTAATTGCACGTGTCTGAGGTTACAATATGCTAGCAAATTATTATCATACCATAAGATATTTTTATATGTTAGTTCGAACTCATATGAAATAACAATTAGGTTTTTTTACTACGTCGGTGGCAAACAAACGTGCGGCTCGCTTGATGGTAGGCGATTCCCGCAGCCTATTGACGCGATGACGTTCGCCCATTCTAGAGAACCTGCATACGCGCTGCCGACCCCTTAAAAACCTTTCTCTTCGACTTTCCGAAATTCGTCATAAATTTTTTCGTCTCCCCAAATAAAACGACTAAGTCACGTGACCGACCGTGAATGAATATTTGTTTTTTTATGCGAATTTGTCATAAAACAAATGTTGTGCAGAATGGTTGGTAGAACACGTGGTTAAAGTATCTGTATCTGCGAACATGTATATCCATAATGTTCACAGATACCCTGTATAGGTAGGTAAGGTAGGTATGTAGGTAGGTAGCCTGTCTGTGCGCCTGTCCGCCTATCACACCGTCATGCGCACCTCCATTTATTTCAGCGGATCGCAATCTGAGATGACGCGGGCATCGCGATAGCGACAACAGAACGTTACTGCGCACGTCTGGGGTTTTAGCAAAAATGTTCTATCTAACAAAATTGTGCCTTGAGAATGAAAACTGTTGCAAAAACGCTCTATTCCTGAATAGTTTGACGCTTTTTGGGGAGCTACTCAAAAGTCATGCTACCGTTTGCGATAGGGAGAGCATCATCTTTGAGCTGATCTTCAAGTAAAGACCATCGACATGTTACTGTAATGTGATATACATTTTTTCCGGTACACCGGTAAAACGTAATTGAAACTATAATTTACTGACTAATTATAAATAAATAGATAAATATTTCACAACATCACATACATTACTATTAGCAAAGTAACATTCGATTCTCAAATAAAGATATTAGGATTCTGATTCTGACAACAGATGAATATAGTCGGGTCGTCCTTCTTTTTTATCGACAATGAGCCCGTTCTCTGCTTAATAAACTTCTGAAGTAATTAATTATATAAAAAATATACATAACACCATCAAGATATTCCTAATTTATCAATAATGTCATTGTTTTATCATCTTGTAGGTAATTTAGCATGATTTAATTATGTGAAAAAATATATAAAGCGTGACATAGGTGTAAATGGGACTAATTTCGGGAGACGGACGTGACGGAGGTGTCCATTTCAATCAAAAAGTATATCAATTAAATTTTACATCATGTAATAGTCTATCTGTAATATAATACATTATCCGTGTATTAGCCGTGTGGTCCTCGGCAGAGTAGAATAGGCCACCCTCACTCTTACCGAGGTGTCGTAAAAGGCGACTAAGGTAAAGCTGCTAGCATGATCATCAGCACCCAGAGAAGGAAAACTCTGCATTTATATCTAAACCCTCGCCAACCCGTCTGCCAAGCGTGGTGAGTATGGCAATTACCCCTCATGTGATTGAGGGAGGTCCGTGCCCCAGCAGTAGGGACTTAAATGGGCTGACGACGACGAATATAATACATTAACGAATATTTAGGACATACTATTTATCATTTGTAGTCTGTTATATAAAAGTTAAATGTTGATTTGTGATTTTGGCTCATTGTCGATAAAAAAGAAGAACGACCCAGTTACAGACGAGACGCGATACTACAACGGAAAAATATCTTCTGATCGACTTTTCTCTCTTTCAGTCACTGGCAGTAACTACCTACTTACGTACCTACCTACCTACCTAGCACTAAGGTTCATTAATAGATAGTACATCTACCTAAATAAAAAAAGGGTAACTGGCGAGTTTCCGGCAAGAGTCTTCTCGACCAGAAACAACTTTCCGAGCCGGTGGTAGAATCGCATTATATTTATTTATTTCTTAAGTATATTTTATGTATCAACATATATATGTATTAACATGTAAATTACACATAAGTACTTATAAATAGTTTTAAGTCATTCAAATGTATGACGATTTGTAAGTGCTGTGTACAAGCCTATGCAAATAAAGAATTATTTGAAAAAAAAAAACGTGACGCCGAAGTAAGTAGCATATCAACGAAGGTAGCACAAATTATATTTAAATAAATATAACACCCAGATACTGGAACAAACACAAGTGTTTCGTCCAGGTTGGCGTCAAGGTGTAAAACAATATAACTACTACCTACATCGTATAATAACATATAACTAGTATGTTTAACTTTATACGAAGGTGGCAACTGGCAACACGAGACGATAATTACACGAGAAAATATTAATATCGTAGATCTCATAGATCAGTGTCTGCAATATAAATCGACGCGCGTGCGCCTGCGCAGACAGATAAGCCGCCATAGTTAAGGAGTGGGGGGGCCAAGTGTTGGGAGGATATCAGGACAGACAGGATCAGGACGGGAGGAAATGAGGATGAAAAAGGATAAAATTAAGAAAGGATAAGAACATCTTCCTCAAGGCCTTACTTTAAAGTTTTAGTAGTTTTTTTTAGTACCAGCCTATAAACAGTCCCAATGCAGGGCAAAGGACAGTCAATCACTGAAATCTAGTTATCGCTACGATGATGGGCTTAGGCTTAATCAACACGCTTGCCAATTGTGGATTGGTGATCACAAACAAGAGCTATGTTCGAAAAATTCAAAACATACTTTTCGCTCGACGATCGACGATTCCCGGGAATCAAAAACCAGGACTCCGAGATCACGGCCCGGTACTTAAACCGCTAGACCAACAGGGAGTTTAAAGTAAAGTTTTTACATTACATATTTTACTTATAATACTTTTACTAAAAATGTAGTTAAACATTAAGTTCGCCTATTGTAACAAATAAAAGGAAATAAAATCATACAGTGATTACTGGGAATCGTTTAAAGATTCATCTATATCGGTCCCTGTCAATATTCTTTCGCAGTCTCAATATCTCATTTAATATAAAATGTCTGCCTTATTAAAACCAATTGTCACTTCTTTATTTGGTCAATAAAATAAAACAGAAAATTTGAATCCAATTAGTAGTCGTAATAATTAGACACTTTATATATTGTGTGTAGTAAATAATGTACCGTTCCTATATAATATAGAAAGAATAAAAAATGCTCTGAGTGTTCAGTCACGTGCACTAATAAGTATACAAACCTCATTCAAATATGACCCTTATTGTTCGGCCTTAAGAGTCTAGGTGTTTACATTTCATTGCAGGCGACTGTTCTTACTCCAGTTTTATTTGAAATGTTTATCACGTTACGTTTAAAAACTGTAACATTATGGAAACCCTACAGAGAAGCCAGTGTAAAAACGTAAACGGGACTCCATTACATGTGCATTTACTTACATTAAAAGTGAAAAATGATTCCGTGTAAAAAATAACTGAGTTAATTAACTGCTATATCGAGCTTTATATGCATAATTTACTCTTATAAAAAGAGGTTACAACATCTTATTGAAATTAATTATGTGAAAAAGTTAACATTATGAGAAGGCGTTATTTGTAATAATGGTCTTATGGTCTTATTGTTTATTATTGTACGCAGTATCTTCTACTTAGTTTGTGATTGTACGTATCTGATGAGACGATTAAAGAATACAGATAAAAAAAGAAGTTTTAAAAATGTAGGATTTATTTTGACTCTGTGGGGGCGCGCTATGCGGCCTACCTTGCGGCACTGGCCGAAAATATTTTAGAAGATTATTTTTATTTAAATTTTTCTTCACTTCACTTTTGACACTTCTGCACCAATTTTTCTCTCGCGTATTAGGTATTTAATTATTTTATGTTTACTTATGCTTTTGTAAATTATTTCGCTTGTAAATATACACTCTATTCTCACGTTTAAATTAAACTTATCATTTCGCCTTTCTTTCCTCTCTACTCACTCTATCTTTTAAAACTTCCTCACGATATATACATTTCCGTGGGCTGGTACAGACAGACTGAAAATTAGTAGGCATATAAACACTGGAGGCCCACAACTCCATGTTTAAAATGGCTCCTATTCTTTTTTAAAGTGAATTAAATCAAATTTTCCGCTATGTAATTTAAGGTCCTTTGTAACCCGATGCGCAGAACCGACAACCGATGGGGTAAACGAGTTCTAGAGTAGAGACCGCGTCTTGGCAAACGTAATGTAGGGCGCCCTCTGGCTAGGTGGAGGGACGATCTGCGCAGGATGGCTGGAAAGAGCTGGATGCGAGAAGCCATGGATAGATCACAGTGGCGAACAAGAGAGGCCTACGTCAAGCAGTGGACAGCGATAGGCTGATGATGATGATGATGATGAACCGATATAATTGAGTACCGTTTTTTGTAATCAGACAGCTAGCATCATCACCATTTCAGCTAATAGACGCTCAGGGCGCGGCATCCACACAGATCGGTGATGTGCCGCCCGCATCCAAGGGATTCAGCTCATACATGATACTATTATAATTACTCGTCACGTGTTATCTACAATAAAATCTAAGTAGGTACACCTATACCATCAAAATCCACACAAAAAGCGAAATAAATTACCGCATTAACACCCATTTACGTGCTACCTCACTGAAAAGACTGTCTACTCCCGCGAGGGGGGGACAGGGGGCCCTTATCGCCCCAAAACACCCCCCGATCGCTGCGAGATTCGCCGAGCGATCGCCAGCGATTGCCGGCGCGATAGCTAGCGATCGCCCGCGCGATACTCGCCTCGCCTCCAGAATATGCTTGTATCTTTTCAAAATCGTTTTCGCCTAATCTTTAGAGAGATCGCACTCTAATGACTTTTATGGTGCTTGCTTACGATTTATGTTGAGTATTAAAAACATGGAACTTGCCAAGTTGCGGGTAATAAGATATTGTTTTGTGAATATTGTATGGGTTTATAAATTGAAACGTCGCTGTTGAAATATTGGTGATATAAAATTGATTTATCTGGAAGTGTTACCCACGCTTTAGTCTGTCTGGATCCTATGTCTTAGTTTCGCGAAGGTCAGACGGCAGTTGTTTCATTGTAATTACTAGACATCACATCATGAATCATGGTTACAAATTCAGAATCATTATCTTAACAATTTCTCGCTATTACTATACTATACTTTAAGGGAGTAGCTACACTGGCGGATTGCGTTTTGAAAGTGAAGTGACGACGACGACGCCGCGGATTCGCCGTGGAGATAAGTCTGAACGCCATGGTTTTTCTGTGGCGGTCACGCCATTGACCGTGGGAGAGACACAGTTCAGCATGTATAGGCCGGCTCGACGGGAATGATACCACGGCCTCACAGAAAACCGGCGTGAAGCAGCACTGTGCACTGTTTCGCTGCTTGAGTGAGGCCGCTTATACTATGGGGATTGCTCTGAGGAATTGTTCGGACTGATTCCTGCCGCCTCATTCCGTCATTGTTCCACTCGTCTACAGTCCCAAGCAAAAAATTAAGATGGTTAGGCAGTCTTCAACTTTGCGATTCTCAAGAAACTTTCTACCTCGAACGACAAAACTATGGAATGCACTATCGCCTGCGGTGTTTCCGGACCGATTACGACTTGAAAACCTTCAAGAAAAGAGCGTACTTTTTTTATGTCATCGGTGGCAGACGATCAGACAGATCACCTGATGGTAAGCAATTCCCTTTACTCACTTTTTTTAAAGGGCCGGCAGCGCACCTGTGACTTCTTTGACGTGGTAGGTGTCCGTCCATGGGCGGCGGTGATCGCTATGCATCAGGTGATATGCTTACCATCAGGTGGTCCGTGTGCTCATCTGCCTTCTATCACATAAAAAAGAGTCCTGAGCTAGTAATAACTACAGGTAGCGAATTTAGAGCATGCAAGCAAGTTTTTATCTAACACGAGTCATGCGGGCGCTATCGCCGATCCCGATACTGTCTCCAGCCCGTATACCCTACCAACGTTCGACAAGATAGCATACTAGATACATTGTTGCTTTTAACTTACCTTTAAAGTCCCATTGTGCTCGTAAAAGGACAAACTATTTTGTGGTCGAACATTTAAATCTAAACAACAAAAGTTTAAAATGTTATACAGGATGCTTTTTCACCGTCTTAGGCCCTGATTCGACAAGTCTTTATCAGATAATAATCTATGGTATAACATTACGAATCAAATGGTATGAAAGCGTTATAATACCATTATATTTCTACCACGTACCTCAGTTCTGTGGAACGGTTTGGCCGCAGAAGTATTTCCGGACGGCTACGACTTACGGACCTTCAAAAGAAGAGCGTACTCTTGTTTAAATAGGCCAGGAACACATTAGCGATCTCTCTGATTTCGCGGATGTTCATGGGCCGCGTTGATTACTTTCTATCAGGTGAATCGCTTGCTCGTTTGTCCGCCTCTAGCATAAAAATATATATTAAAGGATAAAGATTGGTCGAATAGGATCTTAGATACTACTTTCCATGGTTAACTAATACTCGTGATAAGAAGCATTTTTATCTGAGAAACATAGGGACTTGGCCGTGACACGGTTCCATAAGAAAAAGATATTCCATAAGAGAAGGTGGCAGTGCAGTGCTTACTATCAGGTTATCCGTCTGCTTGTCTGCCACCTATCACGTAAAAAATAGAGAGTTAGTTTACGCGGGTTCTTTGCTGAAAGAGCACCAAATGTCTCTATAACATAATTAACTGAATTCGAGTGTACAGCCAGCAAAAAAGATAACATATCAGTTCGTAATAAAGAGTCAGTAAATACCTGCACATTAGAGTCGATGTTGCGGTACAGTCAGCTAATGTGCCGGTGCTAATGTAGGCTGCGACTGTACGGCGACTTGCATCGTTTATCTGCCGTATCGGCCACGTGACGTAGGAAGCACCCTCGCCTATCGCATCCGGGCGAGGTAGGGTTGCCGAGAGAGACACAAATTGTAAACAATGTTTAGATTGGGGAATCTTTAGAACAGATATTTGCGGGACTAAGGAATAGCAGATGTGTTACAGGCCTTATAGAATTGTGCAGCTTTGACGCCTGGAGCCACCACTGCTGTGAAATCAAGACAGAGGAACCACAATCTCCCAGGACCGTGGGAGAGCCACGCTTCGGCATTAATAGGCCGGCTTCGACTGGAGTGATATCACGGCCTCACAGAAAACCGGCGAGAAGTAGCACTGTGCTATGTTTCGCTGCGTGAGTGAGGGTACTCTGGCCCAATCCGGGGGAAGGGGGGGTTTAAAGGTTGGCAGCGCAGTTGTGACTCCACTAGAGTCGCGGGAGTCCATCGCTTACCATCAGGTGATCCGTCTGCTCATCTGCCACCTATGACATAAAAAACACAATAATATACAATGTCTTGTCCGTATTAGGAGACGCGAAGCACTGGCAAAACTGCCTCTTCTTGCGCTCAGTTCTATTGACACCAATTTATTTCTATGCGATTTCGTCTATCTATGGACTGCAGGAATCAGGCTCATAACCGTATCTCACTTCGCTTTTCTGAGATGAACACTCCTGAGGTTTGGTTAGGATTAGAGTCCCACACTGGTGTGTGTGGCCCTCGTGATGGTGAACCAGGTGGTCCTGGTGAGGGCCATAATGGTATCCCCTGGGACACCAAAAAAGGCTACTCTCAGATTCAGGTGTACCATCGTAAAAAAATTGCAACAACTTTTTCAGGTACAGCACTGGCAGTGACAGCCCTAAATATGTCCATGATACCTGTAAAATTAAATAGAGCCTACTGCAAACGAATTAAAGCTGGTTTTAGTTTGGAACAGATTTGGGTCCTTATTTAATTAATATACACAATCAGATATTATAAAAGGTAGTGGGGTGATACGCATTTATGTGAAATTCAACTGTCCGTTAGTACTGTAGATACCTGTAGATTTATTCTGGAGTTGTTGATAAAAAAGTGGATAAAAACGTGATGCTTTACAAAGCTCGTGAATTCAAATCTAAGCCTTTGAATTTTTCTAAATCTGATGTGGTTAATACTTGTTCTAACTTGGCGACAAAGGCAATCAATTTCAGACTATGCACCTTAGGTAAAATCAAATCAGGTGGATCAGTGGACCGTGTAACTTTGATCCAATTTGTCTGGTTCCCTTATAGGGGTTAACGAAGGTCAGATACCAGAAGCTTCATTGTAGATTCCATACTTTCCACATCCTGGATCTGGTAGAAGCGTACACCGAGCTCCTACGCAACAACTTGGGGCGCATCCGGGAATAACATGCTGAGACGATTATATGATGGGTTAAATGACCATCATGACCAATTCATCATAATTATGACTCATCATAAATATGATACTAATTTGGTTTCTTTACTAAAATATTTTGTCACTATACTTATTTACCCATCATTCTTCAAACTTACAAGACCAAGTCCAAGACTAACAAACTCTAACTAACTAGGGAATTAAACTCTCTGCCGGAAGATGTGTACCCTAACGATATTATCTGAAAGTACTTATTCAAGAAAAGAGTGAATAGGTTGTTACTAGACAGACATGATCCATTCTCGGCAACATAATCACTTATCATCAGTTGAGATTGTGGCCAAATATCTGGCACTCTAATATAAAAAAAAAATGATAAAATTTGGCAGCGCTAAAGGAAATAACACATTATTACCCATTTCCAACTGCGACCAATCTTTCCAAGAACTAAAACCGCGGTATCTCTTCAATCATTCCACAGAAACTAATCGGCCAGTTTTATAAGTTAGTTAATTTATTTTAATTAAAAGACCGTGGACGTTCGTATCACTATCGCATCGCACGGAAGCGCGGTTATCGCGCTTCCTAGCGGAATACATCGTGGCACCGTGGACACGGCTGCGTTTTTTGAGGTATGTTGTAATGCGGTGTTTTTGTTTCATGAGAAACAAACAAACGGTAAATTTTCCAGGGTAATATTCTCGGGCACTCGTCAATGAAGTTGCATCGAAAACAATACATTCGAGCATATCTTTTTAAGGTGACGGGTAGAGCACACTAGCGACGCCAATCGATTTTAATTTTTAGCTACTAAACCGGATTACAAACTCTCGGCAAACATTTACACTATTTATTCAATAGCCATGCATAAAATGTTGGGTACAACGCGTACGCAAAAAATTGATTCACGCCAAAAGCGGCCACTTTTGACGAACAAAAACGGGGTCCGTTTTTGTTCGCAAAAGTGGCCGCTTTTTTGGTGGGCATGGTTAATTAATAAATTGTATAATAGTATATATAAGTGTCGAGAGGATGTAACCCCGAAATTGTTTAAAATAGATCCGGTTTAGTAGCTAAAAATTGAAATCGATTGGCGTCGCTAGTGTGCTCTACCCGTCACCTTAAGTTGTGTATTTTGTACAATTAAGTATATCTATCTATATCTTAAACATCGAATTTGAGATCAATCGTCGAGAACTGGCATTTCAGCTCCTTAACTACTCTTACCATCCATTCTGAACCAGTTTAAATATTGTGGCTTGCTAACTTTCCCTGTTTTGCTATATTTATAGCTGAGTACGCTTCGGCATCAATGGGCTAGCTCAACCGGACGAGAGTGATACCATGGTCTCACAGAAACCCGGCGATAAGCAGGTTACCGGTGAATGCGGTTGACAGCGCATTGTGATGTGACACAACTGGTGTTAGTGACCATGGACGAGGGCATTCGCTTACCAGGTGATCCTTCTGTTAGTCGCCACATGTCATATTAACAAACTGTTCCTAATTTTTTATCCTTTCTCTGAAAACTATTATATAATAACGGTCGCATTTATGTGTTTAACTGCACTGTTTGAAACCAGTAAATAAAAGTCAGATTATTTCTATCCCGCAATTATTTTACAGTTCTCGACCTAACCCAAACCAAAACACGCTATTTTACTAGAGTCCGAACAATTCAATTTCTATTCGCATTGCTTAGACAAGCCTCAGGAATAAGACAATTCACAATAAGTTAGAGATTTATCCTACGAGTGGGTGCGCGCACGACGCGACGCCGCGACGACAACGGATCGCGCGATCTCGCGCCGTTAACGAGCGCGGGCGATTCCATCGCGCCAATTTGTACGCACGTCGCGACCGCGATTTATTGGGCACGCGAGCGTCCGCCTAGATCGGGCGCATAGGTGGCCTGGGCGCGCATAGATGGGGCAACCGCCGTGAGGCAGCTCCATCCTAGCAGGAACAAACGCGGCACGTGAGCGTCTGCGTTTAGATCGGGCGCAAAGGTGGCCTGGGCGCGCATAGAGGGGGCAACCGCCGTGAGGCAGCTCCATCCTAACAGGAACAAACGCGGCACGTGAGCGTCTGCGTTTAGATCGGGCGCAAAGGTGGCCTGGGCGCGCATAGAGGGGGCAACCGCCGTGAGGCAGCTTCATCCTAGCAGGAACAAACACACCACGGCCACGCAATCGAGTGCCTATCCAGCTAAGGTCAACTGAACCTACAGCCAGACCAAAAGCCATGAGAAAGCCTGTAAGTAGTTACATCTTAGCTAGCTTACAGCCTTTGTCACAGACAATAATACATCAATCATAATACTCATAGCTTAACCGTGTGGTCCCCGGCAGAGTAGAATAGGCCACCCTCACTCTTACCGAGGTGTCGTAAAAGGCGACTAAGGTAAAGCTGCTGGCATGATCATCAGCACCCAAAGAAAAACTCTGCATTTATATCAAAACCTTCGCCAGCCCGTCTGCCAAGCGTGGTGAGTATGGCAATTACCCCTCATGTGATTGAGGGAGGCCCGTGCCTCAGCAGTGGGGACTTAAATGGGCTGACGATGAATACTCATAGCTACTTTGTGCGCCTAGATCCGGCGTAAAAGTGGATTGGGCGCGCATAGCCGGGGCAACCGCCGTGAGACAGCTCGATCCTAGCAGGAAAAAATGCGGTAATGCGAGCAGCTGCGCTTAGATCGGGCGCATACTTAGGTGGCCAGGCGCACACAGAGGGAGCAACCGCTGTGAGGCACCTCCATCCTGGCAGGAACAAACGCATAGGTGGCCTGGGCGCGCATAGCCGGAGCCACCATGAGGCAGGTTCATCTTAGCAGGAACAAACGCGTCAATACCGCGCGATCGAGCGCGTATGTCGATCAAAGTGTGACGTTGTGTGTGGTCGACATTTATTGAACACGCAAACGTCCGCCTAGATCGGGCGCATAGGTGGACTGGATCCAGGGCATAGTCGGAACAACAGCCGTGAGAAAGCTTCGTCCTAGCAACGGTCCTGTTAGACGTCGATCAAGTTATGCATAAGTCATAACTTACTGTCCACGCCTGCGTCCTTACCTAGATCGGGCGTATTACGTGATCTAAGCAAGGCCCATAGCCAGACAAATCGCCATGAGAAATCTCGTCCTAGCAACAGCACTAGCGGACGCAATAGCTGGTTTAGGCGGTTCAGTCTATTTCTAATCAGCAGTATTACCTCCAAATTGGAATAAAATATCAAGTAATGCGCATAGTCGGTGATTAATTTACTGCCATAGTTACTTCACTGTGGAGTTCGATCCACGGATGCGACAATCTTGAGACCAACGCGCAAATGGTGTCAAATTAAAATGTTTTTTAACAAAAAGACCTGTTTTCATAGAAAAATCTAGCTCAACACTTCAGCTTCAGAAATCAACACGTGCCTTTACCAAACATATCAAAGCCAATACTTAACTAAAGGCTTATGATTTAGCAGTTCATATCTATACCTAAGACATGGCCCGTACCGCGGTAGGTGACCATCCTCCAGTTTGTCTGCTATGTCACGGACATGAAGTACTCACGTAGCAGGACAGTTATCGGTGGGTTCCTTACGTGGTTTTTCCGCGTAACTCCACACATTCACGGAAGCATATTCATCTCCATTCACATGTCACTCCTGCTTATGCAGCTCAAGTTCGAGTCCTGTCTCACTATCAAACAACTGATGATGAACTAACAGGTGAAATTTAGGCTCACAAGTGAGGCCTGTCATCTCACGCCACTTATAGCTTTCCTGGAGCCCAATTCTCGAGCTTGTGACATTTATTTTCATTTGACATATATCACTAAAACATAGTTTTTTTGTATGGTTTTTTGGTGATATCCGCCATGTTTTCAAAATATCACGAGCACGAGAATTGGGCTCCAGATATCATGAATCCACGTCCATCATGTTTCCATTTTGCGGTCACTCTCCCAGTCGCAAACGTCAGTGCTAAAACAGAATCTATTATCAAGTAGGAAACGTCGGTATTCCCACATATACCTGAGCAACAAATAAAACATCTTTATTGCCCCCTTGGCGGGACGCAGTATCTTTTCCTGGCAATTTCTCTAACCACGACCGATGTGGCCAATTAAATTCGCCATTTTTACAAGCGCAATACTCACGCCTCCGACGAAACAGTGAAATATAAACGTTAAATCTAAGGATGCCACTATTTCGCAAATCAATGGAATTAAATTGTTCAATTGATGTTTTTAGTTGTATTTAGGGGCGTCATCAATGTATACAAGTGAGATTTCTTCGATAGATTTTATCCTTATATCAACCACGTTTAGTTAAACCACCACCTGACTGACTACAATCCTCCAATAGAATGCACCCTTAAAACCTTCAAAAAGATCATATTCATTTTTAAAAACCTGGCGGCACACTCGTGACTCATCTGGTATTGCAGATGTCTGTCTCCCATCTCAAAAAGACTTAATCAGAAAACTATATTATGTGATTAGTTCTAAAAAAATGTAAGAGTTAATGTGGGGTGTTCTCGGGCCAGGGACATAATAATATATGGCCAAGAAAAGCATAATGATTAGTGAAGGTGAATTAATATGTCGAAATTTCGCAATTTTATTTCAGATTATGATAATAATGTAGATGTTGTGGCTGACGTATTAATCGCTAGTTCCATCGGACGCATGCTTGCTAAGCAGCTAGTGCTTAGTTATCCTGAGTAAATTGAAATTGTAAAAATGATTTCAATTAATTTAAAAGGTCATTAGGCAGCCCTACATAAGCTAAAGGTGCGCAAGAGTCGATCTATCGGCGCTGCAAGTATCGCGCCTGGGATCACGCCGCGCAATATCATTATTGCGCCCCCCGCGCCCGCCCCTCTCTCGCCTTGGTACAAGCGGCTACAAACGCTACAACATACAGGATGTTTCATTAAACATTTACAATATTTCATCTTACTAACTAACAAAAAGTTTTTTTTATCTCGCAGCGATAGATCCACCTAACTTGTACATCAAATTTCTGTTGAAGTAGTTTGTGTGTTGTACTGTAAAGAGTATATATCTTATCTAAACACGCAAGCATTCTACTAAATCTGAATGACCGAATATAAACGAAATAATAAGGACTAGAATGGTAAAAGTAACTGTTTACCAATACACCCTGTAGAGAACCAGTTACCTCAAGTGCTCATGGGCGGCGGTAATGATTACCTAACATTAGGTTACCCGCATGCTTGTTTGTCATCTCTAACATAAAAAAGTACAATATTAGGTCAACCAACTGGCTTAAGGAGTACTGCAAACGCTGTTGGGCGTTTCCCATAGATGGAGAATTCAAATTTCCTCACCCACCTCTTTATGGAAAGAAAGTAGAATACTACCTATTCCCTTTAACGCGGAGCAATTTGGAAATTCATTATCACAGCAGAAAAAATAATCCAAGGCGATTAGTTCAAAGAGACCGTAGAACAAAATGTCCAATTCAATTCAAAATATTCTTTATATCTATGCATTATTTTAATGGAGATGGGATGCGAGTAGCTGAAGATCGAACGCAAATCTTGTATCATTCAGGAAACTCAATAAACACGTAAACTTTAACTTAACTATCGGAATGGTGATCATTTGGAGTGGCCTATGTCCAGCAGTGATTGTTCTACCCATTTAAATCACCTCCGAAAGATTTCTTTTTTGCATCGCGGCCTTGAAACCGCTTCTTGATTTCCGCTTTGTTTATTTATCAAATCTTATAGTTTACCTAATTAAAATCTGCAATCACACTGATTTAATAGGGAAGAAAAGAACACACGAATGTATCTTGCTACTCGGTTTCAACGAATTAGTCACTTTATTTTCGAAATGAACTGTAAAACTGTCATTCCAAAACGGACAACACAACCGCGCCAGCGAGATAAAGCTTTAAAATGTAAATGAGACGTGGCGAAAAGAATGAGATTATCTCGCCATTAGGTATAAATTAAGTAGGGATGAGACTAATCCACTTGTAGTCGAGGGGATGCAAATCGAATGAAAGAGCCGAATTCACTCTTTTCGAATCGCCTCGGTAGTATAGGACGCCCTGCGACAAGATGGAATGATGACATTCGAAGGCTGGCTGGTGTGGGCTGGATGAGAGTGGCCGAAAATCGGGAGCAGTGGCGTGCATTAGGGGAGACCTATGTCCAGCAGTGGACGAGTCTGGGTTGTTGATGATGATGATGATGATGATGAATCGCCTCACGTATCTTCTACTAGTTTGTGCTCACTATCAAAGATGACACCATCAAGGTTTGATGTGGTGAGGCACCCAAAATGTTTTACCTATAAAATCTAACTAAGTAGGAACTCTTAACGCATTCACGACCGAATATTTATATAACATGTACTGTGCATTTGATATAAATATTCGGTCTTACACGACCGAATTCTTTTCGTTTTCAGAGAAGGCCCCAGTGACGGAACCGAAATTGAAACTTTTCATCATCATCCCAGTAGCGTGCCGTCTCAAAGTCGGACCCCGGGGTCCACTTTCCTTCTACTCCTCCACGTCCCCAGTATCAAAACAGTTGACCATGTCGATTAAAATTTAAAAATGACTCGATTTAATCGACGGCCGATAGACCCGGGTCGCATCACTAAAATTAAGGCTCGGATGCTCGGCGCAATTATATTGTCACGACGCGCGGGCACCTGCGCCCGCGCAATCTGACATCGCGCACGCCATTCACACTCTTGGGTAATAACTGGAGGTTTTTTTTACTTTGCACTCTGGGGAAAAAGCCTACGAAAGATCTGATGCTTTCGTATATTGATTTTTAAATCGTTTTTGTTAGAATTTAAGGGTTTACAAATGACCTTAAAATTTTAATACTAGCAATTATGAGAGGTCATTGCACCTTTTTTTCTTCTCTTCAGAGTTTTGAAAAATATTAATATAGAGATTTAACATTGGTGAATGTTACTGGTCTCAAATTTTCAATAGACTCAAATATCATTTAATTATTTTATAAAATCTTTTAATATATTAAATACACGCAATTACTTTCAAACATTCAAGAAAAGATTATACTTCTTTTCAAAAAGGCCGTAATAAAATGGTAAAATTTACAGGTGATAACTTAATGATGATAACATGTGTTGTTTATGTTCATTTCTAAAAACATTTTTTCTTTATAACAGTGGGAGAGCCACGCTTTGGCATGAATGGGTCGGCTCGACCGGTGTAATACCACGTCCTCACAGAAAACCGGCGTGAAACAATGCATGCGCTTTGTTTCGCCCAGAGGAAGGGGGGTTAAAAGGTAAGCTGCGCACTTGTGACGCCACAGGTGTTGAAGGTGTCCATTGGCGGCGATAATGCTCGGCTCATCTGCTAGGTACCTATATCGTAAAAATAAAATAAAAAAATTCTACCAAATCCGAAAGGTTAACGATTTGAAGAGTATTTTCTGTTTTTAATATGAACTTATTTATTCCAAGAGTCAACATCTAATTGTACAGTTTTTTGTGCTGATCATAAGAAATCTTTTTTGGTTCCCATTTCCTTAATACGAGGAAAACCATAAGAACTAAAAGCCACCAGTACTGTTTTAGTTAATAATGTAAACACTTTTTTATGATGACCAAATCATTAGATCACCTGTTAAAAAAAAAGTTAACAAATCACAATGAATAGGTACAAGTACCTTTATCCACATAAACAACAAAGTGTGAATCAGTGAAGTTACTTATAATTTTAATTTAATATTAATAATGATTCGTCATTAAAATTATCAGCAGTATTCCGCTAAACAGGTCATGCACTTTATCTCCGCGTAATTAACAATACATTTTGTTTTAAGAATATTTTTACGGTTATCTGTATTTACCATAGAAAATATAATGACTACGTGTATTTGCGTGACACAATAGAGCAGGAAGGATGAATATTCTTGTATCGATATTTTTGATGAAAAGAATACCAAACAATGTTTTATTTAACTTTTTTTTATGTGATACGTGGCAGACGAGCAGACGGATCACGTGATGGTAAGCGATTGATGGATACCCGCGACCCAGTGGAGTCACAAGTGCGCTGCCAACCTTTATTCCCTCACTACTCTCTTCCTCACAGAACACTGCTGCTTCACGCCGGTGCGGCTGTGCTATCACTCCGGTCGAGCCGGCCCATTCTTGCCGAAGCGTGGCTTCTCTCACGGTCAAAACTTTATTTAATGTTTCAAATGGAACCTACCCTATTCTTAATAAGGGTGATTTGCCAATATCAATTGACAATAATGCAAAAGGCAGTAAATGTAGATAATAAACTTAAATATATAATAAAATTAGCTAAGTGATTAAATAAATGTACACACTGATGCTAACTATGGGAAGCAGCGAGTTATTCCCAACACAAGTGTCATTCGACTACTTACCGGGAAAACTCAGCAAAAAAACTGTAATTAATATTCTTGAAATAAAGAAAAATTTATTTTTATTTATTTATTAAACGAAGTTAGTTAAAGCCACAGTCAATGCAATAAAACAAACCAGTTCGCGTTTTATAGTTTTACTGTTTGCTTTGAGGTCGTAGAGTTTAAAACTTTTATGTCCGAAGCAATTTGTCTACTTGAGAATTCATTCGAATCACGATAGTAGTAAGGAAATAAAATTCAATGATTGTTAGGTCAATATTATCACTTTCAATGAAAACGACAATGTTTTACACTAAAAAATTAATCTCAAAGGTTACCTTTCGTTAGATCTCTCCACGGAATCTCCCAGTATTTAAAGACTTTACTCTTACGGTCAAAAGGCATTGTAGCTCATTGTAATGCCATTTACAAAGTAATAAAATTCTTGCAAAACAATTCGCACGAAAGATTCTATCGATTGTCTACATCGACAGTTCTCCTCTCTAACTGCGAAGCTGAGGCGCGGACAAACTCACATATTTTATTGTGTGCCAATTAAAATTATTCCCTTCCTTATTGATTGTGGGAATGAGTTAGTTTCCAACTGGTGCGAGCGATATTAAATAGTGCATTTCCAATGATAGTACCTACCTATTCGTAGGTATCGTTCTTGTGTTGGTATTATTGCTTCACTTTGCTTCAATGAGTTTCTTATTTTGTTGATCTGTCATGCTTAATTGACTTCACTCACTATACCTGTTATGAGGTTTTCGGGATGCAAACGATGAAAAAATAACGGTGCATGGTTCATTATAATATCCCGTCCATGCTTCTTTTAGTTATATTTTTTTTCATTATCCATTTTGACAATGCTGAGATTTCTTCATACAGTGTAATGATAATATTTCCTCACAATAGTGTAATGATAATATTTCCTCATAATTTACAAAATATAAATATTTTATCAAAATATAGGTCAACATGTGCCAATGGCAAAAATTCTCAATTAAAAATATAACGTCTAGCCGGTTTTATGGTCATTCAAAGATTCATGGGCAAGTCCATTTTAAAAGTATGAAATTATTAAAAAATAATTATACCATTGAATAACCCATACAATTTGCACCAGTTATTATAATAGAACCATTGACATAAACAAAACATTTGATATAGCTACCATACAAAATTCAAATGAAATGCATACAAAATACTCAGGTGTGACGTCACATCTAAGTAGCCATTTGTATGGAGCGTTTTGGGTTTGCCCAAAATAATGTGATTTTAAAGTTGTGATATCTCAGGTAGTTTAAATGAGAATCAAGTGATTCTTTCAACGTTGTTTCTATCATTGAGAGGTCTTTTGATTGCAAAAATAAAAAAAATAGTCATATACCGTATTCCAACTAATATATGAATATATTAGCAAACTTGTGCACGTCACACAATCGATAATTTACAATACAGGGTGTGGCGTAACAAGTGGGGCATAATAATATTATTGTTCTGCAACCACCAGGGGCCGTTGCGTTATCGCTCTCTATCGCCAGCTATCGGCGCTATCGCCAGCTATCGCTTATCGGTTGCTCATTAGCTGTGGGGTAAGCCGCCATGAAATTGTTGTCAATTAACATAGAAGGTAGTTGTACTTTTATGTACCTACTACGAGTAGGTAGACTAACCTATTTACTTCGCTGGTTCAGCGACCCTAAAGGATGGATCTTGACCTCCGACATCAAAGTGCACCATGTGTCCAGTGGCGTAGCTAACAGTGAGTAATAGTGGCGAAACCAAGGGTCTAGGCAGGGCAGTGCCCCGGGGCCCTCAATCATAGGGGGCCCTCTAATCCTTCTCGACTCGATCAAACTTTCCAAAACTTTAACTAAACCAAAATAAATATGACAGGTCGCAGCCCAAAAATAATTATGGCCAGTCTGTTGGGAGCAATTCACGGAATGGCTGTCGATGAATGTCAAATTTCAAGAGAATCGATGGCATTTGATATTCTTCGACAGCAATCCCGTGAATTCTCTAATTTGCCTCAGGGCCCTTGGTTACCTAGCTACGCCACGCCAAGATTGATTTGACGACCCGTTTGGATTAGTGGTAGTGAACGTTGTCTCTGGTGCAAGGGTTGCAGGATCGATCCCCGCATACTGCAAACATTTGTGTGCATGAATATTATAAGTATGTATTTACAAAAGAAATGTATATATATTGTAATTCCGCTGTTGGTTCTGATATCTGTAACACAGGTGCTTGAGCTGCCTATCTCGGAGTCAGATCAATGTATATGTTGTAAAATATTTATTGATCAAAAATGATAAAAAAATACTATCTCTATAGTCTTAATATAGCGAACTGAAAGTGATAATTATAGGTGAATATTGGAAAGCTAACATTCCCATTGCACAGTTACCCCGTTAACTGCACATAATGAATACTTGCAAGACGTGAATCACTTTTCCTTTAAAATCGGCGCACACGCACCGGTTCCGTTACGATCTCAGATCAATGCGATCGGTATTGCTCAGTCCGAGCACGTGTGCTGCCTTCAAGATACCAACCTTTACTCCAATTGAACCTTAAATCTAAAATAATAAAGTTTAAATTTGAAAAGACATCAATTGCAAATGGCGGCGAAATCGGTTACGTTCAAATTGCAATCCTAACTTATTCGATTACGAGTGTATTTTCTTTACCTACTCACTAATTTAGTAAGACATTCAAATCGGATCTTTATATTGAAGAAGTTAAGATTGTAAATGTAGTGGTTTGGGTTTTGTGATAAGACTATTGAAGGTAAAGGAGGCGCGTTGGCGCGAAAGCAGACTGCGTACGCGCACGATAGCTTGCGATGGGCGGCTAGACGTTCTACAGACATTGCCTATCAAGTGTTTGGAATGCAAACTTTCTTAAATAGGTACTCGAAAAGATTAACGCCTGGAAAAATACTTCTGGTAATGTTCTATGCCGGATCTACGTACGGCCACAAAACAATAGTGAGAATCATGGGTAACCCACCTAAACGTGAATTTAAATCAAAATTCTGTGTCCTTATACTCGGACTAGTTTCTAACTTTGTGAGAATGTGATTGGGGACCCAAAAATTTGACAGCTCTTACCGTGCAATATAGAAGTGTAACTCGTCGTCGGCGTATTTCTTCCTTCTTATCCTAATGGGGAATCCATCTAACAACAGCGGGAAGAACAACGACCGTAGGAGATCCACGCTTCGGCATGAATGGGCCAGCTCGGCCGGAGTGATTACCACAGCCTCACAGAAAACTGGCGTGAGGCGTGAAGTAGCACTGTGCTGTTTCGCTGGTGTCGCTGGTATCCATAAGAGGCGGCAATTGCTTTACAATCAGGTGATCCGTCCTGCTCGTCTGCCACCTATCACATAAAAAAAGAAGCATCTCGCGGACCAGTTTGGCAGTGGATTCTCTTTTGCTTACCATGAAGCTAAGGTGAACCACCATGCCACAATAAAAAGGAACCTTGCACAAAAGTCCTTACAGTAGAAAACCTGATTTATCTTCATTTCATCTCGTTGCATCTAAAATACTTTCAAAACTACTCTTAACTGCCACACTATAGAGCGTTGATTAACTTAGTTGGCTACTTAACACTAGCGACGCAATCGATTTTAATTTTTAGCTACTAAACAGGATCTATTTTAAGCAATTTTGGCAAACACTTATACTACCTGTAATGCTATTTGTAAGATTTTGAATAAATAAATAAATACTATTGCTGCGCAGATCGTCCCCCCACCTAGCCAGAGGCGTCCTACATTACGTTTAGCGAAGACGCGGTCTCCACTATAGAAACGCATGCGCAGGATGGTTGGCAAGAGCTGGATGCGAGAAGCCATGGATACATCACAGTGGCGAACAATTGGAGAGGCCTACGTCTAGCAGTGGACTGCGATAGGATGATGATGACTTATACTATTTATTAAATAACCATGGACAAATGCTGTGTCCGTTTTTATACGCGAAAAATTGATTACCGCGAAAAGCGGCCACTTTTAGCGTGAATCAATTTTTCGCGTAAGCGTTGGACCCAACATTTATGCATGGCTATTTAATAAATAGTTGTGTTTGCCTGAGAGGATGTAACCCCGTAATTGTTTAAAATAGATCTGGTTTAGTAACTAAAAATTAAAATCGATTGGCGTCGCTAGTGTGCCCTACCCGTCGCCTTAAGAGAAAATATTGACTCTTACTTTGACACGCATAAAGACTACCGATACTAAAGTTAATGAACATTAGCTTAAATGACGTCTCTGAGTGCGGCTGTTAGTCTTAGAAATGTGATTGTAAGGCTTCTTTCTTCATACGACATACATATAACACGTAGCTTTGTTATCAGATATTTCAAGGAGTGTATCGCATTGCCAATAACCCGTGTACTGTCTGTAGGTACGTGTACCAGCTATCGGTGCATCGGTGACTCAAGCGACATCGCATCGTTGACTCATGTCCCCTTATTAGTGGTGTTTCGAACTTGAGGATTGAAATATTAGATGTTTTTGTACACTCAGATTTCGTGGCCATACAAGGGCAGTTGGATTGATGTGACTAATATTACAACTGTAATTAGTATCTAACGAGTATTAAAAGCTACATCACCTTATTCTAAATCGCGATCTAATGTTATTACCGTACTAAATGTCCTGTCATCCCGTTCCAGCACGCAATGTTAAAAGGGGCTCGCACGAATTTAGTTCCGGGACTATCCTTAGTTCGCGATTTGTAATAAGGGGGACAATGTTTTACTGCTTGATATTTCGGGAACGCTTAGACCATGATTCAGGATTTGTGGGATCTGGTAATTAGAATGGAGCGACTGCCGACTGAACTTCGCAACCCTATAACAGGAGAATCAGACCAACCGAATCGTAGTTACACGTTTCAGAAACTATCCAAAACGTGCGGGTTGCCGGTGCCGAGCTAGTGGTAGAAATACTCACATAGATTCTACTCGAGATTAAAGGAAAATAATACATTTTATCTGTAAATGTTCATTAAACGTTGGAGAGTCACGCTTAGGAGGCAGGAATGGGCCGGCTCGACCGGAGTGATACCACTGCCTCACAGAAGACCGGCGTGAAGCAGCGCCTGCGCTGTGTTTCGCCGTGTGAATGAGGTTACCGGAGGCCCAAGGGGGGGAAGGGGAAAAGGTTAGCAGCACACTTGTGACTCCACTGGTGTTGCGGGTGTCCATGAGCGGCAGAATTGCTTACCATCATGTGATCCGTCTTCTCGTCTGCCACCTCTCATATAGAAAAAAAAAACTTAACTCAAGACCGAAACACCCTGTAAAGTATTTTATTTTTACCCGTCTATGGCGAATCAAAAAGGAGGGCTATGATTTTTTCCTCTTCATTTTACCAAGAACTTGACTATAAATAAGGAAAATAATGATTTGCAATATGATATTCAACAGAATTAACTCTGGAAATGTTTTATGACGTCAATAATGTGATTGAGAGTACTCATTATTTCTACTATTATACGGTACAGAGAATAAAAACCGGCCAAGTGCGAGTCGGACTTGCCCATGAAGGGTTCCGTAGCAGCAAGTAAATATATGGAAGGTAAATTGCAGTTTACGGTTTAAAACGTATTATAAAAAACTACTTACTAGATCTAGTCCAAACCAAGGGTTAGGTTTGTTGAAAAAAAAATTTTAAATGTCAGTTTCAAGTATGGAGACCCCCCCCCCCCCCCCAATGTTTTTACTTTTTCCAATTTTTAATTAAAAATCGTAATGCGGTTAACAAAATACATCTATTACCAAGTTTCAATAGTATAGTTATTATAGTTTCAGAGAAAAGTTGCTGTGACATACGGACGGACACACAGACGGACAGGCATGACGAATCTATAAGGGTTCCGTTTTTTGCCATTTGGCTACGGAACCCTAAAAAGGTTCGTCACCATAAGGTAAAATTTCGCTTACCTTAAGGTAGATTTTATTCCACCACAGTGCGCTTCTCACGCCACTTCCTACCGCGCGTAGTAAAACTATGGAATCAGCTACCAACGATGATGTTCCCGAACAGATACGACCTAGTGACCTTCAAGAAAAGAGCTTATTCCTTCCTTAAGAGCATGTCCCACAACACAGACGCGACTGTGATGCCCCGTGTGTCGCAGATGTCCATGGGCGACGGTGGTCACTTACCATCAGGTGAGCCGTCTGCTCGTTTGTCTGCCATAGTGTAAAAAAAAGTAACCAATGTTGCTACAAGCAAATCTGAATGTTTTAACGAAATTCTATAAAAGGCCATGTCTAGGGAAGCACTGTATTCCATTGAAATTTATATCAGTTTGCGGAAAAACTCATCTTCATCTTTGCGTGATATTCACGGTTATTTCCAAACCTGTACTTTATATTTTATTGTAGGTACTTCAATAAAATACGGCCCAAAACTCCACAACTCGATGTTTTACTTACATTTCTAACAGTTTTAGTTTAGGTAGTAAATTCTGTAAGGATCAAGCCTATAACATCCTAAACAGTCGGCAACGCATCTGAATGAAATGAATGAATGAAAACTATATTTGGGCACAAGTCAAACAGTGGTAAATCTTAATAGTACCATAACCACACTTGACTGGTAATGCCTAATCAGAAGTATGGACAACCATTATCCCTGTATGTGCCAAACATGCGGCCGCTCAGCATAGTCGGTGCTGATCCAAGAGACCAACCCCGACGCTGTGTTTTCAGCGACTACCATAACATTAGTTCGCATCTATTCCATATCTATCAACGTCGCATGCCATAAAATTGAGATTGAGATAGCAAAAAAGAATAATAATTGAAACAGATGCGCAATAAAAATAAGTGTAAATTATAAAAAAAAGAAGAAAGAAAGACCCTTAAACATTAATAAACTTAAACTATTTTTTTTTGTTATGGCTTCACCCGAAGGTAATTCGCTAATGTCAAGTAACTTATTGAGAATAAGTAGGTAGTCAACAGTTGAAGTCAGTCAAAGTCACAGTCACTCAATAAAACGCCGGTGTTTTACGTTTTGTCGACCTACGGATTCAGCGGATATCACTCTAAAAGCAATCGCGGATTTTAAGACTCTATTAGGTCCAAGCAAGTTGTCACGAGACAAAGCCCTTGACACACAATAGCAGTGTTTAAAACGATACAATCCAATGATTCTGATTATTAGGATCACTTTGCGGCACTTCACTGCACAAATAAACACCAAATTTGCACACTAAAAACCACTAGACACTAATTTAAAACCTTTGAATTGCATCAGACCGACGCGGCTTGTTTTAGCCCTACCCGCCGAATCAAAACTCAAACTACCGACCGACCAAGATCAGAAGGCACGTCAGTGACATTGACATTGACAGGGGGGCGTTGTAAAACGTCTTTTCTATCCGAAAATATTATGTCAAAACAGCATTAGGTCCACGTGCCAAATAACCGTGATCGAACGATATCTCCTTTATGACCTACACTTTGATCTTAGCCAAAAGGCCGAGAAGCGAGATCTCCTTTTTGACCTGACTGATCTGCCTTCCTTCCTTCCAGTACTTCTGGTTTAGCGGATCTGCTATATCTCCCTTTCCCATAAAAGCTAGCCGAAAAAAACATTTTCATGTAAAATTATGTTAAGCCGAGCTGAATATTAAACTCGTATTAGTCGTATTAGTATTTTTTTCATAATATTGTAAGAAAAATAATATATTTATTGATGATGGATTTACTCTTGGCTTCACAATTTTGTTTTCAATTAGCTTTGAGTTGAAATTATTTTCGATTATCTTATTGACAGAGACAGAAATATCTCAATAGATTTCTGCGGTTTTAGTGCAATTCGGGTACTTCAGCTTCCTTGAAAACATCACCTATCTGCATCGCCCCGGTTTTCCATTTCGGCACGGCCTCACCCGTCTATAAAGGACGCATCATAACTCAGAGAGCACCAGATTTCAATATTAAGATAAGGCGCGGACAGGCGCGCGGAAAAGCGAGATCTGCGATGTATGCGTCGCCACGACTCCGCCAATATCCGACCGAGGATTGAAATATCTGACCCGCCCGCCCCCGCTAGGTGGCCCGTATGTTTAATGTACTATATGGGGCTAGTATTCTTTGGGTAAATTAATAAAGTAGGTATTGACTGCCTTTGCACATTGAGTGCACATCTCGGATAGTTTCCCAATTGTTGAGATAATTATTCTGGACGTAGGTATATCGACTAGAGGCTGATACTTTGCGAAGAGTGTTTAAAGGGCTGATATAAAATTCTGTTCTTCTGTCATTTCGATGTCGAAGTTCCAAAGTGTCTCACTGTTCCATATCTCTGCACTGATCCAGATGCAAATGTTCCAATCTTTTGAAAGATACGTTTTTGCCAGGTCTAGTGTTGATTTGAATAGACTGGTGCATCTATTATAATTATGAATTTATTAAAATGACATAATAGGTATTACTATGATAACATCACCCTATACATTCCATTCCTCCAAAGCGTGTACAATCACAATCAAAAGTGCGATCTAAGAATACGCTGTCCGCTAGCGCCACCCCGCGGCCCGCGCCCGCAATTTCCTACCGCGTCTGTCACCCTGACATGTCGCATGTTTATTTATTTCAGCCTTCGATCGCTATCGGAGAATTGATACTTCGGAATCTGTTGTGATTTGCTTATTTCAATTTATTTCGTTCTTTTTTGGGTTTGGGAAACATGGTATTTTTGTCGAGTTGTTTTGTAAGCAAACACTTTGTTTGAGAATATCTTGTGGTTATCATCAATTGACCTGACGAACTTGAGGGCTCGTCTGCCTAAAAAAAATTAAATAAAATGTAAAAATATTTCTTGATTGTTTCCTATAATGCCTGGACAATCATTTCCATAGTAATATTATCATCTTTATCACGTAACATTAGTATTATAGACAAATGTAAATTAAACCAATTTTAATTCCACCCCATTCTCGCAATCCCAAAGCGCTTTTGCAATCAATTGTAAATATTACAATACAAAATGGAAGAAACAAACAGACGCAATTTCCTTTGCCTCTTAAAACGCGATAAAACGAAACCTTTACGTATTCGAATACCCGCAACTTATTTAAACTATCAACGGTGATCAATGGTTTAGAATTCGCGCTCGACATAATTTGAAATCGGAACCAAACGAAACAAAGGCGCATCATTCAAACGGCGTGAACGAATGAACGAGTGAGCGGGTAGATTGAGTAAACAATATCTTATTTTGCTATAATCCAGGCCGGGAAGCTGTGCTAATTTCCTGGCAGAGATGGGGGCGTTATGTTTGTTGTTTTAAATTGACGTTTACACTTTGGGATTGATAATGCCGAAAGAGAGTCTACAGTATGCGACCCACCCTTTCGGTATTACTTTAATAAGTACTGTTTTATTTATGAGAAATACTGTAATAATCGCAATTCATTGTGCGTGTTACGCAAAAAAAAAAAGAAAAAATACCCTACATATCGGATTTTTTTTCTTGATTGTGTGAACAATGAAAGAAATGGTAGGCCGTTAATAGGATGAATAACAACACAATCTGGAGAAATTAAGACCCTTGTCTAAGGGTCGCGAAGGTCAGATGGCAGTCGCCAGTCGCTTCACTGTAATTTCAAGACTTCACAAATCCTGGATCATGGTCCAAGCAAAACCCGGGTTCTGAAGCCCGAAGCTCTGAAACCGAGATTGAGATGTCTAAATGATTAATATAGAGGTAAACTCTACAGACAATGACACATTTTAAGACGCGGTTTAATCGACACTTAGCGACATCTATCGTTACAGCATGGAACTATTAATAGAAAAACTTAGGTACCGAAAGGAAGTGAGGGCGGGTCATAGTTGTTAATATTGAGATGATCGTGTCAGGCTGTGTAAAGACCACTCCTCACGCGCGACTGGCCCCGACATTAGCACTCGTTTCGTCGCAAGATGTCGCCGTGGCTGATTTGTTTCGAGTCGCTCGCTTTTATTATCTCCTGGATTCACCCGAATTCGATAGCTCTGTGTAAGTGAAAGTTGTTTGGGAGTTAATTTTCAATGGGGTTTCATTGTGGATTTATGATTTGAGGTTTTTTACTGTTTTTTGTCAATTTGCTTCCGTCTAGCGCTTTTACGGGGGACGTTTGGACTATGATCGTGGTTTTGGCAAACCTGGTAATTATGTGAAGCGTCTTTTGTCTAAACGTCGCCTGCAACCCTTAGACAGGGGAACCAGCTCAATTGGATCATAATTTTGTGGTACATATGCTAAAAAAACATGACCTACACGTAATCAAAAGAATGTAGATATCTACGAAAACGTAACTTAGATATTTCTCCATATCAAACAGCAGTTTCATAGAAAGGCATCTAACATTTTTAGTATATTCAGTTCTATTTATACGATTACCCCAAAAAATTAATATAATTCAAATATATTTATAAATAAACTTTCATAGTTATTATCTTGAAGGGTGATTCTTGCCACTACTTTAGACGACAGAAAGACATATTTTTTTTCTTTAGGACAATAATTAGGAGAAAGACTTAAGTCTGATATGTTCCCAGTGAACTCTACCTATTATATGATATATTTATTTAGACGATACTATAAACTGACATAACTAGAATTAATAACACGAAGTTTATTTTGTACTCACATATTTTGCTTGACATTTCGGCTACGTTACAGCGGCCATAACTTTGGCAATACGTTTAATCTCCGGCTGTCGAGTAGCATATTCTAATGAAGCTATGTGGAGTGGAACAACGTTTCCATATCCATCAATTTGTCGGTGGCTAAGTAGCAAAGACGGCAGAAGTGGCAAGTTCTTTGTCTCGATCGCGCCTCTGCGGGAGCGTTCATTTCCTGACCTCCCCTCTTCTCGAAACCCGGTGAGGTACAAGTCATAAGATGCGCAAAACATATGACGTTATGGTTCATCTATTTTTCCCGTGACTTCAAATAAATATTTCACATACATCACATACATTGATCTCACTCCGAGATAGGTAGCTCAAGCGCCTGTGTTACGGATATCAGAACCAATAGTGGTATTACAAATATATACATTGAATACTTTTCTTTTTGTAAATATATACTTATAAAACATAGAAACCACCCAGAACAATACAAACAGACATGTTCATGGACACAAATGTTGTACCGAGCGAGGATCGAACCCGCAACCCTTGCACCAGTGGCAGCGTTCACTACCACTGATCCAACAAAAATAGATGCTTGCGGAAGATGAACCATCTTTGTATGGAACAACTGCATTTACTTCCTTCTAGAGTAGGGTGCGTCCCAGGAACTTTTTTTACGTCCTTTGATAATAACTTAAATGAGCAATTTTCAACTATTTGTATTTCGAATTAAGTATTAATTAAAGAAGGGAACTATTCTTCCTTTTTAACTACGTATTTAAGATCTACGACTCCACGTGGCGGCAGCAGTCCTTCAATTGGCTCAATCCTTTCAATTTGGCTCAAGTCCCGACACAGCCTGTACCTTCATTTCGCCAATGACATTTGGTCCAACCACCACATCATCTAGATTGCCTTTTTTTATTGGTAAATGGTAGCCGCTGTTTATAGTCATCAGCAACGCCGAGGCACGGTCATGCCGCTGCCTACCGTGAAAGAAAACTCTTTTCAAACCTCGTTTTAAAATTAACATGTCCTGGGATACCGCGGCGGGAGTTCATTCTAGAGTTCGCAAGAGAGTTTTTTCCGATTTGTGCCGTTAATTTTTTATTTATTTTAATCTGTGAACAAGACACAGCTTATGCCTCGCACCATAGAGTACAATAGACCGCACGAGGATAATCACATTGTTTCGTTCTTGATTCATTGCACTGTGTTCATAAAGTTGGTATTTATTGTGTTTCTTGCAGCGATCGGATATTTGTTTTGCAGTATTTTATCTTTTCAACTTCGGGATATGGCTTTAATACGGATTATGGAAACTAAAGACATTTGCATGAATTGTGGACTTTATTAGATGCGCAAATGAAATATCTTGCAATGACTTTAAATGTACCATTGATTTTAAATCAATTTACACATGATTAATGATGATAATTTGAAATTATGTATTTTTTACTAAAAATATGTTTTTCATTGTTCACAGGTAAGTCAAACTTCTGACTCAATCTGAAGGTGTACATTTGTTCATTTGTGAACCGATCAAACTTAGGCATCATCGTAAGGTATGTACGTGGGTGTATGGTTTTAAATATAAAAGTTGACATTAAGTAGATTTTGCCGTGTGGTCCCGGCAGAGTAGAATAGGCCACCCTCACTCTTACCAAGTTGACATTAAGTAGATTTGGTGAAAACGTATAAGCATAGAAATTTTTAATTTTAGATGATTTTCATATTAGGTTGTATCTAGCCTATTTGCTTTTACAATTGAACATCAAAACGAACTCAAGTGTGAGTCTTAAACTTTTTATTATTTCTAAAGATACAACTACCATCCTATCTCCATCTTCCTTCCTCGTTGAACATTCGAGCGAGACACAAGCGTCGACAAGTGAGCATCGCGCGAATGGCTAATCTATCATCAACGTGGATGGGTGCTCGAGTCAAAGGTCCCCTGCCCTTTATCTGAGGGTTGAGTACCAGGCCCAGTTATGTGATGAAGCTTGCTTTGAAAAACGCTATTATTATACCAGTTATTTATCACTCAATGTATACCATGTTTAAGTAGCAGGTAAAGGACATGACGAAACGATAGCGGAAGAGTCACTGAATGATGTCCACGAACAACTTTTGGCAGAAATCGTCATACATATTTGAAAAATATAAATCATCTGTATTTTTCCGTGGGAGAGCCACGCTTCGGCATGAATGGGCCGGCTCGACCGGAGTGATACCACGGCCTCACAGAAAACCGGCGTGAAGCAGCATTGTGCTGTGTTTCGCTGCGTGAGTGAGGGTACTGGAGGCCCAATTCAGAGGGAATGGGGGGTTTAAAGGTTGGCAGCGCACTAGTGACTCCACTGGTGTCGCTGGTGTCCATGGGCGTCGGCAATCGCTTACCATCAGGTGATCCGTCTGCTCGTTTGCCACCTATCACATAAAAAAAAGATATGATAAGTGGTAGACCAGCAGACGGATCACCTGATGGTAAGCGATTGCCGCCGCCCATGTACACTAGCGACACCAGTGGAGTCTTAAGTGCGCTGCCAACCTTTTAACCATCCTTCCACAGATTGGGGTACCCTTTCTCACGCAGCACAATTACTTTGTTTTATGGTATGTAATGTGTAGTAGGTAATAATAAAAGTAACGCTAGGAAATCAAAAATTGAAGCATGCTATGTATACCTTTCATTAATTGTGCAATTAGATTTAGTATAATTAAGAAAGATACTGTAAGCAGTACATAAGTATTGTTTTTTACAAACGTTGGTACCTAAATGAATACGATAAAAAAACACTAGAACGAAACGACGAAAATATGATTATGTCTCATAATGTCACAGAAAATAGATCAAGCGCCATGACATGACAGCCGGCATGAATGGACCGGCTGCCACGGCCTCGGAATACTGGCGAGAATCAGCACTTCAGCTGGTTTTCACCGAGTGAGAGGCTCGATTTTTGGGGAATAGGAAAAGGTTGACAGCACACTTGTGACTGGTGGTGTTTATGGACAGCGGAAACCGCTTAACCATCAGCTGATCCGTTTCAGCCCGAGCTAGCTATCACTTTGTAAAACTTTTTTTTTATCGAAAGATAGGCCCAATGACAAACTTTGGCACTGAAGCAAAACCGTGAGCAGCGGGTATACTTAAATAATTACAGCCTAATTCCGTTGGGCGTGAGAATAGACTAGCATTTGCTATTTTGCGCAAGCGCAGAGATCTGATCCGATCGTTACCTGCGAATAATTGTCATGGATTAGAGGTTAAGGCATAGCAATCTGTTTACTTTGATAATTGTATTTTTAGTTCTCTTCTCAATTGGACCTCTGTATCATCATCAATCTGTGAAAAGAGTAACTACTGAGTTCTTGCTGGTGTCTTCTAAGTAGAAATCGGCATTCCGAACCAGTGCAGCGGTAAATGATAATATGTGTACCTATTATGACATTCACAAGTGTTCTATATGGACCTAAATTGAAATAAGGTCATACCTCTTTGAAAGTATATCTAATGGTTTGGCTAATAGCTTCTATCACTAATATCTCACTCATCATCCTCCTGCCCTTTTCCCAGGTTATCTGGGTCCGGCGTAGTATGTCTTCCTTTTCCAATTTATCAATGATGGGGGCCCCTTTCATACTTCCTCTAATATACTCATTCCTTATCTTGTCCATTCTCGTCACGCCACACATCCTGTTGGGTTCCCAACACTAAATGTATGTCATTCTTTCATATTCTTCATTCAGTCTTATGACTCACTTGACTTAATGTCCTATGTCCCCTTGGAGGGGCAAAGGGCGTCCACAACTTCGCCATCTCGAATGGTTTTGAGCTTCGCGCTTTCGCTCCAAGTTAGTCCTAAGGTCTTCGCTTCTGCAGTGATAGTACGCCGCCAGGATTGTTTAGGGCGACAACGTTCGGACAATCCGCCATATTGGAAACCTTAGTTCAATCTTTTGATTCGCATCGAACGGGTTGTGCCCCACCGTGCTCTGCTACTTACTTGTTACTTAATACCCATAGCTGTATGTGCTGTGCAGTGCTGCTACCGTGCTCATAAACCAATAGACCAAGCGAACATCCTTTTATACCTAATCTAAACAAACATTTATACTATTTATTTAACTATTTAGCACTACTTTTTGATCTGTTTTTGCACTCAAAATTTGAATTAACGCCATAAGTGGCCGTTTTTGGCAGGTAATTCAAATTTCGAGTACAAAAGCAGATCTAAAAGTTAAGTATAAATATTAAATAAATAGTATAAGTGTTTTCCGAGAGGCTGCAGCTTTGAAATTGTTAAAAAGATATCCGGTTAAGTTGCTAACAATTTAAATCAATTGGCGTCGCTAGTGTGCCCTGCCCGTCACCTCAATCCCATGATAGTAGCGATGACTGGATTTCTATGATAGAGGCCTTTGCCCTGCGACAGTGTTATAGGCTGATACTTTACTTTACTTTTTTATAGTAACGGATGTTCATGAGGGAAGGTAATTACGTTCAAGTGTCTCGCTGCCTTCCTTTACAAGAATCATCATATCAGTCATAGTTACGTCCACGGTTGAACATAGTCCTCCCCAAAATCTTCGAACCGGCTGTTGAATGCAAATATTAGTCTGGTCGTCCTACGCTCCTCTTGCCGGTTCGTGGCCTCCATCCCATAAAGATATCGTACCTTTATATCGAAAAAAATGTTAACACAGTTCGGATTCATCTCCACGTCCCTCAAAATCTCAATTACACTGAAAAGACCGATCAAGATCTTCAAAGCACACTCAGTAATGTTCCACTTGTAACCGACTTGCTAATACATCCTCCTCGAATTCCTCGATCGCCCCCGGAAAGGAGATTGGGCGCGCCCGGCCTCTCGGCGCCTCTCGGCGACTCTCGCTCTGCGCTCGGCTCGCGAGGGTGCTTGAGATCCTATCGCGTTGCGCTTTTGGAGCGAGGGCGGATGATAGGGCCATAAGTGGAGCAAATCTTTTGCGGTTTGTGTCATTTTTGAGAGCTAATTTGTGGCGTTCCCTAAGTTAGTAAAAGTGAAGCACCCATAGTCAATTGTTTTCTCGTCAAACAACTACTACCTTTTTTATGATATAGTAAACGCAAGGACTCCCGGCAGACGGTCGAGTATTTCATTCATTAATAATGACTAATATATAACAGTTAAATTGTAAGTAGGTTTTATGTGTAGTAACTATTACACTCTAGCCAAAGACTTCCTGGCAGTTCGGTATCAGATCTCATTCAGAATTAATGAATGGAGCTACCGTCTGTCGCAAGCCCTTGCGTTGCCCATAGAGGCAAATGTAACTTCAACTTCACCATACAACTGGCTGTTCCACGCCATGCGCTTGTGCTGTGTTTTGCCGAGTCAGGGTACCGGAAGCCCATTTCTGAGGTAAGGGGAAAAGGTTGACAGCGCACTTTTAACTGGTCTCGGGGATGTCTATGGACGGCAGCAATCGCTTACCATCAGGTGTAACTACTCTGTTGATATGCCACCTAAAAAAGCGGATAGCCTGATGGTAATTGGTCTATGCGACTCATGATTATATGCGATATTGAGGAGTCACTGATGCATGATGCGTCGTGAACATCTGACACCTGATTCTTAAAATCATGCTGACCTTATTTTGGACAGAAGCCAGTATGAATATTCATCGTCAAAAAGCCATAAGAACTTCAGCGTAGAACATAAGTAGGCATATTTCATTATTTATATTATAAGTATGAGCGAGGTCTTTAAGGGTCCTCAAACCAACTTGGCTTTTAGTGTGCTAATATTCTCATCGGAAACCCATGGAGTTCCGCAATCACTTTACAATTTGTCTCCTTCAATCATTTGTAATACAATAATTCAAGCCCAATGAATTTCTAAGTACGAGTATCTACTCGTTTTAGATGCAATCATTATCAGATAGACTAAAGGCAAGGTAAGCTACCTATCTCTACGGCTAGACGAAAGGTCAAACAGATTCACAATAACTTACGATCTCCAAAGTGCATTTCCCGAGAGCACAATCTTCAACAGTTACAAACGACGCCTTCCAATTTGGTTACAACAAAGCCGGAGGACGTATCTGACCGAGTGCAGCTGCATCGATCGCAAACAACCATCTCTCTTAGAGCCACAATCTCAGCATTATCTATGCTACTCCGAGGCTACAACCAGTTGACAAAGTGCACTACGTGATATTCCAGCCATTACTCGTAGTGATTCATATCGACTCACCCCACACCCCCCGCTCCCCACCCCCTTTCTCAGATAACAGCTCCGCACGTTGTCCAGATATACCTATTAAGGATGCAACAGCGAACACCGAACGTAAATAACACCGAACTTGTGCATTCCCTTGCTTATTGTTGTCCGATTCAATCGACCGGCGAAAAAAAACAAACGTCAAACTGACAGGGAAAAGCGCGCCAAAACTACCGCGACAAAGCGCCGGTGGGCCGAAACAATCGACAAATTCGCATCGCACAAACGGATCCGACGTTTATTGTCCGCTATCGTAAAATTCCACCTCCGTTGTTTATAACAGAGACGCCCAATTTGCTCAGGGAGTGTTTTTTTATCTTTTTTTTCTACACGCCGAGCAAAGAGTCGATATGACAGGTCTCAGTGTAGGTAGGGTACAAAGCGGGCGGTATCGCCGGCGGGGCACGACGAAAAACGAGAAACGAGTAATCGAGCAATCGGTTAAAACAAGAAGTCGCACCGGCTCACCGGGCCGTGACAATTGCATCTCTGGAATTGCAGACGCCATGTTGGATTATTGTGCCTCTATTTCGATTAAGTGTCTCGTCGGCTTTGTTTTAGTTTCCGTTTCGTCCGTCCCTTTTTCGCCATTGTGTAGCGTTGTGCGGATATTACTTTTGTCAGTTTTCATTCATTGATATTAATTTTATTTCGAAGTTGGACGGCGGAGATAATGCCGTGAGTCGGGATGCTCTGTGCGTCTGATTAATTTGCGACAACTTGTTCGGTACTTATTGTCTGTCGGTTTATCTTAACTGGTGGTTAAATATTCGTAGCAATATTTTCATTGGATATTAGTACCTTCAATATCAACCCTCGAATAGACTTCCTCGTTGGCGCAGTGGGTAGTGCATCGCACTTTAAAGAGACGGCTGCGCTTGGGGTTCGATCCCCGGATCAGGCCAAAATTTATACATGAGTTTTTCTGTTAAGAAATTCTCACTTCTAGAACTAAAATTTCCAGACTCCGTAGTCTGGAAGAACCAACGGCTTATCGTGTCTCGAAAAGCACAATAAGCCGTTGGTCCTGCGCCCGTTCCTTTTCCGGTTGTGTTACTAGTGTCGAATCGGAATATGAGGGTAAGGGAATAGAGAGTGCACTTGTGTTTGCGCACACACGTGAGCACTATAATAAATCCTGTGTAAAAGGCCCATCGTTGAGATTAGCCGCCTTAGCCGAAATCGGTTGAAGGATATTATTATTATTAACCCGGTAACTGTGTTCGCTGGCTTGGTCACCTCGAGAGGTTGGACGAAGATCGTCTCGTGAAAAAAGCACACCAGGGCCGATCTGTGAGCCGACGCCATGTTGGCCGACCTAGGTATCGCTGGAAGGACGTCGTCGAGACTGATCTGTGCCAGCTCCTGGTCAAAAAGTGGCGCAGGATCGACCGAATTGGCGATCTTCTGTTTCGGAGGCCAAGACTCTATTTGGGTCTGAGCCACCGGGTAAGGCAAGCACTTACCAGAAATTCATCGACGAACAAAAATCTTCGATAGTTCAGTTTGTCAGTGCAATTTGCCTAGTTCGCAACTGCGTTTCGAATACCACTAGAAGACCGTCCATGATTGTTAAGTGTATTATACTTCTACGAAACTTCTATACCCAATAGTTTTACAACTAAGACATTGTTTCTCTTCTTTACATAAAGGTTGTCTATGGCAGCCCAGAGTTTGGAAGTTCGGGTCGTGTAATCGATCCCTCTTCCTTGTCACTTTCGTGTCCCACCCACAATATGAAGGTACAACCTGTGCGGATAAAGAATGGGATCAGAAATGGCGGCGCATCTATTCACTTCTCGCTCGCACACTATTTGCGTCTATACTCGCACTCGTGGGGTGCGAGTATAGACGCTAATAGTGTTTTTTATCCGCACAGGTAGTAAATGAATGAAGAGTGCACTTGTATTTATACACACAATTATGTAATCTTAACCTACCTGGCTGATTGAGAATCATTTTTAGCTAACACATTATTATCTGTCGAAATTTCCCCATTTTTTCGTTCTCTTAGATAAATAAATACGTGAGTATACAACAAGAAGCTCCTTAAAATGTAGTTGAATAGTGTTGTGTCCGTCTTATTCGGGACAGGTGAACCCGTGCGGAACAGATAGTGACGCCCTGGCCGCGGCGATACGAGGCCCCGCAAAAATCTATTCATATTTTTACAATTTTCGCTTCGGCTAAGCGGCCAGCGAAAACGGATGGAGCTCTCTGGAGATATTTAAAATTGGAATAGCTTTTTGAATGGATTTGTTTTGTGGTTACGAATTTCTTCTTTTTGGTTTGGCTATTTAAATGGCCAGTAAAGAGTAGGTATACCTTCCTATTCTAATTAGAGACTTTAATTTTGTAAACAAAAGATAAATTATCGAATCATAGTGTAAACTGCATCCACCCCACTGCTGCAGTTAAAGGAATTGTCAATTAAACACAATTAAAAATCCATTGTAATATTATTAGAATGAACTACTGCTATACTAACTTTTCATTCATTTCTATTTTCTATTGGCCGTGTGGTCCCCGGCAGAGTAGAATAGGCCACCCTCACTCTTACCGAGGTGTCGTAAAAGGCGACTAAGGTAAAGCTGCTGGCATAATCATCAGCACCCAGAGAAGGAAAACTCTGCATTTATATCTAAACCCTCGCCAACCCGTCTGTCAAGCGTGGTGAGTATGGCAATTACCCCTCATGTGATTGAGGGAGGCCCGTGCCCCAGCAGTGGGGACTTAAATGGGCTGACGATGACGATGACGATTCATTTCTATTTTATCCGGTTAAAGTTTGAAGCAAACTTATATTGAATTATATTGCTTGTGTGATAGAATGATTCCTCGCGAAATAAATGTCATTCGCTATCGCCGAAAACAAAAGTAATTTTCTACAAAAAATATCAAAAGGAAATTGCCCCTAAAATGCAAATCCGTACCCCTTCGCAGTCAATCGAGGTGGAAACAAGTAATGCGGCACGATACGAAGACCGAGTAGCTGTCTAAAGTTCAATTGGAATCAATCAATCCGAAAAATTCAGTTTTCACAAAAACCTATTTGCGCGAAACCTCGCGATCACCGCACGTCAATCACTGGTTGGAAAACTTTGACAGTTTTTAAAAAGTATTCGCGGATTCTTCGCGCGCGGAGGAAGCAATCGGGATCTCGATTTGACGTTTGTTACAAAAGCGCGGGAAGGCTGGGATGAATGAGTTAAATTGAACTGGTTTAAGTGACCCATCTACAGCTCACTGATATTTGTTTGGAACGTGTACATGAACTAAACTATAATGAACAACGAAGAACTCTTTCTTAATATGAAAGAGATGCGATCGACCAACACTTAATCGTCTGTGATCACTACCATAATAAGTTGCAGACAGATGCTTTGAAGACCTTTAAAAATTAACAATGTCTACGGTATGTAAGCACTACCTAATATGAGTATGAGTGATGCAGCTTATTATATCCCAGATTGTCTGGTTTACCCGTCTGAGGTTGTAAATGTCAGACAGAGTAGTTAGTGTTCCATAGTAATTACCAGATTTACCAAAACCTAAAATCATAGAGTATGGTCCAAGTCGACTCTGAAGCCAGTTCGCTGAAATGTTGATGAAGACGAGTGGTTGAGTGCTTTAACTTACATCTGCATTAATCTTTTCACTGAGTGAGTGAACTGTTTACTGCAAATCTATCTCGCAACAAAAGCGCGGGCGCTCGGGATGGATTCGAAAATTAAAATCCCGCGTTAGCGCGCTGACGGCTGTCGCGCTGCCGGGGGTTCCCGTCGATTTCAGGCTTGTTCTAAATATGTCACACTTCTTTGTTATCACGCGACGTGTGCGCGGAAATGAAAGTCCATCCAGTAGACGACTCCATTATCGACGCATCGCATATTATATGCGGCCGCGCTGCAAATTAACAGGAGTGTTGCAACGCGATATCACGAATAGGTGGTGCCATGTGTGCTGAATTGTCCAGAATTTTAAATTATACTTACAATAAGTAGCTGAACTAGGAACTGGAGCACAATTCTCAGGATTTTCGATATAAAAACATGGCGAAAGTCGCATGAAAACCGTACAAAATACTATGTTTTTGCGACATATATCGATTTTCGTTAAATATTACAAACACAAGAATTGGGCTCCTGAAACTAAATTCATAAAAGTTAAAGCAAAGGTCCCTACGGCAGCCGGCATACTCCCCAAAATACTTACAGTTTTGCCCGTTGGGTAACAATGGAATTGGATATCTTGGGAAGCAAACTAAAATGACAATAATGATAAATAAATAAAAAATAACCGTTGGCCTACCTCACCTCATTTGATACGTGAAGAGGAATTATATATCTCAAATGTAAGTTTTTTTTATGAAACAGGGCGTAAATGAGCAGATTAAACTAGAAGACTGGAAGTTGAACTAAAAGGCCGGCAACGCATGAGTGACTCTGATCTCGAAGATGTTAATGAGCGGCGGTGAACACGTACCATCCCATCGGGGAAGAGGGTCCCACGCTTACCGCCTCTAGCATAAATAAAAAATACACTGACATGCGAGCTTACAGCTATAAGTAGCTTATTTAGACGATATTGTCCCACTGCTGGGCAAAGGCCTCCCCTAATGTCTTCCAACGATCCATATTCACCGCCACAGTTGGCTCAGATCGCCACGCCATAGTTTTTAGGGTCTGCCTCTTTACTCCTGGGTGCCATTTAGAACCCATTCGGGTCCACCTCTCCGGATGTTTCGGATAACATGGCCAGCCCAATTCCATATCAAATCGGCGGTTTGCTCTCCATCTGCACCTACCACTAGCAAATCCCAGGACGCGTCAGAAAAACCCATTTTGAGTTGCCCTGATAATTCGTTCGCAAGAAAACTTGCATGAGTGACGTATCACCGCCTGCCGCGCGCAGATACCGAGCTCACCTGCCGTCGCTCACTCGTCAGGGTAAGCCGAGTCTGTACAGCGAAAAAGTTTTCGACTGGCGCTGGCGATAGCACTTAATGTCGCTGACGTCTGTCGCTGGTTGCTTAATTTCGTTTAGCACATTCGGGATGGAAAGTTCATGTATCTGAAGTACTTACAAGTTTTGTTGGGGAAGGGGTGGTTTTGGGTTGTAGATAGTAAATGATGAGAGGAATGGATAAATAGGCGCGTGAATATGAGCTAAATTGTAAACTATATATTTCTTTAAAAAAGCGACTAGGTATATTTATATAACAATTTTGTGTGTAGCATTTTTTTTATAGGTGGCAGACGAGCAGACGGATCGTCTGATGGTAAGCAATTGCCTAAAATGCAATTCGGGGAAAAGGGGGATTTGAAGGTTGGCAGCGCTCTTGTGTTTCCATTGGCAGCGGCATGGCCATGAGCGGTAGGCAATCGCTTAAAGGTCGATTCACGAAAGATGACCACAAATGGCCAGCGTTTATGCATGTCATCTTATGAAGAAAAGACTTACAAAAACATTTCAATTAAACACAGGTTGTGTTTAGTCTAAGCCCTTATAATCTATCAAATTGAGAATGAGCCATTTCTCCATGAGATTACATGCGTAGACGGCCGTCATTTGTGTACATATTTCGTGAATCGACCTGGAGCCCAATTCTCGGGCTCGTAGACATTTATTATCACAAAAACATAGTTTTTTTTGTATGGTTTTCGGGTGATATCCGCCATGTTTTCAAAATATCACAAGCACGAGAATTGGGCTCCTGTACCATCGTCTGCTTGTCTCCCATAAAAAAAAAATGTTTTCTAAACTTCAATACACAAATTGACACCGCTTCTCCAAAGAATTCTCTCTTATTTACCCAGTCCACCTGCCCGGTGGTGCGTGGCTTATCGCCTGGACAAAAGAAACGTCGGCGATTGAGCAAACATAATGCGATCGCATCGCGGGTGACGTGTGCGATACACCCGCGTCCGAGGATGCTTTTATTGGGAACAAAAATTGCCTTTTAAAGGTACATTTTTAGGGGCCAGATGTTAGGTTTGGGAATACTGGAACACTACGTTTATTAGTAGTTTGCGTTTTAAAATACTTAAGGGAGTACGTTACAGGTGGAGAGATACAGTTTTAAAAAGGCTCAAGCCAATTCCAATTCAATAATGTTATTGCACTTAAGTTTCGTTTTCAGCGTTTAGTACAAATGGTTTGAGTGCTGATTGCGACACAAATGTTTGTTGATGAAAAATAAATTATGTCCATGTTTTATAAATTCAATCAAATTAATTTCATTTAGAACTTATACTAGACGCGTAATTTTAAGCTCTTATTAATCTTTGCGCTTACTATACTGTGGAGTCACAAGTGCACTGCCAACCTTTAACCCCCCTTTACATAACGTTCATATCATGTTGGTGCTTTTATTTATAATATAGAGCCACAGGTGCGCTGCCGGCCATTTTGAAGGGTGCTATAGACTTACGGTGTTTCCCTGTTTTCGAATGGAAAAAACCAACTATAAATATTAAACTGCTGCACAGTGGTTTAATAACAGAATTTTTCCTAATATATATTCATATTAATAATTTTATAAGTTACACCAATGTACCTACGCAGAAGTCATATTTTCGAAAACGCGGCAAAATCTTAACCAATGACAACGCTCCATTTACGCGCGCCAAAAATTACAATTTCTTATTGGTTGATGCGTCAGCGCCATGTTCGGTGCGAGTGCGGTTAAGAGAGAGATAGCATTCCTCTCTGGATTTATTGTATTTAATCTGAACGTAACGCAATAAAGTCTGTATTTCAACTGCTTTCGCAAACGTAATCAATCGGATTTAATTTGCTCTTCTGCGTAGACGAGTTTTGACGATGTAACTTATAAACGTGGTACAGCTGTACCAGTAAATATTATTTTCACAGAAAAGAAAATTGATTTCAAATGTTAAAAAGCCTAAAAATTACAAACACCCACTCGATAGACTTATCACTCCACAGTAGCCACGTAAACACACACATATTGACACACGCTATATCTAAAGAAGTTTGTTAACTATTTTGATCGGTATCGCGCTGTGTAATCCTCTGTGTCCCCGATAAGGAGTCAATCGTAAAATCGCGCTCGATTAGCGTGTTATCAGCGCGCGATAGCAGTACTAGCGCGACCGGCGCGTGAGCATGTTGTAGCGCGACGCGAGTTCCATGTCCGTTGTGAACAAGTTCATGTTTGGGGGACTTAAGGATTTGCCTATATGCTACGGTATGTTATGAGTTTGTACAATCGTATTGACTGCCTCGTTGGCGCAGTGGGTAGTGTGTTACACTTTAAGGTGACGGGTAGGGCACACTAATAAATGTTGGGTCCGTTTTTGTACGCGAAAAATTGATTCAAAAGCGCAGTCAAAATTGATGACGATGAAAAAGCAGTTAAAGCGGCCACTTTTGGCGTGAATTAATTTTTACGGAACAAAAACGGAACCAACATTTGTGCATGGTTATTTAATAAATAGTATAGGTAAGTGTTTGCCGAGAGATTTTAACCCGGAATTGTTTAAATTTGATCCGGTTTAGTAGTTAACAATTAAAATCGATTGGCGTTGCTAGTGTGCCCTACCCGTCACCTTAAAGCTATCGCGATATAATTCTCACAAAATCTCATACGTTGACCTGATTCCGTACTAAGTAGCTTAAGCACTTGTGTCACAGATATCAGGCAACAGAGGAACACAAATATAATAATATTTAAATACATATATTACACCCAGCCACTGAACAAACTCAAGTGCTCATCACACGAATGTTTGTCCAGGGTGGGGATCGAAACCAAGACCTTTGGCGTACGAGGCAGGGTCACTACCAATTGCGCCATCCGGTCAGTCGAAAGCGACGGCTAGATCCCCGGCACACGCCAAAATTTGTACCTGTGTTTTTCTGTTAAGATATTCTTAAGTCGGAGTCTGGAAATTAACAGCCTTATACCTCCGTGCCTTCGAAAAGCACTTTAGTCGTTGGTCCTGCGCCCGCTCTCTCCGGTCGTCGGATATCAGGGCAAGGGAATAGAGAGTGAACTTTTGTTTGCGCACACACTTGAGCGCTATTTATAATATATCCAGCGTATGTGGCCGATCGTTGAGATTGGCCGCCTTAGCCGGAAATCGTTGGAGATTATTATTAATTTTAATTTAGTTTTCTTTAAGTTTTCTTCGATTAGACTATTTAGAACTACATATAGGTAGGTACTGTGTACTTCTAATTATCAGGTCAAAAACTAATAGTGAAAATAATCTGTGTAATTCGATAAAACTGTGGTTTTGCTACGTTGGGTATGACCGACCAAGATCAGAAGGCACCTCAGTGACATTGACAGGGGCGACAATGTCGTTTTCAAACTTTATGTTATTAGTTATAAAAAAAAATTAAGCTAAATTTCAATTATTGACTTATTATGATAGTACCTAAATACAGTTGTTATATATTATTTGTTTGTTCATATATAAAACTAAGTCATTCTTTTTCTCTGACATATGAAGGGATCAGCTGAATTTTTCAGAACTACATATACAGGTACAGTGTACTTCTAATTATCAGGTCAAAAACTCATAGTGAAAATAATCTGTGTAATTCGATATTCGAAATAATAATATGTAAAGTTAGTATATACATCCTTTTGGTAGAGTACTTAGATTTACGATGAGCGGTGTATCTTACCACCAGATGATCTCTGGTTTTTATGAGAAAAAGAGGATGGATGGAAGGAGGAACATACATAAAAAGCAGCGAGGAAGAGTGAGTATCCCAGAGGCCCTTTGGCTAAGCTCTTTGGGATCCACTAGTGACGCCTCCGCCGCCCACGAACACCCTTAGACGCCTCAGTGATCCGTCTGCCACCTGTCACATAAAATAAACCCCTAAAAGTATTTATAAATTCTGAAAATTAAAGAAACGATAAGGGAAAATAACCAATGTTCCTGATTTATCGCTATTACAATTGCTCAAATGTTTCATTTCAAGTAGTAAAATTGATTTGTAAATATACGAGTTTATTTTATACTCTGCAAATGTGATGAAAAGGTAATAATGCCTTTTATTTATTTTTATTTGATAAGGCACACCAACAGTATTAGATTACAAAAACATTATGGTGGCCCACGTAATCGGTTACCGAAATTATATTGGCGAAATCGATATAGGTAGATACATAAATATAGTAAAAATGAACAGTTTTCTAATAGTCGTGCATAGGGGCTTGTTATCTGCTTAGCAAAATTTCACTTGAAGCCACTCGTATTATCTTTTCAAATATTTTAATGACTAGTTATTAGAAACTACACACAGTTACCAATTAGTTAAATAAATAAATAAATACATCCATAAATTGGCCTGATTCCGTACTAAGTACCTACCTTAAGTATTTGTGTTACGGATATCAAACAACACAAGAATGGGCTATGGGATCAAATTTTTAAGTATGGTTTTAATATTTTTTTCCAATACCTTGTACTATTTTAAGTAACTAGTTTGGATATTTTTGTAAAATAGCAGGTAGTTATTTTTTAATTATTTTTCAAACATTTAGAATTCGAAGCGTATTTGTCATAAATACGCTTAATGTTCCCATATGTCATTTTCCCCAATTTACGGGAAATATATCGTATGAAAAAATTATATACTTCTAAAAATGCCTTTTAATCGGGGAAATTTCTAAATAAATAACTATCTGGTAACATTACGGTCAAACTGTCTTAATTTTGGTGTCACCTTGCAAATAAACGTCAAACTAGCGCCATCTGTTACTTGGTCCAGGTGAATAAGTCACTGAGACATTGTTGTCACCTAAATGTAATACAACCTGTCTGAATAGCTAGCGTGTCTAGGGTCAAATCAAGGTCAACGCTATTTTATTGAAAATATCCTTGATTTAAATTAAATTAAATATTAAAACATGCTTTGAGTATAACTCAAAGAAAATATGTTATGAAATACAAATGCCTCGAAACGGTTTTCGGATTAGAACCTGTTTAATTTTTTTTCCCATACCCCATTACAAATATATACTTTTTTATGTGATAAGTGGCAGACGAGCAGACGGATCACCTGATCGTGATTATTAGATCATTTGACGACCTGTTTGGAACAGTGGTAGTGAACGCTGCCTCTGGTGCAAGGGTTGCGGGTTCGATCCCCGCACAGTACAAACATTTGTGTGCATGAACATGTCCGTTTGTATTAGTCTGGGTGTTTTCTATATATTATAAGTATGTATTTACAAAAGAAAAGTATTATATGTATATATTTGTAATCCCACTGTTGATTCTGATATCCGTAACACAGGTGCTTGAGCTACCTATCTCGGAGTCAGATCAATGTATGTGATGTTGTGAAATATTTATTATTATATTTATTTTTAGCATCAAATAATCTCACTACTCCTTTGCCTCCCTATCCTATAAACAAATATATTATCTACTACTTACTTTATGATTAACTCGATTTTATGTCAAGTTTTTTTTAAGTATTATAGTCTTTGTTTTTTTCTCTTTCAACATTTTCGGGTACTTAAAATATTCACAAAATAATTAGTTGTATATTTACTTTAATAATAAGAATGGTAAAATCAATGGAACACTTCGTGGTGCGAGTCGGTCTTGGAATTGGCCGATTTTTTAAATTATCAGGTTCCAATATCACGATCTACCTACCTAACTTCTATGTTTTTCGCAACATAAAAATTGAAACCACCTACAAAATGTGCTAATCCACATTGTACAGAAATAATTATCACGAACAAACACGACAATACAAGCCCATACAACCAATCAATCAACTTTAATTCTTATGTCACTTTATCAGGAGGTTACCGAATTGATAATTATCGACAATCTCTGATATTTCCACATTATCCTTGATTTACTCATAATTCATCGAATTGTTTCGTAAATATGATATTGTATGTACCTACAAGAACTACTGTTTTACCGACTTTAAAAAAGGAGGAGATTCTTTGTTCGAATGTATGTTCTTTTTTATTATTTTTTATGTAAGAAATTTAAGTTAAGTAATTTCCTTTTTTATTATAAGTCCACCTTGCATGCCGTGGCAACCTATAATTAAGACAGCACTTAGAATTATTTACTGCGTTAATTTTAAGAATTATTGTAGTGTGTGTCTTGTTGGTTGTCCTAATAAATAAAATAAAATAAAAATATATGTTCACCGATTTCTCCGCTGATTGTTGACCGATTTGCACAATTCTTTTTTTATTTAGAAAGAACACACTTCCAAGTGCACGAAGCAGTGGACGAGTGTGGGTTGCTGATGATGATGACTTCCAAGTTGGTCCCATTTTCATCATGTCAGGATCTGATGAAGGGATGGGATGAGATTTTATTTTGCACCTTTTAGTTCGTGGTTTTTGAAGGCGGTTTTTTTTTCGTAGATTTTTTTTATACTAGAGGCGGACACACAAGCAAGCGAGTCACCTGATGGAAAGTAATCAACGCCGCCCATGAACATCCGCTGTTTGTACTAATAAAGAAAAAACAAAAACTAAAATCTTAAAGTGATAATAACATATTATTATATATGTAGGTAGCAAAGTAATAGGTAGGTAGATACTAATGAAAATTAATATCTTAAGAAAAACCTATTTGAAATACCTACCTTTGTTTCTGCTGCCCTAACGGTAGAGCAAATACTAGTTTTAATATTGCTTACCATCGGGTGATCCGTCTGTGTGTGTGCCACCTTTGACACAAAAAAATTCCCTACACTAGGAACAGACTCGAAATCGGAACTAGATCCATCCAAACATGTTGTCAAGATATTGTTTTTGTAGGCAGGTACAGTGGCGGACACATCAAGCTATACAAAACTGTCAAATTTCTTCATTCGACTATAAACCTTATATTGTTACACATTGAGTTCGAAATCGATTGAGGAAATTTGACAGTTTTTTGTGACCTGTCCGCCACTGTACATTTGAAATTAAATATTTGTATTGGAATGCCGTAAAATAATAAGTAATAGTAATCCAATAAGGTTTGGAAATACCGAAGCCGCCATCTTCCTCTTGAATTGTACTTTAATCTTTAGTTACTATTTTTATTGTTCTGTAATAAGTTTACTATATTATGATAAACCTCTTAACAACAACAAGGCTTTAGTTGACGGGTACTTTAATTGTTAGCTACTGAACCGGATCTATTTTAAACAATTTCGGGTTACAATCCGTTTTGGCGGTAATCCAAAATTAGAGTGCAAAAGCAGACCAAACAGTTAACTATAATTATTAAATAAATAGTATAGATGTTTGCCAAGAGATTGTTATCCCGAAATTATTTAAAATAGATCCGGCTTAGTAGCTAAAAATTAAAATCGATTGGCGTCGCTAGTGTGCCCTACCCGTCATCTTAAGGCCCAACAAGCGAAACATTTTAGATTTTGAAATATTTAAATTCTTCATAAAGATTTACAATAATGACTGAATGAGAAACATGACAGGGGAACAATCACTTTCTTAGCTTTTTTAAAATTAGCACAAATTACAATATTGCGATGCAATCGGCACCCAGCGCCATCTACTGATACACTTCGGAACTAACACCTACATAAAACAAGTTCCGAAATGAAGTGATAGCCACTCGCTAGTAATACTTAAATAAATAAAAAGCGCAACCAGGAATACATATGCTAACATGTGGAATAGAATGCAAAACCTCTCTGTAAAATACCTATATCGACTTCACTCATGGGAAACGAACACGTTTTCACATACAACATTAACTAGCAGATAGATAATGAAATATGTAGTATGTATGTACACACAGATAAGGGCCCAGTAGCGTGCTCGCTTTCCCGTGATAACGCTATCGTTGAAGATTACCAAATAACGATTTATTTGACATAACACATAATGGCTACTAGTATCATCGTCAGCCCATTTAAGTCCCCACTGCTGGGGCACGGGCCTCCCTCAATCACATGAGGGGTAATTGCCATACTCACCACGCTTGGCAGACGGGTTGGTGAGGGTTTTGATATAAATGCAGAGTTTTCCTTCTCTGGGTGCTGATGATCATGCCAGCAGCTTTACCTTAGTCGCCTTTTACGACACCTCGGTAAGAGCGAGGGTGGCCTATTCTACTCTGCCGGGGACCACACGGCGTGATGGCGTAATGGCTACTAGTATGGTGTAGTTAAATACGAGCTACCCGTTAGTAACTTTAACGATATTTATGTAGGTCCACAATCCAAACCCTGGGTACTAAAACTAAAAATATTTTACATAAAAATAAAGTTTAAAAACTAAAACCCGACTACCAGTAGTCGGGTTTAAGTTCCTAAACTTTATTTTTATGTAAAATATTTTTACTTATGTAAATAAATAACATATTTAAAATGTGTTAAAAAAGCTCTTTCATTTGATACCCCACACGGCCAGCAAGTTTCTTTTTTAGTTCCTTACTCGTAAGTCCCCTAGAGGGCGCTGTAGTCAATTTGACGTAACATCATGTCAGCCTATAACCAGAAGACAATCAAGACGCTTCTAACAACACCTCATTTGTTCAAATATCATTATCAGTTTAGACGTTATGAGGGAACAGATGAACAACCATACATACATACAGGTCAAAATCATAACCCTCCTTTTTGCTACAGCAGTCAACTGGCTACATCTAATTTAATTAAATTTAATTAAAGTTTCATATAATTCATATTCAACAAATTGTTTCTTTACGCGATTCATACGACCTATCGAAAAAAAAGTCAATGTGATGTATCGAAGAAAAAAATAATCTAAGTATTATTTTTTCATCAATCGTGATATAACAATTTAAAGGTTAAGGTGCGTTTCATGCACCACGCTCGCTTTGCTCGCTCAGCTCACGCACTGTGTCTGAGCTAGCAAAGCGAGCAAGTATCACCTATAAATTCTAACCTAATCAAACTAACTGCAGACATCAGTCAGAATCACATTTGCCTGATTGTTGCAATCAAACCTGTCAATCATTATAAATACAAAAACAGCGTAACATATGAAAACTACCAGTGCTCATCATACAAAAACCATAATTAAAATCCTTTTAAAACGAATACGGTGATTAGGTTTTATTGCAATGAAACCTCCACGCAGAGTTACATAACGCGCAAAAACGAAAAACACAGCCGCAGCCCGCAGCGTGCATTTTTCCAATTTTCGCGCGCGCGCGCCGATAACTTATCAGTTCTTATCGCGTTACGGTTAGTTCGGATTCAATCAGAAGGCGCAAGCGAGTCGTAGCCTTGCGTATTGCTGTCTGCTGTTTGACGCTTTGCGGTTTCATTTTATTTGCTAGCACTTTTGTTATATGTACTCAATGTCTTATATGCATTTCAAAATCAACATCAAAAATGTCTTTATTCAATTTAAGTCCATACAGAACATTTAAGAAAGTCAAATATTATGTAATCTACCGCTGATTCGGAATGTCAATTTCTACCGAGAAGTATCAGCAAGAAACTCAGTAGTTACTCTTTTCAAATAATATGGTAATTACAATATTCATTCTTATACAAATTATGATTACAGTGACAGTATGATATACAATGCTTATAATCAATATCGTTTAGATAAATCAACTGTGTCTATAGGTTACAATAATAAGTTGGTAAATGAAATGTAGGTTTTACTATGGACTCGGCAAGAGCACTCCAATATAGGAAAGGACGCTGTGATTGCTTTAACTGAAAATCCAAACTTGAGTATAAAAGAGGCTGGCCTCTTTTATATTGTTAGTGTATTTATACTTTTTACTGGTTTTGATAGATTATTGTTTTGTTATTGTATTGTCTTGTTGTCTTGGTGTGTCTGTGAACCTTGGGAAAAATACATTGTTTTGCCGATACCATTGGCACCCTTAGCAGCGTTCTATTATAAGTTTATATTCAGTCCAATCGCAATACAAACCTTAAGCTAAAAAAGCTAAGGTAGAGAGACGTTCATGAAACTGGCGGCCAACTTTCAAAACTAAAGAGGCACCCTAAAAAGAAGAAAAATAAACTAAAAGTTGGCACTGATCTTGTGACTTCACTAGTGTTAATGGGTGCTCTATGCTCGTCTACCACCTGTCACATAAAAAAATGAATTTCTATGACGCTCCTCAGATTTCTGGATGGAACAGGTTGGGTGCAGCAGTATTATAAGCCGTTAAGGATTTACAATAGAAAAGCAAACTGCTTCCAAGGCAACTGACTACTCTAATCTCACAGATGTTCATAAGCTGCGGTGATTGCTTATCATTATGTGACCTGTTGCTACTCCGTGGACTACCAAAAAATATTAGAATAGTTATTTACGGGAGTGCCGAAATATCGTTAACTCAAAAATAAGGTACATGGTAGAAATCCCGCAAATAACTATTCTAATGTTAGTGACCATGAAAGTTTAAAACAATATAACCAAAAAATTGTAGTAGAGGTCCGGTGAAATCTTCAGAAACGGTAGTGTAAATAACGCATGTGACCTTCAAGAATTCAAGAAAAATATACGTGTCTCTTTAATCACTTGACATTGGCAAGTTGTGTCCAAGACGCAAAGCCATAAAAGAACCTTCAAAAAAGAGCATGGCTTCATCATCATCATTCCTTAAAAAATGACTGATGGGTCTTGTGTGGCTCCTCTGGTGTTCCACGTATCCACAGGCGGCGGTAATTGCTTACCCTCATGTGATCCGTCTTCTCACCTGACCTCTATATAAAACAAGTTACTTCTCATGAGATAAAGCTACGACTGGCCTCCTGAATGTTTTAGTTAATTTGGCATTATATGACAGTGGTAAGTCGTTTTGAGCTAAGGATTCTGTATTTCCTACGTAAAGGTACTCGTAGTTACAGTCAAAGAAGGAAAGGGTTCGTCACTTTCTCAAATTGATTCGTTTGATATGCTATGAGCACTTATTACCTTTCGTAAATTTGTCAGAGTAATACCTGTTGCACAGAAAATTATGCTTAAGTGTTAGATCAGAAAGTTCAGATTCGCTTGTAGCAACATTGATTCCTTTTGATGTAAAGAAGAAAATTAAAAGAAGGTTATGTTAAAACGGTATGTTGGTATAACTGATTCTTGCCGTGCAAGCGAAAATTTGCCTTAAGGTTACGAACCTTTTTATTCTCTGTACCGTATATTTTTTAATGCTAGGCCCTGATGTATAAGTTGATGTTTAAAATCTTGCGTGTATACATTCGTTTGTCAGATAACGTTAGTTTCTTTACCATCTTGTAGCTTGCTCGTTTATCAAACGAGAAAAAATGTAGGTATCTTAACACTCAAAAGTTGCAAGTAAAAACAATGTATTTCGACTTGAAAACAATGTAAAAATCGATAAGAAGACAGGAATTACTGTTGACGTAGGGCTACCACAGGCTGAAGATACCGATAACACGGCCTTATCAATATTAATTGTACATTACATCTTGTAATCAGATAAGTCCTGTGCAAGATATCTGCTAGATTATATTTGGTATAATAATTATCATTGTTGATACGAAAATACAGTAGGGACGATGATAACTTATCACTAGTTTGAAACCCGTGTACGGTACAGAGAATAAAAAGGTTCGTCACCTTAAGGTAAATTTTCGCTTGCACGGCAAGACTGATTTACTATACCAACATACCGTTTTAAAAAGATCTGCCAATCTTCTTCAAATTGTCTTTACATCAAAGGTAATCAATGTTGCTACAAGCAAATCTGAACTTTCTGATCAAACAGTTTTAAGCATAATTTTCTGTGCAACAGGTATTCTGACAAATTTACGAAAGGTAATAAGTACTCATAGCATATCAAACAAATCATTTGAAAACTGACGAACCTTTTCGTTCTTTGACTGTACAAATGTCTTGTGACTTATAAAAAGCATATTTTTCCTACAAATAATATATTATTATGATAGCCTAAAAGCCCATGACAACCAGACTTGTCATTTTAATAAAGTTCTTACAACCTGTGCGAATAAAGAATGGGATCAGAAATGGCGGCGCATCTATTCACTTCTCGCTCGCACTCTATTTGCGTCTATACTCGAACTCGTGGGGTGCGACTATAGACGCAAATAGTGAGCGAGCGAGAAGTGAATAGATGCGCCTGCCATTTCTGATCCCATTCTTTATCCGCACAGGTAGTACAAGAGTTGGAGACTGGACAGAGAAGCTTGCGTTCATAAAATGACGAAATTAAAGTACTATTTTAACCAACTTCAGATGAAGATATCATAGAAAGTACCAAAAATACAATCTCCTATAGTCGCTGGTAGTTTTTCTGCTTTTATAAATGGCCGTAGAGGGTTCTTGCTTTAAACTTTGTCTTACATTTTTTGAGATGTGTCTATAATCTAGCTCTTGGTTGTATTAAGATTTTTTTCGTAATAGTTAAATCACCATCAGGAGTTTAAAGCCGAACCAAGTTAAGTTGAGATAAGGCTTTTGATCGTGTAAGTGATCAAAATCATTGTGGAGTTAAAAAAAATATCTACGATTAAATCTACATTAAGTTCATGTGGGATTATGAGAGAGTGAAACGGAATCGAAGACGAGTAGAATGGAATGGAGTAAGAGTGAACAGAGAACGAGTGAACGGAGGGAATGATTGAGTTATCTGTGGGTGTGAGACGACAAAGGACGCGAATAGGCTTGCTCTGCGATTTTATAAAATAAAGAAGATCTTGAAGACCGTGAAATCCTGTTTTCGTATCTCAAGTCCCACAGTTCATTGTAATGCAGACTTCGGTAAGTCCGTGATTATGAAACGAAAGCTTTTATCGCAACTGGGAGCTCGTCATTCCCAGTTGCGTCCAATGCTTATATAATGATTTATCATTATTTATCAGTTCTACATCGTCTGTTTGTTACAACTTATCTAGACAAACTGATGGACAATGGAGTCGACACGTTTTATAAGGGAGTGGTCGCCATGTTTAAAAACGTAGTGTAGGACTTTCTGCGATGCGATGGTCTAATGATTAGATAAATAGAAGGATGGCTGATACAAGTTGAATGCAGAGCGCAGGACCGGGATAGTTGGCGCTCTTTATTAAGTCTCAGTTCAGAGAGGAAGACGATTGTCTGAACAAACAACTTGTACATAATTAAAGATACATTTACCTCCAAGAAGCATCTAAACAGCCGTAAGAATTCCTACCTCCCAAAACAGGTGTCAGATCTCCCGTAACACGAAAATGACGCGCCTAAAGATTAAATTGAGCATAAAACACAGTCAATAACAGATTATAAAACTCTAAAAAGCGTAATATTGAGTGGAACGAGGTTCATTTGACACCTCGGTGTAGATGCTATCGCGGGCGATAGTAAAAGCCACAGTATCGCGATTAAATCTCGGTAGAGGATAGGCTTACAGATAAGTGTGCATAAATTATTATCGCTGTAGGGGGTTTATTTTAAACTTTAATGAGATTTTTTGTATTGAATTTTCATTGGGACATTGACTTGCTTTTGTTGTTTGGAATGTACTTTTGAATCAGCAAGCAAAGTGTGCCAACTTAAACGATAAATTGTCAAAATTTATTAACAAATCAGTATAGGTGTTTGAATATCGCTTGTATTTCAATTATACAATAAAAATTGCTGAAATTGACAGATTGTAGTATTCTGTATCATCATCATCATCATCAGCCCATTTAAGTCCCCACTGCTGGGGCACATGCCTCCCTCAATCACATGAGGGGTAATTGCCATACTCACCACGCTTGGCAGACGGGTTGGCGAGGGTTTTGATATACATACCGAGTTTTCCTTCTCTGGGTGCTGATGATCATGCCAGCAGCTTTACCTTAGTCGCCTTTTACGACACCTCGGTAAGAGTGAGGGTGGCCTATTCTACTCTGCCGGGGACCACACGGCCGCATGTATGTATTCTGTATGACACTAAGATAATATTTGTGATCCGTTTTCATTGGATACTCACATAGCTATTGAAAGATAAAATTTTTGGAATTGCTTTCGGCTCCATACGAGCAGATGGATCACCGATTGCCGCCGCCCATGGACATCCTCAACACCAGTGGAACTTCAAGTGCGCTAATCTTTAATCCCTCCTATCACCTGGATTGGGCTTTCAGTACTGTCACTCACGCAGCGAAACACAGCAGAGACACTGTTTCACTCCTGTTTTCTGTGAGGTAATAAACTAGTAAATTAATCTTATATAATTTTCATACATTATAGTTCCGGTTTTTTGTAATCCTAAGTAAAAAAAGCCCTTAAAAAGTAGAGATAAAATCTTATTTTGCACATCAATATATCACCCACGTGGCCATGATAGAACACCTCGATTGCGGAAACACATCGTTCAGTACACGAGCGAACTCAACGAACACACCCTTTAATAGAGCGATTCTATCCTTTGTAGAGTCGAACGGCCACCGCACGCGTCTCTACTTGCCACTTCCTTCTTGAACTGAGTGGTACCCGTATCGTGTTTGGAGGTATTTTATTAGAGTGATAAACGTGGATGCTTCAACTCAAAACGTAATTTACTTACATAAGTTCTTATTATTATTATTATTATTTGATAGAAATGGGGTGAGCCTTGCGTCTCATAGCCACTGCGACCAGTAGATGATCTATTGTGGCAGCCCCATAACCACATAAGTACTGACTTACATACTCCGATGCACAAACTAAGAAGAAGGTATGCTCCGATAGCTCATCGACCCAAAATGAGTCTTGGCCTCCGATACGAGATGTCGCCATTTGTCTCTACATAAGTACACAATAACATTTTGTAGAGTGTCAGTTTTTATTGTTATCGGAGTCTTAACTAGCTAGCGATTTACTGTATGGTAAATTAACACCACTGGTTAAGGATATCGCCTAGACTTGATTAATTGCAGATTCATTGTAGATCTTTGAGGATGATGTAGGGTCGTTTATATTATGTAAAATGAATAGAAAAGTATATTTTCTAATTAGTTAATTTATTTATACATCTATTTAATTAATTTGTATTATTTGCGAAATGCATATTATTTAAAATTATTTCTATCAATATTTTTTGACATTTACCTTTGGTCCAAGGCGGGTTGCGGGTTCGATCCCCGCACAGTACAAACATATTTTGTGTGCATGAACATGTTTGTTTGTATTGGTCTGGGTGTTTCCTATGTATTATAAGTATGTATTTACTAAAGAAAAGTATTATATGTATATATTTGTAATCCCACTGTTGATTCTGATATCTGTAACACAGGTGCTTGAGCTACCTATCTCGGAGTTAGAACAATGTAGGTGATGTTGTGAAATATTTATTATTTATTATAAAAAAATAATAAAAAAAAAACATTGTTATTCTGAATTCTAATAATTATTGTTATGACGTATTATTTCGAATATCTATTTTGACATACTCTGTTATTGTTATTGACATTGTTTATAATATCTTATTCTGACCAACGTAATTTAGTATTTAGTCATAAGACTTTTTATGTATAAAGAACATGTCTGGCGCTTTGTTCATCAATATTGTTTTGGTTGGGAAATACCACAGCGGAGTAAAGATTCCGCAATGTTACAAGTTTTAAACTAACTACAACAACTTGAAGCATTTCGACCGTCATCTAGTTTTCAACCATTTTTTCTTTACCCTGTGTCTGTCTATATCGAAGATACAACCGCAAACATAGAACCTTGTTGTTCTGTTTTTGTCCTAACAGCGCCAAGAGTTCTTAATGCTAATTTTGCAGTTCCTTAAGCTTTATTAACAACATTACATTTAACGTGTAAAATCTCGATAGCATTACCCTAATAAAATTCTGAACATTGAGAACTTATGTCGATTGCTTATAGAAAATCATCGATAACAAATCTTTACATTTATACCGCAAGTGCCCGTTTCCAAACGCGTTACTGCTCCCATAACAATAATTCTAAAAGCCCCACAAATTCTTTAACGGAACCGCCACCGACTACAAATTCGATTCGAAAACTAATAAAATAATTTACTCCCACTTATCGATTCATAATAAATCAGAGCGGTCACTTTAACAACGTCCAATCGTACCTATAGATGCTCAGATAGTCATGTGATGCTTACGGAAATTCTTATTGGAGTATCGATTTTTTATCGATTCCAAAATATTTGGGTGGCCTAAGTTTGGTTACAAAATGGCCGACGCGTCACCGTTAGAAAGCTAGTCGAGTATTTAGTGGGCATGCCTTTCGCATTCTCCGTCGTTTAAACAAAGATTTAGATTGAATATCGAGTATTTTATTGCATTATTACGAAGATAAAAGTGAGTAATGAAATGTTTTAAGCTGGGATGTCGGTACGATTATTTATTGGAGATGTGTATTGTGGGGACAAGATTATCTTATATTTAGGGGTTAAAATATGAAATTGTCGTTTTGTATTGCGATTTCCTTAGAAGTCATTTTTCCATATTAACATTTTTTTTTAATTTGCAAAGTAACTATTAATACTACTACATATTAAACTGTGCTTTAACGGACAACGTTTAGGAGCATGTTGAATAGCTTTTCAGAAAAAGAAATATTCAAAAAGTTATTGTTGATAGAAACGTCAATTCTGCCAAGTCAAAAAAGGCCTATTTTCAAGAATATTTTTTGTATCAAGGATACAAGAATATCTAATCTCTTTTTAGTATAAACCTTTTAAGTGTAGTCTTAAATCAAAATAAAACTAAATTATGGTGACTTTTTGCTTATACCTACATCTTATTGTATCTAAAATGAAACGGAAATTTTATACTTAAACCCCTATTATAAGAAGGTACTTTTTGAAAGATAAATTAGTGAATATCATCATCATCATCAGCCCATTTAAGTCCCCACTGCTGGGGCACGGGCCTCCTTCAATCACATGAGGGGTAATTGCCATACTCACCACGCTTGGCAGACGGGTTGGCGAGGGTTTTGATGTAAATGCAGAGTGTTCCTTCTCTGGGTGCTGATGATCATGCCAGCAGCTTTACCTTAGTCGCCTTTTACGACACCTCGGTATGAGTGAGGGTGGCCTATTCTACTCTGCCGGGACCACACGGCGTGGAACTTGAGGGTTGCCATAGAAACTCAGGAACTAGACGACACAACTCGTCGAGTTTAGGCGCATTTGATTCGTCGTTTTGAATTTCATCCGATTTACATACACATTTACGAAAAATATCAGCTCAATCAGTAAACAGGATGTGGATCAAAAACTTGCAAGATTTGAATTACGAGAATAGAATAAGATCTATTTTATGCTACGACAGACAAGCATTTGACCTCAATCCCATCTGATGTTAAGTGAAGATGAGGTCTAGGTAGGGTGGCTGGCTTGCCCGTGAAAAGCCTATTCACTCTTCAAAATGTTTTTCAAATGTCGAAAATATTAACTGTTAGGTTTTTTAACGGTATTAATTTAGGGGGAAAATGAGTACTTACTATGGCTTTATGTCTTGGGCACAAGTGCTATTTTTCCACTGCAGGGGGTGACTTGATCTGACGCTGACTACACAATCAACAAGTGTTGACTTTTGAACCCACTGGTTACCTAACAGTAGGCTGTTGAAAAATATTTTTAAAATCAATATCTATATCGATATCGATTTGGATTTATAATATCAGTAAGGTTATTTGAGATTAGATGTAAGCCGCATTAGCTTTTCCGATAATTAGATAACATTTTTATGGTACCTAATTAACGCAACTATTTTAACAAATCTTATATATACAATTTATAAAGAGGCAAAATTTACAGGCAGCCGCTACTCTTATAGGCAATCCAAAAACACAAAACGCTTGCGTCACCTAGCGCCATCTATTGCTGTGAAGTGGAACTAATGTTCCGAAACGAAGTGAGGACTGGCCACTAGTAATTAATAAACAGATAGAATTTTTAAAATGTTTAATCATATTGTTTAAATATGATTTTGGTAGGTATTTTTGTAATGCTTTAAAACCTATTGGCCTGTTTTATTTTCCTTTTTTAGTAATGATGACATTCAATAGAAAAAAAATAACTTCCCCATGTTAAAGGGATCAGCTGATTGATGTTATTTGTATGGGAAAAGGAATTCATTTTTTTTAATTAGATCTGATGTTCCTTTTTTTTGGGATATGTGGCTTGCCGCTGCCCATTGACATCCGCAACACCCAGTGAAGTCACAATTGACCTGCCAACATTTAAAACCCCCGTTCCCCCAGATTGGGCCTTCGGTACGCTCACTCACGGAGCGAAACATACAGTGCTGCTTCACGCCTTCCTTCCTTCCTTCCTTGGGGAAAAAAAATTGTTTTCATTAGTATGATGCTCTCGAGAAGTCTCTCGCGTATTAAAAAATCACAGAAGTAAAGGTGTTTTACGTGACAGATGTCATTGAAGCTACTCTATATTAGTATTTCCCAATATCTATTGGCGATAGGAGTCAAATACTCCCCGTGGGCTGATGTACTTCAAAGGTTTTAAATTAGTAATATCATAATTTTAGCAAATTTGGTGTTTATTTGTGCAGTGTAGTGCCGCGAAGTAATTATGATAATAAGGATCATTCATTTGTATTGGTTTTAAGTGAGTTGTCACGGACAACTTGCTTGGACCGAATAGAGTCCCAAAAACCCGCGATGTGTTTAGAGTGGTATCGGCAGAATTCGGAGGTCGATAAAACGTAAAACACCGACATTTTATTGAGTGACTATGAATTGGACTGTTGACTTAATCTCAATAAGTTAGTTGACATTGGCAAGATAGATATATCGCCAATGTCAACTAACTTATGTCAATCAACTTATAGAATCGGGTAAAGCCATAATATAAAAAATTATATATTATTCCCAATATTTATGATAATTTATTCTCGTTTACAGGTAAGTCGCCATAATTCTCCGCAGTACAGTAAGTACCTACTATACCCCCTAAGTAGTCCATTACCGTTCTTCGTCAAACGAGATGCATGGCGGAAATATAACTCATACACGTTTCATACACGAGCGTGTATGGCTTATAATTTATGGCTGTTTAATGTATTTGCCAACGTTTCAATATAAATGTGAGGATATCAAAAAAGTCCTAATGTCATTGAATTTGTTTTTATTCCGTAAGCACTGCAGTCAGCTTTTCTAAAAATATGAGTATTTGTAATGTTTTTACAAAGTTTATGGACGGACGGATTTATAATTTGAATGATATAGGTATGACTAACTGTCACGAGTATTTGGCAGGGTTAGATGTATTAAGACTAAAGGCCTGCCTTTTAGTCTTGTACTGCCAAGGTATTCCCGGTCTGATAAAAAATAAGGGTGTAGACACTTTGCCATTAATTTTGTTTATAAAAACTTTACACGTAAATACTAGGATGTATGTATGTGTCTATTTCATCATCACACCCTATTGTAGTCCTCACTGTAGTTCAACCCCGGGTTAAATTGGGACGGTGTTAATCCCCACTTTGCTCGAGCTAATCGCGCGAGTTCTCATTCCAGCCAATTTAATCATTGTCTTATTTTGATGTGTTAAGTTAGAATAAGCATTTTCTTATGCAAATTTCTATGCTAAATGAAATATTTCATGACTTAATTAAAATCATACCTAAATTTCGCATTACTTAAAATATTACTTACTAAATACTGTTACTAATTACTGTTTAAATGTTTAAGTTTAACTACATTACTGTTCAATATTCAGTATTCTGTAACACCATTTATATGTGTAACAAATGATTCATCATATGACGACCCGTTTGGAACAGTGGTAGTGAACGCTGCCTCTGGTGCAAGGGTTGCGGGTTCGATCCCCGCACAGTACAAACATTTGTGTGCATGAACATATCTGTTTGTATTGGTCTGGGCGTTATCTATATATTATAAGTATTTATTTACAAAAGAAATGTATTATATGTATATATTTGTAATCCCACTGTTGATTCTGATATCCGTAACACAGGTGCTTGAGCTACCTATCTCGGAGTCAGATCAATGTATGTGATGTTGTGAAATATTTATTTATTTATTTATTATCTTCAAATTAATTTCAGCCAATAGAAGTCCACTGACGGACATAGGCCTCCCCCAATGTTCTTCACACAGATCGGTCCTGTGCCGCCCGCATCCAATGGAACAAATAATTACAATAAATTTTGTTCTCTCAAAAAAAAATATGGCATTTACGAAACAAAAAACGAGGGTTTTTTTTTAATGAAACTATGTCACAATTATCATCGTAAACTAAATCCAGGTTGCGTCATAAGCTTGCGCTTCGGAGCCCAGGGTCCGCTCAATTTATTAAATTATATTACAATGTTGCCTAGTAAAATCCTACATGTCGCGTGAAGGACTGACTCAAAACTATCCTAAGCATCAAATGAAATTTACTTTACTGCAATGAAAATAAAGATTTTTTTTACGATTCTATAATTTATGAAACAGCCAATCGATGTCCAATGAAAATCGTTTCAACGCGAAGGAGTTAAGACTACTAATAAATTTAAAAACTGTCTCCAGTAAGTTGGAGAAAATCCTTTCGCCCGGTATCTCAAAATATGAAAATGTATGTAAAGCCGGCCACGGACGGGCCGACAGACCGCCAATAAATCGTGCCGCATCGCGCCGTATCGCGCGTCATTAGTCGCAAAAGTAATTGTCGCAGATTTGTCTCCGCGCCGCGAGTGGGACGCTTTATCTAGAACTTTTTTAGAGATATGCGGGCATTTATTTCTGTAGTACAGGTAATGTTGGGTAGAGGAACTCCTTTAGCAAATAATTTAACTTAAAAAGTTCATCATCATCATAGGCCTTTACCTTTGTAGCAGATGTCTCAAGCAGCATCACGCGGTGTGGTAAAATAGTTACCTACTTAATTATTTGACAATGGCGTTTCATTAGATCTCAACCCAAACTGTTAGGTACACATAACGTACCTATGTATAGCTTTTAGCTACATATTTACTTTCTGTTGTCTTCTGGGATCCAAAGTAGTATTACCATCAATACTTTGGATTCTAGAAGACATGAAATTGGCTTTAAAAATGTGTGTTGTATGTTAAATAAATAGTTTTGCTTTTAACAGCTCTTAACTCAAGGATCTGTAATGTACACAGTTAATAGACATTATTAGCAGTAAAACCTTATATTCCGTAATATTTTGTGCAATAAAGCTTATCTTTAGGTTTAGATGCTAAATCGGTCTTTTTTTCGAAAAACAAGAAGGTAGAAAGGTATTCAGATATCTTATTATTAGCCATCATACTACAATAGCAGCCAACTAAATGAAAAACGAGCCGTAAACTTTTAACCCCGAACAACACTAACAAGCGCCAACAAAACGAAACATCACCATTTTTTCCCAAACAAAAGCACTTTTCCAAGTCACTTAAACCGTACCCTAAAAAGGCGACGTACACAACTTGTCCAACTCTCATTTCTTTAGCTCATTACTCCTCCGTCCGTCACCGCCAGAGGGCAGCACCAACTCGCTTAAACTCGGTTTAATGTATTAACCTCGTTTAGACGACTGAGTTATCGCGCGGCAATTTATCCGCGCGACTCGAAAAACTGTGATGCAAAAAAGTTTAATAAAGTCGCAGGAGACACGATACGGAGTTCGTTAGGAGTTCGCGCGATTTGGGCCGCGATACGACGCGACATCGCGCACATTGTTCTTGTTGCGCGTATTGACTTGTTGCGTTTACGTGATACGATTTTGCGTATTCTCTTTTATGTTTTTTTACTTTTATTCGTAGGTACATTTACACTAGACTTGCTTGGTCTTTACTTTTTGCTGCGTTTGGCGTTGCTGAGTTTTAAAAACATGGAAAGTTAAGTGCATATCGACTTGTTGCGTTTACTTGATACGATTTTGCGTATTATACTTTGAGTTTTTTTTTTAAGTTGAGATACATTTACACTACAATCGTTGGACCTAATCAAAGTATGGTGCCTGTGTCGTTTATGGTAAAGTTTGTTCGTCACACACACGAAATTAGGTTCAGAGATTTGTGCTCCGATTCTACTGTACCAATATTTCATTTTATGATTTCGGGAAGTATTTCTTGATCATCATCACTTCTTCGTGTCATTCCTAGGCACGTCCAAAGCCACTGCTTCGGAGGCCAGGTACACTTGGACCATGATCCATGATACAAAATATGGGAAGTCTTATAATTACAGTGAATCAACTGCCGTCTAACCCTTAAAGAGGTGATAGGTTATGTGATAGGTGGCAGACGAGCAGACGAATCACCTGTAAGCGATTGCTGCCGCCCATGGACAGCCACGACACCAGTGGAGTCACAAACGCGCTGCCAACCTTTAAACCCCCCTTTCCCTCAGATTGGGCCTCGGTACCTTGACTCACGCAGCGAAACAGCACAGTGCTGCTTCACACCGGTTTTCTATGAGGCCGCGGTATCACTCCGGTCAGACTCGTATCTCCCATGATTTGGCCAGTATAACCATAGTGTTGGTATGGCCATGGGAGGTGGGGGGTTTGCCCTTAAAGTGACGGGTAGGGCACACTAGCGACGCCAATCGATTTTAATTTTTAGCTACTAAACCGGATGTTTTAAACAATTTTGGGGTCCTCTCGGCAAACACTTTTATTATTTATTAAATAACCATGGAAAAATGTTAGATCCAACGCGTACGCGAAAAATTTATTCACGCCAAAAGCGGCCACTTTTGGCGTGAATCATTTTTTCGCGTACAAAAACGGACCCAACATTTGTGCATGGTTATTTAGTTAATAAATAGTATAAGCGTTTGCCGAGAGGTTGTAACCCCGAAATTGTTTAAAATAGATCCGGTTTAGTAGCTAAAAATTAAAATAGATTTTCGTCGCTAGTGTGCCCTAACCGTCGCCTAAACAGTTTTTTTGATGCCTAAAAAAAAATTTTTTTCTATCACGTCATCAAAACGAATACCAAAAAGAAACAAAGACCAAATCTCTTACATTTTATCTCACCCGTCTATCACACACAACAGCACATCTCTTGCGCAAACATCCCCGGGCAATTACCTAAGTTCGCCTGACAAATATTCAGCCTGCATTAACAAATACGTCCTCGCGATTTTTTCACGTTATCTCCGCGCCGCAGGGCTCGGCGACCCTTGATACACAAAATTCAACAATTTTTCAGGGCGATATAGCCGGAGTTGAGTCTTTAAAAGTTTATCGCGAAACTTTAGCGCACCTCACGAAGGATGATATATCGGGACGCATTAATCTTGCGGTAAATGTTAGTTAGGAGTCCTTTTTTGTCATGTTTCGGGGTTTAGCATAAGGTGGCTTTTGGGTTTTTGTGACATACTTTTTTGTGGCTACTCTTTCGTGTCCGAGTTAGAAAAATTACTGTTGGACTGACAAAAAAACACTGTGCGAAGCAGCACTGTGTTGTGTTTCGCTGTATGAGTGAGGGTACCGGAGGCCCACTCTTTGGCAGCGCACTTGTGCCTCAAATAGTGTTGCTTACCATCAGGTGATCCGTCGGCTCGCCTGCCACCTATGACAGAAAAAGAAACACCGAATTAACTCGGTACCTACTGCTCTCCTAGTTCTTAAAAACATTATTTTTTGTTTTTCATTTGTTGGAGCTTTTATCACATAGATACTTTTTAGTAAAAACTGTTTCATATTCGGGGTTTCAAAATTACCGCTGAGCTTAAGCTTGTCGCTGCAGAAGCCGGCACCTAGGAGCACACATGATCTCAGCAGACGAGATCAAAAGCATGAGGTGCTGTAATAGGTTACGGGGCTGCCATAATAGATCATCTACTGGTCGCAGTGGCTATGAGACGCAGGGCTCACCCCATTTCTATCAAATAATAAATCAAAAAAAGCTTGACGCTCTTAAGTCACTTAAGGCTCATGGCATTAATATAACGAACACTGATCAATAAAATGTCATTTAAAATATTTATAAACAAAAAATCTAGAAAATGTAAGTAGCAATAAAATAGTAATTAAGAGGGAGGCCCTTTACTCCTCTATACAAGAAAAAAAAATTATGTGATAGGTGGCAGAAGAGCAGATCACCTGATGGTAAGCGATGCCGCCGCCCATGGACACCCTCGACACCTGCAGAGTCACAAGTGCGCTGCCAACCTTTAAGCCCCCCTTTCCCCTGGATTGGGCCTCCGGTACCCTCACTCACGCAGCGAAACACAGCACAGTTCTTCACGCCGGTTTTCTGTGAGGCCGTGGTATCACTCCGGTCGAGCCGGCCCATCAAAGCTTGGCTCTCCCACTTTCTTTCGGGAATCATTTTCTAATTATTTTTTACTTAATAAATGTTTAAGAAGCATAATAATATTTTTAACACGCGACAAGTAACAATAATCATCACAATTCCTAAAAGTGGTCACTTTTATGATAATTTTAATTTTAATAAAAACTTGACATTTATATCCAATTTCAATGTAACTTGACAAATATTTATTTATTACTGTGTATGAATGCCAAATATTGTGTTGCTATTATTACCTATTTTATTTTGTATATGACCTGTAATTTGGTGAAGATAAAATATTTTTCATCATTTCAGCCAATAGACGTCCACTGCTGGACATAGGCCTCCCCGAATGTTCTCCACACAGATCGGTCCTGTGCCGCCCGCATCCAATGGATTCCCGCGATCTTCACCAGATCGTCGGCCCACCTTGTAGGAGGCCTGCCACGGCTACGACTTCCTGTACGTGTCCTCCACTCGAGGACCTTTCCGCCCCAACGGCCGTCTGTTCTCCTCGCTATGTGCCCTGCAAATCGCCACTTGAGACATGCAATCCTTTGGGCGCTATTAAAATATATTTAATTATTAGCTTTTATGGAGTTTCACACTCGCCAAAATCAATGTCAATCTAATAAAGATAAAAGATAAAAATCTTAGTTCAATTTAGGTCTACACAGAATACTTATGAATGTCAAAATAGTTGCACATATTATCATCTACCGCTGGTTTGGAACGTCGAATTCTACTGAGAAGACATAACACATACATATTGGTGAGGCTAGTCTCGTCGATATAGAGCCTTAAACAAAAAGCCGTAACTTTTTACCGAATCCTAAGTAACATGTGTTTAGTAACCTCCAATTTCCATTACCTTAGTAAAACGGAATATGCTGGAAACCCATCAGTTATCGTGTGATCGCTGAACCGAACCCGATGGTCTGATATACACACAATATCCGTTCGGCGTTATCGACACGCATCTTAATTTATAATGCGCTTTTTAATATCACTCCTGATCAGACAGATGGTCGGTTTACGTATTTGTGTGAACCATTACATATAAAAACTATACGCTACCTATAATACTATAGAGTACTATAGAGTAGAGGCACTTCTACGCCACCCCATCGCATATTTTACCACCTATGTGTAGGTACGTGCTTGCCCATTCCACAGTTTCACAAATTAAAAAGGTCTCTCGGAAAACACTTAACTATTTATTTGATAGGTACTTATACTTAACTTTTGGGTCTGATTTTGTGCTCGAAATTTGAATTACCGGCCACTTATGGCGTTAATCCTTTGGAGTGCAAAAACAAATCAAAAGTAGTGCACAATTATTTTAAAAATTGTATAAAATGTTTGATTAGAGGCTCCCGTTCCGAAATTGTTTTAGTAGCTTACAATTTACATCGATTGGTGTCGCTAGTTAGGGCTACCCATCGCCTTAATGCAATATTTTTTTATGAAACAAGACTTGCATGCTCGTCTAAAGTTAAAAAAGGAAGAAAAAGTAAATAGGTTTTTATGTTCCGTAGAACGAGTAGATTGATTAGGCAATTTGGAATGTTTCCCTGGTTGATTTGGATGAATGCTATTGCTAAACCGAAAATATGAAACATTTATTTATTTATATATAAGGTACACTAACAGCAATACACATAAAGCAATCACAAATGACAGCAGGTAACTTAAAAAGGAAATATTCGAATATGTTTGTCAATTATAGGTATACACAGCGTTCATAATATTGTAGCTAATTTATAACTAATAATAAACTTAAAATCTAAACAAAGTTCAAGTGGACCTAAAGATTAATTGAGGGAACACTGGAAAACTCCAAAAAAAAATTATTTTTTCCTTGAATATTCTAGCCGATAATGTCGAGAGTGGGTATTTTATTCGTGATTTCATTGTACTCCTTGCACATTTAGCGAGGGGGCTATGAGTACCTTAAGTTAGTCTTGTGACTAGGTACGCTAAACAGTTTACGTATTGGGAAGCGGGATATTTATATGGGATATTAATTTTGATTTTTTCGAGAAGGTGAGGGCTATTAATTTTACTGTACAGCAGCTTATGCAAAAACGTCATATTATCTGCAACTACCGACGATTACGTAATGAAATCATTTAAAAATAAATAAGTTCTTGATTGTAGGGATCTCTAAGAGTCACTTGCGTCTGTAATCGACGCTTAATGTCATCTATTGGTTCAATTTAGATATTGATTGTAAAGAAAACGAGGGCGGGTCAAGGGGACGTGTTTTAATGCGACTTAAAATCCTCCTCCATATGTAAATTTTGATTGCGATTCTGACTTCAATGTACAAGGCAATAATTAATAAAAGAACCTGATGTCTGGCTGTCCGAACCTATTTTATTACCTGCACTTCACCGTGAGAACCACCTCCACCCTGTCCCACTCCAGTAATCCTACGCGTGATCACCCAGCAGGCCTGGCTGGTGGAACCGTATCTGATACCCTCCAAAACGGGAGACTAGTGTGTATTCGCCGGCTCTGTCCAATTTCGGCGTCTGCGATAAGCATCACACTTGGCCAGGGACGGACTAAGGGGCGGCTAGGCCTCAAGTTAAAAATAAAACTAATTACCTCATCTGCCCTTCACCTAATCTTGTTTGAACAACAAATCAGCCAATTGCTGTCTGCTGCTGATCTTAAGTACTTTTGTAGGTAACCTTTTTCACAATAAAGTACCTATCTGTTTAAGCTTCCTCCAAAGAGCGCTAACCATCTTGTTCGTACGCAATGTGCATGCAGCTTACACCGGCTCTTCATCTCATTACCATCTAATTCTGTAAAGTAGAAGTTAAGAGCATCTTTTCCAAGCAAAAGAAGTAGGTTTTTAATTTGTACCATCTTCGTTGATTTTTTTTTTATGATATAGGTGGCAGACGAGCAGTCGGATCACCTGATGGTAAGCGATTACCACCGCCCATGGACGCCTGCAACACCAGTGGTGTCACAAGTGCGCTGCTTACCTTTTTACCCTCCTTGATTTTATTTAAGACTGAGTACAATATCGGTGTATCTTGTCGCATACAACAAATAAGATCGATAGCTTTATCTCGCATATCTAGATAATGATTCCAGGATCCCAATTCTCATGCTCGAGATATTTTGAAAACATGGCGGATGTCACATGAAATCCATACAAAAAACTATATTTTAGTTATATATGCCGTATGATGATAAATGTCCCGAGCCCGAGAATTGGGCTCCAGTTAGCTCCATAACAGTGACTTCTCTCCTTTAGGAATGAGGAACTAAATTAGGGCGTGCGAATCTCTCCTAAGCAAATTCAAAACTCGCGCCCCTAACCCGCCCCTTGGTTCGTACCTGGACTGTTTTTATTTATGGCCGAGTATAATATCGGGGTATCTAGCCGCGTATAAATAAGCGGATCTATGGGTTTATCTCGCGTATCGGGAGATGCCCCGATACGCTTTATTTATTCGCCGCGTGCGCCGCCCACGTGATGGCTGTGCGTATGACCGACTATGACTGTTTGTTTCTAAGGTACCTATGAATCATAAATAAATATAGGATCAGACAACAGCAAATAAATTTGACCCCAAAATGAGAAGCTTAAGATGACGTATCGGCGAAACTAGATGCAAGTAGATTTGTATCAATTGTGGCAATTATGAGCCTTTTAAAAAAAAAGTGAAACGGTGAATCCATAATGGATAGTATTAAGAATTTTCTAAGATGTATTTGTGTATATTATCTTTGTACAAGTAACCATAATTATTTTTATTGACTGATGTGGCCAAAGTGGCCACATCAAGCAATAATAAAAATTATGTTTACTTGTAGGACGTGTACCTATATTATTTTTTTTTGTTTTTTATTATGAACTGTAGGCCAACGCTTGACCACAATCTCACCTGATGGAAAGTGACGATGAGATCTAGGATGTAACGCGCTTGCCTAGAAGATGCCTGTTCACTCTTGCTTTAAAGATGTCCAGATTGTAGTGGTCCGGAAAAACAGACCTTAGCAAGGAGTATTCCTATAATAGGATATTCCTATAATTGTATAAGGGTTGGTTTAACCGTTATGTAATAAGCACGTACTACTTGCACGCTCAATTTTGTTAATCTACACCTATCTAGTAAAGTAAAGTAAGTAAAAAGATCTTTATTGTCAATAAAAAACATAGAAAACAACTAACAATAATTCTAATGAAATTTGGTATACAGATAATCTAGACCCTGAGAAAGAACATAGGCTACTTTTTATTGCGAAAAGGGGGTTGTAAGGGGTCGAAAGGGGGGTAAAAAGTTACTTTTCCACGCGGACGAAGTCGCGGGCGGCCGCTAGTACTTACATATTTAACACACAAGCTTTCATCGAATGAGAATCGCATCCATGACATTTAGCGTATGAGGAAGGATACTAGGGCTCGAGAAACTAAGTATCTAGGCTTTATCTAGACTTCCTTCCTTTTCCTAGGGTCCTTTTCTAGGCTCACGAGAGATTCGGTTCCCTTCCTTCCCATAGGTATATTCAGTCGGTTTGGATGCAGTGCTTTTCATCCATCGCTTTCCGCTCGTAAACAAATGTAAATGTAATAAAAGAATCTCATTATTCAGGTAAATTACACCCAGATACATAAAACAATTACACTTTTACACGGTTCCAATGTCACTCAGATAAATAATTAAATTAAAAGACAGATGGATAGATAGTTTGGTAAATTATAATCTTCTAAATGAAATATATATTTTAATTTTATGAAGCTCTTCTCGTATACGAATTCAAAAGATAAGATGCCTTGAGATTGATTAATGATATTCTGAATTGAAAAACCATACCAAATCGGTCTACATAATTTTTATTATCAATACGTGCGCACTCGCAGCCACTCTCCTCCAAACCCGAATAAATTAAGTTCTTCATCATTCTCCTCCATAATTTCATAAATAATCAATCAACCAGTCCTATCAAATTTAGAAAGGCGATCCCCGATACGTAATTTCGTAAACAGATCACGCGACTACCACCGAGCCTGATAAATATCACACCTTAAATACAAAGACTTATATCATCATACAAAAGCGAAATGCTAATAGTGCATCTTAACACAATTAAAATACCGATGAAACAATACAAAACAATGAGACGACACCGGGCCGCATTCTCGAATTCCGAGAGACAAGAAAGTATCAAATATTATACGTTGGACACACCTGAAGCCAGACAGCCCGGCATGCATATGAAGAGACTGATAGGGTGCTGCGAAGAGCTGCACACGTTCGGCAGGGTATCGTGTGGGACAACGTCTTTATGATGAGGGGACAAGGCGCAAATTGACTGGACTGGGAAGAGGTGGCGGTAGAGATAAATTTGCAGTAAGGTTAGGGTTGGTAATGCTCGGTAAGATTGGTTGTACAAGCATGAAATTATCTGCTCTTAATAATTAAGCGGCAGGAATTTAATCGTCTTTCCGATTAAAGTATTCACGATCCAATATGTCCAAAAACCTAGTGTCGATGTATAAATGTTACAAACCCCAATTACTAACGTTAAAGTTTACGTACACAGTTAACTTTAGTTACAATTAAATTTACTAACTCGATTAAAAATATAACTTAGCTTAGCCAGTAGGCTAATTACTTTCTTGTGTGCAGTTTTCCTAACGACGCTTTTCCTTCGTGATTAAGTTTGCACACATTCATAATTATTTCTAATAAAAATACATGCATTGAGCTTTTCTTGCAATTTACGCTCGGGAATATACTACGGGTTTGAAGGCAAAAGATATAATTAACACATTATTTAGAGTTAGATTTAGAATTGTTATAATGAACGACTTTTTCGTTCACCACCGATCTACGGTATTAAAAGGAACTGAAAACTCAATACTTGCTGGGATTCAAACTTAAGACTTCCCTTTCATAAGGCGCAGGTTACTTACCCTCTTATTACAAATCGCGAACTAAGGATAGTCCCGGAACAAATATCGCGTCAGCCCCTTTTCACATTGCGTGTTGGAACGGGATGACATGAGCTTTAGAACGGTAATAACTTCGTGATTTATAATGAGGTGGTTAGTATTTAGAATTGGAACGGAATCTTAGCGTCTGTGCTATCGCTCATTATGTGCACTCAAGTGTAAGAAATACATTTAAATAATACAGTCGTTATACCTTCCAGATTCGGCTTGAGAATCTCCTCTCCCAATCGACAACCCTACCATACTTGCAAGATAGTATCACTACGTACGTTAGCAAGAAACACATTCAAGAGAAACGGCCGATGTTGGACCGAATCGAGACAAAGCTCTGTGACATCCGATAACGATCGGCCCGACGACGCCCAAACGCTCGGGCAAATTATCGATTCATAAAAACATCGAATTTAAATTATGGAAGCGCGTTTATCGATATTGTTAGCGATAGGGTAGGCCAGTTTGCGAGTGTTTTGTTTGTTGTGCCAATGTCAAGGTTAGATCTATACAGGGTAAGATATAATAGAGCGGGGGCTGTAACACATCCTCGCTCATCCCTAGTCGAAACGCAGCCTAAGTCTGCAAAGGACCAACTACATTACGAAGCCGTTGTATTTAGTAAGTAACCTTACTAACTTAACTTACTTAAGAACTTACAAATACAAACCATTTATTGCATTGATGTTGTGAATCACAGGTGTTGAAAATAATTAAGGTTCAACGTGAACCCTGTTGGGGCACAGCAATATCTTAAAAACTACTTATACTCAGTATCAAAAACAATAAAATTCTATATAAAATTTAACAAATAATTTACAATTTTTAAGTAACACTATAATCTTTAACACTCGTCTGCCACCTATCCTATAAATAAACGAGACATTTAGAGGCATAAAACTGCTAACTTCCAGACTTCGGATGACACGGAGCATTTGCCTCTACAATGTCTTTCCACGATGTTTTCCTGAGTTTGATATTTCTGTACCACTGACGCAAAGTCCCCAGCAAGAGACTAGTTGCACCATCAGGCAGTAAGGCAGCCAATTCTCTTCTTACATAAAGGAGTTACAAGTGGATTTGAACAACAGCTGTGCTGCTGAGAATCGAACTTTTATCCTGCCGTATGGACCATGTAGCAACCATTGGCCGTGTGGTACCGGCAGAGTAGAATAGGCCACCCTCACTCTCACCGAGGTGTCGTAAAAGGCGACTAAGGTAAAGCTGCTGGCATGATCATCAGCACCCAGAGAAGGAAAACTCTGCATTTATATCAAAACCCTCGCCAACCCGTCTGCCAAGCGTGGTGAGTATGGCAATTACCCCTCATGTGATTGAGGGAGGCCCGTGTCCCAGCAGTGGGGACTTAAATGGGCTGATATGGATGGACCATGTATGTTTTTACCCACTGTGCTACCATTGCTCTTAGGGATTTACCTGCAATGACGGAGGTTCGGGACGTGTAATTGAAAGATGTTCTGCGTTATGTCTGTCTCATTTATTACGTACTAACTAACTTATATACTAGCCTAACCTAGGGGCGAGGTGCGTCACACACTACATACCACACTGGCGGAGCGTTTTCAAAGCGGAGCGAAGACGTAGCGAACACGTCGCGTTTTTCTGCGTGGCCGCCACAAAGAAACAGAGGCGTTCAGACTTATCTCCGCGGCGAATCCGCTGCGTCGTCGCTCCGCTTTGAAAACGCTAGCAATCCGCCAGTGTGGCTACTCCTTTAAGCATAGACTTTAGCAAATGGTTCTGAAGTGTGTATCTGGTGACAGAATGGTCACTGCGGCCACCGCCTGCGCGCGCCTATCGCGCCGTCCGTCACACAATATCGCGCAATCATGTCGCGGTCGGCGGCGCGAGCGCAACTTTGTCTGTGGTAGTTCATTCATATTTCTCGGGAAGTTGTAGAAGGTAGTGTGGCCAAACTATCAATGGTGTTTCTAGGCAAAGATTTATTCATCCGATACTGAACACACGACGTAATAAATAAGTAGGTACCTAACTATATTGGTATTATTCGTGGGGTCATTCAGTGTTTGGGATCACAAGCTTTAGAGATTGCAGTTTCATACAACAAATTACTTCCGAGGCCCCCATTAGGATACAATTTGTCAAAGTTTGGATTTGGATCTCTTAAAACAACTCTAACATATGTGCAGAAAACGAAGATTTTTTTTGTATTTTGTAATAATATCATCTATGTACGATTTTTATATTTGTAAACTTGAACATAAGTAATATACTTAGATAGATATAAAATCATCGAACCACACGCAAGCGATTGTCATTCCATCCCCATCATCTAGATGGATGGCGGTCTTCTGTGGCGCAACTTTCTACCACGTACCTCAGTTCTCTGAAACGGTTTTTTGCCTGCGGGCGTATTTCCCGACGGCTACGACTTAGGGACCTTCAAGAGAAGAGCGTACTCCTTGTTAAAAAGGCCGGTAAGAAATTAGCGATCTCTCTAATTTCGCGGATGTTCAATGTTTATGGGCGGCGATGATTACTTTCCATCAGGTCACTCGTTTGCTCGTTTGTCGCCTCTAGCATGAAAATTAATCAATCTTAATCCAGTGCTTTCCTGGGGTAGATAGTCTTGGTAGGGACCAACAAGAAAAAATGAGGCTTATTATTTGACTTTTCTAGTTCTACTTAACTAAACTCAGATTTAGTTACATATATTCAGTAACAATTTCACTTTTTATTTTTGCTTTTGTTTTATGAAAAACAACTTTGAAACACGATTGAAGTTAAAGTGGTTTATTCTATTATATACAAATAAGTTCACTACGTCTACACTTAAGTAATGCATGTATCGCGAGATAGAAGGCAAACGGTTTATCACTTACAAACTACATCGTAGGCCACGGCGATGCGCGAGCGCGACCATGCGACGCGCCGCGACATCGTCGTGTCATTTCGCGAAATATCGCGCGAGTCCGCGAGTAATCGCGCGCGGGGATCGCGCCGCGCGGCCACCCAGCGGCGATGCGGCGATAGCCACACCGTCGCGGCTCACACCGAACTATCTGTTGAGAGTGAGGGTATTTGTAAGTGGCATAAATAGGTACATACATACACATGAAATTATACAAACAGTCGCAGTAAAGGCCGGCAACGTATCTCCACTCCCTCTGGTGTGACTGATGTCCATGGGCGGCGGTGATCACTTACCATCAAATTACCGTCGAACTTTTGTTTTCTCAATACTGTTAATATTAACATAAATACATAGAACTGACCATGCTGTGTATAAAACCACAGATGTCTTTATAAATATCTTCAAGGATTTTCGAGATCCTTTCCTAGATATAAAGCTTCGTGACGAAGTTTGTCATTACATAAATAAAAAATAAATCATACAATTAAACTGCTAAACATGATTCAGGCTCGGCCACATCATCACTTGGAATCAGGTGAGATTGTAGCCAAATGTCTGGCTATTCTAATAAAAAAAAAACATTATATTTCCTCGACTGTACATGTCCTCGGATACACTGTGGTGTAACACACGTCCAACCACGCAAACTTTAACCTTGCATCCACAATACTCTTTATAGCCACCCCTTTAGGACCCTTTTGCGGCTCCAAACTCATCCCGCAAGTCCCGAGCTAAGATTTGTCAGTTTCCTAGAAGCCCGGCGCGCGCGCACGACCCCGCCATATCACTTACAACAAAATAATGCACACTATGCAAAGGATTTTGTAGAATGATGGGAGATGGGAAGCGAAGTTGATTTTTTTTTCATGGACTATGGATTTTGTGAAACTGAAAAGTTAAAAAGTTGTCCCAGTTGATCTCATTTTATGGTATTATCCGTTTAACGTTTTATGCTTTTCCATTTCCATTTAATAAAGAATGAAAAAAATTAATATTTGATATATCATCATTTGCATCATTTACAAAAAAAATATGTATATAAGAATCTGTGATTCCGCTGTTGGTTCTAATATCCGTAACACAGGTGCTTGAGCTACCTATTTCGGAGTCAGATCAATCATATCATCTCAAACATAGAACATCAGCCCATTCTACCAGTCCATTATATTCAGTCTAAATTATATTAAATCTAAACTCAATTGAACTTCATTTGAGTACTCATATTTACAGTTACTTGCGATGAGGGAAAACATTGTGAGGATACCTGCAAGTTTCGGAAAAAGTTTCGGAAACGTGTAACCATGATTCAGTTGGTCTGGTTCCCCTGTTAAAGGGTTGCGAAGGTCAGACGGCAGTCGCTTCATTGTAATTACCAGACCCCCCCCCCCCCCAATCCTGAATCATGGTCTAAGCGTACCCTGGGCTGGACGCAACTGGGAATTACACGCTAAGATGAAGAAGAATGTACAATTACTTGCTTTTGCTTATAGTGTTGACTTCATAATAGAAGGGGAACTTTCGATATAATAACACCCACTAAAACGATCTTATGGTTCATTCCCGATTGATTTGACGACCCGTTTGGAACAGTGGTAGTGAACGCTGCCTTTGGTCCAAGGGTTGCGGGTTCGATCCCCGCACAGTACAAACATTTGTGTGTATGAACATATCTGTTTGTATTAGTCTGGGTGTTTGTATGTATTATAAGTATGTATTTACAAAAGAAAAGTATTATATGTATATATTTGTAATTCCGCTGTTGATTCTGATATCCGTAACACAGATGCTTGAGCTACCTATCTCGGAGTCAGATCAATGTACGTGATGTTGTGAATATATTTATTTTTTATTTATTATTATTCCATCGTTTACCATCAGTTGATCCATCAGCTCGTCTGCAACCTATCATATAAAAAAAATCAGTAAACCCTCTTTTCTCGAGTCGCAGACTCTACTCATAAACTTCTCTACAACACATCTACCTAAATGAGTCTTTAAATTTTCGAGTTGCGTCTATGTATAGCTTTTCAAACCTCGATCGTAACATCCCTTGACGTAATATTTTAGCACCTTAGAGTAAGCACTATTAGAGGAAGCGAGCGCTCGGCCATCGCTAGCATTCAGGTATCGCTGCGGTCGAGTATCGCTGCGCCCGGCTATCGCGGCGCTCGGCCGGCTCTATCGTATCGCTAATAATGCTTGTCGCTGCACTTCCGACCGATCAAGGGCCATTCTGCACCGTATTAATTAAACTATCCGGGTAATCGGCCCGTTCATGAGCGCTAGTCAAAAGGTGTTATGATGAGCTTACGAGTACTTTCTGAACATGGTTTGTTTATGATTTTGCTTTCTTTTTTGTACAACGACGTGCTCCTAATGATAACTTTAAGAATAAGAATAAAGAATAAAATATGTTTATTGCCTTAAATACATATGCATAACAAAGCAAGTAGGTCTATAATAAGCATATGGACGTGGCTCAGCTTGTGCTGCCACAGAATTATACAATCCTGGCAGCGCTGGTTTTCAGCCAATCCAGCTTCTCTGAGAGTGTAAGGCGAGAAGGTGAGTTTATGAAGAGTAGTAAGTACTGAAGAGAGGCTCGACGTCATCACTAGATGACGTATAAGAGATAACATGATTTCAATTATAATTAATATATCATTATCTGTACACGAATAATGGATTCAGATACCTTTCTTAACAAGATGTACCTCGCTTGCGAAAAATTCGAAATATGTTCGATACTTTTTGCTGGTCCCGGGAATCTAATCCTAGAACCCGAGATCACGGCTCGGTGGGTTGTAAATATGAAGACAAAAATTAAGTTAAATGGTCAAAGGTTATGAAACACTGCACTAGACCAACAGGGTGTTTCATTTTCGAATTATGTCAAAGTGAACTCACAAACTTATGTAAATGTGTGCGGTGTGTAGCAGGACCCCGCGTGTGCACTGTCTTGTGTGTTATCGCGCGCGTCCAGGCTATCGACTCTCATTTTATAGGTCGTGTGTGTGTGTGGAGCTATGTTACCGTTCAACTTGTATGATGATAAATAATGATGTTACGTGTAAGTCGTATTCCATTTTACGAATTCTTTTGCAGTTGTAATTGGTAAAAGAAATGAGTGGAGAAATTTTGAATTTTAGAATTACCCATTCATTTAAACTTATTCATATCGTAGAACAGTAAAAATATAGTTAGCCTAAATACTGTCCCACTGCAGGGGAAAGGCCTCCATCATAAAAATCAAGTTATCGCTACTATGATGGGAGTAGACTTAATCACCACGCTTGCCAATATTGATGAGAATATCAACAGCTCATGTCCATGATTTTAGGTGTGTTATTTACTTAAGAATTGATTCAGTGTTTTTGTTTATTGATTCATTTTATTTTATTTTTTTTTGGTTTTGTCATAACTGTATACCTTACCTAACTTTTGGGTAAGTTTTGTTTGTTGTACAATAAAAAGTATCTATCTGTCTTCATGAAATAGTCCTACAAAACCTTATTGAAAATTCCTTTAAAAATGAAAGCAACAAAACGTTGAAGTGATCGTTTTGTGTATTGTAGCAAATTGTCCTTTCCCGCAAACAAAGCGGAGGGGTCTATCGCGCGCTCGCACGCCCTCCGCCGATAGCGCCCGAGGCGGCGGCTGTTTCAGGAACTAGCTTTTTGTTTACCCGATCGGTAAGGGTTAACAATAACAATTTTGCGTGTTTTACGTCATGTGTTAATGGTGAACTTGATTTCTACGAGCGGGTCTCCTGATGGAAAGTAATCACCGCCTGAATGCATGAACAGAACATGCTCTAGATTAGATGAGTCGCTGATGCGCTGTTGGCCTTTAAAAGGAGTTAATTATAAATAAATACATATTTCACAACATCACATACATTCATCTGATTCCGAGATAGGTAGCTGCAAACACCTGTGTTACGGATATAAGAACCAACAGCGGAATTACAAATATATACATTTGATACTTTTCTTTTGTAAATATATACTTAGTATTTATAGAAAACACCCAGACATGTTCACGCACACAATTAGCACAGAGAGCGATGGTAGCTCAATGGACACGAACGCGCCTTCCACGCAGGTGGTTGAGGTTCGAATCCGAGCATGCGCCAATGGTTTTTTCAAATCTATGTGCATATTTCTACCATTACCATCTGCTCGGCGGTGAGGGAAAACATCGTGAGGAAACCTGCACGTTTTGGAAAAAGTTTCTGAAACGTGTAAACTTGATTCAGTTGGTCTGGTTCCCCTGTTAAAGGGTTGCGAAGGTCAGACGGCGGTCGCTTCATTGTAATTACCAGACCCCCCCCAATCCTGAGTCATGGTCTAAGCGTACCCTGAGCTACCCGGTTCCTGAGTCAACCGGGTATTACACACTAAGATGAAGAAGATGTTCATACACACAAATGTTTGTACTGTGCGGGGATCAAACACGCAACCCTTGCACCAGAGGCAGCGTTCACTACCACTGTTCCAAACGTTCTATAAATACACTCCCTTAAGGTCCCCAAATCAGAACCGCCTAGTTATATTAATGAGGATATACTAATTTTAACTAAGGTTTATCTTATTTAGTCTTGTTAAATAAACACGAGTAAATATCGGATATCACATACCACCACTACCACATAAATCAGACTTTCAAGTTAACACGTTAACACGTTATGGGTTAAAATTGACGAAGCAAGTATTTTTTTATGTGACAGGTGGCAGACGAGCAAATGGATCGCCTGATGATAAGCGATTGCCGCCGCCCATAGACATCCGCGACACCAGTGGAGTAACAAGTGCGCCGCCAATCTTTAAACCCTCCTTTCCCCTGGATTGGGCCCCCACTACCCTCACTCACGCAACGAAACACAGCACAGCGCTGATTCACGCCGGTTTTCTGTGAGGCCTGGTATCATTTCGGTAGAGCCGGCCTATTCATGCCGAAGCGTGGCTCTCCCACGATCCTATGTTCTGTTTTAGCCCGTGAGAGAGCAGTGGTAGCGGCTTAAAAATATAAAAATAAAGAGAAAATAACTTATAGAATTAATTTTACGATATTTTGAAGGCTTCAACGCGCCTTTCGATATCAAGTCCATTTGCCAAATTGACTCATGTCAAATTCCAATTCGATGCACGAAAATATTTTGAGATATCATAATATCAAGAAATAACTTTAACACTGGATCAGAGTGGCATGTCTTTAGTTACGCTGAGGACATGCATTCTGATTAAGTGTAACATGGCGGCACTCTCTCCATTAATAATTGATAATCAGTAATAATTTCCCACTTGTTTACTGTTTCCTGGAACACCAGAATGTTTAAATCATATTTAGTTTCCCGAAGCTATTGTTACAACCATAGGCGGAGACTTATTATTGGCACTATTTTTTCTTATTGATATAAGTTTAGTGTATTATTTAGCTGTTAGTCTTCCAAATAATAAATAAATAAAATAAATCATAAAATTTAATTCAATAGACACGAATTTTACAGCAGTTTCTTCTAATCGCACAAATACACACGCGGCTTATAAAAGTTGGGTGATAGCAGCTGGGCGGGAGCGATAGGGCGGTGCAAGAATGTATGAAGTTTCATACATCTAGAACTGAATTATGGCTTTCTCTGGACTGTAAATCACAGATGACAATTCTTGAGACGTATTTAACGGACTGCAAACAAAAAAGAAGTTTTTTTAATGAATGAATGAATACTTTTATTGCATTCAAAATAAAGTATGAAACTTAAAACTAGGATATGTTTTTTTTATGATATAGGTGGCAGACGAGCCGACGGATCACCTAATGGTAAGCGATTACCGCCGCCCATGGACACCTGGAACACCAGTGGTGTCACAAGTGAGCTGCTTACCTTTTAACCCCCCTTCCCCCTCTGGGCCACGGGTACCTCACTCACGCAGCGAAATACAGCGTCTGTGAGGACGTGGTATTACTCCGGTCGAGCCGGCCCTTCATTCATGCCGAAGCGTGGTTCTCTCACTGTTAAGTGGGCGAAGTCATAGGCATATAAGGCCGCCTTCGTTGTGGATGTACAACGAAGGCGGCCTTATCACTATGAGCAATCTTTTCCAGGCAACCTTTGGGTAAAGGAGACTTGATGAAGGTGTAGGGCGGTGCAATCTTAATATTTACATCTTACACAGATACACAATGATTTTGTTTCTAGACATTTTTATTTCCAGAAGTTGTGAACTGCATGTACTACTGTTGTTAACTGAGCTACCGAAGATGAATTTTATTCGAATTGGTGCTCCAGTACTCTCATTCACTGAAAGCAACACACTTCGAACTTTCAGACGCATATTTCATCATCATCATCATCAGTAACCCACACTCGTCCACTGCTGGACATAGGTGTCCCCTAATGCACGCCACTGCTTCCGATTTTTGGCCACTCTCATCCAGCCCACACCAGCCAGCCTTCGAATGTCATCATCCCATCTTGTCGCAGGGCGTCCAACACTACGCTTACCGAGTCACGGTCTCCACTCAAGGACTCTACGGCTCCAAAGGCTGTCAGTTCTGCGGCTAATATGACCAGCCCACTGCCACTTTAGTTTGCTAATTCGGTGGGCTATCTAAATCATTTTAATTATTATTTTGTGATTAGTGATGGTGATAAGTAATCTATGATCAGACGGATCACTTGATGGTAAGAGATTGCCGCCGCCCATGGGTGTTCATGAACACCCGCAACACCAGTGGAGTCACAACCAACCTTTACTCCCCCCTTACCTCCCCGGTTTGGGCCTCCGGTACCCTCGAAACATAAGTATCAGCCTATAAACTATCCCAATGCAAGGCAAAGGCCTCTATCATAGACATCAAGTTAACGCTAGTATTATGGGTTTAGGCTTAATCACCACGCTTGCCTAATGAGGGTTGGTGATCAAAAACCCGAGCTATGTTCGAAAAATTCGAAACATAGTCTTCGCTCGACCCAGGACCTCGAGATCACGGCCCAGTACTTAAACCACTAGACCAACAGGACATTTCGAAACACACACAAACCGAAAACGAATCGATATAAAAAGGAAAAATATATTTTTGAAGTAACTGAAAGAAATATTAATTAAAAAATGTTATTTATAGCCTAAATAAATTCTATGATGATAAAATATTATTATTAGTTCCACGTTCACAACTATAAATATTTATGTTGCTATGCCTAACAGGTAACAATTTTATTCCACTTTTTATCACATTCATGAAATGCAATAAATGCTTTGACTGTGACTTTGCCTTTACAAAATCACGTTTGTATCAATTCGAATCCAATATCTTAAAAATAAAATAACCCTTTCTAATTCAATATTTATAACAGTTTATCCCAAAGATCGCACAAACACATACGGCTTATAAAACTCGGGCGGCGATAGCGGCTGGGCGGGCGCGATAACGTGGAAGACATTGCATCGGGCGGCCGCCGCACGCCGCCGCACTCCGCCGCACTCCGCCGCGCCGCCTTATCGCCGCCGCGCAGCCTATCGCGCCCCAACCTATCTCTAGGGTTTTGTGCCTCAGTTTTGATAAAGATGTGTTAGGTGGTATTGAGGGGTATGAATTTGTCGTGTTGGAACTTGGAATGTAATTGCGAAAAATCTTTGTGGTTAATGTTAGAAAAGTAATTTTTGTGCGCGGAGAAACGTTACTATTATAAGCAAGCAAACAAACTCTGTAACTAGGAAACAAAGCACGGACCTTAGTCTGTGGTATGTAATTAACCAAAAAAAAAAACATTGTAGTTGGGAGGTTTTTTTTTAAATTTAGATTTAGGTTTAATTTTAAAACAATCATAGCTAGTTAATAGCTGATTGGTTGGTTTAGAGAAAATCTTGTAAATAGTTAAATTTTCTAAAAAGAGAATATCATTTCGAACTGATTGGAAAATGCAGTTTTTTTTTACTTTTTAGAGCCAATTAGCAAATAAAATCGCGTATGATATTGGCCAAATAGTAAATAAATTTGCCGTAAATATTAGTAACACCCACTTACGCTACTTAATTGCAAAAGCGAATAGAAGAACATAATATAAATGTAGACTAGTTTACAAGTAAATATAAAAATTATATTACCTACCGTATTCATATAAAAATTCTAGCAAACTTTTGGTGACATCGTAAAAAAATATTTTAATGGTGTTTTTTTTTTGGAAAGTTATTTAGAGTATCATCAGAAATGTCTGGCAATGCATGTATAGATTCTTAGAAACGGTGTATACACCCAATGCACAGGGTGCATTTGTTATCAATTTCCTTCAAACCACCGATTACATTTTACGACAGTTGTGTTATCCGTGAATCATACTCGGCGATATCCTTCGGCCACGTATCGCTACGTCTTTCAAATGCACATGATTTATACCCAAAATACTTAAATAGTTTTATAGTAGATCATCATCATCATTTCAGCCAATAGACGTCCACTGCTGGACATAGGCCTCCCCCAATGTTCTCCAAACAGATCGGTCATGTGCCGCCCGCATCCAATGGATTCCCGCGATCTTCACCAGATCGGTCCACCTTGTGGGGGCCTGCCACGGCTGCGACTTCCTGTACGTGGCCTCCACTCGAGGACCTTTCCGCCCCAACGGCCGTCTGTTCTCCTCGCTATGTGCCCTGCCCATTGCCACTTGAGGCATGCAATCCTTTGGGCTATGTCTGTGATCTTAGTTCTCCTGCGGATCTCATCATTACTGACAGCCACAAATTTACTTAAAATACAGTATTATTTTTATTAGCAGCGATTTCTTCTAAACACATTTTAAGTAGAGAAGAGAAACAGCGTATATTGCATAACCTAAATAGGTATAATGTGAATGTTATTCTCGGCGCAGTTAAATTATTTTATTTTACATTATTGAATAAAGCCATAAGGAATAAAAATATAAATCGGAATTTGGATATTTGGTGATTTATGGGTGTTTTACAAATTAATGTGTTATTTTGTAAATATTGATATGATCTCACATTAATTAAATCACGCTTTCGAATCTTACAAAACTACTGCAAAACAAGTGCACACCCTAATATTATTTCCGGTAACCCTCAGAATTTAGATTTAATAATGAAAGCCCGCAGCCGGGCGCATTTGATATCAATTTCCTTCAAACCACCGATTCCATTTTACGACAGTTGTGTTATCGCCGTGAATCATAGCTGCAGTGGCGATAGGCGCTGCCGCGTATCGCCGCGTTTTATAAGGTCGGCGATATCGCTCTATCGCGCCCACACGTCTGAGGGACTTTGTTTTGGAGCGGATTCGGTGTTTGCAAACGGTGGCTTTTTGATGACGAATTTTTAGGTTTGAATAGATTTCCAATTCAATACTTAATGTTGTACTACGGCCGATTTTTGATCCGTAGTTACCTTTTGGTTAAATTAACTATAGTCAAAGTGACAGCGTCAAAATGACAGCGTCAAAGTAACAGCGTCAAAGTGACGTAATTCCTTGTAATGTAACTATTAATTAAGCTAACTATTGTCCAAAAAACACATTTCGGCGATATTTGACCATTAGTTACTTTTTTAAACCATTAGTTCAGTTTAACATTAACAACGGATCAAAAAATCGGCCCTAAGCACATAAAAGTTGAAGTCACTATTACTAAAGAGTCCACCATTTGCAATATTATAACCATGACCTAATAATAAATTATTGAAATACAGAAATAATATTACCTGTTATTTGGATAATTTGAATATGTTTCATCTAAAGAAATCATAAATTATTTTTGAATTTTGCATTTAAAATTAACCGTTTTATTAAGTCATTTTATAAAGGCATTGTGCAGTCATTTTATAAAGGCATTGTGCAAATATAAAAATTAAAAGTAGAATTCGTGTTTGGAAAGATGTGACTGTTTACCGTAACATAAAAATATGCAACCTTAATACTAGATAGGAACAGTCAACAGCAGAAGTAGCTCCACATATTTCGCAGTTTGTAATTCTTATTCTGTGGAGCGTAAGAGCGAACAGTGTGCATCAACTTTTACTGTTGACTGTACTAACTAGCTAGACAAACTTACCACAGCACCTACAAACCTACTTGACGATATACCATCGTCTTCTTATAGTCCAATTAAAGATAGTAATAAAAATCGAAAACTGCACAATTCCCTATCAATCTCAAATCATTACGTGAGAAAGTTGTGGCCCACACAATGCCTTTCCCTACATTAACTTTGCACGTATTTAGTTCCTCGATAGCATCTCGATGCATTCAGACCTCTCGCAGCATTGAGGGGGCGTTCTCCCACCCTTTACCTAATAAATAACCTTTAACACCACCTCCAGAATCAACTTGGGCCTTATTAGCATAACGGTAGAGGCAATTTTGGCTTGTGAGAGTCGACTTACTTAATCTTATTTGGTGTAAGTTGAAATTTGAGGAGCTTGCGCGAATTTGGACTCTGTATTGGAGATTCTTAGTTGAATTTTGATTGGAGGGTCCTGTTGCAATAGATAACATTGTTTTACAATTGAGATGTAAGGGAAGATTCTTGGTGCGTTTATAATAAGCATTTCACGAGTTCGATCGCTGATCAGCTTGGCCTTTCTTCGCTATAGTTTGCAGCATGGCTGGTACAATGAAGGAACTGTTTTTATCTTTGAGTTGAATGGTTTAGAGAAGTTGAGAATGAGTCATGGCGATGAACACACTATTGGTACTAGCCATATTTTTTTACATTACACTAGCGACGCCAATTGAACTAAATTGTTTAAGAGTATTTTTTCAATGGGCCGGATCGACCGGAGCACGGCCTCAAAGAAAACTGGCGTGAAGCAGCACTGTTCTGTGTTTCGTTGAGTGAGTGAGGGTACCGGAGCCCCAACCCGGAGAAAGGGGGGTTTAAAGGTTAGCAGCGCACTTGTGACTCCACTGGCGTCGCGGGTGTCTATGCGCGGCAATTGCTTACCATCACGTGATCCATCTGCTCGTTTGTCACCTATCACATAAAGAAATATTATTAGTAATGTGGCTATTCGTACAAAGGTCCAACGGTAATACAATATAGAGGTTAGCGATATTTTTTCACAATTTTTTTTTTATGTGATAGGCGGCAGACTATTAGTAAGTACATTGATGTACGCCGTGTGGTCCCCGGCAGAGTAGAATAGGCCACCCTCACTCTTACCGAGGTGTTGTAAAAGACAACTAATGTAAAGCTGCTGGCATGATCATCAGCACCCAGAGAAGGAAAACTCTGCATTTATATCAAAACCCCCGCCAACCCGTCTGCCAAGCGTGGTGAGTATGGCAATTACCCCTCATGTGATTGAGGGAGGCCCGTGCCCCAGCAGTGAGGACTTAAATGGGTTGACGATGACGATGATGATGAGGCGGCAGACGAGCAGACAGATCGCCTGAAGGTACTCAATTTCCGCCGCCCATAGACACCCGCGATAACAGTATTTACTTGAAAAAAAACTATTATTTTTTTAATCTAACAAAAATTTCATACAACATCAAGTATATAAACTACTTCAAGTATTTGTACCAATTAAAAAATAGTAGTGCTTATTTACTTTGAAAATAATTTTTTTTATCCTAATTTATCGATCCTAATAACATGCACCCCATATTAACAATGTTGTAAAACTTGGAAAACATGAGTAAGACCTCATATAACTCGATATTATATCCTTACAATACGAAAAACACTAATAATTCCGGGCGTTAGCACTGTTTGGGCAGGCGAGACGTTTTTAGGCGGAACAAAGATATAGCTGTAGACTAGAAGTGATACGCTTCGAATGTTGAGTAGCATTAACGTAGCGTAGCGCTTAGAGATAATTAAGGGCCTATTTCGAGTGCTCTTCATTGAAGTCGAGTTGAAGATTTGCATGTAATCTCTAAATTCAACTTCAATGTCGAGTGCACGGGCCGGCTCGACTGGAGTTATACCACGGCCTCACAGTAAACCATCGTGAAGCTCCACTGCGCTGTGTTTCGTTGCGTAAGTAAGGATACCGGAGGCCATCCGGGGGAAAGCGGGGTATAAAGGTTGGCAGCGACACTACTGGTGTCGCGGGTGTCTATCGGCGGCGGCAATCGCTTACTACTGGTATCCGTCTGCTCATCTGCCACCTATCACAGATTAAGATTAAGTCTCATATTAAAACTTGCCTAATGAAGAAAAGTTACTATAGCAAGACTAGACTTTAAATGATAGGGATTCTTGGTCATGTTAATTGATTAATCTTTTGAGTTGTTATTCATAGTAGTCTATTAACTTTCATAATTGTATTTTTTTCTCTTCTCAATTGAAACTCTGTAACATCATCAATATTTGAAAAGAGTAACTACTGAGTTTCTTGCTGGTGTCTTCTCTGTAGAAATCGACATTCCGAACCAGCGGTAGATAATATGTACTATTTTGACATTCATAAGTGTTCTGTGTGGACCTAAATTGAATAAAGATTTTTTTATTCTTATCTTTATCTTTTATTAAAAAAAAACGAGAATTACCCCCCTGTTTTACCCGGTGGTAAAAATTTGAACTAATGTTTTTTTATGAGGAAGTGACACAGTGGCACTACTTTACTTCTACTCCTTACATTGGGAACAGGACTTGAATACAGATTATATTTACGTTTTAAAATAATTTCATTGGGATATTTATTTGAATGAATGAATAAATGAATGAATGAAAACTTTATTTGGCACAATACAAATTTCCAAAACAAGGAAAGTTAATTAGAAACATAACCTACACATAAATCATAAACGAATAGTAGGACAACATTATCCCTGTATGCGCCAAACAGGCGGCCGCTCAGCATTAGTCGGTGCTGATCCAGGAGACCAACATTATTGTGCATCTGTTGCATATCTATGCAACAGTCGCATGTATAAAATTGAGATTGAGATAGACAAAAAAGAAATAATTGAACAGATGCGCAATATGGGGGCAGGCAGATTATTTCAAACTTTCGCGATTCACTTAGATTGCTTAGTGTTTAATATGAGACGTCTTTGTAATCAAAAGTCTTACAAATATGTTTTCTTTTTTTTTTCAGGTAAGTTATCCAGTTTTTAATACACAAGTATTTTAAATAGGCCTGTTCGGCGACTAAGTAAAGGTAAGTTTGACTTATCAAGTGATCTTATAAAAGTGCTTTATCTTACATAGACTTGCTTAGTTTTTGCTATTACGTACGTTTATAAAGGATATCCTTTTTTGTACCATTCTAGCTACACTTATCTGAAAAAGCCTGGGTAATGTAACCACTAACTGGACATATTCCAGAGTTTTTTAATCACCCGTATTGACTGCACCCACCCATTGACAACCCGTTTGGAACAGTGGTAGTGAACACTGCCTTTGGTCCAAGGTTTGCGGGTTCGATCCCCGCACAGTACAAACATTTATGTGCATGAACATGTCTGTTTGTATTGTTCTGGGTGTTTTCTATGTATTAAAAGTTGTATTTACAAAAGAAAAGTATTATATGTATATATTTGTAATCCCACTGTTGATTCTGATATCCGTAACACAGGTGCTTGAGCTACCTATCTCGGAGTCAGATCAATGTATGTGACGTTGTGAAATATATTTATTATATTTATACAGTTATTTGGTTTTGTGTAACATTTACCTTCTTAGTTCTTTATATACAATTAAAAATTGTTATGCTCTCAAATAAGTGGATGAGAAGTATTGTTTTTTTTTCTATGTGATAGGAGGCAGACGAGCAAACGGATCCCTTGATGGTAAGCGATTACCGCCGCAATGTTCACCCGCGAGACCCTTGGAATCACAAATGCGCTGTCAACCTTTAACCCCCCTTTCCCCCGAATTGGGCCTCCGGTACCCTTACTCACGCAGCGAAACACAGCACAATGCTGCTTCACGCAGATTTTCTGTGTCTTCTTGAGAATAAACTGTTAAGGAACTTGGCAGATGCTCTTACACAAAGCGTTGTCGCTTCCATGTTAGGGTTTAGCTCGACGCTCGGACGTGCCGTATCTCGGCGCGCGCTCACGCGGCTCTAACGATTTATTTAGTAACGCGGTAACGACGTTTGCTCAGCGCCGCGCCACACGTCACTGTAGTGGCCCGTTTTTATCGGCTGATACGAGACACTGCACTCATAGATACACACATAATAGTGTTAAGTAAAGATACATTACTACTGAAGTAAAGATACAAGTATATAGTAGGTAACGCGGTAACGACGTTTGCTCAGCACCGCGCCACACGTCACTGGAGTGGCCTGTTTTCATCGGCTGATACGAGACACTGCACTCATAGATACACACATAATAGTGTTAAGTAAAGATACATTACTACTGAAGTAAAGATACAAGTATATAGTAGGTAACGCGGTAACGACGTTTGCTCAGCGCCGCGCCATACGTCACTGTAGTGGCCTGTTTTGATCGGCTGAAAGGACACTGTACTCAGAGATACAAACACTTATATAGAGTTTAGACCGTATGAGAGCCACGCTTGAAACGTAATGTAGGGCGCCCTCTGGCTAGGTGAGGGGGACGATCTGCGCAGGATAGCTGGCAAGAGCTGGATGCGAGAAGCCATGGATAGATCACGGTGGCGAATCAATTGGATAGGCCTACGTCCAGCAGTGGACTGCGATAGGCTGATGATGATGAGAGCCACGCTTCGGCATGAATGGTCTAGAGTAATAGTACGTAAGGGTTGGCAGTACACTGTGAGTGACTGCACTGGTTTTGCGGATGGGTGGCATGACAATTTGACAGATGACATATTACTTACCATCAGATGAATCGTCTACTCGTCTGCCACCTATCACATAAAAATGTCAAATTCACTGTCAATCACCGAAATTTTCACTACAGACTCAGTTGAAGGTACATTTTAAATCGGTATCAAAGTACGGTCGGCTGCAAAGAAATGTAAACATTTTAGTACCTTGTCATAATAGCTGATTCTGAGTTTTACTTTCTTAATTGTAATGTATAGGTATTATTGTGACAAGGTCCTAAAGTGTATACATATTTTTGCAGCTGACTGTACCAAAGCCTCCATATCTGGTGTTAAAACACCCATGGCCTGTCACTCGCGTACAAATTGAGATCTCAACACTTCGTCCACATTTGCAAGTTGCATTTGCATACGATACAGGCTATGCTAAACAGCGATAAGTGCAGCCGCTGATTTGCGCGTCACGTTTGGACCTTATTTTACAAGTCAATCTAGGGTTCATTTGCAACCCATTTGTGGGACTTTTGGATAATAGTAGGGGAGCTTAAGAGCGACGACCCGTTTGGAACAGTGGTAGTGAACGCTGCCATTGGTCCAAGGGTTGCGGGTTCGATCCCCGCACAGTACAAACATTTGTGTGCATGAACATGTCAGTTTGTATTGGTGGTGTTTCCTATTTATTAGGAGTATGCATTTACAAAAGAAAAGTAGTATATGTATATATTTGTAATCCCGCTGTTGATTCTGATATCCGTAACACAGGTGCTTGAGCTACCTATCTCGGAGTCAGATCAATGTATGTGATGTTGTGAAATGAAATAAGAGAGATATTTTGAGATTTACTCTAGCGTGTTAGATTAAAATACAGTAAATAGCATATATCTGGTTTACTACCTACAGCAAATATAAGCCTCAATGTACATAGCCTAATTATGTTCTTCAAACCGGTATTTCGGCAATGCTGATGATGATCCCAATCTCAGAGTTACTATAGTGTACAAGACTATTTAAATGATAAGGATTCTTGGTTAAATATAAATCGATTAGTCTTTTGAGTTGTTATTCGTAGTAGTCTGTTAAATTTGATAATTGTATTTTTTTGTTCTCTTCTCAATTGAAACTCTAACCTCATCAATATTTGAAGAGAGTAACTACTGAGTTTCTTGCTGGTGTCTTTTCAGTAGAAATCGAAATTCCGAACCAGCGGTAGATGATAATATGTGTACCTTTTTTGACTTTCATGTGTTCTGTATGGACCTAAATTGAATAAAGAATGTTTTATCTTTAACTTTATCAACGATCAGCCATCGACGCTGAACTTAAAGTTTCGACAAGACACCAGAGTGACACGACCGAGTGGGATCAATCGCAGAACCAATGGCTTAATGTGGATTCATCGGTCTAATTATTAACAGAAAAACTCAGGTACAAATTCTAGTTTGCCAGATATTCCCATAAGAAAAGTTTTGAAATTTTTGATGACTGAATTACTTAATTTACGATCTCCCGTTTAGTTAAGGTGCTCATAGACGAATCATGCAAAAATTAGCTCTCTATTCGAAATATAGGATCTTTTCAATCTTAATATTTATTATGATCATCAGTCTTTTGCACATCCACGGCTAAACATAGGCCTTTCACTACTTGCTTCTAAGCCCTGCCAGCCATCTTTCGCAAACAGTCACTCCATCTGGCCTGAGGACGTCCCTACTCTAAATATAGCCAGACACACCACAACCGGACCAGAACTCATTTTTTTTTTACATTATGGCAGACAAACGAGCAGACGGCTCACCTGATGTTAAGTGAATTACCGCCGCCCATAGATATCTGCGACACACGGGGCATCACAGATGCGTTGCCGGCTCTTAATTCATTTACCCCTGCAGTGGTCAGTTATGCAGCATTTTTTTATGTGAAAGCTGGCAGACGAGCAGACGGATCACCTGATGGTAAGTGATCGCCGCCGCCCGCAACACCCGTGGATTCAAGGGTGCTGCCAACCATTAAACCCCCCTTTCCCCAGCGCAGCAAAACACAGCACAGTGCTCCTTCACGCCAGTTTTCTGTGAGGCAGTGGTATCACTCCGGTCGAGCCGGCCCATTCATGCCGAAGCGTGGCTCTCCCACGGTCAAACTTTTCACTTCTATAGAAAACCATGTAACAAACTCCAATAAACGATATCTAAAACTCAATTTTTCAAATCTGTTTACGTTTCCTCGGGAAATCCGCCATCACCGCTTTCTAATTCACGGGCGCCTGCGCCATTATTAAAAACCGGTAAATAAAGTATTAGAATAAATGAGATCGCTTAATCGGCCGCGAGGTGGCGCAAGCACGGCCCCTGTAGGATCTTGTACGAACCAATTTGTATGGAAAAGTGTTGGACAATTTTTGCAGCTTTTAAAATGGAAATGACCCTTTAGAATCAATCTTGTATTAACCAATTTTATGGTAAATTGTTGAACAATTTTTACCCTTAATGGAAATAGAGTGCACTTCGATATACATCTATCTCACGCTCTAGGCTTAATGGGTTTGTTCTATGTATGTACAAAACGTAAATTTATGCAGAAAATTTTAAAATTCGGAATAAATTTAAACCTTATGGTGACCACGAAAGTGATTAGCCGGATAATGACTCATATGTATAAACATTCATTCTGTGTATATTTTTTTAAACTTTCATGGACACTAACATTACAATAATTATTTACGAGATGTCTACTATGTACTCGTACACACGGCATCACTTCGAGTTGGACTTGGGACTGTCCTTATGTCTCGAGACACAAGTATTATTTTTGCACTGTGCGAGTTGTAGGTACGGTCAGCATCAAAAGTAGCTTAACACTTTAGTACCATGTCATAGTAACGGTTCTCCCTATTATAGTCAGTTTTTAAGGGGTACGTACAAAATGTTACTTCGACATGGTACTAATGTGTTAAGCTACTTTTGATGCTGACCGTACTCGAGCTGACGCCGTCATTATAGACCGACCAAGATCAGAAGGCACTTCAGTGACATTGACATGGGGGCGCTGTACAATATTTTTTCTATGAGAAATGTCAAAAGTACTGACACTCTTTTAGAGGAAACAGCGTTAGTTCCGACTTTTGCCACGCGCCAAATAACCGTGATCGGACTGTACCATAATTTTGAATTTCCGATATTTCGGAGCTGTTGCAAGCACCATGGTCACGAAGCAACTGAAGTTTTTGCAGTCATACATGATGAACCAATACACGTGTTGAGTGTCTGGGCTCAAAGTAAATAAATTTGAAAATCTGCTCTAGCAGGATTGATATCGAATAATTCGCAGACCTACCGCTAGGCTATTGCCTCGTCGTGTTATGACTGTAGAAAGGCCAGGTCGGAGCGAGCTGCCGAGGTCCATGTAGGGAGACGAGGGGATAAAACCACCTGTTCCGTCTGATTCACTACACGTTTATTACCGCACTGTTTTGGACTGACAAAGTTAGGCAGGCGGCTCGAGGTTTCGGTACTACTTCGGTACTTGCTACTTCGGTAGCACGCATTACTAGCGCGATGCATACCTACCTATACCTATACCTTTACCTATGCATAGTGACATCACCGAAGCAAAGCCGAACCGCCTGCTTGATTGCTTTCTACAATGTCTCTGCCATAAACGTTCCGTATAGTGTGTCTTCGTTTCCATACTGAACCCCGAAATCAGCAAGTCTAAGCACGAACTTTTCGAAGAATCGTAGCGTATGCGTATCGCAACTCGGTAGCATTTTTATAATAACTAAAGAGCCCCCTCTATCATTCGTAAGCATAACTACCTTCTCTTTCATTAGGAATTAAAAGGTGACAAAATATTGAGTGGGTACACTTCGAATACCTTGAATGTTCATGCTAACCCCTCTGTGTACGCGCTATATATGTGTGCGTAGCCTGTTTTGTATGAAAAACATTACCGAAATGTTGTTTACATTCACTCATAAACTATCAAAGCATACAATATTAAATCACGTATTGTTAACACCTACCACAGGAAAAGGTCCAACGACAAGAGCTTTAACAACAAGTAAACAAATCATCGGACAGCGAGCCCTTCCGTAGTAAAGGGCTATCTATCGCCGCCCGCCCTAGATGCTATCGGCGCCCGCCTAATTGAATGTACAGGTGCGACGACTATTGCCGATAGCTTGGCCCTTATTACCTTTCCAATTGTGAATGAAATGTACGTGGATTCTGTGGGGTGGAACGTAACGTGTCGGCTAAAGCAATTTGAAAGTTTCAAATTTTAATTTAGTAGGTTTTAGTGTACAAATTTATTTATTTATTCTTTATTGCACAAGAAAATAAAGTACAATTGGCGGACTTAATGCTATACAGCATTCTCTACCAGTCAACCACTAGGCGATGCAGAAATATGTATGACGGCTAAATAAATTTATATCCATAAACATACACGTGAGTAATATATAATATGACTAAATATACATACATAACTGTATAATACAATAAACCTACTTATACTACAATAATTTAATTATAAAAAAAACGAAAATTTAGTGCTTTTGTGCACTTAAATGTACAAATTGACAATTTTATACTAAACGGAAAGACTTGCAGCAGACCGAAGGGTGTATTTGCTGCTACGAGTATTTAGTCCGAGTATTACAGTTACTTCCCTTTAATCCTACTGACCATTTTGAATTTTTAGTTATGTTAAATTACCCGAAAATTGACGGAACACCGTCTGCCGAGAGTCTTAGCAGTAGTATAATATTTACGACCCGGGAATCCAACCCTGAACCAAAAGCATAACCATCTCGTCGTTATAAGGTACGCCTCACTAGCCACAGCACCACCGAGGTAGTAATGAAAATACGTTTAAAAACTAACAACGTACGTTGTTATAAAGGCATGATAAAATTCACTGTTCTCTTAGTCGTAAAGTAAGGGTAACTATTTCTCCCCGCCCAGAGATTCTATCGGCGTCCGCCTAATTGAATATACACACTCAGGTGCCGCGCTAATCACCCCATACAGCTCAGCATTAACTACTGGACTCTTGATTCGTAATACACTAAGGAAATACTTACATCCGACACTATGAATATGCATTGATCTTAGAGGTATGATGACTATGAGATCAATAAGAAAATAAGGATAACTATTACTCCCCGCCCAAAGATTCTATCACCGCCCGCCTTATTGAATATACATAACACACTCAGGTAGGTTGCTAATGAACTCTTACTTACAGTTAAAAATATAAGATAAGTTTTCGCTGGTTTTCTTCAATTGATTGAATTTTCAAAGAGGTGCAATATACATATAATTTTATCCTTTTTATTACTGTCGTGGATACAATACTATTTTTCTAACCTGTTTCCCCTTACTGATTAATATAAAATTTACTTCATATATATAAGGGGGCTTCATTCGTGATACTCATTATGAGGCTTCTGCATTAAAACGACAAAACGAATATAAAATAATATTAAAAACAAAATTTATAAAGATAGGATTTTGGCTGTCCATATATATTTAAAATATTTATAAGATATTTTTCTTAAGACTGTACTAAAAAAAATAAGATTCTTTAAAGACACCAGCTAAATCTTAAACTATCAAAGCAACCGATGAAAATCACCTTTCAATTATCAAACCACACACTGCCTCGGAAAAATTTACGAGAGACGCCGGGCGGTTTATAAAGCCAGCTATCACAATGTGGAGGAAGCGGCCGGCGCTAACGCGACCGTAACGCCCTCTAACGGCCGCCAGAGGCCGTTAGCGCTATCTGCGATGCAGGGCGGGCGGGGCGGCCGGGGCGGCGGGGCGGAAGGCCACCTGCCCTCGCCTTAATGCGTCCGCACTTGTTTACCGGACGAGAGATATGTTTCCTGATCAGCTGATAACGAACCAAATGGCTTTAGAATTTGTTTAATGGTATCGGATTTGTATCTGGCATTTAAAACGGCGATTCAAAGCAAAATATCCTATAGGCATCAAAATACAGTATAGATCCCCAGCTCATGGCGAATCAAGCTCTTACAAATTTTGTCGGCTTAGTAACGCGTTCAGTAGTTTAGTTGGTAGAATAGCCAGCCTGAAAGAGGAAGACGTGGGTACAAATCCCGAAGGAACGTGCGATGAAATTTTTAAGTGCGTTATTTGCTTTAGATCCTATGAATTCTCCAGCATCTAAAATCTCACTTTACGTTCATTAAATAAGTTGTGGTATTAGTAGAATGACACAAACATTTAATTATGAATGCCAACTAAACTAAACCTTTGGTCTAAGTTTATATTATGCTAACTATGAGAAGGTATACTCTAGCTGTTCCTAACTTCTATCCGAAGTCAACATAACATGTTAATTTCTAATCTTCAAAGATATAAAATTTTTGGAAATATTAAAGACAGTAACAAATGATAAAATATGTTAATTAGACAGTAGTGATTATCCTACTATGATGCAGGGCGGGCGGGGCGGATAGCCACCTGCCCTCGCCTTAATGCCTTCGCAGTTGTTTACCGAACGAGAGATTCCTGATCAACAGATACCAACTAAATGGCTGTAGGATAGATTTTACACTTGTTTTAATGGCATCAGATTATTTGTGATAATTCATCAGATGTTTGGGCCGGTGACACCGAAACAAAGCAACCAACTACGCTAGCTTCCGATGCTCTTACCGTTTATGTCATTTTGACACAATCCTCTATTAAATACTTACAAATACGTGACATTCGATGGGGCAAAAAGGTCCTCGAGAGGAGGCCGCGTATAGGAGTTTGAAGCCGTGGCAGGCCCCCCACAAGGTGGACCGACGATCTGGTGAAGGTCGCGGGAATCCCTTGGAATGCGGGCGGCACAGGACCGATCTGAGTGGAAATCATTGGGGGAGACCTAAGTCTAGCAGTGGACGTTTATTGGCTAAAATGATGATGATGATGACGTGACATTCACACAATCTGATCAGATCTGAGATTGCAATAAAATTGATTAGAGATAGTATACTCGTATCTTTACTTAGATACATTAAGCCTAATCAGCATTGAAGAGCCTCCAGTAAAACCCCTTTTTATCAGCATTTATTGTTTTTTTTATAAACACAAAAATAATCAATCTGATCATGTTTTTGTCAGCTATTATCAATATAGGGAGAGTGGGGCGGAAGGCCAACCGCCCCAACATCTTGCTACAATTTTCCGGATTGAACTGACCAGTCGAAACTAGTTTGAGACTGGTCGAAAGAGTTCAATCTAATAATAATTTAGAAAACTGGACCAAAATTAAAAAATATTTAAGTTTTCCCATAATTAAGACTCTAAATTATTATTTTTTTTAAGAAAAAATGACTCCGCGATGAGCAACCTGCTCAAGCACCTGTGTTACGGATATCAGAATCAACAGTGGGATAACAAATATATAATATATATAATACTTTTCTTTTGTAAATACATACTTATAATACATAGAAAACACCCAGGCCAATACAAACAGACATGTTCATGCATGCGTTTGTACTGTGCGGGGATCGAACCCGTAACCCTTGCACCTATTTGTATTCTAAATTTGAAGCTTCTTTGTCTGCTAGAAGTGCCGCGGACTTATAATGATCGGTGAGTGTTTAATTTTTAGCTACTAAACCTGATCTATTTAAACAACTTCGGGGTTACAACCTATCGACACACTGACTCACTCACAAATGGGACACCCTTAGAAAAACGCATAAGCAATTACCACGTGGAGCTTTGCTGAAACCCCATAATCGGTCATTACAGCCCGCAATAAAACACAAGGTCGTTAAAACTGTTAACAGTCGTCGCGGTAAACGTTTATGTGCCTCAACCGGCTCGGAACCCGGGCCCTTAGGACTGATCCGGATGCAATGAAACGTAACAACTTTGTTTTCTTTATTTTAGGGTTGATTTTCTTTCACCCGTTTTGCGTAAGGCGGGGTGATTTGAGCACATGTACAAACAACGTTGGGATAATACTTGACCCTGAATGCCAATTTTCTTAATGTTTAAGGAAACAAACACATTCAGCCTTAAAAAAAACTTTTTAAAAAGTAAAACTGCATTTAAAGTGTTTCTAAAGATTACTAGTCTTGCCCGGGAATCATTTTATTCTACGGTATTAGACTATTTTTATTTACTTTTGTAATTAAAAGACCTCTCAATGATAGAAACATCGTTGAAAGAATTACTTGATTCTCATTTAAACTACCTGAGATATTACAACTTTAAAATCACATTATTTTGGGCAAACCCAAAACGCCCCATACAAATGGCTCTAAGATGTGACGTCACACCTAAGTATTTTGTTGGTGCAAATTGTATGGGTTATTCAATAGTATAATTATTTTTCAATAATTTCATACTTTTAAAATGAACTTTCCCATGAATCTTTGAATGACCATAAACCGGCTAGATGTTATCTTTTTAATTGAGAATTTTTGCTATTGGCACATATTTACCTATGTTTTGATAAAATATTAATATTTTGTAAAATCTCCAGATTAGCCTCATATACCCTTTAGAATCAAACTTCACTTATAATACATAGCAAACACCCAGACCAATACAAACAAACATGTTCATGCACACAAATGTTTGTACTGTGCGGGGATCGAACCCGCAACCCTTGTATCAGAGGCAGAGTTCACTACCACTGTTCCAATCGGGTCGTCGAGTCAATAAACAATGAGTCTTAGACTCGTCTGTCGTATTTTAAGATATCTAAGATATATTTTTATATATTATTATATTTAAGATACATACAACTTTTGAATTCGTATAATTTCTCGGTGGCAGTCGAGCAGACGCATCAACTGATGGTAAGCGATTTCCGCGACGCCAGTGGAGTCACAGGTGCGCTGCCAACCTTTAAACCCGACTTTTCCCCGGATTGGGCCTCGTAGCCTCACTCACGCAGCGAAACACAGCATAGTGCTGCTTCACGCCAGTTTTCTGTGAGGCCGTGGTCTTTCCGGTCGAGCCAGCCATTCATGCCGAAGCTTTCTGGCTCTCCCACGGTCAACAATGATAACTATGATAGCTACAGAATGATAACTATGATGCATAACTACATAAGTAAAATTAAAAAAAAAATTTCATGACACTAATATTTTGTTATGTTGTGATGTTTTTGCAATTGAGAAATCTTTCCATGGCATATCTAATTAAAAAAGAGTCGTCATGCCTACTAGGCTAGTAGGTGCGCATATTACAAAACATGGTTGCAAACAATTGAACTTCACTCGTTATCAGCATCACCTAACATTACCTCTCCACTCCCCAAACAAAACATTTCCCCTTGACAAAATACTTTTTACTACTTAACCTCCAAACGTACATCGTAAAAAGGCCTCACAGCCTGACCCATTTCTGGCACAAAGGTGGTGCAGTGAATGCTTTGACGGTGCAATCTGATTCCGAGGTGCGAAGTGCTGGAGGCGGGTCACCCGAAGAAAGAGGCGGCGAAAATGCGAGACAATTTATAGACCTGTGGCACAGTGTAAACGAAACAAGTGGCAAGACAGACCATTCAATGGGCATTGTAGTATATACCTGGCAAAAAAGTATCTTTCAAAAGATTGTAACATTTGCATCTGAATCAGTGCAGAGATGCCGAACAGTGAAACGCTTCATTTGGAACATCGACTCGCAAATAGGTTCGTTATTCATTCCGCTCATTCATTCGGAACATTCGGGTTACTCGGATCATTCAGCTCTTTCGGCTCATCGGATCATTCACTTCATTCGGATCATTCGTTTCACTCGAACTCGAGATCAATTTGAGTCGAATGATTCGGAGCGAACATTAGAGATTCGGAACACTATATCATTTGGCTGAGTCGGATCACTGAGTCGTTTCAGTAAAGCGTTACACACGTCTATTGTAGTAACCTTATTTAGAGAAACTGCAGGAAGTTAGCAAAATTGTGTGTCCAACTCTTTAGTCTGGGCGGCCACTGTATGTCTACTTACCTCTCCGAGTTAACAGAAAATATCACCTTATGAGAAAAGTATGTTTCGAATTTTTCGAACATAGCTCGGGTCTGTGATCACCAATCCGCATTGGGCAAGCGTGGTAATTAAGCCTATCCCCCTCATAGTAGCGATAACTTGATTTCTATGATGGAGACCTTTGCCCTGCAGTGGTACAGTTTATAGACTGATACTTTTTTTATCACTATATAAAAAATGTTCTGCCATTGCTCATTTTGTAGGAAAAACGGTGGTGAGAAAACTGCAAATATAACTTGGTATTCTCATATATCTATACGCAATTGCGAAGTTAGTCGGAAGATGTACTTCCGATCAAAATAAATGAATGCACCTGACAGTTAAAACCTGATGTTCTAGACTCGATCAGGGACTCCTCTACACTATGTAGGTATATTCGATGACCATAGCCAGGGGCATCTTTCATCGCGCATACTTGGACCGCCCCGGCGAAGCGTCAAACACGCTTCCAACTTCATACATCAGTATTATCTTCATCATATGTTGTATCATACTTGTATTTTGTTTTTGTGCAATAAAGATTATCTATCTATCTTTAAAAGTACGGAAGTCGAATCAATTCGTTATTATTTCACTGTCTGCGGAAAGCTTATGAGACATATTAAAGAGGATATAGATACAGCATCCCTTTTTGCTATACTATATCATTGAAGACCGAGTATACTCCCCTGAAGCACTCCACAATTATGTGAACGGAACGCCAAATGCCTATATCAAAACCTAAACAAGCTACGCACACATACATGCGCACGTACAGTGATCAAACAGACAGATATACGTGAGGGAGCGACACGACACGATATACTGCCAAGCTATAATGATGATGATAGAATCCGGCAGATTTCGACCACGGCGACCGCTTTAATTAAATAATAATAACAAAATCTTCAATAAATTGAGGCTGCACGTTTCTAAGGAACGACTAGCTACCGGCAAAATACATTTTTCGTCCGTTTCGCTTATTCAATTCTATCAGCGATGACGCTAGCATAGATTTGTTCAGCGACGATACTCTCGCGCTGAGGCGAGCACTGGCAACGATACTCTTTTCATGTCATGGGGATGATGTATAGCAGAATATGAACTTGTTATGTTTGATTTGTTTAAGTTCTATTATTATTACCATCTCCATAACGTAGTAGTTAGGTTTTGTATGTTTTTACAGAAGGTACGTTGGATGTACGTCTCATCCAACAAAAAAAATCTCGAATAATTGTGGTTATAGTATAGGTATTTAGTTAGTTTTCTTTCAACCGCTTGTAGAAACTTGTAATTAGCTTTTAATTATACTTATACTTTAGATACAAACATAACATTGTAAGCAGTAATAAATAAAATAACAAGGTCAAGCTGGACCCGACATTCTGTGTGGACGTATTTTGTGTTACAGCCAGCCAGCAAGAAATTCTAGTCTTTCTACTTTTTAAGAACCTTTTCTGTATCTCAAGATAGTGTCTCCCGAACTAAATCTATTTACCTTTACCATTGCGCCAGTCTACGAAAATCTGAAAGTTTCACTGCGAACTCGGTATCTCGCGGAATATATCAGACTATATCTCAAGGGGGGAGGGGGGGAGAATCCGCGCAGCGGGTCCGAGATACGAATATACAAAAGGTTTTTAAAGATTTATTTATAATATTAACGTAATTATAAAGTGGTATATGTATTCCATGTAAAATTATAACAGTAGGCAGAATCATCGATATCAAAAGATCACCGAATCATTTTTGTAGCAGCCAACTGAATGGACAAAATAACAAAAATTTTCTGCTTACATAGACTTAAGCGAAAAAAATTGACTATGTGGAAATCTTCATATATCCCAATAGTAATGATAAATAATGACATAATTAAATATTTGTATTAGACAGATGCCTGTTTTTAGTAAATATGGGTATTCCAAACCAACAAAGTTACCTCAAATATATTCATAAAAAAAATATATTGTAACTGAATAAACACAAGTTTCCTATCACACTAATATTGAAGTGTGTCTTTTTTTGTAATAGGTGGCAGATGAGTAGACGGATACCCTGATAGTAAGCGATTACCGCCGCCCTAAGCCGCCGCCCATGGACACCCGCTACAATAATGCAATAGTACCACAATTACATCGAATGTTACTCGTAGTTTGAGGGATGATATTTTTTAACGCTGTAACTGATTTCGTCTGCAAATTCCCTGTTTGTAACATTTACGAAACCCTATCCGAACTTGAACATGAAATAGCCACATTGTCTGTTATTTCATTTACGTCAAACAAAACGTCCTGTGTGCATTTGCATCGGGCGCATTCGAGGCATCGCCACGATACGTTAGTAGATACGCCCAACTTCGTAAGATCCAATACGAGGACCAAAAGTTCTTCGGAGGTTGGTGCAAGTGACGAACCCGGAGCGCAGTGCTGTATTGCAAAGACCTTACTTTACACTTCTCGTCAGATTGGTTAAGCTGGACTCTGGCGGTCAAAAAAATTAAAATAACTTTATTGTTAACTACAGGTAGTTGTTACATTGTGTGGGCCTCTTCTTTTAAGTTTGGCAAACCTGTATTAGAAGAGACCCCTATCTTTAGTATACATTAGTAAAACTGCTTGGACCTAATAGAGTCTACCCGCGATTGTCTTTAGAGTGGTATCGGCAGAATCCGTAGGTCGATAAAACGCAACACCGGCGTTTTATTGAGTGACTGTGACTTTGACTGGCTGCAACTGTTGACTACCTACTTACTTCTCAATAAGATACTTGACATTGGCAAGATATCTTCGGGTAGAGCCCACAAAATTTAGGCTGTCAAGTTCCTTCGCATCCTTTTGTTTGTTAAAGTACTTGATAGCTTATAATGACAGCTCTTGTATTTGTCATCAGTCTGACAATACCTAAGCGAAGGCTTTTTTTATCAAATTCTTAGATGGTCAGTTATGCTGTGTTTTTATGTGATAGGTGGCAGACGAGTAGACGGATCACCTGATTTTAAGCGATTGTCGCCGCCCATGGACACCCGTGACACCGGTGGAGTCACAAGTGCGCTGCCAACCTTTAACCACCCCAGTCCCCACTGCTGGGGCACGGGCCTCCCTCAATCATATGAGGGGTAATTGCCATACTCACCACGCTTGGCAGACGGGTTGGCGAGGGTTTTGATATAAATGCAGAGTTTTCCTTCTCTGGGTGCTGATGATCATGCCAGCAGCTTTACCTTAGTCGCCTTTTACGACACCTCAGTAAGAGTGAGAGTGGCCTATTCTACTCTGCCGGGGACCACACGGCGATTTTAGACATTGACCTACTTCTATTTTGTTTCAGGTAAGTTTCAGCTATAGTCGCCCCACGGTTATTTGGCACGTGGCCAAAGTCAGAACTAAGGCTGTTTTGACAATTTCCCATAGAAAAAATGTTGCACAACGCCCCCCTGTCAATGTCATTGAAGTGCCTTCTGATCGCACTAAGCTAGTAATAAAATATAGTGTTATTACTAAGACTAGCTTCGTGCGGCCATGATCGTGTGATTTGGAGCCAGAAGGTAAGAACAACAAATCTATCAGATTTGTATTGAGAGAAGTGTAAAATGATTTCTGAATTAAAATTAGCTCTCGTGGAGGATAACGTAACTTTCTTCTGGTGAAAGGATTTTCAACATCAGTCCCATAGTTTTGAGTTTATTAGTTACAAACATCCACATTTATAATGGTTTCCGCTGTGAAATAACAGTATTAAGTGAATAAATGTAGGATTGGTGGTCGGTAGATGCATGGTAAGGAACGTGTAAGAGATCGATGTTTAAATTAGATATAACTCTATGGAATTGGAATAACGTGCGAGAGTGAGATAGAAGACGAATGGCCGACGACGTGTAAAGACGGTGTAAAGACGGCGCTTATAAATATAGTAATACTTATTCCTTAAATCCCTGGCTTTATACCAAACCCCATCCCACATAAATACAGTTAAAATATAATTTTGAATGATTACCAATACCAAATATTAGAACGCAAATATTAAATCAACATCCATAAATATAAGGTCACATGTAATGTTAAATTAACTCCAGTACTTTATCAAAAACGTTATCAGAAACTTATCTCTGGCAAACATCTGGTCCAACAAGAAAGATAATGTTTTGCTTATCAATACTAGACTTTATTGCTGTTGCATTAGAGATTACTGATAATTTATTATTAAAATAGTAGTTTATCAGTTGATATCAAAATAGATAGGCGATGTAAATAACGATCTCCTACCGGCCACAGAGGCCCTGCGTGGACTGATAAGGTTTTATCATCGATTTTTGAAACTTTATCTTGATAAAATCTTTGACAGGAATTCCCTATCGTATTTGGTTATCAATTTTCGCTTCTGGATTTACGTTATACCTATTGACGAAACGTGAAAAAATATATTTATAAAAAATATATTATACATTTTAACCGTATCATCTCAATACATTTTTGATTGTATTATGTTTGTACGCAAGAACTTGCATCTTTACTCGCAAAAATCAGATTTTCATAGCTTTAACACGCGAAATAAACATAGGCTTGCTGTCCCAAATCTAAGACTTCATAAAACTGGAAATTCATTTGTAGGATTGAGCATTAGAATGTTTAATAAGTTACCTCAAAATATCATTGATTTACCTGTACATAAGTTTAAGTTGCATGTAAAAAACTGCCTAATGCAGAAAGGCTACTATAAAGTAGATGATTATTTGAATGATAAGGATTCTTGGATATGTTGATCTCTTCGCCTGTCCTCTAATGTATAATTCATTTCATACTTTTTCTTTGACGATTTATCTTAACGATATTGATTATAAGCATTGTAGGTCATACTATCACTGTAATCATAATTTGTATAAGAATGAATATTGCTAATTACCATATTATTTGAAAAGAGTAACTACTGAGTTTCTTGCTGATTCTTCTCGGTAGAAATTGACATTCCGAATCAGCGGTAGATTACATAATATTTGACATTCATAAATGTTCTGTATGGACTTAAATTGAATAAAGACATTTTTGATTTTGATTTTTGATACGTAATGTCTCAAAATGGCTACCACAGTTTTACGAAATCAACTACTTTTAGAAGAGAATAGAATATAATCATTTATTTGAATAACATAGGTACAGTATAAGTTGACATATTACATTGAAGTCCTCCATGTTTTGCCTTTAAAGGCATACAAATATTCGGCATTACATTTGATTAAAAAAATTAATAAGTACATGCAAGTCAAAATTAAATATTAAAGTTACGTATCAGAAGTTGTTGTCAGTCAAGTCTGCTCGTCGAAGGAATACGCTCTTTTCTTGAAGGTTTGCAAGTCGTATCTGTCCAAAAATTCCACAGGCGATAGTTTTTGCTGTGAGGCCGTAACATCACCCCGGTCGAGCCGGCGGCCTATTTATGCCGAGGCGTGGTACTTACCCAGTTTGCCTGGTTCACTTGTCTCTTCATCGCCCGCTCCCGCTCATCCCCTCCACCAAACCCGCCAAAGACAGTCATTGCAACTAATACGCTTTAGATGCACTTCTAATTAAACTGTTATGTTAGTGCGGTGCTAGAGTGTCGCGCGAATGTTTCGCTACGTGTGATAAGATTGTTGGAGTAGTAGCGTCATATTTGATGTCGACTTTGGAGTTTGGAGTTTATCAACGTTTATGTTAGACTGTCGGAAGACCAGGACTTGTTGGAGATGTTTCCTCCTCATCTTAGAGTGCTATTCCCCATCGCCTGGGGTACGCCCAGACCATGATTCGTAACGATTGTTGTTGATGTGGTCAATGACTTTCCTAACATCCATTATCCTTAAGCCTCTTAAATAGTAAAACCTTATTTATCCTTTCATAGTTTCAGATTAATGCAGATAACTAATTTTTCCCAAACTCGTCACCACTACAAAGTCCCGACTAATTACCCCATAGATCCATAGAGGTAATGGGTATGTTTATCTATTAGTGATGTGACTGCAGAAGTCTTGAGTTATTTCAACACTCGACTCATTGTCAACAAAGACCCTATGTCAAGCTGCTAGCGCGTAGGCAGCTCGCGGCACTCTTAATATTATAATAAAAATCTTAATATTTTATATATTAAGGAATTACAACGTAAATCAGTTTTCATAGAAGCGTAGATGAGACAGTAGCGTACAAAGCGGTTATACAATAGACGAAAATCTTTTGAGTCCGAGCACATCCTAGGCATGCTTTTAGGCCATATCAACATTTATCAGCAAACACGATAACATTTCTTCTTCGATTTGACTCGAGTCTAATTAAGTTCTACACCAAAAAAATAATCTTGGCCCCCAATAAATAGACACCTAAGGAGTCTTAGCTTTGTTTATTTTTCATAACAAGAAGAGAAAAACCACATTTTATTGACTATTTTTCCTATCAAATAGGGAATTAAGGTGGACGTTTCCTACAATTCTACAGTAATTAATAAATAAAATTTCATTTATTTCAGGAAAATTACACCCATAATAACATAACATCATAATCATAAAGAAGAAATACCGAATCACATTGCATATACATTTTACATTCTTATCATTTAGAATTAGAATTTTAAATTATATTTAATTTATTTTTAACAAAATCATAAGATTGCCCGCGTCTGCTGCAGATGACTGTTGCAACAACAATGTCTAATATAAAAGCAATCTGCCCATTCCGCGATCATCCTCAGGACGGTAATACTTCGACACCCCCCGCCACTCGAGTCACTTGACTCTCCCATCACTAATACTTGGTCGGTTAACACCGCGACATTAATTCCGTGCCCCCATCGCTATCGGCGGATAAGCTTAAAACATTCGGATAGCGTCAGTGGTATGAATCATTCCGCCATTACGATCGGCCGGCGACGCGCGGGCGACACCTAGGCGAGATAGCTACAAGTCGCTGCGATTAATTGCGGAGATAAATCTGTGAGGTGTAAGGGCGGCCGTTAAGATGGCATGTATCTGTGTAATTTTTCCTAAATGAGTACCTGCTGCAAACCTCGTAGGCAAACCAAATACCTAACTGACAGGTATTGTAACATTCTTATAGTTCTTTAGATTTTCGCGTTGCATAATCACAAATATTTGTGTGCATTAACATGTCTGTTTCTATGGGTCTGGGTGTTTTCTATGTATTATAAGTATGTGTTTACAAAGAAAAGTATTAAAATGTATATATTTGTAATTCCGCTATTGGATCTGACATCCGTAACACAGGTGCTTGAGCTACCTATCTCGGAGTATGTGATATTGTTATTTTTGTTTATGGTTCATAATCTCGGGAATTAACGCGTCGTATTTTTTAAGTACATGATTTCATGCTAAATGTCCTAATAACATCTGTGCTATATGACAAGTGATAAGAACTCTACCTATCGCATTACTTCCTATCATAACATTGTCTCATAATTTATAAAACTATGCGTCTTCTAGGAGGAAAATTACGTAATATTCCGAAACAGCAGTAAACATTTTGACGTTCATAAGTGTTCTGTATGGACTTTAGTTGAATAAACTAAGTAACTATTTTCATTTTTTAAATGCAACTTCTTAAAAACAACCAAGTAAGTATGCACCGTACCGACCTACTTCGAAATATGAAAAAAATGGCAACTTGTGTTGAATAATCGCAATGAATAATAGAGATAGAATTTACCTTATTAGTACACTAATATAGGATAAGCCCAAAAATTATAAAGATATTGTTTCCTTGAATGTCTCAAAGTCATAATAATTAATCAAATCAAAGGCGCTATGGATCGAACACTAACCCTTCAAGCCTGTTCAGGTGACGCATCTTACACCATCTTGTAAGTTAAACAATTTGTAGTTCATTGCTGTAAGCGATATGTGCATTGTTTACAGAACGCCTTACTAAAAGAGCAATGAACTACAAATCGGGTGTAAACGCGTCATCTAAAGCTCTTAAGCGACAAGGTCGCAAGACAAATCGGCAGTTAGTCGTTCGCGCTCGGGCGGCCTAACAGGTCATAATATGTGAGATTGCGTCTCTTCAGATAAGCGGGAGTGCTTTTGTTGATAAGGGCGTCGTGTGCGAACGAAATCGGCGTATGATTTAAATTGCGATTCTGACGGGGTTTATCTCTAAACGTCAGAGGTCCATTTGAGAAAAAAGATTGGACGATAGTGTAGAACTGGTTCCTTTTTGGAATATCACGCTGTAACGTTCTATGGTGGAGTAGGTTTACTGATTTCATTTGAATTCTAAGGAGTTAATCGATGAATTAACTTTTATGCACCAGACGATTTACATTTCCCAGCTAGTCTCAATTTAGAGCATTTCATTATAAGTACTATGAGTGAGCTGCGACTTTCTGTACGTGGACTCCACTATGGGCAGGCCCGACGACCGACGGATCTGGTGAAGGTTGCGGGAATCCATTGGATGCGGGCGGCACAGGACCGATCTGTGTGGAAATTTAGGGGGAGGCCTATGACCAGCAGTGAACGTCTATTTGCTGAAATGATAATTATTAATACTTACTCAGGACCAGACACCTAGACTCATGTTTAAATGACTTTTTATAAGAAATCTAATTCAGTAAGAATGAAGCGTTTTTCATCAGATTCGTGTTGTGTTGGTTCAGGGTCTGGCTTCTGACATCTGATATCCTCTTAATAATGCACTTATGATTTATCGACAGTCTTCGGGTGGGACTTGAACCCATGATATTTTCCTAACCGGGCACTTGGTAAGTCGACGAATTTTATAAGTCAATGAAACTATCGTCGGCCCACGGCGAAGCGAAAAGCACAATGACATACAAAATTCGTCGACTTACCAAGGTCTCCAGTAGCTTAATCGGTAAAGCAGTTGTCTGGTCAGCAAAAGATAGTGGCTTCGAGTCCTACCCGAAGACTGTCGATAAATTTTTAAGTGCATTATTAACTTAAGAATAAATTGCAAAAAATTGGTTTATCCCAAAAATGCATGTCTGATATCCTACTTAGTACTAGCTACTTAGTAGCTGTTTGTGTGAATTTATTTTATTTATAAACTAGTCAGGGTCTATATTCGTTTATCTGTTGGAACCAGGGCTCTATAAACAAATTGGCGTCCGTCATACAGCCCATACATCACAAACCAGACAAAAGCTGAGATAGCCGCTATCTCGCCAGAACTGATCGATCTGGGCACCCCGTATCTCGAGTCGCGAATCTTCACAACACAATGAATACCAGTGTGACATCTTTATTGAACTGGCCCAAATAAAAAAACCGGCCAAGTGCGAGTCGGGCTCGCGCACAAAGGGTTCCGTAGCAGCAAAGTCCAAAATTACAGTTAAATCAACCTATCTCAAAAACTATAAGAGATACTTTGATCAAACCAAAAATCGTTGAAAGAGTTAATTAGCATGCATCACCTCTATTTTTTTTAGAATTTTATACCCCGTAGTTATAAAAATAGAGGGGGGGGGGGGACATACTTTTTACGACTTTGAGAGCTGATATCTCAAAAACCGTTCACTTTAAGAAAAATGTTTTTTAGAAAACTTTATATCATTTTAAAAGACCTTTCCATTGATACCCCACACGGGTATGTACATCGAAAAAAAAAGTTTCATCCCTCAGTTACATGTATGGGGGGCCCCACCCCCAATTCTTTTTTTTACTATTTAGTGTCATATTTTTGTAGCGGTTCATACAACACATATTCCCATCAAATTTCATCACTGTAGTACTTATAGTTTCCGAGTAAATCGGCTGTGACAGACGGACAGACGGACAGACGGACATGACGAAACTATAAGGGTTCCGTTTTTGCCATTTTGGCTACGGAACCCTAAAAAGGAAATCAATCTTGTTCCATTTAATTTAATTTAGTTCCATTTAACGTCCTTATAAACTGATTTAATTATTTGGAGAAATCAGGGAGTTTCCATGGTTGATTAAATTACTGATTAGCAATGCTCGACGCAGTACGTAAAAATAATCCTATAAAAAGTTATTCTTTTTTACCCGAATACGGCAAAGCCAAAAAGGAAGGGTTATGTTTTATGTCACAAGATTCTGCCTAAACTACTTAGTCGATTTTGATGAATGAGGTATCAATCGATTCCTTAATTACTGTCCAGGTAACCTAGGCTTATAATTTATTTGAAAAAAATAGCACAGTGGGTGCTATACGAAAATAATCGAGATTGAGAATAAGATTTTTTGTCATTTTTTATTAAGTTTACTTTTTTATCGAACCACGAAATGAAATGAGCACGTTTGAATGAAAAAGATGCTACGGGCGATTGGATGTGCTTCTGAGTGTATATTATCATATCAATCATGATTACTCCATGTCATTCCCAATTGCATCCAAAACCGTACCTGCGTTGCAAAACCTGAGAAGTGAAACTTATTAGTAAATCATTTTGATTCATAACCTCACAGTTTGGGAAATATCTTACCTATACTGTGGGCCTTATCTCCGCCGGGAACTCCATCGCATCGGACGGGACGCCTTGGTAGCTCAGAGTTTTGTCGGCTGGATTTATTTATAAGACGGATTCGCAGTTATGCTTACTACTCATAACTAGTAACAAGATATACAAATCTATTAATTATGGAATAAAAAAATTGGAATATTCGATATTTTTGGTACTTTTATAAGTGCGAAAGCGGAGTTACGGCATAAATCGTACCGGTGGACCAGAGAGATACCACGGCCTCACAGAAAACCGTTGTGTAAAGTAGCGGCACAGTATGTAGCGGAGACAAAATTCGGGGGGAGATTTGTGGCCCGCTTGTGACTCCACTGGTGTTACGTGCGGGTATCGCAGGCATGGGCAGGCATTTGCTTACATCACATAAAAATGAAAGTACATATATTGATCAATACTAATATTATTATAATTGATTATTATAAAAACGCCCCTAAGTCGAGCAAAAGACCAGTACTTTTTTGCCAAAAGTACTGGTCTTTTGCTCGGGTTAGCGAACATTTCCTGTAAGAATTAGGCGTTTTCCTTGAAAATGGCGCATTCCGTTCGATCGCCTTTGAGTCTTATAGTTTACAGCTTTATCTGTATTTATTTCCCAATTACATTATTGTTCTGTATTATTACCTTGTAATCTCGGCCAAGTTTTTATTGGCGATATTAAGTTCGATTTTATATACTCCGCTAATGGACGTCACGTAAACTGGATAAGGTTGTGTGTACAGTCGTGAAGATAATCATGTTAAAGATATCTTTCAGTTAGGTGAAATTATTTAGGAGGCTAATTTTTGAGTCGTAAATAAATATAAAAATAAAATAAAAATGTTTTTATTTCAGATAACTTTGATCCATAACATTATATAATAAATAATTAGTATTAGTACAGCTTAACCTAAAGTTGTTAGTACTCTTAAGTGTTATGAATTGAATTCAATGTTGTAATAATAACACTAAAATTAAATTTGAGTTTGTATAGCTCATAACTTTTATTCTAATTCCAGGGTTCCTAAAAATTATACAAAGGTACCTAGTGGCTTCGATCCCCACCCTGGACAAACATTTGTGTGATAAACACTTATTTTTAGATATTTAATTTATTATATATCTACACCGTCATTTTTACGTTCCGAAAACCTCATAATAGATATCGCGAATAAAGTCCAAAAAATCAGCTGTTCCATACAAAATAGAATATTCACCCAACAATAATGTATGGAACAGCTTCGCTTATTTTGTTGATCTAACATGTTAAATGTAGTTTATTCACGATAACTATTATGAGGTTTTCGGGATGTAAACGATAAAAAACGGTGTATTATTATTATATTTGTCATTGTACTGTTACCCACGTATCACTTTTTTCTATGCTAGAGGCGATAAACGAGCAAGTGAGTCACCTGATGGAAAGTAATCATCGCCGCCCATGAACATTCCGCGAAATCAGAGAGATTCGCTAATGTGTTGACGCTCTTCTCTTGAAGGTCCCTAAGTCGTAGTCGTCGGGAAATACTCCCGCAGGCAAACCGTTCCACAGAACTGAGGTACGTGGTAAAAAGATCCGCGAAAAACGCATTAAAGTTATAGTTATCATTTAATCTAATTAAATTAGGTAAAAACAAATGTATTATTAACGTTACAAAATCAGGTCACTGTATAAGATACATTTATATAGAATAAATTTATTTACATATGTGGGATTGTGAGCGAAATAAAAACCTTTTACTTTCTTCAATTTCTTCTTTATTTTAACTTTTGCGTACACACCTTTTCACCGCCTCCACAGAACTCGCCATCTTCCTACGTCACACCGGTGACGTGTTCTGTCTCTTTCATACATCATACTTTCTGTTCACCTTACTCACTCACTCATCTACGTCATTCTTTCTGTACCTTTCACACATTAGTATTTCTATCATGCATCTCATTCTTACCTACGTTCCGTTTCCCACATCCGCCCGTCTTGCAATCAGACTGTCCTCAGTCTTATCAGTCATAATCATCTTTCACTCTGACTAACTTATTAAATACTAATAAAAAACATCTTTTAGCAAAACAGCTTAAAATCTATCTTATATAAACATCTAAAATCTTACTCTTATAATATCTTTATCGACTTTCAAAATTAAACACACTTAAAACTAGCACCTTATTATTACTTATCATTAGGTATACACAAAAATAAATAGGAGATCAGTCAGGGTTCCCAGGCCATGCTTTCATGTGATCTGCGGAACTGGATGTATTGTTAGGTCCCTCTACCCCGCTATGTACCTTAGCCACCTCATAACGGTCCATACCCTTCACACCTACTACCCGATATGGCCCTAGAAACTTAGGTTTTAATTTAGCGTGAGTACTATACTGCGTCCTTTTTATAGCAACTAGGTCACCTACCTGATATTTCCTACTCTGTTTCCTTCTCTTATTATAATATCTTTGATTCTCTTCTTGAATTTTTAATATTTGGGATCTAGCAGCTTCTCTCAAATCTTCTCTCTGATTTTGATATTGTTCGCTGCTTTCTTCTTGAAGTAATTGTAATATTTGGGAGTCCTCCTTCATTTTAATTTTGGTGCCAACCATCAGCTCAAATGGTGTCGTTGAAATACTCCTCTGATAGGTACCATTTATGGCTCTTTGAAGTTTGCTAACATGCTTATACCAATTTCCAGGTTCTTCTATGCATAGTTTGGTAAGTACAGATACAATAATCCTATGTATCCTCTCAACTTGACCATTCCCTCGTGGAATCCCAGTTGTGATAGTCACATGCTGAATGTTTTCATTATCACAATATTCTTTAAAGTCATTACTTGTAAAGGCCGTACCTCTATCAGTTATAATTCTAGCAGGGTTACCAAAACACTGCTGATGAGTCTTGAGTTTATCCAATGTTTCTCTGGTGGTGGTACTTTTCACAGGAAAAATCCACACAAATTTGGTGAAAGCATCGACAACAGTCAGGATATAATTATATAACTTCTTTGTTTCAGACAGCGGCCCTATATGATCTATGTGTAGTGTCGACAATGGTATTCCTTCCTTGTCTATAGGGTTAAGGAAACCTTCTTGTTTACCCTCCTTTTTGGTAGCTAAAATGCATGGTATGCAGGTTAGAATAAAGTCCTCAATCTTCTTTACTAGATCTTTTATGAAGTAGTCTTTACTTATGTAATCAATCATCTTCCTTTTTCCAAAGTGGCCAATGCTATGTGCTCTACGGATAATATCATTTTCCATATCTTTTGGTATAACCAGTAACCTCTGCTGAGATTTGTAGAGTACTCCATTTTCTACAAAATAATCTTCATATGGTTTTTCTTGAACTATTTCAATAATAGCTTTCAATCCTTCATCATTTTCTTGTGCTCTTTTTATCTGTTCATGCAGGTCCCTTGTTATTACTCCAGTGTAGTTGATTCGACTTAAGGCGTCTACATGTCTCATTCTGGTCCCTGATCTGTGTTCCACAGTATAATCATAGTCTTGCAATAATAGTACCCAGCGTGCTACTCTGGTAACCAGGTCTTTCTTTCTCAATGTCATCTCGAATGCTGAGCAATCTGTAACAATCTTAAATGGAATCCCGAGTAGGTACTTACGGAACTTCTTAACTCCCTCAACAACCGCCAGCGCTTCCAACTCATAGCTAGTATACTTCTGTTCACTTGGAGTTGTTTTACAGCTAGAATAATAAACTGGATGCATCCCTCCGTCCTCTGGGCATTTTTGCATCAGTATAGCTGCATATGCATGCATGGATGCGTCCGTATGTAATTCTGTTGGCAAACCAGGATCATAAATTTTCAAGATTGGCTTCTCACATAACTTCTGCTTCAGGATTTGAAAGGCTTCTCTTTCATCTTTGTTAAATTGTAAATTCTGATCCTTCTTAAGTAAACTCGTCAATGGTGCAGCAATGGATGCGAAGTTCTCAATGTACTTTCTGAAATAAGAGGTTAATCCTATGAAAGAATGCAGTTGTTTTAAAGTCTTAGGTTCAGGGAAATTAAACACAGCTTTAATCTTATCAGGTGTAGGTGTGACTGTACCATCTTTAATCACATGACCTAGATATTCAACTTTTCTGGTAAGTAACTCACACTTCTTCCAATTTATTTCCAGTCCGTACTCACTTGCCACCCTTAGAACCTCTTGAAGTCGCTCCAGTCCTTCCTGGTAATCTTTAGATAAAATCAGTAAATCGTCGATAAATATCAAAAGGAATCCTTTGGCCACTAAGTCCCTAAAGATAATATTTATGTAGCGTGTGAAATACTTTGGACATATGGACAATCCAAAAGGAGCTTTTAAGAATTCGTACTGCCCTGAAGGAGTTACAAACGACGTGTACTTTATTGACTCCTCACTCACATTTAAATGAAAAAATGCATTTTTTAAATCTAATTTACTGAAAACTTTCACTTTAGATAATTTATCAATATGATCTTCGACCACAGGCAAAGGAAACTCATCTTTAACCATTTTACTATTTATTTTACGATAATCAACACAAACTCTAATAGATCCGTCTTTCTTTTTCACCAAAACCAATGGACTTGCATATTCAGAGAAACTTGGTCGTATAATTTTATTATCCAGCCACTCACCTATTTGTTTATCCACTTCTATGTTCTCAATTATTGATAACCGTCTAGGACGCTGAGCTACTGGAACCTCGTCAGTCAATATGATCTTCATATTGATTGGAGCCTCTTTCGTCTTCACGGGGGTGTATGATCGAACCAATTCATCGACCTGATGCTTAACCTGCGGATCAGATACACAACACATGGTTTCGGAACCTTGATCACAAGAAAACACTTCGTCAATTGGAATTACCGTGACTGATCCCCGATCTATCCTAATTACAGTATTTTGTAAAAATTCGTGTCCTAAAATCACATCATAAGGTATCACGTTGTCTGGCACTATATGGAAGTCGGCTTGGAACGTTTGATTATCGATTTCGATCGATGAAGTAATTTTTCCTAGCGATTTTGCCTTCTTTCCACCCAGTCCGAACAACGTAACACATTCCTTCGTAAAAGACGTCATACCCAGTTGGAAAAATAGTCCACTCTTAATTAAATTTAAATCACTGCCACTATCAACAATGCACTGCACTTCTAAATTATGAATCCTTATAGTTTTTAATTTGTTTACATCCGAATCGGTCTGCACATTACGTTCGCCGCTTGTCATCGTGACATTTGTCAAACAGTTCCCGCCTGGCCGCTCACGATTTTCGGTCGAAGCGCACAGAAACTGTTTTACCGATTTGACGCCATCTTGATTGTCGCCGTCGACTCGCGCGCCCTCTGTCGTCGCCCGTCGCAGTTTCCCGCCTCCTTCGACATTGTTGCACTGCGTTGAAATATGGCCATACTTATTGCACTTAAAACACTTCTGGCCCCTTCCACGATGAGGACACTCGCTGGATGTATGCTCGAACTCACCGCAGTTATAGCAACGTATGCCGGGCTGACTTTTAGCTGCTTCCTTGTTATTTCTTACAGTGATGTCCTTCTTCGATTTATCTTTGAACCGCTCGTACAACTTAAGCTTTTCCTTTAATTCGTTGTAGGTGGTTACTCCGTACAACATTATTTTGTTGGCCTCGGTGTCGACTATACCTTCGATTATGTACTCGATGGCCACATAATCAGCCAGCTTTCCCCTCTTGCCCAAAGCCTTCATCTCCAGCATGTAGTCGTATACTCGTTCATTTTGTCCCTTTTTTCGTCGAGCCATCATTTCGTGTACTTCTTTTGTATTAACCGAATCCGGGAACTCTTTAGATAAGGCCTTCTTCAACTCGTCATAGCTTTTGAATGGAGCCTCCGATCGCAGCCATGTCGCCGCTGTTGAGGTCAACGACCTTCTAGCAATAATCAGCTGTTGTACCGGTGTCAAACCGTATATCGCTGCGTTATCTTCGATCTCCTGCGCCCATCTCGACACAGAGTACGTTTTGTCGTGTCCTGAGAATCTTGGGATCGCCTCCTCCACATAGGTGAGGTTCTGCAAACCTGTATTTGCCATGTTTGGTGTGGCTTCTTCTTTCCGGTCGTCGTGACACTGGTGCTTGTCGTCCTGGTCGTCGTGACACTGGTGCTTGTCGTCCTGGTCGTCTTCGCTGTCGTCGTGGTTGTCGTCGTGATTGTCGTCGTCGTCGTCGTCGTCGTCGTGATGTTCGGGGCGGTCCTCCTCGTGTTGGCTGCTGGAGTCGTGCTGGTGGTCGTCGTCGTCTTGTTTAAACAGCTCACCCGACACTCGTCGCAGCAGGAAGTCCAACGTCTTTTTCGCCGCCACGCCTGGAGATTCCGTGGTGGTGACTGGCACCACGCGGTCGTCGTCGTCTATGTGCGCCTGCGGCGTGTTTAATACGAAACACGGTTCGTGCAGTCGTCCGTCGTTACCGCCGTGAGATTGCGTCGTCGTTTCACGCGTTTTCGTCTTGAAACCTCACGCCGATTGCCGTCTGCCGACACTTGTCTGCACGCGCCACGTGCTCCCGTCTTCGAAAATATTTCGCTCACGTCTCTTGGATATCGTTACCGATAATCCAGGAGGATCCCGGACGAGCCCCCAAAATGTGGGATTGTGAGCGAAATAAAAACCTTTTACTTTCTTCAATTTCTTCTTTATTTTAACTTTTGCGTACACACCTTTTCACCGCCTCCACAGAACTCGCCATCTTCCTACGTCACACCGGTGACGTGTTCTGTCTCTTTCATACATCATACTTTCTGTTCACCTTACTCACTCACTCATCTACGTCATTCTTTCTGTACCTTTCACACATTAGTATTTCTATCATGCATCTCATTCTTACCTACGTTCCGTTTCCCACACATATATTTCCAAAATATTTCGTTCGTCATTAGGGGTTTTGTTTTTCGCCTTATTTATGCCTAATTATGTACAGTCAGCCAAACATCAGGTAACTATTAGCTGCTAAACGTCTTATTCTACTCTTAAGTTATGTCTAAAGTATGCACCAAGTTCTGTTGCTGACTGTACGTTAAGCCTTTTTCTGTAAACCCGTTTAGTGGTTAAGATCTGCAGTAAGATTAGATTTTAGCTAGTCTACGCTTGTGGGTTTGCTCGTAAATTTAGTCTATTAATTATAAAGTATTAAAAGTAACTGCATATTAGCTAGAACTTTCAAATATATCTCTATGTGTCTTAGTTGCATTTTTATTAAATACTAGCTTTTGCCCGCGACTTCGTCTGCGTGTAATTCGAATAAAAGCAAAGTCTTATAGATATCTTTACTAAATTATAGCCTATGTGTTATTCTGATCTATAAACTACATTACTGTAAAGTTTCATTAAAATCCGTTTAGTAGTTTTTGCGTGAAAGAGGAACAAACATCCATCCATACATCCATCCAAACAAACTTTCGCCTTTATAATATTATACCTACTAGCTTTTGCCCGCGACTTCGTCTGCGTGTAATTCGAATAAAATCAAGGTCTTATAGATATCTTTATAAATTATAGCCTATGTGTTATTCTGATCTATAAGCTACATTACTGTAAAGTTTCATTAAAATCCGTTTAGTAGTTTTTGCGTGAAAGAGGAACAAACATCCATCCATACATCCATCCAAACAAACTTTCGCCTTTATAATATTAGTAAGGATATTATCCTTTTGATCTTTACTATTGACAGCCGACGTCATTTAATTTTGATTCGATACTCCGGTGAGATTTGTTTGATAAAGCAATTCAATTTTTCCGTGGGAGAGCCACGCTTCGGCATGACTGGGCCGGTTCGACTGGAGTGATACACACATAAACATACTCACACAAAACCGGCGTGAAGCAGCACTGTGCTGTGTTTCGCTGCGAGAGTGAGGACCGGAGGCCCAATCCGGGGGAAAGCGGGGATCAAAGGTTGGCATGGACGGCGGTAATAGCTTACCATTAGGTTATCCGTCTGCACGTCTGCCACCTATCACATAGAACAACTTAGAACAACTTTTGTCTAATTATGTTTAGAAATTTGTAAAGAAAAAACAATAACTATTTCGTACAAAGCCGGTCGTTCTATCGGACGTGTAATTTTGTATGGGGAACGTAACAATATTTTTTGTTTAAATGACGAGTATAATACGTGTTTAGAAGGATGCTACTGTTTATTCATACATCCTGTAAATATCTACTTTACGTATTTGTATAATTAAATCGTTAGAACTAAGACTAATCATTAATTATTTTAATTTAATATTTAATTAAAAATCAATGACCTATCAAAGGTGCTGATTTATAAAAATATGTTATTTTTGCATATTTTTTCTCCATCACTTTTCTCTACTCGCGGTATGTTTTAAGGCTTATTTAAATAAATTTCGATCGTATTTGGATTTAATGGGTCGTTAATTGTACATCAAACCTCGTCGATAAAAGTTTTACGATTCTTTCCAAATTGTAACAATTTGTGTGTTCTTTGATATTTTAGATTACTTGCCTTTATTTCTTTATAAGTATGTGTGGCGTCTCATGTACGTACAGCCACACATCAAAGTATACAGAACTGTCAAATTTATTCATTCGATTCTCACCTTAATGACAAACACGTTTGATTCAATATTGATTGAATATTGACAGATTGTATTAACCTGATGTGTGGCTACCTATATTTCTTTTCCTGGTGCTATCTACTCGTACAAGCCTTCAATTTTGAAATCCTAAAATCTGGCAGGACAGTAACTATTATTTTTTAAACATCAACAACTTTGCTTGACTAGATACCCAGCAACAATAATATTCTATAACTTTTGATAAATCCCAAATAAAAATCATATTTCCATACAAAATGCAGAATGTATGTTCTGTTTAAGACTTTTTTCCTTGGATAATAGAGAAGAAAGTTGGATTACTTATATGGTTGATGCGTGGGCTCTGGGCACATTATGATTGTGATGGGTCCAGCGTTTGATACTTTGATATTACAAAAGTCACACTTTTGCAAGTAATTATGTAACTTCTATCATGTATCACAATATCGATGATGATGTGGTAATACCTCCTATCTAACAAGATTTTTCGAGAAAATTACGTCCTTATGTCATTGGTGTTAAGGTTGATTATTAATTTCAGTTAATTTGTTAGATAGGAGGTATTGACACATCATCGTCGATATGTTATATTGATTAAATTGATCTTAAAGATATTAATGTCCATTTTTTTTATTGTTATGTTGATTTCGCTTATATTTCATATACCTATGAGTAGGTAGCTATACTATGTTTGGTTACTCATTTGTGGTTTTTGTTTTTGTGTTAGATTTTTATATATATATTTTTTGATTACTAAATATAAATGTATGACTGATTAGTAAAAACATTGAACTGATTTAATTTATATGAAGTTTTTTTATATCCCAAAAACAAAATGGCATCCATATTTGGTGACTTTCCTCTAGTATAAAAAAAAACATACTGAATAATGGTGTGTACTCTAATTTGTTTTACTTTTGATGTAATTTCTTTATGATTATCCCTTCGATTATATAAAAACTATTACTATGGATTAAAGTTGCATATAAAATATATTGACGACATTTTCAGAATTAATATTATAAACATTATAATATGATCCTTGTAGGAACACAATGAGATAATATTATGGGTCCTACTCTCTCCAAAATGTTTGCAGTGGCCTACAGGGTCCATATTGTAACTTAAAATACTATAAACTTAGACCTTTGTTCAACATATGAGAAAGCAATAAAGATATTGAATTGAATTGAATTACAGCGCTGTAGGAATTTCACTTATTACAACGCTTTCAGTATGAAATTGTGTATCTAGAGGTTATTTTATCGATGGATAAAGTGCATAAATATTTTTTATTCTATTCTGCTTTGTAAAACAGTAACCAGCTGTAGCAGCAGAATTTTTCAAAATCCCCAGCCGACTAAACCTTTTCCATTAAACCTCCAGAGAGCTGACTTTAAACGTGGTTTTTATAATCAATGCCTTCCACACGCATCATAAAGCCAACGTATCGCGCGGTCGCAGGTTCGCGGCCCGGCGAAAATAACGAGTGCGACTGGCGCCGGCGATAACGACGCGATACGTGTGGAGCGATGCGTATGCAGCGATACGTGTGGAGCGATACCTCACCTGTCGGCGCGATTGATTCTGGGACGTTTCTCGTACCTATTGGGTGCACTCCAATTTGGAACGACTTAGCTAAGTAACCCTCGATTGTGTAGTAGACTGGCCCGATTGGCGCATTTGATAGGGACCCTGCTTCGTACGGCAAAGGTAGTGGGTTCAATCCCGAATCTTGAGTGATGAACAATAACATAGTTTGCGTGTAACACGTTTATATGTATTATATTTTTTAATTTCGCTGTTGTCCGATATTTCTAACTCAAGTGCTAAGTAAGTTAGTACGGAATCAGGTCAATTTATAATAGGTAATTGTATATGCAGCGTGGGCTCTTCTCTTGCTTACCATCAGGCTGAGGTGAGCCAATATACTGAGCCTCTATAAAAAAAAAGAAAAAAAGGTATATATCAATGATGTACCTATTTAGTGTGAGTGAGTCTTAATAAAATAATATTAACTTCACATAAAAATAAAATATGCTACACAATTTGCATTGAACTAGAGCATTCCATGTAATAGTAATTGTGTTAGTTTTAAGACCATAAAATATAGCAGGTGCAATTTAATAATAAATAAATAGTTATGCCCGCGCCATACTGGTTTCAGACCTCAGTCAATTCATAAAAGCTTATTTGTGTAATTCGACTCGATCGGTAATCGAACCCACTACACTATAGCCACTGGTCTTTCAGTTCATCCTGTATAGATGCCGGTTCCCTTCGTTGTGTGGGTGAGGGCTAGCGAGCTTATCTCGAGCGCGCACTCGCTCGCCGCGTCGCTATAAGGCGCAAGCTGGAGGCCGGCACATGCACCTGTTTGCTTTACGTAAGGCGATAGCTGGACGCTGCTTCGAAATATCACAATTCACAAATGTGTTTGTATTGGAACTATCTTAATGGTACAATAAAAGCAACGGTAAACTAAGAAGTATTAGACAACCTTGTTGGCTTCTACACCAGATCCTAATTAAACTTATTTTGTAAATATAAAAAATATCCATCACTCCACCATCCATCCCACTAATAAACAGACTTCAACGTCAATACAACGGATTGATCAAGAGGTCGGCAAGAGTTGATGTTTTTTCATGTAGCAGTCACAAATTTAAGAGGACTATAATTGATTCGTTCAAGTTGTAGCTGTCTGGTGCAATTTGGCTATTTTTAAATTTTGTTAATTTTTTATTTGTTATTTCATCATCAGCCCATTTAAGTCCCCACTGCTGGGGCACGGACCTCCCTAAATCACATGAGGGGTAATTGCCATACTCACCACGCTTGGCAGACGGGTTGGCGAGGGTTCTGATATAAATGCAGAGGTTTCCTTCTCTGGGTGCTGATGATCATGCCAGCAGCTTTACCTTAGTCGCCTTTTACGACACCTCGTTACGTCGACATTTGTTATTTAAATTTCTCTATTTAGTCTGCTCACATCAGCCTGGAAGAGAATCTGCACTTAGCCTAATTATAGTACTTAAGTAAATACAATGTAATTAGTGTAAGATTTGTTGATTGTCCTTAATAAATAAATAAATATATCGGAACGGCTACACCTAACTGCAACTTATTTGGAGTCAGATCCACGCGTGTAATTTTATCTGAATTTAACTCCTCCTCGTGCCTCCATTGATACCAAGATTAGCTCTGGTCTGGCTTACTCTTGGCCTTACGCAAATACCTCGCACTTTCATATATTTTTGGTCCACATATTAATGTGCCGGCAAAATTATACTTTGCACTGCCTTCCCTTATTATTACGACTACGATATTTCTTTCCTCTACCCAAAGGTTGTCTGGATGAAATCGCTACAAGCGATAAGACCGCCTTATTGTACTGTCTGTTGCTGTTGTATCATGCTTGTATTTTATTTTTGTGCAATAAAGAATATCTATCTATCTTATACTCATCAGTAATAAATACTCAGGGGGATAAGTCCTACCGAATACAGCAAAAAAAAATTTCTGGCCGCCACTTGGACCAAAAAAGAAAATGTCTTTTCGCATATTTCCTAGTTTCGTCAAATATTAAGAGTAGCCCCGTCCATTTTACTAAGTTTGACTGTTTATTAAAAGGTACATCCTACCGTTCGGATTTATTTAGAGAGAACCAAACGGCTACTCTCGGCACTACATTTTATAAAAATAGCGTCGACCCTTCTATCAACTTTCTGATTTTGATACTTAGTTGACTTTTTATCAACTAATATGAACTTTTCGTATCAATTGTGAAATTGGGTTTTACTGGTAAAGTATACATTTTAGTTTGCCAATATAGAAATTGATTGACATCTCGTATCGGAGGTCAAGACTCATTTTGGATCGTTGAGCCATCGGAGTAAGTACCTAAGTAATATAGAAATTAAATTAGCCGACATTTTTAAGCTCCAAGTTTGACACATAAGCAAACTTCGGGAGCGAAACTCCTTGTTCCGTCAAATTTCAAAAGTGACCCCGTCCTTTTAATTAGTTGTAAACGCGTGGTGTTTGCGGGCGTTATCAGCGCGGTGCATCCATCACGGCGCTTATCGCTCGCTCGCACGCTCGCTCCGCTCGTTTTATTTCGCTCTATGTGTTTGCCCGCGATGTCTCTTGTTTATAGTTATTATGGCTGCCGTTTTGCAATAATGCTGCTGATTTAACCTACTTTCTTGTGATTTTTAATGGCGTCTAATCTGTTAGTAATAGTAAAATTCGTTTAATATTTCATCTTTCTTCGAAATTTTTTTTTTAAATTTAGATACTACAAAATCAACATCATCTTAGCGTTTTGCTGTCGCTTCGGAGCCCGGGGTCCGCTTATTAGATTCGCTAATTTAGATACTGAAACAATTGATTGAATTAAAAGAAGTTGCTTTTGGAATCAGATATGCTAGCAGCGGCAAACTAGTAAAAAAGTCACCAGATGGTAAGTGATTACCAATAGATGGTAAGCTATTACCGCCACTCATGAAAATCTGCTAGATCAGAGTTGCCGATGCGTTGCAGGCATTTAAGGAATACGCTCGTCTCTTGAAGGTCGACCCTGATAATTTTATAACAGTAAGCCTTATATTTATTTTACAATAATAATCCACCCATTTATTACCTCAACATAGTCCACCTTATTAAATTTATCACCATACTAAAGCTCATGTCATCCCGTTTCAACACGCAATGTTATAAGAGACCAGCAAGAATTTTGTTCCGGCACTAAAGAAGTTTGCCATTTGTAATAAGGGATAGTGTGTTGGATATTTTTTTTAGTAAATTTATATACAAAATGTTCAAGTGCGTTGCAGCGAAGGAGACAACCTATTCCTAGTACAGGATCAGTTGTTTTTTACACATCAGATATGGTCTGAGGAATTCCTTCCCGTAGGTTTCCGAAAACAACGGGAGAGGCAGTGTCATAGGCATCGGCCACCCACGTGATGAGATAGCCGGGACATACGAGTGCTGCGACACTAGGGCTGCGCGCTGCGCGTGCGACTGTAGGGAAGTACCCTTTTTATTTGATAGGTGACAGACGAGCTGACGGATCACCTGATGGTAAGCGATTGCCGCCGCCCATGAACACTCGAGACACCATTGGAGTCACAAGTGCGCACCCAACCTTTTAACCCCCCTTTACCCCGGATAGGGCCTCTGGCCTCCTCCGGCCTTATCACTCACCCAGCGAAACACTGCACAGTGCTGCTTCAAAAGTTTTCTGTGAGCCTCCTACCATAAACCTAACAGGTTTCAAACAATTTGAAAATCACACTGGTTTGATTTTGGTTTATTTGAAGAAAACGCAAGATAGTACCCAAGCAAACGTTGAGCAAATCTACCACCCAACAATAACATCATCATAATAATGACGTTTCAAATTAAGAGCCAAGCTTCGGTAAGAATGGGCCGACTTGACCGGAATGATACCACAGCCTCACAGAAAACCGACGCGAAGCATCATCTGCATTATTTTTTGTCGAGTGAGTGGAGGCACAGATATTTTAATGTGGAGGTAACGGAGGTCCCACCAAGGGGGAACGGTATTGGCAGCGCACTTGTGACTACGCTGGTGGTGCAGGTTTCCATGGGCGACCGCAATCGGTTACCATCAGGGAATCTAACATCTTGTCTGCCAAAAAAAAACACCATGCTTACCTAACGGCCACACTCGAGGAGTACTTCCTAAAATCGATTGTAACGAAACCTGACCAGTAGTGTCATAGCCCTACCCCATGGGACGTAGGGGCGAGCTCGGGTCGCGCGATGGCGCGATTCTGCCCACGCGCAGATGGACTGTGCAAATTTGCTGCATTGTCATATTCCCAGATGTAGATACGCGATAGTACACTTTGTGTTCTTGAGTATGGATATTTTTAGGTATATTTATTTATGCTAGGGTTGAATTTATTTTACTAGCAGACAGTACGAGTGTAGAAATGTGAGTAAATTTCAATGTTATTGAGTTATGTCAATGTTAGTGTTTATAGATGTATTTTTTGTCTTTTACATCCCGATAACATCATAATAGGTATTTTAGAACATTTGTTTCAATCATATTGTTGATACCTGTCCTAGGTCACCTGGACAGTAATAAGGAATCGATTGATACCTACCTCATTCGTCATAATCGGCTGGGTAGTTTACCCAGAATCTTGGAACAAGCAAACATATTTTCATACTTACCTACATACATAGACATTCGATCTGATGTCCATTACAACCTGTGTGGATAAAGAATGGGATCAGAAACCCCACGGATGCGAGTATAGACGCAAATGGTGTGCGAGCGAGAATTGAATAGATGCGCCGCCATTTCTGATCCCATTCTTTATCCGCACAGGTTGTACCTGAATTTTTTTTGGTAGAGATCGGTCCCAGCGATAAGACAGCCTAAATTGTACCTCTGTATACCTAGCTTTTGTTGTGCAATAAAGAGTATCTATCTACAGCCTGCTAAAATCATAACCCTTCCTTTGCCGTAGTCGGGTAAAAATAATTTAGCCCCGTGTAAATTAGTTATCATCTTTCTTGTTCTCCCGGTTTCTTTCCAAGCTGTCGTTTCAGAGTCCGGGGTAGGTATCAGTATAAAAAAAAGGTTTCCTTTTCGCATTTTTACCATATTTCCCCACTCAATCACCTATGACTCGGTAGCAAAAAGCTTCCGTTATCCGCCGTCGGTAAAGTCGGCGCTCCCGTCGCTGTAAATTAACTCCAACTGATACGGGACCATAAATCTGTAGTATCGTCCAATAGGCGATCGGCATCGCCCCCCTCCCCCCGGTGCAACGCTCAAGTTTGTTTCTATCTTGTATAGTTGGTGGAGTATGTAAATCAAAGATTGCTGCCGAGATTTTGACCGTGATTTAGTGAATGGAGCTCACGTTTGGCTAGAAAAGAAACGTGACTTTTGAAGTGTTTTCATATTGAGGTGATACCACATCACAGAAAACCGACGTGAAGCGGCATTGTGTTGTGTTTCGCTGCGGGAGTGAGGGGACCGGAGGCCCAATCGGGGGAAAGGGGGTGGAAAGGTTGGCAGCGCACTTTTGATTGACACCACTGGTGTCGCGGGTATCCATGTACGGCGGCAATCGCTTACCACCAATCCAAATCCGCTCCGTCTGCCACCTATCACATAAAAAAGGTGATAATCAAGCAGACTCAGTTCCAGCTATACTAAACGCAAAGACTCGCGGCAGATGGTAGAGTTCATTATGATTCATTCATATTTATTTATTAGTATATAATAATTGTGTTTATTTATGTATTGATATTATACATTTTAATAGAATATATACAGTTCACTTTTATTCCCTTTTCAATATTGCACCACCTTCCTCTCCTCTACTATCAAAATCCTTTGCCTAAAGGTTGTCTGGTAGAAATCGCTTCCAGCAATAAGACCCCCTAGTTTTTTTTTTTTCAATTTGTATTTTTTGTGCAATAAAGTATATGTATCTATCTAGATCTATCTATCTATATGGAGCGTTAATATTTTTGGATAAATATCGTTAAAAATCAGATCAACCAACTAACTTTCAACTGTGTATCCCTAAGTTTTAATTCCCTTTACCCAGCGCAGGTCGTAGGGCAAGTGCAGCTCGCTTGTTAGCAACGGTGCGCGGGCGCCGCTTATCGCACACGTGTTGCGCAGATGCGCAGATAGCGTTCCCAGCAGATAGCGCCTTTGATCGGAAACACTTGCTCTAATGCATGCTTGCGATTACACGTTTACGAGGATTATTAGTGCTAAGACTTGTTTGCTTCTTGTTTGGACACCGCCGAATTTTTGGAATAAACACCGACCGTATTTTTTGTCCGTGTGGTCCCCGGCAGAGTAGAATAGACCACCCTCACTCTTACCGAGGTGTCGTAAAAGGCGATTAAGGTAAAGCTGCTGGCATGATCATCAGCACCCAGAGAAGGAAAACTCTGCATTTATATCTAAACCCTCGCCAACCCGTCTGCCAAGCGTGGTGAGTATGGCAATTACCCCTCATGTGATTGAGGGAGGCCCGTGCCCCAGCAGTGGGGATTTAAATGGGCTGACGATACGATGTATTTTTTGTCCGAAAACCTCATAATAGGTATCTTGAATACTGTCCATTTGGCTTGTTAGATCAACAAAATAAACGAAAAAAAATCAGCTGTTCCATACAAAACAGATTTTTTTATCCTTGAGGCAGACAAACGAGCAAGCGAGTCACCTGATGGAAAGTAATCAACGCCGCCCATGAACATCCGTGAAATCAGATATCCACCTGGAAATAATGTATGGAACAGCTGATTATTTTTTCGTATCAATACTACATTTACGAGTAGTTACTGTACCAATTTATTGCTACTGAACCACTCGTCTCTCATGATATTTTTTTTAATTATTGAAAATGATTTATATAAACAGTATTTGAAAAATATATTATATAAAAAAAATTAAAAAACCACAAGTGCGTACTTGAAGTCACACCTACGACCTGTATGGAAGGAGCACGTTCATATCTACTGGACCAACAACACTCTATGATTTTTTCTTTAATTAAATTCAGTGTCAGTGTCAAAACTGAGAATTTCATTAAATCTGGATGAATCTAGGATCTTGTTGGCTAGTGCTTTCCTGCACTCAATCCCTCTTCCGTTCTAGTAACGTACTTACCTCTAGAGGTAGGTACGGTCAGCATAAAAATAGCTTAACACCACATTTAGAATCATATCAAAGTAGCATTTTAACGTATCCCTTAGAAACTGACTATAATAGACACAACAGTTACTTTGACATTACTAAGTGTTAAGCTACTTTTGATGCTGACCGTACTTGCCTACATGTAAAGGTCAAAGTGAAGTAAACGCAGCGAACATCGATAGAGCCCTCCCAGAGCCCGAGTCTCTCCTATAAATCTAGACGCTACTCCCAGAACAAGGCTCCGATAGGCAAATCTATTAACAGAGGAACCTAGGACTCAGGACGCCGGGCGGCGAGATGCGTATCGCCACACCCGGCTTGACGTGTGTGCGGGACAGTGCGGGGCTTATATCGAAAAGGTGTCCCGAATAAGAAGGTGTCTCTCCCATAAGACTGGGATTCCATGGTCGCGGCTGGAGCTGGACCACTCCGATCCCGCTGATTCTCCAATCAATCTTTGTCCCAAATTCTAAATATCCGGAGCGGATATTCTTAACCCAGCCCCGTGTCAATAGAAACTGCTTCCTAAAAAGTGTCCCGCCCAAAAAGAGTCCTGTTTGAAAATGTGTCCCACCTACAAGATGTCTCATCTGGCAGGAAAACGTGTTTCACCTGAAAACGCGTCCTGTACGAGATTGTGAAGTCGCGTCGAAAAATTCCCGTCTCATTCGATATAAAGATTGTACTAAACGCAATGACTTAACTGACGGTACAGTATTCATTCGTTAATAATAAATGTTATATGTCAGGTAGTTTTAACAAGTACAACAATACCTACTTGAGCCAAAAACTCGTGTCGTGTATGTAGTGTTTTTTTTTTTATTAATAAACCTTATAACGAGACCGCTCTGTTTTCGATCTGTCCCGATAGACGCATCACACCTATCAACACTAAGAGGACTACTCTTCGTTATTGGAGGCGATGTATGGACGGACAGGTAAAGGGGTCAGGTTCCTAAGGCGTGTGAAACTCACATATCTTCGTTTAAACAATTTCGTACCTAACAGTTTTTGACCTACGAATAAAAGGATATCTACAAAATTAAAAAAGGTTTTTGTGGGACAGGAACCCAATTCTCTTGCACTAGACATTGATGTCGAATATAGAGATGAATGACCAGTGCTGCAGTTTTTTCTGAATACTATAACTTGACCTCTTTAAGGATATATAGTGAAAGCTTTTTTCAAACAATCATGGCCGACTTAAGATCTCATCTTGATTATGGTAATAATTTTACGTGTAACATAAATAAAAATGGCTTTGCAAATAGCTAGGTAGACATTTACTCGCATTCAAGTTGACACACATAAAAACAAAAAAAAAACAAAATTTAAAATAAGGTACAATTCATATGAAGGCATTTAGACAAAAAAATAATAAATAAAAAAAAGGAACTCCAACAAACATTATAAGTATGCAAAAGGTCGGATCATGTGTGCCACAGCAATGCGAAAGAGCGATAGCTCATCGATGTTTTGCTAAAGCATAAGCAGCAAAAGTCGTGTGGTCAAGCAGAGTAGAATAGGCCACCCTCACTCTTACCAAGGTGTCGTAAAAGGCGACTAAGGTAAAGCTACTGGCATGATCATTAGCACCCAGAGAAGGAAAACTCTGCATTTATATCAAAACCTTCGCCAACCCGTCTGCCAAGCGTGGTGAGTATGGCAATTACCCCTCATGTGATTGAGTGAGGCCCATGCCCCAGCAGTGGAGACTTAAATGGGCTGACGATGAAGCAGCAAAAGAAAACAGCTGATAGTCAGCAAATGGATTTTATGATATATTATGTTGGAGTCATCATCATCATCATCACCTTAGCGTCAAATCCCGGTGGCGACTCAAGATGGTGCTTTGGAGCCAAGGATTCGCTTTCCTTCTCCAGTGAGATTATTTTATTTCATTCAAGTAAAGGTAAACAGGCCTCCCCCCAATATTCTCTACACAGATCGGTCCTATGCCACCCGCATCCAATGGATTCCCGCGATCTGCACTAGATCGTCGTTCCACCTTATATATTAGGCGTCTATTGGCTGAAATGATGATGATGATAGGTAAATATATAGAAGGAGGGTGCGCCCTAATGTAATGTAAAGTGAGAGAGTGAGGAATGTGAATGAGTCATTTGGTCTATTGTGCGTGTTGGGTCCTGGCTATTCTAGCCAGCCTAACTCCGCCCAGAAGCGCAGAAGCTTCCTTGGAGCTTCACAGGCTTTGCGGAGTGACCCGATCCGAGGATTTCTTCGCGTTGTCTGGTCACCGCATCGCATTCCAGGACCACGTGTGTGACTGATTCCTCGGCGCTGAAGGCGAGGGTGCGCCCTATTTCCCCGACCAAGATCTGCTCAAAATGCATGAAAAACGTAAACAAAAATGTTTTACGACGCAAACCTATGGGACTGGTATAATTAATATCAAAACTGTGATAAGCACGAAAGAGGCGCGCCGTCGCGCCCTCAATGATAACCCGTCGCTGTAATGACGGCCGTGGATTACCATAACATATGCGGGGTAGTGGTCAGTGGGTGACAAGTTAGTATAGGGTTTTAGTGACTGTTAATCACAAAAGATGTGAAACATTATGAAAATTGTTTTTTTATGTGATAGGTGGCAGACGAACAGACGGATGAACTGATGGTAAGCGATATAATCATGAAGAAAAACGACTCGGCCCCCAGAAAACTTTCTTAGTAACAGACACATGAGTATCAGCCTATAAACTGTCCCGCTGCAGGGCAAAGGCCTCCATAATAGAAATCAAGTTATCGCTACTATGATGGGATTAGGCTTAATCACCACGCTTGCCAAATACGGATTGGTGATCACTAACCCGAGCTGCGTTCGAAACATTCCAGACCCAAGAATCGAGCCAAGAAACCCTAGATCACGGCCCGGTACTTAAACCACTAGACCAACAGGGCGTTATATAAACGTTATATAAACATATGGACTTGTACTTTTTATGTGATAATAAGCAGACGAGCAGACAGATCACCTGATGATAAGCGATTACCGCCGTTCATAAACACCCGCTACAGCCGTGGAGTTACAAGTGGGCTGCTGATCTTTTAATAAGGTGTTTACTCTTTTCTTGGAGATTTAAAGGTTGTACGAAGGTATCGGTCCAAAAACACCGCTGGCGACAATGCATTCCACAGTATTGTAGAGCGAGGCAAAAAGATGCAATTACATTTTCATTATCCTGTCCTGATGATGGAAAAGGAAGTCAGTCAATGCGTCCATGAAACTATGCTTAGACTAAAGTCTAAACTTAAAAATAAACTTAAAAATAAAAACATGACACGTTTTTATTTCTAAGTTATAAAACCAAAAATGGACCGGCTCGACCGGAGTGATACCACGGCCACACAGAAAACCGGCGTGAAGCAGTATTGTGCTGTGTTTCGCTGCGTGAGTGCCCTCACTCACCTTACTTACCGGAGGCCAAATTAGGAGGAGGGGCGGTTTAAAGGTTGGCAGCGCACTTGTGCCTCAACTAGTGTCCATGGGCGGCAGCAATCGCTTACCATCAGGTGATCCGTCTGCTCGTCTGCCACCTATCACATAAAATACACTTTTTAAGGTAAAAAATGTACAGACGTCTCATGGAGATATGATTAGTAACAAATCAACTATACAAGAACTACAACTGTATTTTAGAAACCTGAATAACAATCGACAGAAATCTTAAACATAGAACAAAGTACCTACAAACGTAACAGCACTCTCTAATAGCTTAAACATAATAATATCCATTCCCGCTTGTAAGTTGCAAACTAATGATTATTGGATCGACCCGAACCAACACAATAATGTTGATTGTTTCTTTAACCCGCGAAACCAGATACCGGCCCTTACACGGGTATTACGAAATTCTAAATTAATTTAACAATTATCAAGATTCGTGTAAACAAACGTTGAACAACGTGGCGCAAGCGCAGCTCAGACGATTCTGCAGTTTATTCTCGTAAGGTAGATAGCTCACAGAAAGCTGCAATGTTGCAAGATAAAGCTAGTTTTTGACCCTCGTTGAGCTATTGGCATGAATGGGTCGGCTCGACCGGAGTGACACCACGGCAACACAATTGGCGTGATGCAGCGCTCATTCCGGCGATCATTCCGCGCGTGCCGCTCGGCCGCGACGCGCTCCATTTTCAAAATTTGTTTGCCCGCGACGTGCTCGGACTTTTTTTATTTTTGAAAAGTACTGTTGCAAATAAAATTGTGAAATGAAAATAATAAATTATGTTAGTCTGTGTTGAACTATGTATTTTGTTTTACACCTACCATCGCTCCATCATTTGATTGAGGTATGCAATTATATTCTGGGGCATCGCCACAAATTGGGAAAGAGTGTTTAAATGTCAAAGGAGATGCATACGGGCAATGTGCTATCTGAAAAAAACCGACAGCTGTAAACAATATTTTCGTGACCTAAATGTACTGACTTTGCCTTCACTCTACATTTTTGAACTGGCTCTTTTCGTTAGACAACACCCAAACCTATTCATCACCGTTAATAAAACGCGTAACCGTACACTGGTGCGCGCGCGCGGCTATCCAAATCGGCATTATACAGTAAAAGTGTTTTCGAAATGGCACCAAACGTTTATAATAAGATTCCTACCGCAATTAAAGAATGCGATCATTACATAACTTTTAAACATAAACTATTTCAATTCTTAAATGATAATGCTAATAATAAATGATAATTCGGTAAAAGAATTTCTGGATTTTAAATAGGGACTAAGTGCAGTAAAGTTCTTACTATATTATTGTATTTTAGGAAATAAACGAGTTGAAGATTGTTAGGTATTTTATGATTGTTTTATACTGTCTTAATCGATTTTATCTTATTTAAATTTTTTATGACGTAAGCAATATATTGTTGATCTTGTTTTGATTGTTAATGAAATGTTGATTTTAATGAATTTGGTTGCAATTGATTTATTTCATTAATTATTTTGACATTTAAGAATCATTTCAGTATTCCCAACTCTGTTTTAACATTCATACGCCAACGAGGCAGAACACGGTGTGACTTTATTATTATTTTAATTAAGATCTTTTAATACCTATCTGTGCTTCATGAATAAATGATTTGTATTTGTATTAGTATCACATCAATGAGAAAGGAAAACCCATTAATTGCATAGCGCCGTATAGCGCCCTACTATATCAAAACTACACGTTCCCCGCGAAAAGGAGAGATTCTACACGTTTCTAAGTTACACAATATTTAATAGAACGGCCATAAAGATAGATCAAGTGATCGTGCGCCGAACAGATACCCGTTTCAGCAATAATGTTGGATTGACTGCAGCTGATAAACGAACGATGCAGTTGATTGGGAATAGATCATGCTTTAAGTATTGAAAGCTCGTTATTAACAAGGAATTGTGGTTTACCGCAGAAGTTAGCATTAGTTGGTTCTTACCTATCTAATGACATATAATAAATTATACATTGAACGGTTTTATAAACGTACTAGTGGCCGCCCTCACTTCGCTTCGGGACATTAGTTCCACTTTACACCAATAGATGGCGCTAGGCTAGGCTATCCGAAGGCACAAAATGCTTCCGCAATGTAATCAACAACATTGCGGAAGCATTTTGTGCCTTCGGATTGTAAGTAATATAAATTTGACTGACCGGATGGCGCAATTGGTAGTGACCCTGCCTCTTACGCCAAAGGTCGTGGGTTCGATCCCCACCCTGGACAAACATTCGCGCGATGAACACTTGTGTTCATCGCGCGAATGTAATATATGTATTTAAGTATATATTTGTGTTCCTCTGTTGTCTGATATCTGTAACACAAGTGCTTAAGCTACTGAGTATGGAATCAGGTCAACGTATGAGATGTTGTGAGAATTATATATATATATTAAATAGTTAGTATAGATAGACAAAATATTCGAATAGGTAATTTTATGATCTTCTAAACATAATTAACTATAAATACTTGAATGTAGTTCTGATCTTGTTTAAAATATGAATTATGTAGAGTACTTAGGTTAAACCAATAAGTATCATTCCTTGTCACAATATGTCAAGAAATATGCAATTATACAGCATAAAAGATACAATTTAATATGATAATAACATTTTCAGAATAAAATAATATTTTATTGCCGATATACCTACCTACTTCATTAATTAGTTCTTCCTTCATTTTACATGACTATATAACGATTCTTCCATTTGCATATAAAATTATCATAACTGTTCAAACTTGCGTGCCAATACGTAACCTGCATATATTATAACATAGGCCTATTTGGACCTGAAACAGGAATTAGGGTGTCACAGCAAAGAAAAACGTAACGCCATTACTAGCAAAACGAACGCATCGCATTAAAGGTAGATAAACAATAACCGGACCCAGAAGTGCGTCGGCACATGACACCGCGTCACGCATGTGTACCTACTGGCTAGTGACGTCACACCATTCAACGAATTCACGCGAATACCAAACACTCGATCAAGTTAGTCTGGTTCCCCTGACAAAATAATAATGTGTTAAGAGTTCCAAAGGTCAGATAGAAGTTGCTTCATCGTATAATTACCAGACTCCCCAAATCCTGAATCAAGGTGCAAGCGTAACCGGACTCCAACCGAAGCGATGACGAGTGACGCAACCGAGAATAACAGGCTGGGATGATGATGACCAATGGAGTGTTTCTCAAAAAATGTCGAATCATATAAAAGCTTGACTAATTCGAGTTACTACAATCGAGTTTCTACACCTAAAAGCAACGAGTGCGCTAAGGGTTTAATACCGGGTAGACCCAGTACCTGAGTTTTTATGAATTTCCCAGTTTCAGCTAACGAGTAAATTCTTTAATTTGGCGGTCATAAGCTCTATCCTTCGGATGATGATAATCAATCGAGTGTTTGTCAAAGAATGTCGAATCATAATGAAATTGACTAATTCGAGTTACTACACTTAAAAGCAACGAATGCGCTAAAGGTTTCATTCCCGGGTAGACCTGGGACCTAAATTTCCCAGTTTCAGTTCACGAGTAGATTCTTAAATTTGGCGGTCTTTAGCCCCATCCTTCTGATAACTATTGATCCAAGTGAGTGAGTGAGTCCGTGTGACACAGAGTCAGTAATCACTTGATTATTTTCCGATTTACACTCCAGTCGCATCCCTAACTTCGCACGTGACACGCACACGTCACGTGTCTGACACTCCTGTGTGACGTCACGCGATGCCTCCAAGCACCGGGTTAGGACATATTTTCGAAAGGATAGTTGGTGTTTTGGAAAAACACTTTGCTGACATTTGTCGAAGGTTGTGGTGCATGTTACAAGCGATTCAGATATTCAGAGGCTTGCCGTCCCGGTCCTCAGACTTCATAAAATCGGTAATTCGTTTGTTGGCTTAAGTATTAAGATGTTTAATAAGCTACCACAAAATGTCATTAACCTATCACTGGATAAATTTAAGTCTCATATTAAAACCTGCCTAAGGAAGAAAGGTTACTATAGTGTACAAGACTATATAAATGATAAGGATTCTTGGTCATGTTAATTGATTAATCTTTTGAGTTGTTATTCATAGTAGTCTATTAACTTTCATAATTGTATTTTTTTTTCTCTTCTCAATTGAAACTCTGTAACATCATCAATATTTGAAAAGAGTAACTACTGAGTTTCTTGATGGTGTCTTCTCAGTAGAAATCGACATTCCGAACCAGCGGTAGATGTTATGTACCTATTTTGACATTCATAAGTGTTCTGTGTGGACCAAATTGAATAAAAAAAAATTATCTTTATCTTTAGAGTCGTTATTTCTAGTTAAAATCTTTCTATACGCTTCCTGTGAACCTCACAAGAAACAACCTTTAAATAGTTTTAATGCCCTTTAAATAAAGACATAATTTGTAATAGGCCCAGCAGACAGCATTCTTAACACCCCTTTTGGCGCCGAAGAACACAAAGGCAGAACTTAACACTTCACTTAACTTTTTCTATTTGTGTTATAATGATGCTGTTTTTTTCCTGAATAAATAAATAAATAATCTTGTGGAATGCGGTGCTGGGCTACGTGCTATGTTCCCCCTGTCTAAGGGATGCGAAGGTCTGACAACAGTCGCTTCATAAAGATTACCAGACTCCTCAAAATCTGGTTCATGGCCTGGAGCGATAAGAAAGCCCAATTTAAAAAACAAAATAAAGTTGTTTATTTCTTCTACCAAAATATTACATGCTTTGTTGGTTAAAGCTAACATTTATTAATGAATGTATAAGACGAAATGATACTCATAGCTACATCTATGCTTTTTATTATTATATGTCTAACTTGATGAAAAACATGTAATGTTTGGGGGACTGGAACCTAAACTAGGATATTCCTGTATTTCAGGACTCCAGAGGCCTCGCCTCTCATTACTAGAGTGTGAAATAGAATGTGTGTGTTTTTATGTGTGTGTAGTAGTAGGTATTACAAAAACTTAAATTGTACATCTCACTCTTACCGAGGTGTCGTAAAAGGCGACTAAGGTAAAGCTGCTGGCATGATCATCAGCACCCAGAGAAGGAAAACTGTGCATTTATATCAAACCCCTCGCCAACCCGTCTACCAAGCGTGGTGAGTATGGCAATTACCCCTCATGTGATTGAGGGAGGCCCGTGCCCCAGCAGTGGGGACTTAAATGGGCTGATGATGTTGATGATGAAAGTACCTAAATATATCTATCTATCTATCATGATCCGTAGCGTAGGCAGATAATGGTGGAAGAGCCACGCTTCTGCATGAATGGACCAGCTCGACCGGAGTGATACCACGGCCTCACAGAATACCGGCGTAAAGCAGCGACCTCACTCACGCTGCGAAACACAACACAATTGTTGAGTGAGGGTATCGGAGGCCCTATCCGGGGTAGAATGGGAGTTTAAAGGTTGACAGCGCACTTGTGACTCCACTGGTGTTGCGAGTAGGTGTCCATGGGCGGCGGCAATCGCATGTCGGTGATCCGTCTGTTGCCACCTATGTCATAAAAAAGGCAGATTTCTCCCGGCTCCAAGGCGACATCTTTTGACGCACTCAGGAATACCAAGCTAAGCTGTAAATGAGGGGAATCTCCAATTCCTGTGACTTGTGACAGTGCCAGACTGGTCGTACCCCTGTCATCGAGCAGGAAGCATCCCAAGCGCTAATGTAAATCGAGGCGCATACTTGCGCGGGCGCACGCAATCTATCCGACGGTATTTTCGCGCTGTTTACGGCTTCATTTATTATTTTATTACCCGCTGTTTGGATTAAGTAGGGATGGGACATTGTCGATAGAAAAATTATTTGCAATCAATGGATAATGCAGTCATATCTAGTAGCAATTCACTCTGTCCTTGAATACTGCACTTTCAATTCGCTATTCTTTTTCTGTACCCCGAGGTGGTCTCCAAGAGATTCGCTATTAGCGATAAGTCCGCCTCCATTATAAAAGGATAATACCATAAATTAAGATCCTTAAACTTTGTGCAATGAAGTTTATCTAGCTATCCCCCTCTGTACTTAAATATGACTGATAGTTGATCGAGTTTTATGCAAAAAAAATTTGGTCAATATTGCCCATCTTAATTTGCTCATCTTCTTGTGACCGCACTCTGAAATCTAGAACACATTCACGAACCTGGTTGGAAGTAGTTTTTATCTCGTTCAATTTATGGGCTATTAAATTTATTTATATTTATTTATTATACTTTACAAATGTTCTACTACCATCAATGTGGGAATTAGTTTTAAAAAACCTGGTCCCATCCCTACTAGGCTTAACTCGGTGTTGGAATCGAGCCTTTTCTGCGTGCGAACGTTATGTCGGCGCTCGCCAATGTGTATACTAAAATGTACAGACGTTGCCAACAATCTTCTTCCAACGTATTAACAGACCATTTCGGATGCTTTTTATGAGTATTATCACAAATGTCAATAGAAATAAGTAACTTTTTGGGCAATGATTAGAACGTAACCAAAAAAAAAACCCAGCAAAAATCGAGCTCTACATTAACTCTACGTTTTCTTGTCTATTTGTTCTTTTGTTCAATAAATTAATTCAACATTGAATAGACGCGAACACGCATGATGATGATTTGATAAATGGAATAATTAATTTAAATAAATAAATCCTCAAGCCGATGCATCTATGGCGGCCAATTTCAACGATCAGCCACATACGCAAGGCATAATATTACAAACTAGTGCACAAATACGTGAACTCTATATTCCTTTATTCCTCATATTCCGATGGGACACCGGTGTGACACAACCGGAGAGGGATCAACCACAGGACCAATGGCTTAACGTACTTTCTGAAGCATACAGGGGATAGACACGGGATACATAGTGACCGCCAACTTACACACGCCGCCTAATCGAAGACTCAGAGACAATTTTTCCCAACCCAGGTGGCTTAATTTAAAGTCCCGTAACGAACGAGAACATAGCTGTCACATCGAAACAAAGGAGACACACAGCGCTTGAGAAAGGGAGGGAACCTCCGATCCCGTTGTAACGTGTGCTTTATCAAATTACGAGTAGGTCCTCAGGTTTGATCCCGCGTAATCTTTGAGACCCACAAGCGACTGAGCCACAGAGGCAATAATTTAAAAAATAATAGCACAATGCGTCACTCATCCATATTTTTACAAAAGCACCCACCTAAGTGGCATGTATGACTTTCAGTTGCCAGAATGAGTTGCCCTGTTGAAAAATGGGTTAGGCCGGGTTAATATATTCACGGGAGGGTAGGTTGACAAAGGCTATGTCAATAGCGTGCGTGTGCGATACGGATCTCACTTTTGTGTTTATGCGGCGATAAGCGGAACTAATGCCGGTGCCTATACTTGTGACGTTTCCGCGAGTTCAGAATTTGAATTATCTGCTAGTAATAATATCCTCCGACTAGTCACGGCTACGGCGGCCGATCTCAACGATCAGCCACATACCGCACCTTATAAATATAATAAATATAGAGACCTAATGCAAAAAACTTAATTTGGGAAACAGCCAATTAAGATGCGTATGTCACGACATTAAATAGGAAATTAATGTTATCTAGAAATTATATACAAAGAGGTTATGTTTTAAGAGTTGCATATCTTACTATGCTTATTGAACTACACATTATAAATGAAAATAGGTCCAATTAATTTTTGGATTAGGTCTCAATCATTCTGAAGGTGCGATACGCAGGATATATTACAACAGTGCTCAAGTGTGTGCGCAAACACAAGTGCATTCTCTATTCGCTTACCCTCATATTCCGATGGGACACTAGCGTGACACGACCGGAGGTGTAGTACCAATGCTTAGCGTGCTTTTTGAGGCAGGGGGGTACAAGACCGAAAACTTAGGTACAATTTTTTGGCCCGACCCGGGGATCGAACCCGGGACCTCTTGCGCAGCCGTCGCTTTAGAGTGTGACCCACTACGCCACCGAGGCAGTCTCTGATAGTAGTCTTTCTATGATATCGCACATGCGAAAATCGTGTATCAACTCAATCTAAATCGCTTACCATCAGGTGATCCGTTTTCTCGTCTGCCATCTATCACATAAAAAAAATACTCAAAACATGATGTTTTGAGATACACCGCCTTGAAGTTATGTTTAATATGGTTTAAAAATAACAACATTTTGAGTTGATACGCTCTGCCACAATAGATCATCTACTGGTCGCAGTGGCTATGAGACGCAGGGCTCACCCCATTTCTATCAAATAATGATACGCTGTTGATTTTCATGTGCGTATGTCTAACGATAAACAAAAGGCATCAAGTGTGCGTGTCCAGGTGGAATACCAACCCACTACCTGTCACTAACCTACATTGTATTAGCATATTACCATAGAATTCAGATGTGTACTTTTTGTGAATTAAAGAATATCTGTCTATATTTCTCTGACCGGGTGACTACTCTTTCAGCTGTACTAGCAAGTAGGTAGGCGAAAATCATTTTTTTTAACTTGAGAATAATTTGCTATACCTTTTTTTTTCAATTTATTATCACATAAAAAATCTTACATACATTAATCAGGTTTATACTTAGCACTGCAAAGCAAGGTAAGCTAAGGTTTATATTATATACAAGTATTTTGTTTACGCCGATCCACATTTACACAAAAGACATATACTTGGACAAATTATTTTTTTATGTATGATTATAATCAGAACTCATTTCAATCTTAAATATTAATGAGGGAATGAAGGAAGTGTAATTTGATATTTCTTGTAGTCACTTCATCCCGTAATTCCGTAGGTAGTTTATTTATTAGTCCAAAAAATTGATATTGTTAAGTTATCATCAATATTAGTGTAATCTCGGACATAAATTCAAATCACATTCCTCAACACCTATTCTTTCGTCTTTTAGTTTTAGGTACAATTTTTTTTAAGAATATATCTTACACACTTTTTAACATAGAACATTTGTAAATGATGAACGACAACATTAGGAACATTCTCATATCAATGAATAACGATTTTCTAATCCCCTTTCTCATTTTCCAGGTAAGTCTCCAATACAAGCTGCGAGTAAAGCTCCCCCTCCATTGGAGTACGTCGGTAAGCGCCGCTTAAACGACGTTAATGCACAATGCGCTAGCCGGACAGTCGCACTAACGACCGGCCCGAAGAATGCGCCATTAATCCCCGGCGCATTGAAATGCGCATAAAAACACCGATCCAGACAACCGAAATAAATATCGATTCATAACACAATGCAATCTATAATCGAGCAAAAAGTAAAGCCAAGGACTTGGGATGCAGAAGGGACGCGGAAGGCAAGTGCATGTGCACATTTGAGAAATTAAAAATAGGTTTTTGTAAAATCCATTCACATCGCGTAGATATTGCCGTGCCCATGAGCAGGATATCCACAGAATTAATATGATCTGTGAGTGACGCATAGATAGACGTTTGGCCAACTTTATCTCAACTTATTCATAATTTCACTATATCTCCTTTAGGGAGTGTGCATTAATATCATTCACAACTGCCACAAGAAACGTCGTTAAACTTCTCACGGATTTTGAGACGATATTGATTTTTTCATCCATACCGACAAGTGTATCGGGTACTTCATAATATCTCTTTAACCACCTCTACCACCAATTTCAACTTTTCATACAAAGTCGGTCACGTAACTCGTTTATTTTTATTGTAAAAAAAAATTCGACCATTTCCCAAAAATCGTAGTGCAAGGCGTTTTCTCAGAATGGTTGGTAGAAGGAAAACATGGATAATGGGATGTAACTGATAGGTACACCCTGTAAACCTAATGACATCTTTATTAGTACATAAATAAAGAATTCTGATAAACCCGTAGGCCTTCTGCAGCGTTTAATCGTTGGCGGGGTGGCCACACATCGAGTACCGCGATCGCGGCTGTCCGCTTATTGTCGTCCGGTATCGCGCGCGGCCATCGCATCGCGGACAGCGGAACAGACGAGCGCGGCGATACCATCTGTCAAAATGCGATGCGAAATTAATCGGCGCTACATGTGTGCATGTGTTTACGGCCTTAAGGTTTGCCGCTTTCGTGTTCTTGTGTAAACCAATCTGTGACTGTATTGATGGTTGGGTTTTATTAGTAGATGTCATTACCATGGCAGTCCTCATCCTCGAATTATTGCTTCGAATCTGTACCTAAATGTTTAGATTCTGACGTCATTTCGGAGGAATATTGGATTTGAGCTAAAAATTACCTGTCTATACTATTTATAAAGAGCTAAATCCTGCAGACAGCGGCAACGCTTATACCTAGGTAATCCGAAAACACGACTGTTCTGTACTGTCATTATCTCACTTTGTGCGGTTCGGGCTTTGGGTTAAACCCTTTACCCAGGCGTCATCTCACGCCCGTCTCGGCATGATGCTCATTCCTCTTGGTTTAGAGGTCCTCCGACATGGCGCGGCTGGGGCGGTCTTCGACCTTAGCAAGGCCTGCCTGCGGCTCTTGAGCGCACTTTCTGTCTGGGAGAGGGGGATAGGTGGAAAAAAAAACGCTTGCGCGATGTAATCAGTACCGATCGCCATCTATTGGTCATAAAGTGCAACTAATGTTCCGAAGTGAAGGGAGGGCGGATCACTAGTTACATGATAATGCGAATGTATGTATGTGATCTCTACGTTGTCATAATTTTGACGCCATAGGTGCCTCAGTCGCTAAGGTGTGTGGTCAAGCGGACTTTCGACCCGAATTCGATTCTCAGTTTAAGTCAGTAAGAAAACAAGCCAATTTGATGTAAGCTCTGACTTTCGCAACCCTTACACAAGGGAACCACAGCCACTGAATCATGGTAACAGCGTGTCAGTTTCCGAACACATGGCTTTTAAAAATCTAGAGGCGCAAGCTAGTGTTTGAACTTACGCCCTCTCAATAGTTGATATTTTTTATGGCAATCTTTTGCAATTTATTCTTAAGTAAATAACACACTTAATTTTTTTATCTCCAGCCATTTCTCTCATGTCCCGCCTGAACACGAGATGAAATTTCTAAGTGTGTTATTTACTCACGCCCTCTCGTTTAGGCGGCGCACGTTCTCATGCACTAAGCTAACATTACTCCCCATATTGTAAGTCATCATCATCCTCCTGCCCTTTTCCCAGGTTATCTGGGGTCGGCGCAGTATGTTTTCCTTTTCCATACGTCCCTGTCATTCGTCATCGAATCATCCACCTCTTTTTCCATCATGTCATTCTTCACACAATCCATCCATCTCTTTTTCGGCCGTCCTCTGTTCCTCCACCCACTTACGTTTAAACTCATCACTTTTTTGGCAACATGTTCTTCCCCTCTTGTAAGTGAACTCCCCATATTGTAAGTGAACTTCTAAAAACAACACAAAGCCTATGTTACCCAGCCAATGATGTGTCATGTCACAATTTACTATCACACATTATCATAGTGCGTGCCGGCACAAGGTGTGCCGTAAATTGCGTTTCTGTAATGTATGGGGCAGGAATAAAATAATATAATGTATACAACATGTATAGCATTAGCTGTCGTCACTTTTTAGTTTTGTTTACTACATAATTGAAAAGAGTAGCTGCTGAGTTTCTTGCTGGTGACTTCTCAGTGGGAAACTACATTCCGAACCAAGTAAAAATTTTACATTTTGACATTAAACAAAATTCCGTACATTATTTTACTTATCAATATTTAATAAACTTTTTTTTGATGTAATAGGTGGTAGACGAGTAGACGGATCACCTGATGGTAAGCGATTGCCGTCGCCCATGGACACTCGCGACACCAGTAGAGTCACAAATGCGCTGCCAACATATTGATTTTCTTTTGATATTTAAAAATTAAATTGGAAATGGTGTGGCGATGAACATACCTACATTACCTAAGACACTTTAGTTCCTTTGGATCTCTACTTTATTATTTAAAAAAATGAGACAGAGATATTAGTATATGCTCGATTACAGGCTACCAACACTTAAATAAAAAAAACATGATTTCGCCTGGTACTTGACTGAGAATGCTGTGAGGCATTAAGTCTGTTAATTGTACTTTTTACATCGCGCAATAAGGAATAAGTTAATAAATGAAATGTAGAATAAATTAACAATCTGCATTAATAACACCTACGAAATATTTTTTTTTTGTTTCGACTGGCAAATATTTGATCTCAATCGCATCCGGTGTTAAGTGAAGATGAGATTTGAAGTCATACTCGTTCGAGAAAAGCCTGTATCCCGCACAGACTACAGGCGTTTTCCTAATACCCATAAAACTTACCATAGACTGAACAGCACAATCCATAAAGCAGAATAAAACATATTGGCCTCAGACACAGACAACTCCGCCATTCGTACGTTCGAATAGCATCGTAGAGATGAGACTTCATCCGTCCTGGTGGACAATGTAAACTCAAGCGCACGAAAAAGTCTTCGCCAATAGGTAAACTTCTAGGCCTTTTGGTGTGAGTATGTCTACTAGAAGTACGCACTTTTAGCAGATTACAGAGATATCTCCAGAAACATCTTACGCATCTAGGGGATCTTAACAGATTACCTTAATCCCTGATTTTGGTGAAACTCGATAGTTTTTCTAATTAATTGATTTATAAATTGAAAATCGTACGAGACTGACTTCCAAACCCTTAACAATGCCACTTAGTAGACAACATTTCCTGTAATTTAGGCGAGTTTTAGACTGTAAGGTGACGGGTAGGGCACACTAGCGACGCCAATCGATTTAAATTTATAGCTACTAAACCGGATCTATTTTAAACCATTAACATTACAACCTCTTGGCAAACACTTATACTATTTATTACATAACCATGCAAAAATGTTGGGTCCAACGCGTACGCGAAAAATTTTGGCGTGAATCAAGTTTTCGCGTAAAAAAGCAGACCCAACATTAGTGAATGGTTATTTAATAAATAGTATAAGTGTTTGCCGAGAGCTTGTAACCCCGAAATTGTTTAAAATAGATCCGGTTTAGTAGCTAAAATTTTCAATCGATTGGCGTCGCTAGTGTGCCCTACCCGTCACCTTAATGTCTCATTTAGAATTCATATCCAAACGAATATTAAGTTTTGTAGGAAAACAGTACTAAAAAACACTGTTGAAGGTGTTAAAACATTTCTCTATAGAAATCTTGCAGTAGATGTAAGACCCTCCTAAAAACAAACCTCGCATTTCACACTAAAGGATTTTAGCCCTCACTGACTTAAGTCCCACCACTATAGCGGACAACAAGCTAATGCCTTTTCGAATAAAACACACACGTCACCGCCTTGGTCTTATTTTGCGCGCGCGCAAATCGACTACAAATACTACACGAAATCGCGCTACTACGCTCATAAACATTTAGATTCAGGGGTGCCTCCGAGAGAAATAACTTTGAGGGAATAACTTTATTCGCTACTTTGAATCCCTGCAGACTGAGAATCGAGCAGTTGACACGAATGGGAAATGGCACATTTTCAAATTAACTCGTGCAACATTAATCACAGCGTGGTAATTAAACTTTATAGACCTGGGAGAGCCACGCTTCGACATAAATGTGCCGGCTCGACTTGACTAATACCACGGCCTCACAGAAAACCGGCGTGAAGCAGCACTGTGCTTTGTTTCGCTGCGTAAGTGAGGGTACCGGAGGCCCAATCCGAGGGAAGGGTTTAAAGGTTAACAGCGCACTTGTGACTCCACTGGTGTCGTGGGTGTACATGGGCAGCGGCAATCGCTTACTATCAGATGATCCGTCTGCTCTTCCGCCACCTATGACATAAAAAATAAAACCTTTTCTGAAACAGAGGAATCAATGTAGACAGTGTGTCACATAGCTACAGTCTAAGTATTCTACATGACTACATTCTGAGTCATGTGAATTTCTTTTAAAATACTATTTATAGAGTCTTACGACTTCAAAATCTTTGGACGCTCGAAATTGTGGATTGTAAGTGATCGACCGCTGCTTACTAATTATATTTCTTTTTGTATCTAACTATATTTTTCCATTTACATCGATTTATTACCTTAAAAGGTTCTCCACCTTTTATTTAGGAACCTTTTGTTTGCCGTTAAAATAATGCAATCAAATGCCAACCCTGATCTTAGCACGCGCTCCCACAAGCTTATAAATCCACTCAAACGCCACGTTAATACCACCCCAACGCATTCTTGCGTTCAAGAAGTCTTTATTCCCTCCATTTAAAGTTCATTTTCAGGCAATCAAGGGGACTGTACTCTAGTCGGGCCGGTGTACAAACGTCAACGATACTTGGTGGGGCAATTAGGGTAGTGAATTAATAGGTAAGATGTATCGACAGGACTGGCCATTGTGCCATTCGATACGCGGCTCACGCGGTTTCGAAGCGAATGGTTCAGAAAGGGGATGGGAAAATTGCTTTTGTACAGATGTTGAAGAATTTAGGGTCATATTTTGCAAAGAATCAAAGGTTCATTTTTAAATTAATTTATTTATTATTATTCAGACAAGCTAACACAAATTAATCCAAAGCGCACTGTATAAGATTAGTCACGGATAAGTACAATAAAAAAGGCAGAAGAATAAAATCCTTGTCAAGTAAAATACAACTAAAAAAATAAAAATAAAAACCAGAGTAAAGCGAAGAAAATTAAAAATACATAATAGAACAATAAAATAAATATTAGGTACGTAATGTCAACATTAGCCGTGTGGTCCCCGGCAGAGTAGAATAGGCCACTCTCACTCTTATCGAGGTGTCGTAAAAGGCGACTAAGGTATAGCTGCTGGCATGATCATCAGCACCCAGAGAAGGAAAACTGCATTTATATCAAAATCCTCGCCAACCCGTCTGCCAAGCGTGGTGAGTATGGCAATTACCCCTCAAGTGATTGAGGGTGGCCCGTGCCCCAGCAATGGGGACTTAAATGGGCTGACGATGATAATGTCGACATTAAGGAATGTTGATTAGCATTTGTTAATTCGAGTACCTTAAAACCCAAATGAACCTTGGCCTCATCTTATCATATAAAAATATTTGATTTTTGAACTCTAATTTTTCATTCTCACAACACCTCATACGTTGACCTGATTCCGTACTAAGTAGCTTAAGCACTCGTGTTACAGATATCAGATAACAGAGGAACACAAATCTATACTTAAATACATATATTACACCCAGACACTGAACAAAGTGTTCATCGCACAAATGTTTGTCCAGGTCCAGTGTAATTCTAGTGAATTCTTGAAGCTGGATCCTATTTCTATAGTTATGTCATCTTACATAGTCTTGGTATATCAGTAAGTGGACAATGGCAGATTGAAAAAGCTGTGGTGGTCGAATTGTTAAGGATTCAGCCTGGATAACCGAGAGACGTGGATGAAAATCCACCCTGACTGACTCGTTTTAATTAGGGTAAGGGCTAAAATCCAGAGGTCAGCTCATTTATGGGCTGATGAGTTCCAGCGTTGGAATAATTCGAATTCAAAGCTATCTGTCAGTCTGCTTACATTATGATTTCCTTAGCTTCTATGCCTTGACTACCTCAGAGTCCAAACATTCTTAATGTTTGAACGGTTCTGAGTCTTTGATAGAACAAACCTCCTCCTCGTTATCTTAGCGTATACCTGATTGCGTCCAAAGCTGTTTCTTTGAAGCCCAGGACACGCTTAGACCATGATTCAGGATTTGAGAAGTTTGCAATTTACAATGAAGCGACTGCCGTCCCACCTTCGCAACCTTTTAACAGGCAAATCATACCAACCAAGTCATGGTAATATGTTTTAGAAACTATCCGAAACGTGCAGGTTCCCTCACTAAGTTTTTTCCTCACTACCGAAAATGGTAAAAGTAGTACGTGCGGAGTATTAAGATGACGGGTAGGGCACACTAGCGACGCCAATCGATTTTAAGTTTTAGCTACTAAACCGGATCTATTTTAAACAATTTCGGGGTTACAACCTCTCGGCAATCACTTATACTATTTATTAAATAACCATGCACAAATGTTGGGTCCGTTTTTGTACGCGAAAAATTGATTCACGGAAAAGGTGGCCGCTTTTTCGTGAATCAATTTTTCGCGTACGCCTTGGACCCAACATTTGTGCATGGTTATTTAATAAATAGTATAAGTGTTTGCCTAGAGGTTGTAACCCCGAAATTGTTTAAAATAGATCCGGTTTAGTAGCTAAAAATTAAAATAGATTGGCGTCGCTAGTATGCCCTACCCGTCACCTTAACTGACTCGATTCAAGCGATCCCACTAGAAACGCTATAAATCGACAGATTCCAAATCGTGGACCGATGGAGTAGATCGTGGGGTTGCGCAATTTCCCGGCGTATCGCGGCTAATGAGAGCGCGGATACGCCGCCATTGTTTACAGATCCGATCGCAAAGGTAAGGGCTACCACCAGGAGTGGTGGCCGGTTTTGTTGTATCCCTATCTCGATTTTGGGGGAAAATATTGCCTATCTTATCAGATACTCTAGGCACATCAAAGGAATTTTGTCGTCACTGCGAAAATGTACTGTCTAACTCTACGTACAACCTGTGCGGATAAAGAATGGGATCAGAAATGGCGGCGCATCTATTCACTTCTCGCTCGCACACTATTTGCGTCTATACTCGCCCTCGTGGATCCCATTCTTTATCCGCACAGGTTGTATAGCCTGATGACAGACAGATTTATGGACAGACAGTGAAGTCTAAGTAATATGGTCTCGTTTTAACCTTTTAGGTAGGTAGATACGTAAGCCTAAAAATTTACCTACTTATAGCATATCGTCGTTGAAGTTCTATCTAAGTATTTTTTGGCGGTTTTGACATTTGATACTTCGGGGTACTTTTGATAATTTCGGGGTTAGGTTAAAGCTCTCGGCAAACACTTGGACTATTTATTAAATAACCACGCACAAATGTTGGGTCCAACGCGTACGCGAAAAATTTATTCACGCCAAAAGCGGCCATTTTTGGCGGTAATAAATTTTTCGCGTACAAAAACAGACTCAACATTTGTGCGTGGTTATTTAATAAATAGTATAAGTATTTGCCAAGAGGTTGTAACCCTGAAATTGTTTAAAATAGATCCGGTTTAGTAGCTAACAAATAAAAACGAATGGTGTCTCTAGTTAGGGCTAGCCGTCGCCTTAAAGAAACGAAAGACGCGTCATTTCGCCCAATCAGAATCAAGATTAGTGACATGGCTTTTGATATTTTTGTGTGTACCCTAGTATAATACCATAGACTTAAGATCTGTAAATGTTGTGCAATAAAGTGTATCTATCTATCTACCGTAGCAACATTTTATATAGAGATTTTTTGTAACAATTCAAACGTGATTCTCGTTACTGAAAACAGTGATGCGACCGCGTTTTGTATCGTTTACAAAAATTCGCAATGTAAAATTATCCCCTAGATTTAGTAGGGTCAATATGTGCCACGTACCTACTCTAGTTCGACTTACATTGTTGTTGGAAATGGTATGGATGGTAGCCCTGTTTATCTTGTATTTTTGCGCGGTAGCCATGTTCCCACTTATCTCGTGCATTCGTATGCGTTCGTCGATTGTTCCTTCGCGGGGTTTTCGTCATCCTCTTGTTATTGTTTTTGAACGATGTTGATTCGCATCGCGGCATATATGCCGATCGAGAAGATTGGCCAAAAACAAGCAAATTCCTATCTTATTCCACCGAGATAAGGACAAAAAAAACAGACGCTGATTGTTTAAAAACACACGTCGTTAGAACAATGAGTCCAAATGATACGAGTGTCTTTCAATTCGTAATTAAAGTTACATTTGCATAGATAAAACTGATGATAACGTTAATAGAAATATGAATTGTTTTTCTGTGAAGGAATGTCGAAATATTGATCTCTAGGTATGTTTTTTTGGTTTAGTTTCTTTGATTGAAAGATAAAAAAAAGATTTATTTTTCATATAACGTAACCATTTTGAGAAATAACGTACAGATACCTACTATTAAAACAAAACTCCTTGTTTTTATAAATTAATACCGCTTGGGAAGCTAATATAAATGTTCCGAGTTGGAAAAAATAACACCAGGTTACTTATTTGGCATACTTAAGGCTTTTGATGGAAAGAATTTCGGATACCACAAGCTGATTTGCAAATAAAGCGCCTTAATCAAAAAAAATCTTTTACTTTAAACTAAATAGTAATTTATTAGGTAGATAAGTATAATTTTAAGACGACGCGACTATAAGGCAGATTTTCTTCACCTTTGGTATTGGTTGGTATCGAATGTTGATTAATACACTGGCCATATTAGCCAAGTAATCACATACGAAACGAGCTGTTCCAAAACAAGAGACCAAAATTAATCATCCTCTTAATCTATCACTCCTTACTTTCCCACCACATCGATCACGATTATAAGACAATGCTAAACCAGGTGGCGAATAAGCGCGAAGCAAATTAGGCGTGCCGAGATGGCGTGATAGCGCGACATCGCGCGCAGCCGTCGATCTCGCGTCCCGTCAGCGCGGCCCGCGTCAGCGTAACGAAGTGCATTGTATGCAAAGAGGACTGCGTCTAGCTAATGTTGGGGTTTATTGGTATGGTGGTGTAATAAAGTTTTGGCAAAGACGCAACTGGCCACTTATAACTCTATGGTTTCTTTACATTACTGAAATTAAAAGGGTTTATTAATTTTCGTATATAATAATACAGTTTTGGCTAAACTCGTTGTGACGACGTGACGTTTTTGTGCATTCTTAAAATTGAAAATTAACAAACAGAACTAGCACTTAAGCTTAGACTAGTGGCAGTATTCTAGTATTCAAGTATTTATTTGCAAACTAAGTATTGATAAGTTAGCAAGAAAACAGATAGGACAATGTATTTGAGCATAGAATGGTGACAAAGACTAATAAAATATTTGTCATATTATTGTAACACTATTAATAATAGCTTATGTTGAGGAGCGGAGTCTCCTGGCACAAGCTTCCTATAAGCTTAAAAGGAGACTCCGGCCACTGTTATTGTAATGTAAGCACTTTAGTGAATAAAGATTTTATTTAATAATTTTATAATGTATTAATGTAAGAAAAGTAGTTTTTGTGCGCGGAGAAACATGATTTTAAGCAAGCAAAGAAACTCTGTAACTACCAGCAAACAAAGGCATGGACCCAGAGTCGGTGGTATGTAATTAAACCAATAAAAAAAAACAAAAAAAAAATATGAGTCTGCGACAATCTACAAAGAGACTCTTAGGGCCGATTCGACCAATCTTAATCCGATACTAAAAATATGGTACAGCACTTTCATTCAATACAAATCTGACGTTATGCCATAGATTTATCTCTAAAGATTGGTCGACTCGGGCCTAAGAAGCAAATACTACGCAACACTCATTAATTACCTACACTTTTTTGGAATTCGAGGTAACAAACGTGATGAAAATATAGGCAGTAGTTGACCGTGATATTAACTCGTAGAGTTTGTAGTCAATAATATTTTGAATAAGGTGAATATCCTAATAGTTTGTTATTCCTTAATACAACACTATCATTCTTAAATCGATTTTTTTGACAAAACAACAAACTAAGCTTTTTCCTTAACTAGTTAATCTGCTGTACTTACTAATCTAACAGTCAATGTAATGAAAATATTGAAAATTAGCAGAAGTCAACATCATAAAATAGAATAATGTAACTTTAATGGCTCACAAGGCGGCTTCCCTGTGAAAATCTTTACTGCGGATATTACCCACCATGAAAATCTTTGTACCAATTTTTTCCGCAATCACCCATATTATAAGTTCCATTGTGGCTGCGATAGCCTGGAGCACTGGCTCAAACTGATCCTTTCCAAAACCGTCCTCGCAGCCCTACCGCCGCTCCCCGACCATTTAAAATAAACCCTACAACTCACATAACTGTGCTCATAATCGCTTGCTCTGTTCGAACTTATATGACGTTCTGTCATTACTTGTCTGTTCACGTCCTCGCGTATACGCCAAGGCGTTCCATTCAAAATTGAGTCTTAAGTATTTAAAATAAAGTTGATATTTGGGTGTGTTAGGTTAGAGATTTAGGATGTTGCGCGGGCGGTTCGGCTGGCGCTATCGGCATCACCTTAATGATGTCTCGATGGTGGATAGCCATTGTGTTGGATGTAAATTTGTAGCCGTCGGCGCGGGTAATGATGTGAGAACAAACTGAGATCCCGATAGCCAGATCTGGATCGCTTTCGGCCCACTGTGCGGGATTGTTCGGCTTTCGGCGGCTCGTGCGATCTCGCGCACTTTTATTTTGGATTGGAACGCATTGTTTTCTGTCTTGTAAATCATAAGTAGATGAGGTATCGGGCTGTGCAGGCGCAGTTTGTTTTTGTAGACCTCCTATAGTATTTGCGTATTTTTTCCATATCTATCACAGATACGACTAACACAGGTGGCTGGCATAATACGATGCCTAGAGCTTTCCCATGGATATGTCTTGCTCTGCTCCACTTTAGTAATTGATATTTGATGTAATTGGCAATCTAGTCTACACTGGTAGCTTAGTCTTACCTATATTCGAGCTACTGTTCTATGTCATTGGAGTTTCAAATTTTCTTGTCCACTCCATCAGAATAGCTATCAAACAACTTTACTAGGAATCGATTTGTTTTTTTAACAGGATTCGACTCTACTATCACTTTTGGAAATCCAATTGAAGCTGCAAGGTCCGATTCTATCTCATTCGGGACACACCCGGTCGCAACCGAGAATAATACCCTGAGATGATTATGTTAGCATCAAATACCCAACACAACCTGGTTGTAGCCGCTGAATAAAATTGATATTTTCTTCTTGTCTATGGATTGCATGGAATTTCCGCTCCATTTCCTTCTTTCAGCCCGTTAATAATAAACAATTCATCAGAAACGGTCCCTATTACTCAGCAACTTTCTAAACATCCTAAACTAAATCTACTCATTAACATTAACCCCACAAAAACCAAACGCCCAACACAACCCAACCTTTCACATTATTTCAAACAACAAACAAAACGTTACGATTCAAAATGGCGCCCAAAATGGCGGACGTGATGGCGTCATTAACACACAGTTATCGCACTATTCTGTCGACTAGACGAAATTTCCAGTCTTTCACCGTGCGTCGGCGTAATGAAAGCAAATGACGCTTTGACGAAAATGCGATAAATAATAAACTAAAATGGCTGATGAAAAACGGACGGGTTTGTTTCGGTGGTAAATTAGACCGCCATTTTGGGGGATGCGGCCGTGACTAAGATTTATTTTGATTGGTGATTAGGGGTATAGGTATGTATAGGCACTTGTAAATAGACTTTTTAAAGCTTTATTAGTTAATTTGTAGCACATGTACAAAATGAAAATAAAGTTCAAAATATTCAGAAATGTACCTATTTAACTAATACCTATTTTACTAAAAAACCGGTAAAAATTCTTAGTATTTGTTTGCCGTTTGTTAGATCGTTCGCCGTAGCCGTAATCGGTTGGAAGATACTATTATTATTATTTTACTAAAATCTGTATAAATAAAACAACATAAAAAAAATAACTGCTGATGATGATGACTAAGACGTAATCAATCATGATCCACTTGCCTGATCCCCCTTTTTATGTGATAGGTGGCAAATCACCCGATGCCTATGAACACAAGCAATACTAGCACACACAGGTGCAGTGAGGCTGTGGTATCACCCAAGTCAAGAATTGTGAAGACCAAACTGCAATCGCTTTAATGTTACTTAATATCAGACATGTCAAATCCATCCATGGTCCCAATGTATCCCTTATAGAAATGAGAAAGATCCTATTTTCTAAACTCTGTTGGTTACAAGATCTACAAACCCCTCACAATTTGTAACCTCGCGTTTACAAGGCGATTCGAATCAAACAGCCGCAGCAACACATTCCTTAAGTACCAACATTAATTCATACTCGAATTCAAACAGGTTGTTTTCCAGCAGACAACTATCCGTGTAAACTATTTTTAACATGACCACACGGGTCTTATCGGCCTTTGCTGCGATATCTGCCCGGTGCATTAGTCCCCGATAAGAGAGATCGGCCGGCGCCATACGTAACATGACCAATCGTTGTTTCAGAGCAGGACATTCAATAATAAATATATATCCTCCAATCGATTTTGGCTCACAAGGTCACCAAAGACATCTCGCACCGGCTCCAGGTTTTCGTTAACCGCCGCCTTCGCCGTATTCTCGGGGTATACTGGCCCGAGAAAATCACGAACCTAGATTTGCGGGATCGCTGCGGTGAGACTCTGATCGACCAGCAGATCAAACGCCGCAAATGGTACTGGATCTGCCACACGCTCCGAAGGGAACCGGACCACATACCGAGACCCCCAAGGAAAACAGAAACGTGGCCGCCCTAAACAATCCTGGCGGCGGACTATCACTGCAGAAGCGAAGACCTTAGTACTAACTTGGAGCGAAGTAAAGCGCGAAGCTCAAGACCGTTCGAGATGGCGGAGCACTGTGGACGCCCTTTGCCCCACCTAGGGGACATAGGACATTAAGTCAAGTAAGTCAACCTATTTTGGCTAAGGCGGCCAATCTCAATGATCAGCTACACACGCAAGATATATAATTGTACTCAAGTGTGTGCGCAAACACAACTGCACTCTCTATTCCCTTACCCTTATATGCCGATGGGACACCAGCGACACGACCGGAGAGGGATTGAGCGCAGGACCAACGGCTGAAAGGGCTATTTCTTACCGAAAACTTAGGCACAAATACATAAACATTAAATAATATCTAAGAATCATCCTATTCCCGCATTGGACTTTACAGTCATGAGTTCAGCTGTAATATCATACCACGAGATGTTGGTGATGAAAGGCCTACTTATGTACGTATAGCCTATAGCCTTTAGCCTAGCGTGTCATTCACAGTTGGAGCCCAGGGTACAATTAAACCATGATCCAGGATTCGATCCGGATTCTCATCTCAGTGTGTGTGTGTGTGTCCAAAGCAGTTGCTTCTTAGATTAGACCATCAAGGATCTGGTCCTCATTTCAATCAGTCATAATCGATTCGATCCCCGGGTCGGGCCAAAATTTGTACCTGAGTTTTCCAGTTAAGAAATTCTCAATGGCAGCCCGAGGTCTGGAAGTTGGCGGTCTTGTACCCCCATGCCTCCGAAAGCACGTTAAGCCGTTGGTCCTGCGGCCGATCCCTCTCCGGTTGTGTCACACAGGTGTCCCATTGGAATATTAGGGTAAAGGGAATAGACAGTGCACTTGTGTTTGCGAACACACTTGAACACTATATATCCTGCGTAACTGATTTTGAGATTAGCCGCCATAGCCGAATATCGGTTGGGAGGATATTATTCCCACCCAAAGCGGACGTATGGTCACCTCAACTACACTCGATTCAGATACCCGTACTCGATCTAAAACGAAAAAGAATCGATTCAGAGATAAAGATGTTATGGCTTGTTGTTTAAGTGACTTAATTGTACATGTGGATGTGGGTTTATGGCTTGTTTTGTTTGTCAATTTGTCTAAGGAATTTACTGTGGAAGTGGGAGGTATCGGCCAGGAAAAGAGATAGATATAAATTTATCTTTTAAGAGACGACCATACACTTTCTTAAGGAGCCGACAACGCATCAAGCGACTCCACTGATCGGTGATGATCACTCACCACATCATTAAGTGACCCGTTGTATCGTTTGCTATCTCTAGCACAAAAAAAAACAATCGCTTTACTAATGAATAGATGAAACAATCTAATCGTAAAGCGATTGTCTCTAATATTTTTAGACATTGAATTCTAAATGCAAAGTTTAAATGCTTATTTAAAATCTTTAAGTAAGTCAGTGGACATTCAAGTGAAGTCTGTCGAAAGAACTTGTTCGTAAATTCAAATTAAAAGCGATAAGTTGGTCATTAAACAAATAGTGATGTCTAAAATGAAGCTTATCTTGTTTAGGTTTTTTTTTATTAATATATCTCTACCCCAAGATAATTCGCCAATATCAAGTAACTTATTGAGAATAAGTAGGAAGTCAACAGTCGAAGTCAGTCAAAGTTACAGTCACTCAATAAAACGCCGGTGTTGTACAATATCACTCTTAAAAGCAATCGCGGGTTTTAAGACTCTATTAGGTCCCAGCAAGTTGTCACGAGACAACGCACATCGTCTCCCAATAGCAGTGTTAGAAACGATACAATGCAACTATTCTTATTATTAGGATCACTTCACTGCACAAATAAACACCAAATTCGTTAGTGTACAAATTAAAACCTTTGAATTGTATCAGCCCACGCGGCTTGTTTTAGATCTACCCGCCGAATCATCCTTATTTATGTTGTCAATGATCCAATATCTATGCTAGATACTATGAACTATCTGAGTATACAGGATGCACCTCATCCCTATTTGTCTCATTATCGTCATTACCCGCTCCAATCTAAACCAGCCTGAAAAATTGTCAACCATCAACAAACTAGCGGAAAGCGAAAACGTTCTAAAAACCGTTGACCCTTTATCTCGTCTCCCAGCGCGCGCTCATTGGCCCAGAGCCGAATTTATGTGGCCAAGTAATCCCGACCCATTTGTATAGATAATTTTTATTATTGCCATCTCCCCAGCCGGCCCACTCGATAACCGGGGAAAGAGTTCGTAATGACAATTTAAATAAGGAAGATGTATTCGTTTCGGCTGTCGATAAGTTTGAATTTGAATTTGGAACGAAGGAATTTGTGAAAGGAATTCTGTTTTTAAAACGCTGTTAGGGATGCGTCGTCGCGGTGGTCATCGATTTGAAGGGGAATAGTTCATTATTGATTAATAACGACACCGAGCGTAGTTTGGACGGCAATAGAACAGATACGCGCAGAGTGGCTGATAACCGTGTTTGTGTTGATAGGGAAGTTCGAGTACGCAGTCGTAGCGGTGATAAAATCACAATGTTAAGTGTCGTAGCACAAGCTACGGACGCTACGGTGCGTGCTACGACGCGGAGTATTTTGTAGTGACACATTATTACAAGTAAATCTGGAACTAAAAGCTCCATACATGTTTGTACATAATAGCTTTTGTGTATCATGGGCATAAATTAATACAGTCAGTTTATCTAATTTTAATGATGAAAAAATTATAAATGTGTAATCTGTACTTACTACTACAGATGTAACATTTATTATGTACCTCCAACAAACATGTTGCAAAAAACCATTGTACAGCTATCTTCATAATTGGACACCATAGTAATAAGTTAAACTTATGAATTACATAATCTTTACTATATTATGTCTAAAAAACCAAACGCTATATTTTTTCCTCTAACATCTTTACCACCTAGTTCGGCATTAATTCAGCATGAACATAAATATTGCGGCTAACATGTCCACGCGTTTGTCTTTAGTCTTCGTCAGCGGGAGGCAAATATTTTAAAGTCCAATTCCGTTAAAAACAGGAAAAAATCTCCGGCTGGCCGGCCGCCGGTATCGGCTCAGCGAGAGACCGCAGAGTTATTCGACAAAAATGCTAATTTTCAAATCTCGAACTCCGTTCGCCGGTTACAATCGAAACGACACCATGCTCTTTTATTTGCGCCGATCTGACTTCTATCCGCGAACCCTCCGCCTCCTCTGTCGCCTGTTTACTCTTTTATTTTTGAAATTCGAATATGACGTACGCGTATACGTTAGGCTTGGGTTTAATAGTTCACGGATTGCTTCTGATTGCTCTTTTCGGGTTTGGCGCATGATATACAGCTCTATTTTTAGTTCGCGTTACAGTTCTAGTTCAGAAGTTGGAGTTGGCTACTCTCGTATCCGAATATAGATTAGACATAGATTGTGGTTACACATATTAGCGTTATCATTCGCTTAGTATTTTACATTAAGGGTCACTATACTAAAAATGAAACATGCCACTATTGTATTTTCTATAATATTAATTTGATCAATTTGATTCAATTCACTGAGGTTTTCTATTCAGTGCGTTCAAGTCTTTTGAACGGAGATCATTCGCAAAAAGACGACACTAATGATACGTACATTCGAATTTCAAAAATATCGATCGAATATGACGTATGCATCGATAACCGGACGAGTACCGATCCGAATCGCTGCTTTTCTTTAATTACAAGACTTTAAATTGTGGAGACTCGTATCAGCGTCATCTGCAGGCGTCTGCTAGTAATTTTGAGATAGCGAACCCCGATTGGCGGTTAAATGCGAATTTATTAAAAATAAACACCACTCGATCGGTGCGCTTTCTCGCATTCATGAAATCGATGTAAAAAATATTATGTCGCGTTGATAACGGCGAGGGACAAGTTTATGCGATTTATTCATGAATTCAATTGATTTCTTTTGCGTTTATCGATCGATCTGTTATTGTGGTTGGAACTGCTCGGGGTGTTGAGTAATAATGAGTGGTAAAAACGATTTGTACTTCATGAAAGTTGAGTAGCGTTTGAGCATCGTATGAGCATCGTATTAGATATTCTCTCGATCCATCAAGTGCTCGTTAACACGTTAGCATGCCCGCCGAGCGGCTTTTTTCTTTTTCGAACCTGTTAGGTTAGTGTTGGATGGGTAGGGTTCCGTAGAGTGAAAAGATCATACGAAAAAAACTGTATCGGACAAATCTTTTAGCATTGATTGTGAATTAACAAGATGTAGATATGCCATCCTTATTAGACAAGCCGGATGGCGCATTTGGTAATGACCCTGCCTCATACGCCAAAGGTCGTGGTCGCTTGTTTTTGTTCAGTGTCTGGGTGTAATAGATCTTTTTTTTTACTGTAGATAGGAAAGCGTTTGACCATATTTCACCTGATGGTAAGTGATAATATGGTTTAAGATGTAGCACGATTACGTAGAAGATACCTATTCACTCGCGCTTTGAAAACCCTCAAATTGTAGCCTCTAGGGAACACCTCCTCAAGCAGCTGATTCCACTGTTTCGCGTCTTCTTCTTCTTCTTTAGCCTGTTTCAACTGTTTTAGTGTAGGCCTCATTCAGCATTTTCCATTCTTTCATACATGTACTTCAGTATATATTTGTATTTCCTCTTAAGCTACTTTTGTAAGAAATTCGGTGAATGTATGAGATGTTGTATGAATTTATTTATTTACTCTCTGCAATAAGAGAAATTGCAAAGATTCTTAAACAAAAGTGTGACGGTGCCAGTATTTTTTCCAGATGTTTGTAGCGAAAAGTACTTAAGTAAATTGTACTTAATATAGTTTCCTTACACAAATTTGAATAGTCCTGATTATTTTGAGTATAGTTCACACAGAAAGAATTCTATAACTAAGTAGAGTCAGAGAATAAAAAGGTTCGTCACCATAAGGACATTTTTCGCTTGCACGGTGAGAATCAGTTATACCAAACATACCATTTTAAAAAGATCTGCAAACCTTTTAAAAATGTCATAATACATTTTTTTCTTCAAATATGGCATAGACAGAGAGATTTTGACTTTTTAACCTATTATCCAAGCTATTCGCGAAGAAACTAGTCAAGAAGTCCCAACTACCTGACCCGACAACCCAGGACAGATTGTCCTGGCGCAGAAGGATAAGGAGAGCCGACCCCACCTAAAGTGGGAACAGGCAAAGAAGAAGAAGAAGATCCAAGCTATTCGCGAAGAACACACGAGACAGCCAATAGTAAACATCCAAATTAAAAACATCACCCACCGATCATGACAATAAATTCTTTAATTTTTTTTATTATAAATTTAATTGCCACGTCAAACCAATGTAGGTTTTACTTCATATCTATAAATTTTCTTTACATTAAAAGGAATCAATATCGCTACAAGCAAATCTCAACTTTCTGATTTAACAGTTAAGCATAATTTTCTGTGCAACAGGTATTACTTTGACAAATTTACGAAAGGTAATAAGTGCTCATAACATATCAAACGAATCAATTTGAAAACTGACGAACCTTTTCATTCTTTGACTGTATTTTGTTTTAAAACTTAAATTAAATAAATCAACGTCTACAGAACCATCCCTAAAACACAACTCAATCTCTTAACGTATTTTTCAACCATGTCCACTCTAGTGTTGCGCTCGTTTTTACATCATCGATTGTCGGTAGTAATTGGTCTGGGAGTAGCCCACGTTAAACATCGTGTTTGACGACGTCCAGAGTTAATTATTTTCGTGTCGTCGGCGGCAGGCGATTGTATCGCATCTGATAGGCGTTACAGAAAGGAATGGATCATGCCGTGATTGTTTGATCGTAACAATACGCTGTTAGTTTAAATTTAATTCACATCATTATGGGGCGATCTTGATTGTTGCGATGGTGCGAAAGGTTGAAGTTCGATTTACAGGCTTTTTTAACTAAGTAACTGGTCTTCAAAAGGATTGAGCAGTGTGAAACCGTTAGGTGTGAAATTGAGACGGCAAACATGCCTAAATACCTGTATTCAGATAGACTTACCAGGCGCGCGAGTGTTTGCAGTGTAACAATGCGTATAGTGATTGCGTATAGCACGTTAAGCCGTTGGTCCTGCGCCTGATCTTCGGTCGTGTCACGTGTTAAGAAGAACGAATAGCTTGTCTTAACATTTACTGGCAAATTTAACTACAGGTTTGAGAATAAACCTGGTAGCGGTAGAGATTTTATTAAATAGAGGTACAGTATTTTTTTAAATAGAGAACTGTCGAGAATTCTGTCGGTAGGTTCGAAAAGCAACGTGTCAAATATATAAATACGTGAACGACGAAGTGAATTTTAGTAATTAGGAACTTATCTATTGTTTGTTCCTGATGTGCAACCCTCTTAATGCCAGGCTTTTTTATGTGATAGGTGGCCGATGAGCAGACGGATCGGCTGATGGTAAGCGACTGCCGCCGCCCTTATACACCTGCGACACCAGTGGAGTCACAAGTGCGCTGTCACCAGTGGAGTCACAACCTTTAAACCCCCTTTCCCCAGATTGGGCCTCCGGTACCCACACTCACGGAGCGAAACACAGTACAGTGCTGCTTCACTCCGGTTTTCTGTGAGGCCATGGTATCACTCCGATCAAGCCCGCCCATTCATGCCGAAGCGTGGCTCTCCCACGGTCAGCTATAATGAATTAGGTTCTCCTACAAGAATGCTCTACTTTGTCCCAAAGACAAATTGGTACAGTTGGAGTAAGTAATACCACGTCCTCACAGAAAACCGGCGTGAAGCATTGCATGCGCGTGAGTGTGGGTACCAGAGGCCCAATCCAGGGCAAGGGGGTTAAAAGGTAAGCAGCGCACTTGTAACACCACTGGTGTTGCAGGTGTCCATGGGCGACGGTAATCGCTTATCATCAGGTGATCTGTCGATCACCTTTATCATAAAATGAATTGGGACAGTTGGAATGTACCCAAGTTTGCAGTAGGTCTCAAGGTGAGACCGTTGTGAACCGTTCTTCTTCAGATCGTATCTACGTGCGGTGAAAGAGGAAGCACAAGTTGAATGCAAATAAACTTCGCTCGAAATCAAGATCATTCCCGATGTAATAATAAATCGTGTCTTTATTTTTCTCCATGAAATAAAGTATCTACGATCTCCGCGGAAGAGCGTTATCGCCAATCAGTTTCGCGGAATGTCCAAGGTTCCGCAAATCAACATTACGCATTCAAAATTCGAATCGGCCGGCGGACGAATCAAAGCGCTAGTGTCGCTATCGATGCGTTCGCAATCGACATATTAATATTCGATCTAGAGCTGTTCCGATGTTCTCGATTCGTATAATTAAAATCGAGATCGATCTGATTGGACGGCGGATTCCGTCACGTTATTCATCATAAGTACCGCCTACTTTTGACGCCTCCAGCGGTGCGTGTACGCAACTTTTAAGCTGTTTATTTATTATACGCGATGTTATCACTAATCGCGCCATCGACACAGTGTAGAGGAGATTAGCAGTGGAGAACTAACAAGAGCTTACATCAAAGTATTTTAAAAAAATATTAAAAAGATATCAAAATAAAATATATAAGTTTCTAGTAACAAATTGGTTAGATCGTCTCAAATGCTTTTGTATTGTCTTCAAAATCCATAACGGTAAGTACAAAACAAAACCCGTGTATTTTATCATCTTTGAAATTCGAATTGATATCTTAGATTAAAAAGGCGTTACTAGTATAACAGTTAAAATCCACGTCCATTATGGCTTTATGGACCTAAAACTCGCTGATTAAACCTGAAACTTCGTACCGTAATATAAAAAAATATGTCTAATTAAAATTCCATTAATTCCAAAACGTAGAAAGGAAATCAAGCTTCCTTTACAACATATAAAAAAAATAAAATTTAAAATTCCCTGGCAGCGCCCATCATAGATTTGAAATTTAACACAATAAATATATTGTGTTACTCAAGCCCTTTTATATAATACCCATATTGTGGGAGTTGTGTTAAAACATACAATTCATATCTTTGTGACGGCGGCCATCTTGGATCGATTTTTATCCAACATAGCTAAGAACACTTCCTTATTCATCTTTAAAACAAAGAGAACAAAATCAAAATTAGTTCATTTGTTCGGGAGCTACGATGCCATAGACAGACACTCAGACACGTCAAACTTATAACACCCCGTCGTTTTTGCGTCGGGGGTTAAAAACCAAAATAGAGTAGCAAATTTAGAAAAATATATACACGAAGAGGGAGGCCGTTTTCATCTCTCCTCAAACAAATAAAACTAGCCGTCACTAGTCTTAGCTTAAGTTTAGACTAGTGACGGTATATCGTTAAATGTGATCCGTCTGCTCATCTGCTCTCATAAAAAAAATTGTAAGAAAGCTATTTTTTGTGAGTAGAGCAACATTGTTTATAATTTGAAATCATCAAACAAACTATGTAACTAGCAAAAAAGGCACGGACCTAGAGTATGTGGTATGTAATTAAACCAATTAAAAAAAAACAGAGTAGCAACTTAACCACATTAGAAAGTTACAAGGTCCATAATATGCAGTTGCTTCACTCACATGGACTCGCTGTGCCCGTTAATTTTGTGCCGTATCCGCCATTCTGAGGAGACCATTACAGCAATTAAAAAGTCGTAAGTGTATTCAAATTATATTTTAATCGGGTCTTTCGCGATGCTCGATTAATCAAAAGTGGCACATGTGAGGGGGGTAATGTGGAATCGTATGTGTGACGTCACTGGACCTTTTTAGCTGTACTTTTGACATAATTTGTCATTTTATGTTTAATATTCTGTTTTTGCCTGAAAAGAAGTAATAGCCTGTTTTTGCTGGTATATTTACAGCAGTGGGAAGCACATCATAAATGTTGTTTCCAAAAAAGTCTATCATATTATCTAGAAAAGATAATATGATACACTTTTTAAAGTTGATTTATGGACAAATTTTTGTTGAGCTCAAGTTTTTTTTTTTAATTTGATAGGTGGCAGGCGAGTAGACAGATCACCTGATTTTAAGCGATTGCCCATGGACACCCATGGACACCCGCGATATCAGTGGGGTCACAAGTGCGCTGCCAACCTTTAAACCTCCTTTTCCCCCGGATTGCGCCTCCGGTACCCTCAATCACGCAGCGAAACACAGAAAACAGACCGGCAGCGGGGTCATTTTTGAAAATGAACTTTTCTAATTTTAATAACAATAATAATTAATTTCGTCAGACAACAAGATACATTCAAAAATATTTCAGTGGCACATATAATAAATACCTTACAGTCTTACATACATACATAATATAATAAAATTCACATTTTTTTTTCAAGCTTCTACTAAGGTAGTAAGGTGTGAAGGTAGGTCTAAGTTTAATGACGTCTGGAGATCTCTCAGTATGTACACAGACCAGTGTAAAATTAGAAAGGAATACATTCAAAAATGACGCGGCTGCCGGCCTGTTTGAAGCCAAATTGTTTGCTTCGTTTCAGGGCACCGGAGGCCCAATCCGGGAGAAAGGGGGGTTTAAAAGAAATTATTATAATAAAAGTTGAAAATATTACCATACCTACCATACAAATAAGATATCAAAAGCTAGAATCTGCATAATATTGCACTCCCTATCGCCGTCACTCACGAGATTTTTTACGTCACCTTTCCGTGCACCGTTTTAATTTCCTGAAATTTGATTCATACGTCCCCTGCACATGCAACGGCCTGCAGCGGCACTCGAACCCACTAAAAAGGTCTAGTTTGATAAGCTGACACGCTAAGAATTCAGTTTGGGTGAACAAGAATACTTTGATGATACTGCATTTGAATTGTATTTTTTTTTCTCTCTCTTTTTTAATGTATTTAATCACCATAATAATTTAATTCTATTACCATACTAATTTGTAATATTTTTTGTACTAACACTAACTAATGAATACCTATGTTTTTAAATATTTGCCTATTATTTTCATCTAATAATATTGTGTATGATGACAAGTTTTAGTGTTATTTTTTTTTCGCATCTAATGATTTCGTATGCCATTGTAGGTGCATCATGGAGTTACCACATACATTACCTCTGTCAACTTTGTACCACCTGTGATGACGAATAAATGAATTTGTATTTGTATAAGAAAGTGATGTGTAAAAAAATATTTGAATATGGCACAAGTATTGTTCATGTTTATAAAATTTAATGCTTCTTGTTTTTTATCAGACTTTCATTTGTTTTATTATGTACTTCTTCTCATAGTTTAAATTCTAAGCCCTTCTAAAGCTTCCTTCTCGACTTCCACCTTCAGAGATGCTGGATTGGCTGAAAACCAGTGCTGTCTTGGATTGTCTCATTCTTTAGCAGCACAAGCTGAGCCACATTTTGATTACATTATGTACTTAATTTACCCAAAGTTATGTTTTTGTTTTTTATGTGATAGGTGGCAGACGAGCCGACCGATCACCTGATGGTAAGCAATTGCCGCCGCCCATGGACACCCTCGACACCAGTGGAGTCACAAGTGCGCTGCCAACCTTTTAACCCCCCTATCCCCCGGAAAATTATCATCAACTGTTAATCTGATATTTCGTTCTTCTGAAATCAACTTGGCGTACTTTGCATATGGGCTTATCCGCCCGAGTCGTTTCCATAAATAGAGCATAAAAATCTTTTTTTACTTCCTGAAATTTGATTCATACGTCGCAATGGCTAAAAAGGTCTAATTCTGATAGGGCCTATTACTGACCACCTCGTAACTCAGTGCGGCAAGCACGGTAGGCAGGGATGGGAAACAACTTATCGATTATAAAGTATCGATTTCTTATTAATGGCTTTTCTCATCAAGCCACTGCCAGCAGTCCTCATTTCATTTCAAGATGTCATCATCAGCCCATTTAAGTCCCCACTGCTGGGGCACGGGCCTCCCTCAATCACATGAGGGGTAATTGCCATACTCACCACGCTTGGCAGACGGGTTGGCGAGGGTTTTGAATTAAATGCAGAGTTTTCCTTCTCTGGGTGCTGATGATTATGCCAGCAGCTTTACCTTAGTCGCCTTTTACGACACCTCGGTAAGAGTGAGGGTGGCCTATTCTACTCTGCCGGGGACCACACGGCCAAGATGTGGTAGCAAGTTACTTTAATGTTGTTTTTATGAACGTTACTGCAACTAGGTATCTATGAATGCACTATATTGTGCTTCTAAGTGGAAATTAAATTACTTATTTAAGAAAGAACTCGACAAGTTGCGCACATATAAAACGAGTAGGTATAGCAATTTCTTTGCAATTTACTCTTACCTCCGATCCGTCTGCTCGTCTTCCACCTATCACATTAAAAAAAACCTATGTAGATGATAATAATAATTCACTTTTATGTGTCTTCAAGTGGAATCCGAAGACAAGATCTTTCTTTCATTAACCGTTAAATTGTTAAGCCATTGGTTCCTAACCTTTTCAATATTAAGTATTACCCCTCCGACCAATGAGAAAATTACAACCTCCTTAGTTTTCCATACATTTTTCAGGTTTTTTATATGTCACGATCCATATAGTATATTTATTGTTACCCCGTAAAATATCTGATTTACACCCACGTGTAATTATAGCCAGGTTAGGAATCCAGGCAAGAGCCTGGCAGCACCGATCTCATGAAACCGAACAAGAGTTCGGTTACATGAGAAAAAAGTTATCGTTTTCAGGCACTTCGGTTGTAACTCATTCTCCGAGTCAAGCTTACTTGTGCATTTAATTAAAAAATCGAGTAGTGTTTAATCGATGATTTTGCTCAGTGTTTAGTCATTTTAGGAACATCACATCCTTACCTTCAAGCACGGCAGTGCAGCATTTGCATCGGTATCGCGTTTTTAAATCTATGCAAAACGCGACGATAGCCGCACGCCTCGGGAACCGGGAACACATGCGAGAACACCGCGCAACCCCCTCGCTTGATTAATTGCGGGGACGCGATTAAAATTATGTTAAGTGGCTTAAAATGTTAGAGTTATGTAAACAAATGCTTGTTACAGAAAAAATACAGATCTAAATAGGTACCTACTAATGTTAGTGGGAGAAAATCGATACGCATCGTACACGCATCCCTAGTAGCGAACTGTCACTTCTCATAAGTTCGAGCGTTGCTCAATTTTTATATTTATAGCCTAACGCTTCACCACAATCGCAACCGACGGAAAGCGACGATTACTAGATTATTATAATTCATTAATTTTCAGAGCCATGCTTCGGCATGAATGGGCCGGCCCGACCGGGGTATTACTACGTCCTCACAAAAAACCGGCGTGAAGCAGTGCATGCGCTGTGTTTCGCTGCGTGAGTGAGGGTACCGGAGGCCCAATCCAGGGGAAAGGGGGTTAAAAGGTAAGCAGCGCACTTGTGACACCACTGGTGTTGCAGGCGTCCATGGGCGGCAGTAATCCTAATAAATAAATTCCTAAATTGTCCGCATCAAAAACGAGGAAATAGTTTGTTGCAGATAACGGAACGTGTAACCATGATTCTGTCGATCTGGTTCCCCTGTTATAGGGTTGCGAAGATGAGACGGCAGTCGCTTCATTGTAATTACCAGACTACCCGAATCCTGGATCATCAGTAGATAAATCAGTAGGTTAAATGTGGGATAGATGCCTCAAACTAAGTACAAAAATCAACAAAACGTAAAAAGCCCTTGCTGCGTCTTGGTGTCCCGCGATAAAAACGTCAAATTACTGTAAAATGCGTGTAAAAATTCCGCTAGATGGCGTACTGTTGGACTGAGGTCCAACATCAACCGCATTGGTTTAGTTTGTTAAATTGACATTTTGACAGATCACGTTTAAAAATAACCAATCAAATTGTATGTGGACCTCACTCCTATAGTACTCCATCTAGCGGATTTTTCACACGCGAAAACCCTCATTAGTCCCGCTTGACAATTGTCGCCTCTAGCATAGTTTTTTTTTAACTACCCCACTTATTGTCCCTTGAGTAACTAGCTCTACGAAAAAACTTCGCGTCATCTACACTTAAGGTGCATAACTATTAATTTTCTGTTCTCTTCAGTCAAAAGCACAATCACTTCACCAGGGTGGCAAGGTGGCATACACGTGTACAGTAATTAGATGTGTGATGTGTTCGTGTGCATGCTAATGTAAGGTGGGGTTTGTGACGATATAATTTTTACTTCGTGCGGATTTTTCTGCAGCGATAAGATTGTCCTCGTTGAGTTTGCCTGGATTTGAATTAGACTGTTCCGCATAGGTGTTTATTTAATCGAATGTCCAAATTATTATGACGTTAACTGCTAAATACACCAGACCAATCCAAGCAAGCCAATCAGTAGAACTATCAAACCATAAATAGCACACCCAAACCCGAGTCAATTCAGATAAGTTTTTTTTTAAATTCACCTTTGACCCAGTTCGAGGATTTCCTTCCGCGTTTTGTCACAACACTATAGCCACTGCGGGGTCTCGGGTTCGATCCCCGGGTCGGGCCAAAAATTTGTACTTAAGTTTTCGGTAAAGAAATTCCTAGTGGCAGCCTGGAGTCTGGAAGTTGGCGGTCTTGTACCCCCTTACCTCGGAAGGCACGTTAAGCTGTTGGTCCTGCTCCCGATCCCTCTTCGGTCGTGTCACAGTAGTGTCCCATCGGAATATGCCCTAATATTCCGATGGGACACTACTATGACAGGGAATAGAGAGTACACTTGTGTTTGCGCACACACTTGAGCACTTTAATATTTTATAACTTGCGTACGTGGCTGATCGTTGAAATTGGCCGCCGAAGCCGTAATCGGTTGGAGGATATTATTATAGCCACTGCGCCATCGAGGCCATCAATCAACCATCAAACATTTATTAAATTACAAAGTTTAATTACAATTTCAGTCCTAAATCTTAAAATTGTGTTCATTTTTAGGTTTTAACCTCTGTTCATGATAACAGGTATGGCGCGAAATTCTTTGTCTCCTCTGCTTATATCAGTAGCTAGGTGCCTTAAGGTGACGGGTAGGGCACACTAGCGACGCCAATCGACACAAATTTTGGGTCCGTACGCGAAAAATTGATTACCGCCAAAAGCGGCCACTTTTGCGTGAATCAATTTCTCGCGTACAAATGTTGGGTCTGCATTTGTGCATGGTTATTTAATAAATAGTATAAGTGTTTCCCCGGCAGAATAGGCTACCCTCACTCTTACCGAGGTGTTGTAAAAGGCGACTAAGGTAAAGCTGCTGGCATGATCATCAGCACCCAGAGAAGGAAAACTCTGCATTTATCATAACCCTCGCCAATCCGTCTGCCAAGCGTGGTGAGTATGGCAATTACCCCTCATGTGATTGAGGGAGGCCCGTGCCCCAGCAGTGGGGACTTAAATGGGCTGCTGCTTTAATAAATAGTATTAGTGTTTGCCGAGAGGCTGTAACCCTAAAATTATTTAAAATAGATCCGGTTTAGCAGCTAACAATTAAAAACGAATGGTGTCGCTAGTTAGGGCTACCCGTCGCCTTAAAGAAGAAAAACATAACGCCATTTTAGCATAAGTTACATTTTCCACTTGAAAGTTTGCAAACAACCACTAAACAAGAACGCCCTGTTGGTCTAGTGGTTTTTGTACCGGGTGATCTCGGGGTCCTATATTCGATTCCCGGGTCGAGTGAAAAGTATGTTTCGATTTTTTCGGACATAGGTAAGTAGCTCGGGTTTGTGATCACCATTCCACATTTGGCAAGCGTGGTGATTAAGCCTAATCCCATCATAGTAGCGATAACTTGATTTCTATGATGGAGGCCTTTGCCCTGCAGGGGACAGTTTATAGGCTGATACTTTACTTTTTTTTTACTTTACTAAACAAGTTGGCATTTTGTAAATCCGTCTGCTCGTCTGCCACCTATCACATAAAAAAGCAGTTTTGGCAAAATGCGTTCACCGAAACTAAGCCATCTTAGCACATTCCCTTATTTATTTAGGCTGTGGGCATGCACATGGACCTTGATGGTTTGTAGTATTTTTTCGGCCAAAAAAGCCTTGTACTTTTAGGTAGGTAATTTGCTTTTGGGAAATCCACAGTAGCATTTCTATGTCATTAACCCAAAACTAAGAAGGGCTATTACATGGAACTGTTTTAATTTCCCGGCCCTTATCTAAGGACGATCGTACGCGTGTGTATTTTTCTTTTTTTCATTTATCGCGCGTATACGCACTTACATTAAGTATTTAGTATGTATACCTACGCAAATACGCACTCTCGCCCGTAGAGTGAAGAAGGTGGTTGGATGCGGCACTTAATATGCAGGAAGAATAAATAAAGTATTTTTTAATGAATGACAAGACTACCTTGTACATTGTGTCCTTAAATTGATCTCTATATACCTAGCTTTTAAGTTTTGTATGTTGTGCAATAAAATATATTGTTTTAAACTTTCATAGTCACTAACATTAGAATAGTTATTTACGGGATTGCCACCATGTCGTACCTTATTTTTGAGTATCCGATATTTCGGCGCTGTTGCAAGCGCCATGGTCACGGAGTAACTGAAGATTCTGCGGGTAAGATGTTATTGGCAGACATATCGGTCTACCCTCCTTCTTAGTCTTTTACTGCGTTCACCTCATTTTTTGGAATCATTTGTTGGAATCGGGTCCAAATCACTGGATTGAGTTTTATAACCCTCAGATAATTTCGACAGAACGCCACTACATACCGAGACTGGTCAGGGAAGCGATTGAAATCCGGAAATTCAAAAATTTCAATCGTGAGGATGGGTTTAAATTGTCAAATGTCTGGAATCCAGTGATTTGTAAGTGTAGGAACCGTAAAACTAAACAAAGTGTCGTTTCGCGGGCAGATACTGTAAGTGTTGTGTGTCGAGAACAGGTGCGAATAAATAGTGAGTTAGGAAACAGTGGTACCGGAGGTGAACGCAGTAAAAGACTAAGAAGGAGGGTAGACCGATATGTCTGCCAATAACATCTTACCCGCAGAATCTTCAGTTACTCCGTGACCATGGCGCTTGCAACAGCGCCGAAATATCGGATACTCAAAAATAAGGTACGACATGGTAGCAATCCCGTAAATAACTATTCTAATTGTGCAATAAAGAGTATCTAGTATAGTAGTAGTAGTATTAGCCGTGTGGTCCCCGGCAGAGTAGAATAGGCCACCCTCACTCTTACCGAGGTGTCGTAAAAGGCGACTAAGGTAAAGCTGCTGTCATGATCATTAGCACCCAGAGAAGGAAAACTCTGCATTTATATCAAAACCCTCGCCAACCCGTCTGCCAAGCGTGGTGAGTATGGCAATTACCCCTCATGTGATTGAGGGAGGTCCGTGCCCCAGCAGTGGGGACTTAAATGGGCTGATGATGAATAAAGAGTATCTATCTATCTACCTTCTGACTAGATAACGTTTAAATCATCATAATATTAGAATATGTTTGTTTAGAAAGTTCTCAATACATATTATTGTTGGTCTTATTCGACGTCAAGGTCTGAAATTGACAGAATTATTTGATGCAATAAAAAAATAATGAAAAAGAGAACTATGTACAAAATTTCAATTTGTTAACTTATGTAAGTATTTTTTTTTTGTTATGAGCCTCCAAAGTTAGATAGGCAAGTCGATTTTAAAAGTATTAAATTTATCGAACTGATGTAACTTGTATCATTTTTTGTTATGAAACCTTTTTCATATAAGCTTGAAATAATGTACTTAGCTGTCGAACAAACTTCTCGCCGCGTTAATTGGAACTGTATTAACTTCCGATCTTATTGGATGCCCTATTTCAATTAATCTATAAATATAATAAAATTAATAAATAAAAAACTTTCCCCGAGCAGATCCGGCGCAACCTTTCGCACACGTCCTTCGTTGCCGCCTCCACGGTTCCCACGTCACGTAACAGTACATATGGCAACACCTCATGAATATTAACTCACGTTTTACATCAATCATACTCCATAGGTCGTACTCCATCAGATCCTCCGAGCGATTGTGGCACTCGTTTGCAGGCAAGGGTTAAGGCTTGGGTAGTTCTGAAGTGAGTAACCCAAAAATAAATAATACTTTAGTACGCCAGACAAATGAGATCGATCAGCTATTCTTAAGCTAGGGCACGTTGGATTCCCCAGTTTCCTTTACCGTCACATGTGGGCCAAGTATCATTTTCTTCCTCTGGTGTCTATCTATCGAAGTTCAGTCAGAATGGTCGACCACTTCTTTCCGATACGCTCGATCCTTTATCATTGCGTAAAGATGTAGCATCACTATGTCTTCTATCGTCTTTTTTTATTATCTATCGCATCTTACAATGGGGAGTGTTCCGAGCAGCTGTTCAGCCTTATTCCAGCTGCAAATATTCACCGATGTATATCGCGCCAAAATTCCAAATTCCACCCACATAACATTAATGGATTTCTTTCCTTTACGCACCGTGCGTTTCTTATGTCATTTCTTACCGCACATAGTAAAACTGTGGATCCAGCCATTAGGATTACGGAACTATTGATAGTTTCCCTATAGATAGTTGACCTCGAAAATCATTCAGACTATCTATAGTATTGCTATTGGTCAAAACTATCGATAGTTAAATTAGATCAATACTATTGATAACGAGAAAACTATCGATACTATAGACAATATCGATAGAAGGGATACGACCTGTTGACTTTCAAGAAAAGAGCTTATTCCTTTCTTAAGAGCTGGCAACGCCTCCTTGGGTATTCCAGATGTCCATGGGCGGCACAGCTCTTTATCTTTTTCGGTCAGTTGAATCATAATGTACCTGTCGGAATGAATGAACACCAGCGCCCTCTTTGATGCCTGCAATGTGACCCCCATCCCTAGTCATACCATACGTTGGTACATTGCCCCCTCACTATTCCTCTCGCAAAACGTCAAACTCTCTCTGGTTCAATCTCTGCTCCGCGGTACATATTGTAAATATGTAATCCTTTAAAATCAATAAAACTATCTGTTTATTTAGCTCAAATTAGCTTTTATTTCTACATTAGTACCGAATTACTAAGTTGGTGAATCTAAATTAGGAATCCCGTTAGCATAGTACAAGGGTAAGCATGTGATGCTGCCTCAACTCATTATTTTGAGCTGATAAGTGATTGTAAGTTTTCTGGATTCAGGTACCTACGTACCTAAGCGTTAGCTACAACTACATAGTTCTTTGGTTTCAAGATAGATAGCTCTTTTCACTTGTGTGCACTGTTTTACACAAGCCTAGTTTGTCCCTTGCGATTCGGCGGGAAGTGGCTTAATGAACCGATTAATGAATTTCAAGTAAACGCCTCTTTAGCAAGGCTATTTCGGTAAGTAATGGCCGGGGCAGGCGACTTTGTGTAGATAAGTGTGTCGTGTGTAAGGTTAGAATTAGAGAACATACACACAACAGCGTTTATCAAAGGCACACATTTTCCGAGGGATAGATAAATCATCTTGAGAGGCAGACCAAGAAAAAGATGGACGGTTTAGACAACCAATGTCAGGATTGGCAAGCGCTGGCTTCAAATAGAGACCATTGGAGGAGTATGGGAGAGCCATTTGCCCAGCAGTGGGACAGTTTAGGCTAACAAAAAAAAGATAAATCAACATAACCCGAAAAGCCCGAGGAACCTACACTACGCTATGACCACTGATCAAGATTTTTTTTTTAATATGGCTCTACCTGAAGATAATTTGCCAATGTCAAGTAACTTATTGAAAATAAGTTGGTAGTCAACAGTCGAAGTCGGTACAAGTCACAGTCACTCAATAAAACGCCGGTGTTTTTACGTTTTATCGACCTACGGATTCAGCGGATATCACTCTAAAAGCAATCGCGGGTTTTAAGACTCTATTAGGTCTAAGCAAGTTATCACTAGACAACTCACTCGACACACAATAGCAGTGTTAAAACCGATAAAATTCAACGATTCTTATTATTAGGATCACATTTCGGCACTTCACTGCACAAATGAACACCAAATTTGTACACTAAAAACCAGAACACACTAATTTAAAACCTTTGAAATGCATCAGCCCACGCGGCTTGTTTTAGCCCTACCCGCCGAATCGATCAAGGAATTGGTAAGTCAGATAATTACAATGAAACGTCCGTGTCAATTAACCTTCTGTCCTAACCTTGCGACAAGAAGCAGAAAGTACCAGATCTACTTGGAAACTGAATTACTAAGTTGGTGAATCTAAATTAGGAACCCCGTTTGCATAGTACAAGGGAAAACCTTAGTTGCGGGACCACGAATATGATGTTGTCTGAACCCATGGTTTTGAGCTAATAAGTGATTACTAGATTTCTGGATTCAGGTACCTAAGTGTTAACTACAAGACTGATCCCTGCCCCTAGTCAATAACTTGCATATGCACATAAGTTTTACATGTGTGTGTAAACTATACACTTATGATGCTGCCCTGTGTAAACACAGTGTACATAGACTCTTAGATTTAATAGCCGTAGCGAGTAGATAAGTATGGTCTTAGTGTTAAAAGGAACATGTTCGTTTTATATTGTTATTTAGCAAAGTTCATTCAAATGGCAAGGCAAGATAATCTGTTCTAATCTCTCTTTAAGTTAACCTTTAATTAATAAACGTATTTCGTGTAATGAGAGCACAATTTAGTGGAAAACTAAGTTACCCTCAGAATCAATTTGCATTTATTTTGGTTAGGCATTAAGTTTCTACCGTTCAGTTATATTTTTTAAACTGGCAATGCTAATTTATCATCATCATCATCATCAGCCCATTTAAGTCCCCACTGCTGGGGCACGGGCCTCCCTCAATCACATGAGGGGTAATTCGCCATACTCACCACGCTTGGCAGAGGGGTTGGCGAGGGTTTTAATATAAATGCAGAGTTTTCCTTCTCTGGGTGCTGATGATCATGCCAGCAGCTTTACCTTAGTCGCCTTTTACGACACCTCGGTAAGAGTGAGGGTGGCCTATTCTACTCTGCCGGGGACCACACGGCGAATGCTAATTTATATTGGTTGAAAGTTCGGGACTAGCACTGATGGATTCCCTCGTTTCGATAGATTTATTGCTCAACTGTTTTACCAGTGTGCAGTGGTATTAGTTACATTAAATAGCGCTGGTCAGTTTCAACTATTTAATGCTCAGGGACAGATGATGATTGAGAAAATAAATTATTCATTATTATAGATGGATTTAAAAAGACAATTGAATATTAATATTAAGCTTACTAGGATTTTCTAAATTAAGACACGCTTCTCAGCCATAATCGAGTCGTACCCACGTGACCAACAACTTAACATTACCCGATTTGTTTATTTCCTATCGCCAGCACGAATAAATACGACAAAAACATGGCGATCGTGCCGTGTGGACCATGGCGGGCAAAAACGTTGGTAACCGGGGTAGATAAACATTTCCTTATAGTGTCTACGTCCTGCAGCATGACAAATAAATCTTGATGTCTTCGCGTCGCGATAACACGACGTACAGCCGCGGCGGGGCTATGAGACGATAGTAATGCGCCGGACATGCTGTAATGTCAGGAATTCTGCTCTGACGTCACTGACTTTCTCAATTGTCGTTGGTTGAATCAAAATAAAAATGTAATATAACGATACTAAATAATTTATTCAATACTAAAAAACAAGATTAAATAGAATAAGTTATTTACGAGATTTTTATCATGTACCTTATTTTTGAGTTTCCGATATTTTGGCGTTGTTGGAAGCGCCCTGGTCACGGAGTAACTGATTTTGATTTTGAACTCCCAAAATACTGCAAAGGAGGGTAGACCGACATGTCTGCCAGTAACAACTTACCCGCAAAAACTTGTTACTCCGCGACCATGACGCTATTCTTGGAGACAAACAATCGTGTAAGGAACACTTGAATTTTTCAGTGACTGTAATTTAAGTATTTATGTATCATATATATGATTCCCAGTTGTCTAATATGCGTAACACAAACGCTCAAGCTACCTAGTACTGAAACAGTTCAATGATTTAGTTGATGTAAGAACTTATTTCTTTTAAATTCATTTATAGATGTAAATGAAATTAATATATGAATTTAAATAATTCAATCTCAGTTTTATAAATTGAAGGAGCAAACCTAGTGATGTCCAGAGCCCGCGTCACGATCGCGCATTTACATATCGCGCAGGCGCTATCGAGTTGCGCGCGCGCGGATCGAGCGTGTGAGAAACTGTCGATTATCTGCCGTGACGAGTGCTGTTGCACTGAAGCGCTGAGATTTAATATTTAACGTATGGGTATACGTTAAGTTGAGTGGGTACTCACAGACACGTACAGGAAGTCGCAGCCGTGGCAGGCCCCCCACATGGTGGACCGACGATCTGGTGAATGTTTCGGGAATCGATTGGATGCGGTCTTGTTAAATATTGGGGGAGGCCTATATCCAGCAGTGGACGTCTATTGACTGAAATGATGATGATGATATCTCCACTCAATTATTTATAAGTTACCTATTATTTGTTAGATTTTGGTGATAAGTAACTGATTGACTGGCCGGATGGCGCATTAGGTAGTGACCCTGCCTCATACGCAAAAGTCGTGGGTTCGATCCCCACCCTAGACAAACATTCGTGTAATGAACACTGTTTGTTCAGTGCCTGGATGTAATATATGTATTTAAGTTATATATTTGTAATCCTTCCTGTTGTCTGATATCCGTAACGACAAGTGCTTAAGCTACTTAGTACGGAATCATGTCAATGTTTGAGATATAGGTATGAATTTATTTATAGTGATTATAAGCGTGCGCATGCGCCTTTCAAATGGGAGGTCACAGTGCCAACCTGAAAACCAGTGATGTAGCGGCTACGAGTTGTTCCGACACATACTGAATTTGGCTTCTTGCTCAAATTGACCACGTCCGTTTTGTTTCTTAGATTACGAGCACCTCTGTATTTTTTGAATATATGTATTTCTACCACTAGCTCGGTGATAGGTACAGTTGGTCTGATTCCCCTGTGTAAGGTCTGCGGAGGTCAGACAGTAGTTTAATTGTAATTACCAGACCCACCAAATCCTTGATCACGATCCAAGCGTACCCCGGACGTGGCTTTGGAAGCTAACTGGAAAGAAACACGCTGAGACTCATCTCCTAATTAATTCTTTCTTTTATATGATAGGCGGCAGACGGGCAGACGAATTGCTTGATGGTAAGCGATTGCCGCCGCCCATAGACACTTACGACACCAGTGGAGTGACCTGCACTGTCAACCTTTTTCCCCTGGATTGGGCCTCCGGTACCCTCACTCACGCAGCGAAACACAGCACAGTGCTGCTTCACACACTGGTGTTCTTTAAGACCGTGGTATCAATTTCACGACAATGTTATTAACAAGATACGCTTTAATTTCCAAAGTCCCAATTACTATATTTTTAAGGGTACAGTTCGACCTTTTTCAAGAATCCCAACAAAAGTAGTTAGGCACTTACTTTAAATTTAAGGCAAAACACACGACCTAGCGATAAAACCTACGAGACCTATCTTAATTATGCATCTGACTTACATTATCTGTATTTCATTGGCACCTACTTACCTACTTGTATTTCCATTACCGCGCAATCGCTATTAACATGCACTTATAAGATTATTTACATAAGGAGATAGTCGATCACTTAACATTAGGACGATAAGCGAGAAATAAGTCTCCGAAACATACCACCAAACTCTTAAAATGTAGAAGATAACCTTAACACCGTCGCCGTCGCCGACACGATGAAAGATGGAGTAGGTGTGTTTTGGCCTGGAGGCCGCGGATGCGTAGGAGAAGCGTAGGCAGACCACCAGCCAGATGGGCTGATGATGTAAGAAGTCACGCAGGCATCCTATGGGAAAGAAAACTAGCCGAGTGGGGGTGCTTCTGAGAGGCATATGCCAAGACTAATCGGCACGGTGATTAGGTACTGGAGGTACTTCGGAGTCGGTTTATGACCGATGTGCGTAAGAATGCTGATGAAGAATAACAACTAGATAACCTTAATATTATGTCTGGGACTTTGCTTATTCTTAAATAGTGTGGTAGCATTCCACCACTGGACAACAAGGCGCTGCGAGGGGTTTCATCCATACGTTGTTGGCTTGGCCCTTATGCGCACGAAGCGATTTGCCTCCATTTCATAATGCGGACAGCTAAGGAATGGAACTCCTTACCAAGGTCTGTTTTACCGGACCTCTACAATCTGGACATCTTTAAGGCAAGAGTGAACAGGCATCTTCTAGGCAAACGCGTTACATCCTAGACCTCATCGTCACTTTCCATCAGGTGATATTGTGGTCAAGCGTTAGTCTACAGTTCATAATACAATAATCTCTAATTTTGTGTACTCCTTTAAAATACATATTCATTATTCCGTTTAAACAGAAAGAGGTGTACCAAATGAATTCAAATTTCGTATTTGTGGCACCTTCGGGTGACTTCTATGAAAGAAGTTACCAGGAGGTGTTTACAATTGGTAGCTCAATAAATAGTACCGTAAACATACCAGACAACATCATCATTCAAAATCCAAATCTAGAAACTCATCAACATTTCTGATCCCGCTCCTATTAAACACCTTTATGATGTTGTCACGGATATAACAGTCTCAACACACACGATACTACTGCCTCATCACAGCTACCATTAACGACTTTATTTTGATGACAGGAGAATTCAAAATTGAATGATTCAGCTACGTCATACAAGCTCAACCAGTGTCGAATATATGATAGATGAACAAACCCCAGTTACTGAACAAACTAAAATAAATCAAGATGTTTGCTGTCGATAAAATCGACGTCGTCTTTGTCATTCGACTCTTTACATTCGTGTATTTATTTCTAGGATGGTAGTTTTTTCGTGGCAGTCGTTTTGTATGGCAACACTGGGCTAATGGCGCCCATAGTGCTTTGACGTTAAGTTGACACTACAGTTGATTGTTTTAAATAGATAAAGAAAGATATGTAAGATTTATTCGAACTTACTAATGCTCTGGTACCAATTTCTACCATGTAATGGAAACTTATGGTTACTTTAAATATATAAAGTACTAATTCATTTAATAAAACGAACACATTTTTATCACAGATTCACGCAACTTGCATGCTAAAAGATGTTTTTGGAGCTTAAACACTTGTAGTAACAAGTACCTAAATACCTACGACATTACGAACACAAAACTGAAGACAATATAACCCGAACTTGTACCTAACATCCTTCGCTTATGCACAATAAACACCTTAGACAAATAGGGTTAAAATATGAATTTGCTGTGTTGTATGGCGATTTTCTAAGTTGTGTTTTCCATTATCTATCATTTTAATATGCAAAGTATGTATTAATAATACTAGTTCATAATTAACTGTGCTTTATTAACGGACAATACTTTTTCAGAAAAAAATATTTTTCATTATAAAAATTGTGTTTGATATAAAGGTCATTTTATCCGTAGTAATTCGTAGGTCGATAAAACGTAAAACACCGGCGTTTTTTTGAGTGACTATAACTTTGACTGACTTCAACTGTTGAATACCTACTTATTCTCATCTCTATAAGTTACTTGACATTGGCGAATTATCTTCTGGTAGAGCCATAATAAAAAAAAAAAGAAAAAGGAGTCATTTTCAAATTACATTTTTTTTTGCATTAAGAGACAATATCTGATTTATATTTAATACAAACCTTACAAATGTAGTCTTATATCAAAATAAAATTATAGTATGGTGACTTTTTTCTTATTAAATGAGTTATACATATTTTTGTGTCTAGAAAAAAAAATCGAAATTTCATAATTTAACCCCTATTATTGTAATAATAATAATATCCTCCAACCGATTACGGCTACAGCGGCCAATCTCAACGATCAGCCATGTGCGTAGGATATATTATAAGTGCTCAAGTGTGTGCGCAAACACAAGTGCACTCTCTATTCCCCTCATATTCCGATGGGACACTACTGTGACACGACCGGAGAAGGATCGAGCTCAGGACCAACAGCTATTATTAGTGTGACGATGAACGCTTACCACCTTATTATAAATAGCGATTTAAAGTTATTACCGTACTAAATCTCATGTCATCCCGTTCCAACATGCAATGTTAAAAGAGGCTGGCACAAGGTTTGTTCCGGAACTAACCTTAGTTGTAATTAGGGGTTAGTTACTTACATTCTTTAGCTCCCAACTTTGGGTCGTGGTTCTTATGTATTTTGTCAAAAAAAAATTATGTGCTAGGTGGCAGACGAGCAGATGGCTCACCTGATGGTAAACGATTGCCGCCACCCAAGGACACCCGCGACTCTAGTGTAGTCACAAGTGCGCTGCCTTTAATCCCCCCTTTCTTCCCGGATTGGGCCTCGGTACCCTCACTCACGCAACGAAACATAGCACAGTGCTGCTTCACGCCAATGTTAATTTAGCCATTAATACCTCAATGGTTGCCAAATGTGGGAGAGCCACGCTTAGGCATGAATGGGCCGGCTCGACCGAAGTGATACCACTGCCTCACAGAAGACCGGCAGGAAGCAGCGCCTGCGCCGTGTGAGTGTTTCCGGAGGCCCAAAGGGGGGAGCGCACTTGTGACTCCACTGGTGTTGCGGGTGTCCATGGGCGGCGGAATTGCTTACCATCAGGTGATCCGTCTGCTCGTCTGTCACCTCTCATATAAAAAAAAAGATTTTAAAGCCTGATTTTGTTAAGGGAACAAAACAAGAAAGTAAAATGTTTCCCTTCTTTTATCGCCCGGTCCTCAATGAGGATCACGATGCTGTTCGACGTTTGCTTTGCTTCTATTGCAATGATTTCTCGTTAGGTTTAATTTAACTGGTTGGCCAACTAGTGTGCAGTATATTAAATCATGTTTACTTCCTCGTCGTGCTAATAAACATAGCGAAGCTTAATAGCAATCTGAGAAACGAAATCTGAACATTTTTAGTAAGTACAGTGAATTTGTACTCAATTCAAAAACCTTTAGTCCTGGCAAAAACGTAGGTATCTTTCAGAAGATTGGTGGAACATTTGCATCTGGGATCAGTGCAATGATGCGGTACAGTGAAACGCTTCATTTGAATAATTTGGAACATCAACTCTCAAATAGATCCTTGATTCGATCGGTCCCCTTCTACTGTGCCGTTTAATATACTTATGTATCTCACGCATACACGAGCACACACACACACACACACGTTTAATTCATGCATGTACTTTTTTGTCTTTTGTTTTTCTTTTTCTCTTGTAAAATTAAGATAAAATATAAAAATATTATCCACAAGTCATTAAAATACAAACCTTTACTTGTCAACTAAGACAATAAATCTGAGGGTGGGGGCCTGGCGAACCAGTCTCTCACAAGGTTATACACCTCAAATATCATGTAACCTTAAGTAATGTATTGTCTTGACCTTTGTGATGAGAAAAATAAATGATTTATTTATTATTCATTTATTATTATTTTTCCCACGTAATACATGGAAAGACGGTTACCTATTCACCCGGACAGCCCAAAGCTTACTCTTTCGCTCTGAATTCGGATCATTCGGCTCACTCGGATCATTCAGCTCATTCGGATCACTCATCTCATTCGGATCAACCGGCGCACTCGGACTTGAGATCCGTTTAAGTCAAATGATACATTTGGAGCGAACATTAGAGATTCGGAACAGTGAATTATTTGGCTGAGTCGTTTCAGTAAAGAGTTCATCATCATCATCATCAGCAACCCACACTCGTCCACTGCTGGACATAGGTCTCCCCTAATGCACGCCACTGCTCCCGATTTTCGGCCACTCTCATCCAGCCCACACCAGCCAGCCTTCGAATGTCATCATCCCATCTTGTCGCAGGGCGTCCTACACTACGCTTACCGAGTCGCGGTCTCCACTCAAGGACTTTACGGCTCCAACGGCTGTCCGTTTTGCGGCTAATATGACCAGCCCACTGCCACTTCAGTTTGCTGATTCGGTTGGCTATGTCGGTGACTCTGGTTCTCTGTTGGATTACATCATTTCTGATGCGGTCCTTCAGAGATACTCCGAGCATAGCCCTTTCCATAGCTCTTTGAGCGACTTTGAACCGGTGTAAAGAAGTAAAGAGTTACACACGTCTAAAAACCTGTGGCTGAGTTTAAATGACGGATTTTGTATTGTAATGATGATTCTAAACCGAGGCTATACGGGCGAACTATGTAGTATAAAATTAACATGTAGCTACGACTATTAAAATTAAGAAAGTCATGTCAGTACTTACAATAAAAATCACGAACGGATAGATCGATTGGTATGATTTCTGTTTTGTAGGATTTGTCTCCGGTATAGCAGAATAATTAATAAATGAAATAGAAAAGGTACGTTGTATTTACATACAACTTCTCACACTAAAAGCCGAAAGCGCTTAAGTGGCGATAACGTTGAAGATGGAAAGACACTTTACAACCAGTCCTAAAAATACATATCTCTACAATAAAATCTGATTACTACTGAATACTGCAAACAGTAAAATATTTAAAGCACATGCATTCACGTAATGCGCAAAACATGACAAAAGGATTGCCGCAGTGTATTGATATAAACTCAAATCTTTATCATAGCACAACTGTCCGTTGGCCAATAAAAAGTGTAAAAGATCTACTTACTGCAAGTCTTCGTCATACGAAACGAACAGGGCCGCATTAACAAGGTGTAATGCGGCTCTTAAGGGCAACGAGAGGACTATGGCTTAAGTAAGCCACGGTAGCAGGGGCCCGCGTCCAGCGCGTCACAAAGCCAGGGTACACGTGTCGGGTAACGGGTATGCATAAGGATATCGGCAAATTACACCTCAGGCCGGTGGAATTTACCCTGTGGCAACAAGAAAACAAGGGTTGGCGTGGGTTACGGTGGCTGGGAATGGCAGCCAAAGGCATACACAGAATACCAGCGGTACACCTTCATCGCCATATCAATGGAGATCATAGCAATCCAACGTAGCGTAGCTCAACACGTCAAGATGTCTATTTTCGCGAGATCTAAGTACATTGATTTCGATTTCGACATTCATATGGGCGAATAGGTATTGCAGTCTCTAATTCGACTTTAATGTCGGATGCGCGAGTATTATATGCCCCCAAGGCTTTAGGTTAAATCTTAGGCCTTAGGTTAAAAAAAACTACGTCTACGTTACGTCGTGCAACGGACGTCTGAGTCAAAAAAAAATTAACTCTCAAGAGCTTTAGTCAAATCTTAAAACTCCTTATTATAAAACGAGATTTAGGAATAGTTCTGGAACTAAACTCGTGCCAGACCTTTTTTACATTGCGTGTGGGAATGAGATGGCATGGGCTTTAGTACGGTAGTAAAGGGAAAGAAGTTAAGTCACTTTTGGCGTGGCTCGAGGCCCTTGCCGTTACGGGGCCCTAAGCTTATCACTAATCCGGCCCTGTACAAAAAACAGATTAGCATAAACTTAGTTAATGGACGGTTTCAAACTGCTTTCATTTGCTGGCTTAGTTTTCTGCATGCAAATTGGATCTCTATGTAGGTCAATGTTGTGTTAAAAATTACTTGTAGGAAGAATTTTTAAACCAGGCCTGTGACAAGACTGAAAGCTTTACAGAGTTTTACATGTCAATTACCGTCAACCCAATCCTTGCGATCGAGGTGACTGTGAGCTTTAAGAACTTTTTTCTTGTCAAATCTTAAAAGATGTGCCTCACTTTAGGATTCTTTGATTAAATTTTAGATTTCAATCCTTATTAAGAGATGACAGTAAAATTTCATATGAACACATTTCATGATTGTGTTTTGTTACTTTTTGTCGTCATATCCACTGCGGTCGAAGTACGCATTGATGATGTAATTACGGTCCCACATCCAACAGAAACAAAAAAAATATTTTGATCCTCGATTACCATTGAGAGGTACGAGTGCATCAAACAACTCGGACGACCGTCAAACACGTGCCTACAGGCCTTTAAAAAGAACAAAACGCGCGCCTTGTCTCCTGCTATCAGATGGAAGATCGGGCCAATTAAAATAGTCGTGCATCGTCCCGTCACAATCGCCGATACGGATCTGTGACTGTGACGCCTGTGACCGATCACATGGGATGGTGCTGCTACTTCTGGTAGCAGGGACTCACTCAAATATCACTCAGTCGAGTTTTAAGTGAGTATGGAGAAGTTGATGCGAGTTTTTAATGATAAACTCATATCGATCTTGCGGATAAAAATTCGTGACAAACATCGCTGCACCTAGCATTTAGTTGAGAGTAGGACCAAATTAAGAAAACCAACTGAAAATTTACGAAACCATATGACTTGAAAGGTAAACTGGTAAAACTAGCAATTTAATCAACATCTGCAAAATCAAAGGTTGCAATGATGCGTTGCACTTTTTCCCATATTATAGGAGCTGATAAAACATAATTACCTATTTTAATTTTAAATCCATTTATATGGACGAATGTATGGAAATCCCTCATTCAACTACTATGCCGAGTGAACCTGAATTGGGCTCATTATCCTCCAACAAAATCTGTCGGGTGACTTTCATTCTTGTTTCTCCGAAAAATTGGACCAATGGTAGTAGTAATTCCAAATGCCAGCCAACTACACCTTGAACTAAACTGATTGTCTGATATATTTGCCCGATAGAAAACGAATTCAATCATTGAATGTAAAATATATTATATCTAATTGGAATTTTTGATATCGATACCTGTTTAAATTTAGAATGAACGATGATTGAATGAAGAACCGGTTCTGTACTTTCAATAATGAAATATATTTGTCTAAAATTGTCTAGAAGTAATCAATATTAGCGATAAGACCGATATCTATCGATTAATGTTTGCGTGATAAGAAGGCTTTAAATAGAGAGAAAAAGCTCACATATCAGGGTTTTTTTTGTGATTTCCTTTCACATCATCTAAATAATCGTCAAAATAATTTAATTTTACTACATATTAAGTAGTAGATAGGGAGGAGGGACACCGTAACTTGTATTGTCATTCTCTTGAGGTAAAAATAGCGCAATTTCAGTACAGTACAATTTACGTACAGCGTCTGTTAATTCTAACAAAATCTGAATTTGCTACGACACCACCTATCTCTCTTTGTACTCAAAGACCAGCAAATAGTCGCGTCAGAGCAACCGCGTCTAATTCTAGCCAAAGTAATGCGGGCTGGCTAAACAAAACGTGTATGTTAAATGCATGTAACCTCTCTCTGTACAGCGCCCATTATTTGACATGTTTATAAAGACAAAAGGGTACAGATGTATATCATTTAACGAATCGACGTCGAGTTTCGAGAGCGCTGCATAAACGACGCCCAGTCACGCCATCTATCTGATGAGTGCGCTCAACCTTTTCGCCAGCCAACAATCACAAGCTTATAACTTATTTAGCGAAAAACAGAAGCTGGAACGGCTAACGAACGGCGATAAGCGCGCCTGCAGTATGACGGCGACATTAAGCTCCCGATAAAGGAGCAATAGCCGGACCAATCGCGCGTCACCGCCGCACAGTGCGACGGATTTCGAATTTACGGACTTTTTTGTCAAACATCATTATGAAAAGAATTAGAATAGTTTTTTTTTTTTGCTTTTTAACAGGGTGTACAGAAAACGATGGTGTGATAAAATTGACATGATCACCTATCCAGCCATTGATTAAGAGCATGCAAATACAATTATAAAATATATGTAACCCATATTTTTTATTGATTTGCAATTTTCTGACTGTCCTTGTTATTTAAAGACAAAGAGTAAAAAGTAAGAGCGATTAGCCACTTGTTCAGTGATGTTTTAAATAGATTAAAGGACACCAATCACATTTTCACTTACAATCACATTTTCTATATTTTAATTACAAGTTCATAGCATAAATTCTCTATTACTTTTGTTATAATAATTGTTTGGGCGCTTTCACTGCGCTGCAGTTTTTAACTTTTGCAGATGAGAACACCACAACTGTACAATAGATTTAAGTTTCAATAGTAAATAAAGATTTTTTATTTTATTTTATTTTATCTTAATTTTTGTTGATTATTCTTAGTATAAATAGTTACACACGTGCAGAAGCAGTCCTTTAGGACAATAGTATTATTTGGTTTAAAATCGAAGATTAATCGACTATTAATCGATTAAGTTAGATTTCTTTATGTGAATGGATAGTAATAATTAGGGCTATCATCTGATAATATTTTTTTTTGTAAATATTTTATTTTACGAGAAAAATCGAATATTTAAAAAAATATTGGGAGATATGATATAAATGTTCTATAAGTACCAAGTCTTGGCAGATCTCAGCTTGATACTTTGTACGGTTAATCTGTGGGTGTTTAAGTATAGCCCCACATACCTAGCATTTCCCCGGACTTGCCCGTTTTCTGGATATATGAAGCTGAACTTAGGTAATTTTTCTTGGTGATTACCTATTTTAAGTGCAGAAGCTGAACATAAATATTTTCGGTCTTATATTGCTATTCATATTAGTTCTATTTTTGGTATATTTAAAAACAAATGAATTACATAAGCGAACGATTACTCAATACATTTCAAATTGTATCATTATTTTTATAAAATTCGTGCCGATTGAGCTATTAATTTTTCACTTTACGTATCACTAATAACACACACTTATCAGTGATTTCGTTCATTCTGCATTGTTTAGTACATCTAGATAACATGTTATCTAGATGTACGTGTCATCATACCGATCAAAGAAATCGGAGACTTGTCTGACTATATAATGATGTCTATTTAGTCTAACTTATACAGAGTGTATCCAAACTGCAAGCTAACAACATATTTTGTGATATTTACCTTGAATAGTTAATCTTGTTTAATATCTTATTGAATAAGTTTAAGGTCTAGTTATGGCATTTACGAATAATTTCGAGTGTGTAGTGCTAACAGTGTTTGCGATCGATACAAAGCATTTTGTGAATAATATCGACTTCTTTATGCTTTTAAAAGATAATCTTAAAACCTTTTCGGGTGGTACAAAACTTTATGACCATTTATAACAGGAGCTTACTTGGAACAAGAAAACACAGTGATTTTCTCAAAATGTTGCCAGAAGTATACCTACATCTAATATAAAACGTAGATGGATGGATGCTAATCGTACCTTCGCTAATTTTATTAAAAAGAATAAAAGGTGGTTAGAATGTCCCGTAATATGGCTCAGTTTTTTCACTACTGTCAGAGAACAAGGTAATGTTATTTGACATTGAGCCATCTCAAAATATAGAAAATCTACTTCCTAATACACCTGAAGCATCCACTTCCTTTACTCCTCCGGGGAAACCATTTGAAGATTTGAGCTCAAGACAAAAAAAAGACGTATTCAAACTAAGTGATTCTATGTCTCCAAAAGAATCAACAAATTCTACAGTAGTTCTTTTAAGAAGACCAGTAATGAAGACCAAAGCTGTATTTTGAATCATCTTTTAAAACATCCTGAAGATATCCATAAGGGTGAATCCAGTTTAAGCGAAAGCCGTAATCGTAATGGTAATGACCAATCGAAACGCGCGGACACTAGGATAGCGTGACCCGAACGCAATCCGATTCGAGTGGTATTCGTTACCGAGATGGCGGTCGCCGCGCGCGCACCAATCGTCGCGTCCATCGCGCTGTCGTGCCCATATAATGATCTTCACAGGGGCAGGAGAATGAAGTTGAGCCTCTCATTAATTGGCGTTTTGAGTCGAGATCGTTGCGCGAAAGATAGGTTAATTCCTTGCTCGGTAGAGATCGTTGTCGCTCAAAAAGGAAGGTGAGCGAACGTTTTCTGGAAATCAGATCCAATTACATGAGGGCCCGTTAAGTTTTTGTTCTGTTTGCCCGCGGGCTGACTCACGTTCGCAATATTGATGGACGAGTATTGTTACGACCGGTTCGTATTGACGGATCAGGCCGAATTTCAGAAATTTGTTACACACGTAAACCCGCCGGGGCGCATTTCTCGCATTTCGTTAGAGCGGCCCCACCCACGCGGCGACATTTACATAGCGCGAGCACGTCTCAATTAGGAGCGCTAATGTATGCCTCGACTCGAGCCTCGATCTGACTGACGTCGACAGATAGCGGGCAAACGTGACGAGTGACGACTATCGCGAGAAACCCCTGCCAACTTAGCATCGCTCGGCTATTAACAACACTAATAGGAAGATATCTACTTTTCATTCTTTTTGCTCAGCTCCATTTGCAGTGCATTAACGAGGTCCTTTTATTGTTTACAGGTGAGGACGAGGAATGGGGAAACGAGAGCGAGGCGATGCCGGGAGAACCTCGCACGCCAAGCTCGGGAGGCGAGCGCGCGGCCTCCAGTGGGGGCGCGTCGCCGGCGTCGGGCGGCTCGCCTGAGGCCTCCCCGCCGCGGATCCGCCTCAACGCCAGCCTCGCCACGGACCCCGCGCTGGCGCCGCAAGCCGCCTCTCTCAAACATGAACCGCCATCGCCATCGCCACCACCGCCGCCGGTTCCACAAACAAGAGACTTCCTCGCTCTACAAGCGTCGTTCCCTGCCTTGTTCCCAGCGGCCCCAGCCCCAGGCTATATTTGTAAACCCTGCGGCATACGCTACTCCTCCTTGAGCACACTACAAGCACATCAGGAGCATTACTGCTCAAACAGGAGGCCTAAACCTACTGAGGGAACAGACGCACCAGCGGATCCAGCCGCGGATGAATCCAGTAGCGATGCGAAGACGCCGCGACCGCCTGGAAGACAGTATACTTGTAATCTCTGCTCGTACAGCGCAGACAAGAAAGTAAGCTTGAATCGTCACATGCGCATGCACGCACCCTCGCCGGCGAGCAGCGGGACCCCGGCCCCGACGCCGACCTCCAACGGCGAAGTGACGGATGGTCCACTTGTGCAGGACCGCTACTGCACCGACTGCGATATACGCTTCAGCTCGATCAAGACATATCGGGCTCATAAAACCCACTACTGCAGCACGAGGCAAGTTGTGAAGCAAACCGTGGCGGTAGCGAGAGCAAGCTCGGCAACCTCCGGGTCTGCTCCTCCGTCCCCGGGAGCCACGCCGCCAGCTCAGGCACAGTATGCGCTCGCGCTGCCGACCAATCCCATTCTCATCGTACCTTACTCCTTGTTACGGAGCGCGAGCACGCTTCCCGGAACGACTCTCCCAGACCCGGACACACCGTGCTTCTTGTTACCAAATGGAACATTCCAGCCTCTAAGCCGCGCGTTACCAAATATGAACTCTGAAGGTAAAGAAACTGAGGTTCTTAAATCTGCGAACAGGCCTAGAGAGCCCTCGAGAGATGGTGCAACGCCGCTCGACCTGAGCGTGCGTCGCTCGCCTGAATCTGCAACGACTGATGAGCACGAGAAAGAAAATAGAATACGTTCAACGACACCCGAGCAGATTGTGTGTGCTCCCTCACTGCCAGGGTCGCCAGGCACGCCATCCCCGTCGCGCCGCTCCTCGTCGCCGAGCGGAGAGAGCTCGCCGAAAAGAAGGCGACGAAACTCTAGAGGGCCCACTCCGAAACCGCCTAGCGTACCTTCTCCACCAGAAGAAAAATTCACTCCGGTAGCCCCACCGCCAATAATAACGCCAGCTCTAGCGCTGCGGCTGGCGTCGGAGCTGCCTGCCGCCGCCTCGCCTCAAGTTTTAGTCAAGCAAGGCGTGTCAAAATGCAAAGAATGCAACATAGTCTTCTGCAAGTTTGAGAACTATCGCATCCACAAGCGGCATTACTGTCCGTCAGGGGGTGGTGAGGAGCGAGCGAGCCCCGCTCCCCCGGAGCCAGGGCCGCCGCCTCAGTATCGGCAACTGATTTGTTTGGCTTGTGGGATCCACTTCAGCTCGCTGGACAACTTGACGACGCACCAGTCGTACTACTGCACGAAGCGGGAGACGCGGTCGCCGCGGACGGTGGAGGCGCCTCGGCCGGCGTCGGGGGCGGAGGGCGGGTGGAAGTGCCCCTGCTGCGAGGTGGTGTCGCCGACGGCGGCGGCGGCGCAGCGCCACATGGAGGCGCACGCCGGCGTCAAGGCGTTCCGGTGCACCATCTGCCGGTACCGTGGGAACACGCTGCGCGGGATGCGCACGCACATACGCATGCATTTCAATAATAAGAAGCCTGCCGATTTGCAGGTGAGTTTTCGATTCGTTTTTTATACTTTTTCTGTCATATTTATTTATTTAATATGGTACGGTCAGCATCAAAATTAGCTTAACACTTTAGTACCATGTCGAAGTAACATTTTTACGTACTCCTTAGAAACTGACTATAATAGGCAGAACAGTTTCTTTGACATGGTACTAAAGTGTTAAGCTACTTTCGATGCTGACCGTGCACTAACAGATCACAGTCGTAACACACTGACGAAAACAATCAATAATAAGACAGTAATCCAAATAGTATACACAACATGTCACAATTAAAATTAAATAAGAAGACGTTATAATAGTATTAATAGGGGTAAAATTTGAATTAGATCGAATTCTATGTCATTTACTCACATTTTTTTTTAAAAAAAGAAAAAATAACTTTTAAATAGAGAGCAAAATCATCATCACCCTCCTGACCTTTTCCCAGGTTATCTGGGGTCGGCGCAGTATGTTTTCCTCTTCCATACGTCACTATCATTCGTCATCGATCATCCACCTCTTTTTACATCATGTCATTCTTCACACAATCCATCCATCTCTTTTTCGGCCGTCCTCTGTTCCTCCACCCACTAACATTTAAACTCATCACTTTTTTGGTAACATGTTCTTCCCCTCTTCTCATTACATGGCCATACCAGGAAAGACGATTTGCCTTCAATTTATCAATGATAGCAAATAGCCAAATGAGTAAAGAAGAGTATGCAAATTATTCCTCCATCTTTCGGTGGGACCATTCACTAACCGTGTCGTTTAGTGTTAAAACGCCAAATCTTATTAGTATTCCTAATCAAAGTTAGGACTTATAATGCTATTAGCGTTCTTAACCACCGTTAGGACTTAACAAAATCTTATTAGTGTTTCTAACCAAACCCCTTTATCAATTCCAGGAAGAAAGCTACATCGCATGCGTGCTAGAAGAAGACAACCGCGAAGTGACGTCGCCAAGCCCAGCAGTGGGGGGAGAGCGCGTCCACCGCTGCGGAAGCTGCGCCTACACCTCCACCTACCGCGGGAACGTGGCCCGGCACGCGCGCCTCGTCCACTCCTCCTCCGAAGACCCAGAACCAGAGGAGCAGACGTCGCCAGTCCCCGTCGTAGACATCAAAAGGAGCCCGAGCCAGAGGGCGAGGAGACCCCCAACTACTGCAAGTCCTGCGACATCTCCTTCAAATACGTGAACACTTATAAAGCTCATAAGCAGTTCTACTGCACTGCCAATAACCAGGAGGCGGCGGCCAATAACAACGTGCCTGCGCCTCCTGCCGTGAGGGTCACGGACACGCCGGTGCTATGAGCTGGTGTCGAGGGATGCCGGACCACGCTCCTAGAAACCTAGTTTTCTTTGCATAACGAACATTTGGAAGTTCACTATCTTAAGCGTGATTATTCGAACAGATTGCGCCGCGATTTGATTTTTACTTAAGACAATTAAAGAAAGTTACCCCCCTGCAGTGGAAACATAGCACTTGTGCCACAGACATAAGGACGGTCTAAAGGTCAACAAGGGTAACTTGACGTGTCGCCGTGTGTACTTGAAAAAAGTATTTGTAGATAATTTTGGATTTAAGGTAGTTTTCCTCCAGGGCCCAATGTTTTTTCCCACCCGGTGTAACATTTTAAACTATGAAGTTAAATTAAAAAACTAACAAATTATAACTTAACAAAAGTGAAAACTTAAAAAAAGGAAAACTTTGCAAAAAAAATGTCGTCTCACATTTGTAGTTGCTGCGAGAACAAAGGAAAAAGAGATTTTTCTGTAAATGTTATATTTAAATTCATTATTAACATTAAATGGCGGCGCTATCGGATCGAACAATCACCTTTTAATGACACATCAAAAACTACCCTCAAAAGAAGCGACTTCCTTAGCTGCCAAAAATATTGAAGCCTTCCTCAGCCTAGCTTGTGTCTTAGGGGAAATCAAGAGCAATAATAAATTGAATCAAAAATATCATACTATCCGCGTGTAACAAAATATTTTGAATTCGCAAACAGCAAACCGAGAAATTAACTGTCACGAGCTATATTTCATGCATTATACGCCGTGCTTTTTAACCGTCTCACTCCCTTATCGAGAGAATTATACTGATGCAAAAAACAAACTTTCACCCCCAAGGAACATGGCGTCTTATCTCAGAAAAAAAAATCACCTTCCCATACAAAAAAAATCAGCTGATTTGAGCAATTTATATAGAATATTCGACAATTTTTTTTAGAGATTTGTCACTATGTTCCTTGGGGAAAAATATTTGTTTTCATTACCTCAGATAAGGGAGCAAGGCGATTAAAAAAGCATGGTGTATAGCAAACCCTTCGACCTTGCTGGTGCAATACTCATGTACTAAAAGTAATCTGGAGGGCCTTTCGCTGTAAAAAGTCGCATTGCGCTTTTTACAGCGATACAAACCTAATTCAGTCACGATCATGCAGCATCGATACAGTCGAAACTGACATCTACCAGTTAAGGTGACACTAGCGACGCCAATCGATTTTAATTTTTAGCTACTAAACCGGATCTATTTTAAATAATTTCGGGGTTACAACCTCTCGGCAAACACTTAAACTATTTATTAAACCCAACATTTGTGCATGGTTATTTAATAAATAGTATAAGTGTTTGCCGAAATTGTTTAAAATAGATCCGGTTTAGTAGCTAACAATTTAAATCGATTGGTGACGCTAGTTAGGGCTACCCATCGCCTTAATAAAAGCAGTTAAACGAGCGATTGTATCGCTGCAAAAAGTCGCTTTGTGGCTTTATGCTACTATAATAAAAAACATCTTCTAATGTCATAGAAATGTTGTAGGTACTAGGTACTCATTATTTATTTCCAGACTACCTATCAAAAGTAATTTTCTAATAGGAGGTGGTCCGGCCATATTATTGAATCTGAATTTGGATATGCGCTGGCAAATATCTTATGCTTCCGTTGCTTGAAACTCTTATAATTAACTAGAATAGTCGAAAATGTATCCATCTTGGATTAACTTCAATTGTGTGCAATAATCGGGCGAATATTGGATATACTGCATATCAAAGCCAAATTGATGTCTTAAGGGTGAATGAGTGAGTGAATGATTTAGTCCAGGTCTATGTTAGGCAATATTTGTAAACGACGAAGCGTGGCTACCTTCTTTCTCCCTCTTTCGTCTTATTCTGTGATGAGTGACTGGGACAACTACTTTAGTTGATAATGTTGCAGAGAATGATCTGTGCTTTGGACTTTTTTCTCTCTGTCATTCAATCATCGCAGAGTAGCAGGAGAAGAAGAAGACAAACATTTTATTTGTTTGATTTATTTCAATACAACAACTAAAGCATTGCATTTACTGCCACACGAAAATGACATTACGTCATGATTTCTTATAAAAAAACGCGATATTTACTCTGAGTGATATCTTACCAAATAAGTAATGTATTTCACGTAACACACAACTATTGCCTAATATGGACTAGCTTCAGCTAATGTACAGTAAACACCCATCAAGCGTAACACTTACAGTTGAAATACAAACTCTATAACAAAGACCTACGGTCTATTTATAGTTTGAATGTCTCGGTTGATGCGCGGTTTACATGTACATTCGAGCTCTCAAGTGTAATAGATTTTTGTTACAAAACTTGTTATTGTAAATTACTGATAGTTAGAGAAGTTAACCTCCTTCGTCTTTGTATTAGTATACGTTAAAAATTACCAAATTGTAAATATATGTAAAGATATTATTACATTGTAACTAAATTTTATTACCATTTGTTCTAAGTAATTGTTCTTTCTTTGTTGTTAATTTTGTTTAATATTAATTATTACCTAATCTTAGATGAAAATATTCTATTGTAAAGCGATTTAATGCTCATTCCAGAATTGTTTTTTTACCGACCAGTGGTTTTTTCAATATTATATTCAGTAATAGGCTATCTAATTGTGATCTTGTTTCATAAATTCTGAGCTGAAAGCTTGAAAATTGCTAAGGGGTATTTTGTATTTGAAAAAGATGTAAACGCATTTTGTTTTTTGCCTAACACGAGCCGAACTCCAAACGGTAACAAGCTCATATAAAACAAAAAGTCAACGTATCAAAAATAATATTTCAATACACGAATAATACCATAACAGAGGTACTGACACCAGACTGGGTACTTGTCCTATGTTCGTGTTTGTTCTGTGTAATTTTGTCAGCCATTTAATATTCTCCCTTCCAGTTCTAATTACTTGCGATGCTGACTTTTAATTTGCACTTTGACAGAGGCTAATAATGTGATAATTTCTCAAAATACTTACGTCACTGAACACTTGCCTATCTGTGGAAATGTAAATAAAAATTTTACATAACAAAAGAAAATGCTTTGTTATCTTGAATAATGAACATTGTTATTCATCCAGTTAGACTTATTTTGAATTTTTTTAGGTGTTTTTTCGATTGAAAATTAAAGAGTAGATGAGCACGCATTACACATGACGAAATTAATAAAGCCGTCATTATAAAACATGTTTAAATAAAATAATAAGCAAAATACCATGTTTTGTCTATGCCAAAGCATTGCTAGAGTAATTGTAATTTGCATTTATAGGTATCTCACTAATTATAGTTATAGGATTAAGTGAATACAAGACTTATTTCGTAGAAATACCTACGTGTAATAATTTTTGTGTATTCATTTTGTGTTTGTCTATCTAGAAACTGTGGGACGAGTCTCGAATCTGTTGCAATTTGCGATGCAACAGTGGTACAAAGACCAAACACTTATGGATCTTCCTTCTGCTGTGACGTAACCACTTGTTTATAACGTATACAGTTTTGACCATTTCCATAATGTTAAAACTTTTGTCATCGGCTGTACACATATAGACGTAATTAACATCATGACATTTTTTGTAAACTAGACGCAGTGTAACCTAAATTAAAAAAAAAAACAAATCATTTTAGGCAGCCTTCATTGACTGTTAGATTACACCATACTTATATAGTTTTTTCATACAAATAATAAATACACATGAAAACATGAAAAAATTGTACTTACAAGATAGTCACCAACAGAGATAATTTTTACTGTTAATCCAGAATTAGATAATACTTCTATTGGTGACTGTACCTACGAGAATGCAAAGTACGAAACATCTGACGTTATGTGCCATAAGTCTGTAAACTCAAACGTGTCTTAAATAGACTTAATCTCGAATACAGCGCAAGTTCAATGGTTAAAAGTTTTGAAAGAACTGAAATATCATAAATTTCGATAAAAATAAATCGCATTTGTAATGTTTTAAATTATTTTTAAGTGTCATTCGATTTTAAAAATAAATCTTCAAAGTATGTTTTTCCTATTAAATATTTCAGTTCTTTCAATTAATAAGAAATAGTTTTATAATCCCTGAACGTTTTTGTAAAAAAAATGTCTTCCCAAAATCCCAAAAAACAAACAGAAATGTATTGAAAACTTGAATACCCAAACTTTTAATCTGTTTTTGTTAATTTCTTTATGAATACAACTATTAATATCTATAACATGTTAAATAGAATGGACTTTTTCAATTCACATACAAATATTTCTTTGCAAAAACCATCAGGGACTAACTTGGTTAAATATCTGTACCGTGAATTCAAAAATTAATATAATCATAGAATGTTAATAAAGTGATAATATGTGTAAAAGTTATATCATACTGAGGTAGGCATACGATGATATTGTAAAAAATACGCCAGACAATAAATTATTTATCACATATTAATATGTCGTTTTCTTTACACCCTTATTTATTTATTTTATTTAAAACATTATTGCACAAAACGATACAATAGGCGAACTTGAAGCCCAGAAGCATTATATACCAGTTAACCTTTGGGAATTGCCGCACACTGGCGGATTGCGAGCGTTTTCAAAGATTATTATCCCGTGATTTTTACTCAACAATTTGGCTCTAAATATTATCTAACAAATTAAGCAGCACTGAGATGAGTCCATGACAATCTTGAACTGAGACCGTAAAAGATGTTAAGCATAAATAGGGAACAAACCCTCCCGACTCGTAGTCACACTAGATTGTCACACTAGATTCTCACACTAGATTGTCACACTAGTGTGAAAAACAGGATTTTTTTTCTTGATGGTTACACTACTGATTTAATTGCCGTTGTTAAATATAAATAAATATTTCACAACATCATATACATTGATTTAACTTCGAGATAGATATATATGATCTCAAGCACTTGTGTCATTCATTATCCTCTATTGAAATTGAGACAAACAAGTTGGAAATACATGTGAAAATAATTTAAAAATTGGCAGGCATATATGTACACATTGACTGTGCGGCTGTCCATATTACGCTGAATCTGAATTTTAGCAAATATTATTACGTTACTGAATTTCCTGCCACCTACTTATCAAAGACATTTATTGAAAGAAAAAGCTTTGGTTTTTTAAAATGTATTTTAATAAAAAAGTAAATTATGCCTACAACAAAATAATTAGTAAAATTAAATTCTTTATACAATAAAACTAGTTAATAAAACCAGTCTAACCTGGCTAATCCGGACTGAATTCGTCTGACGATACATCAGCATATTGTTCTCTGAACTGTTCAGTGTCTTCTTCTTGACCATAATAGAATCCATCGTCACTGTCGTCTTTATATCCTTCAGACTTCTCGTCTAATTCCTTGACTTTCGACATTAGTATTAAATTCTTGGGGTCGTGCCCTGTTTCTTCAGCAAGCACTTTCGCTTTGTATTTTGCGTACGCAACTCCATATCGTTTCGCATCTTCGTTAAAGAGGTCAGGTGGGTCGTCATATATTTTGTCTTCTCCAGCATCACTGGATAGGTCATCCTCTGGAAAATAACAATTGTAAATTATCAGTATATAACTAAATATACGATTCATTAGTTCCCACGAGTTCCCGATATTTCGGAGTTGTTGCAAGCAACAAGGTCACAATGTAACTGATTATAAGGCATGAGCAGCGAGCAAAAAATCAACTCAGGACCTAATTTTGATACAAAGATACTAATTTCAGAGGCCTATAAATTTGAAAGGATCTGTACTTTAGTGAAAATTTTATGGTAAATTGATTTCAAAAGTGTTCAAATTTCAATTAATTATTTTAACAGATTACAGAAACGTGCCGATTTAAAAAAAAAAGGAAACTGTGATTGATTTTCGCATTCCATAATAATTGCATGGAGGAAAAAAAACAACTTGCTCAATTAGGATTGAACAAGTTGTTTGTCTTACTCCATTTTAAGAAAATTGGCATGTTTCTGGAGGTTTGTTAAACAATTAACTAAAAGGAGAACATTTTGTACATCAATTTACATAAAAATGATCACTAAAGCACATATAATGTCATATCACAGAAAACCGTTCTTATATCCCACTTCTAGTCTGTACAATGACGCAAAAGTCTTGTCCATCAGACAACTATTTATCATGCAGGTCATAACACGCCAACACAAGAACCTTACCTATGTCCCTTCCACAATTCAGTCCAATAGTCGCAGGCCACCAAAAATCTATCCAAGAATTAAACACCACACCACTTTCTTTCGTCATCAAACTCCTTTTCTCGGAAAACACCTCTACAACAAACTTAACTCGACGCTAAATATTTACCCTAAAACACTATCTGGGGTCAGAAACACCGTTAAGAATTACTTACTGTAATTTAACTACAATAATACCGAATCTCTGTTAAACTAATATAATCACTCACACGAAACACAAGCACATCAAACAACACACACAAATATATTATAGTACACGCTCGTACACTCTTACCGCCAAAAAGTTCACGTGCTCACGAACACACTCTAAACACACCCACACGCACGCACACACACACATACACACAAAATCAAACACACACAAGTACACTCACAAACATATTACTCTTTACATACACGGCTTTCTTTTACTATTATCACCAGCTATTTTAAATTGTTTTTATCTTCACATCAATATTGTAACCTAGTGGTTATAGTTCGGGTGGGAGTACCTGGAGTCCTGAAATACAGGACTATCCTAGTTTAGGCTCCAGTCCTCCCGAACATTACATGTTGGCTGACTATAGGCTGCACACCTACTTCTAAGTACCTACCTAGTTCTAAGTTTACCAATGCCTAGTGTCTAAGACAATATGTAGTGTTTTGGTGGAAAAATAAACAGATTTTTATTTATTATATTTAATTTTTATATTTGTAGGCCTCTGAAGTTAGTATGTTTGTATGAAAATTAGGTCCTGAGTCAATTTGGTTGCTCGCGAGTGTATTATGTGGCAGGGCTATTGATTAACAGGGCAAATGAATTTAATGGCACCAGTTGGCAGCACCATCCTTACGGTATATATGTGGCAGTAACTATAGATGCCAGGTTGACTAACATGGCAAATGCAATTCAAATTGATAGCACCAGTTGGCAAATTGAAAACAACCCTTATAGTGACTGACCGGATGGCGCAATTGGTAGTGACCCTGCTTCTACGCCAAAGGTCGTGGGTTCGATCCCCACCCTGGACAAACATTCGTGCGATGAACACTTATGTTTGTTCGGTGTCTAGGTGTAATATATGTATTTAAGTATATATTTGTGTTCCTCTGTTGTCTGATATCTGTAACACAAGTGCTTAAGCTACTTAGTACGGAATCAGGTCAACGTATGAGATGTTGTGAGAATTATTATTATTATTATAGTCTATAGTATAGCTTGATTAGAATGACAGTCATTGGTGTCACAGAAAAATTATCTTTAGGTCTATGAAATCATACTCGGATAAAATGAAAAGCTTATGAATATTGATATTAAGGTCAAGTCAACTGCTGTTATTCTAATCAAGCTATTTTTACGGAGTATAGTGATGATTTTGATGACCCGTTTGGATCAATGGTAGTGAACGCTGCCTCTGGTGCAAGGGTTGGAGGTTCGATCCTCGCACAGTACAAACATTAGTGTGCATGAACATGTCTGTTTTTATTGGTCTGGGTGTTTTCTATGTATTTTATGTATGTATTAGGAAAGTATTATGTATATATTTGTAACTCCCCTGTTGGTTCTGATATCCGTAGCACAGGTGCTTGAGCTACCTATCTCGGAGTCAGAGCAATGTATGTGATGTTGTGATATATTTATTATTTACATACCAATATCAACCTTCTCCATAGCCCTTATCATGTCATCTTCATCTATACTGCTCTGCTCAGTATCTGGGTATTCATTTCTCCAATTATTTTCATCATTTGAGTCATCATCATCATCTGCTTCATCATCAGAGCCCTGCAGTCCATTGTCTCGGTATGTGCCAAATATTAAGTTGGTTTCATAGTTTTCTATACTGAAATAATTAAATTAAAAATTTAATGATAATAATGAAGCAAGTTCCATGATATTGTCACGTTAGCGGGACCCAGCTGGATATGGAGAGCCCAAGACCGAAGATATAGTGGCGGGATCTGAAGGAGGCCTATACCTCTGGCTTTTTAATGTTTTATTTTATTAATGAAGCAAGTGAGTTCTCAGACACTACTGAATAGTCAATGTGAAACCCAGTTGATCTGTACATCCATTACAAAGATTTTTTTATAATGACACACTATATTGGCTCGCCTCAGCCTGATTTTAAGCAAAAGGAGAGCCCACAAGTCATGAGCCCACATTAGAAAAATGTGTATGAGTCATACACATTTTACCTCCTGGGTAATCCTCTTAAGGGGCCCTTCAAGTGTTACATAAGCAAGCAGAGGAGTTTGAAGGTCTTAGCTCCCTTAAAATATAAAGTAGAAAAAATATTTTGGCTATTTTTACTGTGAAAAAAACAAAGACTGTCACAGCCTTAACACCAGAAATAAGCACAGACTGGCCGTTCTAAATATCAGGCTCCATAAGGTTGGCAGTTCATTTATAGGATTGAGCATAAAAATGTTTAATAAGTTACCTCAGATTATTATTGACTTGCCCACACATAATTTTAAATTGTATATAAAAAACTGTTTAATGAAGAAAGGCTATTATAAAATAGACAATTTTTTGAATGACAATAATTTAGGGACATATTAGTAACACAAAAATTGTACTATATTTTTAAATTAATGGTGGCATTTTGTAAAACATTTTTTTTTAAAAGAGTAACTGCTGAGTTTCTTGCTGGTGTATTCTTGGCAGAAAACTACATTCCGAACCAGTGGTAAACATGTTGACATTCATAAGTGTTCTGTATGGACCTAAATTGAATAAACAATTTTCATTTCATTTCAAAGGGTACAAAATATTTGCTCCCTCAGTTTACACCAGTTTCAAATTCAATTAAGCTATTTGAAACAATGAAAAGTGACACAGGAGTTATGTGAATATGAGGAGGGAGGAGATATTTGTGATATGTGAATGTGAAGAAGAAATGTGAATGACCCATAACTATTAGACTGCTAGTAGATACATGTCTGACTTTACCTTACAAGATTATCCAACATAGACACATCAAAGTCCTGTTTAGCTGAAGTGTATAAATCATATGCATACTGCACATTCGCCTCTTTGTCTTCCGCTTTCTTCAAGTCGACCAAATCGAACACTTCGTCATTTTGTTCAGCATCCTTTAATCCTCTACTACAGTTTACAATCTCGTAGCGGTTCTCTGTTGAAGCTTCTTTTCTTTCCTTTCTGATCTTTTGGATAATATCATTCACATTATGTGAAGATTTCAACTTTAATTCGGTTTTTGGCACAATATTTTTGACACTGTTTTCTTCCTGAAATACAAGAATTACTAACAAAAGTATGATTACATTTCTATTAACATTAAACACCTGTTTTTTACTAGTGTTTACATATTAAAGGAAACTATGAACAATGAAGGCATAAAGTAATATAATTGTATATTTACAATACTGGTATAGGGTACGAATCAACAACAAAGCACTACGTTTGCACGAAACGAAATAGATGCGATTTTAAGAAACACGATTTACCTGATTATCAACAGTGCCTCGAAACACAAATAAGGATGGAGAGATTTCTTCAGAATCTGTCTTCAAACGTTTGCACAACAACACCAGCGCGTCCTGAGGGTTATCCTCGATTTTACGTTTCACTCGCAGCACAGTAGACATGACTCTTGATCATACGAGTTGAGGGGACAAGTTAGTGCCTATTTGTTAGGTTAAAATCGGTTAAACAAAAACAATATCGCATGGACTTGCGTTTACAAAAATCCACAGCCGCGAAACCAAATTAATGAATGAATGAACGAACTGTCACTGTCACACTGTCAGTGTGTCAGCTGGCTGGCACTTACAGACCTGTGGCTGGCTGGCACTTACAACCTGTGCGAGAAGTGAATAGATGCGCCGCCATTTCTGATCCCATTCTTTATCCGCACAGGTTGTACTAATAAAATAGATACTATCATCAAATATAAAATATTTTAATGTAGGTAAAAATTATAAAATGGAATAAAATAGGTTTTTTTAAATAGTTTTGGGAACATACCTTCAAAAACCTAGGCAAGCGAGAAATCGAATATTGTTTCTGAACCAATGTGAAACAAGAGTTTATTGAATATTACCCAATTTGACAAATACCACTAAAGTAATTATATTCACAGATCCACCAGCTAAGCAAAATTAATGATGAATTAATTATATTTGTAGTGTGTGAGTTATTATTACACATATTATACGTTATTATTATTATGAAAATGTTTATTCAAATAGACACTTTTTGGCTTTACACAAAGCTTTAACTGACCGTATAAGTTTGTAAAATATATAAAAGCCTTAAAATTTGAGAAAATAAATTTATATAAAGTTTTTTCCGCTTTATGGCGTCTACTGTTAAATTGTTTGAGGTAAGTTAAAACAGGGTAAAACGGCCAGATCGGAACGTAATTAAAAAAACGGACCTCTTTTTTCATAGGTTTTTTTTAATGTATGAAATGAAATGATAAGTATGAATGAAGCTGCGTGTGCAATTCTTCCTTGTCCACATGAGCAAACACTTCAGTAAAATACTCAAATTAAATCGGTAAATTTTACATACTGATGTGGATGAAAGTAATTTTAATATACCCATTTATTTAATTAAAACAATTAAAATGGCCGATACATCACTCACAGCACATCACAACAATATCTGTTTGGTCACTATTACTTTCTTGCTATGAATGACATGTGTAACATTTGGTTGTATTTGTAAAATTGTTGTAAATAAAATAGCAACATTAGTTCATTCTCTTATTGGTTCTTGACAGCAGTTAGCAACATATATGCTACATATATAGTCTCTTATTATATGTATAATCTATGATATATAGTAATCTGCAAATAGAACGTAATCACTACCAGAGTCATTTCACTTAGTACTTTTTCCTTAGTATGGGAAAAATAGTTCAGCGGTTATCTTTAGAGGAGGCTTGTACAAAAGCAGACTTAACTCTTAAAAGCAATCTAGTAGATGGTTAGGCGTTGTTTCGGTAGGTGTCACTATGCATTTTTACATCGCACTAGCAACGGCGTTTCCGAAACAATGACCTCAAGCCACCTGCCGACATTAGCAATTTCAAGTAGAACGTTGATATTGCGATTTTTTTATATAAGAAATAAAATTATTTCTGATATTGAATTTAATTGTCTCCCTGACTGATTCCCGAAAGGTTCCGTTCTAGAAAGCCGTTGAGTTTTGGTCGGTTTCCTGTAGATGGCGCTAGCACAGGCTCGATCTGAGTATATATAAGTTACTCTATGATCACTACGTGTTTTAGTGATCTGTGTAGTAGTTTTTTTCTTGGTCTGTGTCTCTGTGGTAGTAGTTATCTGTGGACAGCAGCACCCGTCTGGGAAGGAGAGAGGAGCGTATAATTTCTTTTAGTAAAAGAAATCTTAATTTAAAATAAATAAAGTGAGAGAACGACCATATTGTGCTAGAAAAAAGAAGGAATAAAAATGGATAATTTAAAGCAGTTCAATTCAATGGCATCAGATGATAACTGGCGCACGCCAAGCTTTCGCCAAGGTGTGGTCACAAAAATGTAAGTATTCTCGTATTTATCTCTCTATTTTGTTCTTTGTGATTAAGAAACCTTAAATCTATTTTATGTCTGACGGTCCCAGACTCTGCGTACGTATAAGTTTAAAGATTAGTATAAAATGGGAAGCAATGGATTCGTACCTTTTACCATTTCGTTGGTTTTGGAGTCTAATTTCTAAGCATTTAAGTTCAGACTCCTATAATTATTATAAATATGAGATATATGAGAAATGGTTGAAAAACGTTTGGAGTGTAGCAAAAAGTGTGCAAGGCATTAAGGTCCTAAAAAACAGCCAATTTTTTAAATGTATTTATTTACTCTATTCCCTTCCTATCATTAATATGCTTAAAATAAACACTTTTACCGTACGTAATACATTATTCCTACCTCTTATAGTTTCGCAAAACCCTCTCTTTTTGATCTGACACATGGTATATTTGTCCAAGGAAGTTTTGAAGATTATCATGTCTTGGTTTTCCATCGTTAGGATGGATAAAAAAAACACTTTTGTTTTTGCTCTTTGGTTGCATTACAATCTTTTACTAATGTGTGAGTGAGTGAGAGAGACTTAACTGAGTTTCTTGCTGGTACCTTCTTAGTAGACAAAGGAGTCAGCAGGTTTAAAATTAAGCTGTTACAAATAAAATGTTCTTTGATTTTTAGTGAAGAAGTAATACAAAGATCAGGCATGCAAGTGGCTCGGAACAGCAGTGAAATGGAGAACCATGTCTTCTCTAAGGCTAAAACGAGAGAGGAATACATGAACATGGTTGCCAAGCTTATTTTACATGTTAGGGAAATGTGTAAGTATATACTTTTCAAGAAATTGGTTAAAATAGTTGACTTTTTACTTGATCTTGATTTTATCATTTTAATGACTTGATCTAAATAAGTTGTAAAATATATAATTGTAAATAACTTTTTTAGCACAACCAAAACAAAATCAAGGTGGCCCAAACATGCAAGGGCCTAACCAGAACCAGCCAGGCCCCAACTCCCAGGTGCAAAACCAGCCAGGCATGCCTTCGCAGGCTCCCAACAACCAGTCGGGGCTTGCACCAGACCCAATCAATGCTCTACAAAATCTCGCCTCCCAAGGGTCCAGGAATCAAATGATGAACATGGGTCCGCAGGGCCAGATGCAGCAACAGGGCGTCTTAGGCCCCAACCCTGGGATGGGAGGGATGCAACAGCAAATGGGTCAGCAGGGCCCTATTGTCTCCCAAGGTGGTCAAGCCCAAACTGCGACAAACCTACTTCAAACATTAACGCAAAGACCACAAATGAACATGCAGCAGTTACAAAGCAAAATGGGGGGTTCAATGGGAATGGTACCCAATCAGGGTCAGATGGGAAACAACATGATTGGTGGAATGGGTGGCATGGGAAACCCAATGGGTAGCCAACTACAGAATCAACTGGCGGGTCCGGGTATGCAAGGCCAGATAATGCCAAATATGTCGATGCCAAACAGCATGTCGGTGCCAATGAGTGGAGCTAATTCTATGGGAGGGCAGATGGGAGGACCGTGTAACCAGGTGGTCGGAGGAATGGGGGGACAGATGGCGCCCAATAATATGCAAGGGCAGATGCCTGGACAAATGGGTAACTATGCAATTCATTTCCTAGATTCGTTTCTTTTGTGAATTTTTAAAATGAAAACCAAATACCTATCACACTCAAACTAGGATTCCTTGTAGAATATGATTTTGTGTTTCACTAAAATAAATAATAAAAATAAATGATGATAGTACCTATCCTCTTTTCACACAGCAAGCAAAAAATCAGCCTTCAATATGATGTTGTAGCATTTAAAGGTCTAATTTTGTCAGCGAGTGACAAATATTCGCTACTATTTATGAATTATTTTTTGTCCATATCTATTAATTTTAATTTAAAAAATATATTATCTATGAGTTTAAACGTAAGTGGGTGGAGGAAGAGAGGACGGCCGAAAAAGAGATGGATGGATTGTGTGAAGAATGACATGATGGAAAAAGAGGTGGATGATTCGATGATGAATGACAGGGACGTATGGAAAAGGAAAACATACTGCGCCGACCCCAGATAACCTGGGAAAGGGGCAGGAGGATGATGATGACTAGAGCATAATTTCTGGTTATTGATTTAGTTGTAATACTCATTTATTAATATAGATAAAAGTAGTTACGTGTGGATTGTCTTTACTTTTAAAATCACACTTTTTTATTTTGTAGTAGGCTGGTATGGGCAATAACCAACAAGTGGGCCTCAACATGCTGCATATGCAAGGGCGTGTCCAGAACAAGCAGGAGGTGGTGGGCGGCATGCTGGTGGCCGGGTACCCGCCGGTCCGGGCTCCGCCCCCGAGCCAGTTCCTCCGGCAGAGCCCGTCCCCGTCCGCCCCCTCGCCTAACATGGGTGGGCCTAGTCCAGTGTCTATGGGTAAGTATTTTTTTCTTTACTCAATTTTTTTTACCTGCATTTGGCTTCTTAAGCATGATCAGATACTTTCTGGGATGGATTCGTTTAGAGTAATTCCATTGAATGTCTCCATAAAGTATGATTACGCATCATTGACCTTCACTTTTGGTTGTCAAGGTCTAGGATATGCCATCTTTAAGGCTGCGTTTCCACCAAAGATATTTTGTGAGGAATGTGTTTTTAAGAGCCGTTAAAATCGCTTCATTTTCCTAGCTTCTCTCAGTGAAACGATTCTATTGGCTCTTAAAAACACATTTCTCGCAACAGATCTCTGGTGGAAACTGCAGCCTTAAGCCTCTTCACATTTTCTTGGTCTAATGGCAGAGTTTTTTCTATTATACTGCTGTGTTCTTTTAGTCTCTCTTTGTATCTTTTGGCGTAGCTGTTGACCTCCCTTACAGTTGGCATTTCGAGGTAGGTCATTAATTTCTGAATTTCTCACGAATCAGTCTGCACTAGAAACGATTCGTAGTTCGATGTTTTAAAATCTCTGAAGTATCTTCAAGTTAGGCGGCGGCAATCGCTTACCAATAGGTGATCCGTCTGCTCGTCTGCTACCTGTCACTTAAAAATATATAATTTATTTCTAGGTGTAATGGGCGGTGGCGGTGTTGGTGTAGGCGGGGTGGGTGTCGGCGGAGGGCCCATGCCGTCCCCGCTGTCGGGTCTGGGTGGTCTGGGAGCGTGTGGCGGCAGCCCCTCGCCCTCAGCTCCTCCACAGCACCTGGCGCACCATGTAGCACAACAACAAAGGTTTGTGTGATGATCAAAAAGATTGGTGGACCTCACGACACATAGACATGTATCCTAACTAGACAGAGCTCTTTCATAGAAAGGCATACTTGATAAACCGCGCGAAGCCGTTAGTACTGGGTGACGTTCTTTCTCTATCGCACCTGTATAGAGAGAGATGCATTGAAGCTGCGTCTGGGTCGGTTTGATCTCTTTCACACTCTGATGTTTTTCCTGAAAATGATACATTCTGTTTAAGGCGATACTGTGACGATACTAGCGCCGCTAAGTGATTTATATTTATTGGGGCGAATAGGAGACAATTTTTTAAGTGAGCAACAAATACTTTAAGGAAATGATTTGCAATTTTTTGAGACAAATTTATGTAATAATTTCTTGATAATTACTAAAAGCGGCCACTTTTAGCAATTGTGGAGTTTTGTTGTTACTTGTACTTTAAAACGCGTTTGTAGCTCCATGGGTCCATGCATAATTTTGTCGTAATTTACACTCGAAACTGGAATTCAAGACCAAAAAAACTACGACAGATACGTGACAGTCAAATCTAAAATGTCACTTATGTCGTTGTCAAGAGAATGCCATATAGCGGATTTTTCATACGCGATAGTTCACATTGAAAGAAGAAATGAGATCAATTAATGTTCAAGTTCAGAAACCTATACTGTACATTTCCATTCTTAGATTTAGTTTTAGTCTGCGGTGCGGTATATATTCCGACATTGTTGATGGATTTATGAAACACTAAAAATTTCCAGTACAATGACCCAATGACTCACGGCGAGACTTTGCCGATGTTTATAAATAGATTTTATCAGTTGAGAGCAAACTTTGTTACTAACTTAGATACATTAACATTATATTGGGATGAAAGATAGCTTTACCATGGGAGAGCCTCGCATTGGTATGAATGGGCTGGCTGTACTAGAGTGATACCATGGCATGGCCTCACAGAAAACCGGCGTGAAGCTGCTTCTATGCTGTGTTTCGCTGCGAGTGAGTGAACTCGAGACCCAAGGCTAAAGGGGGAGTTTTAACGTTGGCAGCGATCTTATGACTCCACTGGTGTTGTGTTTACCATCAGGTGATCCATCTGCTCGTCTGCCACCTATCACATAAAAAAAATTGCTAACCGACTGCGTTATGCGACTAACACAGTGACTGTGTCAAACAATATACATAATAAATTAAATTTTATATAAAATTTATTTGTGTATGAAACAAGTTTTTAAGATTTTTATGTTTTGCTATGCCCTAACAGGGTGCATGTGCGGTACTTTTATTATATCTGTAATACCACATGTAACGCAATAAACTATTTTGAATTGAATTGAACATTGTGTCTACACACACATTTGGGCAATATTTAGTTAAATAGCGCCCAAATGTTTAGACATACATAATTTAAAAAAAAAAATTCAAAATATTTCTATTTGCATAGGCTTGTATACATACAGCACTTTCAAATCCTCATACATTCAAAATTATAACTATTTATTTGTAAGTATATATATATATATGTCGTATACTATATATAGCAATTACACATATATGTCGATACATAAAATATACTAGGAAATGAATAAACATATTTAATGTGATTCTACCACCGGAATTGGAAAGTTGATTCTGACGAGAAGATCCGGTAAGAAACTCGCCAGTTACTCTTTATAATAGACAAACATTTTAATACAATGTTATTTTTACTATATTACTCGCTTAGTTATGTATAAATATACATAACTACACAATAATAAATAAATATTTCACAATATCACATACATTGATCTGACTTCGAGATAGGTAGCTCAAGCACCTGTGTTACGGATATCAGAATCAACAGTGGGATTACAAATATATACATATAATACTTTTCTTTCGTAAATACATACTTATAATACATAGATAACGCCCAAACCAATACAAACAGATATGTTCCTGCACACAAATATTTGTACTGTGCGGGGATCGAACCCGCAACCCCTGCACCAGAGGCAGCGTTCACTACCACTGTTCTCAACGGGTCGTCATGTAATAATAATGTATGTCTCATTTAATCATAAAAAAATGAATCCCCCAACAGAGGCGTCGGCATGGGCATGGTGGCGTCACCGTCGTCGTCGCTGAACACCCCCGTGGGCGCCGGCGTGGCGTCCCCCGGCGGCGAGGAGGCGGCCTACAGGGACAAGGTGCGCCAGCTCTCCAAGTACATCGAACCGCTGCGGAAGATGATCCATCGGATGGCCAGTGAGGGAGAGAGTGAGTGAACAATAAGTTAATTTACTAAGCCCCGATTCGACAATACTTTATCCAAAGTCATATATGACTGTTATAATTAGTACCAATAATTAAATTAAATTAAATTAAATATGCTTTATTCAGAAAAATCCGTTACAATTAGTTAACGGGGCTTCCCGGTTAATCAAAGATACTTGTGATGGGAATACCTCGCTCTTCATCCACAGGTTTATTATTAAGGATTTTAATTTAAAGCTTAGTGTAACTAAAATTTTATAAGGTAATACAATATAAATATTTAGGTAACTACAAGATACAGCTAGACTTAATTTATATGTGTCTGTATGTGCTTCCGATAATATTAATAATTGAAACCCCGAATCACTATACCTCTAAAGAATATTATTCCTAATATTTCGAGGCCGAATGCACGCTATCCCTAATAACGTCAGACCGAAATCACTTCAATCCTAATATCTGTAGCCCTAATCAATGTAAGCTGAAGATTACTTTGTAAATTATAATTTCTTTACAAATGTTGTACATAATATGTCTTATTTTTGGCATATTGCAGTTATGTGAATGAATGAATGAATGAATGAATTTATTGACATAATAAAGCATACAATTTCTTAGTGACTATAGATACTTCACTAGGCTCACAGGCCTGTATCGAGGTATCTAGTAAGTGACTACAGTTTAACAAATCTTACGAACTAAAATCTTGTAGCTTCGGTTTATTATGTACATATGTACATAATGTCTCTGGTATAACGCTGTCCTTCCATACGATTCTTATCGTTATACCATAAATTATGGATAAAGATTGGTCAAATCGTACCTAAACACAAAAATTGCAAAATCTATATTCGCTTCTAGAAAGACAGGTTCTAAAATGTTGCGAGCATACTACTTCGTGAATGTGCGCCAATCTAGACTGTCTGACACCACTTAAGTACTAAGCGTTACGAATATTTTATGAACAATGTCGGTGGTCTTATCGATGAAAGCAATTTCTACCAGACGACCTTCAGGCAAATTAGTAGAGGAGGGGTAGGTGGTGCAATAGTGAAAAAGGTAAAATAAAAGTAACTGTTACTGAGCTGCAATCACTCTAATGTTCCTTATAAATATTTTTAGCCGACTTAAAAAAATGAGGAGGTTCTCAATTCGACATGTATATTTTTTTTAGACGTGGAGAAGTTGACAAAGATGAAGAACCTGCTGGACATCCTGTCGAACCCGAACAAGCGCATGCCGCTGGAGACCCTCATCAAGTGTGAAGTGGTGCTGGAGAAGCTGGACTTCAAGCGCAGTGAGGGCGTCGTCGTGGGGCTACCTCCGGGGAAGGTAACTTAATAGGCCATAAGTCAACTAAAAATTTCATTGGTTTTCGCTCTTATGTCATGATAGACAAGGTTCAAAATCAGGTGGGAACTATTTTCCCAATATCCGATTATGGGTTTAATTGGGGTTATTACGTGTGAAATATCCGCTAGATGGCGTGCCTGTAGGCCTATAGTACGCCATCTTGCGGATTTCCACATGCGATAGCCCCCGTTTATTGCACAATACGACAAAAAATCATTTCCGAAATGAAAAATTCTGTTTCTAGATTTATAGACACCTGAAAATTTAAGAGAAATAATTTCAGAATTTTTAAACAGATTATTTATAGAGAAAAAAATAAAATGTAAAAATCCTCCTGTGACGTCATCACTCGGCATGACAGATTAATAACGCTTTTGCTCACGTTGATATTAAAATATAAAGTAAAAACTCTAATCAGAAAATGATGAGGATTCCAGACATTTAACATTTAAACCCATCCTCACGATTGAAATTTTTGACATTGGTAATTAGCGCCGAATTATCGAAAACTCAAAAATAAGTAACATGGTAAAAATCTCGTTAACAACTATTCTAATATGTGACAAGAACGGGGGAGGGGTTAGGGATAATTGAATTCGTGTGATACGAACGATCCGGGGGAAAGGGGGTTTAAAGGTTGGCAGCGCATTTGTCACTCCACTAGTCTCGCGAGTGTCCATGGGCGGCGGCAATCTTGCCATCAGGTGATTCGTCTGCTCGTCTGCCACCTATCACATAAAAAAAGCAGTAGATGATAATGTTTGTACCTATTTTGACATTCATGAGTGTTCTGTATGGAGCCGTTCAAGTATTATGTAAGCACTATGGCCGCCGTGTGGTCCCCGGCAGAATAGAATAGGCCACCCTCACTCTTACCGAGGTGTCGTAAAAGGCGACTAAGGTAAAGCTGCTGGCATGATCATCAGCACCCAGAGAAGGAAAACTCTGCATTTATATCAAAACCCTCGCCAACCCGTCTGCCAAGCGTGGTGAGTATGGCAATTACCCCTCATGTCATTGAGGGAGGCCCGTGCCCCAGCAGTGGGGACTAAAATGGGCTGAGGTTGACTATGGGGGGCGGGGGGTCTTTACTTTGCTTATTTTGTATGACACGTCATCGATAGTTATTTTCTTTTTAACACAAGTGGCAACCCTGTTCTGTTTGCTTGAAAACGAAACGTATTTTTAACGAAAGGTAATTGCCTACAAATAAATGCATACGGTTAGTAGGGTTGCCGAGCTGTGACAAAAAATTGAAAAATGTTTACGTAAGCATGGGGGGAGGTAAGAACTATGCTTACTTTTGCTGACAAGTAGTTAATAACCGTAATAAATCTGTTTACGTAATACTTGAACGTTACTTATGGACCTAAATTGAATAAAGAATTTGTAACTTTTATGTTTATCTTTATATAGGGTGTATCTGTGACCTTGTACATCCCTTTAACCACGTGTTCTACCAACCATTCTGAACAACATATTATGTTCAACGACTTTTGGAAATTCATAGAAAATTTTTTCGACTCCCCATACAAAATGACCAAGACATGTGACCGACTTTGCATGAAAAGTTGCCTCGGTGGCGCAATGGTTAGTAAGTCGCACTTTAAAGCGACGGTTGCGCCTGGGGTCCTGGGTTCGATCCCCGGGTCGGGCCAAAATTTGTACTGAGTTTTTCTGTTAAGAAATTCTCAGTGTTAGCCCGGAGTCTGGAAGTTGACGGTCTTGTACCCCCGTGCCTCGGCTTAACGTGCTATGTTAAGCCGTTGGTCCTGCGCCTAATCCTTCTTCGGTCGTGTCACACTAGTGTCCCATCGAAGTAAGAGGGTACGGGAATAGAGAGTGCACTTGTGTCTGCGCAAATACGTGTGCACTATAATATGTCTTGCGTCGATGGCTGATCGCTGAGATTGGCCGCCATGACCGAAATATCGGTTTGGAGTACATATTATTAGTGACTGACCGGATGGTGCAATTGGTAGTGACCCTGCCTCTTACGCCAAAGGTCGTAGGTTCGATCCCCACCCTGGACAAATATTCGTGCGATGAACACTTGTGTTTGTTCGGTGTCTGGGTGTAATATATGTATTTAAGTATATATTTGTGTTCCTCCGTTGTCTGATATCTGTAAGACAAGTGCTTAAGCTACTTAGTACGGAATCAGGTCAACGTATGAGATGTTGTGAGAATTATTATTATTATTATGAAAATGTGAAATTTTTTCGACGATCCGTTTGGAACAGTGGTAGTGAACGCTGTCTTTGGTCCAAAGGTTGCGGGTTCGATCCCCGCACAGTACAAAAAATTGTGTGTATGAACATGTCTGTTTGTACTGGTCTGGGTGTTTGTATTAATATAAGTATGTATTTACAAAAGAAAAGTATTATATGTATATATTTGTAATTCCGCTGTTGATTCTGATATCCGTAACACAGGTGCCTGAGCTAACTATCTCGGAGTCAGATCAATGTATGTGATGTTGTGAAATATTTATTTATTATGTATTTATTTCATGTGAATTTCCAAAAGTGACAGAACAAATTTCGTTCACAATGGTTAGTAGAAGACGTGGTTAAAGGGATGTAAATGTTCACAGATACACCCTTTATAATATATGGATATCCCCCAATAACCCGTAATGGTTAAGTGAAGACGTAATTATTATTATTATTATTATATGCTCGTAGTTTTTTCATATTTATTTATCCATTTAAATGTTTATCTGGTCGACGTTGGCGCACGCAATGGCAACCACTCTTCCGGTATCCTCGGAAGACCAGCGTCGAGGAGTCTACCAGACACCTCGACAAATGCTGAGAGGAAACCTTTTTAGTGTTATTCAAAGTCAATAGTATACTTAATTATAAACTTTTACCTTGTAATAGCTTGTAAGTTACTTTATTTTTATTGTAACCGTGTCATATTTCTGACTGACCGGATGCCGCAATTGGTAGTGACCCTGCCTCTTACGCCAAAGGTCGTGGGTTCGATCCCCACCCTGGACAAACATTCGTGCGATGAACATTTGTGTTTGTTCAGTGTCTGGGTGTAATATATGTATTTAAGTATATATTTGTGTTCCTCTGTTGTCTGATATCTGTAACACAAGTGCTTAAGCTACTTAATACGGAATCAGGTCAACGTATGAGATGTTGTGAGAATTATTATATTTTGTAACACTGAATATTTTTTTTTTATTTTTTATTTTTTTTATTTTTAATACGTAACGCGATGCTCCAGGAGCAGATCTTCAACCCGCTGCTGGAGGTGGTGAACAACTGCCTGCAGTCGCCGCTCGCCAACCACACGCTCAAGCGCACCTTCGGCTCCACGCTCGACGCGCTCAACGGGCCCGAGATCAAGTCGGTACCAACACAACATCAAAAACATACACTATCATACTCCGCGAAATACACCGTTATTTTTCATCGTTTACATCCCGAAATCCTTTGGGCTTTTTTTTTATGATATAGGTGGCAGACGAGCAGACGGATCACCTGATGGTAAGCGATTACCGCCGCCCATGGACGCCTGCAACACCAGTGATGTCACAAGTGCGCTGTTTACCTTTTAACCCCCCTTCCCCTGGATTGGGCCTCCGGTACCCTCACTCACGCAGCGAAACACAGCGCATGCACTGCTTCACGCCGGTTTTCTGTGAGGACGTGGTATTACTCCGGTCGAGCCGGCCCATTCATGCCGAAGCGTGGCTCTCTCACTGTTAGTGGGAGAGCTACACTTCATCATGAATGGGCCGGCTATGTCTGTGACCTTACTTCTCCTGCGGATCTCATCATTTCTTATACGATCACGCAGGGAGACTCCGAGCATGGCCCTCTCCATTGCTCTCTTGGGTGACTTTGAGCCTCCTTAATCGGCACATTGTAAGCGGCCACGTTTCGGTTCCGTATGTCATCATTGGCAACACACGCATTGCGACACATTTGCGGATTGCGTGCCTCAATTGGCAATGGGCAGGGCACATAGGGAGGAGAACAGACGGCCGTTGGGATGAAAGATCCTCGAGTGGAGGCCGCGTACAGGAAGTCGCAGCCGTGGCAGGCACACGATCTGGTGAAGATCGCGGGAATCCATTGGATGCGGGCGGCACAGGACCGATCTGTGTGGAGAACATTGGGGGAGGCCTATGTTCAGCAGTGGACGTCTATTGGCTGAAATGATGATGATGATGATGATATCCCGAAAAGCTCAACAAAATAAACGATAAAAAATCTGTTGTTCGATACAAAATTGAATACCCGGCAATGATGTGTGGAACAGCTGATTTCATTTTCGCTTTTTTTATGTGTTAGGTGGCAGACGAGCAGACGGATCACCTAATGGTAAGCGATTGCCACCGCCCATGGACACTCGCGACACCAGTAGAGTCACAAGTGCGCTGCCAACATTTTAACCCCCCTTTCCTCCGGATTGGGCCTCTGGTACCCTCACTCACGCAGTGAAATACAGCACAGCGCTGCTTCACGCCGGTTTTCTGTGAGGCCGTGGTATCACTCCGGTCGAGCCGGCCCATTTCATGCCAAAGCGTGGCTCTCCCACCTCCTCACTGTGGAATCAACTTCCCGCAGCGATATTTCCGATACGATACGACATTGAGATCTTCAAGAAACGAGTCTATACCTTAATAAAAGGCCGGCAACGCATCTCCACTCCCTCTGGTGTGGCTGATGTCCATGGGCGGCGGTGATCACTTACCATCAGGTGACTCGCTTGCTCGTTTGCTTTCCTTTCTCATAAAAAAAAAACCCGGCAATAATGTATGGAACAGCTGATTTCTTTTTCGCTTATTTTGTTAGTCTAAAAAAAATCAAATATACTTTATTATCATGGCTTGTATACAGCTCTTACAAATCGTCATACATGAAAAATATAAATTATAGTAATTAAACATATTATATGTCGATACAAAACATATAACAAGAAATTAATATATATAGCATGCTAAATGGCCTTTATTTACGATACCTATTATGATATTTTCGGGATGTAAACGATAAATAAATAACAGGTATAGAATGACAGACGTCACTTGACCTTTATTTCAATGAGCATAAGGTTTAGAAGTTAACTGAGTTTGATTCCATAGAATTTTATTACTATAGATTTAAAGATCATGACACCAATGGCTGTCATTTTGGTCGAAGCTACATTTTACGTACTTTAGTTTAGTACACTTCGTTCCATTCGTTTTTGTACGCGAAAAATTGATTCACGCCAAAAGCGGCCACTTTTGGCGGTAATCAATTTTTCGCGTACGCGTTGGACCCAACATTTGTGCATGGTTATTTAATAAATAGTACAAGTCTTTGCTGAGAATTGTAACCCCAAAATTGTTTTAAATAGATCCGGTTTAGTAGCTAAAAATTTAAATCGATTGGTGTCGCTAGTGTGCCCTACCCGTCACCTTAAAGGAAAGTATTAGATTTTATTTAGATGTACTTGTGTAATATCTTTGTACAAGTAACCATAATTCTTATTATTGCCTAAAATGGCCACTTTTAGCAATCACAAACATTTTGGTTACTTGTAAGAAAAATTATCACATAATTCTGTCTCGAAAAATCTTAATACTTTCGTTTATGCATTCACATGTGTACCTTTTTAAAAAATGTTTCGTAATCGCTACAACTAATCGCTATCTAACAGTGGGAGAGCCACGCTTCGGTATGAATGGGCCGGCTCGACCGGAGTAAATACCATGTCCTCACAGAAAACCGGCGTGAAGCAGTGCATGCGCTGTGTTTCGCTGCGTGAGTGAGGGTACCGGAGGCCCAATTTAGGTGAAGGGGGGCTAAAAGGTAAGCAGCGCACTTGTGACACCACTGGTGTTGCAGGTGTCCATGGGCGGCGGCAATTGCTTACCATCTGGTGATCCGTCGGCTCGTCTGCCACCTATATCATAAAAAATATATATATATTACAAATCTATCAGGTGATCCGTCTGCTTGTCAACCACCTTTCACATAAAAAAACTCATGGGTTCGCTTTAAAACATATTAGTTTCACAGTACCGGATGCTAAACATGTTGGGTTTTGATATCTTGTGGGCCTTAATTTCTTCCGCTCTCAAATTATATGAAGTTACCCTTTACAGGAATTTACCGCCACCTCAAAAAATACAGAAAGTGGAGGAGCCACAGATGGACATCCCGGACGTGCTGCAGGGTGAGATCGCCAGGCTGGACTCCAGGTTCAAGGTAAGTGCGAAGATATTTTACCCGAATACGGCAAATCCAAAAACGAAGGGTTTGTGATTTTAGCAGACTAAGGGCTGATTTTTCCATCGTCTGATAAAATTTAACAGATGGATAAAATATTACCCGGAAAAATTAAATGATAGTAGTCTTATTGTTACTTACTTGCATGAATGTGACTATTACCTTTAATGGTATTTCATTTTATCGATCTGTTAACTTTTAACGGACCATTGAAAAACCAGCCCTTAGTATGTAAGTATATTTGTATGTTCCAAGATTCTGCCAAAACTACCCAGCCGATTTTGATGAATGAGGTATCAATCGATTCCTTATTATTACTGTCCAGGTAATCTAGAAAATAATTCAAAAAAATTTCGTTTTTTTTCGATAAATAAAATACCGTATAGAAAATTTTTAAAAAGTTGGTGGTGAGGGAAAATATCGTGAGGAGACCTGCATGTTTCGGATAGTTTCTGAAACGTGTTACCATGATTCAGTGGTTTCTTTGTAAAGGGTTGCGAAGGTCAGAGGGCAGTCACATCACTGAAATTACCCCAATCCTGAAATATTATTGTCTTAGCGTACCCCGGGCTCCAGAGCGACAGCTTTGGACGCAACCGGGAATTACACGCTAAGATCAGGAGTTGGTAGACAAGCAGACGGATCGCCTGTGGAGTCACAAGTACGCTATACTATGATTTTGAATAATGCAGACTAAACTGACAGATGCAAATGTCAAATTTGACATTTTGCAACTGTCAAAGTGAGTGATAATGTTTGGGTATGACACATTGACATCTGTCAGTTTGGTCTGTATAATTAAAAAACAGAGTTTACCAACGTTTTAAGGTGACGGGAAGGGCACACCAGCGACGCTAATTGATTTAATTTGTTAGTAGGTAACTAAAGGCACAAAATCAAAATTTTGTTACGCGGAGCACTGTTACTATTTAACACAATAAAAAAACTAGCATAAAATAGGCGCAGACCAAGAGTCAGCGGAAATATTTTTTCATTTAAAAAAAAACTCCCATCGAGCTAGCGCATTAATGGCGAAGCATTGACTCTGATCTTTCGTTTTCCTGTTACTTCCAGGTGTCCCTAGAAACGATGCAGCTATCAGGTGGTACTGGCGCCATCTCGCTCATAGCTCAGCTAGACGACGCTCGCCTTCCATGCGTCCCTCCGGTGCATGTATCAGTACCGCGCGACTACCCGAAGCAAGCTCCTTCTCGCTTAAGGACCAGGCAGGCGCGGCCGCACCCGCCGGACTGCTTCCGGGCGCGGCTGGAGAGGGCCATGGACGCCAGGTGTGCTAGGTGAGGCTGCTTTAAGATACTTACTTACGCTTCGTTTGAAGGAGTCCATATTGTAGGAAGGGGGAAATACATGCGCTGGAAAAGTAGTGCAGGATCGACCAAAGTGGCGTTCTCTTGTTCACTTCAAGAATTATGATTTTACTTCAATTAATTCGTAAATATGTTTAATAGATGTAAGCATGACTGTTCTCTCTTGTGTGTATCATTATTACTTTTATTATTGCCCCCCATTTCATAACTTCAATGTGTGGACATCGGGGTTGATTACACTTTAAATAAGCCGTGTTCTTTGTAATACTATTAAGGTGACGAGTAGGGCACAGTAGCGACGCCAATCGATTTTAATTTTTAGCTACTAAACCGGATCTATTATAAACAATTTCGGGGCTACAACCTCTCGGCAAACACTTATACTATTTATTAAATAACCATGTACAAATGTTGGGTCCGTTTTTGTTTGCGAAAAATTGATTCACGCCTAAAAGTGGCCGCTTTTGGCGGTAATCAATTTTTCGCGTACAAAAACGGCGTCGCTAGTGTGCCCTACCCGTCACCTTTAAGTAATACTTAGTGTAATTGTCTGTTGTTCCAAATAAATAAAAAAAAAAGATGCTTCTGAATATTTTTACATTATTTCGGTAAACTCGGAAAAACTTGACTTGATCGTCAATGTGTTTTATTTTAGAGCTTCCAAATACTGTCTTTTTTAGACACTTACGTTTGCCTTCAAGATGTTGTCGCAAGGGTTGCGAGTTTGATCCTCGCGCAGTACAAACATTTGTGTGCATGAACATGTCTGTATTGGTATATTATAAGTATGTATTTACAAAAGAAAAGTATTATATGTATTAAATTAAATAAAATGAATTAAATATTTCATAACATCACATACATTGATTTGATTCCGAGATAGGTAGCTCGAGCACCTGTGTTACGGATATCAGAATCAACAGTGGGATTACAAATATATACATATAATACTTTTCTTTTGTAAATACATACTTGTAATACATAGGAAACACCCAGACCAATACAAACAGACATGTTCATGCACACAAATGTTTGTACTGTGCGGGGATCGAACTGTTCCAAATGGTCGTCATGTATATATTTTGTAATTCCGTTGTTGGTACTGATACCCGTAACACAGGTGCTTGAACTACCTATCTCGGAGTCAGATCAATGTATGTGATGTTGTGAAATATTTATTTATATCGGCGGCAGAACCGACAACCGCTGGGGTTAACGAGGTTCGGAGTGAAGGCGGCGTCTCTATAAACGTAGTTTAGACTTATTTGGTCCCCGGCAGAGTAGAATAGGCCACCCTCACTCTTACCGAGGTGTCGTAAAAGGCGACTAAGGTAAATCTGCTGGCATGATCATCAGCAACCAGAGATGGAAAACTTTGCATTTATATCAAAACCCTCGCCAACCCGTCTGCCAAGCGTGGTGAGTATGGCAATTACCCCTTATGTGATTGAGGGAGGCCCGTGCCCCAGCAGTGGGGACTTAAATGGGCTGACGATGACGACGATGATGAGACTTATTTAATATTGTATTGTTACTTCGTCCGCAGATTACCAAAGAGCTGCTCAGTGGGCCAACTCCTGGACGCGTGGGAGATGAGCGTGCGCCAGGCCTGCGCGCCCGGCGCCGCGCCCTACGCGCCCGTGCGCGCGCTCGGCCTCTAGGCCGCCGCCAGGCCCGTCCGCACGCGCCCGCTATGATGGTAGGCCACGCCCACACGCGCCTGCGACACGTGTAAGCCACGCCCACGTCCGTTGCGACGACGGCAGGCCACGCCCACACGCGCCGCGAAGACGGTAGGCCACGCCCACACGCGCCTGCGACACGTGTAAGCCACGCCCACAGCCCGTTGCGTCGACGTAGGCCACGCCCACACGCGCCTGCGACACGTGTAAGCCAGCCACGCCCACCACGCGCCTGCGACACGTGTAAGCCACGCCCACGTCCGTTGCGACGACGGCAGGCCACGCCCACACGCGCCGCGAAGACGGTAGGCCACGCCCACACGCGCCTGCGACACGTGTACGCCACGCCCACGCCCGTTGCGACGACGGTAGGCCACGCCCACACGCGCCTGCGACACGTGTAAGCCACGCCCACACGCGGCGCGACGACGACAGGCCACGCCCACACGCGCCTGCGACACGTGTAAGCCACGCCCACGCCCGTTGCGACGACGGCAGGCCACGCCCACACGCGCCGCGAAGCCGGTAGGTCACGCCCACACCCGCCGTGCCGTCTGTTGGCCACGCCCGCGTGCGCGGCGACACCTGTAAGCCACGCTCACACGCGCCGGGACGCCTGTAGACCAGGAGCCCAATTCTGGGGCTCGTGATATTTTTAAAACATGGCGGATATCACCTGAAAACTATACAAAAAAACGATGTTTTAGTGATATATCGCACATCCTCTGAAAAACTGTCATAAGACAAGAACACCTTCACATTGCGTAAACGCCTTTTTTCTTAGTTCTACGAAACCTTTTTTACATTCTAGAAAAGAGTTTATTAAACACGACAACAGTAAGAATATTTTGAAACCAAAAAAACAGCATTGATAATTGAGCAATAACATTAATGAAGTAACCAATAGTGAAAACGCGTTTTTCTCAAATGTAGCTTTTTGTGTTATGACAGTTTTTCAGAGGATGTGCGATATGTTTAGTGTATGATGTTGTATTTTCATACGACATATTCATTCATTCATTCATATTTTTTTATTTGCATATCACAAGGTATAAAGGTCTTACAAAATAACATGAACAGAGACATGTGACGCCCCGTAACATATATCACTAAAACATAGTTTTTTTGTATGGTTTTCGGGTGATATCCGCCATGTTCTAAAAATATCACAAGCACGAGAATTGGGCTCCTGCAAGCCAGCTCGAAACGTTGCGACCGGCAGAGGGAAGGCCTGAGAACATGTCAGGTAAATAAATAGCTCACTATAGTCCGTAAAATGTAGCTTTATTGGAATGACAGCTGTCACTACCCACCTTTTTTTATATTATGGCTTTACTCGAAGATATCTTGCTAATGTCAAGTAACGCGGAATAAGTGGGTAGTCAACAACAACAATCCCGCAAAGAGATCCTAATAATAAGAATCGTTGAGTTGTATCGTTTTTAGCATTGCTATTGTGTGTAGAGTGAGTTGTCACGTGACAACTTGCTTGGACCTAGTAAAACCTTAAAACCCACGATTGTGTTTAGAGTGGTATCGGCAAAATCCGTATTTAAATAAATTATTAGACATTGTCAAAATATCTTCAGGTAAAGCCATACTATAAAAAAACATTTAACCAAATTTATTTCAATGGATGAACTTGGGGGGAGGCGTTTGCCCAGCAGTGGAACACTATAGGCTAACTTAAAAAATACATATAGTTTTTTAGGGTTCCGTAGCCAAAATGGCAAAAACGGAACCCTTATAGTTTCGTCATGTCCGTCTGTCCGTCTGTCCGTCTGTCCGTCTGTCACAGCCGATTTACTCGGAAACTATAAGTACTACAGTGATGAAATTTGATGGGAATATGTGTTGTATGAACCGCTACAAAAATATGACACTAAATAGTAAAAAAAAAGAATTGGGGGTGGGGCCCCCCATACATGTAACTGAGGGATGAAATTTTTTTTTTCGATGTACATACCCGTGTGGGGTATCAATGGAAAGGAATGGAAAGGCTTTTAAAATGATATAAAGTTTTCTAAAAAACATTTTTCTTAAAGTGAACGGTTTTTGAGATATCAGCTCTCAAAGTCGTAAAAAGTATGTCCCCCCCCCTCTATTTTTATAACTACGGGGTATAAAATTCTAAAAAAAATAGAGGTGATGCATGCTAATTAACTCTTTCAACGATTTTTGGTTTGATCAAAGTATCTCTTATAGTTTTTGAGATAGGTTGATTTAACTGTAATTTTGGACTTTGCTGCTACGGAACCCTTTGTGCGCGAGCCCGACTCGCACTTGGCCGGTTTTATTACTATAGTTCTAAAGATAATTTTCCATTGACTCCAATGGCTGTCATCTTGATCATGCTTCAGTTTACGGACTGTATATTATTCTCATTACAACCGCTATACCATCTCGTCGATGCCAACGTCATTCGAAATATTGATAATAGGTAGATTAATAAATACAATAATTGTAAGCCGCGATTACTAAGTCTCTTGAGAAAGTGTTGAAGTGTTATCGAAATATCCTACTAAAGACGTAGTGTTAATAGTTAAAAATGTTGATTATTTTTGTATGATTTTTAATGTATTTAAGCGTTTTAACATATAGATAAGTTTAAGTGATAGTAGATAAAATTTAGCTTTAAGTTTTTGACAAAATAATTACCGAGGAATATGAGTTGCCTATTACATTTTTGATATCCGATTATGTGAATCCTTATGCATTTTATAATTCCTAATTAAATAATTTATGTAATAAATTCGCCGAATGGGAACCTCTGTTTTAAATATATTTATGTGAAATTGCTAGTTCAGTCAGAAGTGATATTTACCTGTGATAATTTAAATTCAAGTGATTTGCTTGATTTTTTGATTCAGTGAAACACACTGAGCTCATTTACATCACTACAATGAAAAAGAAAATTATTAGTATTTGAATGTCAAATAATCTGGATAATCATAATTTAATTTGTATTTGTTATAAAAACGTAAAACGCCATGTGCGCGTCTCATACATTATTTTATGTGTCAAAGTCGTTGTATTGGTGTGAAGGAGCCCCTATAATTATTGATCGTCTCTTGGGACCATACGCGCGAGTGACATTATGCCAGCAACCGTCCGAGATATGGTATGTATTGGTAGAGTAGAGTTTGACGAGCCGTTTGGATTAGTGGTAGTGAATGCCACCTATGCTGCAAGGGTTGCGGGTTCGATCCCCGCACAGTACAAACATTTGTGTGCGTGAACATGTCTGTTTGTATAGTTCTGGGTGCTTTCTATGTATTATAAGTATGTATTTACAAAAGAAAAGTATAATAATGAATTTACATATTTGTAATTCCGCTGTTGATTCTGATATCCGTAACACAGGTGCTTGAGCTACCTATCTCGGAGTCATATCAATGTATGTGAATGTTGTGATTTTTTTTAAATTTTAGTATGCATATCTTTTTTATGAGTGTGCTTATATGTTATTGTTTACTACTTTCTCGGTGTATTGCAACGGCCATAGCAAGCTGCGTGTCAGTCCTGCTGCTGTCACAAGCAATAGTTGCCATAATGTCACTGTAAGCTCCCAATATTATAAGCTCATGAATGTTTTACTATTTTATATGTGTGTCGTATTTAAAACAGGACTGATAATATTGTTTTATATCAACTTGGGATCAATTTCATACAATAATATTGACTTTATATGAAGCAAGCCCATAGTTTGTAGAGGTCCCTATTTGATAATGTTTTTATTAATGTGGAATGTTGTACAATTGAAGCAATGTTTTTAAATTGAATAAAATGAAATCAACCCGTGAGTGACTTTTTAATAATAATATGTACCTGCATGTGATATTGTGTATTATGATTTTAACGAAATCGTTCTATAAAATTCCTACCTTCACAATAGTCTTGACAGATTCTCTATGATTCTGATTGCAAAAAATCTAGGAATAATATCCGGTTCGAAGGACCATTTTGTGAACACTTAAAAAAACATACATACAGTCGAACTATAGAATCTCCTCCTTTTATAAAGTCGATTAAAGACTAATTAATTATAATAAAAAATATTCCTCGTAATATTAACAACGAAACGCTATTCTAAGTAGATTTACAGTTTAACTCGCAGTAATTAATTGACAATATCAACCAGCGACATCTATGTCCCAAAGATAATTGTGCAGATTTTTCTAAAACCTATAACTATCTCGAATTAACGGGTATATGCTCAGTCGACTGTGCGTATGCGACCTAGTGCACCACAGACTCATTAAAAAATAATAAGCTCTATTTCTGCATGAATAAATAAGAAGAATAGGCCACCCTCACTCTTACCGAGGTGTCGTAAAAGGCGACTAAGGTAAATCTGCTGGCATGATCATCAGCACCCAGAGAAGGAAAACTCTGCATTTATATCAAAACTCTCGCCAACCCGTCTGCCAAGCGTGGTGAGTATGGCAATTACCCCTCATGTGATTGAGGGAGGCCCGTGCCCCAGCAGTGGGGACTTAAATGGGCTGATGATGATGATGATGATGATTTCTGCATAAAAGGTCTTAAGTGACAGCTAGGCTAGTAACGTATGGAGCGACTAGGGATGTCGTTCAATCGATTTTGTTCCGCTAACAGTACGTTTACGGAGTAATTGAATAAAACAAATTATTTTGTCATAAATATTTAATAGACAGTTTGGTTAGGGATTAGTCCATGGTTAAAGAGAGAACTGGTAGAGGTGCGTGTTGGGCCTCTGGTCCTTGCCGCACAGCCCCTTGCGCTGCGTGCTGCCGCAGCACGACCAGTGCCGCCCGCCCGGCCAGCCCGCGTGCCCGTGCCCGCAGCCTGCAGGACAAACCATTACACATTTACCAAGTTTATAAGTTACATCGGCGAAATTCGTCTACGCAGAAGAGTTAGTTAAGACTAAGTTAAATCCGAATGATTACGATTGCGGAAACAGTTGAAATACAGACTTTACTGCGTTACGTTAAGATTAAATACAATAAATCCAGGAGAGGAATGCTATCTCTCTCTTAGTCGCACTCGCACCGAACTTTTAAAAGTGGTAAAACTGTACCTACAAACTGTCCACCCGAAGGCTCGATAAATTTTATAATGCAATTTAAAAATAAATTGCAAAAAATTGCTATACCCGAAAAATTCATACTTTAATCCATTAGGACAAAGCAGTGTCAGACCTAATGTTTTTTAGAAAAATTGTATCATTAATAGTATCTGGTTCTATTGAACCGGATACTATTAATCTATCTATTATTGAACCAGATACAAATTTCCTGAATTTCGATTCCTGGGCTATACCTAACCGTAAAAGCAAAATCAAAAAACTTTAAATGCGGTTTTATTTCCTTTCAAAATGAAAGGTAGAGTTTCCCTTCAGTAAAACGGGCTCAACTTAGGAAATAGTTTTGACCCATACCTCATATACATATTCAGCAACAGGTATACCCCCCAGTCATAGAGGCTTCGCAGCTACAAGTGACGTCACAGTTTCCGCCAGACGAGCAGAACGCGCAGCAGTGGTACTGGCCCACACAGGGGTGTGGGCCTTGGATACTCATGCTCACGGGAATTGTAAGTAACACTAACATACCTCTATTTACCCCCGGCCATATTGGCACCACAGCCGCAAATCACGTCACGCTTGCCGCCAGACGAGCAGAACGTACAGCAGTGGTACTGCCCTGTGTGGGCCTTTGATACTCATGATCACAGGAATGTAAGTAACATTAACATACCATTATACCCCCCGGCTATGGTGGCCCCACAATAGTGTTGCCGAATAATCGATTATTTTCACCCTTAATAATCTAATAATCGATTGTACAATCAACTCCAAAAATATGTATACACTTTAGGGCGTTGTCACAATATTAATATAAGAAAGTAAACCTCTACTTTCTTATAGGTAAGTACATATTTTTGGAGTTGACTGTACTATCGATAGTATCGATACTATCGATTTAAATTTTTGGTCGATATCATCGATTATTATCGAATAAATTGACGATACTATCGACTAAATTGATACTGGAATCAAGCCGATGTATAATCGACGTACAATCGAATATCCGGAAACACTACCCCACAGCCACAAGTGACGTCACGCTTACTGCCGGACGATGCTTATCGCCATTAACTGAATCATGGTTAGCTACACGTTCCAGAAACGTGCAGGATTCCTCACGATGTTTTCCCTCACCGCCGAGGTAAGTTTAGAAATGTTGGTAACATACCTTTATACCCCCCGGCCATGGTGGCACCACAGCCACACGTGACGTCACGCTTGCCGCCAGACGAGCAAAACGCGCAGCAGTGGTACTGTCCTGTGTGGGCCTTGGACACTCGCGCTGCGCACGGGAATGGACTGCCCTGTGGGCAAGCGTTGACGGAATTAGTTGTGACCGGAATTTTCAAGGAAAACTAGATTCCGAACCAGTGGTAAATATGTTGGCATTCATAAGTGTTCTGTATGGACCTAAATTGAAAAAACCATTTTCATTTTTCAAGGTACAGAACATGAATCCAACTTTAATCAAAGCGGCCAAATAAGATCAATAAGCCTGCAGTCTAGGGCTGGGAGTCATATTAGGGTTTATATATCGATATTTTAAACAGTAGGGGGGCTAAGGGACATAGGGACCTTTAAAACTTTTCTAAAGGTGACGGGTAGGGCACACAAGCGACGCCAATTGATTTAAATTGTTAACAACTAAACCGGATATCTTTTTAACAATTTCGAAGCTACCTCTAGGAAAACACTTATAACTATCTATTATCTATCCTTATTCCTTACTATACCTAATTACTTAATTTTTGGGTCTGCTTTTGTAAAAACAGTTAAAAAAAATATTGCAAAATTATTAAATAAATAGTATAAATGTTTGTTAGAGACACCCGCTCCGAAATTATTTAAAATACATCCGGTTTAGTAGCTAACAATTTGAACCGATTGGTGTCGCTAGTTAGGGCTACCCTTCGCCTACTTCTAAAGGTCCCTATGTCTACTCCTTTCTAAGTAGCAAGGTATCAGTGACCCGGCAAAACGATCAAAGACTACTGTGGATGCTGTTTACTCCAGCTCGCCGACATAGGATAATAATAAGTTAAGAGGGCGAGGAGGGAATCCGTGGCTAAATATTCTCACTTACTATATTGTGTGTGGTGCCAGCTATGTAATACTTATTAATTATAGTCCGATCACGGTTATTTGGCACGTGGCAAAAGTCGGAACTAATGCTGTTTTGTCATTTTCGCTGTAGAAAAAACATTGTACAACGCCCTCTTGTCAATATCACTGAAGTGCCTTCTGATCTTGGTTAGTCTGTAAAGGTGCTCAGCCTAAAGTAGCAGCCATATCTTAGGGGATCCTGTGTGCCTTAAGCTGGCCCTGGCTAGACTAAAAAAAATCTCGATCTTTTTTTATTTATTATTGAAGATGGGTTTGCTCTTGGTTTCACACTGAACTCTAGAGTTGAGAGGAAACCTACGATGGAGCGAGCTTACCCAAAAGTAGCCTATTCAATCTAGCTTTGTAAATATTGAGGTTGTATTCACTGGGAAAAACAGACGCTGGCAGCGCGTTCCACTCCTTGGCTGTGCGCATCAAGAATGAGGAGGAAAAACGATTTATACGCAATCGATGAATAGATAGATAGAAACATTTATTTACTGAAAATACGACACACCACATTTTACAGATAAGAAAGGACGCAACAAGTTTAATTATATAATATTAAACACAGAGAAAAAGAAACAAATAGTAAACTAAAACAGCAAATGAAACATTACAAATATAAAAGGAGACAAAAAAAATTAAAAGAGAAAACAATAATAACAATACGGCTTCTCAAGCCGGGCCATAAGTATTTGCGTACAGATGTGTGTGTGTAAGGTATGTCGCGATAGTCAGTGAATAGTAGCTCACTCAGCTTCGGCCATGGCTTTAGGTAGGATTACCTTCATTCCATGGCGCTGGTTTTATGTGAGCCCTAATGTGTGACGATATATATAGGTACATAAATAGTTTAGTAGGACGCCCTGTTGGTCTAGTGGTTTAAGTACCGGGCCGTGATCTCAGGGTCCTGGGTTCGATTCCCGGGTCGAGCGAAAAGTATGTTTCGAATTTTTCGGAAATAGGTAGCTCGGGTTTGTGATCACCAATCCGGATTTGGCAAGCGTGGTGATTAAGCCTAATCCCATTATAGTAGCGATAACTTGATTTCTATAATGGAGGCCTATGCCCTGCAGTGGGACAGTATATAGGCTGAATATAATAGTTTATAAATAAATTAAAAATAATGTTCTGTCTAATGGTGTGCAAATAAATATACAATAATATACAAATTAATATTATGGTGAGATTTAAATAAGTATAGTGTAGTGAGAGTGAGATGCTCGCGTGGTTTGGAAAAGGACCGAGGCGACGATTCCCGCAGAGCCCGTTTATGAACCCCTTTCGCTGTGCAGCGTCATTTGACCTTGGTTTCCGGCTTAACGTACGCGTTTTAATCTTCTCGAATATTCACCAATGTACGGGCGGGAAGCGATGGTTGTAAGGCACCGCGTCCCGGCGAACAGAATATAAGGAAAGGAAGGGAACCTAACTCTCTAGTGAGCCTAGAGCCCCTTTGTCTAAGACACTAAGTCCCTAGAGCCCTAGCCCTGCCTATCCATGGGAATAAATACATATATAGATAAGGTGATGGGAGCTTGCTCCCGGGTCGCCCAGGGTAGCAAGCGGGAAGAGTCAGGACGGTAGGTAGGAGGGGGACCGCTGCCAGTCGAGCAGGCTCACTCGACTGATCATAGTGACGGCTAAAGGTGTCTTGGCCGCAGCGGGAGAAATGAGACCCAACACAGACGGTTGAAATCTGTTTATTGGTATAATCTTAATGGTTTATATACATGGTTTACATTATAAAGAAACCAAGAAGGGTTATCCCCTAGTTCGCCTTCTTTTGGTGACTAAAATCCGCGCCACGAAAGAAGACCCTCGGAAAATCACGGAACTAAATTTTGAGATTCCTTGTGTCTATGAGTATAAAGCGCAAATTTGAAATTTGATGGCGACTGAAGCGCGCTTTTTTCGTTGTGCGGACTCCATCGCTTACCTTGATGGGTTTATTGTTGAGTGTGACTGCGAAGAGATAAGACCCTGGAGCTGGAGGGGTCACCCGAAGACCATAAGAACCGTCTCCTCGGTCCTTCACCAGCGCTGCGGCCGGGGCTTGACTGGAATCCCGTCTTCGAAAGTAGCCATACACCTGGAAGATACGGCTAGATGAAGAAAGTTTTACCAGGACAAATAAAAGTGAGAAGCAATTGAAGACCATCAAAAGACTAAAGGAAGGGTGAGTCTTGAATCCATATTTAATAAATTATAAATGGGAAAGTGTATTTTTTTTTCTGTGATATGTGGCGGACGAGCAGACGGATTACCTGCTGGTAAGCGATTGCCGCCGCGACACCAGCGGAGTCACAAGTGCGCTGCCAACCTTTAATCCCCCCCTTCCCCCGGATTGGGCCTGTACCCTCACTCACGCAGCGAAACAGCACAGCGCTGCTTCATGCGGGTTTTCTGTTAGGCCATAACGTGGTATCATTCCGGTCGAGCCGACCCATTCATGCCGAAGCGTGGCTTAGCCACGGTAGTGTATGTGTGTTTCTGTTGATTTGTCCGTCATTCTCAGCAAAACGGGGCGACAAATTGACGATTTTTTTAAATGGAGATAGATGAAGGGATGAAGAATTGGAGAGTGACATATGTAGGATATTACTTATGTGGCAAACCGAACTCGACGCGAGCAAAGCTGCAGACGACCGCTAGTGTGAAAGAATCGTGAAAAGATAATGAGATTATTATGGCATGGGCAGCTTTCGGAAAACTGAGCATGGTAGGTATTCAAATCTACCACACTCCTTGAAAACGTAGGTTTAACCAATGTGTGCTTCCGACAATGACGTACGCCAGTGAAACCTGGCCGCTCACTGCAACACTGATCCGCAGACTTAAAGTTGCAGAGAGAGCTATGGAACGTACCAATGCTCGGTATACCCTTACGAGACAGAGTGCGCAACAAAATCATCAGGGAACGCACAAAAGTGATAGACGCAGGGTACCGAGCCGCAAAACTGAAATGGGCGTGGGCCGGTCTTGTTTGCAGAAGGGGTGATGAGAGGTGGAGCAAGGATGTCCTTGAATGGAGACCAAGAGATGGAAAGAAGAGTGATGGCGGACAAACTGCTGGAGTAGCGTGGTCCAGGAAGACCGCCGACAGAAGAAATTGGAGACAAATTGGAGAGGCATATGCTCTGCAGTGGGCAAACACATGCTGCTGAAGAAGAAGAGAAGAAGAATGAGTTTATCTTGAAATTTAATATGTTTTTAAGGCAAAACAAGCGATCATCTCATCTAAAATTACCTACAGGACGAAGATATTTATTTGCATTTTTTTTTTATTCTCTCTCTCTCTCTCTCTCATAGTTTGCTTACCTGTTCACCACCGCACCATATTCGTTCGCCACTACTGTCGCGTAGTTCCAATGTTGCTTCGTGTGTGCAGTCCACTCGAAGATCTTGGAAACCTGAAATAAGTAGACGATTCCATAAGTAGCACTTCTGAAGTAATTCTAATACTCATCATCATCATCGTCATCGTCAGCCCATTTAAGTCCCCACTGCTGGGGCACGGGCCTCCCTCAATTACATGAGGGGTAATTGCCATAATCACCACGCTTGGCAGACGTGTTGGCGAGGGTTTTGATATATATGCAGAGTTTTCCTTCTCTGGGTGCTGATAATCATGCCAGCAGCTTTACCTTAGTCGCCTTTTACGACACCTCGGTAAGAGTGAGGGTGGCCTATTCTATTCTGCCGGGGACCACACGGCGAATATGATACTCATACATTTAGCTTATTCCTCACTTAAGAGCCGGCAATGCATCTGTGATAACCCTGTGTGTCCCAGATGTCCATGTGCTTCGGTAATCACTTCCGTGAATACAATCAGGTGAATCGTCTGCTCGTTTGTCTGCCATAATGTAAAAAAAACATTCGTTCGTTGATAAGATTTTGAAAAATGATCTATTCTCGAGGAAGAGAAATGTAAAGCGCTCGTAAGTACTTACTTAGGTACTCTTCTAAAAATGAGCGCTGATAGATGAAATTGACTCACAAAGCTCAGTTTTGTGGACCGGTTTGACTGCAGCAGTATTTCCCGAAGACTACGACTAGATCTACTTAGGGACCTTCAAGAGAAGAGCGTACTTACTCCTTTCTAAAAGGCCAGCAACGCATCAGTGACCTCTCTGATTTCGCAGATGTTCATGGCTGGTGATTATTTACCATCAGGTTGACCTGCTGGCTCGTTTGTCGCTTCTAACATCAAAACCGGCCAAGTGCGAGTCGAACTCGCCCATGAAGGGTTCCGTAGCAGCAAGTAAGATATTTGGCAGGTAAATTGCGGTTTACGGTTTATAACGTATTAAAAAAAACTAACTCGCTAGATTTAGTTCAAACCAATTTTCGTTGTTAGTTTTAATGCTAATGTATATCGTATATTTTTTATAGTTTTATAATTTTATCACTTTGGCATTTTTAAGACCTATCCATAGATGCGGATGAATTTGATGAAAAAAAATACTTGAGTTTCAGTTCTAAGTATGGGGAACTCTCAAAATTATTTTTTTTCCTATTTTTGTGTAAAAATCGTAATGCGGTTAACATAATACATCTGTATACCAAGTTTCAATAGTATAGTTCTTATAGTTTCAGAAAAAAGTGGCTATGACATACGGACAGATATGACGAATCTATAAGGGTTCCGTTTTTTGCCATTTGGCTACGGAACCCTAAATAGCCTATGACGCGTTATTGATCCTGTCTTTTAAAAAAGATACCTTCAGTATTGAGCACGCATTTCTCCGGATCAGGGGCGTGCGTGAGCAGTCTCCCCACCAAGGTAGGGTCGTGTGTGGCGGGGGCGTTTGGAGCGAACCGCAGCTCGCACCGCGGCGGCTCCGCCAGCGGCTGCAGCTCGGTCAGCCGCTCCAAGCGCCGGGATACTGCTCCACTTAGAGATAAGAGCTCGTCTTCTTTGGCTTCTGCTAGGACCTGGAAGTCACATTCCATCGTCAGCCCATTTAAGTACCCACTGCTGGGGCACGGGCCTCCCTCAATCACATGAGGGGTAATTGCCATACTCACCACGCTTGGCAGAAGGGTTGGCGAGGGTTTTGATATAAATGCAGAGTTTTCCTTCTCTGGGTGCTGATGATCATGCCAGCAGCTTTACCTTAGTCGCCTCTTACGACACCTCGGTAAGAGTGAGGGTGGCCTATTCTACTCTGCCGGGGACCACACGGCACATTCATAGGTCAGAATTTTGAGTTTTCATTTTTGAACCTACTTAAGTCTTCATGAGGTTCAAAACTACCAGGCAAGGTCTTTTCTAAGATTTGTTTGCTGGAATCCTATAATATGAAGCAATATCGTCGTCATTCAGGATAGCCGAATGCAGGGGCGACACTGGCCATAGAAGCGCCCGGGCGCAATCAATAACCTGGCGCCATCTTGTTTTAAAATGCGCGAACAATTTGGAATACTTACATGTTTGACTACCTATGGGCAGTCGCTTCATTGTAATTACCAGACATTCCGAATCCTATGTCATGGTCCAAATCTGTGCGTCCTGTGAAAATTTGTACAAGTCGAGTTATATCGAATTTGATTTTCTTCTTGCTACTTCATCACAAAAATATCCTCTACTATTCTGTCTGATCAAACGGAAAAATGGAGGATTTTTAGGCATGTCTGATCAGAAGGAAAAATAGAGGATTTTATTGTGATGACGATATAAGTCGACTGGTACCACTTTTCACGGGACGCACAGAAATGTACCCCGGGCTTCGAAGCGACAGCATTGGACGCAACTGGGATGCACACGCTAAGATGAGGAGAACGATCAGATCGCGCCCGCACCTGCAACGCTCGCTCCTTGCGGAGCGCTACAGTGGAGACTCTATGTGTAGCGATGGGCTCTCGGCGCCCTCTAACTTCAGGCGCCCGGGTGCATCGCACCCTCTGCACTATAGGTCAAGACGCGCCTGGCCGAATGCAATGAATGTCAGTTCTTTGCACCTTTTTGAGTTTAGTCTTTTTTCAGCAAGGTTAGATGGGACTACTCGTGTCTTCTTTAAAATGCGTTGTTAGTCCATATTCTTAAAGATAGTCTTTGCTGAACTTTGAACTATCAGTATACCCATCTGCCTCGGTGGCGCAGTGGTTAGTAAGTCGCACTTTGAAGCGACGGCTGCGCAAGAGGTGCCGGGTTCGATCCCCGGGTCGGGCCAAAAATTTGTACCTAAGTTATCGGTAAGAAAGTCTTAGTGGCAGCCCGGAGTCTGGAAGCTGGCGGTCTTGTACCCCCGTGCCTCGGAAAGCACGTTAAGCTGTTGGTCCTGCGCTCGATCCCTCTCCGGTCGTGTCACAGTAGTGTCCCATCGGAATATGAGGGTAAGGGAATAGAGAGTGCACTTGTGTTTGCGCATACACTTGAGCACTATAATATATCCTGCGTACGTGGCTGATCGTTGAGATTGGCCGCCGTAGCCGTAATCGGTTGGAGGGTATTATACCCATCTTAAATCTGCACATCTTAAATCTTATACACGCTTAGAACCTATTTTGATTTATTGTACTTCCAATAACATTGATAGAATCTACAGTTTATTGTCTCGTTCAAGCATATCCCTAGGCATGATTACTACTCTTCGCCGATAATAGTCACGCGCTCTAGTCGCTTCTCTACAAAGGATCTCGTTAGATTTCTCATCCAGCCGGTATTGCTTAGTACTTACCCTAAGATACACTCACCTCCTCGGCGAATTTGACAGCGTCAACCGCTTGCTGAGCTCTCTCATGCAAGTCCCGTGTCTTCTCGTCTACTCTCTGTCGGTAACGGTCTCGGGCTCTGGTCGCTGATGTACACAGAGCTCTACCGTGGGCCTCCACTGCCCGCCTGTACTGCTCTGCCCATGTTTGTACTTCGCCTTCTACACGAGCTGCTTGAGTCTGAAAAAGAACCAATTATGAGGTCAAGCATAGAACACGGTGTCAAGTTACTTCAGAAAGCAAGTTTCACCGATATTTTGAAGGCACTGTGAATGTGAATTTGAATCTTAATGATATTTCCGTGCTTCGTAGAAGATCTGAGACGTCGGACCTGTTACTTTAATGGTGGTCTGATCTAAATACGCCAAACACCTCGGCAGGCGAGCGCATTTTACGGGAGCTACTGCCTCACGTATAAGTACCTACCTACTTACATCGGCGTAAGAGTTGTGTATCCGTATTCAGCGAACTCAACGTACAACCTCGTCTCTTTCGCATGCGTCGCGCAGCAGACGACCGCCAGCGGCAGCTACAGCCTCACGTATACTTACATCAGCATGCGAGTTGAAGATCCTCACAGCGCGCTCAATGTTATCGGGCATATGCTCAGCAGCCGAGCAAGTATACCGGCAGCTACAGCCCCACGTATACTTACATCAGCTTCAAAAGCGTGGGAGTTGAGTATCCTCACAGCGCGCTCAACGTTTTCGGGCACATGCTTGGCTCTCTCGCACGCGTCACGCAGCAGACGGGCGCGCTCAGCCGCAGCACGTGACGCGTTCGCCAATGCGTGACCCGAGTGGGAGACAAGACAGCAGTCTCGGCAAATCACCTGGCATTAATGAAGAAATGAGAGACTTTAAAAAACGTCACTATTTTGTTAACTACACTTTGCTATAGGCAGGAACAATAGAAAATGTGTGCTGAGTTCAATTTGTGTTCTGCTGTCAAATATTGAACCAGTTCACCCGGATACTGGGTGTCTACCAAACCAAGGAATGGGATCTCCCGGTATGCTTTGTGTCCAGGTAAACCTCATGAATCCGAAAAAAATAGGTGTCACTACACATTCGTAGTCAGACAGGCCCCTCCGCCCTCCCTTACTACGCTTACTGTCTCTAAAACCTGAATCTTTTTGTCATGGTTTTGAACCCTATGAGGGAATTTTACTTTGAGTTAGTGCCCTTAGTTTGATTAGGGCATTGCATGCTCAGTGAGATAAAGATGATGCTTCAGAGCATTTTAAGCAGTCGGATCCGGCACTTTCTAAGTGGTCGAGGTTTAAAACTTTGACACAAGGCCATAACAACTCATACGATGAGAAATTTACCTGTTGGCATGTCGCACAGTATACAGTCAGCTCAGCTCGAGGGTGCTGGCTGCAGTACTTGACCGGTAACGGGTCTAGTGGGTGCAGGGAATGTCTGGCGGTGGCTTTGTGCCGCCCGTGAGCTTCTCCGCATGCTGAGCACACGCTCACCAGGCACTGGTGACAGCGGCTTTCTGCCTGCAAAGAGCAAAAAGGCCGTTGAATTCTGGTTTATGCAATCAGCCTGAAAATTAAGGTGACTTACGCGCAAAACTGAAATTCTTTGGTTTTCAGTGGACCGCTCAAGCGAGATACTACTTGAATTCTTAAGGTGACGGGAAGGGCACACTAGCGACGCCAATCCATTTTAATTTTTAGCTACTATAACCGGATCTATTTTAAACAATTTCGGGGTTACAAGCTCTCGGCAAACACTTTTACTATTTATTAAATAACTATGCACAAATGTTGGGTCCGTTTTTGTACGCCGAAAATTGATTACCGCCAAAAACGGCCACTTTTAGCGTAAATGAATTTTTCGAGTACAAAAACGGACCCAACATTTGTTATTTGCTTAGAACCGCTATCTAAGCATTCTGTAGACATTCAACTTTGGTCGGCCCACATTTGATGTATTTACCTGTTTCCTCCATCATTTTCTCATCACCAACTCGGATGAGTTGGAGAACAGTCCATCAAACTGTTTAAGCATCCATAAATAACGTTATGATATGTTTTTAACTGATTCCGACGTTGATTGATGGCTATTTAGAAATATGGTGGAGATTTCGGGTGTGTTAATTACCGAAAGGAAAAAAAGTTGAAATAGTTAAAAATAAAAACATAGAAAGGTACTTTAGGTAATGAGCTATCAGCAGCAGCAAGATGACTTTAGAAGACAAACATATTTTGTAAAGGAATGGCTGTGTCACATTTTGATGACAAACAGACCTGTGCAGCTGTGCTATATCAGAACTTCCTTACCTAGGTGCCAGTGATAGCTGTGTCTGCGCAGTGGTTGGCTTGAGGCTCCCTCTATATTATTCTGTGCTTGACGACATCCTGTGCTCTTGGGGTCCCGGGCTCAATTTCTGAGTTTAGCCATTTTATGCTACCTGTATTTCGGTTAGAAATAATGTATCAGCCTGGAGTTTGGAATTTGACATCCATACCTATGTGCCTTGACAAGCACAATAAAACGTAAATAGAAGGGAAGGGTAGTGCACATGTGTTTGCGCAAACACTTGTGTCCTGCGGTTCTGGTTAATCTATGTGCTTTACCGCCGTTAACATCTTGGTTATCTTTACTATTCTTGTACCACACACACGATAATTTTGTAATCTTGCTTTTAATTAAGAAAAACCAGAATGCGTGATTCCAAGAAGAATTATACATCAAATTAATGAGCCGTTCTTATTATTTTAAACTTCCATTGGAATTCAAAGGCGCGTTTACGAGGAGTTAATGAACAAGAATATCAAAGCTGGCGAGAAAGAATTTCATTGGGAGTATTTTTGAAGGAAACGGTAAACACAATGCGTGATACAAGCGGCGAATACAAAGAGAAAAGAATGATGGTTTTGACGGAGAAAGTAAGAGATGAGCCGCGACGATTCACAATAGAATGTAGAGCAGTAAAGGAACTGTATCTATCGCAATATTGGCTAGTATCACATAACGCTCGTCAAATTAAAATTATTTGCCATATCTACTGATTAGTTGTCTCACGCAGGAAGGTAGGTACCCAAACCATCAAAATATAATACCTATAAAATGAATAATTTTGACTCTGAACATAATTCAATTCCTATTCTTTTATATTATTTCTTAAAGCCTTTTATTCTTGTTTTTACACTATTTCTTTTGAGTTTCATACATGGCAAACGTGGAATGTAAGTAGATGAATAAGACGCCATAATATTTATTTGTAGACTGATAAACCTAGGCCTACCAGAGCTTAGGATGACTTATCCGGACTACCTTACATTATGGGATGACTTATTTGCTTTTGTGCAATGCAATTTAATCACAGTAGCTCCATCACAATCATGATGAACGAAGTCTTAATAAAATAGATTTAAATATACCCTGTAGGTAATATCTCTGATATTGCAATCTGAAGATAAGTACGTAAGCCTTACATGCGCCCAAGCCATAAGTTCTTTCTTCATAATAATATTTTCGGCGTTTGGGATCCATTGGGATCTATTTGAAAACTACCATACTGTCATTGTCTTCATTATGGTTGGCAATGGGAATTTGTTGAAATCGTTCGTGGTGCGGAATCGCGCGCATGAGTGAGAGCGCACGCGCACGTGGTGCGTATTCCTAAAATATACGACGCTTGTGACCGGCATCGGTCTTCGGCAGTTAATTAGGTGCCATTGTTTCATCGTGTTGCGTGCTGTTTTATATTATTTTTCTTTTTTTGGTATCTTTGAATTCGCTGGCTCAGCTACCTTTTTTTATGTAATAGGTAGGCAGACGAACAGACGGATCCCCTGATGGTAAGCAATTGCCGCCGCCCATTGACACCCGCGACACCAGAGTGGAGTCACAAGTGCGCTGCCAACCTTTAAAAACCCCCTATCCCCCGGATTGGGCCTACCTTCAAAGAATCGAAGTTACCGCTGGTAAAATAAGCTTTATAGTGATTTGCCCGCGGTACACTTGGACTCCTGATCCAGGATTTAAGAAATCAGGTAATTTTATAATGAAGCGATTGCCGTTTGATCAACGGAACAATTTAACAGGGGAACTTCCCATTATGAAGGTGCACGTTCTTATCCATTGACCTGCATGATAGCAACATCTGGTGGTAGAGCAGAACTGCGAAACAACGAAAGTAGTGTACCTACTTACTCTTGCGAAATTACTGGAAGATGGCGCTGGACCAAACTATATCGAACAAACAGACGGCACACCTGATGGTAAGTGATGTTCACTGTAGCCCATGGACATCTGCATCACAAATGCGTTGCCTGCTCTAAAGGAAAGAATAAGCACTTTTCTTGAAGATCACCAGGTCGCATCTGTTCGAGAACACCACCGATCGCAGTAGTTCCACAGTTAACGACATAGTCTGTGGTAAAATCAAGAGAGGATCTGCATATGCGTTGCCACGACATAGCTTTAAATAAAATCTTAGCTCATCATACCTTGTTATCACTATTGCACAGATCGCACAACACAGCCGTGATGCTGCCCTCCTGTTTGGACAGCATCCGCCGCAGCAGTACGTAGTTGAGGGGCAGGGCCGCGATCCCCCCAAGGGGGAGCGGCGTCTCGAACCCACATGTTGGGCAGAGGAGGAACTGGACGCTCTTCCCTGATATCTAAAACAAAAGAATCCTTTACCACCCGGTTTTCGAAGGAAAATTATCTACCTGTAGAAAAAATGTATTTAGCCGTAGTTTTTGCTTTCTCACCCCTCCTGGTCAGGCCGGGGGAAGAACCGCTAAGCTCGCCGTGCAGGCGGGCAGCACCCAAAGTGAGGTGGAACTAAGGTTCTGGTGAGCCTATAACTCCTCCCCACTTAAGGGTGATGAGGTAGAAATGCTGGGGTTTAGTCGGAGTGCCTCTGGCCGGCTTTTCAATAGAAGAAACCCCACCAGAGGAGACCCTGTCCCAACTCTCCTGCTCTTCCCAGCGAAAAAAAAGATTCAACGACGCAAACCAACCTTCCTGGTAAAGATCCCGTACTTGTGTGGCTTCTGGTCCCAGCTGCCGTCCGACCCGGAGTGCCGCAGGTCGCTCTCGTAGCCCGAGCCGGCGGATCCGGCACCAGATGCCGAGCTCGACTCGCCTGCCTCCAGGTGGATTGAACCTGGGAAAGTAAATTAAGATTTTTCATGTGATTTTAGGTAGATACTCATACTAGTTTTGCATAAAAGTTTCGAAGTAGCCCCGCCCATTTTTATTACTTTCGTTGCTTCGCAGTTCTGCTCCAGCAGTACCACCAGGTGTTGCAATCATCAAATGGAGCAAGCCGCTCAATGGATAAGAACGTACAACATCTTAATGGGAGGTTCCCCTATTAAATTGTTGCGCAGGACAAATGGCAGTCACTTCATTATAAAATTACCAGATTTCTCAAATCCTGGATCACAATCCAAGTGTACCCCGGGCACGGACAGCTTAGGACGCAAATGGGAATGACACGGCGTCATTCCCGTCCCATAGCCGTCGCTTCGGAGCTCAGAGCGATAATACGCTAACGGCCTTGCGGCTATTCGGATTCGGACTATTCCTTCCCAAAAAATAAACGTTACACATTTCATAGCATAATAATCTTCTTCAACAATGAAAACAGCGCGCCTAAAAATAACAATACAAAGCTATTTTGTCACACCCGGTGAAAATGTGACAAATCAGCATTTCACAACTGGGCACCTGCGCGTCCTCAAATAATTTTGCCAAACGGAAGCGAATCGACTCATTCACGACAAATCCTCAGTTGTGGATGTTAGGAGAATCTTTCGAATACGTTGACCTTGCGTTTCTGAATCATGGCCTATTAAAAGACTGCACTTGACAAGTTTTCTTAGGGCACGAACACGTGTGAAGCTGAGCACTATTTCGAGTCCGATGCTAATTGAGAACTGTCATACTGAGTGCATTTATCTTGATGTTGGTTTGTGGAATCCGGTAAAAAAATCAGTTCCTTTTAAGCATAGTTTCATATCTATTACTGGAACATTCAGTGCCTACCGAAAGACACACGCACGGGGCATGAATTTGAGTCCAACTAAGAGAATGTGAGAAATTTGTGCGTGGGTCTCCAAATATCCCTAAGAAGATCTTTAACCTGGTCCTGGCCGACCTCAGTTACCAGCGCCTGACGCTGCAGATCCCACGGCACACACTCCGCAAGGGTGTGGTGTGCCGGTTCCTCCGCATCGTCGCATTCATGGCAGGAAGGCGCCTCCTCCCATTGTATTTTGTGCAGATAGTAACCGAAGCACCCATGTTCTGTCATTATCTGCACCATACGGAAGGAGACGGAGCCGTGGTTACGCTCAAGCCAACGGTCTAGGACCGGAAGAGCGCGTCGAGGTTTCTCCGGCCGTAAGGGGCGAGGTCGAGGTTCTCGGACCATCGCCTCAGTGGAACTTCCGTGCCTCCTTCCTTACGACCTCCCGCTCGACGGGGACTGCTAAGACACCTAGCCTAAGCGTTGTTTCATTGATAAGAACAGCAATGTCAGTGTCTTGTTCCATTCGGACCATAGCACATCATGGCACATCGACCGTGGGAGAGCCACGCTTCGGTATGAATGATACCACGGCGTGAACCACTGTGCTGTGTTTCGCTGCGTGAATGCTGGAGTACCGGAGGCTCAATCCGGGGGAAAGGGGGTCGAAAGGTTGGCAGCGTACTAGTGACTTCACTGGTGACACGGGTGTCCATGGGCGGCGGCAATCGCTTACCATCATAAAAAAACATCTGTTATGTCTGAACAGCGAACATGCACGATGACCTCATGCAAGCCCATAGACAACACTGTTTATAATGTGGTGGAGGAAAATTGGTCTGCCATCGAAACAAGAAGGAGCTGTATGTTTACAGGCCCCAGAAACTTTCGATCAAGTGTTTCTGTATGACTTATGTTAATTTGTATTTTAAATAGGTTCAATGTGTACTCGTACTCATGATTCATTAGTCAACAATATTAACACGAAGCAGACTCGCCTTATTGCACGCCAACGTTTATTTTATGCGTTTATTTCAGTGTACCATTCACAGAACTTCGTAATACATCTGAAATTGTGTTTTATTTTATCATACGCAATATCTGTTTTAGATCCCGGCTGTTCTTCGAAGCCAGAAAGGTGATTGGGGATTACATCAGACATCTGTACGGATATGTGTGGTATGGATACTTAATTAGGGAAATGTATTTTTTAAACAAACATTCGGAAGTTCTGCAAATACATAATACAACAATCCTCTTAGGGATTCATTCTGGGTGCTCGTGAGCAATAATGGCAGTATTTTTATTCTTTTACTTCCTAACAACTTAATCCACGACAACTTCTTCTTTTTGAGCAGGTCGTCTTCCTGCATGCAGTTAGTTTAGATATTTTACCTATCAATTTCTACTTCCGTCGCCTACTTTTTTATTTTGGGCAGAATTTGTCTCGAAGCGGAATCCAAAACATCTTCGATGTCCTGAAAGTAGGATCTACCTATCAATTTGGTCATCAAACTGTGTCAAATGTACCTTCAAATGGATATCTTTCTTAATAAGTAGTAAGTAATGCAAATGATCAAGACATTCCGACTAAATCGTTGTCTTGATTCAATACTTCATCAAAGAAATAGACACATAAATTCTGATCGATATCAAGTATTGTAGAACCTGTCCCATAATCCCATTCAATGTTCAATACACTGTCAGAAATGATTCATAACTATCGCCGTCCATCAAACTGATGATGGCTGGACTCCATTGAACCGAAATTGTTATTATAAACAGGATTTATGCGAGTACACTTGCATCGTCTGCTTCGTGTCACGATTGTTCGTGCTCAATGAATCATTTCCCATTCAGGAGTCAGGGTTTATTTTACAACTGGCTGTTAGTATGTAAAGGTAATAAGTGCAATTATATGTCACATAATTATGAAGGAGACGCTTCAAGCTAACAAAAAGTGTAGTGTTTGAGGTTAATTTTTTGGCGTAATGGTGGTAGACGAATCTCCTAAAGTTCAGCGATTACGGCCGCCCACCGCTGATGGACACCCGCCGCTCATGGACACCCGCAATACCAGGGTGGAGTACCATTAAGTGCGCCCGGATTGGGTCTCTGGTACCTTCACTCACTCGGCGAAACCCAACGCAGGCGTTGCTTCACGTAGGTTTTCTGTGGGGCCGTAGTATCACTCCGGTTGAGCCAGCCCATTCTTGCCGGAGCGTGCTCTCCCACGGTAACTAAATAAGCTGGACGACTGGTGACGCCTTGTCGTTGAGTAGCTCACTTAGGTAAACTGCTGGCTATGTCTACTTAGACGAAGAAAGGCTGGGATAGAAATCTGTGGCGTAGCAGAAAGAAGGCACACTTTCGTTGGTGACAGATACAGCTGTTGATTGATTGCTCTACATGTATAATAATATTATAAATACTGCTATTTTCAAAATCTGTTTTCACAAAATACTGGCAACAGTCAGATCTCGTTAGACAAGCAACATGAATGAAGCCATACAAATCGCAACTTCCTCGTGCGGTAATCGGATGAGAAGAAATCGATATTTTCTTTTTTGTTTTGCGCTGACCTGTAACTTCTAGTAACTTGAAGCACAGTGTTCATAATATGTTAACTAGATAAAGGTAGACCACTAGGCGATAATCGATTGCACGAATCTAATTCTAGCGTTCACGCATAGCGCGGTGCAAGCGATTTTGCCGGCTAACTGGAACACCGCTTTGTTGACCGTACTGTCTGGTACAATGACGAGATCTAAATGTCCTATAAAGCCTAGGCTTTAGTCTTTATGCTTAGGACCTGCGACGGTTTTAGGCCGTGCCAAGGATCACGACGATCGGAGCTGGGGCTTCGAACAAGATGTGGTATTGACAGTGAAAATGAACCACGATGATCTTGAGACTAATTTAATTTATAGTAAAGCTTAGATTTCGTCATCCCCTAGGTCGTAGGGGCAGAGTAGCCCAACTATAAACTATCAACCAATCCAATATAAACTATCTCCGGTCGTGTCACACTGGTGTCCCACCGGATTATGAGGGCAAAGGGAATAGTGCACTTGTGTTTGCGCACACGCTTGAACACTATAATATATCCTGCGTAAGTGGCTGATCGATGAGAGAAATCGGTTGGATGATATATTACTTATTATATTATCAACCAAAATTTCGAACGATTTCGGAGTTTTGATGAATTCCCATTAGTGTGGTACCTCTCTTATGCAATGGTGTACGGAAGGTCGTTCACGTTAATCACGCATTTAGCCATCGATGCGGACCGGAACCTAGCTAATGCAGCGCTAAGAATAGCCGCCACCCGTATGACAAACGGGCAAACAAACCGAACAAAACAGTAGCAAGTAAACAGAGAATGTTTGGGATAGTAGAGTATGTTTCTGTTTGTTTTGGTGATTTGAATAAAGTTGTCAAAGTTAACTGATGTGAAGCAACTTACGCTTGTCAGGATTTTTGTAAATATAATAATTTTATCGAAGCGGTATTATTTAAGGTATACTGTATACTTACCTATCAACTCATTTGTTCTGTTAACTTGAGTGGTTCTGGATACATTTTTTTCATGTTTTCGCTTACTTTTGGATGATCTATAAAGTGGGTAAGCGTCGTGAATTCTTTTAATGTCACAAATGTTTGTTGATGATCTGGATGTTTGTGGTAACTCATATCTAACACAGAGTATCTGTTTCATCAACAAACATTTGTGACTTTGAACCCGCGACCCTTGCGTCTCAACCGGCGCTCGAATCACAACGGGTCAGAGTTCTAAATTTTGTTTCTTATTCTTGAACCATATTAACCCTACTGAAATGGGTGAATATAATGGATGGGTACGTATATACGTATCCTCTATCATACAGGATACGTACATACCTACCCATATCTCTATCCTAGTGTATGTACACTAGGATAGGGATATCTATCATACAGGATCACAATATTAGTTATATTTCTACATTTTGGTTGTGCAAATTCCATCAGCCGATTTTCTACTAAAGCTTGATTGAGGATTTTACTGTTCGTGTTTTGACTGTACCCAATACATTGTAACCATTCCACTGAACTCCTACTGACGTGTTTCCTTCCTTAAGTAATGCTTAAGTATATGATGCTCATTTCTCAATAACACAACAATAATAGGTCATAACGACGGTTTAATGGCTTCCACAGATGCAGTGCAATGTGAGCAGTGGGGAAAGCGTAAACTGTGTTTTATTAACATTATAACACTGACCACTTTAATTGGAACCGTATTTGTGTATCAATCGTTCACATTTCTGGAGGGAGATCATTGCCAGAGAGGTCAGCTGGTGGTGGGTATCGCCAGCCGATTAGTCAGCTTTCATAATAAAAGGGTCGTTGTATTCAAGAGTGAATTATAACAGTTTGATGGTCGCGGTAAAACTTTTTTATAGACGATTCCACTCAAGATTTTATAGCTTTTTAAAGTTTTGAATTTTAATTGAAATCGTCTCAAATTTTGTATGAAAGAAACCGCTATAAGCATCTGCTTTATTTTACTGTAAATCTATTGTTGCAATACTTACCTACCTGTGTTCTGTGTTTGTGGAAAGCATTTCATCTAGGCATATGCCTATGTATATGTCTTTTCTCACCTCTTATTAGAGGATTTTCATACCGGTGTTGCGTAAAGCTGTCGTTTCGTAGTTCGGGGCACCTGTGGGGTAAGCTAGGACCATGATCCATGATTTGGCATTTTTTTTATATTATGGCTCTATCCGAAGATATCTATGCTCAACCCATTTGTTGATTTGTGTTTTCTATGTGTTTGGTTTGTCTTACTTCTATTTGATTAAATTCATAGGAAAAACAAATATTGTAAAAACTTTTAACTATAATTATGAGAAATATTGTGATTGATTTCTATTTTTTGTGTTTTTGTTTGCCAATGTCAAGTAACGTATTGAATAAGAGTGTTAGACTCCTACCGCCAGAATATCCCCTTTTGGCAAGTTTTGGTAATTGTATTCAAATAAATGCTATTTGATATTTGCAACCAGGCCAAAAAGGCTACATAGGTATTACAAAAAGAATTGTTAAAAAAATGTTCACCCATAAGCCGCGACTGACCACTAAGAATAAATAAAGCAATTAGTAATTACCTCCATCAACTTCACTCCACGCCTCAGCCTCGCCTTCCTGATGTAGACCCTGCAGGCACTGGGTACAGAAGCTGTGCAGGCACCCGAGCAGCCGAGGTTCCACCAGCTCCTTTCGGCACAGCCCGCATTGCCACTCCTTCACCACCTGTCCCTTATCATACGCCGACGTCCTCGGTGCCACATTCAAGTTCTGACTCACGGGCCGATGAGTCCTCGGAAGCCTCAGTGGACTGTTCCCAGCACTCAAAGAAGACTGCTCCAAAGACTTCCTCTTATCCTTCTTTCGCGAGAAGCTTCCAAAAATATAAAAAATACCACGGTCCACTTCCATTTTTGTTTTTCAAATTTTCGAACGCGATATTAAAAAGAAACAACTACCATTTTTTTAATGGCGTCGTTAACATTTGCGCGCGAAATGAAATGACGTTTTATTTCTTTTTAATTCGATTTAGAATGTCAAAAGAGTTTGTAACGCGTAAAAATAAGCGTGTCGCGGTGAGAACTCATCGCGAGCGACTGACGGAATCCTTCCGATAGTGTTGTGGGGATGTAATAATGCATCCCTGGTCCCGATGAGGGGAACGGGGAATCATTATTTACTGGGAAAGAGTGGTAATTGGCACTCAGTTTAAGAAGTCTTTTCCCCATCTCAATGCGTGTAGTGGCCTGTGTTTGTACCCTATTTAGATATTTTATGACAGGAAAGGATACGTAACATGACGTGGATAGACGTAACAGAGCGTGAAGATTTTGCTTTAGATTAACTCCCTACTTTTATTTATTTTTCCACAAACAAAATAAGAGATATTACTTACTACTTAATTTTATATGGAACTTGTTTTTTATTTGATTTTGATTTAGAAAAAATGTTTTTGGTTAATATCTATCTATAATTACAAATCGCGAACTAAGGATAGCCCCGGAACTAAACTCGTACCGGTCCGTTTTAACATTGCGTGTTAGAACGGGATGACATTAACTTTATATCGCAGTTTGTAATAAAGTGGTATTATAGTTTATGTGTAATAAATTATAATATAGCTACTTACTTGCTCCACACTCAGAGTCGTTGGTAAACATAGTTGGCTATTAAAGAAAAAAAATCGAGCCTTATTTTGATACGCATAAAGAGTACCAATACTAAAGTTAATGAACATTAGCTTAAATGACGTCTCTGAGTGCGACCGTTAGTTACTTATCATTTTTTCATGTGATTTGATAAAAGATCTTTTTGAGCATAAATGTTCATTTGGAAATATGTTAAGTACCTATTTTTTACACTAATGCCGATTCGCTTATGGCCTTTTCTGCCACTTTGCGTAATTTGATGCAAGGTCCTAAGTACTTGTCCCCTTATTAGTCCCCTCGCAATAATGTAAAGTTAAATTTACGAGGTCCTAGCCAATCAAGTGATAATGATGTCACGTGCAGTTTCCTACTCCTTGAGGGATGAACGGTAATGAATCAGTAATCTATTTTGGTTACTGCTCCCGTCATATTTCATTTCCGTGCCATTGGAGGGTAGAGAATTTATAGTTTCAATTTTTCAGTGAAAATAGATTACCTACCTACAGGTAGGTACAGGGTGATAGTGAGGTACCTACTATGCACCTTATTAGCCAAAGCTTAAATACTTAGGCAAATAGGCAATAGATATAAATGTCTGATTGACTGAAGTCATCCTATATACCTATTAAGTGTTTAAGGCCATATTAAACACTTAATAGGTATATAGGATGACTTCAGTCAATCAGATGCTGACACAGCTGCACGCAAATATTTTACTATGGCCGCCCCCGTCAATAATGTACCTAGATTACAATTTATTCTGAAAAAATTATTCAATCGACATCCACAATTATGGCAAACACATTTGTTCATTAGCAATTTTATTGTGGAAATTATCTTTAGTCGTCCTGTTTGCTATGCTCTTATTTTAAATTTTAAAACTTTGTCCCCCTTATTTCGAAAACCGGTCTAAGAAAAGTCCCGGAACTAAATTCATGCCCGCCCCTTTTAACATTGTGGTTTAGTACGGTAATAACTTTAGATCGCGGATTTATAAAAAGGTGGTTTAGTTAAATAAGCAGTACTTCGCAACTTTCATAGTTTATATTTCCTGAATTTTAACATACAATTTTAATCAGGAATATAATTAGTTGGGCTGTTGATACGTTTAGATTGCCGTCCGCGTGAGGAGCAATAAACGCAAGCATTTTGTCGTCTTGTAACAACGATGTTGCGTTTTATGTCGACCAAAATACTGAATGTAGGTAACTTGTAAATTTATGTCAATATAATGAACCTACGTAACATTATATTGACATAAATTTACAAGTTCTAAAATTGACATAAATTAACATAAATTAGGTGGGATAGGATATTTTTTTATAAGTATTGAAATATAGTTAAGGTGAATCGATAAGGTATACCCCAATAGATACAGTCAATCGATTTTAATTGTTAGCAACTAAACCGGATATCGTTTAACAATTTCGAGGCTACGATCTCTCGAAAAATACTTATACTATTTATTTAATACTTAACTTTTGAGTCTGTTTTTGCACTCGAAATTTGGATTAACGCCATGAGCGGCCGTTTTTGGCGGTAATTCAAATTTCGAGTACTAAAGCAGACCCAAAAGTTAAGTATAAGTATTAAATAAATCTTAAGTGTTTTCCAAGAAATTGTTAAAAAGATATCTGGGTAAGTTGCTATCAATTTAAATCAATTGGTGTCGCTAGTTGACCCTACCCGTCACCTTTAAGGTCATCCTCGTTTTTGGTCCAAGTGCCGGCCAGTAAACTTTTTTCACTATTCTTTAGCAAGGTGCCTAAGTACTTGTCCCCCTAAGTATTTATTACTATGGTACCAAACCTGTAGGGTATTATCATTGGTTTTAATTAAGTTCAAAATCAACATCTTCATACATTTTCAATGAATATACTAAGTAACATTTTTTTTTTCGTTATGCCAAATTTCGTCATTCGAACATCAGGGCGATAAGCCCTAACAGAATGCAGCAAAAAATTTCTTGGCCGGCACTCTCTTATTTGGACCAAAAATATATGAAAGTTCCGAGGATCTTTTAACTTCATTACTTACCTACTTAGACGATTAAGAAGAAACATTTTTTAAGCGCGCCTTGCCTCCGAACTTAATAAACGCAAAATTTCATACCAACTTTGAAACTTCGTTTTACCTCCTTAGGGGCACGGACCTTAATTTAGGTCCATAGAGTTGAATTATAGTTATCTGGATCCGTGCTTAGGGAGTGAATTTACAAAAAATCTATCTTAGTGGTCCCCTACGCTATAAAAGGAACCCCTGTGCAAATTTTCAATTTTCTAGCCCTTAAAATGTATACCACGAAGTAATATAACTTTAGACCCTGCGTTTATAATCTGTCGCTGGGCCTAAACTATAGCTAAGGGGCAGTTAATCAGACAGTCAGCTTTTGCTTTCATAAGTACATAGATTTAGATAAAACCCGACCTAACCCTAACATACGAAACAAATCCAAAACATTACCAAATAAAAGACATGACATCACAATTAAATACAAAAAAATATCAGCTGTTGTTTTGGGACCGCGCGAAACGGAACGCACGCTGACCCAGTTTTGGCGGCAAAACGGTCAAAACTAATGTCAGAGCTATTTTTCGCGCGCACCCGTGTTGCGCGGCGCCCAATCGGAAACTGGCTGAGATTAGATCGGAAGGATTCACCTCACCTTGGCGCGTTATCTAATGTTTAGACCTATTTCTATTTTAGGGTTCCCGCGTCAAAGGAATCCTTTCGCTTTTTGGACAATTGGGCATTCGTCCGTAAGAAGGGCTGGGGCTATGAAAGTTAATTTCAGACGGGGCATTAAATGGGCTGACTATAAAAGTAACATTCAGTAACTAACAAGATCTAACCTACTTACCTACTCAGGTGTAAAATAGATCAAAGCCTGTCGTGGGTAAGTTTTTGCAATGGCTTTGGTTGGGGTCATTTCATCAATCGCTTACTATCAGGTGATCCATCTGCTCATCTGCCACCTATCACATAAAAAAATTCAGTCAACCAAATCTACCAACTTACTTACTGACTGAAGAACAGTGAAAGGCATAGAGTAAGGTAATATGTAATGCTCTCAGGTCTGGTTAAGGTGACGGGTAGGGCATACTAGCGATGCCAATCGATTTTAATCTTTAGCTACTAAACCGGATCTATTTTAAACAATTGAAGGGTTACAACCTCTCAGCAAACACTTCAACTATTTATTAAATAACCATTCACAAATGTTGGGTCCATTATTGTACGCGAAAAATTGATTCACGCCAAAAGCGACCACTTTTGTCATGAATCAAGTTTTCGCATACGCCTTGGACGTATCATTTTTGCATGGTTATTTAATAAATAGTATAAGTGTTTGCGGAGAAGTTATGACCCCGAAATTGTTTAAAATAAATCCGGTTTATTAGCTAAAAATTAAAATCGATTGGCGTCGATAAAATCGATTTTTTTCGTGGAAAATGATGAGCCGTTCCCTTGGTCTCCCCAAGAAAAAATCCCTAGCCATGCCAATGACTATTTATCTCATTGTTTAGACCACCCACTGATTTGAACCACCCAAAACCCCCAATAACTCACACTTAGGGCGATGGAAGCTTAGTGGATATTAACGTGCGCCTCCCAAGTGGGAGGTAATTGGTTCGATCATCCCACGCATGACTGCCTCGGTGGCGCAGTGGTTAGTGGGTCATACCTTAAAGCGACGGCTGGGGGTTCGATCTCCGGGTCGGGTCAAAAATTTGTACCTAAGTTTTCGGTAAGAAATTCTTAATGTTAGCCCGGAGTCTGGTAGTTGGCGGTCTTGTACCCCGTGCCTCGGAAAGCACGTTAAGCCGTTGGTCCTACACCCGATCCCCCTTCGGTCGTGTCACGCTGGTATCTCTTCGTACTACGAAGGTAAAGGAATAGAGGGTTCACTTGTGTTTGCGCTTACACTAGAGCACTAATAATATATCGTGCATACGTGGCTGATTTTTACGATCGGCCGCCGTACCCGTAGTCGGTTGGAGGATATCATTAGATATATCTTGGTCACATCTTAAGAAACCTACAATACCACCTTCTCCAGACTATCGTATTGTGTAGGATGTAGAAAGATTGTTGGAAAACGCCGGAACTTACGACATTGGACTGGCACATAACCGCCGAACACTTAGGGAGTTGCCACACTGGCGGATTGCGAGCGTTTTCAAAGCGGAGCAACGGACGCAGCGACCACGTAGCGGCTGCGCAACGGATGTGCAACGGATGCGCGCGCGACCGATTCACCGTTTAGATAAGTCTGAACGCCATTGTTTTTTTTGGCAGCGACGCAGAAACACGCCGGCGAATCCGTTGCGCATCCGCGGCTTGAACGCTGCGCAGCCGCGATGTAGTTGCTGGGTCGTCGCTCCGCTTTGAAAATGCTCGCAACACCCTTATTCATGAAGCATACAGACGACCTCCCGTATTTCCATGCCGGAGGTTATCGTGCGTGCGCGTTCTTATCCACTGAGCTACCATCGCACTCCCGCAAGAAGAAGACGGGATCATTATCATCATCAGCCCATTTAAGTCCCCACTGCTGGGGCACGGGCCTCCCTCAATCACATGAGGGGTAATTGCCATACTCACCACGCTTTGCAGACGGGTTGGCGAGGGTTTTCATATAAATGCAGAGTTTTCCTTCTCTGGGTGCTAATGATCATGCCAGCAGCTTTACCTTAGTCGCCCTTTACGACACCTCGGTAAGAGTGAGGGTGGCCTATTCTACTCTGCCGGGGAGTGGCCGGCGACCACACGGCAGAAGAAGGGATATGACGGTGAAATGAGTAGGCAAGTAATAAACAATCCAACCGTCCCAGCCCTGAACGAAAACATTAGTTCAATAAAACAGGTCATACAGTGAAGCCAATTATTTATTCTACGGTCAAGCGACGTTCCACCGACAAGTATAAATTAAATTAGACGCGTCGCGTGGCGTATTGATTATTTACATATTTGAACGCGCGGGTTATTTATTCACACTACGGAACTGCGCTCCAGTTTATTTATGACAATGGCGGAGTTACAGCGATCGATCACAGTTTGGCAGATCATAACAATGAGTTGCTGAAATCTATGGGACAACCAAACTCAGACGCGGTCGCAGCTATTTGGTTTTTTTTTTATGTAACCGCCTGTTAGCAGTAGGATGACCTGATGGCCCATAGACAACCGTCACACCAAAATGGTGTACGAGCTCGGGGTAGGTGCTTTGGACCATGATCCAGGATTTGGCCCGTCTTACCAGAGTCCCTAATTGAAATAAAGCAACTTCCGTCTGACCTCTGCAACCCTTAAATAGACCGGGAAACCAGAACAATAAGATCATGGTTTCACATTCAGGATCATTAAGTAACTAAGTTTATGTATGGCCAGTATCTTAACAATTGAGAATGTAGGTATCCGAAACGTGCAGGTTTTCTCACGATGTTTTCCCTCACTGATCTAATGATAAAACGCACACTTCAATAATTCAGAGCTCTTATTCGAACTTACGGCATTCCATTCAGATTCACTCGTTACGTCCTTAGCCATTGTGTTATTACGAATATATCGCTTGATTTATAAAATAAAGGTGCTTTCATTGAAGGCAGTTTATTTAAAACTAGTGGCCCGCCCTCACTTCACTTAGGTAAATTAATTTTAAAACAAAATATTTAGAAATTAAATTGTATTTTTCTATACGAACTTGACAAGTAGTTAACCAACTCTGATATTATAGGTAAGTAGGTAGGTATTTAACGGAGACTTAAAATGAGACTAAAAATACTGAAATGCCTTTCATTCATTTTGCATATATATGACTGATGAGCACTAAATACGGCGAATCTTCCATACTACGTTTTAGCCCCATTTCACTCTTTTAGTAGTTATATAAAAATGCTAAATAATTTATATAAAAAGACCAATATAATTTTTCATGACTCTAGGTTTAAAAATTTTACGTCTTTATGGCGTTTTCACCCTTTTAGAGGTTGATTGAAAAAATTAAAAAAAAAGTCTATACGAATGTTCAAATTCAAATTTTCATAAACTCGAGCATTATATATGGCGAATCTCCCATATAACTTATTTTATTTATTTATTTATTCATTATTTATTTATTTATTTATTGTTTTTCAAAATCTACAGCTCTTAAATTATACTATTTAAAATTTATATACTACTTACAGCCAATAACAGATTTTAAATACATTGACAAACTTATATAAATACAACAGCCAAGGGGCAGCAAAAAACGGAAAAAAAAGAAAACACCCGATACAATTTGACAGTTGTGTACAGACAGCCACACATCAGGCTACTATAGTCCGTCAAAATTCTTCAATTGATATTGAGTCGAAAGTCTTTGACATTAAGGTGAGAATCGAATGAAGAGAATCTGACTGTTCCGCATACCTCGATGTGTGGCTGTACGTACCTTGCACGTAATAATGTGTTTATACGTGTGTGTGTGTATGTGTGTATGTGTGTGTGTGTGTGTGTGTGTGTGTGTGTGTGTGTGTGTGTGTGTGTTTATGTGTGTTTGTGTGTCACCAATAGAATCAAACTAATGTTGTTTCAAAAAGAATATCAAGGACTTTTTTCTTAAAAGCTCCTACGGAGTCCCAAAATAAGTCAAAAGATGTGCTTATTTTGTTGTACACCGTACGTACATCATCATCAGCATCCTGTTAACTATTGAATTTTGAGCATAGTTACTACGAGTAGATGAGCTACAAAACAGTTTATTATTGGTGTGTCTTGTTCTAGTACGGGGCACACCGAAATTTATAGTCCTCGCGACGAGATCGGGGGAGTCTATGTTACTGTTGCAAACGTTATATAAGAACATCATATCCAACAAGCAACGACGACTTTCGAGTGTCATTATATGAAAGGATTGACATGAACTTTCGTAATCAATAAATTGACGTTGGTCGCGATAGCTTAGATGTTTCAGAAATTTCTTTTGCAGTCTCTTAATTTTTTGCTTGTGAGTAATATATTGAGGATTCCAAATGCAACTACAGTACTCTAATATACTTCTCACATATGCATAATAAATTAATCTAAGACAACTTAAATCAGAGAAGGGTCGTGTAACTCTTAGAATAAATCCAAGATTTTTAAAAGCCTTGGACACCGCGCATTCAATATGTTCGACAAAAAGCAATTTTGAGTCCAATAATACACCCAGATCCCTCACCATTGAAGATTGCGTAATTATTATACAGTTTATAGAGTAATCAAACTTCATGGGGTGCTTTTTGCGGGTAAATGATAATTGTGAGCATTTACTAACATTAATGTCGATTCTGTTATCTTTGTAGTATGTACTTAATCGGTCAAGGTCTTCTTGTAAGCAAATACAATCATGGATATCTCTAACTTTCATAAAAAAAATTGTGTCGTCCGCATACATCAAGAATCTAGCATATCTAAAACATTTCGTAACGTCATACAAGTAACAAGCATACAGCAAGGGTCCCAATATCGAGCCCTGGGGCACTCCAGATAAAACTTTAACATAATCGGAACGGAAACCTCCCAAAACTACTGCCTGACCTTAACGTTATTACTTAGAACGTTTTAACTCAATTTCACTCCTTTATGAGTTGAGGAAAAAATGCTAAATATTTTAATTTATATAAAAAGCCCAAATACCAATTTTCATGACTCTAGCTTAAAAATGACCCAACGTCCATCCACCGTTTGAACACCCGTTCACCCCTTTTAGGGGGTTGAATATTGAAAATGCTGAAAGTACTGATATTAATTTTGTATGAACAGTGCAAATACTAATTTTCACGACTCTAGCTTTAAAAAATACCAAACTCCATACGGCGTTTTAACCCCCGTTCACCCTTTTTAGGGGGTGGAATATAAAATATGCTGAAAGTACTCACATTAATTTTGTATCAACAGTGCAAATACCAATGTTCATGACTCAAGCATTAAATATGACGAATCTCCCATATGACGCTTCAACCCCCATTTTACCCCTTTGAGGGGTTGAAGAAAAAAAAATGCTCAAAGCACTTTTCTTTAACTTGTATAAAAAAATATTTATTTCAAATAACTTACCTATGTCTAATACAACTTTTGATCAATAAATCTTATACATATAGGTAATAGTACACATTATTGAACATTTTGCCTGAACTAGGGTGACCTGTGTTTCAGGCTGAAAGTAGGTCTTAGAAACTTTAATCATATAAGCAATAAATTACAACTTAAACTTAATCTTACTCTACGCTATATGTTGATGTATGATGAGCCCAAATACCAATTTTCCTGACTCTAACTTTATAATCACGAATTTTCCATACAAAGTTTCTACCCCTATTTAACCCCTTTAAGGGTTGAATTAAAAAAAAAAACTGAACCCGGCCAATTTATTTTTTTATTAATAATCATAATCCGAATTTTCAAAACTCTAACATCAAAAATGACCGACTTTCATACTAACGTTAACCCCCCATTTCACCCCTTTAGGTGTTGAATTTTAAAAAAACCCCTACATAAAAACTACCTATGTTTCAAATTTAATGATTTTTGGTCCAGTAATTTCGGCTGTGCGTTGATAAGTCAGTCATTCACCCGCCGAAGCATTACCCCTTTATTGATAATAAAGATATTATAACTCTTTGTTAATTTTTAGCCAATTTAATGAACACAATTCCCAGACAAAAGAAAACATTTGTCATATATTTTTTACTGATCTAATGGCGTCTCGTCTTTTTTTTTTTAGTTAAAACTGCCAGGTTATTTTAATCTTGATTTGACCTAATAATTATTATCTTACTACTTAGATATTCAAAAACTTTGAAGATATAATGCGGGGTAAAAGTTTCAGGAGAAAAACCATGAGATTTTTATAGATCATAATTAACATTATCAAGTTCAAATTTCCTAATACGAAACGTATCAAAATGACAATGACTTCTGTTTGACGGCTGCCGTCAGTTTGACATAAGCGTAAATCGGTGGCTGGTGCACAGGCAGAGTTATTTTCTATTTTACTTTTCCGTGTGGGTGTTGTAGAGAAACATAGAGCTACGTAGCGAATGTTTATTTATAAACGAATATGAATATTAATTATGTCAGCACTAATTTACTTGTAATGTAAAGCGCTGGCTCCGCTCCGATATGTTGAACATTCATAAGATATGGCTGTTATCGTGCCTGTGTGTTGTTGTCATTATTGTTTTATATTTTCAAGCAGAAATTACTCGTTTAGAGGAGATATATCACAGGCTAGGTAAGGACTACGATCTACAATAGTTATTTCAAACGTTATTCAGTGAGAAAAGTGTTAAAATTGATGTTTTTTGCAGAGTACAGGCTAGCACAAACACACACGGACTCTCGGCAATTCTTCCCAAGTACGGTGGGAAAAGATGACGATGACTTAGTTGTGATTTACAATAGGGTTCCAAAGACTGGCTCCACTAGTTTCGTGGGTGTCGCTTATGATCTTTGCAAGAAAAATCACTTTAAAGTTCTGCATATTAACATTACGGCGAATATGCACGTGATGTCTTTAAGCAACCAGTACAGCTTCGCGCAGAATGTGACAAGGTGGCACGACGTGAAGCCGGCTCTGTACCACGGGCACATGGCCTTTCTGAACTTTGATAGGTGAGTGGCAGAACTGCAGGACAGCCAAATGTAAGCTGTTGGGCAATTTGCATGTCTCTAACCATAATCTGTTCATTATAGTTTATGAGAAGCTTATCTACTTAATTTTAGTAGTGTTGAATACATATAAAAATAAATAATATTTTTTTTATTGAGTCACCATTAGATATCCAATAATCATAATCATAATCATAAATATTTATTGTTTCATTTGGTATACAGGTCTTAAAAATAGCATAATGTCCTCAAATGAACCCTGCAAAGGGTATCACAATGAAAATAATAATAAAAATAATAGCATAACATTTACATTTCCTCTTAATTACTATGTAATTATATTAAATGTCTAATAGCAATAGAATTAAAATGAAGTAGATAAATTTATGTATAAATATTAAATTATATATTTTAAGGGTTCAAATATTCATTTAGACTATAGTAGGCATTTTGTAAAAGATATTCTTTTAATTTTATAAAAAAATCGGTATCTTTAGCAATACTTTTAATATCTTTGGGTAACTTGTTATATGTTTTTATTGACAGGTGCTCGGTACCTGAGCTTACTAAGTGCAACTTTGTGAAAAGTGTGGCTAATTTATTACGGGGTCTTAGGCCATGCGATTGGGGTATTAGATCTTCTTTTTTAGTATATTCATCAGGGTATCAAAATAATGATACTTTTGATTGCTGTAACTATTTAATCATGGTTAAATGTAACTTAAATATTTTTTTAGTATTTAAAGATGCCGATCAGGGTCCTATAACATGTCAATAGGAGATACTTTTTTTTATGCTAGAGGCGGACAAACAAAGCGAGTCACCTGATGGAAAGTAATCAGCGCAGCCTATGAACATCTGCATAATTTTTAGTATTTTCTTATAGTACATTGAATTTCTAATAATATAACCAACAAATCTTCTATTTGTATGTCTCTTACTTTCAGATTGGGAACTACATCAAAACCTATATTTATAAACCTGATACGGAAGCCGCTGGACCGGCTTATCTCTTACTACTACTTCTTGAGAAATGGAGATAATTTCAGGCCACATTTGGTCAGGAAAAAGCATGGTGATAAAATGGTCAGTATTGTTAATCCTTCTCTGTACGTTGTGTGTACTCCTCAGCGCTGAGGGTTTTTGTCTTGATGAGTAATATTTACCCAGACTATCTTCCGAGTGCTCACTCTATCCTAGGCCATGTGGATCACATCACAGTCTGTGGTCTTTAAGGTTGAGCTAATTTGATCGAACCCGTGCATTTTTAATAAAAAATCTATCTAGGGTCACCTTTCTTAATTGAAATACAGATAGATAAGCTATCTTATCTATTACTCTAAAGCTGCTGGCATGATCATCAGCACCCAGAGAAGGAAAACTCTGCATTTATATCAAAACCCTCGCCAACCCGTCTGCCAAGCGTGGTGAGTATGGCAATTACCCCTCATGTGATTGAGGGAGGCCCGTGCCTCAGCAGTGGGGACTTAAATGGGCTGATGATGATGATGATAATGATGATCTATTACTCATATGATGCATATCTTTTTGGAATTATGTTTGAAAACACAAGAATAATAACAAGAAGATTTGCATTTTATAAGTAATCAATTGTTTCTAATGTGGTGTTACAGGTTAAGTAAATGAAAGAAATGAACATTATTTTTAAGTGGGCAGGTGTTTATTTCTATTAATTCCAACATTTTCGGAACTTTTTTTCATAGCAATGGTTAGGTGATTTCTAAAATCACACCATTCCAAAAGAATGTAATGCCTTTTGAAATTACCTAAACTTTGCTATGTAAAGTTCCAAAAGTTATAATTAAACTATTTTTCAGACATTTGACGAGTGTGTTGAAAAAAATCAACCAGATTGTGACCCTACTAACATGTGGCTTCAAGTCCCTTTCTTTTGCGGCCACTCTGCTCAATGTTGGTGAGTAATTACACACTTTTCATTATTAGTAGTTAAGGCGTAAGATATGATATTATAGTTCAACACATTTTAAATGCATTGTAAGATTTGTACAAAGGAGGTACAAAGTTAACTGTACATATTTGTATACACTTCACCATGAAGTGAGTATGTTTGTATGAAAGCTCTAGGCAGTTATGTGCTTCTGAGTGTATTTGAGGAAAATAGTCTCTATGTTTTAAATGTTCTTTTAGTTAATAAAGTAGCACAAATATATTATAATACCTAGCTTATTAGCAATGTTGAGTCTTGATAAGAAATTTAACAACCTATTTTAACATAATGTTTGATAAAATGTAATAGTCCATATGAGCATCACTAAAAATATTTACGAGCGACTTTTTGCTCGTAGGTAGTTGATAGGACTATCAACTTCTGTCCATTTGGTAAAATGATGATGCCTAAAATCTAAAAGTCGGATCTGTCATTCCTCTTGCCTATACTATATTATTAGAAAGAATGATGATTACAGGCTGCGGTGAGTAAGTCTAGCAGTAACCTTGAGTGTGAAGAAATCATTTTTAGTATAAAGTTAGTTACAAGTGCGCTAACGGCCAGCGCTACACCTACGTGCCGCGGCCTGTACTTAATTGAAAATTGATACCAGGACTTTATGTGACAGGTGGCAGACTAGTATCATAAGTAAGTGATTGCCGCTGGGCATAGACACTTAAAACACCAGTGGAGTCACAAGTGTTCTGCCTACGTTTTTCATTTCTTCCCTCACTCACTCGTCTAAGACCAACTCAAGTGCTGTATTATTATTTGATAGAAATGGGGTGAGCCCTGCGTCTCATAGCCACTGCGACCAGTAGATGATCTATTGTGGCAGCCCCGTAACCTATTACAGCACCTCATGTAGCTCCAGTTCCAGGATAAACCCGAGAATGGAGCTGATGGGGGAGCTCTTGATCTCGTCAGCTGAGATCATGTGTGCTCCCAGGTGCCGGCTTCTGCAGCGGTGCAGCGCTATGCACTCGCCGAGGACGTGGATAATCGTTTCCTCGTCCTCGCGACAGAACCTGCAGATTTTGGTATCTGTAAGGCCCATGTTGTGCAGGTGCTTATTTAATTTGCAGTGCCCTGTGAGGGTCCGAGTGAGTGCCCTAACATGTCCTCTACTCAGTTTTGTTATTTCTACAGCTCGTTTCTGATCGAACGCCTGTATCAACGCCTTAGACTGTTCTAGTCGAGGTAGTCTTTTCCAGAATTCAGTGCTTTGTTTTTTCTCCCACTCTTTTAACTCGAACCTGACCATGCATGCTGGAACGCCACTTATTGGTTCCGGTCCGAGTAGTGGGCTCTCTGCCCCGGCCTTTGCTAGCACGTCAGCGACTTCGTTGCCTCTGATATTGCAGTGTCCCGGTACCCAAATCAGATTTACAATGTTGGCATTGCCAAGCTGGTTTAGGAGCAGGACACACTCGCTAGTGAGTTTGGAGTCAAGTTCACAGGATGTTAACGCCTTGAGGGCAGCTTGACTATCTGAGAAGATGAATATCTTCTTATTCTGGAGATTCATTTGTAGACTCTCTTGGACACAGCCAATTATTGCGAAGACTTCCGCTTGGTACACTGTGGTATAGCGACCCAGGTTGGCGAATTTGCGTATTCCGCAGCGATCATTACAAAATCCCGCCCCAGATATGCCCTGCTTCCTGGAGCCATCTGTATACCAAACGATGTCATTCTGCTTAACATTTCCGGGAGTTCCAGCCTCCCAGTCTTGTCTACTTGGTAACAAGACTGTAAACCGCTTATCGAAGCGGTGTTCACGGACCATGGAGTCAGAGGGCATATCCATGACCGGAATTTTCATTAGTTCATTGTAGAGGCCTCTCATGACCCTAAAATGCCATCTCGTCCTCCCTCTGATTTTCGCTCTCGTGATAGCCATCCTCGCTTCCATCTGCACGTGAATGTGCAGAGGTGGAATGTTCAGGAGGGCATCCAGTGCTGCAGAGGGAGAGGACGAAAGCGCGCCAGTGGCTATAAGGCAGGCAGTTCTTTGAACTTTGCTGAGGTTCTCTACGCAGTTAAGTTGGTGCGTCTTCTTATACCACACACAGCAGCCATAAGTGACGATCGGCCTCACTATGGTTTTATAAATCCAGAGTGCGACCATGGGCCGTAGCCCCCATTTTAGCCCCACCAACCTACTGCTTGCCCCCATCGCAATTTTTGCCTTTCTAGTGATGTAGTCGAGATGCTTGTTCCATGTTAGTTTTTGGTCTAAAAAGACTCCGAGATATTTGACCTCGTTGGACAAGCATAGCTTCGTACCAAGAAGTGTTGGGGTGTGTAGCGCCTCTAGTTTCCTTCTTTTGGTAAACGGGATTAAGACCGTCTTACGTGCATTGACTGTTAGCACGTGTCTCGTGCACCAGTTTTCTACTATTTGTAGGGCCCTTTGCATAAGATTGGAAATGGTGCTAGGGCATTTTCCTATGACCATTATTACTATGTCATCTGCGTAACCCTGAGTCAGAAATCTGGCTTCATTGAGCTCGCAGATGAGACTGTCAACAACCAATGACCATTGAAGGGGTGATAGGACTCCGCCCTGTGGACATCCTCTGGTCACTCTATAATGTAGGGTTTTATTCATCAACGTTGTTGTTGCAGTCCGATTTTGTAGCATGGATCCCATCCATCTGGTGGTGGTGTCGTCGATTCCACGATTCACCATACTACGTGTTATAACATCGAAGTTGGTGTTGTCAAACGCCCCTTCGATGTCAAGAAAGGCACAGAGTGCAATTTCTTTGTCTTCTATGGCTTTCTCAATTCTGTCCACCAGGTCAATAAGCGCCGTTTCCGTGGACTTGCCTGTTTGGTAGGCATGTTGTCTTGCACTCAGGGGTTTTTCAACGAGGTATGTTGCCCTGATGTGACTGTTCAACACCTTTTCCATCGTTTTTAGTAGGAATGAGGTGAGACTTATCGGTCTGTAGGACTTGGGCTGCGATTTGTCTTTGTCCCCTCCCTTGGGAATGTAAGTGACCCTCGCCCGAGTCCACGCTGATGGCAGATAACTCCAAGCAAAGCTTGCACGGTATAATTTTATCAGCGTAGAGATGATGATATCTTCGCCCCGCTGCAACAAAGCCGGGAAGATACCATCGACCCCACCAGATTTGTAAGGCTTGAAACTCCTAATGGCCCAAATTATCTGCTGGGGACGAAAAATAACGGAAGCTCTCCTCCAGTCTTCATTCCTCGGTCTCCTGTCCGGAGACTTACTGACCTGGAGTTCTCTTTCGTTATTAATGTACACGGATTCCGGAAAGTGCGTTTGAGCAAGCAGTCTCAGTGTTTCCTCCGGAGATTCTGTGAAAGATCCATCCGCTTTCCTTAGCAGGCCTAGATGGGATTCAGGTGTCTTGGATAGTATTTTGTGGATCCTGGCAGCTTGGGCAGTGTCCTTGATTGACCCGCAGAATTTTTGCCAGGATCTTCTTTTTGCTTTCCTGAGCTCCCTATTGAAACGTGTTAACGCCTTCCTGTAAGCATCCCAGTTCTTGTCTTTTTTGCCTTGTTAAATAAGGCACGGGCCTTTTGCCTCAGATGCTCCAGGTTTTTGTTCCACCAAGGCGTGTTTCTGTTGCTCTTAGTGGTCTTGAGAGGACAATTTTCTAGATACGCATTCATTAGGCTCTTGCCTAAGTCCTCTGCTGCGGCTTCCACTTGGTCCACAGTTTTGATGTATTTAAAATCTCCAAGGTATAACCTAAGGGAGTTCCTAAAGCCCTCCCAGTCTGTTCCCTTGGGGTCACGGTAGGAGTTCGGTTCCTTTGTTCCCGAGCATAGTATGTCGTACCTAATGTGGGTGTGGTCGGACATGGACGGCTCATCTGAGACGTGCCAATTGGTCACTCGGTGTGCGAGATTACCTGAACACCAAGTTATGTCTAGTACTTCCTGCCTAGAACGTGTGGTAAAGGTTGGTTTACTACCCACGTTAAGAACAAATTGATTATTAGTGAGCAAGTAGTCAAACAGTAACTCACCTCTAGCGTTCGTGTTGGAGCTGCCCCATGATGTGTGGTGGGAGTTGCAGTCGGTACCCACCAGCAGCTGGGTTTCTCTCTCCAGACAGTATTCCACTACCGGCGTCACCTTGTTCACCGGATCCTGGTCCTCACCGGGTAGGTACATGGAGCTGACTATGAATGTCTCCCCACCTTTCCCCCCGGGTAGGTCTATATACGCTGCAACAGCATCATCTGTACACAGAGAAGGGATCGGGAGGTAATTTATGCCTCTCTTGAAGAGCATGCATGCTCTTGGCCTTGCTCCGCAGGTGTTACTTAATATCTTACCTGCCGAGTTTAGCCCCATTACTGTGGTTTTATTCACCCACGGTTCTTGGATCAAGGCGATGTCCAGGTCCTCAGAGAGGAATCTTTGGCAAAGGGCAGCTGAGGCTGCCTTTGAGTGCTGGAGGTTTACTTGTATCACCTTAATCATTATGTTGTTGGGTTTGGGGATTGGGAAGGGAAGGGTTAGGAGAAAGTTTCTAAATTCGGAGGGAAGGGATAGGAGGATATTTGTGTAGGTGGGTTGTGTCTGTTTCTTACGGGGATGGGGGGGGGGATTAGTTGTTTTTGTTGAGCAGGTTGCTTGCGGCTTTCCTGCTGGAGTGCTCCTGTGCTAGGGTCGGTAGATTTACCGGCCTTCGCACAGCGCCTCTCTTGCCGCGTCCCCCTGCTGGTCGTGTTCGACCACCACGACCACGACCTCTGCTGTCTAGGGCAGATGGTTGGCAGGTAGTGGTGCTCCTGCCTCTCGAGGGTCCTGCAACACGACTGTTGCCCCTCGAGACTCCATGCGTCCCCCGGACGGGTGGAGGTGTGGTGCTGCTGGAGTCGGCTCCAGTTGCTCCTCTTGAGGGTTCCGTACCCGAGACCAAGTTGGAGGTACTTGGACGAGCCTCGACGCTTGCCCCCTCCTTCTTGTCCCCGGATACCTTGCCCCCTTTGACCCTTATCTGGATAAGGCCAAAGTCAAGGTAGAGACGCCCCTCGCGTTGAAGAATAGTCTCCAAGGCCGCCTCGTCGAAGGAAAAGGTCACTGTTTGACCTTTTGCTTCGGGCTTCCGGTTGACTACCCTCGCAACTCGAGAGGTCTAAACCTTTGTTTTGTTTTGCCAACCTCCGCAGGATGGTACCTGCGTCGTGTTTGGCTTCCTGTATCCAGGCCGTGCCATACCTAGGCTTGGGCATATCCTCTTCGTTTACAGCGGAGAGATTAGCCCCATCCCAGGGTTTAATGTTGGGCAGTTTGCGGATGAGCCACTCCTTCGAGTCCTCATCTGCGCACGCCAAAAGGATGCCACCCGAGCGCGGTTTGCATCCAATAAAGCTGGGACCGTCCCCATCATCTGAGGTGTCAATACACTTCAAGATAGCATCTTGAAGCATTTCGACCCTCTCCTGGTCCATTTTTCCCAGGGCGTCTATGATGCCACACGTGACGGACCCAGCAACCTCCTTAAAAGTAGGCTTCGAGGTGGAAGGCTCGCCAAGCTTCGGTGCCTTGGTAGGATTGCCTTGATTCGAGGTAGACGAGGTATTGAGAGGGCGCTTAGTCGCCCGCTCCCTCGTTTCCCCCTCCTCTTGGGTCCTCTGCTTAGCCTTCTCACTCATGCGCAGTTCTAGCGCCTGCTCGAAGGTCATACCCTTCGCTACGAGCCGATAGATTTGCTTCCTATCAGCTCCAGAGAGCTTAACCCTGGGTTTACTCTCTGGCCCCTTGGTCGACGAGTCCCTTTGGTGCGTTGCACCCAGAGGGGTCGACTCCGCGTTAGAAGTACCCGGTCCATCAGTCCCAGGTGCTTCGGCAGTGATAGTATGCTCCTCAGTATCGCTACCAAAGAGCATAGCCTCAGAGGTACCTGGTACCTCTTCGGTAGAATTTAAATGGTTGTCTATAATGTCAATAATATCCATATAGTTCCCACGAGAAGCTAGGGAAGTAAAGGTCCACCCCTGCAGAGCCCCGCTTGCAGGGGTAAGGCTAAATAGACCTCGATTTCGCCTGGTTTCGAGGCCCCTCCGTTCTCGACCGAACATCCCTTCGGCCATGCATCTATCGGCACGGGTCGGATGACACCTTAGATTGGGGTTTTTTAGAGTCGAGGTTAACTCCTCCAGGACATGAGGGGAAGGATAAGGTGAGTTAGGGTGGTTCGAGGATGAGGCGGGGAGCATGGGTTTGAGGTTGTCAGGAATGCTCCTAGCCTGGGATTGGGTTTCGGAGCAGCCATCTATTGTCCGGGGTCAACGTGACACCCTCTCCCGTCCTCAAGCAAAGAGGTGGGTATGGGGGAGGGCGAGCTATCCGCAACCTGCTCACCCGCTCGGTCGCATCAGATGACAACTGCGCATGTCGCATACACTGTCAGTGGTCACTGGTCCCATAGAAAGTGCATGCACAAACCGAGAACTCAAGTGCTGCTTTTCAGTCTGATTTTATGTGAAGAGATATCATTCTAGTGTAGCCGGCTCATTCATGCCGAAGCACACTATTAAACCTAAAGTTATAAATCCATTTTCAGGAAACCAGGCAGCCACTGGGCCCTCCAGCAAGCAAAGCAGAATCTAGTCAACCACTACCTCTTAGTGGGAGTCACCGAGGAGATGCTGGAATTCATCACAGTACTCGAAGCAGCCCTCCCCAGGCTCTTCAAAGGAGCCACCGATCACTACTTAAACAGTAACAAGTCTCATCTCCGGCAAACTAGCTCCAAACTCCTCCCCAGCCCGGAGACGATAGAGCGGATCCAACAGTCCAATATATGGAAAATGGAGAATGAATTGTATGAGTTTGCATTGGAACATTTCAAGTTTGTCAAAAAACGTTTACTCATGAAAGAACCGAATAGTGTTGCTCAGATTTATTTCTACGAGAAGATACGGCCTAAATGAGGGTATGTTTTGTTTTTGCTTATCGTTTGTAGAGATAACATAACTCTTAACTTTTGTACTGGAAAGTTTATATTCCTCGGTTGGTTATAAGTGCAATGGATATTTTGAAAAGCAAGATTTCGATGTAGTTCTTTCTGTTATTGATTTGCGTAATCAAATCAAAAATTAGATCTGCAGATTTAACGAAAAGTTCAAGGGTAATTTAATATTTAACGCACAATTTTAAAGCAATATAGCACTAGACTGAAATTATAACCAAATATCGCTTAGCTTCTAGTAACTTTTTCATTAAATAGGCACTAAGAGTCTAAACATACTCGTACACAAAACTTATTATTTATATAATTATTAAGCAAATCGTTTACCTTAGATATGTAGCACATACTGTCTACTTAAAAATTCAGCTTAATCCAGTTCTGATAAGGTCTAAAGCCACTGAACCATACTTTATCTAGAATATTAAAAAAGCCATTCCATGCTGCGCATGTTATCGATATTATTTTAAATAATCCTAACATCGACTTGTTACTTAATTGTATCATATCATTATTTTTTAATTTTGTATATTTTTACAACTATTATTTTTTAATAATATTGACATATGTGTTCATTGAATCTAATTTAGAATGTAAGTAATGTAGACAAAATTAAAGAAGACATTTTAATGCCTAAAATAATAAAATCAACTTGCTACTAAGAAGTCTAAAAATTATAATCCCATATCTAAATAGCAAGAAATATCTGTTTGTAAATAACTATTGATCCAACTTATAATTATTGTTATATGTATATAATGTAGTTATCTTAGAAGATATTATTATCTTCTACTGATTATTCAGTATTTTAAATTTACAAAAAGGCCTCAAAAAGTATAATTGAATGACTGTTAACGCACAGTTCCTAAGGACGAATACTCACGTGCCACTGACATTAGATACCCATGGAATACCTCTTCCGTCAGATTTTATAAATAAATAAAAGAACTTGCAATTTTTTGATATATTTTTTTTTATATATTAAATGGGTTTTCACTTGACCTCATCTCACTAGATAGAAAGTGACAATAAGGTCTAAGATGTAGCGTGCTTATCCAAAAGAAGCCTATTCACTATAGTTATGATATGCGCAATAATTATGTAACTTTGAAAATGTGAAATCTTCACACAAAAATGTATCGGTGGCATCGTGTACTAATATCATTTAATTTTCGTTTATATACTCACACCTTTAGGTTAATAGTAGTGCCTAAAATTACGAAATTAAGATGTTTATAAGAAGTTTTAAATACCAAATTTATAAAGGTTTTCGATAAGGCACTCACATATGTACCTGAATTTAATATCAACATCTTAGCTACTTAATAAATTACAGGTATGCGAATTTAATATTAAGTGTAATTTAAATTCAATTTTAACACTTACTAAAAATTGGTAATGCCCATATTGATAGTGATTTGTTTCTACACAATATCATTGTCAATAAGTCGAAGTATTATGTATAATCCTTTCTGTACGGAAAAAACTTATACCTACTTATTAATCAAAACATTCATTGAGTGTTTTAAAAGTATATCCCACTTCACTTAGCTGAAAGATTCATTCATTCATTCATTCACTCAAAGGTTAAGCTCTGACTTTCAAAGTGTCTGTCAGCAGTACTAATATTAAATTGATAGTTAAGTGTAGCAAATTCTTCAAAGTATTTAAAAAAATACTATTAAAAAAATTATAAAGAATAAAGAATAAAATATGTTTATTGCCTTAAATACATATGCATAAATATCTAATCATACATAGGGACGAAACGCCCTGTTGGTCTAGTGGTTTAAGTACCGGGCCATGATGTTGGGTTCGATCCCGGGTCGAGTAAAAAGTATGTTTCGAATTTTCGAACATAGCTCGGGTTTGTGATCACCAATCCGCGATAGGCAAGCGTGGTGATTAAGCCTAATCCCATTATAGTAGCCTGATTTCTATGATGGAGGCCTTTGCCCTGCAGTGGGACAGTATATAGGCTGATACTTTACACATAGGGACAGACAGTGAAAGCGTCCTTATTTTACACTATGTACTCACGCACTTAAAATACATTGACGTTCGCAGTGAACCATAATTCGTCGACTTATGGTTCGCCGTGGCCGTCCAACCCCGGTTACGTACTTGAACATTCATTTGTCCCACGAGCGGGTGTATGCGCATATGTCAGGGAGGATTATCCTCAGCAATCTTGAAGCACGAGACCTGTCCATCTTTTGCTGCGAGTAGACTGCGCCAATCATCCCCGCATCTACTCGTGCCTTTACAGGTCTCATAGTGGCAACATCGAGACTGACCGACTCGTTGAGCACATTCAGATGGCGACTGAACTGGTCCTTGAACAGGTTCCAACGGCAGAGATCGTCATACTATACCCAAAACTGGAAGTCAAGACCAAAAAAGCTACTACAATGTTGCTACTGCAATAATATGATCGTACAATAGTATATACCCTATTTTCTACAAACATGCGCTGACTATAATTTATTTATTGGTAATTTTTATTCTATAATTTAAAGAACTATTTTTATCGACTTATTTTTACATAAATACAAGACGCTTTAATAAAAACTTAATCATCCGTAATGTTTGGTAGTAAAGCTGGTAATACGCTTGTGTCCCTTAAGGTGTTAATAACATTTGGTACACCATTTGAAATTACATGTTGTTCTTTCGTGCAGTGACGTGCCGCAGTGATTTATATTGAGAACCTTTGAATTACATCGTTTTAAACACTGCTATTATGTAAATAATGAGTTGTCACGTGAACAACTCGCTAGGACCTATGAGAGTCTTCATCATTTCAGCCAATAGACGTCCACTGCTGGACATAGGCCTCCCCCAATGTTCTCCACACAGATCGGTCCTGTGCCGCCCGTATCCAATGGATTCTCGCGATCTTCACCAGATCGTTGGTCCACCTTGTGGGGGGCCTGCCACGGCTTCGACTTCCTGTGCGTGGCCTCCACTCCAGGACCTTTCTGCCCCAACGGCCGTCTGTACTCCTCGCTATGTGCCCTGCCCATTGCCACTTGAGGCATGCGATCCTTTGGGCTATGTCTGTAACCTTAGTTCTCCTGCGGATCTCATCGTTTCTGATACGATCACGCAGAGAGACTCCGAGCATAGCTCTCTCCATTGCTATCTGGGTGACTTTGAGCCTCCTTAATCGGCACATTGTAAGCGGCCACGTTTCGGTTCCGTATGTCATCACTGGCAACACACACGCATTGAAGACTTTCGTCTTGAGACACTGCGGTAGGTGGGCCGAATATAATGCTGCGTAGCTTCCCGAACGCTGCCCAGCCGAGTTGGATTCGTCGATCGACCTCTTTCTGGAAGTTGGACTTACCAAGCTGGACTTTTTGTCCGAGGTAGATGTACTCGTCTACAACTTCCAGTGCAGAGCTTCCAACCTTCACAAGAGTCTTAACGCCTGCGATTTCGTTAAGTAGTCTCGGCAGAATCCATGGGTTGTTAAAACGCTAAACCCCCCTGTTTAATTGAGTAGGTAACTGAGACTTTGACTGACTTCGACTGTTGACTACCCATTTTGTCTAAACATCACAAAAAAAGAATTAAGTAAAAACTTTTCCATACTGTCTTAATAGTATGCCACATTTTCGTGGGTGTTCATGAATGGGTGATTCCATTTGTTTAAGTTCTTTACAATTTAAGTTTCTATTTTTTTAGAAAATCCTCATCATGAATTATGCCAGCCTATATGTATATAAGAAAAGAAGCATATACCTACCAAAAAGATTGACCAAACCTGAAAACTTGATTTGACAATGACATAAGTGACATTGATAGATTTGATAGTGACGTATCCGTCGTAGTTTTTTTGGTCTTGAATTCCAGTTTCGAGTATAGGTGATTTTAACGCGCACCACGCCGAATGGCTTGGTTCACTTACTACCGATCATGCGGGGAGGACCTTTCATGACTTTGCTTTGGCCTATGGTCTATCTCAACTGGTATCAACTTTTAGACGTGTGCCAGATCGGGATGGCTACACTCCCACCTTGTTGGACCTCCTGCTGACCACCCATCCTGACGTCTACAAAGTGTCTGTAGATGTACCACTTGGCTCTTCCGACCACTGTCTGGTACGGAGCACTGTACCTCTCAACTACACTCAGCGGTCGAAACTGGGTACCCGCCGACCGATAGTGCCAAATGGCACTATCGGTCAGCAGACTGGGATGGAATGCGAAGTTTTTTTCGTCTTACCCATGGCAGCAGGTTTGCTTTATGCCGGAGGATTCTGATGCCTCAGCTAATTAGCTTGCCGATGTGATACTGCAGGGAATGGAATTATTTATTCCAAGCTCTGTAGTGCCTATAGGGGGCAGATCCCAGCCCTGGTTTGGTCATACTGGCAGCAAAATGGCATCACGCCGCAAGTAAGATTGTTACCAAGCCTGGGCTGCAGCGGTGGCATCCAATGACCCAAATACCAGCGTCCGAAAGAAAAAGTACAACTTCGCTGCTAGGTCCTTCAAGAAGGATATTGCCAAATCAAAGGCATCGGTGACATTGGCGAGAAGCTAATGCGCCTTCCATCAGGCACCCGCGCTTTTTGGGCTCTCGCCAAGGCCATCCTGGGGAACTTTAGTCAGTTGTCTTTCCCTCCACTTCACAAGTCGGATTCGGAAGAAAGCCGACCTTCTGGGCACTCTTTTTGCAGTCTAACTCGACTTTGGATGACTCTGGGAACTCTCCACCAACTATACAGCCCTGTGCGAGTTCAATGCTGAACGTCCGTTTTCGACAAGATTCGGTTCGGAGTCGGTTCAAGTGGGCCGGATGGTATCCCTCCGATTGTACTGAGGGAATGGTGCTCCAGAGTTGGCTCCGGTTTTGACGCGTCTTTTCCGGCTCTCCACTGGCGTAGTACCGAGTAACTGGAAGTCAGCCCTTGTCCACCCGATACCCAAAAAAGGCGATCGCTCGAACCCGTCCAATTATAGACCAATAGCCATTACTTCAATCCTCTCTAAAGTAATGGAGTCCATTACCAACCGTCAGCTCTTGAAATACTTAGAGGAGAACCGCCTATTAAGCGACCGTCAGTACGGCTTCCTGGTGTTTCTGACTCTTCGATGGGCACAGGCGTTGGCGAGAAAGGGTGAGGCACTGGCTTTCAGTTTGGACATAGCGAAAGCCTTTGATAGGGTATGGCACAAGGTGCTGCTATCTAAACTTCCCTCATACGGTCTTCCGGAGAAATTATGCACGTGGGTTGCTAGTTTTTTAAATGGGCGTAGCATTAAGGTTGTTATCGACGGTTCTTGCTTGGATCTGAAGCCCGTGAACGCTGGTGTCCCCCTGGGCTGTGTGCTATCTCCAACACTGTTTCTTCTGCACATCAATGATATGTTGTCTCAGAACAATATTCATTGCTATGCAGATGATAGTACTGGAGATGCACTGTATACCGGACGTGCAAATATTTCAACGGAAAACGTCATTGAAAACCGGAACACACTTGTGTCTGAAGTCGAAGATATGTTGAATCATGTTTCGAACTGGGGTCGACTTAATTTAGTCCGTTTTAATCCCTTCAAGATACAAGTGTGCGCGTTAACCGCTAAAAGACGTCCCTTTGAAGTACCAATCTCTTTTCAGGGCACCCCCCTTGATGCCAAGCATTCTATCGGGATCCTTAGTGTCGACATTTCGAGCAATGTCCAGTTTCGCGGTCATCTGGAAGACAATGCTTCATAGAAATTTGGTGTACTTAATAGAGCGCGGCGGTATTTCACACCAGCTCATAGGTTACAACTCTATAAGGCACAAGTTCGGCTCCATATGGAATACTGCTCCCATCTCTTGTTTGATAATGTTTGATAAGAAAGTATGTGTCGAAATTAACTTCATAAACGTTTAATAAACCTTTGTTAGCTAAAACGGCGTTGTAGAGCAATTTAGACGTTAGAAACAAAAAAAAGAATTCCACTCCGGGACCGCGTAGTCAGTCAATGTCAATTTATTTCCTATACTCGTATGTATATGTATACTTGTTTTTATATTATTTTATTATACCTCCACTTTATTATTTATTTTCATTCCTTCGTTTTGTGTTGTATGTTACTTGCCGATTATCTTACTTTATGTTGTTAATACTGTTTTTTTTTTGGATTTTTTTTATTTTGTTTTGTTTTTCTTCCTCTTGCATGTATGTGTGCACTTAACTCGCACAAGGCTCCGTCTGAAAATCAAATGCTGGGTTGAGCCTTGTTGGCTACAGATTTTGTTCCAAAACAGAGTTGTCGGACTATTTTTAAACTTAATTTATTAATTAATTAAAAATTGTGATATATATCCATCCACGATTGTTGGCCGATTTAATGTATTGTTAACTTTTGTTGTGCTGTGTATAACGATTTTTTTTACTATTGTTGCAAAGTATATTTTGTGTGTTAATTTTGACCAAAATGTGTTTTTGTGAAGGGACACGTGACTTATGCAACCAATCAAAGCGCACATGGCGTTTCATTATTTTACGCATACGTTCGGTAAATTTACGTCAATTTATGAAAATCAAATCAAATATTTTTCGGGGCATTTTAAATAAAAAAGGTTTTATGATTTTTCAACCTTATTCGCCCAAATGTTACAACATGTTATTCAGAGTGAGTGCATATATAATCAGCGTAAAAGCTAATCGCTGAAGCTGATCAAAACTAATTTTTCCAAAAGTACTGACCCTTCAAAATTCCACAATAATCTGGAATCCATTTTTTAAAATAAATGAAAAGATTTGCATTCGTAGAAATGTTGTTCCTATTTCAGATACTTTTGGTGCACTCAATCGTCAAACTTGAAAATGTGTTTTGCAATGCGATTCTTTTGGGACATTCATATACCAAGCTATTGACGCTGACTGTACCTATGCTCTATTGATTGGCACTAGGCGTCAAGGCGCAACTATAGTCGGATTTTTAATTAGATGAAGTAAACTGACAGATGCAAATGTCAAGTCCCTATACATTTTGACAATTTGCATTTTGCAAAAGTATGGGTATGACACATTGACATCTGTCAGTTTACAAATACAAATATAAATGATTTATTTGTAAAACATAGGTAGATTACAGATGTTGTTGGAGAGTATTGTGTCACTTACTTGTCTTTCACTGACGTACAAATTATAAATTTCAATGTTACACTATTATTACAATATCATAGGAAGTATAGTACCTAATTGATGTCATAGTCAGGTAGTTCATAATAATTAAATTGATAACAGCGCGAAATGTCCAAATTAATTAATTACAGTAATACAAATGTTTACTTCATCTAATTAAAAATCCGACTATAGTGACGAAGATATCTAGGCCATTGTCACCTCCATTTGCCTAGTCTAATAAGACTCTTAGCACAAAAGTATAGACATAGAACGTCGGCTGCCTAAACAGGCTACGTACACATACATTCGCGTGTACAGTGATCTCTTGCGTGAGACAGAGACATTATACGGAACGTGTGCGAGAGAGAATACTATGTACTGCCTACTGCGCATAGGTCAACGAACTCTTCGATATCAATGTCAGGTAGCGCCGATTTGTCTCTATTTATTTTCTACTTGTAGCCTAAGGGCTTTATTCATAAACGTTTTTAATAAACCTTTGTTAGCTAAAACGGTATTATAAAATTGTGTTGTTAACGTTTGAATTCGTTTTGATTCTGTAGGCAGCACAAGCTGAGCCACCTTCTTTTGCTTACATTATGTACTTAATTTACCCACTGTTATGTTTCTTATACAACCTGTGCGGATAAAGAATGGGATCAGAAATGGAACCTACGCACTCGTGGGGTGCGAGTATAGATGCAAATAGTGTGCGAGCGAGAAGTGAATAGATGCGCCGCCATTTCTGATCCATTTCTTTATCCGCACAGGTTGTATGTATCATGTCTTATTAAGCAAAAAACGTATTTGTATTTTGTATTTGACACAAAATATGTTCACAGCGACATTTACGAAAAAAAAAATTAAGACTGCTTTATTTCAAGAAGATTAATACCCATCATACATAGTTACCTAGTTTATAAGTTTTCATAGTTTTTTTTAATGCAATAAAAGTACATTCATTCATTCATACAGCGCGACCACGATCAGAAGGCGCTTCAGTGACTTTGACAGGGGGGCGTTGTAAGACATTTTTTCTATGCGAAAATGTCAAGACATCATTAGTTCCGAATTTTGCCACGTGCTAAATAACCGTGAGCGGACTATAAATAATGATAAAACATATATTATGTTGGTTGCATATCGGCTGGTTAGGTATACCCTATACCTAACCAGCCGATATTTAACATTGAATATTGAATGCCTGTACAGTACGATATTGAATGCCTGTACATACGAAACTGTACTATAGTCTATATGTATATAAGATGTAGCATTTATTAGTAGATAAGTGATAGAAAGTTCTTCCATTAATCGTATTGTGACTTATCATAATCATGCGATGTAAGTATATAATGGTTTTCTTGTAAATATTTAACTTTTAATGGTATACCTACTAGAAAATGCTGTCTTGCAGTGCAATGCTAATGTTTTTGTAATTTAAATGATATATACATACATATATAACAATAATGTAATTTAATAATAACTGACTTAACTGAATAAAAATTATTATGAAAGATAAAGATAAAGATGATTTATTTGTCAAACATAGGTAAAATACAATTGTTCTTAAATAATAATGTGTCCTCTATGTTTTGCCAGTTATGGCATACAAATATTAATATTACATAAATTAAAAGTGTTTAAATTTGTTAGCATGCACTATTAATTAATAATAATTTAAAATGGATAATAATATTAATTCAATAAAAAATAAATGCAATAGGTTATCCGATAAGAAGTCATTTATACAATAATAGCATTTGTCAAGCAGTAATATTTTTAAATAAATTCAATCTCATTCCTTTCATGTTAGTTGGTACTATTATATAATTTTTGACTGGCCATCCCCATGATGCTTTGAATATTATAATAATAATAAATATATTTTATTTCAATACCACAAATCCATATTTGTTTAGTAACAATGTTCTGACAGACAATGTTATACTTAATAATACAAGGAAAAATAAAACACACAACACTCAAAAACGTCCAATATCACTGCTGCGTCCAATTCCGTGAAGAAATGCCCAACATGATTAATGTAGTCACAGTCCAGCCCTACTCGGATCATCCGAGGATGCCGTTGCGCTGCCGCGTACTCTGTCCACAGAGATGCGCATCGTTGCGGATTTAGCGTAAAGCATTCTACTCATGAGTGGCAACATCCCGATGCCCTCAGAATCGCCGCAGCCCCATCAGCATCCTATACGCATTAGTATTAGTACGGAATTGCACACTTGTATATTTAAAAGTCGTAGAATAAAATTGTTGTTCAGATTGGTTGGTAAAACAGGTAGTTAAAGGGATGTAAATATTCACAGATACACCCTGTGCATCTCTATGCACTAGAGAAACTTTCAGCTTTCATAAAATTACGAAAGTTTAGCCATCGCGGCCTCTTAGCCAAAACAAAATCTTGATTTTTGTTTTGAGTAGGTCTCAAAGTTACAAAGCGTATGTAAGTACGTTACGCAGTTACGCAGCTAAATAGACGTCATCCCTTAGCTTGTATTTGAGACACGTGAAATTTTTTGAGGTAAACATGTTTTGTATGTGATAGGTGACAGACGAGCAGACGGATCACCTGATGGTAAGCGATTGCTGCCGCCCATGAACATCCGCGACCCCAGTGGAGTCACAAGTGCGCTGCCAACCTTTAAGCCCCCTATCCCCCGGATTGCGTCTCCAGTACCCTCACTCACGTAGCGAATCACAGCACAGTGCTGCTTCACGCCGGTTTATTGTGAGGCCGTGGTATCACTCCACTCTGTTGGAAGTGTAAACGAAACATGCTGCTCTATGCTTTCGTCTATGGTCTGTTCTCCTGTTAGGCTGTCGATGTGACGTGGGCTCATTGCCATCGAAGAACTGAAATTCAATTCAATTCAATTCAATTCTTTTTATTGGCAAAAATTATAAACAATTTAAGTAGATTCAGGGACTTATGCACTAGGCTCGCAGGCCTATGTCGCATAAGTCGTTGAGCGAGCTAATTAAGCCTAGTTACAATTTGCGTAATGCTCCAGTTATTTAACTGCCAAATGTGATACATAACAAATTAAAAAAATCTAAAGTAAGTAATATCAAAAATCTGTAAAAGGTTACTTAATGTCTACAACGAGTGGACAAAAAAAAAATAAAAACAAAACATAAACGCTTATTTATTAATACACAAATCTGCTGCTGCCGCCACTCTGCCAACTGGTTATGGGCCCAGCACTCTTCCACTATCCAACCTTGATAGGTGGTATAAATTACACTCGACCTTGATAAGAATCGGTGAGCAATGTGTTCAGTATAAATATTTTGTCACAAACCGTTTTAAAATTTTAGCGGGGTGTGTTTACTGCCACAGTTTAGTTTCGTCGAAACTAAGTTAAGGACGAATTACATATAAGTTGTTCAGGTCAGAAGGATTGGTACTTAAGATATATGGAGCAAGGATGCTATGGAAAATAGCTAATTGTGCTCTGTAAACGAAACTGTTGGATATTCGAAATAAATGACTATCCGTAATCGAATCTGATGCAACAATTTTGGATAATTTCGAGCCTTAAGGCGACGGGTAGCCTAACTAGCGACACCTATCGAATTAGAGCCGATTTCACCGTTTAAATTGAACGCGATCAACTCTAAAGCAAGCAAGCGAAGACAATGGAACGGAACTCAGTTTAGCGCGTAAACCGAGTTCAAGCGAATTGATCTCGTTCAATATAAGCGGTGAAATCGGCCCTTAAACTGTTGGCTACTAAACCGGATCTATTTTGAACAATTTCGGAGCGGGAGGCTCTCAATCACTTAAGAGCTATTGCTATAAAAACAATAAATGGCAAATACTTAACTTACGGTTCCTGTATTCTTTTAATCAAAGAATTATATTTTATTAAATCAATTTATCGCACTCTTAGTAAAATACTGACCTAACTCGAAATTGTTGAAATTTTTTTATAGCAATTTTTTGCAATTTATTCTTGAGTAGGTAAATAACACACTTCAAATTTCATCTCGTATTTATATGTGAGTGTACCTATTTACTTAACTCAAAATTGTTGTTAGATGACCTTTCATCCCTGGATTTTAGCCGATACTATTTTCACTGAGCATCTATGTTAAAATTTTTAGTTAGGTCGGTGTTTTACTAAGGGTGCGTTATATACTTAATCAGTTAATATTATTTATTAGTCCCGGGTATTCCTAATTTGGTACCAAGTGTTAAATTAATAGGCGATAACGTGATTATTGTACGTTACTGTTCATAGATTTAATGGCATACATGTACGAAATAACACAAACACTTTTATATGTATCTATTTTTAACTAATAATATGACCTGTTTCGAGATAGCGTGTACTTAATGGAACGTTTGAGAATTCAAATTATAATGTTGTTTTAGCACTCTATACTCTAAAAGATGTTTGAGATCAATAAACTGTCATTTTTACACAAAAAATTTTTTTATTTCGGTCTAACAATACTAGAATAGAAAGTAAGGACTTAATTAAACCACCTCGTCGCCACGTAGGAACCAACAACACGTTGGGCGCCAAAGTTATTTTGAAGAAGCACATCTTTTATGTCTGCGTAGTACCTACTCATAGCTAGGAAAAACTTTATATTATTTAGCACAACAGTATTTTACTTGCCATTTATTGATTGGTTGTGATGAAAGGCTTTAAGGTACTGTTACACATGCTTATTTTCGTGCTTTAAGCATGCTACTTTTGAGCAAGTGCTACTTAGTAGTATGTGTGGACGGACTTACTACAAATTAGCATGCTTATTTTGAGCAAGCATGCTCAAAAAATATTTTGAGCACGCTCAAAAATAGCACTCCGGTCGATTTTTAAGCATGCTACCTGCAGTGCGGGTGGAAGGGGGAGTGTGGCGGAAGAGCTTTAACGCGTGTAGACAGGTTTGCTTATTTTTAAGCATCATAATAAATGGGTATTAGCATGCTTCATCATCAGCCTATCGCAGTCCACTGCTGGACGTAGGCCTCTCCAATTGTTACGTGATCTATCCATGGCTTCTCGCATCCCAGCTCTTGCCAGCCAGATCGTCCCCCCACCTAGCCAGAGGGCGCCCTACATTACGTTTGCCAAGACGCGGTCTCCACTCTAGAACTCGTTTACCCCATCGGTTGTCGGTTCTGCGGCTAATATGGCCAGCCCACTGCCACTTAAGCTTGCTAATCCGGTGAGCAATGTCGATGACTTTGGTTCTCTGCCGGATCACCTCATTTCGGATTCGATCTCGGAGAGCTTGCTCGTTCCATAGCCCGCTGAGCGTCCTTTAACTTGTGAATAATGTGTGAGAGGTGTAAGGAGGCGATCTACCACCTTCCTGCCCCAAGCCAACCTCACCTGCCCGTGGTGCATTAGCATGCTTATTAATAGCAAATGTGGACTGTTCATTAAGCATGCTCCTCATATTTGGCATGCTTAAAAAGCATACTACAAATGAGCATGTGGAACAGTACCTACTTATTAGGTTTTCTGTACAATATTGTACTAAGTATACTCCGTATTTACCATTACCTATTTAACTAAACTGTTTTCTGAAGAACAATGACCTATGTTTTATGAAAGCATGATCTTACTTTCGAATGTGTCATCCTGGTCTACTAAGAAATCAATCGTGCCTATCAATATTTAAAGAAATAATTACAAGCCGCCTCAAAATTTTCTTGGAACTAGTGACTTGACCGTTGGTACTTTCTTGTAATTATTGTAAGTATGTAATAGTGTATGTCGCGACATGTCGTATTGTTTGCTCTATCACAATCTACCTATCCATTTCTTGTAAGGAGTAACGGAAGTTAACTTTTAATAAATTCGTGTTACGTTTGTAAACTATAACATCAGGTATAAAAAAAATATTTTATAATGAAAAAAAAAGAAAAAGGTTTATTGTTAGACATAGTTTACTACCTATGATCATCATCATTCATCATCGGCAACCCACACTCGTCCACTAGCTTGGACATAGGTCTCCCCTAATGCACGCCACTGCTCCCGATTTTCGGCCACTCTCATCCAGCCCTCACCAGCCAGCCTTCGAATGTCATCATCCCATCTTGTCGCAGGGCGTCCTACACTACGGAATCGGTGAGCAATGTGTTCAGTATAAATATTTTGTCACAAACCGTTTTAAAATTTTAGCGGGGTGTGTTTACTGCCACAGTTTAGTTTCGTCGAAACTAAGTTAAGGACGAATTACATATAAGTTGTTCAGGTCAGAAGGATTGGTACTTAAGATATATGGAGCAAGGATGCTATGGAAAATAGCTAATTGTGCTCTGTAAACGAAACTTGGATATTCGAAATAAATGACTATCCGTAATCGAATCTGATGCAACAATTTTGGATAATTTCGAGCCTTAAGGCGACGGGTAGCCCTAACTAGCGACACCTATCGAATTAGAGCCGATTTCACCGTTTAAATTGAACGCGATCAACTCTAAAGCAAGCGAAGACAATGGAACGGAACTCAGTTTAGCGCGTAAACCGAGTTCAAGCGAATTGATCTCGTTCAATATAAGCGGTGAAATCGGCCCTTAAACTGTTGGCTACTAAACCGGATCTATTTTGAACAATTTCGGAGCGGGAGGCTCTCAATCACTTAAGAGCTATTGCTATAAAAACAATAAATGGCAAATACTTAACTTACGGTTCCTGTATTCTTTTAATCAAAGAATTATATTTTATTAAATCAATTTATCGCACTCTTAGTAAAATACTGACCTAACTCGAAATTGTTGAAATTTTTTTATAGCAATTTTTTGCAATTTATTCTTGAGTAGGTAAGTAAATAACACACTTCAAATTTCATCTCGTATTTATATGTGAGTGTACCTATTTACTTAACTCAAAATTGTTGTTAGATGACCTTTCATCCCTGGATTTTAGCCGATACTATTTTCACTGAGCATCTATGTTAAAATTTTTAGTTAGGTCGGTGTTTTACTAAGGGTGCGTTATATACTTAATCAGTTAATATTATTTATTAGTCCCGGGTATTCCTAATTTGGTACCAAGTGTTAAATTAATAGGCGATAACGTGATTATTGTACGTTACTGTTCATAGATTTAATGGCATACATGTACGAAATAACACAAACACTTTTATATGTATCTATCTTTATCTAATAATATGATCTGTTTCGAGATAGCGTGTACTTAATGGAACGTTTGAGAATTCAAATTATAATGTTGTTTTAGCACTCTATACTCTACAAAATGTTTGAGATCAATAAACTGTCATTTTTACAATATTTTGTTTTTATTTCGGTCTAACAATACTAGAATAGAAAGTAAGGACTTAATTAAACCACCTCGTCGCCACGTAGGAACCAACAACACGTTGGGCGCCAAAGTTATTTTGAAGAAGCACATCTTTTATGTCTGCGTAGTACCTACTCATAGCTAGGAAAAACTTTATATTATTTAGCACTACAGTATTTTACTTGCCATTTATTGATTCGTTGTGATGAAAGGCTTTAAGGTACTGTTACACATGCTTATTTTCGTGCTTTAAGCATGCTACTTTTGAGCAAGTGCTACTTAGTAGCATGTGTGGACGGACTTACTACAAATTAGCATGCTTATTTTGAGCAAGCATGCTCAAAAAATATTTTGAGCATGCTTAAAAATAGCACTCCGGTCGATTTTTAAGCATGCTACCTGCAGTGCAGGTGGAAGGGGGAGTGTGGCGGAGTGATTTAACGCGTGTAGACAGGTTTGCTTATTTTTAAGCATTATAATAAATGGGTATTAGGATGCTTCATCATCAGCCTATCGCTGTCTACTGCTGGACGTAGGCCTTTCCAATTTTTCGCCACCGTGATCTATCTATGACTTCTCGCATCCCGCTCTTGCCAGCCAGATCGTCCCCCCACCTAGCCAGAGGGCGCCCTACATTACGTTTGCCAAGACGCGGTCTCCACTCTAGAACTCGTTTACCCCATCGGTTGTCGGTTCTGCGGCTAATATGGCCAGCCTACTGCCACTTAAGCTTGCTAATCCGGTGAGCAATGTCGATGACTTTGGTTCTCTGCCGGATCACCTCATTTCGGATTCGATCTTGGAGAGAGACGCCGAGCATTGGTCGTTCCATAGCCCGCTGAGCGACCTTTAACTTGTGAATAATGTGTGAGGGGTGTAAGGGGACGATCTACCACCTTCCTGCCCCAAGCCAACCTCACCTGCCCGTGGTGCATTAGCATGCTTATGTGGACAGTTCATTAAGCATGCTCCTCATATTTGGCATGCTTAAAAAGCATGCTACAAATGAGCATGTGGCACAGTAGCTATGGTTTTCTGTACAATATTGTACTAAGTATACTCAGTATTTACCATTAACTATTTAACTAAACTGTTTTATGAAGAACAATGACCTATGCTTTATGAAAGCATGATCTCACTTTCGAATGTGTCATCCTGGTCTACCAAGAAATCAATCGTGCCTATCAATATTTAAAGAAATAATTACAAGCCGCCTCAAAATTTTCTTGGAACTAGTGACTTGACCGTTGGTACTTTCTTGTAATTATTGTAAGTATGTAATAGTGTATGTCGCGACATGTCGTATTGTTTGCTATCCATTTCTTGTAAGGAGTAACGGAAGTTAACTTTTAATAAATTCGTGTTACGTTTGTAAACTATAACATCAGGTATAAAAAAAATATTTTATAATGAAAAAAAAAAGAAAAAGGTTTATTGTTAGACATAGTTTACTACCTATGATCATCATCATCATCATCGGCAACCCACACTCGTCCACTGCTGGACATAGGTCTCCCCTAATGCACGCCACTGCTCCCGATTTTCGGCCACTCTCATCCAGCCCTCACCAGCCAGCCTTCGAATGTCATCATCCCATCTTGTCGCAGGGCGTCCTACACTACGCTTACCGAGTCGCGGTCTCCACTCAAGGACTTTACGGCTCCAACGGCTGTCAGTTCTGCGGCTAATATGACCAGCCCACTGCCACTTCAGTTTGCTAATTCGGTGGGCTATGTCGGTGACTCTGGTTCTCTGTCGGATTACATCATTTCTGATGCGGTCCTTCAGAGATACTCCGAGCATATCCCTTTCCATAGCTCTTTGAGCGACTTTGAACCGGTGGACTAGTCCAGCCGTAGTACCTATATCAGCATATTAAGCGTACTTATTGAATAACATTAACATACTTGGGAATAATAATAATTTATATAAAAAAGAAAGAAATCTTATCTATACGTACGTGTGTGGTTGTGTGTAATAATAAATACGTTTACTGCTTATAAAATCTATAAATTTATTTCATAGATTTATATTCATTCAATCATTTAAATATTAGTAACATAAAATGGTGGACATGCTCAATAAGTACCTATCTAAACTACATAATTACTTACATGGAACGTTGTCTTCAAAGTTACTTTAACGTATCAATTATGAAAAATGTAACGGATATGAATAAAGAATAGGCGTCCTCCGGCTGTCTGACTCACTGACAAATTATTGGCCTTAATCGACACTCACAACTTGTTTCTTACGGTGACCAAATATGCCATCAGTCACAGTTAGGCATATGCAAGGCTCCTTGCATTTTGTACGATAATTACCAACTCAAGCAGTAGTTTCATTCAGGGGGACGTCGTTTTAATTATTCAATTGATCGTCCCTCCCACTCTAAAGCCGTGTAATGCTGGCGAGTAAAGGAGAAGGCCGCTATTCTGTCAGCGGGCCGGTGTGAAACTAAGGTGTTACTGTCAGTTGTGTTTTAGGCGCGAGAGAGAGCGGTTGGCCCGCGATGCCAATTAGATTTAAACCGCTGGCAGAAATGCTATCACGGCGGCACAACTTTCGAATAACCAAAAAGAAGTCGATCAGTTAAAAGGTTAAAGTTGTGAAGATGAGATAGTTATTTTGGATTTAACAATTTTTTGTTTAGTTTGTTTTGAGGTCTGTTTACGAAGGTCGCGTCCTTCAATCGATAAACTATTAATTGTGACAGCGTGTGATTGCCCGTGGCCGGTAGACAAGACCACTGGACGCGCGTTTTGGATATATTTTTTCTATAAGTGCCAAGTAAAGTAGTTATTTTGTATTCATTGCGGATATAGTGTCGTGAGTTCATCGTCGAAGAGATTTGTATTTAAACTGTATCTTCATGGAATATGGGCATCTGTTTAGACACTGGTAAGTACATCTTTATAAATACCTATCTACTCTGGCTTATATATCTAATGTGCAAGGTTATGTATACGAGAAAATACAGTTCAAATTCTTCACTGTGGCTGATGTATCTTGTAAACTTTTTCGCGCGCATAGTCCCACGTTGGGCGCCAACTTTTTTCGCGCGACTTGTGAAGTAGTAGTTAACCTAAACTGAATGCAAATTCAATGCCTACCGTATTAATACGAACCCAAAGTGGATTTGATATGAAAAATATACTTCAAGTATTAACTTACGGTATATTTTTGGTCGAATTATAATAACCGTCACTGTTCAGTATTGATTAAAAAGATAACAGATGTTTCTCAGTTCAAAAAGGAGGGAAGCACTTTCTATTTCACTGTTTTAATAGCTTTTTAAATAATTGTGTCTAAGGTGGTGCTGATAGATTTGCTTGAGCATTACATTGTAATACGATTGTACGAATGGTACTTAAAAATAAAAGTCAAATGCCCAGTTTTTTCACATTTCTATGTGTGACGTTCTTGCGTTTAGCCGCTGTGCTCGGCTGAATGCTTACTTACTTAGTGTGGTTTTCCTGTGATGAGGATACCAGCCCGCACCTGTATGCGGTCTGTGTATTGGCCACGTTTTTTCAATAACGAGGACTGTATAAAAAATAAACAAAATCATGTAAAATTCTCATGGCGAGTGCGCTTATGTAATATTTTCTATCTTACGTAGGTATCTACTTAAACTTTTTGTTGTAGTAGTCGGATCTACAAGTGAGGTTTTTTTTAATTTTCAGTCGAGATCATGGAGTACCTCTCCTGATAATCGAGATAATTATACGGACAGACTATTTGTCTAATGCTTTTCCAAATATTGCTATTCTTCCATTTGTTACGAAACACCAGAACCTAAGTAGGTATCTCTGTTATCTATTTTTTATGAGGTGGCAGACGAGCTGATGGATCACCTGAAGGTAAGCGATTGCCGCTGCCCATATACACCCGCAACACCAGTGCAATCACAAGTGCGCTGGCAACCTTTAAACCCCCTTTCCTCCGGATTAGGCCTCCGGTACCTCACTCACGCAGCGAAACACAGCACAGTGCTGCTATCTATGTATATATTCGACTGCCTCGGTGCCGTGGTGGTTAGGGGGTCGCAGTTTAAACCGAACGGCTGCGCATGAGATCCCGGGTTCGATCCCCGGGTCGGGCCAAAAATTTGTACCTAAGTTTACGGTAAGAAAGTCTTAGTCTGGAAGTTGGCGGTCTTGTACCCCCGTGCCTCGGAAAGCATGTTAAGCCGTTGGTCCTGCGCCCGATCCCTCTCCGGTCGTGTCACCCTGGTGTCCCATCGGAATATGAGGGTTAGGGAATAGATAGTGCATTTGTGTTTGCGCATACACTTGAGCGCTATAATATATCCTGCGTACGTGGCTGATCGTTGAGATTGGCCGCCGTAGTTATAATCGGATGGAGGATATCATTATATATTCATGTTGACTGCTTCTCGTTGGTAAAGTGGTAAGTGGGACGCGCTTCAATACGATGGTCCCAGGTCGGCTCACTCGGAAAGCACGTTAAACTTCGCTTGATCTCTCTCCGGTCGTGTTACTCGTGTCCTATCGAAATAAGAAAAGTGTCACCGCACAATTTGTGTACAGTCAACAGAAAAGGTTGATGCACACTTTTGGCAGCTGGTGACTCTTATGCTCCTCGGAATAAGAACTCATCATCATCATCATCATCAGCCCATTTAAGTCCCCACTGCTGGGGCACGGGCCTCCCTCAATCACATGAGGGGTAATTGCCATACTCACCACGCTTGGCAGACGGGTTGGCGAGGGTTTTGATATAAATGCAGAGTTTTCCTTCTCTGGGTGCTGATGATCATGCCAGCAACTTTACCTTAGTCGCCTTTCACGACACCTCCGTAAGAGTGAGGGTGGCCTATTCTACTCTGCCGGGGACCACACGGCTAATTATTTCCCATAGTTTTTTAAAATAAGAATGAAATGAGGAATAAGAACTACAAACCGCGAAATATGTGCAGGAGCACCTGCAGCAGAAGTACCTGCTGTTGACTGTACCTACCTACCTACTATAAACGAATATCCTATGCTTTAGCTGTTGGTTGATTGTCGAAATAACTGAGGAGGTCATAACAAAATTGACATAAACATTATCGATTGTTCTTTATAATAAACTCTCCCTTTTGACGTAGATAGGAGACGAGGAAATCCCTAAATCCTTGATCTGTAAATTGCTTGTAACATTTAAGAAATCGCTACAAGCGATAAGACCGCCTTATAGTACTGTCTGTTGCTGTTGATGTATCATGCTTGTATTTTATTTTTGTGCAATATAGAATATCTATCTATCTATCTTACGCGGTCCGACGGCCATCGCCGGCACACCTTGGACTCTTGCGACAAAATGTATTAAAAAAAAAGCGTTCTAATCACACAACCTTAAGCTTGTGCAGAAACACGTACCATGCTTTTTTATGTGATAGTTGGCAGACGAGCAGATGGATCGCCTGATGGTAAGCGATTGCCGCCGCCCATGGACACCCGCGACGCCAGTGGAGGCACAAGTGCGCTGCCAACCTTTAAGCCCCCCTTTCCCTCGGATTGGGCCTCCGGTACCTAGCCACGTAGCAAAACACAGCACAGTGCCGCTTCACGCCGGTTTTCTGTAAGGCCGTGGTATCACTCCGGTCGAGCCATTCATGCCGGAGCGTGCTCTCTCTCGGTCGAATGCTTGTATGAGTGAGAAAAGACATTTTTGAGGTAGGTACCTAGGTACGTATAGTCCGCGTGCGGTATAATTTATCTATTCTATATGAACAGGTAATTCCTACAGACAGCTGAGATAGCGGCAACGCTTACCTACCTATAGGTAATCCAAAAACCCGTAACGCTCGCGCGATGAAATCGACACCTAGCGCCATCTATTGGTATAAAGTGGAAATAATGTAAAATGAAGTGAGGGCATACAATTGTATCGCGTGAAGATCGACACAAATCTGGGATAGTCCATAGTAGGTATGGGATACGGGTACCGTGATAGAATTATTTCAGTGGGGGGCAGGGAGTGTCCATACTGTATGCAGTTTTAATTATTATACATGTCGTCGGCGACCCTTGTCAGCTGTGAGTCGGCGACAGTCGCGTGGATCGTTTCTGGCACAATATCGCCCGTCTGTATAGCTCACTCAAACTCTGAAACGCTTTTTAACCCCCGACGAAACGGGACGGAAAACGGGGTGTTATAAGTTTGACGTGTATGTGTGTCTGTCCGTGGCATCGTATCTCCCGAACGGATGATCAAATTTTGATTTTGTTTTTGTTTGAAAGGTGAATTGATCGGGAGTGTTCTTAGCTATGTTAGATGGAAATTTATCCAAAATGGCCGCCACCACTAAATGTCGGATTAACACATTGTATGACAACACCCTCACTCTTACCGAGGTGACGTAAAAGGCGACTAAGGTAAAGCTGCTGGCATGATCATCAGCACCCAGAGAAGGAAAACTCTGGATTTATATCAAAAAACAAGCCAATAATTAAGCAAAAATTATGATTTACTTATCTTTAAGTACCTAACCTAATAAAATATGACTTAATGACTTCCAATTTTTTTATATAAATATTTTAATGTTTATTTTTCTTGTAAACTACACTGATCTTGTTTATGTTAATCTGTGGATAACGCTGTTGGTTATGCATTTAACTTATATGTATATGTAACTATATTTTGTTTGTTTTTTCTGTAATGTGTAACTGTTTGTTGTTCCAAATAAAATAAAATAAAACCCTCGCCAACCCGTCTGCCAAGCGTGGTGAGTATGGCAATTACCCCTCATGTGATTGAGGGAGGCCCGTGCCCCAGCAGTGGGGACTTAAATGGGCTGAGAAGAAGAAGATGACAACACCCCTCGAATTAGGTATCAAATAAAAGGGTTTGAGTAGAAGATTACAAGGGCTCCCACTATATATTTAACAAAAAAGTTCATACGTAGGACAGTCAACAGCAGACTCAATTTATATTTGGACTTTTTGAATTTTTTTCGGAGGTTTTAATATTTTTAATTAAATTGTTTATTAACTTTTCTTCTTTCTTCCAGAACAAAACAATGAAGAGTTGGCGACCACTGGCGGCGACCGCAGCCGCCGCGACAGCGCGTGGGTCGGCCGCGCGACCCCTCCAACAGCATCCTTCCCCATGCAAAATTCCAGCCACGTCAAGTTCGAACCACCGAGCGTACCTGTCATATTTATACTGGGTATGTATTCGAAAACATTAATTTACACAGCTCTATAACTGCTTTTAGCCCGAAAATTTACAATGACTAGAGGGAGTTGTACCTATGTACCTAACTGTTAATTTTCAATTTTCCATAATCATTACCTTCAGCCTATATTCGTCCACTGCGTCATCAGGCACTTCTCTTGTCTTAATTTAATATTTTCTTTTCAAAATCTCCCCCAGCATCCTTACGTGTATCGCATGCTCTATTTAAATAGATAATACTTAAACTAGTACATATTATTTCGATATTTTCCTGCTTATTTACACTATTCAAGTTTACACATACATGAAATCTATTTACATGGCCCCCAACGTGGGGCTAGAGTACAGTTTTTATGATATCTATATACCTAAGGTCACGGAAGTTTAATGTTTAGCAGGAAAATCCTTCGGATTACAGTGTCATCTAAACTTTAGACATTTTTTTTATTTTATTGGATGATAGGCTAACCGTTGACCACAATACGGTATTTGACTATTTTTTTTTATTTTTGTAATCAAAAGACCTCTCAATGATAGAAACATCGTTGAAAGAATTACTTGATTCTCATTTAAACTACCTGAGATATCAAAACTTCAAAATCACATTATTTTGAGCAAACCCAAAACGCTCCAACAAAATGGCTAGTATTTTGTATGCATTTCATTTGAATTTTGTATGGTAGGTAGCTTTATCAAATGTTTCGTTTATGCCACAGGTTCTATTATAATAGTTGGTGCAAATTGTATGGGTTATTCAATGGTATAATATTTTTTTAATAATTTCATACTTTTAAAATGGACTTCTCCATGAATCTTTGAATGACCATAAAACCGGCTAGACGTAATATTTTTAAATGAGAATTTTTGCTATTTGCACATATTTACCTATATTTTGATAAAATAATTATATTTTGTAAAATCTCGAGCTTAGTCTAATACGCTTTTGCGCCTGATGGAAGCGACGATGAGGTCTAGGATCATACGCGTTTGCCTAGAAGATGCTTGTTGACTCTTGCCTGAACTTCGTCTTGTCCACTCTTTCTTAGAAGGAGTAATAGGGAAGAATGTATTGAATACTTGTAATTGTATGTATAAAGGAAGAAAGCCTCGAGCTAGGAACCGGTTTATGTAGAACTTGGGCAAGCACATCGAGGCAGTTAAATTGTAGTATGAAGTATCTAGACCCTAGCGTCCCATCACAGTTTGTATTGGTCTGGGTGTTTCCTATGTATTATAAGTATGTATTTACAAAAAAAAGTAATAAAGGTATATATTTGCAATCCCACTGTTGAATCTGATATCCGTAACACAGGTGCTTGAGCTACCTATCTCGGAATTAGATCAATGTATGTGATGTTATGAAATTATTATTATTACATAATATTTGCACGAAGCATGTTATGTGTGTCGTGTGAACTGCACTCCAGTCCCGCGTTGGGATCCATTATGTAAGTAAGTGTTTAAACTTTGAAAGTGACAAAGAGTAGTAAAAATGACGATTTTATATTTCCCGTTTCCGTATCCCGGATTCCAGTCGCCTTAAAGTGTGAGCTGTAAGTCTCTGCCTTTTGCCACAGTCTATTTCCCATACCTAGACCCGGAATTCAATTCGGAACCCCAAGTGCCGCATTGCCTTAAAGTGCGACAAATTGCTACTGTGCCATCTGGAGCAGCCAAGTTGTTGGTTGTATGTCTAGCCACCTATCATTCCGTCGCGGAATACTATCACGACACACGTAGGTGATGGCCCGTAATGAGCGAGAATATACCTGTCGCATCCAAAAAGAGACAGCGCATCTAAAAGGGACGGGATAAAGATTCAGTCGTGAATTCCGTACTCTGTACTCTAGCCCCGCGTTGGGCGCCAAGTTCATGTGTAATGCATGTTAGCGTAGACGTTGATAACTGTCGATTGTCTATTTATTTTCAAAAATGTTAATGGGACCTGTTCGGTACAATATTTGTTTTTTTTTTTTGGTCAATAAGCCAACGCTCGACCACAATCGCACCTGATGGAAAGCGACGATGAGGTCTAGGATGATACGCGTTTGCCTAAAAGATGCCTGTTCACTCTTGCCTTAAAGATGCACAGATTATAATGGTCAGGAAAAACAGATCTCGGCAGAGAGTTCCATTCCTTAGCCGTCCGCATTATAAATGTGGAAGCAAATCGCTTCGTCATAAACAAAAACACAACACACAACAAAAACACAATTGCAATCTTAAATGAGTAAATTATTTTGTAATTACATTCCCGACTGCAATACTAGAACATGTACACACAGACCAAAAATCATAAGAAAGATACCAGTTATAATATAATTAAAAGTAGAAATAAAATCCACGGCTAACACACTCTCATGCAAAATTAGCGCCACCATAAGATTTTTATGAATGTCTTAAGACAAAAGTATTTGTAATTTGGGAAAATTATCACTCGCTACTCATGCTACAAACATAGGAAATATGTCAATGTTGTGACATACGATAAGCTGTCTATTATGTCCAAGAGTAGTGAAAAGCCTTAGTCATCACGTCAGTTATGTTTTCGTATATAAACATATTGTGGATGTGTGAGTGTGGGTGGACGTGTTGCGTGTGATGATTGCATTATAATGAATGTGGTGGTTGATGTGTGATAATTTATTTAACTGTCACTTGCACAACGGTTTTGGAATTTCTATTCGTATTCAGAAAAAATATGTAGATACAGCCGCACGTTAATGTACCTACTTTTACAAATTGACGCCCCTTTTAGATTGGTGAACGCTACCTCTGGTAGGGTTCAAACTTTTGTGCGTTTGAACATGTATATTTGTATTGGTCTGGGCGGTTTTTATGTACGCTCAGCATCAAAAGTACTGTTAAGCCACTAGCAACTACTTTAGTCCTGTGTTTTATTTTATTTTTATTTTTTAATTTTATTAAAAACACAAAATCCACACCTCTTAAAATTAGTACAATAATCTTATACACCAAACATACAGCCAATAACGGATTTACTTTTTACTAACAAAACCCTTAAACCATCACTAACAACACCTCTGCATATATAAAAAGAAAAAGTTAGGTAATTACTTAAACATGTAAAAAAAAAGTGTTAAAGTAACTGTTCTGCTGCCTATTACAGTCAGTTTCTAAGGGTTTCAGTTTCTACGTAAAAATGTTACTTCGACATGGTACTAAAGTGGTAAGCTACTTTTGATGCTGACCGTTTTATAAGTATGTATTTACAAAAGAAAAAGTATTATATTTGTAATCCCACTGCTGATTCTGATATCCGTAACACATGTGCTTGAGCTACCTATCTCGGAGTCAGATCAATGTATGTGATGTTGTGAAATATTATTATACCTACCTATTATTGTTATTGTTAACTCTATCATTTTTTTTCGGTTGATTTTTGCCCTAATAATGTTAACTTTTATATTGGAATATCAATTATAGTTTGACAGACAGTTTAGTAACCTTTTATTGTGTGGCAGTTTGTACTATTGATTTACTGCAGCTTTTTTGACTAGCTAAACCATAAACAAACATCTCCATTTATGGTTCACCTTCCATTTTGGAGTGCTGTTATTATTCAAATTATATATAATAATAATAATACTCACAATATCTCATACGTTGACCTGATTCCGTACTTAGTAGCTTAAGCACTTGTGTTACAGATATCAGACAACAGAGGAACACAAATATACATATACTTAAATACATATATTACTCCCAGACACTGAACAAACGTGTTCATCGCACGAATGTTCGTCCAGGGTGGGGATCGAACCCACGACCTTTGGCGTAAATGGTAGAGTCACTACCAATTGCGCCATCCGGTCGGTCAAATCAATTGGTCAATTGTACCTGTGTCATTCTGATATGTAGGTAAGCTATTTATAGTGAAGTTTCATCAAAAACATTCTGTAGCTTTTCGTTCAAAAGAGCAACAAACATAATACCTACATAACATACAAACTGTTGCGTTTATAATATAAGAAGTTGAATCTTTTACGTGGTTTAAGGTGACGGGTAGGGCACACTAGCGACGCCAATCGATTTTAATTTTTAATTACGAAACCGGATATATTTTAAAGAATTTCGGGGTTTACAACGTCTAGGCAAACATTTTTACTATTTATTAAATAACCATGCACAAATGTTGAGTCCGACCCAACAATTTTGCATGGTTATTTAGTAAATAGTATAAGTGTTTGCCTAGAGGTTGTAACCCCGAAATTGTTTAAAATAGATCCGGTTTAGTAGCTAAAAATTAAAATTGATTGGCGTCGCTAGTGTGTTTTATCTGTCACCTTTATATGAAAATTGTAGTTATTTAAATGGTGTGGCGTAATGACGTTAATTAATAAATTACATTTCCTGCAGCCTGACAATTAGATATATACATGTAATTACTTAATTTATCTTTATTTTTTAATTTTTTTCACTATAAATGCTTCGAGCCAGTGGATTTTATTTTTGTAATTTAAATTTACGTATGATTTTTAAGAACATAAATAAATAAATATTTCACAACATCACACACGTTGATCGTTGTGTTACGGATATCAGAATCAACAGTGGGATTACAAATATATACATATACCTAATACTTTTCTTTTGTAAATAAATACTTATAATACATAGAAAACACCCAGACCAATACAAACAGACATGTTCATGCACACAAATGTTTCTTCTGTGCGGGGATCGAATCCGCAACCTTTGGACCAACCAAACGGGTCGTCAAAATAAATAGTGGTTAAGCCCACAGTAGCCAAACTCATAAAAATTGTTTTTTTTTTGTGTGCATCCAGCACAGGTAAGAACCAGTAAGTGGATATAGAGATTGAGTTGTGGCTACTTTCCAAGATTTGATTTAAAGGTGGCTGAAATAGTACCTCACTTTCGTCTTTTAACACACACATTCGACGCCCAATGTCATCTATGGGAAGCTTGGAACTAATATCTCGAAACAAAGTGAGGGCGTCATTCAGGGTCACTTTATTATATTTTCTTCGGGATAACTGTAAAAGTGGAGAGGGCATTGCTCGGAGTCTCCTTGCGTGATCGTATCAGAAATTATGAGATCCACAGGAGAACTAAGGTCACAGACATAGCCCATAGGAGCAGGCTATGGGCAGAGCACATAGCGAGGAGAACAGCCGGCCGTTGGGGCGGAAAGGTCCTCAAGTGGAGGCCACGTACAGGAAGTCGCAGCCATGGCAGGCACCCCACAAGGTAAACCGACGATCTGATGAAGGTCGTGGGAATCCATTGGATGCGGGCGGCACAGGACCGATCTGTGTGGAGGACGTTGGTTTAGTCCTATGTCCAGCAGTGGACGTCTATTAGCTGAAATGATGATGATGATGAACTGTAGAAATCCGAACCTTAGACCATTGTTACCGTTAATGGACAACATTTCAAAATTGCTAAGCTCTGAAACAAAAAATACCAATTCTTTATTTACTTTTCCGCTGCTCGAATATATATTTATTCATTTTTTGTATTGCTTATTTACTGAGAAAAAAATTAAAAACTAAAAAACGTAAGATGACGTCATCGGACGGCAGAATGTAAAATATTTCTTTGCTTAGCACATTATAGTTTTAAATTTACGAAATGCCAAACCCATGACATGCAACTGTCAAAAAAAAGACAACTTGTCAACGTTGAATGAATGAATGACGTTGACAATGTTGACACTAGTATTATTAACCTTTGACAGTAGTACCTTTTTTTATTAAAACAATGATAAGCAAAGGAATATCGCTGAATTCAGCCGTCCGATGACGTCATTTGGCGCTTACGTCTATTTAGAATATAAAGAATTTCAATAATTATTTTATGCATGAAAATGGACAAATTTTGAAAAAAGAAAAAATATGGGTGTGTTCATTTTATGTCTATTTTCATATAAAAAAACAATATGGACATGTTAAAAATATGAAATGTTGTACCAACCAACTTTTTGAACTAGCTGAAATGTCCCCAGGTGGCCCCGGCAGCGGCAAGGTGACCCATTGCGACAACTTGATGCAGGAGCGGCGGGGAGTGGTCCATATCAACATGACCGACCTCCTCCAGCAGTACGCCATCGGGAACGGTACATCGAATAAGACAGACACTGGTTTGCACATGTCAATAGTTACCACACCAGTTAACTTTACTTCACTGGAGCTGCCCACTTTCGTTTTGGTGTTTTTGCACTTAAAAATTCTTTGACTGTCCTTAGGTAGCTTTTTTATTTCTCTCTCATTTAAGCGTCTTCAGGTAGCATGGCATCACTAACCTGCTGACTGCTGTCGTCTCTCGCATGACTGATGTCGTGAATCTCGCAGCCATCTGGTTAAATTAGCTATCCAATAAGACACCTAGAGCGTTAGTTAAACGCCGGCATCTAATAGGATGCCTAGACCGATAGTTGTTTGAGCTAAAATCACTCAAAGTTTAACAGCTTCGCGTATTGAAAGCTAGCTCATTCGAAATGACTGATGAAAACACAGTCAACTGCAGCGTTGTAATCAAAACAAATATGGCGTCTACAGTGATAACAGCTGTGAATGTTATGGTTCGATTTTCTCGTTTTTTTTGTGTTCAATTATAAGTAAAATCAAAGTGTAATTGCCACAATAGGTAGTCTATAAACATGAAAGTGCCTAAATAATAGTACTGCAGGTTTTTACAAAAAGTTTGAGTCGAGTGATATTATTTCAAACAACTATCGGCCTAGGTATCCAATTGAAAGATGGAGGCGCAACAAACGTTCAGCCATCTGTTAACGACATGGAGAGTTGTTCTTCAGCCATTTGATTGAATGCCTTCGTATAACGAACGCTCAAGGCGTCCGATGGCTGCGACATATACATATAGGTAAACATTGTGCTTCCGAATGCGCTAGTAATTCGATGATTTTTTGTAGGTGCGTGCTTCCACCGTGAACTCAAATGCAAAATCTAAACTTTACCAGTCTTAGACTTGCACCGTTCTTTATTCCTAGTTTTAGTCTTGCTTTTGCGCACTCAGTATTTTCCTTGGTCCTGCAATAAGCATGATTCTCTTTTTAAACACAAATTAATTTCTATCTATATTGTTTAGTCACAATAGGATGGTTGGTTAGTCTTTTGTTTTCTTGTAACGTATTTTTTGTACACACGTACCTATCTTCATTATCATATTTATGATGTAACTACGCCACCTTATTGTAAATCTCAATCTAAAGTTATTATCGTACTAGAGCTCATGTCATCCGGTTCTAAATTTGTTTTAATTTTGTTCCGGGACTATCCTTAGTTCGCGATTTGAATTCTAGGGGGGCGGTGACATCACAAAATAAATTGACACAGAAAGTCGACTCTGGCTGACTTTGACATCGAAGAATACGTGGACCTAAGCGCTAGGCAGTATTCTGTATCGTGTCATCAGCACACGTTTCGTATTAGTCTGTCTCTGTCTAATGCCGAACTTCGCCGAAATGTATGCGCGCGATAGGTACTTATAAAAAAGAAAAGTATTAAATGTTTATATTTGACGACCCATTTGGAACAGTATTAGTTCAATTCAATTCAATTCAAATAATTTATTTCAGATATTACTTCCATATTATGTCAGTATGACAATAACTTATGGAACTATTGTTATTTGATATAGGCACATAATAAAATAAAATAAATTTTCTTAATGAACGCTGCCTCTGGTTCAAAGGTTGCAGGTTCGATCCCCGTACAGAACAAACATTTGTGTGAGTAAACATGTCTGTTTGTATTAGTCTGAGTGTTTTCTATGTATTATAAGTATGTATTTACAAAAGGAAAGTATTTACTACCTGTGCGGATAAAGAATGGGATCAGAAATGGCGGCGCATCTATTCACCTCTCGCTCGCACACTATTTGCGTCTACAGGTTGTAATGTATATATTTATAATTTCGCTGTTGGTTCTGATATCCGTAACACAGGTGCTTGAGCTACCTATCTCGGAGTCAGGTCAATATATGTTATGTTGTGAATTATTTATTTACTTATAGGCAGCCGGTTTTCTGGCTCGCAGGAGCTGGATACAAACAGCTAAAAATCGATCAGAGTGGCAAACATTTAGAGGAACCTATGTCCGGCAGTGGACTAACATGCTGATTACGATAATGATGTTGAATTCTTCTTTCTTTCTTCTTCTTATCAGTCAGTAATGATGACCTTTCATCACTTTCGGGTGAAATCTTCATAGTAAGCGTGAGTAAGCAGAATTCTGTTCCATTTGGCCGTGCTTTCATCACAGTAAGTGTTTTATTAATAACCATTTTCCTAATATTCTTTCCAAAATCACCAACATTTTTTAAGCGCACACAGCTTCACAGTTCACAGTGGAATACATTCCATCACGGACTTTAAAAAAATTAGCAATTCCTATTTCTGATTCCTTCAAACGAAGCGTGAAGAAGCATCTCGCGGGCCAGTATGGCAGTCCCAACGGAGGTGATACCTGACGTCGCTTCCATTGTAATTGCAACGTGGGCTCTTCTCTTGCTTACCATCAGGCTGAGGAGAGCCAATATAAGTACTGTGTCACTCTAAAAAAAAGCGCATCGCCGCCATATTGTGGTAGATGACAGCTAACTTTTTCTAGCGCTAATGTAGGTGTTAACGTTTAGGCCAGCACCAAAGAGGTTACAATCACTTCGTGAAAATTACCCGATGTCAGCATATTTTTTAAAAATAAGGCGCATAATATTGCCCTCACGAAAATGATAAGTAAAGTATTATTACCCGCCTATTTCAATTCGAGTTAAAGCGTTTCGTGTCGGAATGCCGGCCACAGATAATGTCGCGTAAGTGGCCGCTCGTCGATTATTCAGTCGGTTCGTGAGCTTGAACCCTGAAGCCCAATGGTAAACAGTGCCATTATGAGGTTTTCTAGCTGCCACAGTATTACTGCAGTTTAAGTAATATATTAAATAAGGCCACCGCGAGTTTTTGGACTAGGGTTGTTAGTTTTGAGTCGGGCAGGTTACTTACATACGACACGATTAATTGCGCGCGATCACAGTCATGTTGCTTCGGCATGAATGGGCCGATCGATTGGTCTCCGGTACCCTCACTCACAAGCGAAACATAGCAGAGATCCAAATAGTTGGGTTCCCCTGTCTGTCAAAGGGTTGTGGAAGTTATACGGCAATCGCTTCAATGTAAAACCAGAATTCCAAATAATGGATCACGATTCTGTGAACACGGTCCAATCACATAGATTACAATATATAATAAATATTTGACAATATCACATACATTGATCTAACGGATATCAGAATCAACAGTGGGCTTTCAAATATAACCATATAATATATTTTTTTGTAAATACATACATATAATACATAGAAAACACCCAGACCAATACAAACAGACGTGTTCATGCACACAAATGTTTATACTGTGCGGGGATCGAACCCGCAACCCTTGTACCAGAGGCAGCGTTCACTACCACTGTTCCAAACGGGTCGTCCAATATGCCCTTCAATGGTCCAATATGCCCTTTTCCGTCAGAGAACTACACGCGCCGGACAACGCTGTCACTGGTTCACAGTGGGAAACATTCCATCACGGACTAAAAATTGGGCAGTTCCAATGTCTGCCGCACCATCAAAAAATGGAACTCGTTGCCGGTGCATGTATTTCCTCCTTCCTACAATATGGATTCCTTCATACGAAGGGTGAAGAAGCATCTCGCGGGCCAGTATGGCAGTCCCAACGGTGGTGATGCTAGGACATCGCGTCCGTTGTAATTGCAACGTGGGTTCTTCTCTTGCTTGCCACCAGGCTGTGGAGAGCCAATATACTGTGTCACTATAAAATATATATATAGAGGCACCCGGGCTCCGAAGCGACAGCTCTAGACGCAATTGGGTATACCTTATTAAACTTTGGGGGTATATCGCAATAGCTTGATGATGATGATTCGAAAATTTATAAGAATTATAGACAGAAATAAAACAAATGTGCGTAATGTAATGGATGTTGATGGTCGAATTAATGGGTTGTAAGCTGTAGTAAGTCGCAATTAAGGCGGGCAATTCGAATACCATGACAAACATTTTTATTGATGTAAAGTAAATTGAAAGAGGTATTTGTTTTTGTTTAAATGTTTGCTTGCTGTGATTGTTTGTGAAGTGTTGTACTTATGTGTTGAACTTTGGTAGGTGAAAAATACATTTTCACTGATTTTATTTACCACTGCACCTGGCACTATTTATTTTACAGATTTGTGGGAAATGTGAGTTTTTTACATTTATCGGATGACAAGACGGCACACCTGATGGTAAATGATCTCTGACGATCATGGACATCATCATAATCATAATCTTTATTGCGTTATGTGGTACAAGTTGATCTTAAATTAAATATATCCGCACATATACCCTGTAAGGGCACAGCATAGTAAATAACAAAAAATTACATATTAGTTTAAAGATTACATCATTAAAATAAAATAACTTACTTTAATTTACAATTAATTAGGAAAAATATACTATAATAATATGGTTATTAATTTAACAAAAACAATCAAAATTAATAGGAACTAAGACATGTCAAGGATAAAATTAAAATTTGTCATCAAAATATTCTTTCATCGTATAATATGTTTTGTCCATTAAACACGACTTAAGATCATTTACGAACTTTATGCCTTGGAGGGTCTTTAAATGATTTAGCATGTGGTTGTCAACTTTTACAGCCACACAGTATGCTCTCCTTTTACACAATTCAAGACGCGTTGAAGGCACGACAATGTTATTTGCGCGGCGCGAGATGTAGCGGCTAGGCACATCACTATCGAACTTGGGAAATATAATATCGAACTTGGGAAATATAATATCGAACTTGGGAAATATAATATCGAACTTGGGAAATATAATATCGAACTTGGGAAATATAATATCGAACTTGGGAAATATAATATCGAACTTGGGAAATATAATATCGAACTTGGGAAATATAATATCGAACTTGGGAAATATAATATCGAACTTGGGAAATATAATATCGAACTTGGGAAATATAATATCGAACTTGGGAAATATAATATCGAACTTGGGAAATATAATATCGAACTTGGGAAATATAATATCGAACTTGGGAAATATAATATCGAACTTGGGAAATATAATATCGAACTTGGGAAATATAATATCGAACTTGGGAAATATAATATCGAACTTGGGAAATATAATATCGAACTTGGGAAATATAATATCGAACTTGGGAAATATAATATCGAACTTGGGAAATATAATATCGAACTTGGGAAATATAATATCGAACTTGGGAAATCGAACTTGGGAAATATAATATCGAACTTGGGAAATAGAGATCTACATGACTGTACTAATTCTAAGACAGCGTTTTTGCAATATAAGTACAGCATCTATATCTGTACGCTTACCCCAGAGCATCCCAGGTATCGCAGATACATTTCCGGAAGGATTAAGTTTATTTCTTGAAAGATCACCGGGGATCGCCGGTTAGGGAAAACCACAGTTGGTGTTGCATCGTGGGCAGCTTACAATCAGATTTCTAAAAACTGTTTTATTTTTAAAATCAGTTCGGTTATTTTTACTAGTTCTGGTTAGTTCATTGGCACGCATGGCATCCCTTATGACCTCAAGCCACACCCTTTTGGGCCTGCTCCTTCTGCCGGGACCCTGCAAGGACCTGACCTTACCATCGTGCGTAGGCGACTCTCCTGCAGTCTGTCTGCTATGTCACGGAAATGAAGGCGTGTTTTACTCGGTTTAATATTTACGATGATTAGCTATAAAACAAATAGCATGATGGAAGTAATTATTTTTGAAAGCTAACGTTCATCGGACTGAATGACGAGGCTAATTATCGAGTTAATTATTATAATGTGTTATGACATTGCCGTGTGTGAAGAAAGGTTTATGCAAATCTATTCGACATCGGTGTCCATGAAAACACACTTCGTATCCAATGCCAAGGTATTTTTTGTTTTATAAATGAACAGTGTTTATGGCGCTAAATGAAACAAAGTGAGAGCAACAATCTTAAAATCATTCCTTCTTCTTCTTCATCATCTTTGCGTTTAATTCCCGATTGCATGAGCCAAGGGACGCTTAGACCATGATTCAGGATTTGGGGTGTCTGGTAATGACAATGAAGCGACTGCCGCCTAACCTTCACCCTGTTAAAGGGTTGCCTTTTAACAGGGTAACCAGATCAACTAAAACATAGATACAAGCTCCAGTAACTGTCCGAAACGTGCAGGCTTCCTCACGATGTTTTCCCTCACCGCCGAGCTAGCGGTAGAAATATGCACATAGATTTGAAAAATCTAGAGGTGTATGCTCGGATTCGAACCACGTCCCCATTGAAGATGCGGTCTTATTTACTGAGCTATCGTCGCTCAATCCATCGCAACATCATTCCTTACCTCTTGTAACAGGCCTCCTGGCATTACGGCTTACGAGGCGTAAGTTTACGAAAACTTGCAAATAAAAATTATATCCTTTTTTTTATGTATTTCATTGATTTTTATTATATTATAGTACATGAATGGGAATTTAATAAATAATAATAATAATAATTCTCACAACATCTCATACGTTGACCTGATTCCGTACAAAGTAGCTTAAGCACTTGTGTTACAGATATCAGACAACAGAGGAACACAAATATATACTTAAATACATATATTACACCCAGACACCGAACAAACACAAGTGTTCATCGCACTAATGTTTGTCCAGGGTGGGGATCGAACCCACGACCTTTGGCGTAAGAGGCAGGGTCACTACCAATTGCGCCATCCGGTCAGTCAAATTAATTATAGTACATGTAGTTAAGTTGAAGTTGAACGCCCTGTTGGTCTAGTGGTTTAAGTACCGGGCAGTGATCTCGGGGTCCTGGGTTCGATTCCCGGGTTGAGCGAAAAGTATGTTGCCAATTTTTCGAACATAGCTCGGGTTTGTGATCATGAATCCGCATTTGGTAAGCGTGGTGATTAAGCCTAATCCCATCATAGTAGCGATAACTTGAATTCTATGATGATGGCCTTTGCCCTGCAGTGGAACAGTTTATAGGCTGATACTAGATTCTACACACGATTCTTGATACCTAACATTCGATCGAAAGGACTTTGAACTGACCGTTTTCCGGCGGTAGCTGTATTATACGAAGCAATTTTAAAAGGAATTATAAATGTAGAATTGACATATAGAATTTCGCGTTATCGGTCAAGGTGCTGTCTAGGAATAGAAATATGGCGCCCAACGTGGGGCTATTAAGAGTTTTGGCGCCCAACGTATTAGTATTTTTAATAGTATTTTTAAACGTATTCTTTGATTTTTTTAGCAGTAGAGTTACTTGCGTGAACTAATAATAATTTATTCCTTACATAAATGCATAATATTAGTAGTATAGATAGCAGATATTACTTATCCGACGCCCTGTTGGTCTAATGGTTTAAGTACCGGACCATGATCTCGAGGACCTGAGTTCGATTCCCGGGTCGAGCAAAGGTATGATTCGAAATTTTCGAACATAGCTTGGGTTTGCGATCACCAATCCGCATTTGGCAAGCGTGTTGATTAAGCCTAATCCCATAATAGTAGCGATGACTTGATTTCTATGATGGAGGCCTTAGCCCTTCAGTGGGACAGTAAGTATGCTGATACTGCTCCCCAAATCAAGAATCATGATACAAGCGTAAGGACTCCAGAGCGAAAGCTTTGGACGCATCTGGGAATTATACGCTAAAATGAGGAGGAACAGATATGAATTAATGTACATAATAAGCAAAATTAATTTCGTTATTTTGAGCAGAATATAAATGTAACAAATACATATCAAATGGTAAATTATAGCATGTACTAACTAGTATGTACTGCTTCATATAATTATCTATTGGCCTTAGTTTAGCTCAGGTCTGTGGGAAAAAGCACATGTCTCCGTCTCAAGGTTCAATTGTAATTACTAGCGATATTGAACCCTAACTCCTGCAGCTTAAGAGGTTCTGACCTTAGAACATTTTTATTTCGTTTCAGTTATTGTTTGTATAAACGGTTTAATATTTGAATAAGTCTCGAATATTCTCAAGACTTATGTCATGTTTATATGGTCTAGGCTGATACCTACTAAAATCTAGGATATTATATGTGTGTAGGTATATATGTACTTACCTATTTGTTTTGATTTAATTATTGAATAGCTCTATGACGCAGTTAGAGTGACCCTGTCATACGATCCAAGAGTAGTAGGTATATTTTTGTATATGATAGGTGGCAGACAAGGTGCCGGATCACCTGATGGTAAGCGATTGCCGCCGCCCATGGACACCCGCAATACCAGAGGAGTCGCAAGTCCGCTACCAACCTATAAAAACCCCTTTCCCCCGGATTGGGCCGCCGATACCCTCACTCAGGCAGCGAAACACTTTGATCTATGACTTTGATCGCTATTTGAATCCCCCTAGGGTTCTATAGGTAGAAGAATGTACTTTATTATTTAGAAAGCAATAAAAGTGTTTTTTTTTTCATTTATTGCACAAAAATAATAAGAAGAAGGCTTTACATTTAAATGTATATTACTTACGATTTGGCGATTCACACGATACAAATATGAGACTTATCCTTTACACATTTATAAAGAAAAGTGTTAAAAACCGAGTCACAGCGGATGATTCATCATAAAAAGACGGTATTCGTTTCGGCAATTTTATTTTCCAGCTAAAATAAATTCTCTACCCTGAACAAATTTTCGTGTGATGGACAGTTTTGTTCGTAAAGCATCTATTTAAGATATTATGGAGGCACTATTATGGAGGCACTTGTATTGAGTATTAATTAACATTTTAAAATTATAATCACATCAATCAAATCTTAAATACAGACAGCCACACATCGAGACACAAATCTGTGAATTATATATTAGTAATTTATTGTTACTGTTCAATTTTCCTATGGTAGAGCCACGTTTCGGCATGAACGGGCCGGCTAAACCGGAGTGATATCACGGCCTCACAGAAAACCAGCTAGAAGCAGAATCAGTACAGTGTTTCGCCGAGTGAGTGAGGGCAAGGGGGCAAGGCCAAATCGGGGGAAAGGGTTTAAAGGTTGGCAGCGCATTTGACTACACTGGTCTTGGTGTCCATGATAAAGATAAAAAAAATCTTTATTCAATTTTGGTCCATAACTGTAAAAAAGAAATAAAAAAAAAGTAAGACGACCCGCCTCGAACAGTGGTAGTGAACGCTGCCTTTGGTCCAAGGGTTGCGGGTTCGATCCCCGCACAGTACTAACATTTGTGTGCATGAACATGTCTGTTTGTATTGGTCTGGGTGTTTTCTATGTATTATAAGCATGCATTTACAAAAGAAAGGTATTCCATCGTCAGCCCATTTAAGTCCCCACTGCTGGGGCACGGGCCTCCCTCAATCACATGAGGGGTAATTGCCATACTCACCACGCTTGGCAGACGGATTGGCGAGGGTTTTGATATAAATGCAGAGATTTCCTTCTCTGGGTGCTGATGATCATGCCAGCAGCTTTACCTTAGTCGCCTTTTACGACACCTCGGTAAGAGGGAGGGTAGCCTATTCTACTCTGCCGGGTACCACACGGCCCAAGAAAGGTATTATATGTATATATTTGTAATTCCACTGTTGATTCTGATATCCGTAACACAGGTGCTTGAGCTACCTAACTCGGAGTCAGATCAATTTATGTGATGTTGTGAAATATTTTTTTTTTTTTTATTTATTTATTTAGTAATAAATGCTATCACTTGGATACCAGTATCCTACGACGATAATTTTTCTTCGTATGATACTGGTTACCAAACTCTGGTATCATTCACGGCCGAAGGGATGTATTAAGATCTATCGCTGGTTCGGAATGTCGATTTGTACTAAGAAGGCACCAGCAAGACACGACAGCTCATGGGCTTCAGCAATCGCTTACCATCAGGTGATCCGTCTCATCGTCTGCCACCAATCACATTAAAAAAATCGTCCCACGAACTCCTTCAATACTCAATATCTAATTTCTTATCTCACCAGACATGCAAGACTTCGGGACGCTCTCCAGCAAGACGGTGACGGAAGTCCTGATGCTGGAGATGAAGATGGCGCCCACCGCCAAGACGTATCTGGTATCCGGGTACCCTCGCTCCATGCGAGATGTGGCGGAGTATTCTGATAAGGTAAGTCAAAAAAGATTGCATGCCTCAAGTGGCAATGGGCAGGGCACATAGCGAGGAGAACAGACGGCCGTTGGGGTGGAAAGGTCCTCGAGTGGAGGCTGCGTACAGGAGCTTGAGGCCCGCCACAAGGTGGACCGACGATCTGGTGAAGGTTGCGGGAATTCATTGGATGCAGGCGGCACAGGCCGATCTGTGTGGAGCACATTGGGGAAGGCCTATGTGCAGCAGTGGACGTTTATTGCCTGAAATGATGATGATGAAGTCAAGAAGAGGAAGCAGGTTCCACTTGGCTTAAAGTGGCGTGCCTGACGTTGAGATCGTCTAAGCTTAAATGACGCGCCGAGAGCGCAGGTAGCTCAGTGGTTCGGATTGCGCTCACCATACGAAGAGTCGTGGTTTGAGTCCGGGCGTGCACCTCTGGATTTTTCAAATATATGTGAAATACGCACATATAGCGGCTCCACTAGCTCGGCTGTGAGGGAATTACGTGAGGAAACCTGCACGTTTCGGATAGTTACTGAAACGTGTAATCATGATTCAGTTGGTCTGGTTCCCCTGTTAAAGTACTCACCTAAAATTCTGCGAACTGTTCATCAATTTTTTAATCTTTCCTCCCCCACACCCCCTTTCCCTTCCGTTTACATCGTTAACAGACAACTGAAGCTTTTAATCGATCTCAGAGATACCCGAACAGACTGAACCCACAGTCAAGGACAAAGGGAAATATAGTAATTTATAAATTGTCACTCTACGCACTGACCAATCGATCCCTCACACGGCGCTGGTGGTTGGTTGGTGGTTATAATGCTGTCAGGTTGGACAAAAATAGTTTTGACACGATATTTATTATGTGATACAACATTGTGTACTCACATATTTTGCTCGACGTTTCGGCGACGTTACAGCAGCAGTGGTCACCAGCGAACCACGTCCGCGCCGCTGCACGAGCAAAAATCGCATTATATTTATTTACTTTTTTTAGTATATTTTATGTATCAACATATCACCATCATCAGCCCATTTAAGTCCCCACTGCTGGGGCACGGGCCTCCCTCAATCACATGAGGGGTAATTGCCATACTCACCACGCTTGGCAGACGGGTTGGCGAGGGTTTTGATATAAATGCAGAGTTTTCCTTCTCTGGGTGCTGATGATCATGCCAGCAGCTTTACCTTAGTCGCCTTTTACGACACCTTGGTAAGAGTGAGGGTGGCCTATTCTACTCTGCCGGGGACCACACGGCGAAATATACATATATGTATTAACATGTAATTTATTACATAAGTACTTACAAATAGTCTTAAATCATTCAAATGTATGACGATTTGTAAGTGCTGTGTACAAGCCTATGCAAATAAAGAATTATTTGACTTTGACTTTGAAAATATGTGAGTACACAATATTGTATCACATAATAAATATCGTGTTAATTCAAATTATAGTTATAATGTATCGCAAAAATCTAAAAAACTAAAAATGGTTTTGGTTATTGAAATCATGATGTAATTGACGTTAATAAAAATTCGGAAACAAGTTGCCAGAAGGCTTCTCTGGCGTGGTCTCGGTTTGCCACAAAGTGCCTAATCCTATATCCATCCCTTCTTTTTTATGTAATAGGTAGCAGACAAGCAGACGGATAACCTGATGGGGAAGCGATTGCTTCCCCTGGACACCCGCGACACCAGTGGAGTCACAAGTGCGCTGCCAATCTTTAAAACGGATAAAGCCTCTACCCTCACTCACGTAGCGAAACACAACACAGTGCTGCCACAGGCCGCGGTATCACTCCGGTCGAGACGGCCCATCCTTGCCGAAGCGTGGCTATCCCACGGTAAGAGGGCCTTCATCTATCTCAATCCGTCGCTCCGTTTTGCCGTGAAAGACGGACAAATAGACAGACGTACACACTTTCACATTATAATAATAGTCCTCCAACCGACTTTGGCTAAGGCGGCCAATTCTCAACGATCACCGACTTAAGCAGGATATATTATAGTGCTCAAGTGTGTGTGCCAAACCAAGTGCACTCTCTATTCCCTTGCCTACATAATCCTATGGGACACCAGTGTGACACGACCAGGATCGGGGGCAGGACCAACGGCTTAACGTGCTATCCGAGGTACGGGGGTACAAGACCGCCAACTTCCAGACTCCGGGCTGACACTAAGAAACTCTTAACAGAAAAACAGTTACTCAGGTACAAATTTTGGTCCGACCCGCATAAATAATATTATCGGATTCAAAGGAGAGCAACTCGAATCGTCGACTGCCAAGATATCTCTAATAGGCTAGACTCCTTAGCACTGCGTAGAGATGTAGTCTCGCTATGTATACTCTACCGCCTATACTATGGAGAATGCTCTGAGGAATTGTTCGGACTGATCCCTGCCGCATCATTTCGCCATCGTTCCACTCTCAGTCTTCAACTGTGCGTTTCTCAAGAAACTTTCTGCCTCGTACGACAAAACTATGGAATGAACTATCGCCTGCGGTATTTCCGGACAGATACGACCTGCAAACCTTCAAGAAAAGAGCGTATTCCTTTTTAAAAGGTCGGCAGCACACTTGTGACTCCTCTGGTGTTGCAGGTGTTCATGGGCGGCGGTAATCGCTTACCATCATCTTACCAATGCATGCTTCATTCACCATGGTCAACTTATGATTGGTTGGACTTAGGCCCCCTTATTACAAAACCCGATTTAAGTATAGTTCCGGAAGAAAAGCCGTTCCAGTCCCTTTTAACATTGCGTGGTGGAATGGGATGGCATGAGCTTTAGTACGGAAATAACTTTGCCCGCCCTGCTAAGTCTAAGGGTTTACTATCTTCCTATCGTCCTATGTATCTTGAAAAAAATATTTAACAAAACTTGTGTTAATTATCTAAAAAGGCGGATGTCTGGCTTTAAGTCAAGCGATTTTTGGACTCGTATCAAATTGTTTTGGACCTTTGTTATAAAAAGGTAAATGATATAAAGTGTACAATCATTTATACAAAACTTTTTGTTAAAATTAATGGACAAATTACTGTGAAAAACATTCGATGTGGAAAAAAAGTTAATTATTTGGTACATTGTGTCTTTCGCCTTGACTGTAAAGAAACTACAATTTTCTATAGTATAGGTATTTATGCATTTTCGTAGTATTTTTACTGTTAAGGTTACGTATTGAACAAAAATACATTTAGTTTGGCAGTATAATACATTATCATACAATGCTGTAACTATAGAATTCCTAGTTTCCAATTTTGGATATCTTTGTATGCCTGGAAAAACATACACTTCCGTAACTCTTTTGTAACACCTTTAGCATGTTCAATATTAGTATGTGAGTTTATTAGTTACAAGCGACCAAAAATAATTATATTTCCTTTTTATAATATCTTATATATCTTTCATCATCATTTTAGCCAATTGACGTCCACTGTTGGACATAGTATTAGGCCTCCCCTAATGTTCTAATCACAGATCGGTCCTGAGTCGCCCGCATCCAATGGATTCTCGCAACCTTCGCCAGATCGTCGGTCCACCTTGTGGGAGGCCTGCCACGGCTGTGACATCCTGTACGTGGCCTCCACGCGAGGATCTTTCCGCCCTAACAGCAGTCTGTTCTCCTCGCTATGTGCCCTGTTCATTCCCACTTGAGCCATGCAATCCTTTGGGCTCACTGTGAACTTAGTTCTTCTGCGGATCTCATCATTTCTGATACGATCACGCAAGGAGACTTCGGAGTCTCCTATGCTTGGGCATAGCCTTCTCCATTGCTCTCTGGGTTACTTTGAGCCTCCTTAATCGACATATAAGCGGCCACGTTTCGGTTCCGTATGTCATCACTGGCGACACACACGTATTAAAGACTTTCGTCTTGAGTCCCTGCGGTAATTTTCAGCCCCTCAACCGTAGTGTCTACTATTGATAAAGAGGTAAATTAGAAGACTTTGAGTTTTTCTGTTAAGAAATTCTCAGTGTCAGCCCGGAGTCTGGAAGTTTGCGGTCTTGGGTGGGACCGTGCTTCGGAGAGCAAGTTAAGCCGGTGGTCCCCGTTACCTCTCCGGTCGTGTCACACTGGAGTCCCATCGGATTATGAGGACAAGGGAATAGAGTGAGAACTTGTGTTTGCGCATACACTTGAGCACAATGATATATCCTGCGTACGTGGCTGATCGTTGAGATTGGCCGCCGTAGCCGGTTGGAGGATATTATTATTATTATATAAGTAGGTACTACATATGTAGCTTTGAAATTACCTCTGACCTCCGACTTCTAATGACTGCAACTCGTGGACTTTATATAGTCACCGATTATGCAAGACCATTACTCTTCGTTGGTGCCACTTCGCTTCCGGAAGCTTTATCTGGCCATCGAAACCCTGTGTTTAAATTAATTCAACTTATATTATTCTTAACCTTCAAATTCCGTTAGGTAACAATGCACTTTTAATGCAAGATTATGCAGTCATTTTTTATGGGATAGGTGGCAGAGGAGCAGACAGATCACCTGATGGTAAGCGATTGCCGCCGCCCAGTCGCCCGGGACACCAGTAAAGTCACTTTAAGCCTCCTTTTCGGCCGAATTTCGCCTCCGGTTCCCTCACTCACGCAGCGAAACACCGCACAGTGCTGCTTCACGCCGGTTTTCTGTAAGGCCGTGGTATCCTTCCGGTCGAGCCAGCCCATTCATGCCGAAGCGTGGCTTTCCCACTGTCAGTCATTATAAAAAAAAACCGGCCAAGTGCGAGTCGGGCTCGCGCACAAAGGGTTCCGTAGCAGCAAAGTCCAAAATTACAGTTAAATCAACCTATCTCAAAAACTATAAGAGATACTTTGATCAAACCAAAAATCGTTGAAAGAGTTAATTAGCATGCATCACCTCTATTTTTTTTAGAATTTTATACCCCGTAGTTATAAAAATAGAGGGGGGGGGACATACTTTTTACGACTTTGAGAGCTGATATCTCAAAAACCGTTCACTTTAAGAAAAATGTTTTTTAGAAAACTTTATATCATTTTAAAAGACCTTTCCATTGATACCCCACACGGGTATGTACATCGAAAAAAAAAATTTCATCCCTCAGTTACATGTATGGGGGGCCCCACCCCCAATTCTTTTTTTTACTATTTAGTGTCATATTTTTGTAGCGGTTCATACAACACATATTCCCATCAAATTTCATCACTGTAGTACTTATAGTTTCCGAGTAAATCGGCTGTGACAGACGGACAGACGGACAGACGGACATGACGAAACTATAAGGGTTCCGTTTTTGCCATTTTGGCTACGGAACCCTAAAAAATGGCCTGTGAATCTCCCAATTAACAAAGTTTGTGTTGTCTAAATGTGTATGTCAGTGTACGTTCTGTTTGATTTAGGTGATGTTTAATAATAACCCAAACTCAATCATCTGAAGAGAACCAACTCATTTCTCAACAAATTTTCTAAGGAACGTGTCTCTTTAATCACTTGACATTGGCAGAGTTGTCTCGTAAGAGCAACAGCAAGCCATAAAAAAAAAAAAAATGGTTTACATCCTTATGTGGTAGAACTACCTTCTCCTTATCCATTCCTTCGCTTCCATATTTATATTGCAGAAAGCTAAGGAATGGAACTCCCTGTCGAGGTCTATTTTTCCTGACCACTATAATCTGGACATCCTTAAGGCAAGAGAAGGAACAAACAGGCAGCTTATAGGCAAACGAGACTTCATCGTCGCATGCCATAAGGCGTGATTTAAATAAAGCGTTAGATAAATAATAAATAAATAAATATTTCACAACATCACATACATTGATCTGACTCCGAGATAGGTAGCTCAAGCACCTGTGTTACGGATATCAGAATCAACAGTGGGATTACAAATATATACATATAATACTTTTCTTTTGTAAATACATACTTATAATACATAGCAAACGCCCAGACCAATACAAACAAACATGGTCATGCACACAAATGTTTGTACTGTGTGGGGATCGAACCCGCAACCCTTGTATCAGAGGCAGCGTTCACTACCACTGTTCCAATTGGGTCGTTAGATAGATAATACACTTTATTGCACAAAGTTTACAGATCTTAGTCTCTAGTATTATACTAGTACAATTTGAGCGGTCTTATCTCTAATAGCGATCTCTTCTAGACAACCTCGGGGTAGAGGAAAAATATAGTGAATTGGAAAAGTGCAAGTTAGAAAAGAAATATAATATATATATTATATTATAATATAAATATTATATTAAATAATAACAATATATACTAATACATAATATGAACTCCCTATCAGGGCGTCAGGTCAGGCAGGTGGAGCAAAAATCATGTTTCGAATTTCGAAACATATATATACATATCGAATTCAGGACCTCCTTTTTTTTGAAGTCGGTTAAAAATAGCTCGGGTTTGTGATCACTAATTCGCATTTGGCTAGCGTGGTGATTAAGCCCAATCCCATCATAGTAGCGATGATTTGAATTCTATGATGGAGGCCTTTGCCCTGTAGTGAAACATTATAAAGGCTGTATAAGTACTTTTACATAATAGTAAATTACAAAACAAATAAACAAAAATACATTCAAACCAGCAGTTTATTGGATCGATAGACACGTAACGGAATAGGAGACAATTAAAAAAAGCCACACAGGTTTAGATAGCCTATAGTACATTCTTTTGAACCATACATGTAGTGAGAACTCTGTAAATGAGCAAAAATAAACGATTTTTCTTTCTTTCTTTCTTTATAGTTTAACAAAAATATCTGAATTAATTTTCCCTCTAAAAACATAACGTAAAGTTTTAATCCGGTTTACAACCCGTTAGCTAGAAGGAATTCACATGATTGTCCACATCAATTATGTTATGTGTCACGAAAGGTCGATTTGCCATGATACCCGCCCATGGTCGCGTGGCGTCTCTGTGCGTGGCGTCCACAACTCCGACGAGGGTTGCCAGAGCTCTATTTGTCAAGACAATAAAGCAAGTTGAATATTGAGCTATGGAAGCTGAGTAAAAACAGCCGAGTGGCTTAACATTATCGGGATGTTCGATTCAAATCAGAACCCCAATTCTCGGGTTTGTGACATTTCAAAAACATGGCGGATATCACTTGAAAATCATACAAAAAAACTATGTTTTAGTGACATATGTCGTATGAAAAGAAATGTCACGAGCCCGAGCATTGAGCCCCTGGGCTGCAATTTTTTTCCTGTTGTAAAAGGCGGCTAAATTGACCTTCGTAGACCGTCAGCGTACCATTAGACCTAGCGGTCTGGGGAGTGACTTGCTCAGTATACGACTCCACGGGGGACGAAGTTACGACGTTACTATTGGGTGTCCTGATAGGTCGTAGATCAGAGAAGGGGTGCATTACACCAAGTGAGGGTAAAGCGGAGAGGATGGTATATGGGGTTGTTAAACTTTAAAGAAACACGCATCTTTAAAGAAAGAAAAAGATAGACGCGAAATGCTAGATCTTCTCTTCTTGCATAGGTTGGTTAGTGGTGATCTAGATTGCCCGGGCCTTCTTTCACAACTACAGTTTCACATCCCTCTAAAACTGCCAAGAATGGGTAAACTCGTCCCATTTGCACCCAAGGGGTCTAAAAGCAATCTCGGCCATCACTCACTAATAAACAGATTTCAACGTCAATACAACGGATTGATGAAGAGGTCGGCAAGACTTGATGTTTTTTCATGTAGCAGTCACAAATTTAAGAGGACTATAATTGATTCGTTCAAGTTGTAGCTGTCTGGTGCAATTTGGCTATTTTTAAATTTTGTTATTTTTTATTTGTTATTTAATTTTCTCTATTTAGTCTGCTCACATTTGCATGTCGTGACAGCCTGTAAGAGAATCTGCACTTAGCCTTATTATAGTACTTAAGAAAATTCAATGTAATTAGTGTAAGATTTGTTGGTTGTCCTTAATAAATAAATAAATAATAAAACAAATAATTCATCCCTGGTGCGCAAAATGCGGAGCACTGTACGCAATCGTATACTGCTTATAATAGCTAGGAAATTCGACTGTATATGCGTGAATACTTGGTGTGGTTATACAACGGCCTGTGGGATGTTACTGCGGTGATGCATGGACCCACGCAAATGTACGGTCAGCATCAAAAGTGGCTTAACACTTTAGTACCTTGTCGAAGTATTTTTTTACGTACCCTTAGAAACTGAGTATAATAGGCAGAACAATGGACAACATTTCAAAATTGCTAAGCTCTGAAACAAAATATACCAATTCTTTATTTACTTTTCCGCTCGCTTTGCTCGAATATATATTTATTATTTTTTTATATTGCTTATTTACTGAGAAAAAAATTAAAAACTAAAAAACGTAAGATGACGTCATCGGACGGCAGAATGTAAAATATTTCTTTGCTTAGCACATTATAGTATTAAATTTACGAAATGCCAAACCCATCACATGCAACTGTCAAAAAAAAGACAACTTGTCAACGTTGAATGAATGAATGACGTTGACAATGTTGACACTAGTATTATTTACCTTTGACAGTAGTACCTTTTTTTTTATTAAAACAATGATAATCAAAGGAATAACGCTGTATTCAGCCGTCCGATGACGTCATTTGGCGCTTACGTCTATTTAGAATGTAAAGAATTTCAATAATTATTTTATGCATGAAAATGGACAAATTTTGAAAAAAGAAAAAATATGGGTCTGTTAATTTTATGTCTATTTTCATATAAAAAAACAATATGGACATGTTAAAAATATGAAATGTTGTCCATTACCTACTTTGACACGGTACTAAAGTGTTAAGCTACTTTTAATGCTGACCGTACGTAAGACACAGTGTTTTTAGGAAAAATATAATATTTTTTTATGTGACAGGTGGCAGACGAGCAGACATATCATCTGATGGTAAGCGATTGCCGCCGCTCATGGACACCCGTGACACCAGTGGAGTCACAAGTGTGCTGCCAACGTTTAAATCCCCCTTTCCCCCGTGTTGGGCCTCCGGTACCCTCACTCGCATAGCAAAACAGCACGATGCTGCTTTACGCCGGTTTTCTGTGAGGCCGTGGTATTACTTCGGTCGAGCCGGCGCTGATGATAGCGATGGTAGCTCAGTGGATAAAAACGCGCCTTCCATGCGGGGGGTCGAGGTTCGAATCCGAGCCTGCACCACTAGATTTTTCGAACCCGCGACATTAGTGGAATCACAAGTTCGCTGCCAACTTTTAAATCCCCTTTCCCCCGGATTGGGCCCCCGGTACAAGGGTACCGGGGGCCCAATCTGGCAGCATCGTGCTGTTTTGCTATGCGAGTAAGGACTCGCATAGCAAAACAGCACGATGCTGCTTCACGCCGGTTTTCTGTGAGGCCGTGGTAATACTCCGCTCGAGCCGGCCCATTCAAGCCGAACCATGGCTCTCCCACGGTCTCGCGTTCTCGCGCACATAAATATTACGCGTACATTCATACGGTCTGTGTTAAATGTTAAAATACTAGCTTATATGGAAGTGCGGAGACTTCTAACACAGGCTCTTGCTTAAAAGAAGTCTCCAATCACAAATCATTGTATCCAAGTTTTTTGATGAATAAAAACTATTTTATTTAAACTATTTTATTTACATTGTTACGTCATGAGTTTAATGACTATATCAGGGAGCGTGGCAACCCTATGTAGCTTAGTGTCCAATCTATAACTCCAGCGCCATCAGCCAGTTTGCTAATGAAACGTACATTAAAGCCTGAGGCAGTATTTTCTTGTCCCGAAGGTTGTTAAGAGGAAGATATGGCCACTCTGTCTGGTCTCAATTATGTTAGTTAAGTTACATGATAGGGGGAACTTTTACAAGTGGACGGGCAACCACTGGGATTTTGTCCAGGGTTACATATTTGAACATATGATATAGCGATAGAAACGTGGCCGCTTACAGTGTGCCGATTAAGGAGGCTCAAAGTCACCCAGAGAGCAATGGAGAGGGCTATGCTCGGAGTCTCCCTGCGTGATCGTATCGGAAATGATGAGACCCGCATGAGAACTAAGGTTACAGACATAGCCCAAAGGATTGCATGCCTCAAGTGGCGATGGGTAGGGCACATAGGAAGTAGAACAGACGGCCGTTGGGGCGGAAAGGTCCTCGAGTGGAGGCCACGTACAGGAAGTCGCAGCCGTGGCAGGCCCCCCACAAGGTGGACCGACAATCTGGTGAAGATCGCGGGAACCATTGGATGCGGGCGACACGGGACCGATCTGTGTGGAGAACATTAGGGGAGGCCTATGTCCAGCAGTGGACATCTATTGGCTGAAATTATGATGATGATGATAGCGATAGTAACTCAGTGGATAAAAACGCGCCTTCCATGCGGGGGGTCGAGGTTCGAATCCGAGCCTGCACTACTGGATTTTTCGAATCTATGTGCATATTTCTACGATTAGGCGGTGAGGGAACATATGGTGAGGAAACCTGCACGTATCAGTTAGTTTTTGAAACGTGTAACCATGATTCGGTTAGTCTGATTCCCCTGTTAAAGGGTTTTGAAGGTGCGACGGCATACGCTTCATTGTAATTACCAGACTCCCTAAATCTTGAATCATGGTCCAAGCGTACTCCGGGATCCAGAGCGACGGCTTTGGACGCACTACCGGGAATTACACGCTAATATGAGATATTATTATTATGATATCTGCTAAGTCTCATTAATCTTTTCCCTGGTTTTGTCTCTTCTCTTTCGTACGTTTGAATAAATTCTTAGAATAAATAAAAAAAAATCTAAGGAATCAAAAAGCAGTGACTTCCATTAATGAGTAAAACAAGTGGTTTACAGACTTAAAAAATATTGGCACACTTAGTTACCTACGAGTAATTATGAGCGTCCTGTGAAAATTGTTACAAGTCGACTTGCATCGAATTTGATTTTCTTCTTGCTACTTCATCAAAAAAATCCTCTATTTTTCTGTCTGATCAGACATGCAAAAAAAAACAGACAGAATAATAGAAGATTTTTTTCGATATAAGTCGACTTGTTCTACCACTTTTCACAGGACGCACAGAATTATGTACGAGTCTGTGTTATGTATGACCCAAATACCTACATAGAAAGTAATCGATACTTATTATTTAAATGTTTACATTATTTAGGTAAACACTATTAAAATAAGCGTTGAAGACGTCTTTGACAATATGACACGTGCTTCATATCGATCACATGATGAAAAGTTTACAGTTTACAGTGCGACTACGATCAAAGCATGCAACTATAAACGCGCGCTTTTGAAGGAAGGTGCCATTTTGGAAAAAACGTCACAGAGTGTGAAAGAGATCCAACCGGCCCTGACGCAGATACTATACGGGTGCGGTAGAGAAAGAACGTCACTCGGTTACCCCAGCACTAGCGGCTTCGCGCAATTTTTCAAGTATGGCTTTCTATGAAAAGGCACAGTCTGTTTAGTGTGCATGTCTATGTATAGGTCAAAGCATTTCAGTAACATTAATAATTTTTTTTTAATCGGTAAACCACCGTAGTAACGCTATTGGTCTAGTGGTTTAAACACCGGCCCGGATCTCGGGGTCTTGGGTTCGATTCTCGGGTCGACCGAAAAGTATGTTTCGAATTTTTCGAACATATCTCGGGTTTGTGATCACCAATCCGCATTAGGCAAGCGTGGTGATTAAGCCTAATTCCTTCAAAGTAGCGATAACTTGATTTTTTTTAAATTTCCAATAAAGAGAGTAACTTATATATCCTACATAGCAATTAATTTCTATGATGGATGCCCTGCAGCGGGACAGTTTAAAGTATCAGGGAAGAGTCATGGCTGCGTAATATAAGGGAGTGGACTGGCATCGTATCTGTGGGACGGCTGTTTCGTCTCGTAATGAAGAGGATTTTGGAAAGCTGACGGCCAACCTTTAGAACTAAAGAGGCCCTCAATGGAGAAGAATAAGGGACAGTTTATAGGTTGATACTTTTTTACCACCGTAGTACCATTTTTTTTGGTAAATAGGCTAACGCTTGACCACAATCGCACCTGATGGAAAGCGACGATGAGGTCTAGGATGATACGCGTTTGCTTAAAAGATGCCATGGACTAATAATTAGTCCATGGCAGTTCTAACACCGTTACTGAGAGACACTTATACGAAAGCGCTACTTATGCCGAACGTGGTGTGAGAGAGTCATATACTGCCGAACTCATAATTCAAAGAACTCTTCGATATCCATGTCAGCTAGTACCAACCTTTTGAGTATTTAAATTAAGTAGGTCATCATCATCATCATCAGCCCATTTAAGTCCCCACTGCTGGATCACGGGCCTCCCTCAATCACATGAGGGGTAATTGCCATACTCACCACGCTTGGCAGACGGGTTGGCGAGGGTTTTGATATAAATGTAGAGTTTTCCTTCTCGGGTGCTGATGATCATGCCAGCAGCTTTACCTTAGTCGCCTTTTACGACACCTCGGTAAGAAAGAGGGTGGCCTATTCTACTCTGCCGGGGGCCACACGGCCAATTAAGTAGGTATAGGTACTTATTTATTTTGTGGTATAATCTATAATATTCATTAAGAGGTAAATTACAGACAGCGGCAACGCTTGTAGCTAATCCGAAAACACAAAACGCTTGCGCGATGTATTCGACACCTAGCGACATCTATTGGTGTAAAGTGAAACGAATGTCTAATGTCACTGGTGTCGCGGGTGGCCACGGGCGGCGGCAATCGCTTACTGTCAGGTGATCCGTCTGCTCGTCGGCCACCTAACACATAAAACAAAAAAAAAGTCTCGAAACAAAGTGAGGGTGGGCCGCTTCTAAGTTTATAAAGGACCCATTGATCTAAGCCTGAAGTTGAATCATAGACTATATAATCTTTCACCTTCAATTATCGAAGGAGTCTTTTCGTTTCATAACAGGTCATTGCTCTTTCATACATTCACAAGTCTTTCGTGATATGCGAAATCGTTTTGCAACGTCATCGCCGCGTCAGCTCTCGATTCTTATAACATCTGTTCGATGTACAGTCACGTGCGCTAATAAGTATACAACCTCATTCAAATATGAACTTTATGGCTCGGCCTTAAGAGTCGAGGTGTCGATTCTTATAACATCTGTTCGATGTACAGTCACGTGCGCTAATAAGTATACAACCTCATTCAAATATGAACTTTATGGCTCCGCCTTAAGAGTCGAGGTGTTTACATTTCATTGCAGGCGACCTGTACCTACGGCTGAATGGTTTTATAGAATTAGATATGAATCATCCGAGGTGTTCGCGGTATTCCTCGTTTATCCAGCCGGTACAATAATGTAACTAGATGAGGGGTATCAATGGAGTTCTTAAATGGGTGTTTTTAAGTAAACCTTTAACGCCCTCCAACCTTTATCGTATAGTTACACAAACAGTTTCTGATGCCTTTATGACTGCCGCGATGGCGTAGTGGGTAGGGGGTCGTACTTTAAAGCGACGGCTGCGCATGACAAGACATGTGTAGGAGAGCCACGCTTAGGCATGAATGGGCCGGCTTGACCGGAGTGATACCACTGCCTCACAGAAGACTGGCGTGAGGCAGCGCCGTGTGAGTGAGGTTACCGGAGGCCCAATGGGGGGGAAGGGGAAAAGGTTGGCAGCGCACTTGTGACTCCACTGGTGTTGCAGGTGTCCATGGGCGGCGGAATTGCTTACCATCAGGTGATCCGTCAGCTCGTCTGCCACCTCTCATATAAAAAAAAAGACTTCCCGGATGCGATCCCCAAGGTCGGGTCAAAAATGTGTACCTAAGTTTTCGGTAAGAAATTCTTACTGTCAGCTCAGAGTCTGGAAGTTGGTGGTATTGTATCCCCGTGCCTCAGAAAACACGTTAAACCGTGGGTCCTGCGCCCGATCCCCCTCCAGTTGTGTCACAATGTCGTCCTATCAGAATATGAGGTTAACGGATTTCAGAGTGCACTTGTGTTTGCGCACACACTTGAGCACTATAATATATCCGCGTGCGTGGTTGTTCATTGACATGAGCCGCCATATATAACCGCCGCAGGGCGGCGACAAATACTTAACATTAAGTGATCTGACTTGTCTTCCATCTCCTCCGTCTGACCTTCGCAACCCTTCAACAGGGGAACCAGATTCATCATCCACCACATATAAGTATATAGTCTAAAACAAAGTCGCTTTCGCTGTCAGTCCCTATCTTTAAAACTACGCGACGGATTATGATGCGATTCAAATGGAAGATTTATATGTAATAATAATATTTATTACACATGACTCAGTCGAGATTGGGTCTCATTGAATATAAATTAACACACAGCTCACACACTGCGCGCGAGCATACACACACTCTTGAGGATATTGATCCACTCACCGATGAGACTTCAACCCTGAATGAGGTAAGATGTGGGTGCAGATCGCGGGCCTTAGCGACCTCTGATGGGATGATGAAGGGTACAGGAATTAAATGAGGAAAGCATTTTTTAAAAAATCGTATTGTATAATATTGCATCCGTGCGAGGCCGGGACAGGTCGCTAGTCTCATTTAAAAAGAGGACATTACCTAATATCGCCCTTCAGAGTTGGTGCGCTCAAAGTTGGTGCGCTTCACTTGGCGCTTCGGCGAACACCTCATGATTTACGTCTGTTGGTAGATCGCGCGATTCGCCGTGTGTGCATGACGGGGTTTAATATAGTTACAAATATTTAGCTTCAGTCACGACATGGTTAGTGGCTACCTAGCACTTATGACGACATTGACGGAGCGCAATGTTTGTATGGACATCATCATCTACTATTTCTATAGTGGCTCAGTATAAGAACTCACCTTTACAAATATGGTGGATGAAAAATATGGTAGATAAAGAAATAAAGAACCCAAGTTGCGATTATGAGGATATAGTCAAAGACCTCCAATCGAGTCCTGCACTCTCGCATGACATATGCATTTACAATAGTGGATAAGTGTGTGCGCAGGCAGACAAATGTACACTCTTTATTCCCATCCACTCATATTTCAATGGGACACCTATGTGACATGCTTTCCGAAACACATGGGTAAACCACCAACATTAATATTCCGGGCTGACCATGAGAATTTTTTTGCAGAAAAACTTACGTACATAATTCGGCTTGACCTGGGACCCAAAGTGCAACTGTCGATTTAAAGTACGCACTACCCTGTATCTAACCACTGCGCCACCGAGGCAGTCAAATAGATTCTCACTTAATTCCATGTACCTACTTAGGTACCAACAGAAAAAACTGTTAACATTGAAAGTTCCAAACTCCTCACTTCATCCCATTCACAGATCCAGACAATAAGTGGCGTGGTGCTGGTCAGCTGGCGGCAGCGGGTCCTGGAGCGACAGATCGAGTACGGCGCTCGGCTCGGCCATGTTGTCCTGAGCCTGGCTCGGATGGAGCTGAACAACTTCTACCGGAACGTCATGCCCGTGGCGGACTACTTCGACCAGTCCAACATGCTGATCGCGGTGAGTGATGTCATAACAACCCCGTCATAGACTACGGCACGCTCGGCAACGTGGACCTGAACCTGGGTCGGATGGAGCTGAACAACTTCTACAGGAACGTCATGCCCGTGGCGGACTACTTCGACCAGTCCAACATGCTGATCGCGGTGAGTGACGTCATAACAACCCCGTCATAGATTACGGCACGCTCGGCAACGTGGACCTGAGCCTGGCTCGGATGGAGCTGAACAACTTCTACCGGAACGTCATGCCCGTGGCGGACTACTTCGACCAGTCCAACATGCTGATCGCGGTGAGTGACGTCACACCAACACTGTCATAGACTAAGGCACGCTCGGCCACGTGGACCTGAGCCTGGGTCGGATGGAGCTGAACAACTTCTACCGGAACGTCATGCCCGTGGCGGACTACTTCGACCAGTCCAACATGCTGATCGCGGTGAGTGACGTCACACCAACACTGTCATAGACTACGGCACGCTCGGCCACTATGTTCTGAGCCTGGGTCGGATGGAGCTGAACAACTTCTACCGGAACGTCATGCCCGTGGCGGACTACTTCGACCAGTCCAACATGCTGATCGCGGTGAGTGACGTCACACCAACACTGTCATAGACTAAGGCACGCTCGGCCACGTGGACCTGAGCCTGGGTCGGATGGAGCTGAACAACTTCTACCGGAACGTCATGCCCGTGGCGGACTACTTCGACCAGTCCAACATGCTGATCGCGGTGAGTGACGTCACACCAACACTGTCATAGACTACGGCACGCTCGGCCACTTTGTTCTGAGCCTGGGTCGGATGGAGCTGAACAACTTCTACCGGAACGTCATGCCCGTGGCGGACTACTTCGACCAGTCCAACATGCTGATCGCGGTGAGTGACGTCACACCAACACTGTCATACACTAAGGCACCCTCGGCCACGTGCTCCTGAGCCTGGGTCGGATGGAGCTGAACAACTTCTACAGGAACGTCATGCCCGTGGCGGACTACTTCGACCAGTCCAACATGCTGATCGCGGTGAGTGACGTCACACCAACACTGTCATACACTAAGGCACCCTCGGCCACGTGCTCCTGAGCCTGGGTCGGATGGAGCTGAACAACTTCTACCGGAACGTCATGCCTGTGGCGGACTACTTCGACCAGTCCAACATGCTGATCGCGGTGAGTGACGTCACACCAACACTGTCATAGGGTAGGTGCGACACGCTCGTGGTCCTGAGCCTTTTTTTTTTTGTTGACCCAGGAGAAATGCGTTACGCATACCAATCCGTCTGTAAACGGATGGGTTATGTCGGACTCTCCTCTGGCGACGGCTTCTCCTAACGAGAAGCCGGCAAGAGGCATACCGACTAAAACTCCTGGGACTCTCCCTCATCTGTCCATGGGTGGGCGAGTGACATGGGGCCAAAGCTCGGAGCCTTTCACCACGTCACCCCCCGGACAGGGACGCCCGCCTACACGGCGGGCACGGCGCTTCTCCCCCCGGGGTCGGGGGGAGGGATGGGGACAGCCGAGAGAGTCGTGCCGTCCCCACCAGGCGTAGGAGGAGGTCCGTGCAATGCCGGTGGTGGGGTTACAGCCCCACGCACCAGCGGACCTGCTCCTCGCAGGGGAAGGAGACGCAAGTATTGGCATCGTCTCCTCCCTCTACGTGCCTTGCGGATCGCGGGAGCGAGAGGGTCAGCCTCTCGCTCGCGCTCGCCGCCTCCTTCGCCTCCATCACATGCTCGCAATATGCGGCAAAGGCCTTCCAGGCATCCTCACTCGCTAATATAGCTCTCGCTATATTAGAGAGTGAGAGGTCCTGGCCGACCTTTGCCCCCAATGCGTGGCGAGCCTGTGCCCACGGCGCACACACCGCCAAGGTGTGCTGCGCCGTGTCCACAGGGTCGCCGCATGTGTGGCATGAAGGCGTCTCCTCCCTGCCGATTCTGTGCAGGTAATAACCGAAGCAGCCATGCCCGGTCATTACCTGCACCATCCGGAAGGAGACTACGCCGTGGTGACGCTCAAGCCACCGGTCCAAGACCGGGGCGAGCGCGTCGAGCGTTCTGCGGCCGTACGGAGTGAGGACGAGGTGCTCAGACCATCGCCTCTGGAGGCTCTTCCGAGCCTCCCTCCGTCGTGGTCCTGAGCCTGGCTCATCATATTTATATTTCACAACTACGCATACATTGATCTGACTCCGAGATAGGTAGCTCAAGCACCTGTGTTACAGATATCAGAACTAACAGCGGAATCACAAATATATCCTACATTTAATAAGTACTTTTCTTTTAGAATATGTAGTTATTTACGGGATTTCTACCATGTACCTTATTTGTGAGTTTGCTACTGTGCTGAAATATCGCAAACTCAAAAATAAGGTACAAGGTAAAAATCCCGTAAATAACGATTCTCATGTAAGTGACCATGAAAGTTTAAAACAATTTATACTTTTCTTTTTTTTGTAAATACATACTTATAATACATAGAAAACACCCAGACCAGACCAATACAGACAGACATGTTCATGCACACAAATGATCGGTTGGAGCTCAACCTCTACCAGATCAGTGTTTTATAAAGACCATTTTTCGGACACGACGTTTTTATCAAAGAAACAGATAGTTTATAATATGCAAGTGTTAGATTTTCAATCCCCATTATTCTTGCAAGTTTAGTTTTGGAGAAAATAAATATGGAATATCTAAATTTTTCGACCCGGATAAAACGAAAATAATAAATCACTCTTAAACGAAGCATAATAGACAAACACAATGTTAATAAGAAAGAAAGAAAATGTTTTTAATATTATCATACAAAAAAAATAAGATTTTAAAAATATATATCTAAAAACCAAGCGCGCTAAATAAATAGGGATTGCTAATCAAACACTTAAATGATAAAAACGAATAGTTTATTTGATAAAAACGTCGTGTCAGGAAAATACTCTTCTTAAAATAATGTGGCATGATGCCCGTGACGGACTTCTTCGATTAGTCCAACATGCTGATACAAAACATGTAGTAAATGACGTCACACTACTATTATTAAATCTATGCGCCACACCAACACTGTCATAGTATTGCTTGTCTGTCTACATTTGGAAGTAAAATTAACTATCATATTTGATAATACAATCAAATATGATAGTTAATTTAAAAAAAAAAAGTATCAACCCATAAACTGTCCCACTGCAGGGCAAAGGCCTCCATCATAGAAATCATTACTATAATGGGATTAGGCTTAATCACCACGCTTGCCAAATGCGGATTGGTGATCACAAACCCGAGCTATGTTCGAAAAATTCGAAACATACTTTTCGCTCGACCCGGGAATCTAACCCAGGACCCCGTGACCACGGCCCGGTACAACAACAGGGCGTATTGTGTTGAATGGATGGATTATACGATTATACCTACCTACAGCAGGGGTCACCAATTTCGCTCGAAATATTGTTTAAAAAAGGTCTCCAAAACATTTCTTAGAAAAAAAACTATAAAATGGTTTTTATAAAAAAAATGGTAACCCCCTTGACTATAGAACAAAAAACAATCAACAATCTATCTTTAAAAAAAGACTTAACTTTTTGTTATTAAAAAAAATGTTACTATTCATTGGCGGAATACTGGCTTGATAAATAGCTTTGGCTACTTTTTTTTTACCACATCGATGTTAGCTTTTTTTGATTTATGTATAATATTTTTTATTTTAATATGTAAGTTTAAGAATTTATTAGTGAACTTACGACTTAGGGACCTTCAAGAGAAGAGCGTACTCCTTTTTAAATAGGCCGGCAACACATTAGCGATCTCTCTGATTTCGCGGATATTCATGGACGGCGATGATTACGTTCCATCAGGTGACCCGCTTGCTAATTGGTCGCCTCTACGATAAAAAATAATAACTTGACATTATAACGCCGTGTGGTCCCCGGCAGAGTAGAATAGGCCACCCTCACTCTTATAAAGCTGCTGGCATGATCATCAGCACCCAGAGAAGGAAAACTCTGCATTTATATCAAAACCCTCGCCAACCCGTCTGCCAAGCGTGGTGAGTATGGCAATTACCTCTCATGTGATTGAGGGAGGCCTGTGCCCCAGCAGTGGGGACTCAAATGGGCTGATGATGATGATGATGATGATGATGATGATGATGATTATAACATTAGTCATTGTATCTTAGGTATAAATTGTAAAATATTCGATGCAACCACCCACTAAGAATTTAATTACCTACTGCGTTAGTCTTAAGAATGTTGTAGTGTATGCTTTGTTGGTTGTCCAAATAAATAAATAAATTACCAACATATATTTTACTATGAATAAATTGAATCGAATATAGGTGGGTATAGAAAGAAACCTCGTAAAGTATGGTGCCAAATTTAATCTACGTACAATATGTAGGTAGGTACTTAAATAGATACTCGTATTTATTTTTACGTAGCTATCTTCCTACCTAGTCACCTCCTTTATATACCTAAACTTTAATATTGAATGCATAATATATGTCACTAGATTAAAACAATAAACTTCATTATCATCACTTTGTTAAGTCTATTGAATGATAATTGATTATTCATACATTACAAGCAAATTGTTATATTTGGATTAAGATAACAATTTTTAATACGATAGCAATATTTGGCGACTCCACCAGGCGGCCCATTAGCTCAGTTGGTTAGAGCGTCGTGCTAATAACGCGAAGGTCGCGGGTTCGATCCCCTCATGGGCCATATATATTTTTTAATTTTGAGTTCTCGTAATAGGTGTATGCGATAATAATAGACTAGAGAATAAATAAACCTTTCGCCTTTTCTATAATAAACAACATGGGCTTGTTATTTTTTAGAAGTAGATATTTTTGGCCGGCTTTCCAAAACTTTTATCGTTACACTAGCTATATCCTAAACTTGCGGGGAATCTCTCCTTTATACATTTATAGATCGTCATTTTTTATCGTTTACATCCCGAAAACCTCATAACAGGTATCGTGAATGAACTCCATTTAGCATGTTAAATCCACAAAATAAGTGAAAAAAAATCTGCTGTAACAGATAAAATAGAATATCCGCCGATATATTTCCGAATATAATAATAATAATAATAAATATACAACATCACATACATTGATCTGACTCCGAAATAGGTAGCTCAAGCACCTGTGTTACGGATTCTGATATCCGTAACACAGGTGCTCAACAACAGTGGGATTACAAATATATACATATAATACTTTTCTTTTGAAAATACATACTTATAATATATAGCAAACACCCAGACCAATACAAACAAACATGTTCATGCACACAAATGTTTGTACTGTGCGGGGATCGAACCCGCAACCCTTGTATCAGAGGCAGCGTTCACTGTTCCAATCGGGTCGTCGAATTTAAATAATAGAATATAACAATAATGAAAGAAACAGCTGTTTTTTTCGCTTATTTTGTTGATCTACGAGTAACATGCTAAATGGACTTGATTCCCGATACCTATTATGAGGTTTTCGGGATGTAAACGATAAAAAAAATAACGGTATATATGGCTGTCCGTAAAAATTCTTTACCGCCTAGTTATGTCACATTTCAAATGCTTACTTATTTATGCATAGAACTCGTGGGTAACATAGGGCGATCTTTTCATCATCATCATCAGCCCATTTAAGTCCCCACTGCTGGGGCACGGGCCTCCCTCAATCACATGAGGGGTAATTGCCATACTCACCACGCTTGGCAGACGGGTTGGCGAGGGTTTTGATATAAATGCAGAGTTTTCCTCCTCTGAGCGCTGATGATCATGCCAGCAGCTTTACCTTAGTCGCCTTTTACGACACCTCGGTAAGAGTGAGGGTGGCCTATTCTACTTTGCCGGGGTCACACGGCACTATCTTTTCGCTAGTAGCGATTTCTTCCAGACAAGCTTTATTTATTTATTTATTAAATACAATTGTTTCTTACAAACTAACAGATGTCAACATCCAAAACGCTTATAACAATAGTCAGTCTTACTACAATTTTGATGTCAATAAAAATGCTATTACAAGATAATCAATTTAAAAATTAAACGTCATGTGAAATTAAAATGTATACAAATGTCAAAACCGAAAAAAAATTACATATAAGAATAATCGAATATAAGAATAATAATAAGAAGAATATAAGAATCTTTACATCGAGGAAACATGATAAAAAATCAAACAAACGTGTCAAGCTGTGAGAAGCCATTTTTGGCACAGATAATATTTGTTTTGGCAGAAGAATTGAAAAATTGACCTTAAAAAGTGGTCCAATAGCAACCTTACCCGACCACGTGGTCGACATTGTACGTTGACCACGATCGATCGCGGCCCGCCCGTGGTTTATTGATGGCCATCGATCTGTCAACTCTGACGACACTATTCAATTGCGCGCTTTGTTGGGCTGAAGGACTAGGCTGTTTTGACGGTGAAGGGGACAACCTAAATGATAATGACTGGCATGATGGCGCTAGTGTGCCAGGCCACTTAGAAAGCTTTGCCAAAAAAAAATTATGTATAAGGCTCTGGCCACTTGTAATTATTAAAAAAAAAGTTTAAAATGTCATTGTTTGAGTTTCCCTCCACATTTTTTGAGCGCACATTTTTTTTGTTTATTTAAAAATGTATCTAGAATAGTTTCGTGCATTATTCTACGAGAAATTATCCGACACTGCGTTTACTATAATGAAACATAAGTTGATATGTTTAAAGCAATCTTTTGCAATTTATTCTTAAGTAAATAACACACTTAAAAATTTCATCTCTTGTTCAGGCGGGACCTGTACCTTTACCTAAAAACTGTACCTTTTTCTATAGAAAAAACTTAGTATCAGCCCGGAGTCTGGAACTTGGCGGCATTGTGCCCCCGTGCCTCGGAAAGCACGCCGTTAAGCCGTTGGTCCTGCGCCCAATCCCTCTCTGGTCACGCTGGTGTCCCATCGGAATATGGAGGATAAATGAATAGAGAGTGCGGCGGTGCGTAACCGGTTGGAGGATATTATCATACTTTTATTTTGTTTTTGTGCAAGAAGGAATATCTATCTATCTATATATGTAATATATTATGAAATTAAATCACAAATATTAGAAAGGATAACATCTTCCTACCGCACGTAGTAAAGCTATGGAATCAGCTTCCAACGAAGGTTTTTCCGAACGTATACGAACTGGTGATCTTCAAGAAAAGAACTTATTCCTCCTTTAAGAGCCGGCAACGCATCTGTGGTTCCCCGTGTATCGCAGATGTCCATGGGCGGCGGTAATCACTCACCATCAGGTGAGCTGTCTGCTCGTTTGTCTGCAAAATGTAAAAAAAAAATTCACTGTTTAACATGAGTCAGATCATAATCATAATCATAATCATAAATCTTTATTGTTTCATTTGGTATACAGGTCTTAAAAATAGCATAATGTCCTCAAATGAACCCTGCAAAGGGTATCACAATGAAAATAATAATAAAAATAATAGCATAACATTTACATTTCCTCTTAATTATTAAGTAATTATATTAAATGTCTTATAGCAATCGAATTAAAATGAAGTAGATAAATTTATGTATAAATATTAAATTATATATTTTAAGGGTTCAAATATTCATTTAGACTGTAGTAGGCATTTTGCAAAAGATATTCTTTTAATTTTATAAAAAAATCGGTATCTTTAGCAATACTTTTAATATCTTTGGGTAACTTGTTATATATTTTTATTGACATGTGCTCGGTACCTGAGCTTACTAAGTGCAACTTTGTGAAAGGTGTGGCTAATTTATTACGGGGTCTTAGGCCATGCGATTGGGGTATTACATCTTCTTTTTTAGTATATTTATCAGGGTTTTTACGGACTAATTTGCCATTTGACAGATATGACTCACTTGGGCGTTCGATTTTACAAAGTTCCTTAATTGCTATTAAGTACAAGCCTAAAACAAATGAAATAGTCTAACTAAACTAAACGTAAGGAAAAGTTTTAGAATTACCGCGCTCATGAATGTATCATCATCATCATCATCATCAGCCTATCGCAGTCCACTGCTGGATGTAGGCCTCTCCAATTGTTCGCCACTGTGATCTAGCCATGGCTTCTCACATCCAGCTCTTGCCAGCCATCCTGCGCAGATCGTCCCCCCACCTAGCCAGAGGGCGCCCTACATTACGTTTGCCAAGACGCGGTCTCCACTCTAGAACTCGTTTACCCCATCGGTTGTCGGTTCTGCGGCTAATATGGCCAGCCCACTGCCACTTAAGCTTGCTAATCCGGTGAGCAATGTTGATGACATTGGTTCTCTGCCGGATCATCTCATTTCGGATTCGATCTCGGAGAGAGACGCCGAGCATTGCATTGCATGAATATATATATTTTTTAATTTATTTATGATATAAAAATACATTTTAAATTAACTTAAATAATAACGCACTTAAACCACTACGGTTTGTGATGGCGCGACCTAAGTCGACGTTAAAGTTAAGCAAAGTGCATAACGAACAATACACAATTCCTACCTACATAATTTTATCTATTATTTTAAGCGGCTGTGACAAAATCCATGTCGGGTGGATATTAAATAGTTTCAATTTGTCCTTTTTTGAGGATGGCAATGACACGCTGTCAATTTTGTTATGATACTTACTTTTTCAAACTGAGCAAAGCGATTGTAGCTCAGTGGATATGAAAAGAACGCGCCTTCCATGCGGGGGGTCGCGGTTCGAATCCGAGTATGCACCGCTGGATTTTTTCTTTGTGCGTATTTCTACCATTGTCTCGACGGTGAGGGAAATCATCCTGAGGTGACATGTACGTTACGGATAGGTTCTGAAACGTGTAACTATGATTCGTTTGGATCAGTTGTGGTGAATGCTGCCTCTGGTGCAAGGGTTTCGAGTTCGATCCCCGCACAGTGCCTACAAACGTGTGCATGAACATGTCTGTTTGTGTTTTCTATCTATTATAAGTATGTAGGTATTTACAAATGAAAAGTTTTAAATGTAATATATTTGTAATTCCGATGTTGGTTCTGATATCCGTAACACAGGTGTTTGAGCTACCTATCTCGGAGTCAGATCAATGTGTAATATACGTGAAATATTATTATTATTCATTAGATATTTTTGAATTTACGAATCATCGTAAAACAAACGTTATTTTTTATGTGATAGCTGGCTGGCGTGCGTGCGTGCGTGCGTGCGTGCGTGCGTGCGTGCGTGCGTGCGTGCGTGCATGCGTGCGTGCGTTCGTGCGTGCGTGCGTGCGTGCGTGCGTGCGTACGTGCATGCGTGTGTGTGTATGTATGTATGTGTGTGTGTGTGTGTGTGTATCTGTCTATGGCATTGTAGCTCCTGAACAAATGAACCGATTTACGTTTTGTTTTTTTTTGTTTGAAAGATGAATGGGGGGGGAGTGTTCTTAGCTATGTTGGATAAAAATCGATCCAAAATGGCCGCTGTCACAAAGATATGGATTGTATGTTTTAAAACAACTCCCACAATATGGGTATCATATAAAAGGGCTTGAGTAGCAGAATATATTTATTGTGATAAATTTCAAATCCAAGATGGTACCGTCGAGGGTTTTTCAATTTTAAATTTTTTACGTCATCAAGTCCAAAATCCAACAAGAATAATTCGCCGTAACGCCATATGTACTCAAGTTTTATATATCACATCAGCATATTGCCTTCGCCTATGAAGCCTCCATTATTATTGGTCTTACATAAAGCGGTTTACAATTACGAAGTAACAATTTGAATAACTATTTTCTCCGCCACGGTTACAAATGGCAGCAAAACCAGCTCGTTTAATGCGGTGTTTATCAGTCAGACGTCTAATTTTTCTTACTGCGTATGCAGCGGAACTTAGTCTTCCTGCCAAGGCAGCAATATGGGGACTCCACTGCAATTTCGCATCTATAGTTATACCGATAAAAACTGTGGAATTAATCATTTGAATAGATTCATTGTTCATCTTAATACTAGTATAGACCTGCCTTACATTTGGCATGGTGAATTTTACACATTTAGTTTTCTTTGAGTTAAGAAGTAAATTGTTGGTCGTGAACCAGCGCAATACCTGTGAGAGAGTATTATTTACATCGTCAATGGATTCTTTGTATCTATCAACCTTAAAAATCAAGGAAGTGTCGTCAGCAAATAACACTATCTCACATAGATCTTTCGTAAAGTATGGAAGGTCATTTACGTATGTTAAGAACAACAAAGGCCCCAATATTGAGCCTTGGGGCACAAGCATTAATAGAGGAGCGCCAGAAGAGTCGATTCCATTAACATTAACCCTTTGAAGTCTATCAGACAAATAAGATTGAATCATATCAAGTGCGTTATTCAATACACCGTAATGCCGTCACTTCATCAATAGTGTTTCATGATTAACGCAATCAAATGCTTTCGACAAATCACAGAAAACACCTATTGCATCTTGCTTTTTCTCCCACGCATCAAAAACATGTTTGATAGGAGCCACTCCTGCATCAGTAGTGGATTTTCCTTTAGTAAATCCAAACTGTTTTCCATGCAGTAATTTATTAATTTTAAAATGAGATAAAAGTTGAGTAAATATATTTTTTTCAAATATTTTACTGAGTGCTGGCAATATGGATATTGGACTAAAGTTAGACAGATCACTCCTTCCTTATAGGACAATGTAGACAACTTTTGTGAGATAGTCTCTTCAAATTTATTTATACGGTTTTCAGTGATTGGTCTACATACAAAACTATATGAAGAAGGGGCATGACGGTGCTCAAACACAGTCATTTGACTATTGTTAGTTTATTTGTTAACAAACCCTATCTTCACAAAGTTTGTGGCGACATACCTTTTAAGTAAATACGTATATACCTGTATCAGGCAGTCGCCGCCCAATCCGACAGTGTTAATGTAAGGCAAGATTAGTTACACTACAATTGTAGCTGGGTTTCGAACCTACCCCTCACAGAAAACATACCCATCACAGAAGGTCTGTGATGGGTATGTTTTTATCCACTGAGCTCTCCTATAATAGCTAGTGCTAATAACCAGCTACTATATCTACGTTCAACAATGTAGACTTCAGATCGATAATATTTGATTTGAGGATAAATAAAAAAAAGCCATGTGTATTTTCACATCAGTTAGATTGTAAACTTCCCTGACACGATTGGCATAAAATATTCTTTAAAGCCGCGGTAAATAATGTTTAACTACTTATTTATTTTGCTCGGAATACAAACAGGTGTTAGCAGTATGGACTGCATTTACGATGACAGAAAATTGCGACATTTTTCACACTTAGAGCTATTATAACTGTCTTCTATTCTTGTCTACTACGATAAAGCGAGTGGAGAGAGCGACATTTTATTTTATAAATAAACAATAAAATAGTGCTGTTTTGAAAAAAGGAATTTGATAATGGCGCCCAACGTGGAACTACCACATTGGGCACCATTTTGTAGCGGGACGAAGATAAGATAGGTACGGAGTCGTATGAAATATGTAAGATGAAATGATGTTATTTATTGGCAGAACAGAGTTTAAGCAAATAAAAAGACTCCGAAACCATATCCTCATGAGATACGCGAAACAGATTACCTACAACGAAACGGAATTCATGATTAAAACTGTATTCCCGCCCCTTTCACACACACACACAACACACGCGCTTCGGCAATAATGGGCCGGCTCGACTGGAGTGATACTTACCACGGGTTGTCAGCAAACTAGCAACGTGAAGCAGCGTGTCTGCTGTGTTTCGATGCATAAGTGAGGATACTGGAGGCCCAACACGGGGGAAAGGAGGTTAAAAGGTGAGAATCCACTCGTGTTGCGGGAGTCCATAGGCGGCGGCAATAGCTTACCATCAGATAATCCGACTGATCGTCTGTCACATATTTGTTTTTTTTTATATAATATCAATGTCACTCTTTCACTGAAAAACTATTTTCCGAATTCAAAAAGGACTTCACCCACCGTCACCGCATCAATTGTGCCATTACCATTTCCATATCACCGCCACTACACGTGTTGCCTACGTACCTATTGACAAAATTACAACAGCTCATTTTCTTCTACATTATGCACAACTTCAAGATGCCGTGGGAAACCTCAGATGGCGCCCCGGTCGACCTTTGGCCTAGGGTACGGTCAGCACCTAGATTTACAACTATGGACTCTATTTTATAGCCTTAAGAATACTTTTTGTATAGATTTTGGGATTAATGTATACGCCATGTTAGCTGTGCCTCCTTTTATTAAAGAAGGTGGGTCTTTTTGCCTCGTGAACGGAGGCGTGGTCGCTTTCGAAGAACAGTGGATATGTTTCTGATAAATATTTATGCTGCTCTAGATTCGAAACTATGTATGTTTTTTTCCGGTTTTCTTTTTTAAAATGCATGGGTTTTTATGAAGGACATTTCTAGGAAGTTGATGTAATGTTGCTACACAACTTTGATTGCTAGGTTGATAGCCCAGGTATTTTAACATTTTTACAACATAGCAAAAAAATCAGACCTTTGCAATTTATTGTATTGTGACCTAACATGATTTTGGTGTTGGTATTACGGAGACATAATAATAATATTATCTTCCTACCGATTTCGGCCAAGGCGGCCAATCTCAACAATCTCACCTCACCTAACACCTAACCTTTTTTTTTTGTTGACCCAGGAGAAATGCGTTACGCATACCCATCCGTCTGTAAACGGATGGGTTATGTCGGACTCTCCTCTGGCAACGGCTTCTCCTAACGAGAAGCCGGCCAGAGGCATACCGACTAAAACTCCTGGGACTCTCCCTCATCTGTCCATGGGTGGGCGAGTGACATGGGGCCAAAGCTCGGAGCCTTTCACCACGTCAACCTAACACCTAACCTTTTTTTTTTTGACCCGGTGGAAATGCCGCCGGCTCACTGATAGGAGCCGACGTCGGCGCCGGTTGGTCGGCGCCGCCTTATGCACACCCGGCCACTGGGAGTCGACCGGGTAGTGTGGGGCTCTCCCCTGGATTGGGCCTCTGCTAATCAGAGGCCGTCCAAGGGCATACCCACTAAAACCACCGGGGCTTTTCCCATTCTACGCCCGCTAAGTCGGGACGGAACACGGGATTACCACCAGGCTACCACCGCGAACCGTCCTGGGCGAAGAGGCTCGCCAGCACGGCCTCTTTCCACGACACTGGTCCGTAGGACCCAGGGCCTCTCCCACGGCCCACCAACTCCGCCCCCCGAATGGCATCCACACTGCTGGCTGCAGTGCAGAATACCACCGGGAGGAGGATGGGGGTGACAGAACACCCCCCCCACCAAACGCCTCGCTCCGGAAGGAGCGGTCCACTCTGAACCCAGGGCAATAAAAGGGCACCGAGCATCTGGAGATGACTCCAGTCACAAGCGTCGAGCCCGGCCCTAGGTCCGTAGGGGGGGTTACGAACCCTAACCCCCCCTCCATGGGTGCAGCCGTCGGCCGTCGGGTAGCAATATGGCGAGCGCACCATATTACTACCCGCCGTTGCCCAGGGACGCCAGGACCCCTTCGGTAGCAGCTCCAAACAGAGCAAAAATACTACCGAAGGGGCCACACGAGGAGGCCGCCGCACCGTAGTCCCCACCTAACACCTTTTTTTTTTTTTTTTTTTTGTTGCCCGGTGGAAAATGCCGCCTTAAGCACACCCGACCGCTGGGAGACGGCCGGGTAGTGTGGGGCTCTCCCTTGGGGTGCTCCCAGGGGCCTACCCACTAAAAACCACCGGGGCATTTCCTGCTACGTCCATGTGGGGTGGGCTACGGTAACGGGTAGAAACCAAGTCCGCGGCCCACCCTCGAAGGACGAGAGGCTCGCCAGCACGGCCTCTTCAAAACCGGGCCTCGCCGAAAAAACGAGGCCTAGGGCCACTCCCATGGCCCACCATTCCCCCCTCTCCGGAATCGTCCACGTTGCTGGATTGCAACGCAGACGCTCCGGAAGGGACGACTGCAGACCCCTCCCCCAACCCATACCCTGCTGGCTGCAGGGCAGAGAGAGGAAAGAGCACCCACAGACTTTAAGTAATACCCGAAAACCCTCCCGTTCGAGCATCCCCGCTGGGTTGCGGAGACAATCGACGGGACGGGAAAAGCGGGGGTGGCGAGTCGTAGCTGCATCCCACTGGCTGCGGGACTCAACACAGACCCACCAACAAAGCCCCCACCATAAAGGCGGGGAGAGCGCTCCCGAGAATCGGGGCGCAACAGGCTGTTGGGAGGAATTCCACCACCGTAGAACTCCCCAACATTCGAACGCGCCCGAAGGCGCGACAGTTCAAGGCCCGAGAACAAAATGGCCCCCATACGGCACCATCACACTAGGAACACCGGCCCACCGCACGCCAAAGCGCCCGACAGTGGGTGCCACCCCACCTAACACCTAACCTAACCTAACCTACCCCAGTTCTGTGGAACATTTTACCAACGGGAGTATTTCCCGATGCTTGCTCGATTGTCGCCTCTAGCATAAAAAAAAATCGGCCACTTACGCAGGATGTATTATAATACATCCTGCGTATTTTTATTTTTTAGTGCTCAAGTTTGTGCGCAAACACAAGTGCACTCTCTATTCCCTTGCCCTCATATTCCGATGGGACACCAGTGTGACACGACCGGAGAATGATCGGCCGCAGGACCGACGACTTAACGTGCTTTCTGAGGCCCGGGAGTACAAGACCGCCAACTTCCAGACTCCGGGTTGATACTATGTATTTCATATCAGAAAAAATATACCGGGGCATGAACCCGGGACTCCAAGCGCAGCCGTCGCTTTAACGTGCGACGCACTACCCTTTGCGTTAGGGAGGCAGTCATGAGCAGACAACACATTCTTTTACTACTTTCCGTGGCATCTTACTAATTTCCGTGGCATAGGAGTATACACCGTGCTTTTTTAACCGTTGTGCATCCTTATCGAGGGCATAATGATGACAACAAACATTTTTCCGCAAGGAACATAGGGTCTAATCCCAAAAAAAATACCTCCCCATACAATTTGCACTAATCAGCTGATCACTTTTGTATGGGAAGGTGATTTTTTTTTGGGATTAGGCCCTGTGTTCCTTGGGGGAAAATGTTTGTTGTCATCAGCATAATACCCTCGACGACGGTTTAAAAAAACACGGTGCATAATCGCCGACTCCCGAGTTCGACTAAAAAATTTTGCTTGTCTCAGGAATCAAACCCTAGCTTGGCCACAAGGGCATACAGGACCCACTAGCCATTGCGCTGTCGAAGTAACCAAAAACCACAATAGTCTTCCCCTATATTATGTTAATTTATTTTAACGAAAGATGAAGTTTCATTATTTTAACTTAACTTCCCTTAAGGTTGTCCCCTGTGGTACATCCACGCATTGGCATGAATGGGCCGGCTCGACCGGACTGTTTTACGGCCTCACAGGAAACCGGTCTGAAGAACCGCAATCCCTATGGGGAGGGTAGCGCACACGTGATGTGACTCCGTTGGTGTTGCCATGGGTGGAAATCGCTTACCACCAGGAAATGCATGTGCCCGTTTGCTACTTATCGTATGAAAATAAAACTCACTAGCCACTACGCGGCCGGGGCAATTAAAAACCATAATTAATCTACGGTAAGTTTTATAAAAAAATCTAGGAAAATTTTAAGTGGGACCCGTTCTAATATTCAAGGAGCCCACTTCGGTCGTTGGGTGGTCAATAACCGGACATTGGTCAATACCCGCACATTGGTCAATATCCGGACACTCGTCAATATCCGGGCATCGACGCGGTAAATGAAACACAAGCCTCCCCGTACAAAGAAACGGTTATGAATTTTTAGTGAGAGCACTGGCTATTTGCTGGCGTCACACGGGATAATAATAGCGACTAGTTTCTTATATCTTCGAGCGATGGTAACTTAATGCTTAGAACTGCCCCTTCTGAAATTAGTGTGCATATTTCTACTTCGGCGCTGAGAGAAAACATCATGAGGCAATTGGCACATTTTAGATAGCTTCGGTAACTATGCGGCTGCCAGATCACGGGATCTAGCCGTTCTGGTCTTAGGGTTGCGAATTTCAGACGGCAGTCGATTCATTGTAATTACCAGACTTGTATGAGCCTATAAACTGTCCCACTGCAGGGCAAAGGCATCATAGAAATAAAGTTATCGCTACTATGATGGGATTAGGCTTAATCACCACTTGCCAAATGCGGATTGCTGATCACAAACCCGAGCTATGTTCGAAAACAGGCTTTTCGCTCGACTTGGAAAACGAACCCAGGACCCCGAGATCACGGTCCAGTACTTAAACCACTAACAGGACGTTTACCGGACTTACCAAATCCTAAATCATGGGCCAAACTTACCCCGGGCTCCAAAACGACGGCTTTGGACGCAACCGGGATTGACACGCTGAGATGATGGGCTCCGAATAGAGTTGTCTCTTAGATACTTGGTAAATGGAGCCTTAGATTGCCCTGAACTTCTGCCTAGAGTAAACATTAATGTCCCAACGAAGTGGCCGCGTGCATCCCGGTATAATTTATTCGCGATGATGAGCTCTAAATTTCGCCATTATGACATAAAATCTAAGGATACTGATGTCGATATAAGTTGCGATTCTTTAGTTTAATTTAAGAGTCTATATCTTCCCAAAAGGGGTTGAAAACACCTCTCTTTATAGATTTTTATAGAGGCTCAGTATATTGGCTCTCCTCAGCCTGATGGTAAGCAAGAAAAGAGCCCACGTTGCAATTACAACGGAAGCGATGTCAAGACATCACCTCCGTTGGCACCGCCATACTGGCCCGCGAGATGCTTCTTCACGCTTCGTTTGAAGGAATCCATATTGTATTGTATTTTAAGTCGTATTAAAAGTTACAAATGTAGTCCATTTTTCAACACTACTGTTACTGTTGTCAATATTGAATTCCGTTGTCACCTATAAATCAGATTTCGTTTAGATTGATTTATAATTTTTCTGGTGTTATTATTGTATCTTGTCCTGATGTAAATCTCGTTGGTGATCTTATAAATAAATAAATAAAAACTGACGGTTTTGTAACCGTCCACAAAAGACGCCCGTAACGATTCCACAGGCCTAACCAATAAATGCCGCCATGATGTCGGTTCATTTATGATGTATGATTTTGTGCCCCACAATATCTGTGTCAGGGGGAGCCATTGTAATTACCTGTAATTAACCTGCCGAAGGGAAGTGGCTAATTTCAATATCTCTAATTACTATGCGGTGTGCGAATCGAGGGGTGTCTGATTGGCTTGGCACCTTAATTTATCGGATGAGCAAAGTGACTATCGGCTCACTGCGAACCTAAGTGGTTGAATGGGAAACGCATAATGTCATTCAAATACCATGGGGCATCTGGCCTGTTGTGGTGGAGATCTAAACCATAGAGTAACTTAGATATACTAATATGGAGGCATCAGTCGGCTAGCCAGTAGACCGCCATCTAGAGGAAACCGACCAACACTCAATGGCTATTTAGTTAGACCTTAGAGAATCAGTCAGGAAGACGATTGAATAAAATATCAGAAAGAATTCCATTTGTTACACTTTTAGATTTCTGGCGTATTGCCCATACATTTTGAAATTTTTAGGCTTGAGGTCATTGTTTCGGAAACGCGCTTTACTAGCGCGATGTAAAACAGGTCAAAATCATAACCCTCCTTTTGGCTTCGCCGTAGTCGGGCAAAAAAAGATAAATAGCTCAACAGATTTTTGATACAATTCCCAACCGAAACCAAATAACAATGCGTGGTCATCACTCACATTTACAACGTCACTGGCAAAGTCTGAATCATCAGATTGCTGCCACCTCCATTTAATTAAATGCGGTGCGGCACCATGCGGGTGCCAATCATGGGCTGTGATTAATTTTGCACCTTGATTCGTGCGATGAGCAATAAATGTTTGCTAGAAATCAAGCTTGTAGTTGAAGCTTCAGAAACTCCTACCCCCTTATTACAAATCGCAAACTAATGATAGTCCCGGAACTAATTTCGTGCTAGCCCGTTTTGACATTGCGTATTGGAACGTGATGACATGAGATCTAGTACAGTAATAACTTTAGATCGTGATTTATTACTTTGGTGAACATGTGGGGAGGCCTACGTCCAGGAGTGGACGTCTATTAGCTGAAATAATGATGATGATAAGAGAAACTATAATGAGTAATCTCACAATCCTCTTTTCTTCTGCAGGTGAACGGTGAACGGAACCCAGAAGATGTGTACAAGGACTTCCGAGCCGCCGTCCTCCAGATTCTGGGAACCCACGACGATCAAGCCGCCATCAACGGCGTGGGAGTTGGAACTGGCGGGATACCTGGCGAAATTGTGGGGGTGGAGCCGGCGCCGATCAGGCCTGAAAGAGAGGAAGAGCCTAGTGGACTACCCACGAGGATAGCAGCTGGAATGTCCACGGGGTTGCCGGGTAGGGTCTTCTTCTGATTATTTGGGATGTTAAGCTCTGCTAGTCCTTTATAAGCATAAGCACTGGTGGTAGGTGTAGATCATCATAATCGTCTTTCCATAGCTGATTTCGGCTACGGTGACTAGTTTAGGCTCAAGTGTTTTGGGTATAGATATTTAGCATGTCTAATACCTACGACCTGATATAAGATAGAGAAGGAATCGAGCCGACTACCTCCCAGACTACCTGCCATAAGTAATAGGCTCGATCCCTCCCCCATCTTATATCGATGGCGGACCATTTGAAAAACTTTCGATCTTCGACCAGCTGGATGTTGTGCAGATTTGGATCCTTATGCATTGGTCGTCGCGTTGTGCGTATTCGTTGTCTAATTATTTAAAATCCGCGGACCACTAGCAGTGATCATCATTAGCCCGCAGACCATCAATTAAGAACTATTGACCTATGACTCCAGCAAATATTGTCAACGCCGATGCAGCCTTAAGGGAAGCTCCTTAAGATGGCATCTCCCATCAAAGCTGCATTGGATGGTTACATCCGCAAGCGAACTATTCAATCCAAAACTTTACATTTCTACCATCAGGTCTGCCCTCCGGCATTGCAGCGGGGCTACCATCTGGAATCCACGTTGCTACAACCGTCATACCAGCAGTAGCATCCATCATGCCGTCGGTGAATTCAGTGCTGCCGGCGGCTGCAGGCGTGCTGCCGACGGCTGCCGCTGCGGTGACGGCGGCCTTGCAGCGTGAGAATGGCCACGCAGAAAGGATGGTTTCGCCAAAGGTACATACATGCTACAATTTGTCAAGAAACTGAAAATAAGTGATAGCGCCACTTCCGTTTACATCATAGGGTATGGTAACGTAATGGGGAACTCCAGGGGGAAGGGAGGAGGGTTAGTTTCTCAATCATTCGTTGTCACATAGACAATCCGTCATCTTCTTGGGTTGTTAGGCTTCTGACCACAATTTTCTCAAATGCATCAGATGGCGCTAGGAGAGCGCTCAAATCTTCAAGGTCATTGGCCTTACCCATCGCCTTAATTAAAGAAGCTAAGAATTCTCTTAGTATACTTCCAGTTTACGTACCTCTGCTCTCGCGGTACTTTAAATTAAGATTTTCATTTCTTATTGCCTCATTATCATTTCGACGTGTCGCTTCAAAGCACGCCTACGCTTGGACCATGATCCAAGATTTGGTATATTTATGTCTGGTAATCGCAACGAGCGCAACCCTGATACAGGGAACCAGACGAAGTCGATCACAATTTCACGTTCAAAATGTATCCACAGTTTTCCCTTCAAAAATATCTGGCTGCGTGAAATCCAAACTTATGCGTTACTGTCTTCACTTCAAAAACCGTGGGAGGGCCACGCGACGGCATGAATGGACAGCTCGTCCCTCCTCACAGAAAAACGGCGTCAAGCAGCACTGTGCTGTATTTCGCTGCGTGAGTGAGGGTACCGGAGGCCCAATCCGGAGGGAAGGGGGTTAAACGTTGGCAGCGCACTTGTCAATCGCTTACCATCAGACGATCCGTCTGCTCGTCCACATAAAAAAGAAAACAAAAAATGGGGTGTGAAATAAATTCAAGTACTGTCTTCGCCATGTGGTACCGGCAGAGTAGAATAGGCCACCCTCACTCGTACCGAGGTGTCGTTAAAGGCGAAATAGATACTTATGAGCACTTTCCTTTGATCTTTAATGCCGTGTGTCAGATATCTATGTACGAGTAAACTAACCCCTTAGTAAGTTGTTGATAATCCATCCATAATTGATAAGCTCTGCGAATTCTTTTACTTGGTAACTATGGCTAATGTAACCTAACTTAAATGATTAAGTATTTAGACTTCCTTACCCAAATCACTGTTAACGGAGGGCTATGAAGCGAATAAACAAAGGATCGACGGAATAGGTCAAGGCGCGTCCTATTGACCTTCCTATTCAACCGTCTTTGAGGATGTTTAGACACGTTTTTATTGGTTCATCCATCACATATTTACTTGTAGGTACGTACAGTCAATAGCTGAAGTTGCTGCACACTTTTGGCTGGTAGGTAGTAAGTCGTATGACTTACTTGACTTAATGTCCTATGTCCCATAGGTGAGGCAAAGGGCGTCCATAGTGCTCCGTCCATTTCGAACGGTCTTAAGCTTCGCGCTTTACTTCGCTCCAAGTTAGAGCTAAGGTCTTCGCTTCTGCAGTGATAGTCCGCCGCCAGGATTGTTTAGGGCGTCTTATGATTCTCGGAATAAGAGCCATAAACTGAGGAATATGTGCAGCTACTTCTGCTGTTGACTGTAAATGTATGGTTTAGTATACGCTTTGCGCTTTACTTCGCTCCAAGTTAGAGCTAAGGTCTTCGCTCGTGCAGTGACAGTCCGCCGCCAGGATTGTTTAGGGCGTCTTATGATTCTCGGAATAAGAGCCAGAAACTGAGGAATTGTTGCAGCTACTTCTGCTGTTGACTGTAAATGCATGGTTTAGTATACATAATAAGATCTATAATGAGTCGTCGACCATCCGTCAACTTGTAATATTTGGGGAACAAGGTGGTGTATGGGACTTTAACCCTAACCAAAACCCCTAGGGTATCCATCTCAGTGCAATCGTGATCGAAAACCCTATAACCGGAAATGGACCGTACCGCTAAAAATTTGCGCCAGTTTGCTAAAGTCAATCTCTATTTCAGCCCCACTTGTGACGAAAGGGTCGCAGATCCGATTCCAGCACCAACACAAAATTATTAGGTATCTATCGAGAAATAAGTACCTAATTATGCGTTAAATTACAACCCATACTAAGGTTAGTATGGGTTGTAATTTAATCCGTGATCTAGGTAGATCACGGATAATTTATCTAAACGTATAATCTCGCGAGACACATTTTAATCTTACAGTCTATTTTTTTATTTTCTTTACTGTAAGGAAACAGACAGTACTTAAAACAACACTATTTAACACACAAAAACATAATCTTAAACCAATTAAGTTTCCACTAATAACTAATATCATACAAACCGCAACATGATGTTCGTAATATAAACAAAAAGGGAGAATTGAGCAATTGACAAATATCTACTTTGTAAAGTCAGGAGACAATTTACACACAACAGCCTTTTTGTACGCTCGCAGTGTAGTGTTAAATAGATCTAAGTCACAAAAATCGCTGTTATAATTAAGACAGGAGCGCAACAGTAAGGTGTTACGGGCATAATTGGTTGAAGTCAACGATACACTGAATAGCTGATGGTGATGGCTCTGCAACTTTACAGTGAAATATAGGTTCTTACATGCCTATACGACATCTATCTATTTATGTATAGCGTTCCCAGTCAATTGAAAACTCGAAGGACGCCGTAACGATTAGGTCCCTATGTCTTTAAAACATGCTCAATGGGAAACCATGACTCCGTTTTTATTTGGCCTAATTTTTTCTGTTCAAGTTTTCGTATGGGTATAGGTACTCGTACGTATCTATCGATAAAACAGAAAGTCACCATGATTCTGAGGATTGCGTTTATACGCTATTATAGGTGACTTATTGTAAATTATTGACAGAAACCCCTGCTTGCCAAGGCATCATTGTGACTGACATAGGCGTGACATAGGATTAAGGCGTCGTTTAGGATGATAAACAATTGTTTATCATCCTTAACTATCTTAATCCTATATATAATCCTCCACTTGTAGAATAAAGTTTTCCACCACTGAACGCGTTATTTGGCGAAATTCTCACAACATCTCATACGTTCTGATTCCGTACTAAGTAGCTCAAGCACTTGTGTTACAGATATCGGACAACAGAGGAACACAAATATATACTTAAATACATATATTACACCCAGACACCGAACAAACACAAGTGTTCATCGCACGAATGTTTGTCCAGGGTGGGGATCGAACCCACGACCTTTGGTGTAAGAGACAGAGTAACTACCAATTGCGCCATCCGGTCAGTCGGTCGGCGAAATAACTCGTAAGGAAAAATGTCAAGGGATATTTTGACAAAGTGGGTAGTCAACAGTCGAAGTCAGTCAAAGTCTCAGTCACTCAATAAAACGGGCGCGTTATCGACCTACGGATTCAGCCGAGACTACTCCAGGTTTTAAGACTCTCTTAGGTCCTAGCAAGTTGTTCACGTGACAACTCACTAAACACACAATAGCATTGTTTAAAACGATTAAAATTCAAAGATTCCTATATTAATATCCCTTTGCGGCACCTCACTGCACGAAACAACAACATGTAAGTTCAAATGTTATTAACACCAGAAGTGACACAAGCTCAATACCAGCTTTTCTACCAAACTTTAAAGTGTGGACGCAGTAAGATAAGAACTGCCTGGGTGATGAAGTAGCCATCACCCAGGCAGTTCTTATTTTCTTATCTTATCTGTTAGGGGCCATTTTCATGAGCACGTCGACCTTAAGGGATCTTTTGTACCTCCCCAATCTTATGCACTCCTACTCACGAAAGATTCGTTTCATCAGCGTCACGATGTCTTTCGGATTGAAGTGCCTGTAGTCTCCTGGTTTAGGATAAGCGTTACCTAGAAGACACATTCTGCCTCTGGCTAGTGAGTCGCATTCACATAAAAGATGTTCAATGGTTTCCGTCTCCTCCCTCATGCAGGGATGCTCTGCAGTCGCTGTTCGATGTTATGTTCATCTTCATCAGCATTTTGTTCGTTGCGTAATGCCCTGTTAACGCTCCTATGAGCATCCTTGTCTGTTGTCTATTGCCACTGAGAAGAATTTTTTTCCATATCACGAGGCAGTTTGTCTGTCCCATTACAAGTCGATTTGTTTTTTTTTCTTCCAGCCCGAAACGATCCGAGTGCGTGGGGCTGTCACCACCTCCGGCACGGTGTGGGTGGTAGGTGGTCCTGGCAGCAACAAGGCCACGCTGTGCCAGCGCGCTGTGGCGAGGAAAGAGGGCTGGACGCACTTCAGGTATGGAAAATTGGCGAAATGGTATGGCATGGCATGGCATGTGATTGATTAGTATTGTAAAAGTTTGACCAAAAACCTGTGAAATGGCGTTTAGGTTTCTTTGATGCAATTGGTTGGTGGCATCTGCCATTAAGCAGACGGGACGGATCACCTTATGGTAAGCGATTACCACCGACAACACCAGTGGAGTGACTAGTCCGCTGCCAACCTTCAAACGCTGTTTCCCCTGGGTTGGGCCTCCGGTACTCTCACTCACTTGGCGAAGCACAGCACAGTCGCTGCTCGATGGTTTGCTGTGAGGTCGTGGTATCACTCCAGTCGGGCCGACCCTTCCTTTCTAAGGCGTGACTTTCCCAGGGTCAAAAAGATTAGAATAACTAGTTTCAGGATGTAATATTATAAAGTACTTTCAAAATTGAATCCTGAATTGGATCTTTATAGGTCTTTACTGATATGCATCACTTTTAATTTTAGTCTGGGACAGCGTCTCCGAGCCCTAGCTGACGCAGGCGGCGGACCAGCGTCAGACGGCGCGCTGGCTAGGTCGGCAGTCAGCGGCGGTGAACTAGCGCCCAGAGAGCTGGTGTCTAAGCTGGTTCGTGCTGCTGTCAACGACGCGTCGAGAAGTGGCCTGGGCCTCGTGCTTGATGGATACCCAAGAGACTTAGATCAGATGGAACAGTTTGAGAAGGAGGTGAGACTCTCTAAATTATTTTTCCATCTGGCCGGCTAACGCCGATAGCGGAGGTGATCTAACGCCAAGAGAGCTGGTGAGGGCTGCGGTTAACGACGAAGTGAAAAGTAATCTCGTCCTCGTGCTGGGTATCCAAGAGACTTGCATCAGAATCCAAGTCTATTGGATGTCTCTTGGTCGTTGACAGTATCCCTCACCAGCTCTCTTGGCGTTTGATCGCCCCCGCTATCGGCGTTGGCCGTTGATTTAGTTTGAGAAGGAGGTACTTCCTAATATAGTCATCCGGTCTGTCAGCAAGTGGGTCACCTTAGCATCCTAGTTTTGGCAATCTTTTCTATGTCTTTATTATATTACCGCTAGCATTTGTAACTTAAGCATTTTGATTTTCCAGTTCCGCGTATCACCTCGGATGCTCCTACTCGACTGCTCGAAGCTGCAGCTGGGGCGTGGACGGCGCGACGACTCGGTGGCCGCCTTCCGCCGACGCCTCGAGGTGTTCCGCGAGCTCAGCCTGCCCATGCTGAAGAGCTTGGACCAGAACCATCGACTTGTCATCGTAGGTTGACCGAATTATCATCGAACAGCAGAGCAAGCTAGGGGAAGACAAAATCCATAATGCACCTTTAATGAGCATGCGACTCACAAGCCGGTAGCAGTATGATTCTACTATATAACACGTACCTGTACCTAGGCTTACTCTGAAAATGAATTCACGACCTAATCTTTATCTTTGTCCCTTATACACCCGAATCAGAATCAGAATCATTTATTGCATAAACTGTGTTACATATGGTGAAAAAAAACAATATCGAAGAACTCAACAGATCAATCCAAAAGACACTGTCAAGATGATAAAAAGAATATTACGTCAAGTAAGACTTAAGATGCAGGATTTACCTCAGTTGAATACTCTTTGGTCTTAGGTGGATGGTGACACAGACTCGTCTGAAGTCCAGGAGGAGTTCGCGCGCGTGCTGATGGAGGAGATGGAAAAGGCTGAGGCGATAGCCGCCATGCCTGTGGCACCAGCCTCACCCCCTCCCGCTGGTTAGTATCAGAATTTTATTTGCCACATACATGATTACAAGTGTTTACCACTTGTAATCATGTACAAGTATTTACCACTTGTAATCATATATGTGGAGTAATAGGAAATAGAAAATATCGTAATTCCAATCATCTTTATGAGATTTACTATTAAGGTTGAGGCAGATCGTTGGTGCAGACGGATTTTTGCGTCCACTAAGCCTGCGCCAAGGTATTTTTTTATCTGCGAGGACCATGAGGTTGTTTCGGTATATACTATACTATAATATACAGCTATCTGAATAGTAACTCTCATGGATTGTCTTCAGACCCCTTGGGTCCATAGAAACAAGCCAGGAAGTCTTACGTATGACGCTTGTCCATTCCGAGCACGAAGGCTTCGCGTTAGAATTGTTTTTTTGAAGAGTTTATCATAATCAGGTCACCGCCGCCCATGAACATCTGCGAGTTCTGAGGAGTCCCTGATGCATTGCCAACTTTTCAGTAAGGATGTTATTTCTTGATGACCCCTAAGTCACTACCGTCATCTACTGCTTTAGCCTAATCGTTCTCCAAAATCTACCACTGGACGGTGGTCCAGATGGATGATGACTCTCGATTGATTCAAATTTCACGCATATTCTTCCCGCAGACACTTCAGCGATGCAGCAGTTCGCCCACGCCATGACCCGCATGGGGGGCGGGATGGCTAACGGGTTCGCCAACGGGACGCTCCGGAACGGGACGGCGCACAACGGGGCGCTGCCCAACGGGACGATGGCCAACGGCTTCGCGGGGATGGTCAATAATAAGGTGAGAGCTCTTACCGCTCCGAAGTAACACTGTGCTAACCATAAAACACCTTTTATGTGAATGCAACTCATTGGCCAGAGGCAGAATGTGTTTTCTTTGGTACGCTTACCGAAACCAGAAGCTGCAGCCTTCTGGTTTCACGTCAATCTGAGAGACATTTTTTTTTTATGTTGCTGCAGACGAGCAGGCGGATCATCTGATGGGAGGCGATTTCCGAGTGGCGAGTCACAATTGCGCTGCCAACCTTAAAACCTCCCCCCCCCCCCCCCTTTGCCCCCGAATTGGGCCTCCGGTACCCTCACTTACGCAGCGAAACAGAGCACAGTGCAATGACGCTGATGAGAAAAATTTTTCGTCAGTAAGAGTACAAATATGAGGTACAAAAGGTCAGTGGATGAACTCCATGGAAATGGCCCCTAACAGACGAGATAAGATGTGCTAGGTGACGAGCTAGTCGTGTTTGAAGAGATCTTTGTAGTCTAAGGCTCTGCTGAATATCTACCCATAACCGTCCTCTTTACGGGCGATTAGGGAGTGTCAGTGGGTTTTTAAAATTCTATGCCTATTTCTATGCGTAGTGTATGTTGATTCTGATCATATATGTTGTTGTTACAGGTAAAGCCAATAGCAAACAACGTGTCAAAAATTCCGACGGTCTCACAGATGACCCACGACGAGGTGCGCCGCCTGTACGAACAGAGCTCCGGTGACGTCACCGTCAACACACACATGTAGGCATACGTTCACAGTCCCAGGTAACTCAGGCCCTGCTCTCTTTTGCTTACAACCCATCAGTATCGAAGTGTCATCTCGAAGAATGAGGATCAGTTGTGTTTAGAGATGGACGCCCGGATAATAACCAAATGTGGGAGAGCCACGCTTAGGCATGAATGGGCCGGTTCGACCGGAGTGATACCACTGCCTCACAGAAGACCGGCGATGAAGCAGCGCCTGCGCTGTGTTTCGCCGTGTGAGTGAGGTTACCTGAGGCCCAATGGGGGGGAAGGGGAAAAGGTTGGCAGCGCACTTGTGACTCCACTGGTGTTGCGGGTCTCCATGGGCGGCGGAATCGCTTACCATCAGGTGATCCGTCTGTTCGTCTGCCACCTCTCATATAAAAAAAAAAAATTTACCCTACCCATTTTTTATTTTTACTAAGTGAAAAATTTTTTTTTTCATTCACATCTGGGTTACTGATGCATGATGGCATACCTACTCGTGAAAATCCGGTGACAATTCTATCATGCGATTCGCTCGATGCTAACTAGGTACAGTTAGCAGCTTTAATTTGGGACCCATTTCCGTTAAAGGCATTCATAATGCAATAAGGTCGAAACAGTGCAATTACTTTTATTGTCAATTTAAGACATAAAATGTCTTAACTAATCGACCCTTGAAACGATAACTTCTTTGCAAAAATCTATCATTACGGTTTTCTAGTTACGAACATAATATGTTGTCACGTGTCAGTATCAGTCAAGAAAATAGTTTATTGTTACATTTTCACAAATAGTAGATAGATAGATATTCTTTGTACAAAAACAAAATACAAGTATGATTAAACAATAACAGACAATACAAAACATTGGTAATGATCGTATGCCCTCGCACAAGTTGGCGTTCTTGCACGGTTGCCCCTAGAAAAGTAAAGTTATCGATGGTAAATATTATGACTCTGACACGTTAAAGTATTAGCCCTTAACAGCGAAAGTTTGCTACAGGACATTTAATCTAACTGGTAACCTGGAAGTAGAACAAAAGCTTGTAAAATATTATTTCATTTTTACCTAGTAAAATAGAAATTGGTTGGTTAAAAATAAAATGGGTATTAATTCCATCTCTTCAGAATGAATCAGAGATGCTTGGACCTAGCCTTCGTTCCTTTGCATCTTGGTACCCCCTTAAAATAAAGATGGGCTGAGTTACACCACATAACTATAATTTAGGTATAATAGCTGGTAAGTTAGAATTATTATATTAATTTATTATTATTTTAAAGCAGAATTTTGCCGGAGACCTGGGGAAATACTTTACATGTATACATACAGGATTCGGTAATTCTGTGTCAGTCATATGTAATTAGAATTAAAATAGATGTGGACTCTATAAGAGAAATCAAATATTAGACAAACGTGCCGAAATATCGCCTTTTAAAAATATGAGTAGTCGTAAGTAAGTCGCAATTAAAAGTGAATTTAGTAATTAAGTTGCTAGAAAACAAAAATGTACTATTCATTCATAGTATAAAAAGATAAAGATTTCTAAAGTATAGTTCTTGCTAATTATAGGGTGTGTTTTATTTATGCTTACACGACATTGTATATCTACAATGGGTACAGAGTGAGTGCAATTTGCTATAAAACCTCGCTGATAAATATAACTTCTCCATTTCAGTCTACAGCAACGCTCGCACAGGAACATTTTTCTGTAATTAAGTAATGATCAGGCGGGGTGTGTGATTCCCCAATATACGCCGTGCTTTTTTAACCGTCTTAGGTACTCCCTTACCGAGAGCATTATATTGATGAAAACAGACATTTTCCCCCAAGGAACATAGGGTCTTATCTCAGAAAAAAAAACGCCTTCCCATACAAAAGTCGTCAGCTGATTATTGCAAATTGTATGGGGAGCCAATTTTTATTTTTCTGAGATTAGACCCTTATGGAGAAAAATGTTTTTTATCATCAGTATAATGCCCTCGATAAGGGAGTAAAGCTTTAGGTATTCCTATATTGCAAGAACTATACCTATCTATTCATACTAAATTATATTATATACCTACTCTTTATTAATTTTTGTGTTAGATGTGAATGTAAAAATTAGAAAAATTAAGTTAATTAAGTATATTTATACTTAATAATACTTAGTAATAAAGTATACGAGTATGATCTAAGAAAACCTAAAAAATAAGAAGTAGAAAAGTACAATTGTATGTATTTATGTAGATATAATTGTTTATAAGATTTTTTACGTGACCTCTTGATTAAAATACATATAAATAGATAAAAAAGAGAACCACCCACGGGAGTGGAAAGGTCTCCACAGTTGAAATTATTTTTATAAATTGCCCACCGCTATTCTATGTTAGTTAACTTCAATCACGAAAATAAAACTTAATATAAACGTTATACGTTACTGAACTAAATACAGCATACTTTGTAGGTACGTCAGCATCAAAAGTAGCTTAACACTTTAGTACCTTGTCAAAGTAACTGTTCTGCTTATTATAGTCAGTGTCTAAGGGGTACGTAAAAAATGTTACTTCGACATGGTACTAAAGTGTTAAGCTACTTTTGATGCTAACCGTACGCTACTAAAATAGACTTAAATTACTTTTTCCTAAACACAACCGTTTAATTAACTAAAGGCTTGAATGATAACCAGTCATTAGAACAACAGCTACAAATGCCTAGCCTAAAAATTCGTTTACTCCGAACTTGAACTATAAACGAAGTTTAACTTTCTTTCTTCAGTTGTCTTAGCATGGACTAATTAGTCCATGGGCTTAGCTATAGCATCTTACCCCGGTCTCCACTACTTGTATTAAATAATATCTGAGCCCCCTAGGCGCAAACAACTAAACAAGTTCGACTTCATTCACCGCTACATAACGCCATCTACTCGACAAAGATTACGAACGACTAACGCAAACGATATTCGATATGCAATACCCCTAATTCATTTCATGCAAATTTTTGGTGACGGCTTATACTGCCACACTCACCTCCTTATTACAAATCGCGATCTTAAGTTATTACCGTACAAAAGCTTCTATCATCCCGTTCTAACAAGCAATGATAAAATGGGCTGGCATGAGTGTTGTTCCAATAAAAATCTTAGTTCGCGATTTGTAATAAGGGGTCAGAGTCGTTGATTAACTTAGTTAGCAATTTTAGGTGACGGGTAGGGCACACTAGCGTCGCCATCGATTTTAAATTTTAGCTACTAAACCGGATCTATTTTAAACAATTTCGGGGTTACAATCTCTCGGCAAACACAAATGTTGGATCCAACGCGTACGCGAAAAATTTATTCACGCCAAAATCGGCCACTTTTGGCATGAATCAATTTTTCGCGTACAAAAACGGACCCAACATTTGTGCATGGTTATTTAATAAATGTAGTATGAGTATGTGTTTGCCGAGAGGTTGTAGCACCGAAATTGTTTAAAATAGATCTGGTTTAGTAGCTAAAAATTAATATCGACTGGCGTCGCTAGTGTGCCCTACCCGTCATCTTAAGAAAAAATATTGACACTTATTTTGATACGCATAAAGACTACCGATACTAAAGTTAATGAACATTAGCTTAAATGATGTCTCTGAGCGCGGCCGTAAGCTTGCATTGTTTAGGTCAACATTCAAAAAAAATTGTTTATAAAATTCATAATCACATGCAAAGAAAAATCAAACTGAACAGACCTCGTCAATACAACTTTGATTTTAATATAAAGGCAAACGCACATTGAATTACGTGCCTTAGCTTATGATAGCTTTTTAACGCAAGTACCTACAAAATAAAGTAATTAGTATTAAAAATACTTATTGTAAATTATGTAAAATTAAGAAAAAAATTTGAACATTATAGCATAAATATTTTTACACTGATATTTCAAGAAAGTAGCTAAATATAAGATTTTCAAATAAGTACCTATATTTGTATACTTAATTTAATTAGATTAGATAAGTAAAACAGTTTTGAGAGGTAATAATAAATTAAATGTGTGCCATTGCTTCTTAAGTAAATCTTTTTTTTATTTATTTTTTAATTTAATGTTTTTTTTAATAGAAAATTACACTACAATCAACATTAATAATTAATTTATTTTAGTGTGTTATTCCCGGTACAAAGTCCTCGGCTTAAAACCTGGGGTACGCTTGGACCATGATCAAGAATTTGGTACTTTTGGTAATTACAATGAATCAAGTGCCTGTCTGACCTTCGCAAACCGTAGGAACCCTAGGGTTTGCAAAGCTTAGTACAGCAGTCATAAAACGTGGGACAACATTTTGTTAAATAACTTCTTCTAACAGATTGTAACAAATGTTATAAATAAATTGTTAGTAATGTTACACAACTAAATTGCAATAAAGTTACATTATTCTATATTTTATAGCAAATTGTTACACAGAGCTATAAAATGTTACGAATTTTTATAGCGTTATGTAACTGCTGTGTTAGTTTAGACGTTAGTTTAAGGTGACGGGTAGGGCACACTAGCGACGCCGAATCGATTTTAATTTCTAGCTACTAAACCGGATCTATTTTAAACAATTTCGGGGTTACAACCTCTCGGCAAACACTTATACTATTTATTAAATAACCATGCACAAATGCGGACCCAACATTTGTACGTGAAAAATTGATTCACACTAAAAGTGGCCGCTTTTGGCGGTAAACAATTTTTCGCGTACAAAAATGGACCCCACATTTGTGCATGGTTATTTAATAAATACTAAAAGTGTACGCCGAGAGGTTGTAACCCCGAAATTGCTTAAAATAGATCCAGTTTAGTAGCTAAAAAATTAAAAACGAATGGGCTAGAACGACGACGAAATCGCTAGTTAGGGCTACCCGTCGCCTTAACTGCTATATAGACATGGAAACCAAACTAAATACTGGTTTATATAGTGCGAGCATCTGCCTAGCCATTAGACAGTTACTCAACTACTAGAGAAGTCATCATCAACAGTCATCGGAACTAGGTGTGCAATTTTTGACGAAATCTAAACATGGACACGCCAACGGCGATTATAAATAGATGAAAATTTCGATAAGGGTTGCTTATACTAAATTTAAAGTTTAACTTACTTAAATACTTATTCCATTTTTTAAATTTCTAAATAGAAAAAATGAATTTTACATGTATAGAAAATTTCCAAATGTCGCACTCACACGGGCGTAATCCATTCTAATGTAATGTTTGAGGTCGTTGACCCGAAATTGCACTACCTATTCCGATCATTGATCATCAATGACAATTTGACTAACCGAATGGTGCAATTCATAGTGACCCTGCCTTTTACGCCAAAGGTCGTGGGTTCGATCCCCACCCTGGACAAACATTCGTGCGATGAATCGTGCGATGAACACTTGTGTTTGTTCAGTGTCCGGGTGTAATATATGTATTTAGGTATATATTTGTGTTCCTCTGTTGTCTGATATCTGTAACACAAGTGCTTAAGCTACTTAGTACGGAAACAGGTCAACGAATAAGATGTTGTGAGAATTATTATATTATTATTATATTATATTAAATCCAGTAACTATCTAAGGAGCAGCTCGCTCTGTGTAAACCAGTCTTAACTGGATCATGATAAACTTTGCTGGGTAAATGGAAATATCTATGCTACTGTGATTACACATACAGGTTAAGTAAATTACCTAATTAAAACTATTAGATATATTTAACTTTACTTGATTTAGAATAATAAGTATAAGTTTGCACAAATTCAACACTGAAGTGGCGTCCAAATAGGAACAACCGGCTACTTAAGCCATTATTTTAATTTAGTTTAAAATGGGTACAAAATTATTAATATGGCAAATTCTATGTTTATAATTTCTTCAAGATACTCTCTTGTTGTTGGTTGGTTGTGGTGTTACCATAACACCCATAATCACTAGTGGAGTCAGATGCGATTTTAATTTTTAGCTTCTAAACCGGATCTATTTTAAACAATTTTGGATTTACAATCTCTCGGCAAACATTTATACTGTTTATTAATTAACTATAAGTATAGGTGTTTTCCGAGAGCTTGGCGTCGCTAACTAGTGTGCCCTACCCGTCACCTTAACCGCCATTACTCCCTTATCAAGAGCATTATACTATTGAAAACATACATTTTCCCCCAAGGGACATAAATAGGGTCTTTTCTAAGAAAAAAAAAACACCTTCCCATACAAAAGTACAGTTTGACCAATTTTATAAGTTTCACCAATGTACCTGCGCAGAAGTCTTATTTTCGAAAACTTCGGCAAATTCTTAACCAGTCACAACGCTCTATTTACGCGCGAAAAAATCTCACTTTCTTATTGGTTGATGCGTCAGCGCCATGTTCGGTGCGAGTTTAGAGAGAGATAGCATTCCTCTCTGGATTTATTATATTTAATTTTAACATTGCGCAATAAAGTCTGGATTTCAACTGCTTTCGCAATCGTAATCAAACGGATTTAACTTGCTCTTCTGCGTAGACGAATTTTGCCGATGTAATTTATAAACGTGCTACAGCTGTAATCAGCTGATTGGTACAAATTGTATGGGGAGGATTTTTTTTTTTTATTAGATGTTCCTTGGGGAAATTTTTGATTATCATCAGTATCATGCCCTCGATAAGGGAGTAAGACGGTTAAAAAAGCTCGGTGTATAATTAGCCGGTTCGTGGCTCTCTCGGTAAAAATGACTTCACCAGCAAAGATGTGCTGGACAGCGTTGCCATCCGTATACCATCCAGACAATGGCGGCGCGCACCAAGAGGTTTGGCTCCTCGTTCCTGCCCTGAGCCATCAAGACATGGAATGCCCTCCCAGCTCATGTGTTTCCTCCTTCATACAATCCGGGGTCTTTTAGGCGGGGCGTGAAACGGCATCTAAGCAGGCCATTAGGGTGAGGATGGCAGACACAATGGGTACTTTGTTAGTTCTTTTGTGCCTGTCAGCCTCACATTTGGAATTTACGGCCGCTTACCATCAGGCGGAGTGAGGTCATCCTGATTGGCCTTTCTATAAAAAAAAGAAAATAAATAATAACTCTTTAAGGACCTACTAACATAGTAAAGAAGTATTTTTTTTTATTAAATACCGGTTTGTTTTTGTAAACATTTACATCCCTTTATCCACGTGTTCTAGCAACCATTCTGAACAAAACCCACCTTATTACAAATGGCGATCTGAAGTTATTACCGTACTAAAGCTCATGTCATCCCGTTCCATCATGCAACGTTAAATGGGGCTGCACATACTTTGTTCCGGGACTAACCTTACTTCGTGAATGGACAACATTTCATATTTTTAACATGTCCATATTGTTTTTTTATATGAAAATAGACATAAAATGACAGACCCAAATTTTTCTTTTTTCAAAATTTGTCCATTTTCATGCATAAAATAATTATTGAAACCATTTTTATTCTAAATAGACGTAAGCGCCAAATCACGTCATCGGACGGCTGAATACAGCGATATTCCTTTGCTTATCATTGTTTTAATAAAAAAAGGTACTACTGTCAAAGGTAAATAATACTAGTGTCAACATTGTCAACGTCATTCATACATTCAACGTTGACAAGTTGTCTTTTTTTTTGACAGTTACATGTCATGGGTTTGGCATTTCGTAAATTTAAAACTATAATGTGCTAAGCAAAAAAATATTTTACATTCTGCCGTCCGATGACGTCATCTTGCGTTTTTTAGTTTTAAATTTTTTTCTCAGTAAATAAGCAATATAAAAAATGAATAAATATATATTCGAGCAGCGGAAAAGTAAACAAAGAATTGGTATTTTTTGTTTCAGAGCTTAGCAATTTTGAAATGTTGTGCATTGTTATAAGGGGGCATAAGTTCTATGACTTTTGGAAATGCATTTAAAAAATTCAAATATTCATACAAAGTCGGTCACGTGACTTGGCAATTTTGTATGGGGAATCGAAAATATTCTTGACGAATTTCGAATAGTCAAATAACGAAATGTTATTCATAATGGTTGGTAGAACACGTGGTTAAAGGGATGTAAATGTTCATTGATACACCCTGAAGGCAGACGGGAATAATGATCGATTTAAAATATTTATTAACATTTTATTGGTTTTGTACCCAGTTTCCATAATATTTAGATATTGTAATATCTTAAGGGTCTTCTTATCTCATTAGCAAGTTATAGACTTAATAAATTTATTTATTCTTTATTGCACAAGAAAATAATGTACAATTGGCGGACTTAATGCTATACAGAATGCTCTACTAGTCAAACACTGTGCGATGCACAGAAGGCTACAGATACACTGAGGGCTTACAATGAAATGGAATTGACAACTGAATCTGTATCCCCGTCCCTTTCACACGTGCTGTATACCCGTTATATTTATATATATTAATCATAGTACAAATAAGTAGGTTTATTATATTATATTTTGGTGTGTGTATATTTAGTCATATTATAAATTACTCACATGTATGTTTATCTTTGAGTGATGTTTATGGATACAACATTATTTATTTAGCCGTAATAGATATTTCCGTAGCCGTAATAGAGAATGCTTTACTTATAGCACTAAGTCCGTCTATTGGCTGAAATGATGATGATGTCGATAAAATTATAGGTGTTAAAAAAATAGCGTTAAGTGTCACTATTTTTCCATGTCCCTTCCTCTAGCGACCCTCGCATTCCACGACCCCAATTCTTGTACGACATATATCACTAAAACATAGTTTTTTTGTATTGTTTTCAGGCGTTACACCCCATTGTTTTCAAAATATCACGAGTACGAGAATTGGGCTCTTGGTCTATAAGTTGCTAATGGGATCCGGTCCTATAGTTAGTTTTCACGTAGATAGGTTAAACACAATAAAGGGGCCAACTTAGATAATATAGTCGTAGGAACAGCATTCCCACTTGTACTGGTGCACTAACTTTTATATGAAAATAAATGAATTTAATCTTTATATAGCTTTATGAAATGCTCTAAAGAAAGCTGTGAAATGTTAGAACGAAATGTATGGATATTTTTTTCTTTAACTGAGATGTTGATGACAAATATGACAATGTAGGTACTAAATACCTTTATAATAGTCTTTAGTTTCCACAATTAAGTAGTTATAACTAACTTAATAATGCGTTTGCAAGGAAAAATATTTGTGACTCTAATTTTGGTATTGCATTTGGATGTAATTATGTATCTACACTACTCTAGTGTCCACAGACTAACTTCGTTCCGCCATTTTTTCTTGTTTTTTTTTCGATATTTGAATATTAATGTTGTACTATTCAGGACCAAGACATAATAAAACATCATGTCAATCGATACCGCAAACGAACTATGTGCATATATGTCACCGGAAAATAACAAGATCCGTTAGTTTATCAATTTACTAGGAAGTTTATAAACTTTTGTAGGCTTCTAAACGGGAGATAAATTCTATTATTTTACGTTTACACTTTCTTAAATTTATCAATTTCCGACGTCACACGGTAAGTTTATAAACTAACGGATATCTATTCGTAAAATTTTATATGGATCGACCAATCACACAAACTCTTTTAAATATACGAATCTTTGAAATACGTATAATAACACACTGCTCTCTGATTGGTCAATGTTCATAGTGGCAATGCCAATCAGATCGCGCGTAGCGTTTGTATATTGCTTACTTATTATTTTACCAGTGAGTTCAGTAAGTTTATCAATGTACGAAAATGTGGACGTAAAATAATATAATTTATCTCTCGTTTAGAATCCTATGAAAGTTTATAAACTTCCTAGTAAATTGATAAACTTACGGATCTTGTCATTTTCCAGTGACATATACATTACCATATTTAGAATAACAGTGTAGTACTCCTAAGCTATCCAGAAATATGATATTATTTTACCGTAAAATATACGTTTTTAATATGTAGGTATTATTGTTATTTATTATTACTGGCTTTGTTGAAATATTTTAATGTAGGTAAGTATCTTGTTTTATATTAAATAGTAGAGCATGCTGGTCATGTGTCATATTTTGTAAATTATGTGTTGTTATGTTCAAAAAACCGATATGTTAGTAAATTAAAGTAATGTTACGTAAAATAGTATTAAAGTTATTTTGCCAATAATATTCACTTAAACTATTTAGAATAACTGAACACTATGTGTTTGTAGAAACATTGTTTATTTAAAATAAAATGCACATTTTATATAAAAACTTGTTTAATTATTCTCTAGAATCCTTGAAGAATTAAATATTGATAGGGTCATCGGGTAGGGCAAAAAAAAGCCTCAATCAACTGTCAACTGATTAGGTACCTACTTTTGTTTGAGAATGCATCATCAGCCTATCGCAGTCCACTGCTGAACGTAGGCCTCTCCAATTGTTCGCCACCGTGATCTATCCATGGCTTCTCGCATCCAGCTCTTGCCTGCCATCCTGCGCAGATCGTCCCCCCACCTAGCCAGAGGGCGCCCTACATTACGTCTCCACTCTAGAACTCGTTTACCCCATCGGTTGTCGGTTCTGCCGCTAATATGGCCAGCCCACTTTTTGAGAATGCGAATTTTTATATTTTTACCCATATGTTTCTAGGAGAAAATCGTTCATTTTACCACCTGTTAAGAGCCATATAACAAATCTCCAAGAACCGGAAAATAGAAGCGTCGCATCAACTGATACTGGTCAAGAGTAACTCAAATTCGTCGAAATAATACTTATTTGTCCAATCTCGCATTTCATCTTTCTTAATCTGTTGATCGTATGAGTATGCAAACAAAGTCGAAGGTCAAACAACGACGAATCGGGAGATGGGACAAATAGTCATTCATGCAGATAATACTGTGCTGAAACTGTGTTGGCCAAACGATTTTGATAATTTTCCCCAAGTTTAGTATTTGTATGGAGTAATCTATTTATTTATTTATTTTCGAAAAAAATAAACCAATTTTTGAAACTAAATTGAATATTTTCGCATGAGACTTTTGAATTGGAATAAAAGTTGCAATTTGGTGACGAAATAGTTTATACATATATTGTTTATGTAGTAATTTGTAGTAGCGTCGGGGTGTCCTTTAGACACTGTGACACATGCTGAGTGGAGCCCATTTCAGTGCCATTCTAATGTCAATTTCGTTATATTTTTATTTTTTTTTGTGTATGTTTGGCGCTGAATAAATTATTTTATTCTTATGCTTATTCTTATTCTTAATTTTACAGAGATGGCACTAATTTAGCACTACTTAATATAGGTATAACAGTAAAAACGGTTCAAATAATGTGGATAACACATTAACAATATTTGCTCTACGCACGCGGGAATCCAAATTTCCCGCCTGTCATTTATTATTATTCTTCCTTTCTTCCGCGAACGTAACAGTGTTGGTCATGTTTCTTAGATCGAGAACGGTAAAATTGGCCATCTCTCAAGCAAAAATCACAGTCGGGACGTGATATGACTCTTAAGTTTATTTTTTAAATTAACTATAGTGGACAAACAAGCTGACGGCTCATCTGGAGAGATTTCCGCCCATGGACATCTGCAACACATGAGGCCCTCATGTGTTGCAATGGGAAGCCGTCTGCTCGTTTGTCCGATAGTCGTTGCTGGTTGCCGGCTCTTGGGGAAGGAAGCAAAAGGAACACGTTGTATAAACATTTTTTAAATTTTAAGTGAACACATTTTGTGTTTATTTGTGTAATGAAGTGCCGCGAAGTGATCCTGATAATAAGAGTCGTTGAATTGTATCGTTTTTAGCACTGCTATTTTGTGTCGATTGAGTAACTCACTCGACACACAATAGCAATAACAACTTGCTTGGACCTAACAGTCCTAAAACCCGCGGTTTTAAGACTGTATTAGGTCCAGTTCCACCAGTCCAATAGTTGTATTTACAGTGGTATCGGCAGAATACCGTAGGTCGATAAAACGTAAAATAAAACACCGGCGTTTTATTGAGTGATGTGACTTTGAGTGACTTCATTCAACTGTTGACTACCCACTAGTATCTTCGGGTAGAGCCATAATATAAAAAAAAACATTTATCGATGGGCACGTCGGATTTAGAAGATAAGAAAAGCAGCTCACATTAGAAGAGTACACTTGTAAGTTCGTGCCTCCTAATTGACACCAGAATTTTATTAATTATTCAAGATAATTATCACTTGTTGTTGTCTATACCAACCTGTTTAGGTTAACCCACAGGTGAACCTAATGAGATCGTTGCATTCGCACACCTCTTTGTTGGTGCGTATGGCATAGTAAGTAGTAGTGAAAAGGCAAAGGTACACACGACTATACGTGGAGTTAATCTTTTTGGACTTTGGAACATCCATATACAAAAGTGCTATTTTGGAATGGCGGGGGGTAACTTAACGTGTCACTGAGTGTACACTCTGAGGCACCTATCCTTTATTGAATTGAAGAATGGAAATAATCGTTTAAAAGACTAAGCTTCCTTTATATACGGGTTATTTTAAGAAAAAAAAGTGCCAATAATTTTTTTCTGGTCAATTTATGGAACCGTGAAGTGAGTGAGTGAGTGTAATTAAATGGTGTCCGTGGCAGAATCCGCGAAAATCTCACTCAACCCTCACGCCTCCATAGATGACGTCATGGAAGAGACCTCTGATGGCCGTCTTCGTGATCTTCATGAGCAGGTGCAGTAATTTCCCCTGGAGTCCATGGGAGTATCAGGTAAGTCATCATTAGATATCTCAGTCATCAGTTGAGGACAAAGTGGTTTTGGGTTTGGATCTTGATCCAAGATTATTTTTAATCTCCGACGAAAAATTGACGGGGTGTTATAAGTTTGACGTGTCTGTGTGTGAGTATGTCTGTCCGTGGCATCGTATCTCCCGAACGGAGGAAGCGATTTTGATTTTGTTCTCTTTGTTTGTAAGGTGAATTGATCCAAGATCCAATTGATGTTCTTATTTATGTTAGATGAAAATTGATCAAAGATGGCCGCCGCTACAAATTGTCGGATTAACATATTGTACAATAACAACCCCCGCTCGATATAGGTGTCAAATAAAAGGGTTTGAGTAGTTTCTACTACAATGCACTATGAAAAATTTCAAATCCAAGATGTCCGCGTCCATAAAATGGCGAAATAATAAATTATAATATACTTACACTTGAGTGTGGTATTTATTGAAAGCGGAAATTGATTTGTAATTAAGTAAAATAAAAATTAGAGAGTCAATTATATATCTAAGCGAAAAATAAAAAATAAATTTAAAATTTAAAAAAGAAACTGCGAAAAAACCGCCTTCAAAAACTACGAACTAAAAAGTGTAAAATAATATTTTTAACACTTTATACACTTCAAATAACATTTCTAACAGTACACTCGAGAAAAGGTTTTACCGAAATCGCCGCCCAATACTATCTTGTAATTGAATACTACAACATTCAATTATTTAACAGGGATTAGGCGCCGACTTCAGACAAACCTTTTTTCGAGTGCACTGTTAGAAAATGTTATTTGAAGTGTATGAAGTGTTAAAAATATTATTTTACACTTTTTTGTCATCACAAACTCGACACTAGATTTGAAAAAATCAAAACTTGCTTGGATTGGAATCTGCTTCCTCACTTTTGGAAGGTGCACGGTCTTCCACTCTAGATTCATAATAAAAATAACCTTTACTCCCTTTACTGTTTCTAGTCTAAACGGGTAACCATGATCTACTACTGGTGTGGTATGTGTCCAGTCCAGTTTGCAGTAGTCAGCTGCAATGCATGTACTCCTATTGGACCAAATCCTCGATAATCTGGGCTAAGCGACAAGTGAGAGATAAATATTACTTAATGCATTTTTATTTAATTAACAATACAATAAACAAATAATAAACATTAGTTACGTTGATAATTGATTGTATTTAATAATATCCACTAGCCGATTACGGCTACGGCGGCCAATTTCAACGAACAGCCTTGTACGCAAAATATATTACCTATAGTGCTCAAGTGTGTGCGCAAACACAAGGGCCCTCTCTATTCCCTTACCCTCATATTCTGATAGGACACTAGTGTGACACGACCGGAGAGGGATCGGGCGCAGGACCAACAGCTTTCCGAGGCACGGGGGTACAAGACCGCCAACTTCCAGACTCCGGGCTGCCACTAAGAATTTCTTATCAAACACTTAGGAACAAATTTTTGGGGATCGAACCCGGAAGCAATATAATATAGTATGCGCAAGAGATTTAATAATATTGTTATAACGAAACGCAATACAAGCCGGGCCGCCCGCCTTTAACAGTTTTCCGGCGGACGGCCATGATAGCTTTCCCGCGCCGCGCCGGCGCGTCGGCCATGCTGTAAGTTTTCCCGCGCTGTCAGAGGTCGATTATTGGCTGTCTGGCACAGTTTCCGTGGCCTTGACCGCGCGCGCCGCAGTCCGCCCGTGTACCCCGCGCTGACTCGACGTGCGCACGTCCCTTCGCCTCCCTCATAATTACGCGTTTTGTTTTCAATTAAAAAATGGTGAGTAATTTTTTTCTGCACACCACTTATTTTAAAAACAACTCGCAAAATCATCTTTGTGATATGATATTATTAAGATTAAAAACAAACGCAGTTTTATTGGCAAAGACAAAAATAGAAGGTGTTGTATAACAGCTGGGAGACGATTTTAACAGTTTCAGGCGATTTTAGTGTGATTGTGACGTCACAGTTGAATAATTAGACCGCCGCAATATGCTAGTGAGTCCTAGATCTGTCATAATTTGGACTTTTTGAAAATAACTATGTTGCATTATTCCATCGCATCCCAAACAATTTATTTATTAAACAATAGAATACTAATGAGCCCTCGTCATAAGTACCTAAGTGGATTTGCTACCCAGTAGGTAAGTATAATAGATAGCCCAATTTAGAATACATTTATATTTAGGTAAATAGACACTAGTTTAACGTTGTCGCATTAGTTCTGCATTGCGCTTCAATATTTAATCTTGAAATTTTTAGGCATAATTAGCCACACTCCAAAAAACTCTAGGCCATACTTGATTCGGTTTCCTTACCACCTCAATTATGTTTGGTTAGGTAAGGTTACCTACCTATTAGTTATTTTAGTGGAATAATAGAAAAAAGACGCTAATAAGAGAAACTTTGCTAACTTCAGATAAAAATAAAATCTATAATAAAATAGAGCCCGGGGTACCTACCTACACAGGCAGGTACCCTAATCTTACCGTTTTTTTTTCGTAGTCACCTGGAGGAAAATGCCAGAATAAATCACATGCGTTGATCTTAGCTCAAGTACCTGTGTTACGGATATCGGAATTAGTCGTCATTACCGATTTCAAAAAAGGAGGAGGTTCGAAGTTCGTCTGTATGTTTTTTTTGTTGTTGTTGACCGATTTGCACAATTCTTTTTTTATTTGAAAGAACATACTTCTAAGTTGGTCCCATTTTCATCATATCTGATGAAGGGATCCCAGAGAAATCGAGGGCAACCCTGAAATTTTATAGGCACATGAAATGTTTTTGAATTCTTTATCAAAGCTGCACCAGTATTTACGCTTGATTGTTTTATTTTTGTAGCTCAGCTAAAGATGGAAGGTCAACTCCTCAACGGTTAGGAGTAAAAAGATAACGCTTTCAATACCGTATTCACATTTAGGCTGATGGTTTTTGGCGGGGGGAGAGGGGGAGAGGTCTACCGGAAAATGAAACACTAAAACACATGGAAAAAAAAATCTACGAAAAAAAAACCGCCTTCAAAAACCACAAACTAAAAAGCAAAGCGAACATTTTATAACAGTACACTCAAGAAAAGGTTTTACCGAAGTTGGCGCCTAATCCCTGTTGAATAATTGAATGAAGTATTACAAGATAGTCTTGGGCGCCGACTTGTTCATGTTGTTCATGGACACAAATGTACTGTGCGTGGATCGAACCCGGAACCCTTGGACCAATGGCAGCGTTCACTACCACTGTTCCAAACGGGTCGTCTCAAACGGGTCGGATCATAATGATTTAACTACTTGTATTCCAAAATATTTTAAAGAACTTTAAATTCACCATGAGCACTGGAGCCTCATCTTCGCTTCCTTCGTTAAATATCGCTTCATGGACCCTTATCCTGAGATCTAGATTAAGACCTTGTTATTTAATCACTAGATATTTCATTGCATGTCACATAGTACAATATATGGTATGTTGAATTGAGGTTTGAGATCTTGTTATTGTTGATTTTCTGTTAAGAAATTCTCAGTGTCAGCCCATTGTCTGGAAGTAGGCAGTCTTGTACCCCCGTTCCTCGGAAAGCACGTTAAGCCGTTGGTCCTGCGCCTGATCCCTCTTCGGTCGTGCCACACTGATGTCCCATCGAAATATGAGGGTAAAGGAATAGGAAATACTCTTGTGTCTGCGGCAACACTTGTGCACTATAATATGTTCTGCGTCGATGGCTGATCGCCGTGATTAGCCGCCATGACTGAAATTTCATTTTGGTAATTATTGTTGATTGAGGTCTTGTTGTATTAACTCATCCTGAATTCTCGGAACTGGTTATTTACAATAGGAGATCAAGAACTGTTTGACCCTGCTTTTTAGCTACTTCTCACAATAGATGTTGTAATCGTCATTTATAGTAACTACATTTTTCATTTAAAATTTTAATATTATTATTATATTAGTGGTTTAGGTCAAACCACTCCCTGCCGAAGTCTGTTTTTCCTGATCACTATAATCTGGACATCTTTAAGGCAAGAGTAAACAGGCATCTTTTAGGCAAACCGTATCATTCCAGACCTCATCGTGGCTTTCGCTATTGTGGTCAAGCGTTAGCCTATTAAACAATACGAACACACGTAATAATGTCTCAAATAGGGCTTTGTATGTTAATTTCTACCGAGAAGAACCAGGGAGAAATTCGGTTGTTCGATAGGTCATCAAACGTTTTGATATTTTAGATATTTATTTTATCATTGCTGTACCTTTAGTTAATTAAAGCCAACGCGAAACAATCTCCAAGTATTAATGTTCCGTGGCCTGATTTCAGGTCATTTCATTGTATTACCTAATCAACCGATCTTACTGCGCCACCATTGAAATTACCATGCAAATGTCATCGCGAGGTACAAGATGTCAGTTCACTGTTCATTAGGCTTCGCAGACATTTATAAATTGAATAAGGGGAGAACGCGGTTAGTCGCACTTTGACAAAAAAAATACTTTTTGCGACACTAAAAGTTTGAGTGTGACTAAAAAAATTAAAACATTTTGTGCTTTGCAAAGTCAAAGATTAAAGTTACACCTGGTAACTTCAGTCTTCCATAGGTTGTTATTAATAGATGAGCAATACTGATAGGATTATTTGTTCTTCAACTTTCACATTTATCTTCGTTTTTTATTGATTGTAATTAAATTAACAAAAATATCAAGACATTTGAAATAAAAAAGGATTTGTACTTATTCAGGCTTCTTTTGTACGCGCCATTCATGTTACAATCATCTCTAGCAAGATTAAAATTTTTAGTGCCTACTTTTTTATTGTAATTAATTTCATTACTATCTATAAAAAATCTGTGGTTTACCACTGATCCCTAAAAGGGCCCTTAATGGACAATACGACAGAAAAATATTTTACCCTTTTTTTATATGTTATCCGAATAAAGAAAGAAAAAATAGATGGCCCGTATTTTTTAGTTTTCATTAAATGTGTTTTTCTTGAATAAAAAAATTAATAAAAGATAGATAAAAATGCTGGAAGTGACGTAGTCCTGAGGCTCTACATAGATGATGTCTTTGCTATACAATAAAAAAGTTTACTCTCTCTGTCATTATTCACTACTGTCATTATCAGCCATTTTCTTTTTTCTTAAGTCAACGTGAGCAAAGGCGTCATTAATTTGTCATGCCGAGCTGTGACGTCACACGGGGATTTTTACATTTTATTTGATTTCTCCTTAAATATCTTTTAAAAAAATCTAAAAAATATCTCAAAATCCTATGAAGCTAATATAGAAAACGGTATTTTTCATTTTGAAAAAAAAATGTCGTGTTGTCCATTAAGCATTTTAAGATAGATAAGATAAAAACATTTATTTGTTCAACACACACGACACAAAAATTAACAAAAAAAAAAACAAACCGGCGAAATGTAAACAAAAGTAAAAACAACACATAAAGCAAAGAAAAAAAAAGAAATAAGGCCCATAGACATGCCCCCTGTGGGTACCCCCTATCAATAATTCTGGACAAAGGATAACAGGGGACCTATGCAGCTATGCAAGAAGAAGACATATTCCGCCGACCCCAGATAACCCCCTGCTGATGCGGAATGGGTGACAAGTAAAATACGTTGATAAGACGTCAAAAGCTATAATCAGAAATCGGTTACGACACGGCCCTGCCTACCCTGGAGTGCATTGATTTACATTTCTCCGATACTATTGGCGGTTTCGATATGATGAACCACAAAGATATTGAGAACCACATTGATACGCATATTTACCGTACCGCAATACTAAGAGCGATGGTAGCTTAGTGGTTCCGAACGCGCCTTTCATATAGGAGGTCAATGGTTCGAATCCGAACATGCACCTTTGAATTTTTCAAATCTATGTGCGTATTTCTATCATTAGCTCGGTGGTGATGGAAAACATCGTTTCGAATAGTTTCTGGAACGTGTAAACATGATTTAGTGGTTTTGGTCTGGCTCCCCTGTTAAAGGGGTACGTCTCGTACGTAGGTACCCCAGAGGTCAATGTGTATGTGTAATGTAGAAAGATAGTTTGTGAAAACTCCGCTTTGCTCAGCCCTGTGACATAGTCTTGGTATCGGTTGATAGACAAGCCACTGAGCAGAAAGAATATTTACTTACGAGTATCTGTAATGGCTGTGGCATCTTAAATTCAAAAGGAGTGCCCATAATTTATTTTATCGAGGGGACGCCACAATCTTCGATTGTTTTTTGTTTTTCTTCTTAAATGCGTCTTCAAAATTCGCAATTTTCTTTTTCTTGAATAATTTTTCTAGGTTCTTAAAATACGGCTGCGCCATGTATTATCTTGGATTGGGATCATTTAAATCAAATACTGATTGGTGGGTACAATCGGCTTTATTCTTCAGTTAATCTTCAGATACACGTATAATGCAGTTGTTCCCCAGTTCCAAAAAAAACACCAATTCCCTTCATCCGGTCTGCCGGCTAACCATAGATAAAACATTGTCACAACTAAAGAGAATAAGTCACATTGACATATTAAAACGTAAAGCGTTTTGATATAACTTCATCGGACAGTACAATTTACCGTACCAAAGCTCATGTCATGCCGTTCCAATATATAATGTTAAAAGGGGCTGGCACAATTTTTTTTTCTGGGACTATTCTTAGTTCGCGATTTGTAATAAGGGGGCTAAAGCTTTATACACCGTGCTTTTTTAACCGTCGTGCACCCTTATTGTAGGCATTATACTGATGACAACAAACATTTTCCCCATGAGAGAGAAAAATAGTATCGATTGTTTCAAGAGTAAATATAAAAGAGCATTATTGAGTAGGCAAGTAGCGGCTGAAAATCTTACCCGTGGAAATTGGAAATCCCTGCCCCTAAATATATATTTCTAAAATGTAATATTTCTAAATTCACACACACACCACTCATACACTACACACACATATACTACACACACCACCCACGCACACACTCACCCCCACGCAACACAAGTTTAATAACAGAGTGCTACTTTAGAGTTATTTTATGTATCTAGGTATATTGTTTTTGTAATCTAGGTTTGAGAGAATTTTATTGTTTTTGTTATTTATGTTCTAAGCCCTCGCATCCGTACCCTCGCACACGACCTTAGAGGGGTAGGAGTGGCTGAAAATCAGCGCTGACCTATGTCAGCATTAGCTGAGCCACTGCCTTTTGCTTTCCTTAGATTATTTCCTTAGAATATTTTAAAAAACGAAGTATATAAGGTAGATAAGTTCTAGTTTTACGGAAATACCTATTTTTTTTTTCCGCCAAGGAACATAGGGTCTAATCTAAAAAAACAAAAAATTGCCTCCCCATATACAATTTGCACCTATCAGCTGATTACTTTTGTATCTGAAGGTGTTTTTTTTTTGAAATTAGACCCTATGTTCCTCGAGGGAAAATGTTTGTTGTCATCAGTATAATCCCCTCGATAAGGGTACACGACGGTTAAAAAAGCACGGTGTATAAGGATCTATTTTTTGTGAGGTATTATATGAATCGGTACAAATACCAGTACCTAGGTATGTGTGTGATGTTGCCTCAATAATTTATCTACTCGCTGTCCCTTTCATAACATTGAAATTAATTTCGTCTTCTGTCTCAAGGCTTGACGAGTTGGCCCAATTCAACAGTTTGTTATTATTGTTGTGTAGACACAATGATAATGATGTCTTCAATTAAGTGGGCACACCTAAACGAGTTATATGACCTACTTAGTTGGTGTCAAAAATTTTATTTCTTTTTTTTAAAAACCGATTCCAAGGCTAGAGCCTCTCCTGAATTATCCAGGCTTATGTTCTCCATTGGGCACTTAACGCACACCTAAAGCTATTTTATTTTGTGCCTAAAGACAGCCATGCAATTGTCGGAAACAATTTTTCTGAGCCTGGACATACTTGATTGTCTTGGTACCGTCAGCATCAAAAGTACCTTAACACTTTAGTACCATGTCAAAGTAACTAATCTACCTATTATAGTGAGTTTTCAAGGGGTTCGTAAAAATGTTACTTCGACATGGTACTAAAGTGTTAAGCTACTTTTGATGCCGACCGTACGCTCCATAGAGTAAGGTATTAATACTTATGCTCTAACTGACTTGTCATTACTATACCTAACGACTGTAATAAGAAGAATACCTACTTATTGTATGAGATCTGTTTATCTATATCTTATCTTCTTGCCTTGCTCCGAAGACATTAAAAAACGGTGCATGTTTTCCTCTTCTTCATCTGCAACATCATACCTAATAGGTTCAATTTAAGTATCTAATACTGTGGGAGAGCCACGCTTCGGCATGGATGAGTCAGCTCGACCGCAGTGATACCACGAGCTCACAGAAAAGCGACGTGAAACAGCACTGTGCTCTGCACCGGAGGCCTAATCCGGGGGAAAGGTGGGTTTAAATGATGGCAGCGCACTTGTGACTCCACTGTGTCGCGGGTGTACATGGGCGGCGGCAATCGCTTACCATCAGGTGATCCGTCTGCTTGTCTACCAACTATCACATAAAAACTAAACAAAAGTCAATCGTAAATTAGTAGATAAAATGAAGCAGAAGATCCGCATGAAGTGTATTCAAAATTATTTTACTACGTATCTAGGTATGTTAACTTGTCAGTGGTCAGTGCCAAAACTTCAAATTTAATTAATTACAAGCTCATTTGTTAAGAAACAAAAATACACATTCACACAAAAACAACATTCATTCAAACGATTTATGTTTAAAATAATCCCGCTTGCCCTAAAGTCCTGGAATATTTTGTCAACAACTGCTTTCGAAGCCAAAGACCGAGATTTAGGAATCGTGACGTCCTTATGACGCGGTTTATCGTAAATTCGCAAACTATTTCGATCTCGCCCGTTTCCATAAAAACAAGCGTCGACTCCCTTCGCTCCCAGTCTCACCAAGGCTATAAGACAGTGTTGTTTTCTCCAAAAGCTCGTAGTACCGACGCAGAAACGAGTGTGAAAATGTGACGCGAACGCCAGAGAAAATTGGCAACAAATAATGTGAAGTATTTTAGTGTAGAGAAAAGCGCGGAGAACCTTGGGCACCGTAAATGAAAAGTAAAGCAGACGGGTCTGGGAAGAAGGACTGGTTGTACTTTTGCCTGTTTGTGTTGGGACTGTGGTTTGAGGTGAACAGTTTTTATTGGAGAAGACCTGTTTACCAGGTAGGAAAATAGCCTAATGTAGTGCTGCATGCCAAAATGTTAACTCCACGTGCAAGTTTAAACAATACGTGTTCTAAATATAGGTAATCAAATATAGGTAATCAACATAAACTAAGTAACTATTTTTAACACCTCAATTAGTATGACCGTGTTTCGGCAGCAATGGTTCGACCTCGGCTCGACCGGAATGATACCACGATCTCACAGAAAACCGGCGTGCAGCGGCACTGTGCTGTGTTTCGCTGCGTGAGTGAGGGCACCGGAGGCCCTATCCGGGGGAAAGGAGGGTTTAAAGGATGCACACTTGTGTCCATGGGCGGCGGCAATCACTTGCCATCAGGTGATCCGTCTGCTCATCTGCCACTTATCACATAAAAAGTATGATGTATAAGAATAAAATAAAAACGATGACCTTATCAATTGATCCTATCGCTCGATATCTACCTAACCTAGGGCTAGATCATATTTTACATATTATGTCGAGCCAAGAGTTATAATATAAGTAACACTCCGTCAGTCACAGGGAAAAATACACAACATCACATACATTGATCTGACTCTGAGATAAGTAGCTCAAGCACCTGTGTTACGGATATCAGAACCAACAATCAATCAATCAATCATTTATTTGCGATAGAACTGGAAAAGTGGAATTACAAATATATACATATAATACATTTCTTTTGTAAATAATACTTATAATACATAGAAAACACCCAGACCAATACAAACAGACATGTTCATGCACACAAATGTTTGTATCGTGCGGGGACCGAACCCGCAACCCTTGCACCAAAGGCAGCGTTTACTACCACTGATCTAAAATAAAAATTACTAACCAATGGCTAGGTAGATAACTGAAATCACTCAGAGTGCCGATGTTAAGACTTACTTTTTACCGGGTAGTTCAGCGCTAAAATAAACAAGTTCGTAGATTTAATTTCTAAAAGGAACGGAATACATTGCTTTATGTTATGCAAATACAATATCAAGATTCATGATTGTGATAAAAGAGTATTTAGAGCAAATGGGCAGGGCACATAGCGAGGAGAACAGACGACCGTTAGGGCGCAAAGGTCCTCAAGTGGAGGCCAGGTACAGAAAGTCGCAGCCGTGACAGGCCCCTCACAAGGTGGCCCGACGATCTGGTGAAGGTCGCAGGAATCAGTTGGATGCGGGCGGCACAGGACCGATCTGTGTGGAGAACATTGGGGGAGGTCTATGTTCAGCAGTGGACGCCTATTGGCTGAAATTATGATGATGATGACACAGCTAAAAAATGTCAGTGACTCTATTTAGTCCGCATTGTTCAGACTTGTGAATTACCTGATTGATTGTCCGATAAGACAAATGATTCCATTACGCAGATTCTTAAGCCGTCGCATTGAGATCATTCGTCATCATAGGTTAATACGAAATATAATAACGTACGGTAGCAATATCGTCACAATAGAGTTGTGATGGTAGCTAAGTGCATAAGAAAGTGTACCTACAAAACAGGGGGCCTGATTTAAAGCAGACGTTACGACCGAATCGGAGTTTCCCTCTCTTTCACACGCGCTGTTTCTCGCCTTTGTCTCGATGCGACAGGTATATTCTCGTTCGTTACGGGACGGCTTTAAATTAGGCCACCAGGAGGTGGTAGGTTCCATTCCGAGCATGCACATCTGCAATGCGTCTGCATTCTATGGCGAGTCTTAGGCTCGGGAATGACACGTGGACACTTATGTCCACGAAGAAGAAAAGAAAAAGAGAAGTTGAAGTTTAAGAGAGAAGTTGGGAGAGATGGAGTCAAGCAGAAATATTTTAGTCATTCAAATTCTTCAACAGAAAAAATATGAATATGAATGGACCGGCTCAACCGGAGTGATACCACGGCCTCACAGAAATCCGGCGTGAAGCAGCACTGTGCTGTGTTTCGCTGCGTGAGTGAGGGTACCGGAGGCCAAATCCGTGGAAAAAGGCTGGCAGCGCACTTGTGACTCAACAGGTGTCGCGGGTATCTATGGGCGGCGGCAATCGCTTATCATCAGGCAATCCATCTGCTCGTCTGCCACCTATTTACCTGAAAAAAAAATCATACGAATTGAGACTCTAAAAGCCATCCCTGATAATTCTCATGACCAAGACCACGCTGTAATTACTCGTCTAAAAGTGTATTCAAACGAATTCAAGGCCATAGAATCGGCAATGGCGAAATCATACAAAATACACGCCATGGCTGCAAATTGTCATAAAAGACAACCAAGACTATAATTTGTAAGCGACTGAAACAAATTAGCAACAGAGCAGCAAGGCCGGTCACCCATCAGTTCCGCCTGTCAACCCGCCAGCACGAGCCATGGTCATTGTCAATAGCTCAACCAGAAATAGATACGTATTGTTTCCGATGCGTCTGATACTCAGACATTACGTTGGGTTACTATACCATTTTAAATCAAGTTAAAGTTTTTCAATCGACTCTCACCTTAATGACCATCACATTTGGTTTAATCTCAATTGAGGAAAGCCAGATTGTAGGTAGTAATCTGACTTGTGGACAAGTTTTTTCGACGCATCTAGCGCAGTATCTCAAGACAAAAGTCTTTAATGCGTGTGTGTTGCCTGCCAGTGATGACAACACGGAAACATGGCTACTAACAATGTGTTGCTTAAGGAGACTCAAAGTACACCCAGAGGGCAATGGAGAGGGCTGTAGATACTCTTTATCTCCTTGCGTTATCGTATCAGAAATGATGAGATCTGCAGGAGAACAGACATAGCCCAAAGGATTGCATGACTCAAGTGATAATGGGCAGGACACATTGCGTGGGGCACATACAGTTGGGGCTGAAAGGTGCTCGAGTGGAGGCCGCGTACAGTAAGTCGCAGCCGTGCCCCCTCACAAGGTGGCCCGACGATCTGGTGATGGTAATGGGAATCCCTCGGATGTGGGTGGCACAGGACTGATCTGTGTGGAGAACACTGGGGAAGGCCTACGTCCAGCAGTGGGTTACTATTGGCTGAAATTATGATATTAAGAAACGAGCAGACGGCACACCTAATGGTAGGTGGACTGGTTTAGCGTTAGGTACCACTACTAAACCAATTTCCCTCAAAATAACAGTCACTTCAGTAACAATCGCGTGCCATGCGCAGACGCATCGAAGTCGTCAACACGGATCTATTTCTATCCGGTTCAGTTCATTGACAATAACCTTGCCTCGTGTAAAATAAGACCCTAGTTCAGTGTACTATTACTGAGAGCGATATAGCTCAAGCTCAGTGGATAAGAATGAATGTACGACGGATGATTTTACTAATCTAGAGCTTCTACTGTTAAGTACATTCGTGCACGTAGCGGTGTTCTAGTTAGCCGCTAAAATCACTACACTCTGCTATGCTGAGCACAGCTGTGGTGCAAATTTATCGCTTAGCTCTGGTACACCAGGAAATTTGTCGACTATAGGAGTGGTTCAGCGATGACGAAAAATTGTGAGACATGTCTCGAATATTCTCTTAAAGTGTTTTGTCTCTACAAACATAAGTCTAGCACGAAGCTATAGATAAATCTATCTCTAGGGTCTTATTCATAAATATTCGTTAACCGGTGTTATAAAGCAGTTTTCATAATCAGAATCATCATTTATTGCATGCCAGATTGGAATACAGATTCTTATAAAATATTATTGTACTTAGGTGTTTCATAGCATTCTTTTTTCGAAAATGTATTTTTTTGTTTCAAATGTAAAGTCAAAAGTCTGCTCTACAACACCGTTTTAGCTTAAAAAGGTTTATGAATAAAGCCCGATATAACCACGGGAAACAGTCAAGTATTTTGGCTTAGTAGGATCACATTCGGCTCCCCTGTTGCGAGGGTCCAGACTGGCGCCAATCAAAATACAATTGATCGTTAAAAAAAATTACTAGTAAGTAAGTACAATATGATGCCTCACACTCACACTGAACAGAAAAACATTTTATTCAACTAATATTTTAAATTACCTTGGTCGTCGAATCGGTAGACGGTAATGGGTTTTGAGTGAAGTCCAAAATCGATATTCACCACGGCCAACAGCTGATGAGTCCTAGGTACCTACCTATAGGTACATCATTATTATTGAACAATGAGGGTTTTTGCGTGTGAAAAATCCGCTAGATGGAGTACAATAATAGTGAGGTCAATATACAATGTGATTGGTTATTTTTAAACGTGATCTGTCAAAATGTCAATTTGACAAACTAAACAACCAATGCGGTTGATGTCGGACCTCAGTCCAACAGTGTGCCATCTAGCGGATTTTTCACACGCGAATACCCTCATAGGATGGCCATGGCAACTACAAAATAGTAGAATCTGCGTCATGAAGTGTGTTATTTTGGGATTTAAGTACATCAATCTATTTTGTTGTATAGTTACTTACTGAAACAGTTTCTGTGAATATTTTTGTATTCGTTTCGTAAAAGAAAAGAGCCGTTTTATTAAGAACAAAGAGAAGCAGAGCTGAAATCATACGCATGGTAATACGATTTTTGTAGAATGATTTATTTATTTATTGGATCGCCAACATAAGGTACAGCAGAATATACGATTAAGTCAAAGTTGTACTTCTTCTTCTTCTTTTTCTTTGCCTGTTCTTTAGGTGAGGTCGGCTCTCCTTATCCTTCTGCGCCAGGACAATCTGTCCTGGGTTGTCGGTTCAGGTAGTTGGGACTTCTTAACTAGGTTGGCTGTACTGGTCCACCAGGTCAAGGGCCATGTCAAAGTTTTACATAGAATCTTAAAACTAACTGTCCTTACAATTTTAGGTAATCACATCATGCTTTTCTTAAAGGAAAAAATAATATAAAAATACCTATACAATAAGTTACACTTACTAAATTTCAGTCGTATTGCTACCTAACTACACTACATCTCCCCTCGTAGGGTACGTTAGTATCTTCTACTTAGTTTGTGGTTCCTTTCATTGGTTACGTTAGGAAAAACTACCCTTTAAGACAATGCAATGAAATACGTTGACTATTTGAGCTGACGACCTCTGCACAGTTTGTAAATAGAACATAAAACATTGTTTTTTTGTTCTATTTGCAATCTATGCAGAAGTCGGGGATCGTTTGAGTATCAAACAAATACTTAAATGTATTTTATCTACTAACATACTTACAAGATGTTCCTTATGTATCATATATGTACAGCTCGATTAATAACTTACAACAAATTTTAAAAACCTTAGGTTGTTGCATAAAATACCATTGCCGTACGATCCATTTTTACGGGACATTTCGAAAAGATCAACAAACCTCTATTTACCATAAATAGTTATTAATCTATTAAAATAAAAAAATATTTTTTTGACAACCTTACATTGTCATTTTTGATAATGAAACGTCAGCGAAATTACTGTTTACATTGGCACAAAGAGTAGTATTATATACAAATTTAGACAAAATGGAAGAAAAATCGTGCTACCCTTGCGACGAGCCGATCATCGACAAGGCGCCCCCTTGCCCCCTGCAGTGCATGTCTCCGAAGTGCAAGTCTTACAAGAGCAGGGTTAATAATATTAAAACTTTATCTGATCTGACTCCGAGATAGGTAGATCAAGCACCTGTGTTAAGGATATCAGAATCAATAGTGGGATTACAAATATATACCTACATTTAACACTTTTCTTTTGTAAATACATATTTATAAAGGTACATAGAAAACACCCAGGCCAATACAAACAGATATGTTCATGCACACAAAATAATGTTAGTACTATCCGGGGATCGAACCCGCAACCCTTGGACCAAAGGAAGCGAAGCGATAATTACATGTTATGTGTATAATGTATGTTCTAGATACCAGATACATAAAGACGATACCCAATTTAGATAAAATGTACCGTCTTTATCCATATGGTCATTGGTTCCGTAGGTAAGTAGATTGGTAGAAGATAGCGTAGAGATACTCAAGCTGGATCATGTCAGAATATAGTTCTCCCAAGCTGTTCTACAACACTGATTAATCCTCCTCCGATTAGTTTTCTTTTTTTTTTGGGTCGTCTTTTTTTTACGAGCTAGCTACTGCTTGCTGCTTTTCTTTGCAGTTTAAAATATTAATTACATTTTCCAGGCGCCAGTAGACTCCTCAAAAAAGCCGATCGTATGGATCCTGGGCGGACCCGGTTCTGGCAAGGGCACGCAATGCGAGAAGATCATCGCCAAGTACGGGTTCACCCACCTCTCCACCGGCGACCTGCTCCGCGCCGAGGTGAAGACCGGCTCCGACCGGGCAAAGTGTCTCACCTCCATCATGGAGCGGGGTATGTACATTACCAACTTCCTAAGACCAGCTAAGATCATCAATCAAACAGCCTATTGCTGTCTACTGCTGATCGAGGCCCAAAGAGCGCCAACCAACCCGGTCATGAGCAGTCTGCATCTAACTCACACCAGCTATCTTTCTCAAATCGTTAGTCCATCGCGCTGCAGGGCGTACAAAACTACCTTTCCCTACATGGCAACTACTCCATACCAGAATGTGTCGACTCCATCGTGCATCAGTGCGTCTAGATACATGACCGACCCAGCTCCACTTCAGCGAGTTGATCCTACTTGCATGTAGGATGTAGTCACGGTCGTACCATGACTAAAAACAAACCAGCACTTTTTCTAAGTTTTGTGGGACGTCCAAGGTATCGATGGATAGACCACGTCGAATAAGATCGAGCCCGGTGGGCGGACTGCCAACAGGTGGCCGAAAACAGACCGGAATGGCGAATTGTCGAATCGAAGGCCATGCAAGATCCACTTCGGGAATCATGCCGGAAATCCTCTACATTTAGTTCCTCCCATTTCGTCTGGCAGAGTTACTTTATGCAGACCTCTATGTCTACATATGTGCCCGCGTAAGTAGCTGCTATGCATGTGTGCCTATAGAATTCATTCCTTAGCTCTCTCTGGCAGATAGAGGCACACCTTAATTTAAAATTTACGTATCTACACCTATGTAAAACTTTCGTACTTATGAGAAGATCTTCCAGAATATTTAATATTAGGAGAATGTCCTTGAATTCCAGGTGAGCTGGTCCCCAATGACGTAGTGTTGGAGCTGCTGAAGGAGGCCATCATCGCGCACGCGGACACTGCCAAGGGATTCCTGGTGGACGGGTATCCTCGCGAGAAGAGCCAAGGCATCGCATTCGAGAAGGCTATCGCGCCTGTCACGGTTAGTTTCATTATTAAATATTTCTAAGTAGGTATGTTTTTCTTATGGGATAGAGGGCAGACGAGCAGACGGATCACCTGATGGTAAGCGATTACCGCCGCCCATGAACACCTGCAACACCAGAGGAGGAGATGTGGATAAACGGTACCTTTAGTTTGTCGATAAAGACATGAAAATACATCAAAAGTTATGACACCTCATGGGTATGACATGACATGGGATCTCCGTTGGTTTCACTAGGGGTTCCAATAACATACGCTGCCACGCTTTCTTTACGCATTATACACCAAAACCAGTGGAACAACCCGAGCTTGTTATTGCATATAACTGCTCGAATTTGCTTTTATCTGTTGACGGGGGTGCCCCAAGGTTCGATATTGGGACCTCTGCTCTTTCTGATTATTTTCTTTTAATTACCAGACTAACCGAATCCTGGACCATGGTAGGTACACCTATTTAAACTGCTATGATGATGTATTAGGTGATCATCTACTTCGAGGCGAGTTCAGAAACGCTGACCAAGAGACTGTTAGGCCGCGCCGCCAGCTCGGGCCGCGCCGATGACAACGAGGAGACGATCAAGCTCCGGCTGAAGACCTTCATTGACAACAACGAGCAGGTGCTGGCTGGGTACCCTGATAAGCTGAAGAGGGTAAGCATCGTTATTCTGCAGCAACTCCCTGTGGCTTAGCGATCTTTTAGTTAGCGGACGGCAGATTATTGAACATCAGGAAACATAGCCACGGCTAAACTATTCCACAAAACCGAGGTACGGGTTAGGAAGTAAATGATGAAGGTGGAACGACAAACGCTTGCGTGTGGGACATCCGACCAGCCAACCAAGTACATACTTGGTTGGCCCCTGTCTAAGGATTGCGAAGGTCAGACGGCAGTCGCTTCTTTGTAATTATCAACTTACCAAATTCTGGATCATTTTACGGATCCTAGCGTACCCCGGGCTCTAAATAACATCATTGGACACATCCAGTAATGACATTGTGACGTCACACTCTCTTGTGGACTAGGTATAGGTACCTACCTAGTTACTTAAAGTATTGCGTTTGTTTTCATCCGTCCACCGTGGACGGTGTAGTAAATTGAAACCCGTGTCAGCCACCCGCGTGGGGACAATTAGGGGGCGGAGTGGTGGACAGCGGGCCTATCGTGACTGTAGTTTTCCTGGCCTCCGTCCTTCTATGGGGGCAATCGCGTGCGAAAAATCCGCAAGATCGCGTACAATAGGCCTGAGGTTCATCTACAAGGTAATTATGTATTTTTAGACGTAATATGTCAAATTGTCAATTAAAGAATAAATCAGCCAATGACGTATTGGCCGCCATCTAGCGGATATATCACACGCGATAGCCCCTATTAGAATCAACGCAGAAAGGAGAATGCCAGTCATAATATGGAGAACCATACAGTTGTGATATAGCGTTGCATCAATACTAAAGTTTTAATACATGCCTTAAATCATTACGAATTTCCATTTATAATTACTATGTTTGACCTTTGAACCCGCGTTGAAAAGTTATCTTCCAAAAATGTAACATAACCTCAAACTCAAATAAGCTTATCTGTCAAAATAAATTACAACTGACTGACATTTTTGACAATGAACAATGACGGAGTCAGCGCATCGCATCGGTAACAAACTAACAATGTTGCCAGCTATTATTATTAATGAAAAATCGAAAATCAGTAAGTACATCGATTCTAAATATAAATTCATTATTCTATTTAAAACTTCATTAGTTTATTTATTTTATTTATGTATACGGTAAAGTAGAACACGTTTGTCGATCGCAAAAATAAAACGATTCCCTTTTTAAATCTACCATTCTGGGGTTATTTATTTTTCTTTCTCATTTTCATCGATTACAAATCATGTTTGATTCAATTTCCAATTAATATGACAACTGTAGATGTGCATTTTTAAATTAATAACAGTGTCGAACAAATATGCCATGGTATTGTTTAATTCAATGCCATCTAAATACGTACACATTTTTATGTAACAATAACTTATAAATGATAATTAAAATCGAGTCAACTATCGATTATAATCACGGAACCTTTCGAGTGGCAACACTGCATTTAAGAATTGTTTGTTATTTAAAAAACGGATAAAGATTACACATAATAATTCCTGATTATTTTAAAAAAGAAATCCCCTGTTCAAATTAATGTTATTGAATGCAAGATGGCTCTAAAAATAAAGAAAATAATTTTCATATTATTTTTATCTTGACGCAAGAGACAAAACTGTACTATGAATGGGCATTCTCCTTTGTTTGGTTGATAAGTTTCAGTGACCACGTCCTCAGTAATGAGGGACGGACTAGAGAGAGAGAGAGTCCATCATCACGAGCCTCCATTTTTGATGAACTTTTTTGTGTCTCATTCCAGATAGACGCTGAGCAGTCGGTGGACAAGATCTTCGCGGAGGTGGAGAGTATCCTAGACCCCCTCATGGCGCAGGTCGCCAAAAATTGAACGCACAATCGCTTCTAGACAATCTGTACATATTAATGATAACTTTAATTAATTAAAATGTTTTTATTCTGTTACCAATAAATGTATTTGATTATTAACAATTATTAAGTATGCCTTTTCTAGTCGACATTTAGGTACGGTCAACATAAAAAGTATTTTAACACTTTAGTACCATGTCGAAATAACATTTTTACGTACCCCTTAGAAACTGAGTATAATAGGCAGAACAGTTACTTTGACATGGTACTAAAGCGTAAGTGTAAGTAGTGTGTATGCTGACCGTACTCAAAGTGAACGTAAGAAAAACAAGTGAACATGGAAAACATAATAAAAACAAATGATTAAAAGAACAACAAGTAAAAATAATAAACAAATTAACATGGGAAATTAAACAAAATGAACATTTCGTTCTTATCATCAGTTGTTTTTCCGTAGTTCAATTTTTTTCTTTTGGCTGACCATTCACAGGTCAAAATCCGCATGACAGGAAATCGGTCTATTAGTGACCGCCTTGTGCCTCCAACGCGGTTCGCGCTACACTTAGGTATAAGTTTAACCAGGTTGTATCATCAAAATCTGATTAATACATACAAAATAAAAAGACCAAATTAAAAACATTAACATGTAATATGTACCAAAATTCAAAACTTCTATGAAACTTGTCCACTTCACTTGTTCTCGGCGTCCTGGCGCCAGCGCATCCGCCACGGGGCACGGCGCGACCGGCGCGGGCGCAACCGCCGGCGCCGACGCCGCGGTGGGGGGGCGCGGCTCGGGAGACTCGCTCCTCTTCTGACTTTTCTCGATCGTGTCCGAGAGGATCTCTTTGAGGGTCGACGCCAGCGCTTTCGGGTTGCCGGTGCTGTCCACCTGAAAGAAATAGACGAAGCATAACAAAAACTACAAAAGATAGCCACTGCCGACTAATCCCCTGTAGTGTCAATATCTTCTGGTATCGCAGCGAAAATGCCGCCTGCTCAAAAAAAGGGCTGACTTCCTTAGCATACCCGTCCACCAGGGTGCGCAAGATTTACCTCTCCACCTGGCGAGGGATTTCGCTAATGGTATTTCTGGCTTGGCCCGTTTAAATTATTCAAGAGACGTGGCGGCATCTCCCAGAAGTGAGGGGATCAGTGTCCGAGTAGGTGTAGGGCAGCTCTCGTGTTAAAAATGTGCTCTCGACTTTATGGGGTTAATTAATTTACAGTGGGGGAGCCACGCTTCGGCGCGAATGGGCCAGCTCGACCGGAGTGATACCACGGCCTCACAGAAAACCAGCGTGAAGCAGCACTGTGCTGTGCTTCGCTGCGTGAGCGAGGGTACTGGAGGCCCAATCCGGGGGAAAGGGGGGGGAGGGGGGGGGGTTAAAAGGTTGGCAGCGCACTGATGACTCCACTGGTGTGGCGGGTGTCCATGGGCGGCGGCGATTGCTTACCATCAGGTGATCCGTCTCCTCGTCTGACACCTATCAAATAGAAGAAATAAATCTGTAGCTCGACTTGACTCGCTCATTGTTTGTTATGACAACTGGTGAAGCCCAATAGTCCTAACAAAGCAGATGGTATCTTCATTATCAGGTGATCCGTCTGCTCGCCTACCACCTATCACATAGTAGATCTAAGTCAAGACTTTATGATTATGGTGACTTGTCCGTTCAACCAGCTATCAACTCACTCCTTTTTATTCTGTAGAACGATTGTATATTAACAATATTTAGAATTAAAGAAGGTAAGAAGGTCAATAAAAAAAGTACCGTAACGACATGTCCTCCAAACCGTTTGTGTACGTTTTTGACTTTGTGTGCCGCTTCCCTGACGATCTGCCGGGCTGCGTTTATTTCCGACTCTGGTCTGCCAAGCTCTGATAGTTTGTTCTGAAGTCTCGTTGCAGCCACCTTTTGGGATAATTGACTGTTAATTCCACGTTCCACGTTCGAAGTTCTCGTCACCCATCCCTCAAAATCTTAAGTCGAAAGTCTTCGACCAGTGCGTCCTTCCGGTCATGACTTACGGTGCCGAAACGTGGACACTCACGGCTGGACTAGTCCACCGGTTCAAAGTCGCTCAAAGAGCTATGGAAAGGGCTATGCTCGGAGTATCTCTGAAGGACCGCATCAGAAATGATGTAATCCGACAGAGAACCAGAGTCACCGACATAGCCCACCGAATTAGCAAACTAAAGTGGCAGTGGGGTGGTCATATTAGCCGCAGAACTGACAGCCGTTGGAGCCGTAAAGTCCTTGAGTGGAGACCGCGACTCGGTAAGCGTAGTGTAGGACGCCCTGCGACAAGATGGGATGATGACATTCGAAGGCTGGCTGGTGTGGGCTGGATGAGAGTGGCCGAAAATCGGGAGCAGTGGCGTGCATTAGGGGAGACCTATGTCCAGCAGTGGACGAGTGTGGGTTGCTGATGATGACTGTTAATTTTATTTACCATTGAAGACTTAACAACTTTTTAATAGATAGATCTATGTTATTGCACAACATTAAGTAAGACATGCCGTCCGGTTAAATTGTTTGTGTTGAAACAATTTAGACGAACGGCATGTCCCATCGCTGAACTAGCTTATCTTCTAAATAGTTTTCAGTGCCTAGGTAGTTTACTAGGACACCTAGCTATTTGAGATTTGAAGGATTATTTTTAAAGGGGCTCAGTATATTGGCTCTCCTCAGCCTGATGGTAAGCAATAGAAGAGCCCAAGTTGCAATTACAACGAAAGCGATGTCAGGCATCATCTCCGTTGGCACCGCTATACAGGCCCGCGAGATGCTTCTTCACGCTTCGTTTGAAGGAAGTCCATATTGTAGGCAGGAGGTATATGTAAATACCAGGTAGCCGCAAATCATGTCAAGCAGGGCAATCTGACCGTGGGAGAGCCACGCTTCGGCATGAATGGGCAAATCGACCGAAGTGATACCACGGCCTCACAGATGTTGTTTCGCTGTGTGAATGAGGGTACCGGAGGCCGAATCCGGTGGAAAAGGGGGTTTAAAAGTTGGCAGCGCACATATGATTCCACTGGTGTCAATGACCATAAGGCGATCCGCCAGCTCGTCTGCCACCTATCCCATAAAAAAGTCTGTCAAAAAAATTAACCAACAGCATCCCTAATTCCTTACCTCATTATCGACCTCGAGCGCCACAATCTTCTCTGGCCACTTGACCTGTCTGTTGAACATGTTGGACATCCTCGGGTTCTTCGGGAAGCCCACCAGGATGAACCCCGTCGCGTCCTGGTGCATCAGCATCGCTTCCTTTATTAGGTCCACTGTCACTTGCTGGAATTTAGAAAAATGTTAATCACTCACATACACTTAACTAACAGACATGGGAAACGTTTGATGACCTTCATCCTGTTTCAAACATTTTTTGTGAAGAATCACGAGGTGTACTCATAGCATGAGGATATCGTGCCACCCGTGCCCGTGTTATTACGGTCGTGTCACCCTGGTGTCCCATCGGAATATGTGGGTAAGGGAATAGAGAGTGCACTTGTGTTTGCGCACACACTAGATCACTATAATATATCCTGCGTACGTGGCCGCCGTAGCCGTAATCGGTTGGAGGATATTATTATTATTATCGTGCCTAAATTTAGGGAATCCAAGAAACTGTTACTCCATATAACTGGCGACAAGCTCATCAAGTTTAGTTATCAAGGCAATAGCTTTTTCGAGGGCCTTCTATTGCTTTGCTTACGTCGGAACCTCACACTGCTCTGATTACGCCAGAACCTCACGTAAGGACACTGCTCTGCTTACGTCGGAACCTCACGTAAGGCCACTGCTCTGCTTACGTCGGAACCTCACCTAAGGCCACTGCTCTGCATACGTCGGAACCTCACGTAAGGCCACTGCTTTGCTTACGTCGGAACCTCACGTAAGGCCACTGCTCTGCTTACGTCGGAACCTCACGTAAGGCCACTGCTCTGCTTACGTCGGAACCTCACGTAAGGCCACTGCTCTGCTAACGTCGGAACATCACGTAAGGCCACTGCTCTGCTTACGTCGGAACCTCACGTAAGGCCACTGCTCTGCTTACGTCGGAACCTCACGTAAGGCCACTGCTCTGCTTACGTCGGAACCTCACGTAAGGTCACTGCTCTGCTTACGCCGGAACCTCACGTAAGGCCACTGCTCTGCTTACGTCGGAACCTCACCTAAGACCACTGCTCTGCTAACGTCGGAACATCACGTAAGGCCACTGCTCTGCTTACGTCGGAATCTCACGTAAGGTCACTGCTCTGCTTACGCCGGAACCTCACGTAAGGCCACTGCTCTGCTTACGTCAGAACCTCACGTAAGGCCACTGCTCTGCTTACGTCAGAACCTCACGTAAGGCCACTGCTCTGCTTACGTCAGAACCTCACGTAAGGCCACTGCTCTGCTTACGTCGGAACCTCACGTAAGGCCACTGCTCTGCATACGTCGGAACCTCACGTAAGGCCACTGCTCTGCTTACGTCGGAACCTCACGTAAGGCCACTGCTCTGCATACGTCGGAACCTCACGTAAAGGCCACTGCTCTGCTTACGTCGGAACCTCACGTAAGGCCACTGCTCTGCTTACGTCGGAACCTCACGTAAGGCCACTGTCATGTCACTGGGATAAAGATGTCAAGTAGATTCGGCTTCTTCTTCTTGATACAACTTACCATTAGGTTATCCATTTGCTCGTTTGTCGCCTCTAGCAAAAAAAAGTACCCAATCCTTCGTGAACCAACCTCTGGAACATCATCACGAGCCTGCAACTTGTCAGCGATCAGGCGCCCTCTAGCGGTGTCTTTTAGCGCCTCCGCCGCCACCAGCTCGCCTGGCCTGATCATCGTGTAACCAGTGATATTGGAGATGGTCTGCGCCACCGTGTGGTTACCAGCGCCAGGCACGCCGTTCACGAAAATGACTGGCAGATGTCTGATGGGCGACATGTCGTATACCATATCCTCCTGTTGATGGATAGGATAAGGATGAAAATGTAACTGAAGGTTTTATGAATATTTTAGGACGTGAACATGAATATTTATGTTAAGGTGATGAGTAGGGCACAAAAGCGACGCCAATTGATTTAAATTGTTAGCAACTAATTGCGTAGAGATGTAATTGCGTAGAGATGTAGCATCACTGTGCATCTTCTATCACATTTACAATGGGGAATGTTCCGAGGAGCTGTTCGGCCTTATGCCAGCTGCAACTTTTCACCACCGCACATCACGTCAGAACGCCAAATTCCATCCACATCACCTAGGTGGATTTATATCGACTACAGTGCGTTTCTCACGTCATTTCCTACCACGCACAGTAAAACTGTGGAACCAGCTGTCATCCGTGGTGTTTCCGAACAGATACGACCTGGTGACATTCAAGAAAAGGGTGTACTCCTTTCTTAAGAGCCGGCAACGCATATGTGATACCTCAGGTGTTGCAGATGTCCATGGGCGGCGGTGATCACTTTCCATCAGGTGTGCCGTCTGCTCGTTTGTCCGCTATAATGTAAAAAAAAAAAACTAAACCGGATATCTTTTTAACAATTTCGAAGCTGCAGGAAAAAGTCTCAGAAAACACTTATACTATTTACTTAATACTTACCTATAAGTAACTTTTGATCCTGCTTTTGTACTCGAAATTTGAATTACCACCAAAAACGGCCACTTATGGCGTCAATCAAAATTTCGAGTGCAAAAACAGATCAAAAAGTAGTGCTAAATAATTAAACAAATAGTATAAATGTTGCTTAGAAAGTCCCGCTCTTAAAATAGATCCGGTTTGTAGCTAACAAGTTAAATCGATTGGTGTTGATACCCGTCGCTTTAACAATTTAGGTAGATAGGTTTCTGTGGAACGGTTTGACTGCAGGAGTATTTCCCAACGGCTACGACTTGGGTTTCCCAACGGCTACAACGGGCCGTGTGGTCCCCGGCAGAGTAGAATAGGCCACCCTCACTCTTACCGAGGTGTCGTAAAAGGCGACTAAGGTAAAGCTGCTGGCATGATCATCAGCACCCAGAGAAGGAAAACTCTGCATTTGTATCTAAACCCTCGCCAACCCGACTGCCAAGTGTGGCGAGTATGGCAATTACCCCTCATGTGATTGAGGGAGGCCCGTGCCCCAGCAGTGGGGACTTAAATGGGCTGACGATGACGATGACGATAAAAAAGCCGGCAACACATTAGCGATAACTCTGATTTCGCGGATGTTCATGGGCGGCGTTAATTACATTCCATCAGGTGACTCGCTTGCTCTTTTGTCGTCTCTAGCATAAAAACAATGGTAAGACTAACAGACGACTGAACCGGGCATAATTTAAGTGGCATTACGGTTTCAACCAATCAACCGCCTACGTCCGTCCACTGCAGAACGTAAACCGGCGGTAGGTCACCAGAGAAGGTGGACATCAAAGAACCTGACGTTACGACCTAATCAGAGTTTCCCTCTCTTTCACACTTCACACGCGCTGTATGTATATTCTAGCTTATTACGGAACGTGTTCACTGTAAGCTGTCCTCCTTGGTTGTGAACTACTAGGTCTCAACAAAACCTGGTCTAGTACCTAGGCTCTCGTGGTAGGTTGATAAAACTTTGAGGCACTTGACAACGGCATTATGTATGAGCCGAAAATATCAAAAACTTACCTCCTCTATCCGTCTGGAGTAAAAACAACCCATTTTCTCTAAAAATATACTAAAAACTACCGTTTAACGACTGTTAATCTAATATTTATTCTCACTAAAGTTTCCGAAGTAAAATGACATCTCCAAATAATTGACAACTGTTTGAACGTCTAGATTGTGACGCCTTTCGAACGGCGGTTGTTTTTATTTGGGACAGTATTCTACATTGAGTAGGAACCAAGGAGGTTTTATAACTTCTTGGGTAGAACCCAAGGAGGTTATTGGTAGAACCCTTATTGGTAAGAAAAAAATTTTTTTTGTGTGACGAGCAGACGGTGATCCGTCTGAAATCGCTTATCATGAGAATCACCTCGATTTCCATCACAAACTAAGTAGAAGATACTATGAGTTTCATGATGAAACACCTACAATATCAGTGAGTCACAAGTGCTCTGCCAACCTTTAAACTCCCTTTCCCCCGATTGAGCGCTCGGTACGCTCACTCACTCGGCGAAACACAGCTGCTTCACGCCTCTGCATTTTCATCTGCAAAAGAAAGTCTATTTTAGGATGTAGGTAGGTAGTTTACAAAGGTTGGTAGAGAATGTAGTTAGAGCAAAGGTAAACGTCATAGGTTTGAACCTATGACGGCTCGGCTCGGATTTGAATCCGAGCCAAATTTTTCGAGATTTTAGTACTTTTGTCCGGAAAAATCAGTTCAGTGAAAATCAATTTAGCAGTTCATAGACAAGTTCAAGAGTTTCGAGGCGGGGGAGCCCCATCGAGAAAAGTCGAATGTTTTTCAAATTGTCGGGAGTCGGGAGGACATACAAAAAAGCGGGAGAACCGCGCTGAATCCCGACCATCTGGCAACCCTATTCTCAACTCTAGGGTTCAGTGTGAAACCAAGAGCAAGCCCATCATCTTACTGTATTTTTTTTATCTCGAATGTAACATATTATCATAGTTCTGAAAAAATGCTATTATCAGGCAATTTTACCACATAATGTGTTTCAATGCAAGCTGTGATCTCCGTTAATTATGGGTGCACAAGAGCATAGATATTCTTAGATTTATACTTTTTTTTAAGGTTGTGCCACTTGTGTTAGGACATTAATAATTTTTTTTTTTGTAAAAATGTATGAACGAGTACATAAATACGTGACCTAATTACTTACCTACTTATTAGGTATATTAAGTCAATCATACCGTCATGAGAGACCTTGAACGACTGACGAGTTCCTACTTCCGTTACCTATCATATTTTCAAGGTAACTACTATGATCTGCTAACATGAACAGTCAGTAAAAATGGATACGATTCGCAGGTTGTCGTAAATGTGCATTATAAAAACAATTTTATTACTTTTAATCTGCAAGGCACCATTGAATCCTGATGATTGATTAGGTGAGTGAGGGTACCGAAGGCCCAATCCGGGGGAAAGGGGAGTTTAAAGGTTGACAGCAAACTTGTGACTCTACTGGTGTCGCGAGTGTCAATGGGCGGCCGCTATCGCTTACCATCAGGCGATCCGTCTGCTCATCTGCCACCTACCACATAAAAAAGGTACAGGCAGCCACAAATCAGGTTACCTACAAAGTCTAACAATAGTACCAATCTGTCAAAATTCCTCAATTGGTATGGAACCTAAGATGTTCGATAATCGAAAGACAGTTTTGTACTTATTACTTTGATGTGTGGGTGTGCGTACAAAGTTACTTAAGTACAGTAAAAGTCAAATAAAACAGGTGCCAGAGTCAGCCTGTGCTGATCCACGCTTTGTCCCAGAGCCAGTGGGATGCGGCAACGACAGGCCACCCCCGCTTCCCCCGGCCCCCGACCGGCTCCGCATCCAACGGAGCTGCTCGTGCGAACGGGTTTCGGGGCTTTATTTGAAACCCTCCGGGTTCTCTTACTCTCCCAGCCCTGCAGCCAGCAGGATACGGGTCTGCGAGGGAGTCCAGCGGGAAACCTTCTGGAGACGCCCGCGTCACAATCTAGCGGCGTAGGCGCTCCTCGGGAGGTTTTGTGGTGGGCCATGGGAGTGGCTCTAGAGCTGTGGAGGAGGCCGCACTGGCAAGGCTCGCTAATCCGTGGGTCAGGACGCGGTCCCAGGGTTCGTCTGTTCAGCCCGTGTCTTGCCCCGGAGCTTGGATAAGCCGGGGTAAAGTCGGGATGGTTTTAGTGGGTATGCCTTTGGACGGTCTCTGATTAGCAAAAGCCCTACCCAGAGGAGAGCCCCACACCACCCGTCCGTCTCCCAGCGGATAGGTGTGTATAAGGCGGCTACGACCCGACGTCTGCCCATTGCACATTAGGCGGGCCGCATTTCCACCACGTCAACAAAAAAAAAAGGTGCCAGAGTCAGCTTCTCTCGCTCTACCTGGCCTGTCCTCAGAGCACCAACATTGCACTCATTCTCCAATCCATATTGTAAAAGATACCTTTTCAGAAATTATTTCCTCGTCAGTGGTCAAATGAAGCTTCAAACTAGCATTTTACTGGGTGTGATCCTGTCAGCTGCGGCGAACATGCGTTGTTCAAGTGACGCGGAGTCTAAGGTGCCCAAGTATCACATCATGGAGAAGTGTCACCGGTCCAAACTCGGCATTGTCGCCAAGGTATGCAACTCATAATAATCTCATATCAGCTACTTAAACATGATTATAGTGCTCAAGTATGTGCCCAAACACAAGTGCACTCTATATTCCCTCGCCCTCATATTCCAATGGGACACTATATAGTGTGATACGACCGGAAAGGGAGGACCAATGGCTTAACGTGCTCATACTAACTTAACAACTATGTAGTTTACACTGTTCTGCGGCACATCTAACTGCTCACCTAACGGGATATGTTTTTTAATGTGATAGGACATACAGAGCAGACGAATCACCTGGTGGTAAGCGATTGCTGCCGCCCATGGACACCCGGGAAACCAGTGGAGTCACAAATGCGCTGCCAACCTTAAAAAACCCCTCTCCCCCCAGATTGAGCCTCCGGTTGTCCTCACTTACGCAGCGAAACCCAGCACAATGCTGCTTCCGGTTTTCTATGAGGCCGTGGTATCACACCAGTCGAGCCGGCCCATTCATGCCGAAGCGTGGCTCTTCCATGGTCATTTAGCTAAAACTCTCTCTCATTTTAGTGTGTGGTTCCCGATTGCGTCCAAAGCTGTACCTTTAGACCATGATTCCGGATTTCTATCTCTCGAGCTCAAACATTTAATTGCAAAGTTTTTTTTACATAATAATAATATTTCTCACAACATCTCATACGTCGACCTGATTCCGTACTAAGTAGCTTAAGCACTTGTGTTACAGATATCAGACAACAGAGGAACACAAATATATACTTAAATACATTACACTCAGACACTGAACAAACACAAGTGTTCATCGCACGAATGTTTGTCCAGGGTGGGGATCGAACCCACGACCTTTGGCGTAAGAGGCAGGGTCACTACCAATTGCGCCATCCGGTCAGTCAAAAATAATGCGCGGACAAATTAAACGTGGCTGCGATCTCTTTTTTCACTGAAAGTTTGGTGGGTTCCCCTCCCCCAAACAAACTTCAAAATTACTTTCCCCTCTCCTCAAATTAATCTCCCACACTCCATCACCTACTAACCTACCTACCTACGTACTCCCCTGCGGTAACCAAGGTTTTTTTAATTTGTAATTTTCTTGCAGTTCTTCTTCACAATCATCATTTCAGCCAATAGACGTCCACTGCTGGACATAGGCCTCCCCCAATGTTCTCCACACAGATCGGTCCTGTTCCGCCCGCATTTAATTGATTCCCGCAATCTGCACCAGATCGTCAGTCCACCTTGTGGGAGGCACGACTGCGACTTCCTGTACGTGGCCTCCACTCGAGGACCTTTCCGCCCCAACACATCCATAACAAATGAATGTGCTTTAACAAAATAATGTAGATATGCCGATATTCAGGTATTTATTTATTTCTAAGGTAAACTACAGCTCCATCACAAGTTGCCACCGACTGGGCGTGGAGAAGAAGGCTCTAGCCCTCAACTTCAGCCCTTTAGAAGCCATGACGGAGGGCGGCGAGCCCTTAGAGTACACCTGCGAGGTCCTGAAGTGTGCCGAATCTGATGGAGGGCTGTCCTTGATGAATGATACGAGATATGACTATTACAGCATTTACGCGAATCCTATTCGTGAGTATTTTGTCATCTTATCTCATCTTTCGTTTGCCACCTATCATATACAAAAAAAAGTACTGGATGCGCTGAGCCAGTACTTTTTTTTTATATGATAGGTGGCAAACGAGCAGACTGGTCGCCTGATGGTAAGCGATTGCCGCCGCCCATAGACACCTTTGACATCAGTGGAGTCACAAGAGCGCTGCCAACCTTTAAACCTTCCTTTCTCCTGAATCGACCTCCGGTACCCTCACTCACGCAGCGAAACACAGCACAGTGCTGCTTCACGCCCATTTTCTGTGAGGCCGTGTTATCACCCCAGTGGAGCCGGCCCATTCATGCCAAAGCGTGGCTCTCCCACGTAGACCATGATCCAGGATTGCCGCCGCCGAATGGTTGAAAGAAATACTTACCACATAGATTTAAAAAATTTAGAGGTTCACCTTCGAATACACCGGCTTGAATTCGAATCTACGACCGTATGCAAGGCGTTTGTTCTTTTCCACTAAGCTGCCAATCGCTTCTGCTTCAACCTAACCAGTAATGTAATTAAATGTAGCTTAACACTTTAGTACCATGTCAAAGTAACTGTTCTGCCTATTATAGTCAGTAATGAGGGGTTCGTAATAAATGTTACTTCGACATGGTACTTAAGTGTTAAGTTAATTTTAATGCTGACCGTAAGTACCACTCATTCTTTAACGCCTAACCATACTTTGCTAGCAAACCACTACACCAATAACTCAATCTACCTTTTCCAGCCCACCTCAACTCGACTTGCGTACCAGGCATAGGCATGTTCTACCTGCCCCCTAAACGACACAACTTCACCCAAGCCCTGGAGGAATGTAGGAACGCCAGCGGAGTCCTGGCTGACGTCACGAGCGAGCAGCGCACGGACGCGTTGTCCCAGATGCTGGCCGGGGCTTCTGTGGATGCCGCTCTGGTGGGGCTGAGGAGGAACAATGGGACCAGCTTCCGAAGTACCAACGGTGATGGAAGGGCTTCTTTTTTAAATAAATACAGAATTTGTAGCTTCTCTCAATCATGATTCAAGTGAAAAACAGACTGAGTTGATAAGTGAAACTATACATATACTATACAAATATGTATATTTCTGCCATTGTCAATGTCATTTGTTAATCTGCTTTGCACTGCCTTCCCCTATTACGAATACGATATTTTTTTCCTCTACCCAAAGGTTGTCTGGAAGAAATCGCTAGAAGCGATAAGACTGCCTTATTGTACTATCTGTTGTTGTTGTATCATTCTTGTGTTTTCTTTTTGTGAAATAAAGAATATCTATCTACATCTATTATCACAAGTGTAACAATGTCTCACTCACGTCAAACTCTATTTTTATATGTAGGTATTTTCTACTTATAAATTATTACAACCTGTGCGGATAAAGAATGGGATCAGAAATGGCGGCGCATCTATTCACTTCTCGCTCGCACACTATTTGCGTCTATAGCCGCACTCTTGGGGTGCGAGTATAGACGCAAATAGTGTGCGAGCGAGTAGTGAATAGATGCACCGCCATTTCTGATCCCATTCTTTATCCGCACAGGTAGTATGTATTATTAGATTTTAGAATTGGAAGTCTAGTGGTTTAAGTACCGGGCCGTAATCTCAGGGTCCTGGGTCGATTCCCGGGTCGAGGATTAAAAAGGATGTTTCAATTTTTCGAACGTATCTCGGGTTTGTGATCACCAATCCGCATTTGGCAAGCGGTGTGATTAAGCCTAACCCCATCATAGTAGCGATGACTTGAATTCTATGATATAGGCCTTTGCCCTGCAGTGGGACAGTTTATAGGCTGATAATTTACTTTCTATTATATTCACTGTAACATATTGTCTGCTCAAAGGATTTTTGCAAAGTGTGTCATGCAAGGGTTTCAATTTAGCTCCTAAGTCATAAATACGAGTATAAAGCTTATTATTCCTATTGGCTGTAACCTGTTTTGAACATCAATAAATTAAAAATAAAAGACAATTCACCTGATTAGGTAGATAGTACTTACTATCTCTCAGTCTTAAACTAGGGCCCATGCTGTGGGGCCGTGTTTTCTGACGATTATCAAGGTCTGGCGTTTTGCATACCCGAGTTCGCGAAACAAACTCGGACCTTACGCGTTTGAGCAGAACACTTCAGCCACTGCGCCGTCGAGGCATGAAAATATTTTGCGCGGATCTAATACCCCCTTATTACAAATCGCGAACTAAGGATAGTCCCGGAACTAAATTCGATGCGCCTGCTCACCTGGTAAGTGCTCCCAACCAAGCTATTATGGTGTATATTGACTCCAAAATGTTACTCATGACCCCGGCTAGGATAAAAATAAGCGAATCCTGATTTCCATTCCCCCAGGAGATCCCATAGACTGCACCACCTACCGCGCTTGGGAGCCGGGCCACCCTCGGCGAAACGTCAACAAGTTTGACTGTGTGCTCCTCACACGCCGGAGGACTTGGCGCACCGCATCCTGCAATATGCGTCATCAGGTGCTGTGCGAATTGCTGCCTGGTGGGCCCTATAAGCGAGGAGCTATATTTGCTTCTAGAAAACCAAGTCTCAATGGTACGTGTTTAGCCTTTTTACATGGGAGATAAAATGTTGATAAGTTATAATTATAATGCAATGATAAATTATTTTTTTTCTAGATAATACAACCGTGACAACGACAGAAAGAAGTAAAGAAAAATTTTAAGCAAGGAATGATAAATAACGCAAAAAAATAATTTTGAATATATTTTTCTTAAATATATGCCGTTTTATAGTGTCCATTAAACAGGCTTGTTAGTGTTCATTAAACAACTTTGTGAAGGGGAATCCTCCCCTGAGCAATCTTGCTCAGGCAGCCCTGCGTACTCTGGGGAGGCACAAACCTGCTCAATTGCACTGGAGGCGGAAGAAGGAGCAAGGCTGAATTCACTAGATGTGAATTTTATAAATATCAGGGGTCTACAGTCGAATCTGAATGCCGTCCACCACCACCTGGAGACGGAAAAGCCGGCCTTGCTTTTTCTTACCGAAACGCAGATTTCCCTCCCTTCTGACATATCTTATCTACGCTACCCCGGTTACGTACTTGAACATTCATTTGTCCCACGAGCTCTGTTATCGTCGCCTCAGCAATCTTGAAGCACATGACCTGTCAATCTTTTGGCTGCGAGTAGACTGCGCCAATCATCCCCGTATCTACTCGTGCCTTTTCAGGTCTCATAGCGGCAACATCGAGACTGACCGACTCGTTGAGCACATTCAGATGGCGACTGAACTGGTCCTTGAACTGGACTGGTCCAACCAAAGAGATCGTCATACTAGGTGATATTAACGCGCACCAAGCCGAATGGCTTGGTTCACATATTACCGATCATGCGGGAAGGACCCGCGCTTTTTGGGCTCTCGCCAAGGCCATCCTGGGGAACTTTAGTCAGACGTCTTTCCCTCCACTTCACAAGTCGGATGATACCCTTTCCCATTCTGCAAAAGAGAAAGCCGACCTTCTGGGCACTCTTTTTGCGTCTAACTCAACCTGGGATGACTGAACTTTAGTCAGACGTCTTTCCCTCCACTTCACAAGTCGGATGATACCCTTTCCCATTCTGCAAAAGAGAAAGCCGACCTTCTGGGCACTCTTTTTGCGTCTAACTCAACCTGGGATGACTGAACTTTAGTCAGACGTCTTTCCCTCCACTTCACAAGTCGGATGATACCCTTTCCCATTCTGCAAAAGAGAAAGCCGACCTTCTGGGCACTCTTTTTGCGTCTAACTCAACCTGCCCTGTGCGAGTTCAATGCTGAACGTCCGTTTCCGACAAGATTCGGTTCGTAAGGCTCTCGTTTCCCTTGACATCCGTAAGTCTAGTGGCTGGATGGTATACCTTCGATTGTACTGAGGGAATGTGCTCCGGAGTTGGCTCCGGTTTTAACGCATCTTTTCCGGCTCTCCTACACCACTGGCGTAGTACCGAGTAACTGGAAGTCAGCCCTTGTCCACCCGATACCCAAAAAAGGCGATCGCTTGGACCCGTCCAATTATAGACCAATAGCCATTACCTCAATCCTCTCCAAAGTAATGGAGTCCATTACCAACCGTCAGCTCGAAATACTTAGAGGAGAACCGCCTATTAAGCGACCGTCTGGTCTGGTGACCTCCTGGTATTTGTGACTCATCGATGGGCACAAGCGTTGGAGAGTAAGGGTGAGGCTCTGGCTGTCAGTTTGGACATAGCGAAAGCCTTTGATAGGGTATAACACAAGGCGCTGCTATCTAAACTTCCCTCATACGGTCTTCCGGAGAAATTATGCACGTGGGTCGCTAGTTTTCTAAATGGGCGTAGCATTAAGATCGTCATCGACAGTTCTTGCTCGGATCTGAAGCCCGTGAACGCTGGTGTTCCCCAGGGCTGTGTGCTATCTCCGACACTGTTTCTTTTGCACATCAATGATATGTTGTCTCAAAACAATATTCATTGCTATGCAGATGATAGTACTGGAGACGCACTGTATACCGGACGTGCAAATATTTCAACGGAAAACGTCATTGAAAACCGGAACACACTTGTGTCTGAAGTCGAAGATATGCTGAATCATGTTTTGAACTGGGGTCGACTTAATTTAGTCCGTTTTAATGCCTCTAAGAAACAAGTGTGCGCGTTAACCGCTAAAAAACGTCCCTTTGAAGTGCCAATCAGTTTTCAGGGCACCCCCTTGATGTCAAGCATTCTATCGGGATCCTTGGTGTCGACATTTCGGAAGATGTCCAGTTTCGCGGAGATCTGGAAGACAAAGCTAAAATAGCTTCAAAGAAACTTAGTGTACTTAATAGAGCGGGGCGGTATTTCACACCAGCTCATAGGTTACAACTTTATAAGGAACAAGTTCGGCCCCACATGGAATACTGCTCCCATCTCTGGGCTGGTGCACCTCAGTACCAACTTCTTCCGTTTGGCGCGTACAACGTAGGACTGCTCGAATTGTCGGTGACTTGACTCTCTCTAGTCGACTAGATCCTCTAGCATTGCGGCGGGACACATCTTCCCTCAGCATTCTATACCGCATCTATCATGGGGAGTGCTCTGAAGAACTGTTTGATCTACTCCCTGCAGCCGAATTCTTACATCGAACTACCACTCGCAAGCGATTGTCATTCCTTCCTCATCATCTCAATGGATTGCGGTCTGATAGGTACTGTGCGTTTTTTCCGGAACTTTCTACCACTTACCTCAGTTCTGTGGAACGGTTTGGCTGCAGGAGTATTTCCGGACAGCTACAACTTCAAGAGAAGAGAGCGTACTCTTTTTTAAAAAGGCCGGCAACAGATTAGCTATCTCTCCGATTTCGCGGATGTTCATGGGCGGTGATGATTACTTTCCATCAGAGGACTCGCTTGCTCGTTTGTCCGCCTTGAGCATAATAAAAACAGGCTGTTTATTTTATTACTTACCATAGACAATGTCTACCAATACCTTCAGAGTTATCTTTTAAAAAAAGTGTTACGTCACTTTACTTTAAAAGATGATCTCGAGATAAAGGCAAGGAGTAATAATGCTGGCCCGCAGTTTGCACGATGCACTAACGAAGTGAAATTATCACTTTTTAGAACTTACTGCCAATCGTTCTCCTCATGCAGCCAGCAACAAAACGAGCCTACAGTGCACTGCGTGTGCAATATAACAACGCCCTTAGGATGTTGTTAGGGCTGCCGCGCCGCTGCAGCGATTCTGGCATCTTTGCGCACTTTAGGGTTGATGGATTTCACGCCCTAATGCGCAAAAGGATTGCGTCGTTACTGCAGCGGGTGCGCGACAGCGATAACAATATGTTAAGGACCATAGCCGCCCGTTTCGACTGCCCGTTCCAAAAGCCAATGCTTTTGGAACGGGCAGTCGAAAGGGACATCGGTGGAGACGATGATAGGGCTATGTTAACTCTGTTTTTATTTGTATTTTTTTTATTTGTATTTTTTTTATTTTGCGTTGATAGCGATATTTGAATTCGGAACGAATCTGTTGGCGCGCTTACAGCGATTATGACGTTTTTCAAACGGATAGTTCGCCAAAGATTAAATTATTATATTATTTTTGTCTGTCACATCTATTCCTGAAGTAATTAAATAGTTTTATAAAAGAAAAACGTTTATTTGAGGTAATAAGACAACAAAATACTATTTTTGAAATGTCACTCTTGACAGCGCTTACTGTAATATTGCCTCTGAGCCTGAGCACTGTAATTGCAAGATGGCGCCGATAATGACGTCATCCATGACGTCAAGAAATCGTTTATGGACGCGCTCACGTCAAAACGGAACGAGACTGTCACAAACTAAGTAGAAGATACTACGTATCAGACAGGAATGTCCCATAGTGCTCCACTAGACCATTATTAGAACGACTGAACGGAATCAGCATTGATTTTGACAAATTTGAATGAATTGTCATACAGCAGTTCGTTCATTCAATGAACGAATGATTAGCAATGACCAAATTAATCTAGATAAAATATTCCGATTTTTTTATGACGCCATTTAACAACAAAAATAAAATACAAGCTACTTATAACACGATTTATTATCAAAATATCACGGAACACACAATAGTATTCACTTTTGTTGCCTCATATACATCCCTTAGAAAATAGTAATTTAGACTAGGCCGCAGATTATGACGGGAAATCCAGGACTGCGTGTGCCGCGCTGTGCTACAGTGCAAGCATGCAAGTGGAAATCCTTGTGACATCTTCTTGGGTCCACAATCTTCGATAGGTGAAAAATATTGTTACCTACCAAGAATTTCATTGAGCGAACTTAGAACATATTATACATATCTTTACGCTTCTGCACATTGTTTAGGTTTCTTTAACGTAATAACAAATGTCCACAACGTATATTTGCACTTAATTTACAATTTTTTTAACAAAATTCTATAAATTTTTCTTCTTGACATAACTGCCATTTTGTTTTTCCGAGTGAATGAATCAAAGAGTAGTATTATATACCGGAAAAAGAGAGCCCTCTTGAGAGATTTTTATGCAAACTCTTTGAAAGCAGCGCCTCTAGCGAATTGATCCGAACTTTACGTTACGTCACGACCGTTACGTCATGACCGTTACGTCACGACCGTTACGTCACGACCGCTACGTCACGGTATTTTCAAATGTTACTAGGACACTAGGATACGACTATTTCTTCTTATATAATAAATTATCAACTTTTTCTACGCGAAACTAATGTTGATAATTTATTATGAAAGAAGAAATAGTCGTATCCTAATAGCATTTGAAGAGCTAATATTAATACCAGAAGGGAAGTGATTGAGTAAAACTACAAAAATAAATTATAAATACATTTATTAATATAAAAAAAACTTTTTGTTTTCTATTTTTATAATGTTTGAATTTGTTATAATGTGTTTGGGCCGCTCTCTTTACTTCATCATCACCATCAAAAGTTAATTTTCCAATTAAAATAACATTTATTGATGTATTTAAAAAATACCTTTTCTTCCTTATGAACATCACACTCAAAAGGACAGTCTATTAATAAATCTTGATACAACAATTTGATTGGGTTAGGAAAAACATGGACTGGTGTACCTGAGAGACAATAATACATTGTTTACATTAATGCTGAGGGATATTCTTTGCCTGTCCTATGATAGTATCATATGATAAGTAATATAAGAGTCGACTAGAAGGCAAGATGCACATAACACCTGTGTGAGAGAAGGAAAAACCGAAATGAATCCTCTCTTGCCAATGTGATAGCAGTAGGATAAAGACCTCCGATGATCGTCACATTTCAGTGACGTGAGTTAGGAGAGGCCTGTGTCCAGCAGTGGACGAATATGGGCTGATTATGATAAATATTTAAGTCGGGTATTTCCATATTCAGATCAGAGGGGCTACTGCGCAACTTTATGTTAAACAATGTTTAGCTTGCTAGCAACGTTCAACAGAACAAAACAGCAAAAATCTATCGAAATGTGGAATTCAAATGACACAGTCATGTTTCTTAACGATATTCGATTAGAACAAAGGCGATTGGGCGGTAGGCCCCCAGTATTGAAATACATGTTTTCGTTCAGGATGTAGGTATTAAAACTTTCAGTTTGCTGAGGATCAGGATCATAACACAGGTTAAAACTTACCAGTTCCATACCCACGGCCACAATATACAATGCTGGCCTGGCATAATTAACTTTTCAACACATACTTTAGCGTCCGTATCGCAATAACAGTTTCACTAACAACTACTAGGACGGAGGAGACTGAAACGTATTTATAATATTACTCTTTGACCGAAATTCAACTCAACGTTTGTGTTGTATCGATAACTGAATTTCTCTTTTTCAAGTAAGGATTCTTCAGGATATTTTTGGTGAAAAATAAAATGCACGCCATTTGCAAAAAAATCTCAGATGTGTTTTTTTTATTTGCTCAAAAAAAGTTATGGCCCTGGGTATAAATGTAGTTTTATAAATTTAAGTGGACTGTAAAAAATCTGCATTGGGCGTATGTATTTTGGCTACGTTAAATTCGGAAATATGCTATCCATTCTATAAACAGTTTGTTTGTGTTGTCAACTGTTGTCTGTTCTATCATGACACCATTTTGACTTTTACACATTCCAATTTACCATTTTTTTAAATTAGTCATTCATTTGTAACAATTCATTAGATTTTATTTTGTCTAGACATTTCAAACGAGTAAATATTTCTTGATAAATAAGAATAGGTAATTGAAAAATTGTTAATTAATTAAATAATTTTTATAGGATGTAAATAATGAGATAGCGGCATCTAGCACAACTTTAAGAGACTACAAAGAAGCCTATTTCAGGATCATGTCGCTAGATAACTCTGCTTTCTATGAAAAAAAATCCTATGTTCCGACTGTCATACCCCTGGAATGAATGGTGGTGACAAGTAGGGATATTCCATATACATCGATGTATTGAAAACATCGATGTTTACAATGCGATACATCGAATAGATTCCGATGTTTTGAAAAGCTATCGTTATACTCAATGTATCATTGTTTTTTCATAAAATATTGAATTGATGATAACCGGTTTATGTCAAAATACTCAAGTTTATGTAAATGATATTTAAAACTAATATTAAGAGAACTTCTATAGCTTTATTCAATTAAATAACAAAAAATATGTTAAATCAACAAAAGTGATGCCTAAAAATTATGTAATTATTATTACTAATATTAATATGTTTTTATATCCAAGGCTTTTTTTTTCAAATTAAATGGCTTTGTATACATATCCTCCAACCTATTATGGCGGCCAATATCCACGATCAGCCACGGATGGAGAATATATTATAGTGCTCAAGTGAATGCGCAAACACAAGTGCACTCGCTATACCCTTGCCCCCATATTCCGATGGGACACCAGTCTGACTCGACCTGAAAGAAGTCGGGTGCAGGATCAACGACATAATGTGCTTTCCGAGGCACGGGGGTACATTACCGACGACTTTCAGACTCTTCCAATTTTTTAAATATATTTTGGCGCAAACAGTCATTACAGTAACAAGTAATTAAATAATTAGTTATACATATTTTTAACAGACAACGAGTGCCGAAACATATATTTATTTTAACATTAAAGTGTGCTTGTTACATGAACTACCTACAATAGTTGGTTCTTACAAATGTACTAGTACGAAATATGGAAAACAATAAAATCAAAACGAATAGTGTACAAAAATAGTTTTAGGAATTTATACTAAAACTAAAAGAAGTTTAGCAAAATACCAAACCCCAAGAAATGCCTATCTTCCCTCAGTGTACGAGGGAAAAGATGTACATCCCACAGTTCAGCAAACAAACATTTTAGTAAGTATATATTATATATATATCTAAGTGAAAAGAGAGAGATAAACGGATACATATATAAGTAATCTTAGCTTTATTAAACGATTTTATGTATTATAGAACCAAGAGAAGAAATGCGATAGTCATATGGAATATTTACTGAGATAAATTTTAAAAATTGATCTTTTAATACTATACAAGGAGCAATTAAAAAGATCGCGATTCAGAAATTCTTTATTATATAAGTTAATTGATCGGGAAAGAAAACAATTCTATGTAAGTATATTTTTTTCGTAGAATAGGTGGTACGAATGTTTGAAATACACGTTAGGGGCGAACTGGGAGGCGGAATTTACTTTTGAAGTTTATTTTAGCTAATAAAGAAGGACAATCGTTTACGGCGATCAAAGAGACTTAAGATGAGTGATAAGAACTCAAGAGACTTAAAAACAAAATTATTGACCTATTGCGCAGCCGTCGCTTTATAGCGCGACCCAATAACCACTACGCCACCGAAGCAGTGAATGGAGGTGGGGTAGGGGGCGGTTGTAGTATACACAGATTCACAGAGACAACGAAGGAAGTTAGATCTATTATTTTATGAAAAATTAAAATCTAAACTATAATAAGATACTGGATTTAGCTTTTTTCATAACCTTCAAATACAAACATTTTCACTTTGAAATGATGACCTGTTCTGACACGCTTTTTTTTGACATGACTTTAGCTTTGCAATATACATTTTAGAAAAAGTACCCAATGTTTTCATCCGATACATCGAAAGACATCGATGTACAGTTTTGATGTATCGAATCGATAAAATATCAATGTTTTTTCAAAGTGGGACACCCCTAGTGACAAGTCAAAAAGCTCATCAATCATGAAATGAACCAATGAGATGATGGCTTTCAAACATTCATTCGAGATTCTGAACATCTACCTGAAAGATGATAGCATAGACAACGTGACTAATTTCTTTTCAAGAGGATTCAGAGCCATGGAGACTGTTAGCCGCGCTCGGAGCGCTCAGAGCGTATCTCGGAACGCGGCCGTAATGTCAGTAACAGTATATAAAAAGTACTCTGTGGTCAGTAAAACGTCAAATTTCAGCTGACTAGGCTGGGCTGGCGTCTGAGACCCAAACAAAATCTGTTTTTTATTAAATTATTATAATTTTTAACGGAATCAAAGCTATTTCCGAAAATAAATAGGAAAATGGGCCAAGGCAAAAGTCAGTTCACAGAAGAAGAACTGCAAGATTACGAGGTAATGCTCCGAAATGTGACCCTGTAACATTTTCCATACCTAACATTCTTTGTTTACTTTTATGGTACACGCCCGTTTCTTTGAGTAGTTATTCTTTGTAACGCCCTTTTTATGTTTTCAGGATCTCACCTACTTTACGAAAAAAGAAGTCATGTAGTAAGTGCATCTTTTTTTTAATTCTACACTTCTTTTGAACTACTTACTGGTGCGATATAAATAAATATTTTTACATCACATACATTGATCCGTCTCCGAGATACGGATCTGTGCTACGGATATCAGAACCAACAGCAGAATATTAAATACATACTTATAATCATAGACCAATACAAACACCCAGACCAATACAAACAGACATGTTCATGCACACAAAAGTTTGTACTGTGCGGGAATATAACCCGCAACCCTTGCACCAGAGGCAGCATTCACTACCTCTGATCCAAAAAGCTCATCAACCTATGAATGATTCCTCTACCTGTGTCAAAACTAATCAATACAAATTGGTTTCCACTCTTAGTGCACATCAGAAGTTCAAAGCCCTAGCGCCAGAGAAAGTAGGCCACAACAAGAATGCGAAGCTGCCAATGGCCAAGATCCTGCAGTACCCAGAGTTGCGTGTGAACCCGTTCAGAGACAGGATCTGCAAAGTCTTCAGCTCGAGTAACGATGGGGACTGCACCTTTGAAGATTTCCTTGACATGATGTCTGTGTTCAGCGAGATGGCTCCCAAGGCTGTGAAAGCTGAGCATGCATTTAGAATATTTGGTAAAAAGCTTTAATATATTTATAACAAACTAGCTGACCCGACAGACTTCGTCCTGTCAAAAAAAAAATTGTAATGTGGCAACAAATATGAACTTTATATAATAGCAATAAAACTCAAATTGATTCTACGTCTTAGTTAGAAAACATTTGTATGTGAAAAAGAAAAGGGCTGTTTTAAGGGTTTTCCAGACAATTATTCGATTTTTTCTCGCCGTAAGAACCATCCTTGGACTTCAACGAACATTTTAGAAAAGAATTGGCCAAATTGGTCCAGACGTTGTTGAGTTATGCGCTTACCAACACATTTTGTGATTCATTTTTATATTATAGGTAGTTTATGTTTATGGTATTTATTTTCAGATTGAATTAACATGATCAAATTTGAATTTTTTCTTTGATTGTGGGTTTGATTCCCATTCTGGTGAAACTTGCATACCTACTCATAAATATCTGTTGTACCTTTGATTATGATTATCCTTAACACAAGAGCTTAAGCTACTCAGAAATCAGTTGTCTACCTGATCATACTCTGTATTTATGTTATCTTAATGCTTTTACATTGATAATTATCATATTATTTACATTTAATGTTAATCAATTCCAGATTTCGATGGCGATGACATGATTGGGGTCTCTGATCTTCGTGAAGTAATTGAGCGGCTCTGCGGCCCAGACCTGAAACTGAGTGACTCTGAAATACAACAACTGGTCCAGAACGTGCTAGAGGAAGCAGATCTCGATGATGATGGGGCATTGTCCTTTGCAGAGTTTGAGCACATTATTGACAAAAGTTCTGATTTTTGCCAGTAAGTATTGAAGTTGAGTTATGACAATCATCATAAAAAACCAAACATCTGTCTACCAGCTGCCGGTGCAGTAGTAACAGAGTATACCTTAGTTTTGGACTTGTTAATATTGTTGTGAATTTTCTGGTAATTTTATTTTTATTTTATTTATGTAATAGGTAGGCAGATGAACAGACGGATCACCTGATGGTAAGCAATTGCCGCCGCCCATGGTCACCCGCGACACCAGTGGTGTCACAAGTGCGCTGTCAACCTTTAAACCCCCCTATTTCCCGGATCGGGCCTCCAGTACCCTCACTCGCGCAGCGAAACACAGCACAGAGCTGCTTCACGCCGGTTTTCTGTGAGGCCGTGGTATCACTCCGGTCGAGCCGGCCCATTCATGCCGAAGCTTGGCTCTCCCACGGTAAATTTATTTATTGATCGGTTGTATTTAAAATTAATAAATTACTAATCTTACCTTACCTTTTTGCATATCAAAAAAAACTAATTGCAAAGTAGTTAATTCAAAATCCTAGTTTGATGTGCAATAGTATTTTTGGTGTAAATAGGTCATTTATTTAAAAAATCATATCAGTCTAGTATTACTGAAATGGACTAATTATTTTATTACTAACTTGATTATTTTTCTTTTTAGCTCCTTCAGGATACGCTTATAAAATAAATGAAGTAAAGTAAACGCCAAAAGATTCTCAAAGACACTGAAGTGACTAATTCCTAAGAAATGTATTGTATAATATGTAAGTAACTGTAACACAAGTAATCTAACTTTTTACAATGAAGATAATTTTATCAGTAGATGAATGTGAAGTAAACATACTAACTATAATCTCTAAATGTTAAGTGAATACCCGTGTCTGCACTTTTTGGTCCATGGTGCATACCAAAGTATAAATAAATAAATAAAGTATTCATAGCCAGCATTTTCAAACAGTGAATTAAAAGTGATGTTACTCTATTCAAAGATAAATGAACTTCTAAGGCCCAATTTGATCAATCTATATCTATGGATAAATCTATGAAAGGTCATATTTGTATAGAATGACAGCCATATTATATTTTGGTTGAATCGGTTCTAAGGGCCGATTAGACTAGTCTTATTCTGAAACTAAATCAAAAGTATAGTCCCTATCCTATCATTCTATACAAATCTAAGGTTATAACAGATTTATATCAGGATAAAGATTGGTTGAATTGGGCCTATATCATTTTATTTTACCAATTATTATGAATCTGCTCATGACATGCTCAGGAGGCATCACATAGGATGTTTTATAATTATTCATTAGACAAATATAGTCCAACAAAATAATCTCAATTTTAAAGTAGCTGAATGTGTAATAAATAAAGTATTGCAAATGCATTTATGATTTTCATGTGATAATGTCTTCCTTTTTTAATTTATTTACACTGTGTTAGGAAAGTAATCATTTGAAGTTTATATGAATCTCTTTAGAATAATTAAAATATAAATTATGATGTATTTTTACTTAGATTAACTCTGTAATAATTGCCAAATTGTAATAAATTTTTATGTATAACATTTTTTTTGTGCCTCCCCATATTAATCAAAATTTCACTAAATAAATATCTACAATCAAACCACTTTATTAGTTAATTGATCCATTGAAACATTATGAAGGATCTTACAGTATGTATGAAGTAATTTGGCTTGTGATTTTTTTTGTGCTTGGTCTTAAAAAATTTATGAGGTCACCAAAAAGGAAAGACTACATTTATCGTTATAAAAATATTTAATCAACTTAATATACAGTCTGTATGAAAAAAGGAATTTGTGACAACACAGTTTAGCTTACAAACTATCAAATTAATTCTGTAAGTAGCCTGGCAGTTTCATACGCATGAAGATCCACGTAGTGAAAAATGACACAAGAATGCACAGGAATGCAACAGATATCAACAAGATCCTGTTTAATTTGGGAGTGGAGGGGTTGTGCGTACGGTCCAGAATGATGAAGCCCAGCCCCCCGAGGGAGAAAAGGAAGCTCGATGCCAGGCCTTCCATGATGTACTGGCCGTTGACTCTATTTGGCATGAACGCAACTGGTCTGCTGTGGCCATGCTCATCCGTTGTGGAGCCTACACTGGGGGGTTCTACGATTACGTCGTAGATTATACCTGAAATACAGATAGTGTAAGTACACCTGATAATAAGAGCGTACGCTTAGATATGCCAACTGATCCATTAAAATTGGAATTAAATAAGATTCTTATGTGAATGAAGTGACGCGGGGTTCGGGGATACTAACCTCCTGTAACTAAAAAGTAAGATAGAAGCACAAATGAGAAGGTCGTCATCGCCGACGGTGCCTGGAGCCATGATGGCTTCTTGATTTTTATGTTAGGTATTTCGAGAACTGTAAACGGTAAAGAGAAATACGCTTCCATGATAGATTTAGATTGTCTACAGAATTCCGGCTAAATTAAACGCCTGCCGTAGTCCCGTCAGTTTCGCTTGTTGACGTCGATGACAGATGACAGTGACAGTAGGTAAAGCTTAGTCCTCATAGTCTAAATTAATTGATCAATCCAAATTGATTGATTTTTAATTAGGTTTCATAAAAAAATCCAAATTTGCCATGTGGACAGTAACATAAATGAAATGTGTTGTTATAATTTACGGCTGTTATTTCATTAATTTAGTATGCAAAATACAGAACCAGATTTAAAAAAGTCGAAGTTATGTATAACTAGCCTTACTTATTTTCCATTCTACGCATTATATACACTTTATGAATCGAATATTTAAAAACGCATTTTACTCAGATTTTACTATTATTTCAGGGCACTCCTATGGGGCACTCTATGCGAAAACGTTTTTTTATTTTTACAGTAAAAAATAAGTTATTCATAATGGTTTTTGTATATAAAATGTGTTCATGTTGATTAATCCATCAAAAGCAACAAATGCATGAAAAGAATCTCTTCTACTAAATAAACCAGGAGATTAGGACCAATAGGGTTGAGTCATTGCACTAAATGTTTGATTTTGATTGGTGAAAAGAAAATAGTCGATAACATATTTGGGTATTAACCAATCATATTTCTGTATTAAATATGTAATTCGTTGAAAATAACAGATGATATCCGCAAAAAAATTACGAAATTTGGATAGTCTGTCAGTGTCAAACTGTCAAAATTCTTAGAAGTAAAAATTGGAAAAAGTGCTCTCCCATTTTAACGTTCATCGCATAAAACAGCTGGTTATTTAATTTTTATTGAGAAGTGTAACGGAATAATGAATTGCTAGTGTGTGTTACGTGTAAACAATGTCTGTTGTTTATGATTGTTGTTAGTTTTGCGGCCGTTGTGAAAATGTGTTAATTTTACGCACAAAATGTACTGTACTGTGGATATTTCATTAATAATACGATGAAGGGCGGGTTGTGTATCATTTATACGTCATTGCTGACTATTTCAGTGCTGTCGAGGTAAGTGTAAACGCTATTAGGCCTAAGTTGATCCAAGCATTCTGTCAGCTTTACCCTTTAATTTTTTTTGCAGTTGTGCTCTGTTCATTTTGGTGGTATCCGAGGCTCTTCAAGGCGAGGGCGACGTGAATGCGAACGTCGATCTCTCTGGACTGCACAACGTTAGTAATAAGGCATCGGAAATCGATAAAGATGTGCCAACAAATATACTTGATGAAGACAAGCTTGAGAAAGATGAAGCAGACCACGATAGGAAGCCTGCCCCTGAGAATCAAGAGATGACGTTTGCTGAGACACTGTCTTTGAACTCTGTAACAACCGATGGGTAAGTTATTTTGTTTTCTTACTCATTAAATAGTTGTTAAAATGTTTATGTTTCCAGCTACGTTATTTGATTCACGAAAAATTGAAAAATTCTTTAGTCAACTGAACATTGTTTTGTTTGCATTGTTAGGTCCTTGTTCATTAAAACAATACCAGCTACTGGCATAGTAATTCATAAATTATTCTTTATGACAGGTTAGTTATAAACCTATTAACAAAATCCACAATTTTACACTGAAACTGGAAACCACATGAATGTTTTTTATTTCACATTTTTTCATCGTAATGTTGCAGAAAATGCACTTAAACAGAAACTTAAACTTCAATAAGTTAGATTGTTCACTGCATCACACAGTCACTAATTTCTAAAAAATGTTTAAGTAAACAGTATTTTTTTTTTTGCATTGATTTTCTGTTATTGTCTCATCAAGTTCAATAGTTGTAGTTAGGTACCTGAAGATTAGTGAAAGTGAAAGGCACTCAACCACAACATCGGTCAACATTGTTGCTTTATTATTACACATAATGTAATAAAATATTATTATAAAGTGAGGTATTGATCTTATATTCAAAATAAATAAAAATATTAAATTCTCTTAACAATTCTTTAGTATGAACATTTATAAAAAGTTGTTTTTAAATAAATCTTAAATTAATCAAGAACTCAATTCAAAGTAGGTATAGCACATAAACACAATATAGCTTATTACAGAATGTCAATCAATTCAAAAAGTAAAATGTTACAAAGTACCAATTATTAAAATTTTAATAATAATGTCAATAAAATATTAAATTACAATGTCAAGTTAAAAATTACAAAGAAAGTCAGTAAATTAAATTAAAATACTAATGAGATTACAAATAAAATAACGAATTAATTATTTACAAACACTGACTAACGGCAAAAACAGGCAACTCACCCCCGCCCGCCTCCGACGCAAAGGTGCCCATCACACTCGCCGCATTACCACGCTGAATAGCGATGGCCAGCCTCTGCACCAGAAACGACCCAGAGCGTGAGTCACCTGTCACCTCGCACAATCTACGGCCTATCTCCCACACAAAGTCCCTGGCTTCTGACCCCATGTTTTTAAATTATAAATAATGAAACCAAGCTAGTTTAGAAAGTAATTTAAATAGTAAAATTACCTACTATGCTTGAGCCTGAGCAAAAAACTTGAATAAAAGAGAGCATAAACAAATGAACATCCATAAAAAACATATTTTGTTCTTTTTCTTGTTTGTTCAACAAACTCAATTAGGTACTTTATTTTAATTTATAAAAAGTTCAATTAAAATATTCAAGAGGGACACACTTGTAAATTAAAGTATGTAGATTGAATAAATTAATAAAAATACTTTCTCTTTCCAATTCATAAGCGGAGTCTTTTCGTAATCATGACCATGAAAAAAAAGTCTTTGCTAATTATAATTCCTTCCTATTGTTAGTTTTAGAGGCTACTTATTAATTTTTAATTAGCAATTCATTATCAGTTGAACCTATGACGGCGGATACCCCCGTGTTTTAGTACTTGTATTGACTTACTGTTTACAAATATTACTATTAATAGACTGGCAGGATGGCGCATTTGGCAGTGACCCTGCCTTATACGCCAAAGGTTGTGGGTTCTATCCCCATCCTGGAAAAATAATAATGATGATAATATCCTTGAACCGATTACGGCTACGGCAGCCAATCACAACGATCAGTCACATACGCATGGTATATTATAGTGCTCATATTCCGATGAGACACTACTGTGACACGACTGAAGAGGGATCGGGCGCAGGACTAACGGCTTAACGTGCTTACCGAGGCACGGGGGTACAAGACCGCCAACTTCCAGACTGACACTAAGAAATTCGTACAGAACACTTAGGTATACATTATTGGCCCGACCCGGGGATCGAACCCGGGACCTCTTGCGCAGTCGTCGCTTTAAAGTGCGACCCACTAACCGCTGCGCTACCGAGGCAGTCAAACCTGGAAAAATATTCGTGTGATGAATGGTGTTTTTTCAGTGTCTGGGTGTAATATAATTATGTAATGCTGCAGACTCAAGGAAAAGGTCTACAACGAAACGGATGTCTCCCTAATCTTTATCCCTGTCTTTTTCACACACGCCATGCTACTCTTTTGTTTGGACGCGTCAGGTATTTCTCGTTCGTTACGGGACGGTTTTGGGGACGGATTGAAAATTCGCCTCTCAAATCAGTTTCTGCTTTTACGTTTTATTGCATTAAGTTGTGACATAGTTGCGTTGTAGTAATACGTAATACTACTCGATAGGCTTTCGATAAAACTGTATACGGAAATACACTCTGCGGACTTTTCAGATAACATTCTTATCTTGTTTTTTTTGCGGCTCGAATTGGGTGTGTAAGATAGAATGTGTCGCTAAAAATTCAACAACTCGCCATCTATATAATGGGATATATAACCTTTTTTTTTGTCGCTGTGAAAAATGCTTGCCTTATGTATACCCGAGATAGCGGGGCACATCAGTGGTTATGTTGGGCTCTCGTCTAGGTATGCGCCCAGAGACATACCGACTAAAATGGGATATATAACCTACTCTAGGTAATACGCAAAAAATGGCGTCAGACCCTTTAGAGACAGTCAGTTGGTCATTGGTCGTATTATCTATTGTTGCCTAGGTGGGCCCTGTTTAGGGGACTCGAAATTGACAGCTGCGCTTGAGGTCCCGGGTTCGATTGCTGAATTTTTTTCAACATATTTTCAGTGTTATATCAGGGTCTGGTCTGGAAGATGGCAGTCTGGTACCCTCGACCCCCGTGTCTCGGAAAGCGCGATTATCCGTTGGTCCTGCACCACCTACCTACCTACCTATCTATAGCTCATATAGTATATATCTATAGATTATATAGAAAACCGGCGTGAAGCAGCACTTTTCTGTGTTTCGCTGCGTGAGTGAGGGTACTGGTGGCCCAATCTGGGGGAAAGGGGGGCTTAAATTTTGGCAGCGCACTTGTGACTCCACTGGTAGTCGTGGTTGTCCATGGGCGGCGGCAATCGCTTACCAGTAGGTGATCCGTCTGCTCGTCTGCCACCTATCAAATAGAATATTAAAATCTAATGCTCGACTTGACGGCGACTCGCTCGTTGTTTTCGCATCAAACTTGTTATGACAACTGGCGAGGCTCAAATGTCTTAACAAGGCAGATGGTATCTTCATTAGCATTGAATTGTCTATAATGTTTGTACTGATTTCTGACGCAATATTTGGTCTCTCTGTGAATTGTACCACCTGCTTTAAATAGTGACATGCTTACTTAAAGTCAAATATTTTACTTCTTTAAAATATCTCCATATGCTCGTATGTCGCCTATAGTTTATAAAAAAATATCTTGCGATCTTTTATAGATTATAGATTTAGTAAAAAAAGCCTAAACAGATTTTAGTTTAAACTTATTTACCTTACCTACACATATAATAGATAATAGATAGAGAGATAGATTTTAGTTTAAACTTATTTACCTTACCTACACTGGCCGTGTGGTCCCCGGCAGAGTAGAATAGGCCACCCTCATTCTTACCGAGGTGTCGTACAAGGCGACTAAGGTAAAGCTGCTGGCATGATCATCAGCACCCAGAGAAGGAAATCTCTGCATTTATATCATATCAAAACCCTCGCCAACCCGTCTGCCAAGCGTGGTGAGTATGGCAATTACCCCTTATGTGATTGAGGGAGGCCCGTGCCCCAGCAGTGGGGACTTAAATGGGCTGATAATGATGATGATGATGATGACACATATAAAGCTCGAATGAAATTACAATGATAATATGTAACAATTATAACGGTTATTTTATTACAACGAAATGGTGGTTCTTTTTAAAAACAATAAAGAAGTCATTAATAATAAATGTCGCTTCATATTTGCTCAGAAGTTTTACGAACTCGAATGTTTGAATGTGATGCAAGTCAATATTTATATTTCGTTGTATACAGGTGTTGAATCGTCCTGAGTGATAATGAATATTTTTATTGTTTTTTTTTATGACATATATGGGAGACGAGCAGACGGATCACCTGATGGTAAGCGATTGCCGCCGCCCATGGGGTGTCCAAAACCAGTGAACTCACAAGTAACTTTAAACTACCCTTCCCCCCCGAATTGGGCCTCCGGTACCCTCACTCCCGCAGCGAAACACAGCACAGTGCTGCTTCACGACGGTTTTCTGTGAGGCCGTGGTATCACTCCGATCGAGCAGGCCCATTCATGCCGAAGCGTGGCTCTCCCACGGTGACACTTGACAGTTTTGTATACTTTAATGTGTGGCTGTATGTACATATTTCGAGCCACTGACTTTATTCACACTGGTTCCCCTATCATCAGCTTTAGATCAATGCAGTGGTATAATCGAGACGGTACAAATAACATCATCATCATCATTTCAGCCAATAGACGTCCACTGCTGGACATAGGCCTCCCCGAATGTTCTCCACACAGATCGGTCCTGTGCCGCCCGCATCCAATGGATTCCCGCGATGCCACGCCACGGCTGCGACTTCCTTTACGTGGCTTCCACTGGAGGACCTTTCCGCCCCAAGGCACAAATAACATTACGTAATACTAATATTATAAATCCGAAAGTAACTCTGTCTGTCTGTCTGTCTGTCTGTCTGTCTGTCTGTCTGTCTGTCTGTCTGTCTGCTACTCTTTCACGCCAAAACTACTCAACGGATTTAAATGAAATTTGGTATACAGATAATCTAGACCCTGAGAAAGAACATAGGCTACTTTTTATTGCGAAAAGGGGGTTGTAAGGGGTTGAAAGGGGGGTTAAAAGTTACTTTTCCACGCGGACGAAGTCGCGGGCGGCCGCTAGTTACGTAATAAATGCGAATTCCTCCGCGTGAGAATTTACAGTAAAACCTCTTGCGTATTTAGCAACAGTCGTTTGAACGTCGCCGTGGCTTGAGTCCAGAGGGTCTACATATAACGAAACCGTCCTGTAACGAACGAGAATATACCTGCCCCATCCAATCAAAAGTTTTACTGTTTTTTTTAATGCTAGAGGCGCACAAACGAGCCAGTGAGTCACCTGATGGAAAGTAATCAACGCCGCCCATGAACATCCGCGAAATCAGAGAGTTCGCTAATGTGTTGCCGGCCTTTTTAAAAAAGAGTTCGCTCTTCTCTTGAAGGTCTCTAAGTCGTAGCCGTCGGGAAATACTCCCGCAGCCAAACCGTCCCACGGAACTGTGCTGTGGGAGAGCCACGCACGCATCTCACAGAAAACCGGCGTGAAGCAGTGTCTCTGCTGTGTTTCGCTGCGTGAGTTGGGGTACCGGACCCCCAAACCCGGTGAAAGCGGGTTTTTTTTTTCAAAATTCTTTATTAAATTATACATTTTTGAGTACAGGCATACTATTACACAAAAATAGTAGGTACACTTACATTATTATTCACGTACACTTTATGATCCATTAATCTTTAAAGCTTACACAAACTCACAATTATTATTTTTATTTCACACAACAGACACTAATGAATAAAGATATAAAATTTAATTTGATAACATTATAATAATAACAATAATAATTCTCACAACATCTCATACGTTGACCTGATTCCGTACTAAGTAGCTTAAGCACTTGTGTTACAGATATCAGACAACAGAGGAACACAAATATATACTTAAATACATTATGAGCTTTTTAGGACAAAGTTCATATTAAAAACAATGGTTAATACACAGACAGTGCTGTTTGAATTAATAACGTTAACGAAGGTATCTAGACGTGAAAGCAGGTTATAAGGTAGGTAGCGCACTTGTGACTCCACTTGTGTTGCAGGTGTTCATGGGCGGCGGCAATCGAATCCCATCAGGTGATCCGTCTGCTCGTCTGCCAACTATCACATAAAAAAGTGACATATCGCGCTTTTGAAAGTACTCGTTCGTTGTAGCCCTCAAAATGTTGAAGAAATCTGTACTATTTTGATGTGGGTGTTTTTCCACTAAAGTCTAGGCATGTTTTTTTAAGGAATAATAAATAAATTGCAAATAAATAAACATACCAGAACCAGATAAATTATTTTTCTTGGTACTTGAAATACCTATCATCTGATCTGATGTGTTGCAAAGATATAACCATGAAATGATTTCCAAATTTTTTTGAAAGATCAGTTACAGATCAGTTTTAACAGTGGGAGAGCACGCTTCGGCATGAATGGGCCGGCTCGACCGGAGTAATAGCACGTCCTCACAGAAAACCGGCGTGAAGCTGTGCATGCGCTGTGTTTCGCTGCGTGAGTGAGGGTACCGGAGGCCCAATCCAGGGAAGGGGGGTTAAAAGGTAAGCAGCGCACTTGTGACACCACTGGTGTTGCAGGCGTCCATGGGCGGCGGTAATCGCTTACCATCAGGTGATCCGTCTGTTCATCTGCCACCTATATCATAAAAAAAAAGTTACATATTGTTGAAACTTTGCTGTTAAAGCGCTCTTATAATTTTTATTTCCATTATTAGCAATATCAGTATTATAAAATTCAGAAATAATTATGCAACTGTTTTAATTGTCTCAACTAGGAACTTATTATCATTAGTTTGGTCCTCTAAAATAATTTTATTTCATAATTTTACTTTGACGATTTATCTAAACGATACTGATTATAAGCATTGTATATCATACTGTCCCTGTAATCATAATTTGTATAAGAATGAAAATTGTAACTACCATATTATTTGAAAAGATTCTTCTCGGTAGAAATTGACATTCCGAATCAGCGGTAGATTACATACATAATATTTGACATTCATAAATGTTCTGTATGGACTTAAATTGAATAAAGATATTTTTGAATTTGGTTTTGGTGTCGTCCACTACGGGACATGGCCTCTTCAAAATGTTCGCCACTTCCCGTCGATCTTTGCCTACTTGCATCCAGCTCCTGTCAGCTCAATTCGTCACTCCAACTCGCCTGAGAGCGTCCCTACTAGTGTAGCTACAACACAACTTAAAAACTAAACTAGTCTAAAGGCCGGCCAGGTATATGACAATATTTATATTTTAATTTTCATAGAAAATATACAGCCTGATTCACAAAATAATCAACATCTGCCAATTTAAATGCTTTCGCGTATACAATGGTGAATGCTTGTGTTCATGTTAAACACCACTATAAATGCTATACACTTGATATCACTGAACCAGTATGTGTTATTTATAATAAATCCTAGGTTCGACAAGTCAATAATCAATATGCATTTGTTCTGGTATCATCGTCAGCCCATTTAAGTCCCCACTGCTGGGGCACGGGCCTCCCTCAATCACATGAGGGGTAATTGCCATACTCACCACGCTTGGCAGACGGGTTGGCGAGGGTTTTGATATAAATGCAGAGTTTTCCTTCTCTGGGTGCTGATGATCATGCCAGCAGCTTTACCTTAGTCGCCTTTTACGACACCTCGGTAAGAGTGAGGGTGGCCTATTCTACTCTGCCGGGGACAACACGGCGATAATCGCGATAGATTAACGAGAACAGTCGGCCGTTTTGGGGCGGAAAGGTCCTCGAGTAGAGGCCACGTACAGGAAGTCGCAGCCGTGACAGCCCCCCTATAAGGTGGATCGACGATTTGGTAAAAATCGCATAAGTATCAAAATCCGTATACACATTTCCATTTAGGTTTTCTATTCTTGGAATCACGTTGCTCTTATGTGTATGGAAGTCATAGCCATAATGTTATCTCAATCGACCTAAGTACATATTTACTAACACGTGTTTCTAATGTAGTATACACGTTCTAAGAAATTTTGCCGTATAATAGACGTGTCATATTCTTGATAGTTTATATAGTAAATATTGTAAAAAGATCTTACCGATTCACACAAATTCTATGGATAAAATACAATGATTGATTGATGGTTCATTGCTTGTTTGCTATTCTTGCTAATGTTGATCATTAGCAAGTGATTCTTCTTTCTTTCGTTTCTTTTCTTGTAGTGCGACTCAAATTTCTCATGGAAGCTTAATTTTTTTTTATACTAGTGGCGACAAACGAGCATGCACGTCTCCTGATGGAAAGTAATCAATGCGCCGCCCATGAACATCCGCGAAATGAGAGAGATTGCTAATTTGTTTTCTCATTATATATTAAGCGGCAAAGATAGATTTACCATGTCCTAAAACTCCGTGATTAGTCTCGGCAACTAAGAATCGACTAGTCCACAGATAGACTGACCGGCGCAATTGGTAGTGACCCTGCCTCTTACGCCAAATGTCGTGGGTTCGATCCCCACCCTGGACAAACATTCGTGCGATGAACACTTGTGTTTGTTCAGTGTCTGGGTGTAATATATGTATTTAAGTATATATTTGTGTTCCTCTGTTGTCTGATATCTGTAACACAAGTGCTTAAGCTACTTAGTACGGAATCAGGTCAACGTATGAGATGTTGTGAGAATTAAAAAAAAAAAAAGAACAGTTGTAACCAACGAGTATTTCCAATCGGTTCATTTCTATTGCGATAAGTCGCAGTTACCGCAGGCATGGCAGCGTTAACTGGCGCCACGTCACCACTCGTCACGTCTACGCAAATAGGATGAGACTTGCGAGTGGGTCAGTGCTCGGTGCTCGACCGCCCTTGATCTTGGTGAACTCGGATCTTCGCTGAGATCGATAATCGTGTAAGTTACGTAACAAGACGTCATCGATTTGTCCTCTTATATGAGGTAGAATACGGTTTAGCTCTAATGTCGGTTCTCCCCAGTTTCTTTCACTTTTAGGTTAACGTCCGGGACAGATTGCATATGATTTTTTACCAGAATCATAGGGTAAAAGCCGGATAGTTGCCTCAGACGGATACATGCCTCGGTTTCAAATGCTCTATGTTAAACGTATTGACAGTGTTTCTTTTTTATCATAATTTAAAGCCTCCCCCGCGCAGGGCTCAGTTCCGCATAAGCCGTTGAAGTAGGCGCACGTGTTTTGTCCGTGTCAGGAAAGATCTTCCGCGGCGACACTTTAACGAGCGCCAGAATTATATTGGTAAGTAATCTCTTTTAAATATTTTTATAACTGATTGCGATTTCGGTCAAAATAATATTTCTTTGAATGCATTAGAGTTTAAATTACACCGTTTATTAGGTTTTATTGTTAAATATGTTTTATTTATTTCGTAAATAAAAAAGGCAAGTATCCGTATCAAATCGGATAGTTGCCCTGCTGTTTTTTGCGGATTGTTGCCCTGCGGCAACTTTCCGTAACTATACATTTTTAACAAGCAAAGACAGATTTTTTTCTTAGTTGTTTTTTTTTAATTTGTTTTTCTATTTTTTCTTAGTGATTTTTTGTTTGGTTTTATTAGCTTATCTTAAAATAAATATTCAACAGCAAAATGCCACGCAAGTATAAACGAAAGCCAGGCGTGGTGCCGCGCCACATCAACTGGACAGAAGACAGTTTAATACACAGGTTTTCGGGGTAGCGGAATCTATCCAGTCAATCCAAATGCTCTGTCTGATGCTGAATTTGCTATATCAGATATTGCATTGGGGGAGCTTACGAAGGAACAAGAGTCTGAAACTATAAACTATCAAGTACCAGGCGCTTCTGGAGAACTTGCGTTACGTGAGCGTATACAAGAATCTGAATATGACCGAGGTAATGTACTAAGTCCTCAGAACAAAGTGACTTTACAAGGCTATCAAGTCCCAAGCTACTGTGATAAAAAAAAATCCAGAAACTATCATAAATAAAGCTGAGAAAAACAGTGTGAACTAGAGTTGCACGCCACCTACGCCGTCGTCGAGACTTTTGGCTCTTTCTCATGATTATTTAATCCTAGGGGATGGTGAGATTGAAAATTACATCATTTTTATTGAAAAAAATAACAGACGGGCATCTATCCTTACATTGGGCAAGTATCCCCCGAACCATTTTTTACGTTAGGCTACTATCCGTTATAGTGGGCAACTATCCTCTTTTTTAGAGGTCATATTAAACTGGATTTACTCAAAATTTATAATATTTATATGTTTTTTATAAATAGGGTATGTTAGAAGATAAATCAACTATGTTTAAAAATAGACTTTGAATAAAAAAATGATTAGTACACATTTTTTAAAGACGCTTTTAAAAAGTGTGGCAACTATCCGGCTTTTACCCTATAGTAATAAGTTTTGAGTTCTTCTTTCACGGTAGGCAGCGGCATGACTGTGCTCCAGCATTGTTGATGTCTATGAGCGGCGGTTACCGTTTACCATCAGATGGGCCGCAAGCTCGTCTGCCTATTATAAGCAATAAAAAAAAAGTTTATTCTTTAGACACGTAGTGAAAACTCGTCCCGTATCACGTTGGTTCAAATTAGTATAATCGAAGGGATCCAAGCAACTCAAGGGCCTTAGCTTGAAGTCTTCGGCCCCAGGACCGAGTGTTTAGCGTTAAAGAAAGGCCTATACAAATCATTGGGTATTTCCTGATGATGTAGAAAAATTTTATGGTAATTTAAAATTTTGAATTTCCCAAAATGAACCAATTGACGTCTCAAATGTACTCATAATATGTGAAATGTATGTCTAAGTGCCTTGGCCCTGCGCCCGATTGCTCTCCGGCCGAGTAACACTAATGGCAGTGGAATAAAAACTGATGTCTTTAAGTAGGTAAGATTAAATTGTGATTGCAAAATGGTCTTGGAGGTAGCTTGAGTTAATTCCACTGAATAGCCTTCGAGTTTTTTGTTAGGTTATTTGTAAATACCTTCGTTTTCTCTGATTCTTCTTAAGTATATGAGGTTTATTTTTCAAACAGGTTTACGCAAGATAATATTTAAGCCCATACAAATGTTATTCATTCTATTATCTTCACTTCATTCATTAACGAAATTTCAGCTTGAATGAAAAGATTAATGAATAGTTTTTTAGATTTTCGCGTTGCACTATAACTATAATTAATTAAGACGGGAATTAATAAGAAATGTATTATGTGATACAACACTAAATGTACTCACAGCGGACGAAGCGGTCCGCTTGTGACCACGGCTGGCTGTAACGTAGCCCAAAATGTCGAGCAAAATATGTGAGTACATAATGTTGTATCACACAATAAATTTCGTGTCCATTTCCGTCTTAATTAATTATAGTTAAAAGAATAATGAGTCTATAAATCTAAAAATGCCAAGCCTAGGATATGAGACAAACTCTTTCTGTACCTACAGAAACAACTCATAACTACAGCTTTATTTTGAGTCAGTGTGTAATTGAATGAATGAATAAATATACTTCATTGCACACAAAAACATAGGTATAAAAACTTAACACTATGTTAGTACGTTGCTAGTTTCTTATTCATTTGACTTTTAGAGACTATTACTATGCTAGGTATTGTGTATTTGGTTTGACAGTTATTAATATTGTAACTATATATGGGTACTTAATAATAAATAAGTTGTACTTTGACCTGAGTTAATGTAGTATCTTTTACTAGGCATTTTTATGCATGAGATTTGTGTATATTATAACAATACAAGAGATATTAATGTCATGATCGTTGTGCCTTGGGTAGGTACTTTTGGCACATCATTGGTTATTTGAATCGCAATTTCCTTATAGGTAGTATATATTTCAGGGACAATGTTTTTAGCATTCATTATGCTTGCCTGATCATACGTTTAACATTTACACAGTTTATAATCTACACCGATACTTTTTTTGTCGTTTACATCCCGAAAACCTCAAAATACAGAATAGAATATCCACCAGGAAATAATGTGTGGAACAGCTGTTTTTTTTTCGCTTATTTTGTTGATCTAATATGCAAAACGGGCTTCATTCCGTACGCAGACACCTTGGTAGTAGAGACCTCAGTTAGGCAAGCGAGTGTACAGACAGTGAACAAATGAAGTTATCACAATCTGTCTAATTTCCTCAATTGATACTAAGTCCAACGTATTTGAAATTAAGGTAAGAATCGACTGAAGAAATTTGACAGCTTTGTATACTTTGATGTGAGACTGTACGTACCTATTACTCCATGCCAGCCGTTGGACAGCTGTCCGTAGGAGGATTGCTAGCTATGACAGTCTATTTGTCCATCCATTACGGTAATGGTGCAATAATGTGGAATTATGATACATGATTTATGTGAAACTTTCATTTTCAATCTTAGTATAAATACGACTAGCGGTCGCTCGCAGCTTCGCTCGCGTGGAATTCCGTTAGCTTCAAAGTAGCCTATGTCACTCTCTATGCCTTTAACTATCTCAACTTAAAATTCGTCGCTCTGTTTATCCGTGAAAGCCGGACAAATAGACACACATTTTCCCATTATAATAATTGTCACCGACTGCCATGATTATATAGATGAGACATTTTATGTGGCAGGCGTCCCGTTGTCTGTCAATATCCCGGCAACCAGTCCAGCAAGATCCTATCCATAGACCCGGCATAGTTCCCTTCTTATCTGCAATAGTCCTTGCACCTGGCGGGTGCTGTTTTTAGCTGTAACTCTTCAATAGTGCAGACAGAGACAGTATCCGCTAGGTGTACACGTCCCCACTTACATTGTTGTGTCTGAAAGGGGCCTCTTCGTGTTGGATCTGAATCCCCACGTACGCTTTCCAAAAGGACCGGCCTTGTGTCGTGATTTCCCACTGGAGAGATACAAAATAATACCTAATAATAATTTATATGCATGGATTTTGTTTGATATTAATTAAAAACCATGAAAGGTGATAAAGAGAACTTCTGAGACGACATTTTATAATATTAGTTATTTATATAAACGTTAATGTTTGTTTATTCGTACATGATTCAATATATTCATTTAGACTAATCAGGAGAATTAGTGTGACAAAATGTATCGAAGTGACAACACTGACAGAACGTACGTGACGACTTCTTAGTTCCAGCCAAATTCGAAATGTATAACTTCAGCAATAAGCTATAGTCCTAAAATTAGGCGCTGTATAAAACAACTGTATGATGTTTATTATTAAATGTGAGTATCATATATTTACTGTCCCTAAATCATAATCCGATGTGTCAAGAGAAGTTTTAAGTATTGACGTTAGCCGTATCGTCGTGTAAAGATTGAACAATTTTGATGAATTAGGCGAATTTGTGTATTAGTTATTTGAAGCTATTTATAGGTACAGTACGGAGGATAAAAAGGTTCCTTAAGGTGAATTTTCGCTTGCACAGCAAGAATCTGAAATACCAGCATACCGTCTTAAAAAGATCTGCTAACCTTATTAACATTATTTTACATCAAAAGGAATCAATGTTGCTACAAGCAAATCTGAACTTTCTGATCTAACTTTCTGTGCAACAGGTATTACTCTGACAAATTTACAAAGGTAATAAGTGCTCATAGCGTATCAAACAAATCAATTTGAAAACTGACGAACCTTTTCGCTCTTTGACTGTACATCAATGCGTTATTGAGTTATTAATCCTAAAACGGAACGAAATATTGGGTGACTTCACTCTCCGTACAAATGTTGATTCCCTATAAAATAGATAATCTATCTTATTCGAGTGCAACACGTTGGGCGTCATAGTTAAAGTTTACTTTACCACATAAAACAAACTGCGAAAAGTCTTATTACAATAATACCTACCTACAATAATTCTCTCTCATAATACTCGAAAAAAAAACACTCATACCCCTTCACTGATGCCAAAATAATATTGAAGTCCTTGTTGTTCCGCCGCTTTTTAGCGTGAATCAATTTTTCGCGTACAAAAACAGACCCAACATTTTTTGTGCATGGTTTTTTTATAAATGGTATAAGTGTTTGGGTTTTTTAATAATTGGTATAACATCCGCTTTAGTAGCTAAAAATTAAAATCGATTGGCGTCGCTTTTGTGCCCTACCCGTGCCCTATCTTCATATTTTTTAAGTGCCATCTTCTAACGAAGGTTGGCGATTATAATGACTATTTGAACACTTGACACAGCTGGTCTAAATGGAGAACGGGTGCTTTTATTGTACCACTGGCAGATTTTAAGCCAAGGTGTGCTTCTTCTTTCTGGGCTTCTCCTCTCTCTTCTTGCCTTGTGTTACTAACGCACTGATGACTGACTGCCTCTTTGGCGCAATGGGTAGTGCTTCGCACTTTAAAGCTACGGCTACTCTTGAGATCCGATCCCCGGACCCAAATTTGTACCTAAATTTTCTGTTAAGAAATTCTCAGTGTCATCCCGGAGTCTGGAAGTCGGCGGTTTTGTACCCCCGTGCTTCGGAAAGCACGTTAAGCCGTTGGTCCTGCACCCGATCCCTCTCAGGTCGTGTCACACTGGTGTCCCATCGGAATATGAGGGTAAGGGAATAGAGAGTGCACTTGTGTTTGGCGCACACACTTGAGGACTATAATATATCCTGCGTGATTATCGTTGAGATTAACCGTGGGAGGGCCATGCTTCGGCACGAATGGGCTGGCTCGACCGGAGTAATAGGTACTACGGCCTCACAGAAAACCGGCATGAATCAGCACTGTGCTTTATATAGCTGCGCGAGTGAGGGCACCGGAGGCCCAATCCGGGGGAAAAGGGGGTTTAAAAGTTGCAGAGCATTTGTGACTCCACTGGTGTCGCGGGTGGGTGGCGGCAAATGCGCCAATCATTTACCATCAGGTGATCCGTTTGCTCGTCTGCCATCTATCACTTACACTTGGTGCAACAGTGGAAATCGGTTGGAGGTTTTTTTTTATTGTAATGACAGGAGAAAAGTGACGTCAACGCTTGCGCGTGCCCACTAGCAGCGCATGAGGTATGCGCTTGATTCGCATCTGATAACGCGTGAAATACTGATAAAGGCCACGATGTTTATCGTAGATAATTAAATTGTTGTTGTTTTTTTATTGTTGTTGAATGACAAGGACGTTGATATTGTTGTAGATAGGAATAGGAAGATCACGCGAGTGGTTCTTTAATAATCGCGTGATTTTGAGGTGCGATTGTGATACGATTTTAACGATATCTTTTTCTATAGTCACGCCCACAAAATAACAAATTGGTTAAAAATAATAAATTAGTTACAAAAAAACGATTTCGTCCAATTCGTTGTTAATGGTTATAACTTTCAACGCCCAGCACTAGTGTCGATTACATCGCGCATTTATTTATTTATCATTTAAGTGTTTCGTATTTTCGGATTCATCATCATCATCATCATTTCAGCCAATAGACGTCCACATAGGCCTCCCCCAATGTTCTCCACACAGATCGGTCCTGTGCCGCCCGCATCCAATGGATTCCCGCGATCTTCACCAGGTCGTCGGTCCACCTTGTGGGGGGCCTGCCACAAGATTACCTATAGCAATAATGTTATGGTAGTCGCTGAAAACCAGCGTTGGGGTTGATCTCTTGGATCACCACCGACTATTGCTGAGCGGCAGCCTGTTTGGCACACACAGGGATAATGTTTTACTTTTTAACAGACGTCAAAAAAAAGGAGGTTCTTAATTCGACATGTATTATATTTTTTCATTTATGATTTATGTCTAGGTTGTGTTTCTAATTAAGTTTCCTTGTTTTGTATTGTGCCAAATAAATTTTTCATTCATTCATTCATTCATATAGCGTTGTCGCTGTCTATAGGATTTACCTCTAGTAGATTCGCTAACATATCGAGCTTTTTGCCGACTTTTCTTAACTCTACATTAATCTTTATTGATCTTCCAAGAAAAACTAGACACAGATCAGTGCAAAAAGTGCAACATGCAAGCAACCGGCAAAAAGCTCCGCTCAGTTTCTTTACATTAACACTTTCCCTAGACCACCAGCCAAGTTATCGTTGCATTCACACCGGTATGCTGATGTTGGAAACCCGCAACGAGATAAATACTTTATTACAATTATCTGAAAGCGGGATTGATTTACTTAATCATGGACTTAAATTCAAAGTAGCAAATTCTAGTTGTCTTTTTGATAAATATTCGATTAGTTATATAAAGTTTGTAACCATAACATCATGTATATCAAGCTGTTGGTGTTCCAAATAAAATAAAATAATTATATGTTGCAGCCATTTGGTTAAATTATCCATCCAATAGGACGCTTAGAGCGTTTGTTAAACGCCGGCATCTAATCGAACTAGCGATGTCGTGTACCGCAAAGTTTAACCAGATGACTGAATGTCGCCAACATCATTCAATTGGATGCTAGGTCGATAATTGTTTGAATTAAAATCACTTGACTAAGCTATTATTTGGCACTTGGTTTATAGGCTATTTTGACATTTTCAATTTTGCTTATACAATACCTAATAGCACACACAAAAAAAATCGAACCATAACAGCTGTTTTCGCTGCAGACGCCATTTTGTTGATTGATTGATGATTACTAGCGCTACAGTGTAAAACAGGCGAAATAAATTTGAATCACTTAGCTGAGTTATAATCAGTCATTTCGAATGGGCTATTTTTTAATACGTCAAGCTGTTAAACTTTGAGTGATATTAGTTCTTACGAACCATCGGCCTAGGCATCCAATTGGATGCCGGCGTTTAACGAACGCCCGAGGCGCCTAATTGGATGGCTAGTTTAACCAGATGGCTGCGAAAATTACTACGACTTAGGGACCTTCATGAGATGAGCGTACTCCTTTCTAAAAGGCAGGCAATTACCATCAGGCGACTCGCTTGCTCGTTTGAACATGTTATAAAGGTATTGAAATGCACAGAGTGGAACCTTAATATAATTTATAGTCTAATTAAACTCGTTTACAATCGTGAATAAGGAAACAGCCCTAGATAACCCCTACAATGGTACCCTCATTCCCAATATATAAACAAACTGTAAACCCATAAGTACTTAAACCAATAAGTAAGCACTAAAACTTATTATGTAAAATCAGGTTTTTCCATATTATGCTTTTATCGAGTCGTTAATCCTCTATTTAAAGCGACACAAACAGGCCTTTGACACGAGCTATCTATAAAGTTATTACATTCATTCGTACGCACGTGCGTTTGTATCGACCTTTAAAAGTAATTTATCTCCTATACTACAAATTTATAAAGGAGTTAATCGCATAGTCAACGTCAATACTTATAGGCAAACCGAAAAGACGAAACATTTACGCGATGCAATCGACTTCCAGCGCCATCTCTTGGCGCTGGCCTAAGTTGAATCCCAAAATGACGCGAGGGCGGACCATTAGTCGTAATTGAAGCTGTTGCGAAATCATTGCGATTTTGCTTTCGAAAAATACAGACGTGCAAAGGTAGGTAGATGTGCAAAGGATAAGGGTACCATTACGTACATCATGCGAATTACCATTTTAGTAATATCCAGTATACGGATAGTGCTAGCTTACGGAATGTCCGGTGGAAATCATATGAAGCCTGTGTTTATACCTGGACATTTTCGACATCGAAGGTGATGAGCATGTGCCTTCTTGTGGGAGAATCATCACGAATGTGCTACAGCGCCTGAGAGATCGTGGAAGTTTTGCGTCCTCGTACCACCGCCAGCGGTTTGCTGGCGCTGAATCTAGACGTTGAGGGTCGCGGGCCTCGCGCATTATCCACGAGCACCCCGAAGAACAGCACGAGATTCTGGAAAGGACGGCACCTTGACCTGCCTCACCGCAACGACTACAGTACATAAAGTGCTTCAGGTAGACAGACCGCATCCCATTTAAGGTAACAACAGTGCAAGCCTTGTACCTGAAGATTAATGAACGTCGAATAACCTATTGCAATGGTTGCTCGACCAATTGGAGGAAGACCACAATGTCCCTCTTTGGTACCATAGACTTATAACTAGCGAACTCTGCAATAAGCTAGCCTTGTATCGCAGAGTCCATTCTACAATTACTAGGTACAAAATGTACTTTACTCTTTTCTGTTGTTATTGGTTCTGATATCCGTAAAACAGGTGCTTGAGCTACATATCTCGGAGTCAGATCAATAGATAGATAGATAGATATACATTATTGCACCAAAAAAATCACAACTTAAAAAAAACTAGGCATTACGGAAACTTAATTGTACAATTTCGGCGGTCTTATCGCTGAAAGCGATTTCTACTAGACAACCTTCAGGCAAAAGAGATTTGATAGTAGGGAAGGGTAGGTGGTGCAATAATGAAAAGGGGAAATTAAAGTGAACTGTATGTATATATATTAAAATATTTATAATGCTGATACGTAAATAAACACAATATTATATATTAATAAATAAATATGTTGCTTGGATAAAATACTGTAAAGGACTAGATATACATTTCTATAAATTTTACTTCGTGATTCATACTCGATATTAGTAAAACCTATATACACTTATGTAGTTACGCTACGCGCCGCCGCTCACAGATCACTCGTATAATTGTGATAGAACTTCACTTACAGGTAAGTTCGTTTAATCATCAATTAAATTAGGATCTTAGACGGACCATCGACTACTACCGATGACTGGACCTGTAAAGTCTTAAAGGGATCAATGTATGTGATGTGAAATATTTATTTTATTTATTTATTTTATCGGTTCGGAAGACGCATGTGCTCTTCCATTGAGCTACCATCGCTCACAGTGCAGTGTGTTGAGGCCCTTATTTTGAAGATTAAAACTTTCAAACGGCTCCGTGAGCACTGTGGTAGGCTTACTCAGATTGATTTACAGTTCTCTCATCGACGTTAGTGGGGTAAGAAAATTTTCCCTTTAATTTATTTGCTCTACAAACGTCGGTGGAATAAGGTAACTCGCCAATGATGTGACAATACGCCCGAGAAATATGGAGGCTTTTGAAATAAGGGAAATTTTGAAATAATCGTAAATATACCAGCTCTCCAATGCATAAATGTCGGTGAATGTGTAAAGATTTGAGAGCTAGTAAACCTAGGTCATTCCCGAAACAATGCATATATACGTAATATTTCTTGTCAGTTACGATATTTTTATTTGTATAGATAATGTTAAATATGTGTGGTCCCCGGCAGAGTAGAATAGGCCACCCTCACTCTTACCGAGGTGTCGTAAAAGGCGACTAAGGTAAAGCTGCTGGCATGATCATCAGCACCCAGAGAAGGAAAACTCTGCATTTATATCAAAACCCTCGCCAACCCGTCTGCCAAGCGTGGTGAGTATGGCAATTACCCCTCATGTGATTGAGGAAGGCCCGTGCCCCAGCAGTGGGGACTTAAATGGGCTGATGATGATGATGATGATGAAATATGTGTGTGCCATGTACCTAGACATATTACTGTCAAGGAAATTTATACTTCGCCGTCACTACACTACATGTCGTGCATTTAGTTACTCTGATGATTAGATTTTTTTTATGTCATTGGTAGCAGACGAGCAGATGGATCACCTGATGGGGCCTCCGGTGAGGGTCACGCACGCAGCGAAACACAGCACAGTACTGCTTCACGCTGGTTCTCTGTGAGGTCATGTAATCACTCCGGTCGAGCCGGCCCATTCATGCCGAAGCGTGGCTCTCCCACGGTCAAATTTGGACGATTGTGTGAAGAATGGTATGATTTAAAAGGAAGGTTGATGAATTGATTGGGAATGACAGGGACGTAAGAAGAAAACGCACTGCACCGACTTGAGATTACCTACAGCAAGGGAGCAGAAAGGTAGTTTCTTTATCGAACCTATTAAGCATTTGTGAGATACCAAATACTAGTGGGTATCTCAAAACCCTCGCCGACACGTCTGCCAAGCGTGGTGAGTATGGCTATTACCCCTCATGTGATTGAGGGAGGCCCGTGCCCCAGCAGTGGGGACTTAAATGGGCTGATGATGATGATCTCACAAGGCCTAAAGCACTTTTGCGCAAACGCGGGATGTTTTGCGCAAAAACTGACTGCGCCATGTCTTCCAGTTCATTGGCGCGGGTGCTCTCTACTAAACTTGCCCATTCGTGCCTACGGTCTCCCACAAAAAAGGTGATCATCATCATTTCAGTCAATATACGTCCACTACTAGACAAAGGCCTCACCCTATGATATCCACATCGGTCGGTCCTTTCCCACCCGCGTCCATGAAATTCCCGCGACTTTCGCCAGATCCACCGGTCCACCTTGTGGGGCGCCTGTCACGGCTGCGACCGCTCTAGGACCTTTCTGACCAACGGCCATCTGATCTCCTCCAACTTAACGTCCACAAACCGAAACGTGTTCCAGTTGCAAATATATTGAGAAACTTGACCATTGTCCAATCAAGCCGAGGCATTACGTTTCTACTCATGTGATTGAAAAACAAATAAGTACCACTTTCGTGTGCGTTTTATGCTTAGCTCTTGCTTCAAAACTATTGTCCCACATACTTGTTATGTTATTCTAACCATTTGCGACAGCTGAAAACTAGTTAATTTCTGACTATAGCCACACGTATTTTATTGTGGCAACTTTATAGCTCAGGATAATTACGAGCAGACGGAGTAATTTCCGTCCTATCAATTGAGGGCCGGTTCCTATATTTAACGTCCCGTAACCGTAAGGCAAGTTTATTATCATCAATAGCGTTTTGTGCTGTCGCTTCGGAGCCCGGGGTCCGCTTTCCTACTTCGACTCCTCCACTTCGCACGGTCGTGTGCATCCCTAGTGATTAGTTTATTAGCATGCTTGTCATCCTTTACGATGTAAAGCCACACCTTTTTAGGTATATCCCATCTGCTGGGACCCGGCGGTGGCATGGACAGACATTTGTTTCCCACGTGGCTGTCATTCGGTTCGCCAATGCATGTCATAGTTGCTCCAGTCTAGGTCGGTAACTGAATGACATCGACCACAATGTTGTTGAGCATTCCGTACTGAACTACCGTATGTTCGGCTGGTCGAAAACTGAAGAGCTACAATGGCGCTAGTGAGTGGAGAAACCTTGTTCGCATAACACCATTTGAGTGACGCCAGTTTTACGTCTAGACTCAAGCGAAAAGCTCATCGTCAATGTCCACCTTTATAGGAATACTAGTGACCCGCCCTCACTTCGTTTCAAGACTTGCTTTTGTTATTAGTTCCAAATATTACCAATAGATGGCGTTGAGTTTCGATTACATTGTGCAAGGGTTTCGCTGATATGTATACAATGTTGATGTCTATAGAAATTAGCTGTTTATCAATAGTATAGAAGTAGGAACCGGGCCTGGACAGGCGATGGAAAGTGACTAACTTACCCGATATCTGTTAACATGGCCGCTACGTAGACAATCGCATTACCATTCGAACAATAACAATTTCTTAACAAGTCCATTAACGTTTTACAGTTATGGCTAATGAAAATCCAATCGGTCCACCACCACTATAAACTATCCGAACGACTGCCGGTCCAAATGAATTCGTTATTTACGATTGTCAAGGGGAAAGCGCTCGAGTTGTTAATAGGGTTGACACCTGACCCTCGAGGATAAGGCCAGGTAAATGAGATTATATTTCAATACCGCCCCTACAGATAACGGTGCCATTTTGTCTGGCCAGACCAGGATGTAGGCCTTTGAAGTCCGCTTTTAGAAGAAAGATAATCCACAGAAGATGATTGTATTATGGTCTCCGTAAATTTCTACTTAAAAGTCGCCAAGTGGCTTTTCGCATATCTAAAACCAGGATGCGTACGTCTTTCAAGTTTTTTTTTTATATATTTAACGGGTTTGAACTTGACCTCATTTCACCTGATGGAAAGTGACAATAAGGTCTAAGATGTAGCGTGCTTACCCAGAAGAAGCCTATTCACTCTCGACTTAAAGACACCCAAATTGTAGCTCTCTGGTAATCTCCGGTAAGTTGTTCCATTCCTTAGCAGTTCGTACCAAGAAAGAAGAAGCGAAACGCTTAGTACGAGCTGGCACGCTTAGCTTAGTACGCTTAGTACGAGTTGACAGTTTACTTCCATTTTTAATGGTGCAGATGGCAGATTATTAGCTCTCTAAGCGAATATGTCATGAACCCGATTCCACTCCACTGGGCTTTCCTCACGGTCCTCGTCTTAGCGTGTAAATCCCGGTTTGCAACCGGGATTTACACGCTCGCATGCTCGCATGCTGTCGCTCTGGAGCCCGGGGTACTCTTGGACCCTGATTCAGGATTTGGGGAGTTTTGTAATTACAATGAAGCACCTGCCGTCTGACCTTAAGACCAACTGAATCATGATTACACGTTTCAGAAACTATCCGAAACGTGCAGGTTTCGCACGATGTTTTCCCTCACCGCCGAGCTAATGGTAGAAATACGCACATAGATTTGAAAAATACAGAGGCGCATGTTCACATTGAGCTACGCTCTCTGAGCTTTCCTCACGGTATACACCCCTATATATACTATACAGATAAGTCCCTTAATTATGGTGGTATGGCCTGTTCAAATCTTTGCTTGGAATAGGGTATATGACTAAGCTCAATATTTTACAAAATATAAATATTTTATCAAAATATAGGTCAATATGTGCCAATGGCAAAAATTCTCAATTAAAAATATAACGTCTAGCCGGTTTTATGGTCATTCAAAGATTCATGGGCAAGTCAATTATAAAAGTATGAAATTATTAAAAAATAATTATACCATTGAATAACCCATATAATTTGCACCAATTATTGTAATAGAACCATTGACATAAACGAAACATTTGATATAGCTACCATACAAAATTCAAATGAAATGCATACAAAATACTTAAGTGTGACGTCACATCTAAGTAGCCATTTGTATGGAGCGTTTTGGGTTTGCCCAAAATAATGTGATTTTAAAGTTTTGATATCTCAGGTAGTTTAAATGAGAATCAAGTGATTCTTTCAACGATGTTTCTATCATTGAGAGGTCTTTAGATTGCAATAATAAAAAAAATAGTCTCCTGACAAACTGCCAAGGGAAGATAATCCCCTTTAAATTATTTATCTAGAAGATTTTCCGACTACAGTATACACGACTGGTGTCCCATCGGGTTATGAGGGTAAGAGAAAAGAGAGTGCACTCGTGTTTGCGCAAACTCTTCAGTACTATAACATATCCTACGTACGTGACCTGGCCGATCGTTGAGATTGGCCGCCGTAACCGTAATCGGTTCATAATTTTTAATTATTTATTTATTGAGGACAACCAACAAATCTTACACCGAATACCCGTAAAAAAACTTACATTAAAATATATGCTAAGTGTAGATTCAGTTACAGGCTGCCACGACTTGCGAATGTGATATATATGCATACACACCTGTACACATGCATATACATAATTTTAATTTTACTGTTGCAGAAAACTCAATGTTAACCTTTTAAATTTAGAAAAACTGTTCGAATGGATATCAACATCTGTTGAGCTCTTCTGAAACTCATTATACTGTCGCTGAAGCCTGTTCATGATAGAATGGTGGCCTAGATTGCTCTTAGATCCTGTGACACGGAATTAATATTATACACGATTCTTCTTGAATAAGTGTAAGAAACGTTCGATTTCATCATTTCTTTTCCTGAATATTGATTATAAATACAATTTTGATAATACGCGTGTATTATATTTCAAGTAAATTTACATATTGATAAATCTTTTCAATTTACGATAGGCAGGCGTGGTCAACTAAATTCATAAATGTCATAAAATATTGTGTGTAGACTAAACCTAAGTCCCCACCCGGATGCAACATTCAGTAGCATTCAAATACTAAATCTCCAGTTAACCGTGTCAGCCCTAGTTGTAAATCCCTGCCCAGCATCGCATACAGTACGCCACTCGCCAGTTTTCACGTATCCAACACGATTTTGAAAGTGAAAAGGTAAACAGCGAGGGGCGATTATAAATCTTGGTAGCTTCAGTGTAATTGGCTATGGTTGTGTCGACGTCAGACAGCTGGGCTTTGATTTTAATTTTCTTTGCATTAATAGTATTTGATGTTTAATCAATTATATAATATAATTACATTGTTTTGTTTGATATTAATTTAATAAATGTGGGAATTATTAGAATTGTACCTATTTTAGTATATTTTATGTATCAACATTAACATGTAAATTATTACATAAGTACGTATAAATAGTCTTAAATCATTCAAATGTATGACGATTTGTAAGTGCTGTTTACAAGCCTATGCAAATAAAGAATTATTTGATTTTGATTTGATGATGTAATATCTACTTATTTTGGTTTTTAAATTGCATGTTGCGAGTAGACAGAACACGACGAATTTGAATGTAAGACCTTACTTGATCAGCAAAAAAAAAATAGGGAGCGAGGTTTTTATCTCATAAAGAGGTGATCATTCAGTGGATAAGAACGTTTGCCTTATAAACGGGAGGTCGTGGGTTCCAATCCAGACACTATCACATACATCGACCTTACCTCAAAGCACTATTTTAAAATATTATAACATACTAATAAGTCAAGGGACGCGCGTGTGTTTCGTATTCACTTGCATACAACGTCATATGTTTAATTTTCCGCGACTGCGCCCGCCACCGCGCCCGCGAATCAGCGTATTTGGTCCCTAAGTGTAACAGGCCACGGGGGCTATTAATCCCCCATGTTGTTTTGACGCGACACAGGTCCTTTATACTCTCTCGCACACTCGTAGGTGTTGACGGTTATAAATAGAGCTTGCCGCGTGCGCACGCGCCAGTGATTGCGAATTTGCGACAAGACCGCTTTTCCGCCCAAATGAAATGCTATTTGAAGATTTCGATACTTTTGTTTGCTTGAAAGTTTTTTCCTTGCTTCCAACTAGTTTAAAGGAGCTATCTACAGGGTCATTCATTCATCACCCTGTTGCAGTCCAATGCTGGACATAGGTCTCTCCAAATGTTAGCCACTCCGATTTATCTTTGGCTACTCGCATCCAGCTCTTACCAGCCATCTAGCGCAGATACTGGCTTGGGGCGTGGCGTGGGCGTCCTATTATCAAGGCTCCATTGGGGACATCGTGGGCGGGATTGTTAAGGGGGGAAAAGGGACCATCCCGCCGCAGTGTTATTTTACTATTGGCCATTGGCTCAACATATATGTATGAACTCACAAGGAACAAAGAGATGGCAGCGATAAAAATACTTTTATATCTTAATACTGTCAAAATCTTCTTTAAAAATAAAAGCACATACCGCGTATTATTCATGAAAGTTTCAAAATTGATTCTCAAGTTCTCAACGTCTCTCGAAGTATCATAAAGCCACATTCCTTTAGTAAGTTTCGTGTAACAATCACCAGGAGTCGTGACCGTCGCGCGCCCCGTCCGTGTACACGCCGCCCAACACTGATAAACGCCCACCGCCGGTAATGTGCACTTGGCCTTAGCATAACGACCAGAAATATTGAGCGCATAAATGGCCATAGCGCTATCGATATAATAATGCTAAATAAATTGTTGTAATAAATAATCGACTTGTGGAATCGATCACTTGTGTCAGTGGATATTAGAAAACGGATATAGCTTTGCATGCGTGCTACAAAACGTATTGAAAATCTGTCCTTAAAAGTGAAGCTGAAGTTTGAAAGTCGCTTGAGTCATATTTTCTCTGAAGGGTACAAATTGGGCACCTTCGGAGCTGAATTGATGCGTTTTATCCGCGTAAGCGTGTTAGCTCAAATGCTTGATTGATATCGGGAACGTGGTGAGTGTTTGACCTTTCTCGTATGAAAATTTGGAAAGTTTTTCAGTTGTCTCTTTTCCTTTTAATAAGCTACTAGTGGCGTGCCCTCTCTTCGGTTCGGGAGTTAAGTTTCGTACTAACTTTGAACCCCCGTTTCACGCCCTCATCATCATCATTTCAGCCAATAGACGCCAACTGCTGGACATAGGCCTCCCCCAATGTTCTCCACAGAGAACGGTCCTGTGTCGCTCGCATCCAATGGATTCCCGCGACTTTCACCAGATCATCGGCCCACCTTGTTGGGGGCCTGCCACGGCTGCGACTTCCTGTAGGTTGCCTCCACTCGAGGATTTTTCCGCCCCAACGGCAATCTGTTCTCCTCGCTATGTGTCCTGCCTATTGCCACTTGAGGCATGCAATCCTTTGGGCTATGTCTGTGACCTAGTTCTCCTGCGGATCTCAACTTTCTGACATGATCACCTAAGGAGATTCCGGGCATAGCTCTCCTGGCTTGCTCTCTGGGTGACTTTGAGCCTCCCTAATCGGCACATTGTAAGCGGCCACGTTTCGGTTTCGTATGTCATCAAAGTTAACACAATAAGGACACTGCGGTAGATGGGCCGAAAATATGCTGTGTAGCTGCCCGAACGCTGCCCAGTCGAGTTGGATTCGTCGATCGACCTCTTTCTGGAAGTTGGACTTACCAAGACTTTTTCTCCGAGTTAGATGTACCCGTCAACAACTTCCAGTGTAGAGCTTCCAACCTTTACAAGAGTGGGTACGACATGGGATTTAGACATAATTTTCAACTTGTCCATGTTCATTTTCAAACCCGCGTTTTACGCCCTAAGGAGGTGAATTTACAAAATCCTTTCTCCTCCCTCACGCTAAAAAACGAAACCATGTCCAAATGTCATGTTCACTTATAGTCTTAGGTCCAATTCATAGATCTTTCAGTTTTCATTTGTCTGATTTTTTAAAACTTCTTGTGTTATTAAAAGCGGTCTGTTGCGTTGAAACTATTACACTACGTCACCAGTGCCACGACCCCTTCTATGGCAGTCGGTATCTGTGAGGTAACCCACCGCTAGCGCAAATTCAGCGAGGGGCAGCGAGTGTCCATACTGTACGCGGCACTAATTATTATACTATTCTAAGGCCCATATTGTTTTCACTTGCAAGTAAAAGCTTCATATCCGACCAAGTTCATTATTGATATTAGAAAGTGTTGTTAACCACTTGTATAATCCTCTCGCCATGGATCAAGTGGGTGTCATTGAATTTACGCTTCAGCTAATTCGATTCCCGGATTGTTGGTGGCCTATTGTGTTGTAGATTGAAACACAATAAAGTGCAGTTGTTATTTGTTATAACTTGAGTAGTTGCAGGGCTGTCTCAAGTGTTGTGCTTTTCTAACATCTTGAGCGGGTACGGCAATACTAATACTTCGATGGTTGGGTAAACGGATAATGGGAGTCTGATCAAGAAATCAAGACCCGGATTGAGATTGCCCGAGCCTCATTCAATGTAATGAGGAAAGTTTTGTGTCATCCGCAAATAAGCATAAAGCTCCGAGTTCGCATCTTACTTTGTCACATATTGGCATATTGTCACCTATGAATGCAAGGCCTAGACTTTGAAGGAGGACACCAGAAGACGTCTGGAGGCCTTTGAGTTGTGGTGTTCCAGCATTAGCTGTGTGTGGTGTCCAGCATCAGCTGGACACATAGAGTGACAAACGAAACGTACTTAAGCATGAGAGCTAACAGGTTGCTACAACTTATCATGATGGGTATAATAGAGGGCAGGCGACTCGTTGAAAGAAGGAAAAGTCGTGGCTGCGTAAAATAAGGGAGTGGACTGGCATCACATATGTGGAACGGCTGTTTCGTCTTGCAATTTTTATTTTTCCCCATAAAACATAGGGTCTAATCTCAGAAGATATAATCACCTTCCCATACAAACGTGATCAGGTGACTGATGCAATTAGTAAGTATGAGAAGGAGGTACATTTGGCCTCTATTTCACTTGATGATAAGTAATGATGCGACTAAGTGAGAATTTTTGCGTATAATGCTTATTTAAATTGTTACTGTTGCAGACAAGAGCATTGTTTTTTTTTCACCTGACATGATTATAGGGTTAGAAAGACTATGTAAGATGCTGAATGAACAACTATCTTTTTGGAAAACATGCTATGACGTTGTGTCCAATAGTTTATAAGGCTAAGCGATGGTAGCCCAGCTTCCGCCGTCCTATCACACATTTCCTTGCTTTATATGGTAGCCCTGTATTATTGCAATAATAATTTACAAAACAATTTGTGGCCTGCCCGGAGATAGGCCATAAGTATGCCTAAATCGGACGGTTAATTTTCTCCCCGTACTTATCTGGCTTGGACCGTCCGATGGCGTGTCGATGGTAAATGATTATAATAGGGAACCGTGTTTCCCGTGAGCTTTAATAAAATCCATTTGTGGTCGATGAATTATAATGATGGTTGCGGAAGTAAGTGTGCAACCGCGAACACAGTTGCGAAACGTTTAGTGGTTCAGCTCGGTTTGAATAGATTATTATAATTTAGTTCAAAAGTGATTCTTGTTTTGTATGAATATATTATTTATTTATATGTTACTTACATTTTATTCATACTTAACAGAATCGAAAACGAGTGGCTTTTAAAGACACAGTTTAATTAAGTCTAGTTTTAGGTCTTGGGCCACTTTTTTCGTGATCTAGCATTTATTGAAATTAACTGACTTACTCCCAATAGCAAAAACGTCCATTAAAAATATTAGTTTAAGCGACATTACTGATATAAATGATCAAAGGAACATAAATTCAAGAGTCGATATTAAACCTTGAAAGATATATTTATCTTTCTCTATAATAGGTTGAAATATTTTTCAACCTATTATAGAAAGACAGGTACTAAACGTGCATGATTGGGCGGAAATGTCACAGGACCGAATTATGTGGCGAAGTTTGACTTCGCCAAGGCTCATTTTGGATCGCTGAGCCAGCCTAGTAAGTATATAGAAAGACAGAAAATGTATTTATTGATCATCACAACACAGATTTGTGTATTGTATTTAGATGACACCCTAACAATTCTAACTCTTCAATGTAAACACTCGTAGATGCAATACTAAAGACATACACCGGTAGTAGAGGGTCAATTGGGTTATTGAAATCTGAACTTATCTCATCTAACACAGGCTGTGAAACATAGTAAAGATAAAATCTCGTACTCCTCACCCCGTTATTGAATCAACTACTTATTAATAAACCACTTGTTTTCAATGAGGGTACTTGAAACGGCTCCAATCACAATCGTTCGTCGCTCCGAACCATCAATCACTCGGTCGGATGACGAACATAGCTTTCACTTTCAAGGTGTCTGTCTGATCGTGCTAAACTATCAATCCTGCTTATGTAATGAGCTGGCGTTCGCTCTGATTTTTTATATCTATCTTTTGTATTATCTTTTTTTACTGACTCATTGTAAGACTCAGCGGTATTTTTTTTTATATTGGCACAGTATATTATTGGCTCGCCTTATTCTGAGGTTAAGCAAAAAGAGAGCACACGTTGCAGTTACAACGGACACATTTTAGGGGCACATGGACTTCGCCGTTTTTGAAGTATCTTTCGTTGAACTTCGTAATATCTGGTCATGTTAAACTATCAATCCTGATTGTGTAACGAGCTGCCGTTTGCTTTGATTTTTTACATCTATCTTCTTTTGAACCATTATAAGCCTCGGCGGCAAGAGCACGTAAAATCTGCCGTTTTTGAAGTAACTTCATAATTTCTACCCTTGCTGTTTAGCTAGACTGACTGACTCATTGCAAACCTCGGCGGAATAAGACTACACATAGAGCACGTAGACTGCTGTTTTTTTATGTGATACTTAGGTGGCGGACGAGCAGACGGATAACCTGATGGTAAGCGATTTTAAAGTACATAACTTCATAATTAGTTCGTGCTAAACTAATAATGTTCGCTGTGATTTTTAATCTATATATTTTGTTATTGACTAACTAATATTCTAAGCCTCAGCGGTATTTGTTTTATATTAGAACAGCATATTGGATCCCTCAGCCCAAGGATGAACTAAAGGAGAGCCCACGGTTTATGGCTACACTTTAGCAACAACAGCACATGGACTCTGCGGTTTTTGAAGTAACTTCTGATAGTGTAATGAACTGGCCTTCGATTCGTCCTATTTTTCCATCATTTTTTTGGTTATTGACTAACTCATTATAAATCTTTGCAGTATTAGGCTTTGAATTTAATTCAAATAAAAAAACGGCAGAGTCTACTCTGCCGTTTTTGAACTTCTGCATTCTCGCTCTACATGGGATCTGATAACTTTTTGATACGACAAACTATAGTGGTTTGTGTCGTGAATGTTTGTCATGAAATAGCTTATCATGTAGCCGCTACGTTTGATAAAAATTATAGAGATACATTGTGAAAAATGGAATAAACTTTCTTAAGGCAAATAATTCGTTTCTAATAATTTGTTTTACGATAAGTTAAGTGTATAAGTGAAATTTCTCAACGTTTCGCGATTGTGTTAAAGTAAATATATATATGTACTCCAGACTTATCTCAAGTTTACAAGTTAATCGCTCCAGGCTCCTCAGCCTCGAGTATTTATTGACAACAAGGCAATATCAGCAGTTTCATTGAGCTGATGATTAAGGCCTACTAATTTATTACTATATACCGAGTTGGAATTATCTGTTTATACACCTATTTTCACAAGTATTATAATTACTGCGAAAGTTAGGTATAGGCTATCATGATCTCATTTATAGCAACGGTCACTGTACAGGATCGCCATATAGTACAGACAGATTAGTTACACGTTGGGTTACTTTTATGTGGGCCTAGTATAGTAATGGGATTCTTTATGTGATAGGTGGCAGACGAGCAGACGGATCACCTGATTGTAAGCAATTACCGCCTCCTATAGACCCGCGACACCAGTGAAGTCACAAGTGCACTGCCAACCTTTAAACCCCCATTTCCCCGAATTGGGCCTCCGGTATCCTCACTCAGCGAAACACAGCACAGTGCTGCTTCACGCCAGTTTTCTGTGAGGCCGTGGTATAACTCCGGTTCATGCCGAAGCGTGGCTCTCCCACGGTCAAAGTAGTGGGGAGTGACGATAATGTACTCATTATATTATCGTCACTCTCCACCTTCGTTGGTTATTTCACAGAGACTCCAAAATAGATCTAACACATTTTGAACAAATTACGAAAAACCGTTAACTACGTCACAGTTATCTTTCTTTTTTTCTTTCTTTTATATGAGAGGTGGCAGACGAGCAGACGGATCACCTGATGGTAAGCAATTCCGCCGCCCATCGACACCCGCACCACCAGTGGAGTCACAAGTGCGCTGCCAACCTTTTCCCCTTTCCCCCCCATTGGGCCTCCGGTAACCTCACTCACACGGCGAAACACAGCGCAGGCGCTGCTTCACGCCTCTATCACAAATCACAATTTCTGCATCTATCACAAATGTCTTGGACGTTACGTATATATTAAAATAGTTATTTACGGGATTTCTACCATGTACCTTACTTTTGAGTGTCCGATATTTCGCCACTGTTGCAAGCGCCATGGTCACGGAGCGCGGAGTAAGTCAATCCCATAGTGAAAAATATCGTACCTCCAGTGGAAAATAAGCATAAGTGGTATTTTACTTCGAACCATCGATTTTATCATATTTGAAAAGAACGTTTAAAGATACATAATATGTTGAATGTTTTTCTTTTATTTTACGAATTACATTATGGAAGAAATTCAACATATGTTACATTACTTTTCATATATAAAAAAAAAATTGCAAATAACTTAAATCTATTACAAACTTATGGTCACAATCTTACATATTATAGTACTTATATTTGACATTTTGCCTGAACTAGGATACCCTGTGTTTCAGGCTAATAAATAGGCCCTAGAAAACTATATAGGTAAAAACAATAAATTTCAACTTAAACTTAATATTAAGTACACTACGCTATAAATTAGGTATATAAAGAAATTAGTTAGGTATATATAGTTATTTTTGGAATGAAATGAACTTAGAGAACAATCTTTTTCAGTTATAATTAATAAACATACCGTTTCATTAACATATATACCTACATAGATAGGTACTTATAATAAATGCCAAATTACCTAACCAATCTTACGCGTATGTAAATATGTAAATAATATGTATAATAAATCCTTCGAAGTAAGACCACTTATGCTTATCTTCCTCTGGGGATGCGATATAACGTATGAAAAACACCATCCACTATACTTCAGTCGATTCTTAGTTCTCTATTAAAATTTATATAAAAGCAAATATTTCGAAATAATACAGTAAAACAATATTACGGGCTAAATACTCGTATTCGCTCTTTCGCCTTTTGCGCAGATGTCAGATACATCCCTGATTTCTCTCAAACCTATGGACAGACACGAGGGTAAGGGAAAGATCAAGATGTAATTCAATAAACTTTTTTTTAGTAAAGTGTAGGGAGACCATCTGCCAATGACGCAGCTGCCAGGGAGTGACGCCCGATGCATGCAACTGTGCAATGAAATAATGCAAGCAAGCAAAGCATGGCATATGACGGCCCGTTTGGATCAGTGGAGGTGAACGCTGCCAATGGTGCAAGGGGGGTGCGGGGATCCAACCCGCAAGGTTCGATCCCCGCTCAGTACAAACATTTGTGTGCATAAACATGTCAGTTTGTATTGAGCTGGGTGTTTTCTATGTATTATAAGTATGTATGTTTTTTAATGATCCTATAAACTGTCCTACTGCAGGGCAAAGGCCTCCATCATAGATACCAAGTTATCGCTACTATGATGGGATTAGGCTTAATCACCACGCTTACCAAATGCGGATTGGTGATCACAAACCCGAGCTATGTCCGAAAAATTCAAAACATACTTTTCGCTCGAACCGGGAATCGAACCCAGGACCCAGAGATCACGGATCGGTACTTAAACTGCTCGACCAACAGGGCGTTCCTGTAAGTATGTATTTACAAATGAGAAAATATGAAGTATTAAAAGTATATATTTTTACCGCTGTTGGTTCTGATATCCGTAACACAGGTGCTTTAGCTACCTATCTTGGAATCAGATCAATGTATGTGATGTTGTGAAATATTTATTTATTTATGTTTATTTTTAAACCATACGAGAGTTACACTTCGACATCAATGGGCCGGCACGACCGAAGTCACGCTGGATCACGGACTCACGCTGGCGTGAAGAAGCGCCTGCGCTGTTTGGTTTATTGAGTGAGGGGTACTGGAGGCCTTATTCGGAGGAAGGGGACTTTAAAGTTTGGCAGCGTACTTGTGTGTACTCTGTTGTGAAAACTCGTTTACCGTCAACGATCAGAATCGATCTTTCTTCTTTTGAGGTTCAGGTTTTAATGACGACTTTAAGCTCTAATAGAATTTCTTTTGAACATCTTTAACTAATGCCGATTTTTAATTAATGTAACGCAACTGCATCCGAGTGTTATTCTTTCTTGTAATGTATTGACCCTCTGCGCTTTTGTACTAGAACAAAAGTTATTAACAATAGTATGTAAGCAATTACATATAATAAATGGATGCAAGGCAAACATTTGAGTGATTAACGATGCAGCTTGCATAAACACGATATATCTTTCATTTCTATTTCTATGACTAGTATAAAACAAAACACATACCAATATGGCGGCTGTCTGTCTGGCAGGTAAATATTTGCCTGTTACATAATATAAATATATTTCACAACATCACGTACTTACATTGATCTGACTCCGAGATAGGTAGCTCAAGCACCTGTGTTGCGGATATCAGAGTAATGAAACGAATTTTAGAGCGAGCGGTCTCAATGATATTCGAAATTTTCTTCCGATAATTTTATCTTCAATCTGCAACTTTTATGCTCTGTACCGTTTTTATTTAGTATTTGTTTTATGTAGGTATATGTGTTGTGGACAGTAAATAGTCATTTCCTTCTTTCAATTCCTCTATTATGTTTAGGTACCGTTAAGTAGTTTAACGCCCCTGTTGGTCTAGTGGTTTAAGTACCGGGCCGTGATCTCGGGGTCCTGGGTTCGTTTCCCGGGTCGAGCAAAGGTATGTTTCGAATTTTTCGAACATAGCTCGGGTTTGTGATCACCAATCCGCATTAGGCAAGCGTGGTGATTAAGCCTAATCCCATCATAGTAGCGATGACTTGATTTCTATGATGGAGGCCTTTGCCCTGCAGTGGGACAGTATAGATAGATAGATAGATAGATACTCTTTATTGCACAACATACAAAACTTAAAAGCTAGGTATACAGAGATACAATGTACAATTTAGGCGGTCTTATCGCTGGGAGCGATCTCTACCAGACAACCTTCAGGTAAAGGACATTAGATAGAAGAGGGGAGGGTGGTGCAATCCTTTTGATTTTGAATATTGATTAAGTAAATTTATAGTATAAATACATATATCTAGATAATAAATAAATAAATAAACACGTTATCATACACTAATATATACGAATGTTAACTTACTATAATACAATATAACCTACACAAATTATATAAAATATACTACTATAAGGTTATAATAGAGAAGATATATAGGCTGATACAAAAAAAAAGAAAACTAGTTTTACGCTCGAATTCATATAAGCTGGATTGCCCTCCCAGCAATACTTATTATAAGAGCTTAGGAACATAAATGTGGGAGAGCCACGCTTTGGCATGAATGGGCTGGGTCGACCGGAGTGATACCACTGCCTCACAGAAGACCGGCGTGAAGCAGCGCCTGCGCTGTGTTTCGCCGTGTGAGTGAGGTTACCGGAGGCCCAATGGGGGGGAAAGGGAAAAGGTTGGCAGCGCACTTGTGACTCCACTGGTGTTGCGGCTGTCCATGGGCGGCGGGATTGCTTACCATCAGGTGATCCGTCTGCTAGTCTGCCACCTCACATAAAAAAAAACAATAAAAGCAATTTCTTATGTAATTGAACCCGGTAACGTTTAGACTGTCCACGATATGTCAAAAACGAATACTTACATGTTTCGGTCACACAAAGCGAGGAGGAAATCTAGAAAAACTGATTGTGGTTGGGAACACCGAAGGCAGAAGATCGCGCGGTCGTTCACCAACAAGGTGGACCGATCAATTAAAAGACTCGTCATCCTCCAAATTCTGCGCATTCGTAAGAGATGCGCTAGACAGAAACCGGTGGAGGCAGATCATCCGCTCCAGATGCAGCCATGAGGCTGACCACAATCCTCAGACATGAGGGACCGACTTAAGAGAGAGAACGTTTCAAGTTATTGTCTGTTACTCAGCTAATATCGTATTTAATTTATTTATTCTATTGATGGCATGACCACCTATCGTCCTAACGCCTTGCCATATGTCCCGCGAATCTTCACTTCAGCTCACACACTCGCGTCCTAACATATACAACCCTAGTTCTCTTTTTCATTTATTCTATTAATGACGTGACGACTTTCGGCCAACAGTACCAGGATTTATAAGAGCTGCTGCTAGTAGAGATCACTGGAATTATGAGAATCGCTTACCATCAGGCGATCCGTCTGCTTATCTGCCACCTATCACATAAAAAAAGCCTTTGTCCAAGGACAAACTAACAAAAAAATCTGTAGATGTAATATTAATACTCTTTCTAGAATTACATTAACCATATTAATAGCCTCTACAATGAACTCCTGATAAATAATTATAATTCTATAGATATATTTAATGACAACCTGCCAAGTTTCAAACGGGCAGCAATAAAAAATATCTCCAAAAGTGTATAATTTAGACCAATATAGCCGCACGTTACTTGTAATATTATTAATTGTTATTTTAAGATCTGAGGTTTGTTTTTTTTTTTAAATAGTAGACATTTTTATTTAGTCTCATTGCTTTTGATGTCATGATGTGTACACATGATTTTGGGATATGTCTGGACTAAAAATATTTAATTTGTTAATTTTGATGCTTTTTTGATGTTATTCTGTTTTGTGTGCCAATAAATAAATAAATTAATTAAATACTTCCGTGACTCTGTGAAATCGTATCCAATTTAAAGTATTTGACTGTATTCTGTTACGTCTTCTGTTACACAATGCTGAAGTTAATCGGAACTAGACGATATTTAATAACCATTTGTATAAATGGATTTGTTTGAGTATTGCTTGACCTGGTTTCGTAATTAAGCTTGGTAATAAATAAGAGAGTGGTATTTAGACGCATCTACATAATCTATTATAATTATAGACGTAAATAGATAATGATTATACTTTACACACACAAACATTTGTGTGCATAAACATGTCTGTTTGTATTGGTCTGGGTGTTTTCTATGTATTATAAGTAATAAGTATGTATTTACAATAGAAAAGAATTAATTGTATTTTTTTGTAATACTGCTGTTGGTTTTGATTTCTGTAACAGATGTGCTTAAGCTACCTATCTCAGAGTCAGATCAATGTATGTGATGTTGTAAAATAATTAAAAAAACTTTTACATTAAGACTTTAAAAATTCTTTTGTTTATTTGGGAAATAAATAATTACATAACTGAAAATTGTAGTAGTTTAGTTTCTACAGATTTAGTTAATAATAGACAATTTTTCTTGACAGACTTGACATCAAAGTATGTAGCTTATGCATATGTGTTGTTGGGGGTATTTGAATCTTAGATAGGCACCACGAATATTATGTAAACTTAAATATATAGTATAATACCCACTGTCTGAACAAAATTTGATCCCCCCTAGCCCATTCCACCACCTGACAACAAGGCGCGGCGAGGGGTTTCATCCATACGTTGTCGGCTCACCCCTTATCCGCGAAGCGATTTGCTTCCACGTTCATAATGCGGACAGCTAAGCAATGGAACTCCTTGCCAAGGTCTGTTTTTCCGGACCACTACAATCTGGACATCTTTAAGGCAAGAGTGAACAGGCATCTTCTAGGCAAACGCGTTACATCCTAGACCTCATCGTAACTTTCCATCAGGTGAGATTGTGGTCAAGCGTTAGCCTACAGTTCAATAGAGAAAAAAACGATATTTTATTGTTGAAACAGCTATAGTACCTATTCTGTAGATATTCAAGTAATGAATTTCTTTTGTAAAACTTTTCCTATGTGAAATTATGCACTGAAATAAGAGACGGTTAATTAACTGGATATATTTATATCATTATAAACGCTTTCTATGATTATCTTTTCTATGAAAACAAGCGACTTTCTTATTAATATAATCTAAACTTTAAGACAGGTAGTGTAGAAGCTTAATCGAAATTTCACTGTCTCTTGTAATACATAAGCCTTTTAATAGACTTTTGACATTATTTTAGTTTCTTTGCGGAGGTTTTATATAAACAAACACGTTCACTCATTGGTCACAAGTTAGATAGGTAATGTAAAAATTTAAGTGTTTGAAAGTCTATAAGAATAAGCTTCTTTGTGAACAAGTGAGTTAATAAAAAATACCCGATTACCATCGCTTTCTATCTAATATTTATGTAAGTAAAATTATCAAGATTTGAAATCTTTCTTTTTAGATCCAATTGTATAAGTTAGTCAATAATTTTGACTTATAATTTTAATTTATTTGACAAATTTTCCAATAGGGTATTTGAGTAAGCTCGAGATTTTACAAAATATAAATATTTTTATATATAAATATGTGCCAATAGCAAAAATTCTCAATTAAAAATAAAACGTCTAGCCGGTTTTATGGTCATTCAAAGATTCATGGGCAAGTTCATTTTAAAAGTATGAAATTATTAAAAAATAATTCTACCATTGAATAACCCATACAATTTGCACCAACTACTATAATAGAACCATTGACATAAACAAACATTTGATATAGCTACCATACAAAATTCAAATGAAATGCATACAAAATACTTAGAGGTGACGTCACATCTTAGCAGCTTTTTGTTTGCCCACAATAATGTGATTTTAAATTGTGATATCTCAGGTAGTTTAAATGAGAATCAAGTAATTGTTTCAACGATGTTTCTATCATCGAGAGGTCTTTTGATTACAAAAATAAAAAAAGTCAAATACCGTAATAATTATAAGTAATATATATATAGTAAAATGTATGTAATGTAATTATTTCATGTGTTGTAATTATGATCTCAGTTGGTAAATATCTTTTTTATTATTTACTTTTTTACTAATGTAAATCTCATATCGTTAAATAATCCATAGTAGGCTTCTTCTCAACTCTTTTAAGAGTTCACCGTGAAGCCAAGAGCAAGCCCAGCACCATTAAAAATTAAAAGGAATGTATCTCTTTTTCTTAGTATGCTGATTTGTGTCGATCGCTGTGTCATGAGCACAAACACAATACTGTAGCGCTCAGGGGGTGCAATTAAAAATATATTAACCTATATATTCTAAGGAAACCTGTAATAAAAATATTATTACACTAATAGGCACTCGCACGAGTTAAACGCGGGCGCGACTCTTCCGAGAGTTACTGCTATTCTATAAGCGCCCTCCGGAGGTCGGACTGGTTGTACCCTCTATCCTCAACGAGTTTAACTTCAATAGTGACCGGCATCAGCTCGGTTGGCCATCACATTGACAACCGTCACTCTTGAAAAATCTCTGATCTAAGTTGATAACACCAGCATCAAGTCAAGCGATTATCGTTCTATCCTCTTCTTCTAAATGGATCATCATTGCATACCATCAGGTGACCCGCTTGCTCGTTTATAGCCTCTAGCATACGATTTCACAGTTTAATTAGCTGATGGGGTATTGATCGAATGTTGAAGCCCAGCCCATGACAAGTAACCATACATATTGACCCAAGGTTCTTGGGATCGATACCAGCAATGTATCATCTGAGGGTCAGGCAGTACTCGATTCAGAGGGTTATTAAAAGATTTTTCATTGGTACAATCAAGGACCTCATCATCATCAGGCACGGACCTCCATCAATCACATGAGGGGTAATTGCCATACTCACCACGCTTGGCACACGGGTTGGCGAGGGTTTTGATATAAATGCAGAGTTTTCCTTCTCTGGGTGCTGATGATCATGCCAGCAGCTTTACCTTAGTCGCCTTTTACGACACCTCGGTAAGAGTGAGGGTGGCCTATTCTACTCTGCCGGAGGCCACACGGAATCAAGGACCTGGCACGTAAAAACATATGAGAGAAGCGAAACAATAGCCAATTTCGAAAAGCGAAGCAACAAAGTGCGACATTGGAGGTGTACTAATTGTTTATGAAACAAATCAAACATGGCAGATTCTGTCGAAGTCTTATTCCTGGTGGAAAACGCTTATCCCTTTCTTCGTAAGCGACGGTTTTTTTTTAAATAGGGGGAAGACAAACAGATGGATCCTAATGGTAGGCGATTAACGCTGTTCATGGACGCCTTCCACACCAAAGGAATCACAAGTGCCTTTTAATAAGGAATACGCTCTTTAGGCAGGCTTTTTCCGCTCGGTAAGGCTTCAAGCTTGACCCCATCGTCCCCAACACCTCCCAAGGTCCCGGGCTGGTCGATACTTGGCGCCCAGCCAGCACAGCCTCCGGTCACTGCCATATTGATCCTGTTGATAAACACTAGGTACCAACTTACTTGTCTAGACTTGGTGACGGCGTACGTAATTGCTGCTATTTTAGCACCTCTGCAAACTTGAATAGAGTAGGTGATTCAGTTAGTTATACTAATTAATGATTATAGGGCTAAGTTAGGGTTGCCACTGTTGTCAGTGTTCAACTTGTAAGTAAGTTTCCATCATCATCATCAGCAACCCGCACTCGTCCACTGCTGGTCATAGGTCTCCCTTAATGCACGCCACTGCTCCCGATTTTCGGCCACTCTCATTCATACCACACCAGGCAGCATTCGAATGTCATCATCCCATCTTGTCGCAGGGCGTCCAACACTACGCTTACGCTACGTAATTAAGTTTAAATCCAAAAAATTCGCCAGGGTTTTTTTAAGGAATCATCATAACTTGTTTTAAACTTTCATGATCCCTAACATTAGAATAGTTGTTAACGAGATTTCTACCATGTACCTTACTTTTAACCGACTTCAAAAAAAAGGAGGAGGTTCTCAATTCAACTCGTATATTTTAGAGTTTCCGTTATATATAGATATAAATAAGGTACATCTCGGTAGAAATCTCGTAAAAAACTAGTCTAATCATCATAACTGTCGCGTATGTTCCAAGTCCATTTTTGTATACACCAAAACATTTTCATAAAGGCGAGACAATAATAGCTGGCTCTACGAAAAAGTCAAGAGATCTTTTCTTGAGCTGATTGTACGCCTAAATCTGCAAAACAGAACGTAATTGACTCGTTACCAATGATAAAACCGGCCTAAGGTACAGTTGTCAGTCTCTCAGATATGCTATCCGTAACTTATCCAGCAGACGTAGTGATCAGCACCTTAAAAAAATGTTTATTTATCGGGCAACAGTGATCCATAAGTATTTTTTGACATTTTATGTATTTATCAAATGTACTTTGCCTGAAGGTTGTCTATTGTACAATTGAGTTTCTGTAATGCCTAGTTTTTTTTGAGTTGTGTTTTTTTTGTGCAATAAAGTATATCTATCCTTCTATGGCAGACAAACGAGAAGACAGCTCACAGCAGATGGTAAGTGATTACCGCCGCCAACGGACAACTGCGACACATGGGGCGCGTTGCCGGCTCTTAAGGGAGGAATATGCTCTTTTCTTTAAGATCACCAATTCGTGTCTGTTCGGAAACACCATCGCTGGTAGCTGATTCCATAGTTTTACTACGCGCGGTTATACTAAGTGTTAGTAACATACAACTTAAAATTTGATAATTAGTTTTAAGCGTTAGGGTCGCTGTGACCAATCTTAATCCGATACTCAATCGCTATACCATATAGCGCTGTCATTCTATACAAATCTGATGTTATCATCATCGCATCATCATCGTCAGCCCATTTAAGTCCCCACTGCGGTAATTGTCATACTCACCATGCTTGGCAGACGGGTTGGCGAGGATGTTATACCATAGATTTATTCACGGATAATGGTTGGTCGAATCGAGCCTTAGTGTGGTAAAACTGTCATGTAGGTAAATTATCAGTCAAGGCTAGGAACTTGTGTATTTAAATTACGTAAATAGAAAAAACCCACAAATTTGATTAAATATACTGATAATGTTATCGATGAAATGTTCGCTAAAATTTTAACACGTCAGTTCTCATTATTGCCAAATTATCAATAGATTTATCAAGCGGATTATTTATGTTATAGAACTCCTTATTTTATCATATTGGCTGTTGTTAAGTCCTGTTGTCAGAGAGTCAGGCCTATAGAAGCTTGGAAATCCTCAAGATATCGTTCGATACGGTTTGTGATTATCGCTCGAGGAATGTAAACAAAGCATTTTTTCGATGTTGCAGTCATTGCGAGTCTCGTAGATATGCGATAAATGTAATTGCGACATTGAAAGAATGTCTAGTAATTGGAGTAAAGCGATTCGCTTTCGATGCTCTTTAATGATGATTTGCTTTTTACTTTCGAGTTCTGTTTTCATTTTCGTTTTTCTTATGTCTCTGATTTGTTGATAGTTGTTAAACATTTGTCTGGTCTTTGATATGATTATGAATTAAGTGTAATTATTTTATTTAATGTTTAAGGAAGACTTAAGACTATTAATATTATTTTATGCTTATTTTTGGAATCTTGAAACAAAACTTTGGTTATTGTGATTGAAAAGTACAGTCATAGTACAATTAGCTATGTTAAATAAATTTCAAGCACGTGTATCTGAACAACTACGTTATTTAGGTTTGTCGTAGCATAGTGCTTTTTACTCAATCATCAAAAAGAAGTAAAATTATTTCCGAATAAAAATCGACTTTTAGGTAATTCCTGTGTCTATCGGCCAGGATATCTTTACACGTCTCCAACTTTTATTGTGCTCGACTATTAAACTTTCCAGAGAAATTATTTTGCTGTAGTCTGAGCGAAAGATTTCGATGATTTTTAGGCTTAGGTCAGTAAAAGTACGGACTCAAATAAGTTGGAAGCTACCTTAGATTTTACATAACCTTTTTAACTTTTTCACTGCTGATTGCCAGAATTAGATTGAGTCTGACCTTTATCTATTCGGCAACGAAGCAAGTTCTTGAATTACAGTGAAACCCCTTATTTTTAGTTCGAGGAAACAGAAAAAAGTTCGACCTTAGGCATTATTGACAAGATGGCATATTCCAGTTTCGCGGCCACATGCACCGACGAGTCGCGGCACGGCGCCAACCGCAGGGTTGCCAACAAAACAAGTGAACGATGAAAAATTAAACCGCTTTCATCGTCTGGAGTGTGCGCACGAGTTGCTAAACGGGCTGCCAACATTTTATTGCTTATTATAATGTTGTCAAATGGATACCTTGAATTACGCGTTATGATTATATGCTAGTCATCGAGCGCAGTCATGCGTGGTATATGATTGGCGGGAGTTAGTTCTTTGGCAAGTGTATAGAGATATCTTTGTCCCTTTCACAGTTTAAAATGACTATTTAATTGAAATTGGATTGCTTTACACATACCTGGCACATTGTTTTTCAACTTATAATAAGGTAGCGGATTAGTACAGATCTTTTTTGCGATGTTACAAATCTGTATCAATTTTGACATGTATCAGATTCTCCAAAGATATTATGGAGCCTACAGGCACACTGAAACATTTGAACATATTGAAGGTCAGAGGAGTCGATGATGTGGCCTTACAGAAAGGAATGTAGATTTTTCTTAATTTACTTCTAATATCAATAACTTGGCCATTAAATTGACACCCATTGATATCGTAAGAATTTTGTAACATGCTTTGAGTTTCCATTTTAATTATCCTCATTTCATCTCAGCGTGTAATTCCCGGTCGCATGAGCCCGGTGAACACTTAGACCATTATTCAGGATTTAGAAAGTCTTGAAATTACATTGAAGCGAGGTAGTCCACATATGATCATCGCAACATTTTAACAGCGGAACCAAACCAACTGAATCATGGTTAGCTATAATAATAACTTTTATTATCTTTTGGTCTTGTATTTAAATGTTTTTTACACAAAAAACGAGCCTACTAGGATTTTGTTTACCGACAGTAATTGCGTTTTAAGTAGCACCAAGGTCGTGACATTCAAGTATCGGCTTACCCGCGAACTGCCGTATAACATACAAGGAGCCACGCATCATATTATCTACATTGGATAGTGTTACGGTCTTATACAATTGCGCGTTATGATTTGTACCTGTACAAATGGCAGATCATTTGTTTAATTCGTTTCATACTCTTTATGCCAAAAAATCAAGCAAACATTTGACAGTATCGTCTGATGTTTGTGCTGACTTGAGTCAACACTGAGTTATTCATGGGACTCGAAAACGCGCCCTTTAAACGAAATGTGCAATTTTCAGAAAAAAACGTCACAGAGTGTGAAAGAGATCAACCGGCCCTGACGCAGATTCTATACGGGTGCGGAAGAGAAAGAACGTCGCCCAGCACGACATCCCCGTACATTTTTCAAGTATGACTTTCTATGAAAAGGTTGTTTGCCTGTTTAGTATGCATATTGCGTACAATGAAACTGTTCCGTATTACGAACAAAATTACCTGTCGCATCCAAACAAAGGATCATCTAAGTGCATAATTATGATAGGGGCGGGAATAAATATTTGTATTAGGTGGTTAATTCCGTTTTCTTGTAGGCCTTTTTGGACGGGGAACGCGAATGCTACGTGGAACCGCGCGTTCGCTCTACTCTAGAAATATTAAGATCCCGATGAATTAAAAGCCTCCTCCATTTTGTTTGAAAGCGGTTAAAAAGGTGGTTTAAAAAGTCTATTTTATCTCGAATATTCACAAAGGCTAGTGTTTCTTATTCCATTGACAATACTTTTTACTGAACGTTGTTGTTTTCATACAATTTCTGCAAAATATTTCAATCTTTTTTGTCCTCGGATAATTCGTATTGAGACCAGATGATCTGTGAAGTTGAAAAACATTTTTTATTATATCGTACTGCCAGTGTGTCGAATGATCAAAAGAACGGACCTCGTAAACTTTCTTTGAGAATTTTCTGAATAAATTTTGCATGGCTGTGTTCTTAATACAGACGTGAGTTCAAGTAAGGGTTCATTGCACTCTGGAAATATTAACTAATACATATTTTATGTATGTAAAATATTAATCAACTTTGAACACATGGGCTGTATACACAACACAGATACTACATAATACGTATCTTTGTATACATACTTGCTTTATCATCATCTTTTTCATAGAGGAGACGTCGTCTATAACGTACGAATAGAATAGTCATTTATTTGGTAAACTATCACTTACAAAATAGAAATTGAAAAAAAAAAACAAAATTAAAACACTTTTCTGTAATGTGCTACCAAAGTGCTTGCCAATCAGCTTTTTTTTTACGGCGCCAGACGGCCATGATACTATAATAATATCCTCCAACCGAATTTAGCTAAGGCAGCCAATCACAACGATCAGCCACTTACGCAGGATATATTATAGTGCTCAAGTGTGTGCGCAAACACTAATGTACTCTCTATTCCCTTGCCCTTATATTCCGATGGGACAACAGTGTGACACGACCGGAGAGGGATCAGGCGCAAGACCTAACGTGCTTAACGCGCTTAACGCGCTTTTCTAGGCACGGGGGTACTTCCAACTTCCTGACTATGAATTTCTTATCAAAAACTAAGGTATAATTTGACATCTTGCGCAGCCGTCGCCACGCGCTTTAAAGCGTGGCCCACTACCCACTGCGCCATCGAGGCAGTCATGACGCTCTAGTATTCTGTGAAAACCTCTGCTTGAACTACCGCTGGGGGAGGTCCTAAGGATCTCCAAACTGATTGGTCCCTGTGCCACTCCTAATCCACTGGTACATTTCTCAAAATAGGTCCATCCGTTCTGTTCGGTAATTTGGTATGCAAACATTTTTAGACGATTTTTGTTACATGTCTCCAGATAAAGCTTTTTTATTTTAATTTATAGTTTTCCAATTATCAAATAGTAAAGTGTCTGGAAGTGTTTTAGCGTTTTCGAGGAAATTAGTCCCAAAGTTCTTAATATCTATTGCTTTGGAATTTTCTAGAGGCTGAGTCACAAGCTCTGAAGTATTGTTGAGTGGTCGTCGCCCTTTGTGACCGATATTGCCACGCAATAGCATAAATTTCAATGTTTATAACGCCTACAGTCTGAAATTAAACGTGAATTCAAAACTAGTGACAGACAAAGGCATTTGTTGTAGCGCGGTTAAACAAATTGTTGATTTATAGGTACATCATCAGAAATAAGGGAGAAATACCACTTAGCAGGGTCGACCCCGCCACTTTGCAGCAAGTTCCGGCACGAATTTTTGGCAGTAAAATAAATGATCTAGAAATGTGTAATGTAATGCTTTTTAACCATCAGCCGTAACTATCGAGGCACTGCTCCGATAAGATCGGAAACCTCGTTACAGCCAGAGACGCACACTACGCAACTGTACGTGTCCCGCCTACACTGGTCTACGAAGGTCCAGGGAGCCGTAGACTAAGTGCGAAAGAAGTCCAACTGGACGCTGAGGGTCGAACGGTTGGAGTCTCGCCACAAAGTGAACTTCAGCTCTTTTGTGGTGAGAGTACCGACCCTATTCCCTGGTGATCTTTACTTCTGGTCGCAGGAAGTCGTCTTTCGGAAGTTTCGAGGACGGCTACCAGCTGACTCTACGCGCTGCACGTAGAAATTTGAAAAAAAAATGTGTATTTTATTTTATTATATATGTATGTTAGGACTGTAAGGTATTTATTATATGGGCCAATGAAATATTTTTGAATGTATTTTGTTGCCTGAAATTAACGATATATTATTATTATTATAAACGAAGTTTGAAAAGAGTTCTTCTTTCACGGTAGGCAGCGGAATGACTGTGCTCTGGCATTGTTGATGTCTATGAGACGCCGTGTGGTCCCGGCAGAGTAGAATAGGCCACCCTCACTCTTACTGCGGTGTCGTAAAAGGTGACTAATGTAAAGCTGCTGGCATAATCATCAGCACACAGGGAAGGAAAACTCTGCATTTACATCAAAACCCTCGCCAAACCGTCTGCCAAGCGTGGTGAGTATGGCAATTACCCCTCATGTGATTGAGTGCCCCAGCAGTAGGGACTAAAATGGGCTAATGATGATGATGATGATGAGCGGCGGTTACCATTTAGCATCAGATGGGCCGCAAACTCGTCTGCCTATTTTTCGCAACAAAAAAAATGTGATAACTTAGAATAGAATAATTCTAAGTGCACAAACGGTCCCATTAATTACACCGAACCGCTAGAGTTACGTGCCGGGGTTTGTAGTCAGGGTTATATCTCCTTGTTGGTAGCAAGGTATTCCCATTTGACTGCGTCTGTGGTAACGAACTGTCGAGTAGGTCGCACTATAAACGACGGCTGCCATGGGGGTATATTCCCCAGCGACAAAAAAGGGTATTATAACTTAAGAACAGCTGGACCGATTAAGCTTTGATTTAATTGGACGTCTTCGTCCCAAATTGCAGAATATCATGCTATAATGGTGCATCAAATACTGAGACGTTACAAAGTCTGTATGTTTTACCTACTAGTCTCTGCTATGCTCCAGTTCTAAATTAACTACTTATTGATTGCCGCATAAAACTTCCTCAGATTTAACTGGCCGTACTGACCTCGCGCCAGATTCCGGTCTGTAACAAAGCCAAACGGTAACGTATCGTTTCACACAGTAACCTGAAGCTGGTCTCGGGTTGACGACCTATTGGTTTAATTGGTTGACAAACTGCCAGAGGAATTACCCGTAGATTCATAAGGACTAGAAAGCACAAGATTGTCTTTGTCCTACAGGCGTAGAAAACCAGCAACGCTTGCGCTATGCTTTGCCGAGCGAGTGAGAGAATCTGGGTTCAATCCGGGGGAGGGAGTTTGAAGATATTCTTTATGTTTCTTCGGTATTACTTTCTTCGGCGCTACAACCCTTTGTGGGTCTTGGCCTCTTCGACTGTCAAGCGCGTCGATCCCTGACTGTCCGTCTCCAGTTCGTAAACTTTTTCAACGCCTTTAAGATCGTTTTCGATGCAATCGCACCATCTCTTCTTTGGTCTTCCCCTTGGTCGCTTCTGCTGCGGCTTCCAGTCGGTCATTATTTTGGAGCTCTGCTTTTGTCCATTTCTCTCAACATGTCCTGCCCATCTGAAACGTTGCGACTTAATGAATCTGACGATCGTTTCATGATTCATAAGAGCCTCTAGCTAGCTCATGATTCATCTGAATACGGTATTCACCATTTTCGTCCCTGAGAGGTAAAAACACTTTGCGTAAAACTTTCCTAAAATACAGAATACTTATGGATGTCAAATATGTAATCTACCACTTGTGACTCCACCGATGTTTCAGGGTGTCAATGGGGTGCGGAAATCGCTCTCCACCAGGTGATCCGTCTGCTCGTCTGCCACCTATAGGCTACATAAAAAATCAAGAGCTGTACAGACCAAAGCAGGTTTAAAGTATTGCTAGTGATCATATGAATCGCAGGCTTTTGTGCTTGATGCTCCAACCTCATACCATCACTTTTTAAGCCAACTTCAACGACATTCTGGAACAGTCTCAATTTCAAGAAGCGAGTACTCGGGTGTGGATTCTTTTCATAAAGCCGCCGGGCTTGCGTCTTGTAACTTGTGCCGGGCATGTATGTACTTGATATCAGGTTACTACTAATGAAAAACATACCCGGCACATAACTCATATCGTACACCATGTATTTAATGATCACATTGTAGCCCAATGGCGCGAAAAGTGGCGTGACGCGGAGGTATTGCCAACCAATACTCGTGGAGAAATCAAGAGATCGAGAAAAGCGTGAAAACAGTATTCATAATAAATAATAGTCCTGTCAGATATGAACACTTAACATACGTAACAAGAAATTTAATTAGTTTTTTTTATGGAGACAGCATATAAATTCCACTTCTCTTGATAGATGGCAGCTCAGTAGATAAGAACGAGCTATCCATACAAAAGGTCGTCGTAGGTTTGAATCTGAACATGCAACTCTGGAGACCAATTCTCGGCATTTTAGATATGAAAATAACACAGCGTGTGTCTCATGTTCGGTTGTATGTTTTTGCGAAATATCGATTTTCGATAAATATCAGAAGCACGATAAATTGGGCTTAGGGATTTTTCAAATCTATGTGAGTAAAAAAATCGTGAGGATAGTTACTCAAAATTTTGGGTTTAGGAGGTGGATGGTTCAAACCCTCTTCAAAGCTCATAGCCCACTCTCTCAAAATAAAATGTATCACTGACTGATGGTAGGTATTTTGTCAAGAGAAGTGCTTCAACAAACGAGCATATTTCAAGACCCCTCCCTTAATAATTCTTGTCAGGCGGGGATGCATATTCACAGCGATAAAAATACCCGGGCTGAGCGATACAATAAGCCCGTGAATCTTTTCTAAGAACTTATAGTAGGTACGAGATCTGACTGAAAATATATACCTCCATCCGTTATTTGAGTATAAGATTTTAGGAAGTAAATTCAATGAAAAATAAAAACACCAAAATCCTGACTAAACCCTTGACCGACCATAACGTATCGAATCAGTATGCTGAAGTGGAAGTGAGCGGCCATATCGATAAACGCCACGAAATGAGTCCCACAGCACGACTAAAATTTAAGATTCCTTCCCTCTTATTCAAAAACTTGGTTTAAAGTAAGTAGTGGGATTAATACTGGGAATAACTGAAGAACTAGAGAAAACATTATTACAAAAGTAAGTTAAATGTTATTTAGTATATCAATTCCACCCGGACCCCTAGTTTAAAATGAGTACTAAAATAATAACCTAAAAATATCGATTCAGTAACCATGACAACATATCCCTGCGACAGTTTATCCGTTTTACACCAAAGTTATTTGTGAAAAGTAGTTAGTTTATTTTTTGGATTTAATCCCAAAAACATAAGCAATTCCTATGCATATTACTTGGAAACCTTACTTAGGTCAATATTTTAATTTATTAAAAACAATTCTAAAATATTTTTACTTCAGACAACAAAATAAGGTTATGTAAAATGAAATGTCACTGAACGAATGATTGAATGATTCATCAATCTTGACACTATCCTGCGGTACTAAAGTGGTCTATTGGTTAGTCGAGGATTTGTAATAAAAAATTAAGAACTAACATTATTCCGTAATAATCTTGAACTTGCTAGTTTAGGATTAAAACCGTTATCAAAGCAGTATTTTTTGTAATAAGAGGGCTTGTGTCTATAGACATACCCCCTTATTACAAATCGCAAACTAAGGAAAAGTCCCGGAACAAAGCTAGTGCCAGCCCCCTTTAACATTGCCTGTTGGAATGGGATGACAGGAGATTTAGTACGGTAATAACTTTTGATCGCGATTTGTAATAAGGTGGATAATGTTCAAATTAATGTTGATATCAAATTTGGTTATGGAGACTATTAACAAATTGTTTATTCTGTCGAAGCATTGACAATGTTGGCGTGGAAGACGCTCTTAAGTAGAAACTCGAGAAACGTAATCACAGTGGCGTAGCGTAGTCCATTGGCTAGATAGAATGACGATCTGCGAAAGGCTGCTGGTAAAGACTGGACGCGTCAACCCGAAGTCAGGGTGAAACGGCGAACATCGTACTCCTTTGATAAGAGGTTTTCCACAACATCGTTCACCGTAATATCGTACCTTATCTGCTATTTATTTTTTAATTCTCACAACAACTCATACGTTGACCTGATTCCGTACTAAGTAGCTTAAGCACTTGTGTTACAGATATCAGACAACACAACAGAGGAACACAAATATATACTTAAATACATATATTACACCCAGACACTGAACAAACCCAAGTGTTCATCGCACGAATGTTTGTCCAGGGTGGGGATCGAACCCACGACCTTTGGCGTAAGAGGCAAGGTCACTACCAATTGCGCCATCCGGTCAGTCTTACTTCTCCCTCTTCCCATAACCGTCAAAAGTAACAGTTATTTACGTGTTTTTTTATTGTTTCAGGTAAGTAACAACATGTTTAGATACTCTGATTAAGTTTCAATCTACGAGGAGGTAAGTTTAGAAACATACTACGTGTCCCATTTTTCACGGCGGGCTCGTATAGGTTGACTATACTGAGCGCAAAGACTCACGGCAAACGGTAGAGTAGAAGTTGTTCAAAATGGTCAGTAAGTTTAAACGGAAGTAACTTTATAATAATAATAATATCCTCCAACCGATTAGGGCTACGCAGGATATATTATAGTGAACAAGTGTGTTCGCAAACACAAATGCACTCTCCATTCCCTTACACTCATATTCCGATGGGACACCATCGTGACACGACCGGAGAGGGATTGGGCGCAGGACCAACGGCTTAACGTGCTTTCCGAGGCACGGCGGTACATAACCACCCGCCGACTCCCAGACTCCGGCCTGACACTAAGAATTTCTCCCGAAAACTTAGGTACACATTTTTGACCCGACCCGGGGATCGAACCCGGGGCCTCTAGTGCAGCCGTCGCTTTAAAGTACGACCCACTACCCACTGCGTGACCGAGGCAGTCAACTTAACGAATCTTACGAAGAAGTAACTTTAATACTCGAGACAAAGACTCGTGGCAGTCGGTGTCATGTTTCATTCATTATTGATTAATGATATTCTCTACCGTGAAGGAAGGGAAAGCTGAAGGAGGCCTACACTAAAATAGGTTGAAACATGCTAAAGAAGAGAAGAAGAAGAATTCTCCGCGTATGCCGCGAGTCTTTGCGTTTACTATAGCTACAAGTTACAAGTGCGATTGCGTAGTTTCCTAGCTTAGTTACTTCTAACGAGATCAAATCTGGCCGCGTGATCGCGCCGCGTGTCGGCGCCAGCGGTATGAGGACAGACGAAGAAGCCATAGACCTTACGCACATGCTTCCCTCACTGTGATGACGGATGTAAAAGATTGCCAGTGGTTTACTTATACCTGCACTGTATATAAACGGTCACTTGTTATAGTCTGTAATATATAGCCTGATGAAAATGACAGCTATTACTATTTAAAAAAAATAATTAGGAGAATAGTAATAAAAATCTATGAAACCGAACTAGGTAAAATGATAAACCTTATGTTCTTTGAAATAATAGTCAATTTTACGGACTATGTGCCTGCGCTCATAACAGTTTTGACAATTTAAAAAATCATTGGAGCGGAGTTTCATCAAAAAATTTTGTGTTTGTTGTACTGAGCATTTTTCTACTACGTCAATATTATAATGAGTTGACTAATTTCTGGTAGTCGCGAACACTTTCGATAAATGTTGAATCAATGGTATCGTAGATAAGTTAATCGCATTTTTGCGTGTTGATTGCGTAAATTTTTACATACTTTTATCTTTAGACGGATTGACTTATTGTTATCATACTTAGTACGTGTAAATTTTTGATCTTTATCGATATAGAGTATTATAAATTATATGTCAGAGTGTGACAAAAGTTAAATCGAATGTTGTAGAATCAATTATTACACTTAGTCAGTAATGATGTTTGTGAAATCATCGCATTGAAAGTTAACCAACCCACAATCTTATTGTTTCTTATCGATGGTGAATCAGATCTTTTTGGATCTATATTCCGCCACTTGGCTGCCGTCATGTGCTAAGCTGTTTGGGTATAGTCAAATTGAATCAAAATTCCAAAATGCCTAGGTTGTCCGTTTCAGCCTTTCAGCGCAACCGCAGTCGGACACCCTCAGCCGCGACTAGGGCCTCAGCGCGAACCGGACTTTACGACCGAATCGAAGTTCACCTCCCCTCTCTGTGGGTCATTCTCGCCGTGGGGTGAGAGTACGGGCCTCGAGTTTGCATTCTTTGCCCGGGCTTCTTCTCCTGTCCCTCCCGGATCCAGGGTGTGGTGTGTGAGGGCCGCGAGGTCCTCGTCAGCGGCCGCGCCTGAGTAGGCAGGTCAGTCTCTGTCAAGTCTCGGTGGTCGCTTTTTTTGGTTTTGTGATTGTTTTTTTTTATATAATAAGTTGTTTTTTTGGGACCACCATTCAGTCGGGTTCGGGTCCCCTCGCGTCGTCCCTAAACGTCGGCCATATAACCGGGGTCGAGCCGGTTATAGGCGTAGTCGTCGTTGTCGTCGTCGTTAGGGGGACGGGGATGCCGATCTTGCTGTTGCTGACGAACCAACGACAATCCGTAGTCGGGGATGGGGGCAGGTGGGTGTGCGGGAATGTGTAGTGAGTATTCTCCTCCTTTTCACACGGGCTATTCTCCTTTGTTTGAAAGCTACTCGTATATTCTCGTTCTTGACAGTACGTCTTCGCGTTAAGCCCTCGGGAGGGACCATTCTTGTGCAATCGAAAATAAAGTCGAATTTAGAGACACATTTCATACATTCGTCCATACAAATCTCCAATTCGACTTCAATGTCCAGTGCTCGAGAATAGGCTCTCTGGTCCTTTTTACCACTAGTCGCACGCCGCTCTCACTGTTAGCGTTTCCTCTAGAATGGTGTGGCTTGAATTCCCAGATTTCGTTATGAAGCTAATGCAGCCCCTCTCAAAGATCTGAATTGGTTCTCTTTGTCTATTCCTATACTAAAACTTTTTAAATTTTAGTTAAGGTAAATAAATCAATGTAAGTACGAGTATATACCTCTTAAAATGAAATAGTAGGATGAGTGGTTTATAAGCTTTTTAAACAGCAGAAAACTCGCAATCACCTGCATAATTGGAATCACCGTTCGCGGATCGTTATCTGAAAACAAATCCAATCCCCAGTTTAATCTCCGCCAGAGCATAATCGACTTAATCAACGGTATTCGATCTATTCAGAAGCAATGAAAAAGAGGAAATGTAAACGCCCGAGGCGCCATCTGTACAAGGCATTGTGAGTCTATTGTGCAGTGGGATTGTCGTTTAGTGTTTATTCTTCGGTTGCAAAACAAAACAGTGGGTTGGTCATGTCCGGTCATAATGATAACCAGAGAGGATTCAATTAGTTTACCAATTTATACATTTACCGTCGGAGAGCCACGCTTCGGCATGAATGGGCCGGCTAGACCGGAGTGATACTACGGCCTCACAGAAAATCGGCGCGAAGTAGCACTGTGCTGTGTTTCGCTGCGTGAGTGAGCGTAGAGTCCCAATCCGGGGGAAAGGGATTTTAAAGGTTGACAGCGCACTTGTGACTCCATCGACGGCGGCAAACGCTTACCATCAGGTGATTCGTCTACTCGTTGCACCTATTACATTAAAAAAATGGGATGAAGTTGTTCCCAATTTCCATCTAAGAATCGAATTAAGGGATGATGTTCCGTTGAGAAGGGTGCTGATAACTCGAGGTCCATGATCGTTTGTGTCTCTCTTGTATAAATAAATTAATATTTCACAACATCACATTGATCTGACTCCGAGAGAGGTAGCTCAAGCATATGTATTCTGATATTCGCAACACATATTTGTTACGAATGTCAGAACCATATGTCTAAGTAAGTATTAGATGTATAAGTAGGTTTTTTTTTATGAGAAGGAGAGGCAAAGGAGAAGTGGAGTTGCGTTGTCGGTCTTTTAGTACCGGTTCGGAAATACCGCTGCGGGAAGTTGATTCCACAATCAGGAGGTGCGTGGCAAAAAATGACGTGTAAAGCGCACGTTGGTGGACCTCCACCCATCCTATTTCACTAAAGCTGATTTGCCACCTTTGTCTGTCAATAAAAGTTTTACGATCGCTATAAGTGCGCATGCATATATCTAACATATTCATTGAGACCATTCTAAGGGTCCCAAACCTCATTAGGTAAGTCAGTGTTACTTGCATAGTCCCGAAAGTTCATCATCGTCATCGTCAGCCCATTTAAGTCCCCACTGCTGGGGCACGGACCTCCCTCAATCACATGAGGTAATTGCCATACTCACCACGCTTGGCACACGGGTTGGCGAGGGTTTTGATATAAATGCAGAGTTTTCCTTCTCTGGGTGCTGATGATCATGCCAGCAGCTTTACCTTAGTCGCCTTTTACGACACCTCGGTAAGAGTGACCTATTCTACTCTGCCGGGCACCACGGCCCGAATGTTACTGGATACCATATTTGGGCCAAGGGATAGTTACAGTCCTAAGTATACTAGAAATAAAGACACTGAAACGGAGGTGAACTTCATCTGTGCAAGACTGTTGACAACTGTTGGTTGAGAAAAAAATATTTTCGCCAGACAAATAGTGATCCGAAATTAATCTCTTCCTGTCACTTATCTGACATTTAGCTCATGCTGGATTGGTATTTGGTTCAGCTTATAATAGCCGAAACATAAGGTCGTCGATGTAAATAGAACGTAAATAAAGACATTTCATTTATACGCCAACGTTGTAAGTTAGGCGCACCTCGCCCCTGTTGGATATTGGATGGGCGTCCGGTCCGACCCAGTTTAGGACATTTATAGGAGATCTCCGTGCTAGGTAGGTGTGAACCTAGGAGCGGAGGTAATCGAAGGATCCGGTGCTAAAAGCGAGTTTTTTTTTTATATGAGAGGTGGCAGACGAGCGGACGGATCACCTGATGGTAAGCAATTCCGCCGCCCATGGACACCCGCAACACCAGTGGAGTCACAAGTGCGCTGCCAACCTTTTCCCCTTCCCCCCCATTGGGCCACCAGTAACCTCACTCACACGGCGAAACACAGCGCAGGCGCTGCTTCATGCCGGTCTTCTGTGAGGCAGTGGTATCACTCCGGTCGTGCCGGCCCATGCATGCCTAAGCGTGGCTCTCCCACATTAAGAGCTAAGGCTCACACTAGTACTGGAACACTTCTATAGTTCCTATTAGTCTGTCTGTTTTATCTGTGAATGTAGTAATGGTCTTATGAAATGTATTTTCCTTATATCTTTTTCTTTAGGGTCATTCTACTTTTTAGTGCAGGTTTTCGCACTGCTAAAAATAGATTTTAAGAATTTTATCATTAGAGATATATTAAGTAATTTAACTGTATTTATGCGTAATTATACCTATACAATTGAAATTAACTGCCAGCAGCGAATTTCGTACATATTTCTTTCTGAAAATAAAGGTTTTGGCTACCAAGGTAGCAAAATCATACAACTTTATTACCAATCTAAATATTTTTATTGAGCAGCTTTAGTCACTCATTACAAACAAACAATTAACAAAACGTATTTTAGGAACATAAATCTTTCTATTTCATAACTAAAATTAGAAATTATCATTTATTTAGTCTTATAAATCACATTAAAATAACAACTATGTTACTGTTGCGCATTTTTGTTTACAAAGATTTTATTATAAAATGTATATACGTAAAAATATCTTAACAACGTATTTAACATTCGAATTAAAATACATAATCTTTCATCTGATATATCTGTAATGTAGCTTATTATGCCAATTGTACAACTCAAACTAAAAAACCTTTACTTAGAAATAGGGACATAATGGTGACACAGTTGTCCAACAGTAACGAAGTTGTTTTAATAGAAAATTCTCTTCTACAAAAATAGCTAATCAGTCTCTTAGTTACCACAAAGGTTGAAGATAATAATTTAATCCTACTATTATATCTGTTTTACCAAAATCACAGCAGCAATGGACAACATTTCATATTTTTAACATGTCCATATTGTTTTTTTATATGAAAATAGACATAAAATGAACAGACCCATATTTTTTCTTTTTTCAAAATTTGTCCATTTTCATGCATAAAATAATTATTGAAATTCTTTTTATTCTAAATAGACGTAAGCGCCAAATGACGTCATCGGACGGCTGAATACAGCGATATTCCTTTGCTTATCATTGTTTTGATAAAAAAAAGGTACTACTGTCAAAGGTAAATAATACTAGTGTCAACATTGTCAACGTCATTCATACATTCAACGTTGACAAGTTTTTTTTTTTTTACAGTTACATGTCATGGGTTTGGCATTTCGTAAATTTAAAACTATAATGTGCTAAGCAAAGAAATATTTTACATTCTGCCGTCCGATGACGTCATCTTACGTTTTTTAGTTTTTAATTTTTTTCTCAGTAAATAAGCAATATAAAAAATTAATAAATATATATTCGAGCAGCGGAAAAGTAAACAAAGAATTGGTATTTTTTGTTTCAGAGCTTAGCAATTTTGAAATGTTGTCCATTATGCAAGTCGCATTACTTAAAAAATAATTAATAATTGCAGTCATTGTTCGAACACTTCCTGAGGATTAGGAAGTTTATAGTATTCGCGTTTTCCTCTATACCTTTCCAGAGCCTTTTTTCTTGCTTCCTCATCTTTAACAGGGTCTAATTTTCGCTTGTTTTGATATCGACGTTGTTTTTCGGCTGGAGTTAGCGGCATGATCTTCTACAAAAGATAAAAACATGTCATTATAGTACTAATTTTACCGTAAGCAATTAAAGTAAGTCATCAAATGAAATTGTTAAAATATAAACATGTGGCTTGATACGAACAAATCCAGTTAAATAAAATTAGAAAGAATCAGTGACAGAGTATACTTACAACTGCGTTACCACAGCGGAGTAGTTACTCCGCTGTGGTAACGCAGGTGCCGGTAACACAGTTGTAAAATAACATGATGCTACCTGATATTTACGAAATTACCATATTATTCGCAAATTCAACAATAGAATACAATTAAGTGACAAAAATGCTACGTCTTAATAGTTAAAATGTAACGTAAAAGTTCACAAACTTACCTTTTCGCCGGGTAACAAAGTGCACACCAAATAATCACACGCGTCCTGATTCAGAACATGGCGGCGACTGAGAGGCGGTGCGCAGCCTACTGCCATTCTCCTATGCCCCCCTCTTGTAACGCCCAATCTACCCAATCAAGCCGAGCAGTGGCAATACAGTGACATCTAACGATTTTTTAAAAAAATACCAGTGACATAGTAGTACCGTATTGAGCTTCTTCCGTAGGGACAAAACTAAATTAATTATTTTGAAAAAAATAAAGCGTTTAAAAATATATGAGGCCTAAATAATAAACACAAACATATTAAATAAACTTAATAAATTTTTAAAACATAGGACTTCACTGCAAGAAGAATACTTTTTTTGGTTAAGTTTGTCCGCGTATTAGGTCGGGGACACTATGGAAAACAACGATGTTACCGTAAAACTCCACTTTGTTACCCTTAATTATCTTAAAATAGGCAAAATATTCAAATATAAATGTTAACAGAAGTTAAGGAAATATTACGGAAGGTTCATGAATTGCGCATTTTTTTTTTAATTTCATTGAGAAAATGGCAGATCTAGATTTTTTTGTCTGGGGGACACGAAAACCTGCACTAAAAAGTAGAATGACCCTTTAGTCAATCAGTAAAGCCATTTGTAGTTAGTAAGGGACACACATCCACCTCGTAAGGTTAGAACAATCTAACAAACTCAGTCGCAGAACCAAATGTGTTTTACGTTAAGGTTAGAATCGAATGAAGATATGTGACAGATTGTAGTAATCCAACGATGCCTGTACTTCCAAACATGTCATTGTGTTAGGGTCTAATGACAGCTCTATTGGCGACCTACATCGTCACCACCTTTTGGCTGCTTCAATTTACTTCAAATTCTAATTAACAGTGGGAGAGCCACGCTTCGGCATGAATGGGCCCGCTCGACCGGAGTCATACCACATCCTCATAGAAAACCGGCGTGAAGCAGTGCATGCGCTGTGTTTCACTGCGTGAGTGAGGGTACCGGAGGCCCAATCCAGGGTAAGGGGGGTTAAAAGGTATGTAACGCACTTGTGACATCACTGGTGTTGCAGGTGTCCATGGGCGGCGGTAATCGTTTACCTGTGATCCGTCGGCTCGTCTGCCACCTATATCATAAAAACAAATCTAGTGTTCTTTATGAAACGTAACGTCTATATAAGAAATGTCTCCTGCCAACGCCCGGCCCTTTCGTGTACTATAGTTACTTGCAAAGCCCTACAAACTTATTACTTGTGTCACCATGTAAGTGTGTGCGCTTCATAATCAGTGATCGGAATAGGTAGGGCAATTTAGGGTCTACGACCTCAAACATTACATTATTGTGGATCTTCTTCTTATCTTATCTGTTAGGGGTGTCATTTTCATGGGGCACGTCGACCCTAAGGGATCTTTTGTACCTCCCCTATCTTTTGCGCTCCTACTCACGAATGATTCGTTTCATCACGATGTCTTTCGGATTGAAGTGCCTGTAGTCTCCTGGTTTAGGATAAGCGTTACCTAGAAGACACATTCTGCCTCTGGCTAGTGAGTCGCATTCACATAAAAGATGTTCTATGAGAGCCACGCTTCGGCATGAATGGGCCGGCTCGACCGGAGTGATACCACACCCTCACAGAAAACCGACATGAAGCATTGTGCTGTGTTTCGCTGAGTGAGAGAGGGTACCGGAGGCCCAATCTGGGGGAAAGGGGGGTATAAAGGTCGGCAGCGCACTGGTGTCGCGGTTGTCCATGGGCGGCGGCTATCGCTTACCATCAGGTGATCCGTCGTCGTCTGCCACCTATCACATAAAAAAAAATGATGCTTTGTATTACTTCCCAGCAAATAACTTAGGGCTTTGAAAACGAATGATACCTGTATGCATGAGAAGCTAGTATTTAGTCCGATTTCACCGATCTGATCCGTTAATCTTGATTCCAACTTAACAACTTATTAAAATGTAAAGTATAAGTTTTTATTTATTTATTTATAGGTACACATACAGATTATTATCGCTATCGCAAACATGGCACAAATAACATAGACTAGACAATAATCCAAAAAAAGTGTACACAGCACGCTTAAAACATCAAAAACAAACAATAACATTACTCTTAAACACTAACAATCTATCACCGCTGAGTGGGAATTAAAAGAGGAATGCTGGGCTTTCACGAAATTCGTCACAGACTTTTTATATTGAGCGAAATTTGCGTTAAAAGTTTTATAGACATTTCAACATTATAGATACCTAAAGATAAAAAATCTTTATTCAATTTAGGTCCACACAGAACACTTATGAATGTCAAAATAGGTACACAATATCTACCGCTATATATAAAACGAAAAAGCGACTATACCCTCTGTACTGTTTTACTGGACTGTGAATCGTTGTTTTGTTTGTGTGTGTCTTTTAGTGAATGTTTTAACAAAGTTACCTAGACACGAACATGCGTCATGGGACTAAATATTAGCTTGCGCATTTGTTTTACTTAAATATCAAGACAATGACAAGAATGAGATTTATTTATCGTAAAAAACAGGTACTTTTGAATGATGTGTGTCAATTCGTATGTGGCTACACATAAGTGTTATTATCCTTAAAACTTGCACACTCTAACGCTAACCTTTAGCACAGTTTAGCTAAAGATAACTTTATCTCACTCTGCACTGGCCGGGGTCTTTGACTCGTGTGTCTAACAACTCGTGTTAGATTGTACGTTTTAACCTCTTAGCAGAAATTAATTAGAAGATAACTTACATAAGGAACAATAATTAAGATTGTCCCTTTATTTTATTTTTCCCTGTCACAGTATGCTCCGTGAGGAGTGACTTGATTGGAATGAGAGCTATTGGTGACACAAAAAATATTTTCATGTCAACAGTAATAAATGTGAAAATTTTGTAGAATGATAAACTGTATGTTTATAGAAATAGAGATCAAATCACAGCTGTCATTTTAGTCGGGCTATATTTTGCGGACTATAGTATTGTTTAATTTAAATATAGTAAAACAGAATGTATACAGGTAGAATCAACATAGCCTGCGATAACTAGTGGTGGAAATTATTTAAGGCAAATGTGTTATATACTTAAATTTTTCTATTTGTATTATAATGATGCTGTTTTTTTCTGAATAAATAAATATATAAACAATTGTTCCTAAAGAGCCCATTTACGGATCAGTGCAACTGCCACCTGCCTGTTTTTTATTGATTGTATCGAAATTATTACTATGTGTGAAAAACTTATCAAGACATTTTAAATAAATAACTAACTTACTTACTTCGCTAGCTCAATGACCCGAACCGAGTCTTTGCCTCTGAAACAAGAGAGCGCCACTTTGCACGTTCCTGCACTGCTTTTTGCCAGTCATTGACCGGAAGTTCTCGCAGCTCAGTCTTGAAGACGCGTCTCCAGCGACACCTAGGTCGGCCAACTTGGCTTCGTCCCTCCGGTCGGCCCTGGTATGCTTTCTTCACGAGACGAGCCTCTTCCAGTCTTTCGAGCTGGCCAAGTCAACGAAGACGGCGCGCCGTGGTCTCGCCGATGATATTAAATAAATAAGGATTTCCGATTTTTCAAACTCATTTTGCACACGCTACTCATGTCACAATAATCTCTAGCAAATGTTAAAAAGCTGCTACTTAAATTTTCATTTTAAATCATGGTAGAGGTGATTGTGACATGAATGTCGTGTGCAAAATAAACATGACCAAATCACAAATCCCTTTTTTATTTTAATTTAAATGTCTTGATCTACGTTTTATTCATTGTCTTATTTTTTTTACAATGAATATAAAACTGGCTGGATGAATAAAAAAGGCTCTTAAGATATTTTATTTTATTTTATTTTTTATTTTCTGTATGATGCATTTTTGCCAAAATGTAATATTGTAATTTAGTTTAGTAATAGTTTAATGTATGAATGCTATGGGTCCTGAATCTGCAATAAAGATTATATTATTATTATTATTACTTAAGTCTTCTTTTTCAAGGTCTCGATGCTTTGATAAAAACATCGGTGGTAATGATGATATTCACGGGCCGAAGCCAAGTGAAAATCATTTAATTGATAATTTATAGGGTGATATATTTATTATTATTATTATTATTAAGAATCGATAATGGTAGGTTAATAAGGTGATCAAGTAATTCTTGCAATAGTAATTAATATCGATAAAGTAAGTCTTAGTAAGAAGATGAATGCTCTTCTCGATATGACATCAACTTGTGCAATTCTGTTTTTCTCTAATGAACTTTGTGTATATTTAATACTATAAAGATAAGTCCGTACTGTTAGGTAGAGTAAATTTAATTTCGAATGATAATAAAATGTCGTTATGTAGCCGTCGTATTATTTTTATAAACGACTTACAGAATTAAAGGCGATTTCTTCTTAACATGTGGGACTCTCAGATATCAGATTTTAAAGTTTATTTGGTTAGATCTATGCAAATAGAAACTAATGGATAAGCATATCGCACATCCTCTGAAAAACTGTCATAACACAAAAAGCTACTTTTGAGAAAAACGCGTTTTCACTATATTGGATACTTCATTAATGTTATTGCTCAATTATCAATGCTGTGTTTTTGGTTTCAAAATATTTTAACTTTTGTCGAGTTTAATAAAGTCTTTTCTAGAATGTAAAAAAGGTTTAGAATTAAAAAAAGGCGTTTACGCAATGTGAAGGTGTTCTTGTCTTATGACAGTTTTTCAGATGATGTGTATGTCAAATCATATTAATACTGCCAGCTCGTGTGTTTCTAACATTTTACTAGAGAAAATTAGAATGTTATTTGTCTGACTATTTTAGCTGACATCATAAAAACGTTATTTTTCTCAACGGCTTGAAATCTTGAAATTATGGAATCGCGTCATGTTATTTTTCATAAATAATCCTTAAATTTTATTATTTGGCACTTGGCTAAAGTCGGAACTAATGCTGTTTTGTCATTATCGTATCAGTAGGTACAACGCTCTCTTGTCATTATCACTGCAGGAGCCCTATTCTCGGGTTCGTGACATTTATTATCATACGACATATATCACAAAAAACATAGTTTTTTTGTATGGTTTTCAGGCGATATCCGCCATGTTTTCCAAATATCATCTTTTCCCTTTTTCTGACTTGCACTGCCTGCCTTTCCACCCTGAGGTTGTCTGGAAGAGATCTCTATTAGCGATAAGATCGCCTACATTGTTTTAGTATAATAACTTAGACTAAGATCTGTAAATTTTGTGCAATAAAGTAATAATAATAATATTAATTCTCACAACATCTCATACGTTGACCTGATTCCGTACTAAGTAGCTTAAGCACTTGTGTTACAGATATCAGACAACAGAGGAACACAGATATATACTTAAATACATATATTACACCCAGACACTGAACAAACACAAATGTTCATCGTACGAATGTTTGTCCAGGGTAGGGATCGAACCCACGACCTTTGGCGTAAGAGGCAGGGTCACTACCAATTCAGTCAGTCAAAGTGTATCTATCTATCTATCTCTCTATCTATCACGAGCACGAGAATTGGGCTCCAGGTCCTCCTGATTGTAGTCGCACAGTACAGACCGACCAAAATCAGAAGGCACTTCAGTGACATTGTCAGAAGGGTGTTGTAAAACGTTTTTTAGGTGCGGAACTGTCAAAACAACATTAGTTCTGACTTTTACCACGTGCCATATAACCGTGATCGGACTGTAGTAGCTTTAAAACTAGTAAAATGACGTTAGTTGTCTAGAAAACTTGACACCAACTATCTCAGGTTAGACTATTCCCCGAACAGTGCCTACGATGTAACGGCTCTCTAGGGGCGTCTCTCAGAACATGGCCAATATGCTGTAAATCCTGCTTAAAATGTATCAGAAACCGAGACCGAACAATGTAGGCCGCACATACATAATATTCAGTGGGCGGGATAGACGGCGACCTAGATAGCCTGCGATCCACGGAAGACACGGTTGCAGCTAGACTTCCTTCGTGTTGTACGCTGTAGCTTTATGGCCCACTCTGTTTGTAAAGGATTGCTTCAATTGCTTGTAGGCGGTAGCCTTAATAGTGAATTTTAGCTCTTTAATCCATTTGGGCAATTTGTTTCTTTCTGAAATACTTCGTTTCTTTTCTTCGACAAGGCGCGGCGAGGGGTTTCATCCATACGTTGTTGGCTTACCCCTTATCCGCACGAAGCGATTTGTCTCCACGTTCATAATGCGGACAGCTAAGGAATGGAACTCCTTGCCAAGGTCTGTTTTTCCGGACCACTACAATCTGGACATCTTTAAGGCAAGAGTGAACAGGCATCTCCTAGGCAAACGCGTTACATCCTAGACCTCATCGTCGCTTTCCATCAGGTGAGATTGTGGTCAAGCGTTAGCCTACAGTTCATAATAAAAAAAAATCTATCAACAAATTGATATTCTTTTATTTTTTGCAGCGTCGATTGTTTTTATACGACGCGGTGCACCCAGGTGCACCACATCCCCATTGCACAGGTTCCGGGGGAGCCCCAACACCATCCTGCGTAGGTTTGACTGTCGGTACCTGAATCATGGTTCAATTGCTGGCTAATGAACTAACAATTAGATACTAGAAATACAATAATAATTATTTTAGAATTTAATTTTCAATTATAATGGCATGTATGCCTTTGAGTTGAAATAAATTAATTCTATCTATATATCTTAAAGTATTAAAAAAAAATATTAAAAGGCATGTAGTGGGAAGTCCCCTAGTGGCGGACACCTAAGGTTATTTATAAATAAAACAGAAAATATTTTAACAATGTTCCTGTAAGTACGCGGCGCGTGATCCTGTAAGTACAGTGGCGGACACATCAAGCTATACAAGACTGTCAAATCTCTTAATTAGATTATAAACCTTATATTGTTACACATTGATTTCGAAATCGATTGAGGAAATTTAACAGTTTTGTATAGCTTGACCTGTCCGCTATTGTACCTGTGTGCCCTCTGCGCCCCTTTCACTTGTATTTTGAATTCGAACAGATAAGTACTATCTTAAATAGTACGAGTCTCCGGCGCTAGCTGCCGTCCGGCGTTACGGGTCTTCCCCCTACGTAATTTCATGATACCTGGTGAAATTATAAAACACAGATATTTCCTAAAATTTTCTCTTATTGATCAATAGTAGAGAAAATATGTCGTTTACATAGGATAGAGAAACTTCTAGATATCCCTATCCATCATATTGCTGTACTCATAAATATTATTTATCGATGATAATATGGCTTTCCTCGATAATTAATTCCCGATCCATCAAGCAGATGAACGATATCATATCATGATCACTTGAGCATGTGAAACTGGTGATAAATATTCAAATACATATCATTTTCTCTTAACTGTTTTTTTCTTTTATTCCAACTTGTCAGTTACGCTTGTTCGCACTTCTCTCTGTGTGTCACAGTGACAGAAAGTGATGGGCCGTGTAGATTTTCCCGAGATTCATAAAAAAACATGTAAATCATAGTAACAATTACTAACAATCACATATGTATAACGCGAAATTAATGTCTGAATTCCTGACCAAAGCCATTTCACGAGGCTTAGATAACAAATTGTTTGAATTCGTTCCATGCCTGAAGAAATATATCTTGCGTTTATGAGCTGCCTCTCGTTAAATGCATTTACAAGCTCTCGTACAATTTCTTGGCATTCTTGCTTTTAACTCCACATTTAGCCTTTTTTCTCAAATATATATTGCCTGTTATATTTGGTTTTGACAGTAGTCTCAAAAGAAACGTATTGTCTTGAAACTAATTTGACAGACTGAATGCTGGACATAGGCCTCCCCCAATGTTCCGCACTCAGATCGGTCCTGTACCACCTGCATCCCCGCGGGATTCCCGCGACTTTCAGCAGATCGCCGCCACCTTCATCGTCTTCATAATCAGCCCGATAGTACCCACTGCTGAGTATAGGTCTCCTTTTTTTTACGCCAATGTACCGGGTCTTGAGCCGCTCTGATCCATGTAGTCCCCACGATTTTGGTGATGTCATAGACCCATCGTGACGTCGACGACCCGGATTTCGTCTGCCGGTTCTAGGATACCATTCGGGCAGGATTTTACTCCTCCTGCCATCACCGCGCCTAGCTGTCTCCTGCCTGATTCCACTTAATTCCATCATTCTGGATCCGACATCTTGGACTTTATTCCTGCGACGCATCCACCTTGCCACGGCTAATTAGTTAATAATTGACTGCAATTACCAAATATAGTCAAATCTTGTACTAATATCAATATAATTACCGTTTTCTTAATTGAATTTAGTATAATTGAAGTTCCTTGTAAAGAACATCATCTATTAACCGGACGTTTTATTTGAAATTCGTGAAAGTCCTGTACGCTTGTCGCCAGAAGCCCTCAAATGGCAGCGGGGAGCCTGCTAGATTTTTAATTAACTGTACTTAAAAGGCGATAACTGCTTCTAGACTTTAATGTAGTCCATAGCCGATGTGGGAAAGTCAGTGACTGAGTCAATATTATTATTTCCTATAATAATGATCCAGCAAGTATTATTGACATCGAAAATTCTCGCTATTTATTTGTTGGTTTTTACTGAATATATTAATCGGTCTAATCATCGTGTTACTTGTATAATTAATAAAGAAGTAGATTAATTAGTTAAAGCAGTAGCGGTTCAGTTATCAACTGAAGAACTGATTACTATTAATTAGGCCCTGTTTATGTTAAGAGATCTTAAGATGAGAAGGTTATACATATGACATAATCTTCTTATTTTCTTTAATCAGATTAAGGAAATTGTACACATAATTAATGCTTGTAAGCCCAAGTATATGATGATGTCCCAAATGGATTGTCTGCAATGTTCACACGGCGAAGAGGCGGGGGTCAAACGTTATCCGCAGAAGCGAAGTTAAGTCTTCCTTATAAAAGTAATTATTATTCATAGAGAGGCAGGTCGGGCCTCACGTAATCCATTGTTTCCGTATCATTAGTGCCATAAATGGCCGATATTCAGCGTGTTTACGTCTTAATTGAAAGGTTAACTGTATTGGAACGAAGTTTGAAACTGGAAATATTGAAGTCATTGAAATTGAAGACCTGAGCTCTGTCAAACGCGTTATTGATGGCAAAGCTGCAGTCCAGTGATTAATAGAAATTTAGTGGGAGGTCTAATGTCCTACGATTTAGTCATAAAATGTAACTCTCAATTGTACTTTATTTTCTTGTGCAATAAAGAATAAATAAATAATCTCTATTCATTTACTCCACGTTGGGCAAGTTTATGTCTCTCTCCCAATATTAAAAGATCATGAAATATTTTCCGTATCTCTCAAATGTTTTTTATAGTTAAGAGAATTCACTTTTCGTAACCGGCAACGAGATGAGATCAACCTTTGAAGCATTGACTATTTTACCGCTGGAATAATGCAAACTACATATTAAGAATTCTCACTTAGATTGGCAATATTTATTGCATTTGCAGTTTGCATCAATCATATCTATAAATCTCTGCCCATCAAAACAATTTGTCAGGTGCGATCTCTTCAATCGCTTTGTCAACGGTCAATTACTTGAATCAATCATATTGGATAGACAATCGCGATTGATCGCCTTAGGACCTTTTAGAAAGTGAGGGACGGGTTCTAAGAGGGATAGTAGCAATCGTGGTTGGTGGTACCGTCAGGTGTGATTAGAGGATGTTTATATTCAAATTTCTATGGTTATTATCACAATCAAGTTGAACTGGTTTTCCTCCTGGGTTTTTCTCTTAATTCATGTTTGTCGCGGAGTGTAAGATTTTCCTTAAGACCCGTGTTTTAGTCTATATATTGTTTTGCGTTAAGTGCAATCCGCTTTATCCTTAACCTATGGTAATACAACAAGGTGCCTACCTTACAACATAGCTTATTTTTAGTCATAGCAATAGGTAGAGCAACCTGTATACAAAATGCTCTTTAATTTTTATAGAGAAAACGAACACCTCTCATTACAATACAATTTATCCATAATAAAGTTGTCACAACTGACAGCATAAATAAAATATATCACCACAACAATGAAATGTTTGTATAAATAGAATTTTATTCACATCCACGACATTTTAAAACCTATAAGTTTTATCTGCTATTCTTGCTTTATTTCATTCTCAATTTCATTTGTTAAACTACTTTGCACTGCCTTCCCTTATTACTACGAATACGATATTTCTTTCCTCTACCCAAAGGTTGTCTGGAAGAAATCGCTACAAGCGATAAGACCGCCTTATTGTACTGTCTGTTGCTGTTGTATCATGCTTGGTTTTTTATTTTTGTGCAATAAAGAATATCTATCTATCTATCTATCTATTTACCGGGCAGGAACGCGCTCGTCAAATTCGCGAGCCGCCATCGATTCGGTGACCCGAACGAAATTATTCAGAGCTATTTTGACAAAAACACTGTCACTGTTGCCATCCAAAATTGTAACTCCGTCATCAAATCCCCGTTTTTGATTACACTTTTCTGATCAATGAATACGTTCATCAATTTACAAAGTAAACTGTTCCGCATTTGTTCGTAACATTTGGACAAATATTATGTCCTACGTCAGTGCGCACTGTAACATGTCTGTTAAATTACGCCTTCCTTATCTGTGACGAATCAATTAGTAACATTCATAAAAGTATTATTTTTTCTGTAATCTTAATTCGTCTCGCAACACGGTACACTGCATCAATATTAAATATACAATGTATTTAAAAAATGGTTGTTAATTTATAATAGAAACGCTATTATTTGTAATTGTAAATTCAAACTTCAGACATCTGCTTAGATTTTCATAAATTGGAAGGCGATACTGTGATGTTTTATTCATGTCTCGCCAGCCATCGACTGGCTGCTAGCTACATTTGCCGCCCCACTATGATACACGGCTTTTACATTAACTGCATTAGCTTAGATTGGAAATAATCCTTCTTGATCATTAACTTGCGAACGGTACATTAGCCACTGATAACAGTAACCAGAGGCTTGTACCACTATCGGTCAAGAAACTAAAAACTTGTCAACTTCCTTGGCAGGCGAGAATTTCTCGTGCACAACCTGTTTGCGAAAAAAAAATCGTATTAGAATCACCGAAAGATCGACTGTAATTATAGCGTCTGAGAGTCCAATTCGTCTCGCGTCCGGAATCGCCGTTCGGAAACCAATTTCGCTCTCGACAGCGCTATACATGCATCGCTAATAATTCAGTAAGGCGCGTGACCGCGTGCGGGAAGGACGTGTGTCTAGCGCGAATATTTTATCACGCGATCGTAAACATTTTGCAACGTTATAGTTTCTTTATTATTGGAAGTTGCGTGTATTTCACATAGGATATTTTGTGGCATAGCGTATACAATAGGACTGTGTAAAGTGACTGTTTTGCGTTGGGTAAATCCTTGTAATATACGTGGTGTAAACTTGTGACTTAGATTATTATAAAATTATCCTTGAGTTCACGAACTGTATACAAAAGTTGTGATAAAAAGTAATGTTTACGAAAATGAGTAAGATAAAAATGCGATTGTGACAACTTTTACAATGTAATAAATTCCAAACATGTTAAAATAGAACGAATAATCTGCATAAAATCAGTATGCACAAATTTGAAATTTGTTCAAGCTACCCTAAAAGTCTTAACTGGTTTAAAAATGTATGCAAAACCTTTGTATGACAAAATATTCATGAGTCGTTTCTTCTATCTGCAAGTTTGTGGTTGCTATTTACGGCGGTGGTCGCAACGCGAGGGAGGATATTTTGTAGGTCTGTTTGTAAATTGATTGGCTATTGGGACTGGATTTCCCACAGCGTTGCGTAAGCGAATATCTCATAATACGGTTCATGCCAAGTTATGTCAGCATCAGCAAAACATTAGCATGTCTGTCTGATGAATGATGCGTTACACGTCGATCGTAAATTTAAGATGGCTGAAGCGCGTTTCAAGCACGTACGAAGTATAGAATTGACAGATTGTCCGTTTACATATTTTCTAAATATGAATGGAGCTTTTCGACTAGTTATGTCGACAATTTATGTTATTGCAAACGACGATACGTATGAACTGTAAGGCTACTTAAACCATATGTAATTTAATATGATCTTTACGTATATTGTATTGTATTGTATGAAATATATTATCTAGCCTCAGACTATTCTCTAGATATCTATATTTTCTCAGGCTGGGTGAGTTAGAGTCGCCAGCAACCCAGACCCGGGAATGATCGGGAATCAAATCCGGAACTTTGCACGATTGGGCACCACGTTTTAACTACTGCGCTATCGAAGCCCTTCTAATATTTGATTGCGATAATAATATAAAGGTTCTTTGACCCCGTGAATAAAAAAAAAAACAACTAGACTTTCCTTTTAGTTCTTGCTACTTTGACGCCTATTCTTGAGAGAAACAATAATTTAGTTTCCACAGAAGCTGATGAAAGATGTTTGTATGAAAGAAAGTGGTGCTCAACGTAACTGAGAGGAGTCAACGTTAAAGTAGAAAAAGTAGCGGGGGCTGCGTCGCCAACGCGTTTGCTGTAAGTCGGAAGGGCTGTCCAGCGCGGACGCACTTGTTCCACGCAATATTTCGGCGAGGTCACTGGAGCCATTACTGTTGTTTCCATTAGCTATGATCCATACTAGAGTATGTAGATAACACTAGAGTGTTACCTTCAGATGTCTTGGGTGTCGAGCAAATTATTTGTTAACAACATACTGAGTGCTCACGTCAGTATGCCAAATTGCCAATGTCCTCAAAATTTTGTAACAAGCAATGCCGTCCGTTTAACAGCCTTTAGTTCTGCGTATGGTAGTAAATGGAGTTGCATTTGGCTCGGTCTTATTTTAACTATTTGTGCCAAATTCCAGGATATAAGACTTACACAGGGTGTATTGCCACAATCTTGCAACCAATTTAATCTGTTAAGGTGACGGGTAGGGCACACTAGCGACGCCAATCGATTTTCATTTTTAGCTACTAAACCGGATCTATTTGAAACAATTTTGAGGTTACTATAATATTTATTAAATAACCATGCAAAAATGTTGGGTCCAACGCGTACGCAAAAAATGGTGGTTCATGCCAAAAGCGGCCACTTTTGGCGTGAATCAATTTTTCGCGTACAAAAACGGACCCAACATTTGTGCATGGTTATTTAATAAATAGTATAAGTGTTTGCCAAGAGGTTGTAACCCCGAAATTGTTCAAAATAAATCCGGTTTAGTACCTATAAATTAAAATCGATTGGCGTCGCTAGTGTGCCCTGCCCGTCACCTTAACTTTTACTGTTCACAACTTTTTCTTTCAGTTTGTAGATGCTTAACAATTTTTGATATTCTGTATAGTATAACTGCACGGATGCAGTTCATACGCTATTAATGATTTTTTAAAAGAAGCTTATAGGATATGGATTGGACAATAAAAAATTGATTGGTGTTATTCGCAATAAACCCTGTACTAAACATCCCTAATGTTTTTTTACTGCCCAAGGCCTTCCAAAAGTCTTGTATCAACCAAGACGCAATACCACCTTGGCATCAAGCGAACAAATTTAGTAGAAAGGAAAACAAAAAAAACATATGAATTAGTTACCTACATAAACATCTGTCTGTCTTGTAAATTCTTATTATTGTCTTTCAGTTTAATTTAAAATGCAAATAGGTACCTACCTCTACAATTCGCCTAACAGTGGAATGTTGTTTCGTGTAAATAACATTTAGTTCTTTTGACTCTTACCATTTCTTTCATGTGCTTATTCAATGTTACACAGTAGCAGTGGTGACTGGCCATGTTTTAATAACATTTTCTTCAGTGTTAACATTTTCGATTTCGATGCGGGTACGATAAGTCATCCATGATGGTTGTTTTTAAAAATATTATTTTTTATTTAACCCTTGTCCATAGTGTTTTCACTTGTTACTTACTCACTTATTCATTATTAGTCACTGATTGAATACTTGAGTGCTCACACTATTTAAGAAGAAATGGTTGTTATCTGATTAAATGACAAAATTATTTAGTCATTAGACAAAATCCACCAGAAAATGGCTTGTCGATCTTTTCGTTGTTATTACTATCTATCTTTTGGGTGCCAGCTTTCTGCAGCTCGGTGATTGTTCAAAACCAAAGCTGCTCATTTTTTTTTACATTAAGTCCCTTTTCTAACTCCAATGTGTAAGTCTGAGGATGTTTTCTTTTTAGTCATAAAATTATCAACGTTTACTATTTATTATTTTCGCAACGGACCAAGGTTTTAAGTTTCTAGTGATTTGTGTGAAACTTAATCGGTCCTAAGAACGTCCTAAAACGATTTCGTATGACTGTTATAATAAGTGGAAACAAGTTTATTGGTTCGTTGAGTAAGTTTTTAATTTCCGTCTATTACATTTGAACGACTTTTTAACCTTGATGTGTTTTCGCTTACACTAACATGCAAATAAGGTGTAGTTTTAATTTTATTTGCCACAGAAAACCCTTTATACATATAACACAATCCGTATCGACGCCATTTTTGTAGTTTTTGCTGTATCTGTATAAATCTTTTCTTTATTTCTGAAGTTTATTCTATTTATGGCTAATCGTTTTCTTTTTTGTGTTTATAATAAGTGAGGCCAGTGGTATTGTTTTTTGGAATTTCTCGTCCTCTACCTTTTGTATCTTTTATGTTCTGATAAACAGTTGATCACCGTTGTCCGTATCTTTATCGATACTTACACTGTATAGAAAATCTCTGGCAAAGTCACCGTAACCTAAGTCTCCCTAAGCTGCTGGAGGAGGGCTCAGCTTAGAATACTTTAGCATAAATACTCAGATCCAAGGTTCAAACGTCTTCTACCATCATAAATAGCGACTACATCCCGGTTTATGTCGGTCGTGGTCTGGCTTCCGCCAGCATTACTGGTTTCAATCCGGTGCTTAGGTGTGATAGATAGGTCGCACGTTTGTCTGGCCGCTAAGCAAATCTACTGAGTGAAATGGTCAGTGTTATAAGATTTGCCAGGTTCAAAATTTTATTACATACGTACTTAATAGTTATTGGATTGGAAACGCATCTTACTAAACCGATGAAATAGCCATGAATGATAGAGTCGCTGATGGATCAGTTGCATGTAGGCAGTATTGGTAAACATTTACACTCCTTTTACTAGAAGACTATGTCTTCTACCAAACATTTTAAATAAGGACGACTGATATTTTTTGGGAATTGGCATAAAAAAGAATGGTTCGTATAAAACGTGGTTAAAGATATGTGATCTTCCTGGTACATCCTGTATGAGTGCTTATACATATATGAATGATTTACCACACTGCGAGCTAGCGTACGAATCAGCCGACCGAGCGTCTGCACTGCAGTAACTCGCACCGTCTGGACGTCACTCACGTGTAACTCGCACGTTCGAGCTTGACGGAGCTCGCTTCCTACAAGTAGACAAGCCGAGTAGTTGTCTACTGGCTAGACAGCAGCTCGCACTATATAAACCTTTACAAAATGTGCAAGTACATTTATTTGTAGAGCCGGTCGCCAACAGTTCCAACTAAGGACTTATATCAGAAAAACTCAGGTGCATATTTTATAAGACGTTACTTGGTGATCACAAACGTAGGCATAGGTTTTTTTTATGTGATAGGTGATAGACGAGCAGACGGACACCTGATGGTAAGCGATTGCCGCCGCCATTGGACACCCGCGACACCATAGAGTCACAAGTGCGCTGCCAACCTAAAGGATGGCAACCCACCTTTCCCCCAGATTAGGCCTCCGGCACCTTTACTCACGCAGCGAAACACAGTGTTGCTTCAAACCGATTTTCTGTGAAGCCATGGTATCACTCCGGTCGAGTCGGGCTATTCTTGCCAAAGCGTGGCTCTCCCACGGCCCCATAGTTTTAGTGCTATTGCGTCACTTATTAAGACAGCAGGTAATTTGAAATTATAACAAGAAAGCTTTTGTTATTTATTACGTAAGATTAATAATCAAGAAAAATAAAACATTATCGACCTAGCTACGCCTCATCATTATCATCATCATCAACAACCCACACTCGTCCACTGCTGGACATAGGTCTCCCCTAATGCACGCCACTGCTCCCGATTTTCGCCAACTCTCATCCCGCCCACACCAGCCAGCCTTCGAATGTCATCATCCCATCTTGTCGCAGGGCGTCCCACACTTCGCTTACCGAGTCGCGGTCTCCACTCAAGGACTTTACGGCTCCAACAGCTGTCAGTTCTGCGGCTAATATGACCAGCCCACTGCCACTTCAGTTCGCTAATTCGGTGGGCTATGTCGGTGACTCTGGTTCTCTGTCGGATTACATCATTTCTGATGCGGTCCTTCAGAGATACTCCGAGCATAGCTACGCCTAGTACAATGTTAATACGCCAAACCCTTTAAATAATAATAAACCTCCCTGTTTCATTTTCGCTGATTCATTTAAATCGTTTTACGTAGTTTTTTATAACCCCTTAAGGTGACGGGTAGGGCACACCAGCGACGCCTATCGATATTTTTTGATACTAAAGCGGATCTTTTTTAAACAATTTCGGGGTTACAACCTCTCGGCAAAAACTTATTTCATTCATTCATCATCAGCCCATTAAAACCCAACGCTGGGGCACGGGCCTCCCTCTATCACATGAGGGGTAATTGCCATACTCACCACGCTTGGCAGACGGGTTGGCGAGGGTTTTGATATAAAAGTAGAGTTTTCCTTCTCTGGGTGCTGATTAGTCGCCTTTTACGACACCTCGGTAAGAGTAAGGGTGGCCTATTCTACTCTGCCAGGGACCACACGGCATACAACACTTATACTATTTATTAAATAACTATTTATACGCCAAATGTGGCCGCTTTTGGCGTGAATCAATTTTTCGCGTACGCGTTGGACCCAACATTTGTGCATGGTTATTTAATAAATAGTATAAGTGTTTGCTGAGAGGTTGTAACCTTGAAATTGTTTAAAATAGATCCGGCTTAGTAACTTAAATTTAAAATCGATTGGCGTCGCTAGTGTGTCCTACCCGTAACCTTAACAAATAAATCATAGCCATTTAAGTGTTAATTAAACAATAATCTAAGGTAATTATTTCTGTATCTTAAACAACTAAGACTTTAGTCTCTTTCTTAAAGCGCAAAAGACATGCTATTTGCGTAGTGCTCATTTGTAAAATATTGTAATGATGAGACTCATTTTCAACTTAGTTATTATCACGTTTTGCGGATCAAATAGACGAGTAATGCGCGTGAGTTTTAAATCATGTTTAGGCTTACACGTTAATAAATGTTTAACGATTCTGATTTCTATCTGTATGAAAATAATTACTTTTTCGGTAAAGATGTATAGAGCATAAATTTTTTGCGTCGTGATTTTCATATTTCAAACGAACACTTAAAGAAGTGTTGCTATGTATACGTGCCTGGCTGTAAGGGGTTTCGCTCTAGGTCTAGTCTTTCTCGCTCTATTTTACTATTTTATTTTACTCGTTTTATTTAATATTAGCTATATAATTGTACTGTCTGTAACATGTAATAAGCACTTAATAAATCATGTATCTATCTATCTATCTCTAGTAAAAGATTGGTCTGAGGGATATAGAAGGATGGAAAAATATAAAAAATGTCAAAAAATCTTTTGTTTTTTTTTTCGTATGGCACCCACTATGCTATTATTTTCATATAAAATATAAACCTAAACGACCTGGCCAGTAATAAGGAATCGATTGATACCTCATTCATCAAAATCGGCTGGGTGGGTAGTTTGGATATAATCTTTGAACTTACATACATAGACTGCTAAAACCATAACCGTTCCTTTTTGGCTTTGTCGTAGTCGGGTAAAAAAGAGCGGCGCGGTGCGGCTATATGTAGCTCAACCTTTTTGTATATTATTTACTAAATATTTCTATTTTTAAATATCCACTCTAATTTAATAACCCTTGATGCGATATTAGAACCTAATAAAATAAAAGTAAAAAAACTAAAACCCAACTACGACAAAAAACGTCGCTGAAAAAGTATAAAACAAGCCTTCGTTGTCAATTTATGCAATACTAGCGGCCGCCCGCGACTTCGTCCGCGTGGAAAAGTAACTTTTAACCCCCCTTTAAACCCCTTACAACCCCCTTTTCGCAATAAAAAGTAGCCTATGTTCTTTCTCAGGGTCTAGATTATCTGTATACCAAATTTCATTTAAATCCGTTGAGTAGTTTTGGCGTGAAAGAGTAGCAGACAGACAGACAGACAGACAGACAGACAGACAGAGTTACTTTCGGATTTATAATATTAGTAAGGATTCACTATGTAGAGATAAAATTTCATGTTTGGAAATCCGCAGTCACACGTTGTCAAAGGGTAGTATATTTAACGTGTGACTACGCCTTTCCAAACATGAAATTTTATCTCTACATAGTGAATATTGCATAAATTGACAACGAAGGCTTGTTTTATACTTTTTCAGCGACGTTTTTTGTCGTAGTTGGGTTTTAGTTTTTTTACTTTTATTTTATTTGTACTATTTTGGTGTCCAAGTGCTAGTAATATATATATATATTCAAAATGTACAAGTCAAGCGCTTTCAAATGATACCAAACACGGCATATTTATCATAACTTTATTTTTTTACTCTGTATGTTTTGTCCGCTAGAGGGCGCCACATTAGATTTTGTGAAACTTCATATAGCCTATAACCAGCGGACGATCAAGACGCTTAAAATGATATGTCATTTGTCGAATTCTGATAAGTAGTTAAGAAGTTACGTGGAAACAGATGAACATACATACATACATACAAACATACATACATACATACATACATACATAGCCTGTCAAAATCATAACCCTCCTTTTGCTTTGCCGTAGTCGGGTAAAAATAATTATAGAGATCGTTATGCATTCAGTATACACTATTACTACTTAATAATGCGGTAGTTAATTGAACTATATTTCTTCTTCTAGAAGTATATAGAAAAAATGAAGAAAAAAATAGGCTGTTATTATTACGACAACTCGTGTATAACACCTATACTTTGAAACAATCGATTTATTACATTTTACCTTAACTTTTCTTTTAAGTTATTTAGGTCTGTTTTTAAATGAGTTGGCTTATCGTCCAAGGTAACATTGTGTTTCCTTTCAAAGCCGTTAAACGAACTTCAACCTTATCAAAACATCACCGTATTTTTCTTTCTTTTATACTCGTATAGTTTGTACGAATAATAATAATACTTGTTTAATAATGAACGGGTCTCTACGTGTTGGCTTCGTCTCCACGCATGCCTTCCAAAAGTCCGGGACATAATTGTCCGAGACTATAGTATCATAAAACATACATAATATTGTCCTCCAAACCGATATTTCGCTCGCAGGACATATTATAGTGCACAAGTATTGTCGCAGACACAAGTGCACTCTCTATTCCCGTACGTATCCCCTCTTATTTCGATGGGTCACTAGTGTGACACGACCGAAGAGGGATTAGGCGCAGGACCAACGGCTTAACGTGCTTTCCGAGACACGGGGGTACAAGACCGCCAACTTCCAGACTCCGGGCTAACACTGAGAATTTCTTAACAGAATTATTATTATTATTGGAATGAAATGGGGTGAGCATTGCATCTCATAGCCACTGCGACCAGTAGAAGATATATTGTGGCAGCCCCTGAACTTATTACAGCACCTCATGTAGCTCCAGCTCCAGGATAAAATGGAGCTGATGGGGGAGCTTTTGATCTCGTCTGCCGAGATAATCTGTGCTCCCAGGTGCCGGCTTCTGCCTTCTTCTTAACAGAAAAACTCAGGTACAAATTTTTGGCCCGACCGCCGGGGATCGATCCCGGGACCCCAAGCGCACCTGTCGCTTTTAAGTGCGACCCACTAACCATTGCGCCACCGAGGCAGTTGAACGAATAAATAGTCGTCGATAGTTCACCACAATATCAAAATATTTCGAATAATTTTGAGTCTATATTCGACGTTAGTTAAAAATCTGTTGAAATAGTTTAACCGATATAGGGCAGCGAGCGATATTATTAGTTCCTTTCCGGTTCCGATTAGGGTAATCTGCTCTGACGGGATGGTTCCATTCCTCTAAAAATCTTCTTCGTTCTAAAAAGAACGCATATACATCGTGACTTTTTAATAACCTAGACAGTTTTCAAGGGTATACTAATGAAAACATTTTTTCCCCAAGGAACTAAGGATCGAATCTCAAAAAAAAAATTTACTTAAGTGATCAGTTGATTAATGTAATTTGTATGGGAAGACGACTATGATACCCTATGTTGTTTGGGGGAGAATGTTTGTTTTTATTAGTATGGTGTTGACCAGAAATTTTTTGGGTATTTAAAAATCACATTATCAATCGTCATTCATTCGCCATTTTGGAATCAAATCCTCTCCGTGCCTAATATTTGCTGTCGTATCTAATATTTTGTTGTATGATTTTTAACTTTGACCGTGGGAGAGCCAATGACCTGAGATGATGAAGAAAACCGGCGTGAAGCAGCACTGTGCTTGAGTGAGGGTACCGGAGGCACAATCCGGGGGAGAGGGGGGTTTTGCCAACCTGGCAGCGCACTTGTGACTCCATTTGATGTCGCGGGTGTCCATAGGCGTTGGCCAATCGCTTTCCATCAGGTGATCCGTCTGCTCTTCTGCCACATATCACATAAAAAAAAGGCTTACCCCAACTTGTCCTGATACAAATACGTAGCGATATAGCATGTCTGCCTGTCTGGGTGTCACGTTACATTCCACGCAACTCTAAACGGCCGTCTGTTAGTTTTATGCAATATTCATTAGCTACAAACACATGTATAATTAATTTCTTGGAGCTCATTCAGTTGTCTATCCTAGCTTACTTGTAGGTGGTCCTAATTTAGGAATATTTTTTTCCTAAGCCTTCGCCCGTTTAGATTTTAATATATCATTCCCACTTTTTGCTTTGTCAATTCCTGTTTTCAATATTCTAAAATGTATTTTACAGCCGTTTTTGCATGAAATTACAGAACCATGACTCTATGTCTGTCTGTGCCTATAACTGACAATGGTGCGAGCCTATTTATCTTGGAGTGGAGTCTGAGCACGCATAGAGTAGGATGCCCATTATTTTTTATGTGGTAGATGGTAGACGAGCCGACGGATCACCTGATGGAAAGCAATTGCCGCCGCCCATAGACACCCGTGACGCCAGCGGAGTCACAAGTGCGCTGCCAACCTTTAAACCCCCCTTTCCCACGGATTGAGGACTCCGGTACCCTGACTCAAGCAGCGAAACACAGCACAGTGCTGCTTCACGTCAGTTTTCTGTGAGGCCGTGATATCATTCCGGTCGAGCCTGCTCATTTACGCCGAAGCGTGAGGGCCACGCATCGGCGTAAATGGGCAGGGCATGATCAAAGTTAAAAATCATACAACAAAATATTAGATACGACAGCAAATATTAGGCACAGAGAGGATTTGATTAAAAAATGACGAATAAAATTGAATGATAATTGATAGTAACACTATAATTTTTAAATACCCGAGAAACTTCTCGGCTATATCATACTAATAAAAACAAACACTATCCCCCAAGGAACATAGGGTTAATATTCGTCTTCCCATACAAATTGCATTAATCAGCTGATCCCTTAAATATGGTGAGATTTTCACTTCTGTCGAGCCGGCCCATGCATGCCGATGCGTGGCTCACCCACGGCCCTATCACTCGTTTGGCTGCTGACCTAAGGAGATCTGCTATTTATAGTGACTGGATAAGCGAAGCCTAGGAGATCCAGCACCACGAAGGTAATATGAGTCCGGGACACGAAAGTAGTCCCGCGGCCAAACACGGAACTCAAAATTTTAGATTCTTGTGTTTATGGACATAAATTTAGTCGAGGGTGACTGATGCGCGCTTTTCGCAGGACTATTTTAGTGGCGTAGACTCTTAAGTCCAACAGTAAGCTCACACAGGTAACAACCTTCAATATACATAATGATTTGCACACATGCGGAGTGTCCTTCGCATTCATTAGTTGTGAATCATACCATTAGTATGGATTTTTAGAAATCAATATCAGTCCGTTTAGAATCATCATCATCATCATCAGCCCATTTAAGTTCCCACTGCTGGGGCACGGGCCTCCCTCAATCACATGAGGGGTAATTGCCATACTCACCACGCTTGGCAGACGGGTTGGCGAGGTAGAATAGGTAGGTAATGTAGAATAGGTACTCGTGGTTATTGCGGATTAGTGGACAGTTGTAAGGGTAATGACAGTCCATCACGTCACACGTGCTACATATTTATTTCATTTTCTTTTATTCATTTTTTTATCACAACATCTCATACGTTGACCTGATTCCGTACTAATTAGTTTAAACACTTTTGTTACAGATATCAGACAACATAGGAACACAAATATATACCTTAATACATATATTACACCCAGACACCGAACAAACACAAGTGTTCATCGCACGAATGTTTGTCCAGGGTGGGGATCGAACCCTACGACCTTTGGCGTAAGAGGCAGGGTCACTACCAATTGCACCATCCGGTCATTTTATTATATTACATGCCAACGCAATGGCTATTCCTTACGGCACTCGAAACAAACAATTTACCTACACACGTACCTCAAAAATATCCGAAATGCGAAAGTTCGAAATAAAACCCTATGACAATAGGTAATTATAAGGCTATCGCTACAAACAAATGGAATCTATCATCACAGCAAAATCAATGACTTGAAATGATCTTTTAGTAGTATACAAAGAGCATCGCATTTATTCGTTCATTGACTCACCATGATTCTGCTAAGCCTTCCGGTCATTCATTCCAAAGGCATCACAGTCGACGGAATGGACTTCCACTTGACTCACCTCCATTCATGTTTATGTAATAGTCAGAGCCGTATTTATGCGGCTAATAAGTTAAATAACAGTGCGTGAAAAATACTAAGCACATATACTCCGATTCTTAATCATGAAACTGACAGATCCAAATGTCAAGTTCCTAAACATTTTCACATTTTGTATCTGTCAAAAAGAGCAAAAACGTATGGGAAAAAGTATGGGAATCCGGGTTTGGATCAGGCGCAAGTTATAAAAAATATATACATGTCGAATTGAGAACCTTTTTTTTGAAGTCGGTTAGAAAAATCTTGAAGTTGGTAAGTACTTTAACCAATACTTGGTTTTATGAAGGTGAGGGAATGGACTGTCCACTACAGACAGCGCACACACTAAATAGCTAAGCGCCTAGGACATTTATAGAACACAATATAATATGTTCTGGGTACTTAGCTATTCGCTGACATTGGATCGTGTAGTCGGGAGATTAGCTTGAGGACAAGATTTTTAGGACGTGCTCCTGAGTTCCTGGGCTAAGGGTGACCCTTGCAACGCGAGCACAGACCGTCTCACATATTTTGCTATTAGTTCCAAACTTTATGAATAGACGGTGTTGGGTGTCGATTGCATTGCGCAATTGGTTTGGTTTTACTATTATTAGACTTGTCATTGTCAAAAAATTTCCCTCTTTATTAATAGTATAGATAAAAGTCGTCTTTCTGATCATTTCACTAGCACAAATTACTTATTACCTACACAAGCAATTACCCATGCCCTATCAAATGTTCTACGATTTCCTCCACGCCGCATTCTCCCGTACCGTTAAGCAGGCGTATCCTCGCTCAGCTCGTTATAACTGTACAGGCCTAATAGAACGCCGTCGAGCGCACATACCTCCACTCCAATCTGGGTTATAGGCCTTGACGGCCTTCAGATACCATTTTAGATGGAGGCGTTTTTTGTGTGGTGCCGAATGAGGTCTGTGATATGACGGTTCCGATTAGCATACTTGTCTGAGTATGAATGGACTTGTGTTGTAGTCATAGGGCTGTGAAGTGTGATTTGTGTTTATGCAAATGTGTATGAATGAGTGTAGAAAGTGGTATACTTAAGACATAATTGCCTATAACTAATGTAGAATAGGGCATTGGATAGCCTGGGCATGTTTAATAGTGGACATAAAATTGCTATTAAAGAAACTATGCTAGTATCCTTCTTAACATTAATACATAACCTAAAGAAAGACCAATAAACATTTCCGTAATTCATACGTTTTATTTCATTAGCAATAAAAACCTCACTCCAATTAGTAGGTATACCCAATAGTTGGTATATATTAGTAGGACTCATATCGAATCTATTCAAATAAATATGAAATTACTAGGTAAACTAGATAGACAAAATTTGAAAGGAATGCCCTTTCAAAGTTTGTCTATCTAGTTTACCTCAATTTTCTACACCTGTAGGCTTAAATACAATTATAATACTTTATCATAACGCGCGCAATTGTATGACCAATACGGGTCATGCAAGTATTGTCATCGTGTGTATGTATAACATACATTGTTGAACAAAGCAACGATTTGCAGTGAATACAATAACAAACATATGTGCAGGCGGAGAACATTTTATTCAGCTAGTGTATTGGAAATAATGTTGTTTATTATTTTTAAGTTTTCAATTTTGTATTCTGCTATCTTTATGGACTACCTGAGCTATTCTAGATTCCTATTGTTTCTTTGTGTTCTGGACCCATAATCTCCTCATAACTAATCATAACTGTTAACTGTGATTTTGACAATCCAACATTTTTTCTCTAATTCTTGATAATTTAACTATTATGTTTAAGATACCTAACGGCGTATCTTTTATTGTTTATCTATAGGCAGATCTATTGTTAGACAATACCGCTCAATCACTTCCAAAACAGATTCACAGAACTGAAGAGACTCATATAGTTAGGAATGCGACGATTCCGCTTGTATCGTTTGCGAAGATACAACCGAGACTAATCACCTTGCGAAACTATTTATAAAATACTATTTTACGCACTATGCGAATTTGAGACTCAGCAGGAAGTTATGTAACGCTTACGGGAGAGGCGTGGCGACCGACGTCAGCAGAGCTACGTCAGCCAGTGACCTACCTTGACCAGTAAAACTCGCCAACAAATGAACACTTAGCAGGTCAAACTTTTTTGTAAGTGTTGTGTATTTGCAAAGTTGAAAGAAATGATAATGCTTTCTAATGAATGTATTACAGTATGTACAGCCACACATCAAAGTAAACAAAACTGTCAAATTTCTTCAATCGGCTCTCACCTTAATGTCAGACACGTTTGGTTCATTATCAAATGAAGAAATTTGACAGATAGTGGTAACCTGATGTGTGGCTGTCTGTACATAAAGTCGAAGAAGTATGATAAGATATCGTAGAGCACAACGAAGTATTGTTTCAAAATACCCTGTTCGGAAATATCAGGACACAACAAAATACATTTGGCATATGCAAAATATCACTTCAAGGTGAAAAGTTGTGACGTTTCAAACTAATTTCGGTCTCATCACTCTTTGAAGTAACCTTAGATAAATGCAGAAGAACATTAAAATCACAAATGTAATACGTTTTGTATCTTTAGTGGGCCTAAAAAAGTTGATGAAGTTGCAATAAACTTTTTTACAGTTTATTTTACATACCCTATATTTTAAATACAATTCTTTATTGCATTACAAAGTTTTATTGCGATGTGTCATCGTAAAGCGGAAAAAGATCTTTCTGAATTATCAACTGTCTCCATGACTGATGGCTTGCTCATTAGTTATCTGCTAGCATTCCGACCGTTTAACCCTGACTTCTCCTGTCAGCTTGTATAATTAGCCTGTCTTTCACCCGCTCATTATCGCGCAACGCCTGGCGGCCTGCTCTTTACCCTATTTCTGGCGGCCTGTGACCGTCTGCGTCACGTCTGGCCACGAGGACCGCCTCCCCCATGGTGGAGATTGCGTCTGTGATGACGTCATTGAATGAACATTAAATTCAATTGTCGCCTTAGCTCGTGCATTCATACTTCTTATCTTCCTTTCATCATTTCGTATGTGTTTCTTGACGTCTATCGGTAACGTTTTTGTTTGTTTGTTGCAAAACAATCGGAACCTTTATTTGCACAATGAGAAATAAAACCCACCGTTTGAAACGTATCTTTTTGAGAAGGTCTCTAAAAAGCGACACATGCCCATTAATGCCGATGCAACATTGCACGAGTGTATTCAAAACTTACTTTCATATTGTGCACGGTTCAAGGACCTTTGGCTCTGGGCATCCCTAAATACTCTTTGAAAAGATTTACTGTAAGGCTCGGAAAAACCAAATGTAATTACTAAACACGAGTAAAAAGACGTAATTAAATAATTACTCGGTATCAGTGCGATTATAAATATCAATACCTAATCAGATTATAGTTGGTACTTAAATAGAAATAGAAATAGAAATAGGTTTATTTGGCACCAATAATACAGATAACAAAATATAGATCTATACAATACTTATTACTTTAATCCTAATCTAGGTATCTAAATTCTAAGTGGCGATGGCGCCAAAAAGGTCCCCGCTCAGCTATTTGTCGAGACACAGAGCCTCGACGCTGATATTCTGCGGATACCTAACAAAATACATATTTCACATACAAGTAAAACTTAAAATCCAATCAATCATTGAAAGCATTACTGTAGTGTTGCATTGAAATGAGAAACGCCTCTTCCGATACATCAACAGCCTGATGAATAAATATATCAACTTCGAAGAAAAACCTAGCAGTTATGAAGAAGATGCAAAAATGCATATAAGAAACAGTGACAATGCGAGAAGTATACATTCTCACACGTACGATTCTCAGTGATTAATACGCGTCATCTAGGTCAATGTTTCATTCATGTTTGTTGTTCCTGCGCGCGCGCCGCTAAACGAGAGCGGATTATTGAGGTTTACGAATTTGCTTCGCCCACGTAGTACGGTTTTGAGTAAGATATTAAAAATTGATTTAAAGCCTGTATTCCTAGTCGTTCATTTTCTGTATCCATATGGTAAGAAAATAGAGTGACATTTTAAACTGGTTGATATTATGATGTTTAGGGAAACAAGAATTCCATTAATTATTACGTTATTAGATAAACCTATAAAATCTCACTGACAGTTTTAGCAATTGAAATTGCTTATTGTAGAAAGTGATTTTTGTACGCTACAGTTAAGTCGCGTTGTCAATTACTATTGTCGAGTTTCTTGTGTTGGACAACTTTTTGTCTCCAACATACGTTTCGCGCGTATTTGACAGTTCGGCACTGTTAACGTCGGACTGTGCTTAAGATTTCCCTGGCGAAAGTAGTAGTACAACCTATTCTAAGAAACGGGCCTCAAGAGCTAAGTACGAAATCTATCTCGCATTCCGTGAACGACGTCGGTGATATATTCGGCAAATTGACTTGCTGTTATCATGTTGGCTATCGTGGAGAAAGGACCTGTGTTATCGACCTGTCTTAAGTGGTTTAAGTGTTATTTTCTCTGTAGGATTAGAAAGATTAATTTGTTGTGGTTATTTGTCAGATACTTCATTTATAAAATGTTTTTATTAGCAAAATGTATTCCAACTGCAGACGTAAGTTCACATTATTGTTGAATCTAACAAATAATGTTCTTGGTGCTTTAGTTCATTGATCTACGATTTACCCAACAAACATGTATTAAAACATGATTATGATAGTTATAAACTTCAAGTTAAGTGTCTTTTGCTAAATTATAACTGTCGTTTGTCACTTACTAATTACATTACTTTAGTCAACCAATAACTGCGTATTTAGCAACAGAGATTTTGTAGAATGTAGTTCTATTACAGTTATTTTAAATTAACTAGGCTGACTAAATACTTTACTGCTAATCTGTTAACGTACATATTTATTATCTTGAACAGCCATTGTTACCATTTTAATGATCATTAGTGAGGAAATCAGCGATAAGCTTAATGTTTTTTGTAGTAATAGTACCGTTGTTTACATTCTGCCTTCTCGCTCCTCGACTGTCATGCTGCGGTGTCCATATCGACGTTTTCTAATTCAGTGTGAATTTAACGTCTTCAAAGCGACCGCTTCATCTGCCCTACCCGTCGTAGTTGCACCACAGGCTCCCCTAAACAATGGACAGTAAATACTGCATTATTGCACTCTGTCACTATTGCCGGCGGTTCATTAAATTTCGCCCACGGCGGTACCATATTTGTTCAACAGTAGGCGTTATGTGGGTTTCTACCTCCTGAACCGTTCTAATCTGAACCTGTTCCGAGACTTTGTTTCCGTCCCTTTCAGACGTTTTACGGATTGAGTGGGATAAAGAGGGATCGAAAATCTGAAGTCAGGAGTTGGCGTAAGCTGTTCTGCAATGCAGACAGAAATTTAGATTGCATTGCATTGATTGAGTTTTATACTTCAAATCTGTCGTAGCCGTGTTATTGGCTAATCATTGTTGGCGCCAGTTAATTTATGTTTTACTTCTCTTGATATGCTTTCATATTTTCACTATCGCTAGGTTTTCATAGGCTTACCTGATAATAATTAAAATTCTTTTACTTTGATTGATGAGTTATTTTTCTTTAGCTGATAAGAAATTATTTAATCGAATTGTTTGTAGCTTTTAGAATTTTAGAATAACTTGTCGATTCCTTGACTTATTTATACTATTAAATTTATACATTAACTACACAGAATAATTTAATTTCAATGCGATTGTTTTCAGAGCTCAAATCTCATTGAAATTAAATTTGTACAGTGGATTGGGAAAGTGTTTGATCTTGATCAAGTGTTGATTAAGTAAGATTTAACAGCAACTGCCCGCTTGTTTCTAATTAAAAACTTTTGATTGAAACTTGGTCTAGCTCATTGTATTTACATATTTTATGGAATGTCAGCAAATGCGGCGTCTGAAATGAGGTCAGCTTTGCAGTAAAAAGTCGCGCAGATTACACGTTTTCGCGACGTTCCGACCGCGAAGCGCGGGACGCACGAGCGCTTCCGCTAATGACAGCTACGTGTGCACAGTGACTGACGGGGCTGCGACTGCAACCGGTGCAGTGGCAGGGTTGACACATGTCCGGTGCCATCGGAAAGTCTAATAACAGCAAGAAAAACGGTTTGGCGGCTTACTTCACTTTTACTGAGTGTGCTCTTTGATTCTGGAGTCCGGGCTAGCATTCGAAAACCGCTCCTACTAAATAGAGTAATTGCTAGGATTCACCGCAAGACTTAGTAGATAACACAATGTGATTTTGGATGATTCTGAAACGGTAGGAAAAGTATGTTCATTGGTCATTTATTTTCTTGAAAACGTTTTCCAAATTGATATAATTTCAGAGATAAGTTCTTTTGTTTCAGAAACATAACGTGTACTTTGGATTTCACTTTCGTATCATGTTTCGCTTTCTACAATTCTATTGATTTCATTCCTGCGTCTAACGAGCAATAATAAATCCACATACAAACATAAAATTGTTGTAAATTATCAAGACGAATTAGTCCCCGAAGAATTAGCTTTCGAAGTTTATGTACCTTCTATTCCTTATCTAGCGCCTAATACTGTCGCTGGATTAATTGTTTGCCAAATAAGGCTCTGTAGCCTGCAGCATACGGACTAAATTTGGATAAGTGATTAAATCAATGAGCTTGGATTGTAACTTGATTGTCTTGTTCAGATAATTTTCTAATGATGTTGTTTGGAGCCCATGCAAAGTTTAGTAGAATCGTTGATCCTTAAGCGGCTTTACAAACATGTTTATGAGAGTTCTCATTACATTGATTAGATCCCAATTCACAAAGCTAAGCAGGAAATCAGAAAATTTACTCATGCACACAATACACGAAATTACGGACATCTCTCATTTAACGATGCGATTCTGTATTCGCTGGCTCTGATGTGAACTTGTGTAATTTATTTGAAGGTCATGACGGTGCTTTTCTATTATTACGTAAAATATCTTCATCTCCTATTCTCGCATTGTTACACTTAACAAGTACATTGTCCAGTGCTGCACCCTTCTCAACAACATCAGGGTACAAGTACTCGTGTCTGGCCACGAGAAAGTTTCCTTTTGTTAGGCCGATCCATTTCCATAGTTTACGAGCTGTAGCCGCGGCAACCTTGTGGCATCGCCAACCTGCCCGCCTCCACGGCCATTGCTCCACAGGGTAGAAAGCCGAGCGGTTTGTCCCTTGTAAAGGACTTATTATAAACTGCGCCATTATCCCGCGAACAGTTTGATTGACCGGACTGGTGTGAAAGTCTCTTCTGTAGCCTATTTCGGTTGCTTGTTTGCTGGATAATTGATGATAGAGTACTTGATTGATACTCTATGTTATTAGTCATTTGTCATTATGGTACCACACCCTCTGCTTCTGCCTTTAAGCGTGACGATTTGAAATCACTTTGATTAATTATCTCTCTATCTGCTATTCCTGATTCGTATTCGCCATCCAAAGAAAGTCCCATATAGTCCTAATGATGCTGTTTCAATGTCAAGACATTAATTAGGTGCAGTTAGGATTATATTTATTGCGATTAAGCTCACTTAATCATGAATTACGACTAAGCACTTTCATTTAAAGCAGATATCGTTTGAGTCAAACTGATCTCATTAACTTAAATTGGCCAATGTGGCTCACGCGACGAGGCGACCTCGTGTTGGCGTTATCCTCGTGTGTAAGTTAATTGAATTCTCTAATTGCCGCATTTCACGCTAAATGCACTCGAAAACGATATGGATCTCAGAAACTTAAAGGTGGAATTCATCAAAGACGTTTTAACTTTACTTTGGATGTGAGCATTTTAAACTTGAAAATTCCTCAAGGTAAAGTTAGTGACCTGGTATCGCGACTCTTTTTTTTCATTGCAGTAAACCAAGGTAACATCCACGACCCACGTTAGCTTACGAAGCAAAAGTATCTCCACAAACATCTTGAGGTGCTCATCTTATGAGGTACACTTCGCAAAACGGTACCTGTAGTACCTACAGTCACTTGGGTAGTTTTGCACGGGAACTTGCAAAATAGATGCTATTTGAGGTGGTGTAGCATACATCACTGGAATTGTGTGTTTTACTGCTCGAACATTTAGAGTTTCATATAGACACATAATATTATATATATACATCGTCAAGTAGAGTACGTAACGAAATCGTTGCTAAGTAAGCGAAGTATGCTTCGCGAAATTGAATAGTGCTGGGATTAGGGGTGATCGACCTACAAAATGTAGGCTGATTTTTCATACAATTTTCCCCCGTTTTTTTGTAGGTCGTGATCGTTGCGCTATTTCTTCTACAAGCGATCTTCTACAAGCGAAGCTTCTATAAGCAAGCAAGACAAGCTTCTACAAGCGAGCTAAGTAGCGAATATTACACGTCTACTGACTGACTGACACCGTGTAGGTTGACACCTTTAATATTCGTTGCAAATATTACATTGCGGTATACGCCTTAGTGCGTCTCCACCCTAAGTCATTTCGATGATTGCAAATTGCACTGTGATGTTATGAATGTGAAAGTGAATTAGAGTTATGTTAATAAATAGCAAACACGATGGTATCTGAAGTTATTCAAATAGCCTGGCGGATGTTTGATTAGTTCAGACTCGCGGACCTGGTTATCGGCACGACATGAGAAATGTTTTAATTCATTAGGGTTGTTATGAAGAGAAGTGGCTTTCCACACCAGTACAGTAATCAGTAGTAGTAGTTTAGCTGTCTGTCCCTAAATCTTTAAAAATAACTACAACCTGTGCGGATAAAGAATGGGATCAGAAAAGGCGGCGCATCTATTCACTTCTCGCTCGCACACTATTTGCGTCTATACTCGCATTCGTGGGTGTGCGAGCGAGAAGTGAATAGATGCGCCGTCATTTCTGATCCCACTCTTTATCCGCACAGGTTGTACGCAACTGAACTTGATGCGGATATTTTCAATTAATAGAGTAATATAAGAGGAAGGTCAAATTACTGTTATTTGCTGCCAAAAGCAGTGCTAGCATTAAAATCAGGGGAGATCTCAGGACAATTCTGTAAATTTCACAGCATCACAAACTATGATCTGGCTCCGAGGTAGGTAGCTCAAGCACCTGTGTTACGGATATCAGAATAAAAAAAATAGATAAAAGTTTGCATAAGAATGAATACAAAACGTCACGCATTTGAAACGGATTCAATTGTTGAATCAACAATAGAATTTCTTCACAAACGTTACTTAATTGTTAAATGCTATTAAGCATATTAATATGTAACGTGGGAACTACAAAACACGCGTCAATATAACGTGCTCGTACTTAGCTGCTAATTAATGAATACAAATCTAATTACAAAGATAACAAGTTGGCATTTGAATTTTAATCTAAATAGTTTTTGTAAATACTGGTAATTTACTAGACCAATTCTTTTTACGAAAAAAAAATAATCTTATCAGCATAAAAGTAAGTAGACACATAATTACACATCTAAGCTATTAGATACTCAATACTCAATTGTTTATTGCTTTCTATAAGGTACAGTAAGGTGGTGCTTATACAATTTAATAGAACACATTATCAACACATATAACAGGGTCCCCTGTTAGGGCACAACAAAATTTAGGAGAGAGGAAGCAGGCTTTATTAAAGTTGTTCTCTTTTATAATATGTATATCATTTAATACATGCCCGTGTGGTCCCCGGCAGAGTAGAATAGGCCACCCTCACTCTTACCGAGGTGTCGTAAAAGGCGACTAAGGTAAAGCTGCTGGCATGATCATCAGCACCCAGAGAAGGAAAACTCTGCATTTAGTTCTAAACCCTCGCGAACCCGTCTGTCCAAGCGTGGTGAGTATGGCAATTACCCCTCATGTGATTGAGGGAGGCCCGAGCCTCAGCAGTGGGGACTTAAATGGGCTGATGATGATGATGATATCATTTAATAACTAACAATAATACGAAAGTAGTTTTCTAAAAACTAAAATGACTAATAGGCAAGAAAAGTGAATTAAAAATGGATTTACTGGCCGAAAAGGAACGCTATCCTGATATGAGCATGTAATGGGACGAGATTAATGTGTCAACAAGATTTATGGGTGTCATCAATGTTAGTGCGAGAAAAGGACGACCTTAAAAGAGATAGATGACAAAACAGGGATGTGGAAAAGATATATGATCTGGAAGTAGTGTAGTAGATAGGTAGCTCAAGCACCTGTGTTACAGATATCAGAATCAACAGTGGGATTACAAATATATACATATAATACTTTTCTTTTGTAAATAACTTATAATACATAGAAAACACCCAGACCAATACAAACAAACATGTTTATGCACACAAATGTTTGTACTGTGCGGGGATCGAACCCGCTACGCTAATCTGGGATCTGGTAATTTGGAAGCGAGTGCCGTCAGAAAACCGGCGTGGAGCATTGCATGCGCTGTGTTTCGCTGCGTGAGTGAGGGTACCGGAGGCCCAATCCAGGGAAAGGGGGGTTAAAAGGTAAGCAGCGCACTTGTGACACCACTGGTGTTGCAGGTGTCCATGGGCGACGGTATTCGCTTAACATCAGGTGATCCGTCTGCTCGTCTACCACCTACCACATAAAAAAATGGGCATCCTGCTTTATGCGTGCTCAGACTCCACTCCAAGATAAATCTGTGCTCGTATGCCACCTATATCATAAAAAATATATAGGTATTTTCTGGAAAACCCCCCATTTGGAATTTGAGAACCCCTATTTCTATCTAAGCAATTTAGTTTGGTAATTTATCACGTATTTGATGATGGTCAATATCTTTATAGAGATCGGTATTTGATTTCCAAAAACAATGCAATCGAATCTGTAAAGACAAAACGCATAGATCGCATTGCATTCGTATCAGCTTTCTCCTTTTCGCCAATTCCGCACTCAGGCGCATGAGTTTTAACACTACCCCTCCAATTGTCGGTTGACGCGACTGATAGCAATTATAATTAAAACATCGGACTGTTTATTGGCTGATGTCATTGTGTTATGTTCGTAATTGTGTGCGTGTTACCGAGCAAGGTGCGGTCATGAGAGTTGGCTGTTATCTAAGCTGTTACTGTTGAGCTGGTGAGAGGAAAGCTTGATCCGTTGTTGTTGTAAGTTAGATATCATTTCACGTTTGGTTTATCAGGACAAGACTTCTTAGCGAGAACCGCTGAAAGTTACTCTCTTATCTATCATCACCTTTTTTTCCACACGTACAAGGTGATTTGGGGATCAACAAAAAAAAGGTCAAAGTGCTTTCACGCTATGAAAAACAATATTACTATTGTTCTTAATTACATATCGACATATGTAATTATACATCGATATATGTAAGTATATGCAAACATATGATAATGTTATATAAAATATGGATTTCCACGACGACTACACGGCACATTTCCGGTCGGCGTAATTGGTGGGGGAGTTTTCGCACTGATAATTATACCAAAATTGATATGTGCCGGGGCTTAACCTGATCTACATACACACGTTGATGATAACTCTGCCTGTTCTCTCTTTCTTGTAGGGTCGAGTTGATGACGTAACGAGACGGTAGGTTATCGTCTAAACACGATGTTAATGGTCCGTTTATCGAACGATGACGCGTTTCGCTATGATTGTTGTTACGATCTTTGTGGCCGGTGATTGAATTAATTGATCTTGTTAATGCAAATAAATAAATGTTTATGGTTATCTTCTTAGTCTTCTTTGCGTTATTCTGGCTTTAAAATCTATTTTTGCAATTCTGCAACCGAACGTGACCACATAAATGGCAAACTGGTATGTCCCTCGTGGGAATCACCCGTGACGTGACGCGACGTCCCGGTTTCGAAGACAGTAGGTAGGTAATAGGTACTCTTAAAAGATATCGCAGAAAGGCAGTACAATTTAATCCTTATCTCTTTGCATCAAGTCTTCTTCAATTCAAGCAATCTTTATTCGCCTAATTTTCTTCATAAACCCTGCACCTACTCTTAGGTGAAATATGTTCTAGTTGTTATTAAAGTTTCATCTTGATGTGTGGTAGTAACTGCGACCCCAGTTGGTAACAACCAGTATCGGGTCAAACCCACATTCAGGTGCCAAAAGGTTTCAAATTCCAACCTTATTGCCTCGAAATAACGTTTTATCGAAGCCGTGATGTAACCGATTTGTCCCGACTATTGCGCACAAAACGAGTAATTGTTTCTGGTTCCCATAGAGCGTTGTTTATGGTGACTCCACATCTGGGTGTTATCTGCGATGCAGGCGAGATAGGCAAGGTTAGGTACACGATGTTACATCTGATATAACACTGTGCGCGGTTTCTTCCTGATATGTCGTTTAGGGTTTCCACTATTGTGTGTAAATTTAATCGATGTTTTGCGTGAAATATTAGAGATAGAATTGTCCTATTTGTAGATTAAATTCGTATGTTATATACTACATAAACACACATGCGTAGCTTGAAATAAAAGGGAACTGTGAATTTATAAATCTGAAATTGAAATACCAATCACTTAACACAGTCAAATAGTGTATTCTTAACTATCAGGTAGTAGGATACATGAACAGATAAAAATATCGTTGGCCCATAGTTTTGATTTTTCTTAAGGAAAGCCGACGGGAATCGGCTTATATGGACTCTTCGCCACTGCTATCTACAGGCAAATAGTATTGTCCCAAAATAATACATATGCCTTATTCTAATGTCATTGTAAGGTTCAATGACTTCTAAAACAGCTGTATAACATAATTTGACAGCTTGCTTCATGTTAATATATGAATTAGTCAAATTAGTTGTTTAAATGCTAGTTTTTTTTAAGCCGGTGAACTCCACCATTAATTTCCACCAGGCGGGCTGTATCTTAAGATTAATTCCAATAAAACAAATTAATTACAAAATCCCTTTTACGTCAACTACGCTAATCTACTATGTGGCATTTCACACGTTAGTTAATTAAAGTATTTCATAAATAATTACCCATTGTCCTCCTTTAATTGTCTACACGCGCGTCATCAAGTCATCGTGACTGGTCGCTTTTCCCTGTAAATTTACCTGTTTATTTGACTGTATCTAGATTTGACGTTTAAATCATTGAACTGTTATTTTGTTCTAGGATTTCAGGCAAATATTGTTTGAGAGGTATCATTTTAGAGTCATTCTCATTATCGTTAGCCCGTACTTTGATCTCACTACAGACAGGGTAAGGGCCTCCCCAGTCCTTGCCATTCGCATCGGTCCCATGTCAACAGCATCCAGGTCTTTTCAAAACTTTATGTTAGTTTTCCCCCACGTTATAGGCGTTCTATTCTTCATTTACCTTACATACTGTGTTATCAATTGGTTTAAATTATAAACAGTTTCAAATTGAGGTGAGAATCTCATGATCTCAAATGGACAGATTGTATAGTCCAATCACGATCATTTGGCACTCGCCATAAGTAGGAACTAATGAAAAACAGATTAAAAATATCACAGAATGTCACCAGTGTAGCCAGACTTTACTCCAAATATTACTACTTACTACTTAAAGGACCTACTATTTTAACGACATTTTTAATTTATTATTCATAAATCATTCAAGAATTTTAAAAGTCTAAATATGCATAATAAACAACTGTATGTCCAGCAGTAGGCGTCTATTTCTTGAAATGATGATGATGATGATGATGGTATAATAATTTACTAACTCCTTTTTCATAAAGTTAGATCAACTAATATGCTGAAAAAATTATCTGATCCATACATTAATGCAGAGCTGTTTCGTTTTAAATGAAACAAATTTATTATAACAGGTCTATCTAATGCGCCCTAATAATTAACAACTCAAAATATGTTATATTCTGGTAACTTGTCCTGTTGGTCTAGTGGTTTAAGTACCGGATCGTGATCTCAGGGTTCTATTCCTGGGTCGAGCGAAAAGTATGTTTCGAACATAGCCCGGGTTTCTGATCACCACTCCGCATTTGGCAAGCGTGGTGATGAAGCCTAATCCCATCATTGTAGCGATGACTTGATTTCTATGATGGAGGCCTTTGCCCTGCAGTGGGACAGTTTATAGGCTGATACTTTACTGGTAACTTTATTGCGACATTGTCGACCTGTGTGCCTGTCTGTCCGCAATAAAATAAAGGTTAAAAACGGGACTGCATCAGCCATTAGGTTGTGTACCGCAGACGCGCCTGATAGGTTATAGGCCTTATAGCTAGATACACATACATTACATAAGTACAGTCGTCCCTTAGGAGTAATGAGCAGCTAATGTAGCCGTATGTAACATGGTAGTAGCGGTTCAACTGACGCAACTAGTGTACGATGTAGTGCAGGAATCCAGACGGGGCGCGGCTGCCCCAGCCAGATCTCGGCGCACGCGCACCTAGGGTCGCTACGTGGAGGGAATCCGTGGGAATATGTGAACGGGATCGGACTTTCGGTTATGCTAGTGAGGTGTGTAGTTCCAAAAAACTCAACCGCTCGTCGCTAAAACATAATCATCATCATCATCATCATCATCAGTCTATATTCGTCCACTTTTTTCATAGGCCTCTCTTATGGCACGCTACTTCTCTCTTATTCTTTTCCGACCGCTCGACGCACTACGAATTCTTTGAGTATGTCGTATATATCCTTCTTCAAAACGAGGTGATCAGACAAAGAACTAGGGTCAGTGACATAACTGAAAGAGTTGGCAAACTAAAGAGGCAATGCAGTGGGCTGTTTTTTATGTGATAGGTGGCAGACTAGTAAAACCGACAAGCACTGGAGATAACGTGTATTAGAATGGAGACGTGAAGTCTCGGCAAGATATTGTATTACGATCCTGAAGTTCGTCGGCATTCATTGACATAAATGTATATCAGCTTGCGTTTTGTTTGATTTGATCTCACCAATGTATGTGTATAGAATTGATAGATAATTTTATTGCATAATAATGCTCACGTACGAGTATACAATGTACTAGATTAGAAGAATACAAGAGAAATTATCCAGAACTTTTTCTAGCAACCCTAGACGCAAGCAGTTCCTGCACCCCCGCGCTGGAACCGGTCCGCACCGCCATTCGAACCGATTTATATTTATTGTACGTTTAAAACGTGTTATCTATGCCTGTTATACTACAGAAAAAACAAACATGCTTGTTCTGCTACTGATACATACGAGTAGTTTTAATAATTAAATTACATAGTAGTTTTAAATTAATTATGGGCAGTTAAACACAGTTGCCAGATTTTATACTGTTCTAAGGGCATGTAATTTACATTCACAGCTATTATTGAAAGGGAGTCATAAGGTTGGTAGTGAAACTTTACGGGTGTTGCAGCTGTCCATGGGCGGTGGAAACTCTTACCATCACGTGATCCTTCGGCTCGTGTGCCATCTTTCACATAATAAAGATTAGGTTCAAAGCGCAGAATTTTTTTTTGTGAATATCTTTAAGATTGTTCCTAGCTAAGTGCTTACTATGTAAGAGTTACTCAGTGTAAGAATTGAAAATAACGTTAATAACGAATACAATCAAGGAATCAGTTGTTAATCTGGTAGTATTACATATTCAGAGACACCTAATACAGTTTTAAATCAATCTGAAGCTGAAGCTTTATGAATACTAGATAAGAATGAAAAATTATCATCACGCGCTAACTAACATTTAAGGCCGCTTTAAATAAACTCACTAATCTGCAATCCAAAATGTGTCTTTGCCTCAGACATCGTGTTTAAATAAAAGCACATTTATAAGACACGTTTGTACAATAAATGTATCTTTGCTAGTGTGGTAAAACGCCAATGTCGAAACTATTGAACCCAAATTGTTAGAAACAATAGTTTTGGTAAAAATGTCAATTAAGAAATATGTAAGTCTATGTAACGCTTTGCTGTGTGAAAGTGACAACATAAGAACAGAATACCCATTTACCCAAAAATTAAGACGATAAAGATGCAAGTTAACCCCTTAATTACTAGGCATGGAATGTTGAAGTTTCATCGATTTTTGGTCATGTGATATTATGATGACGATAGAGAAAGTTCAAGATCTGTTGGAATCCATTTTCCATCAGTCCAGTTGAGGATTAAGACACATCCCTCTAAGTCAACGCTACATGACGACCCGTTTGGAACAGTGCTAGTGAACGCTGCCTTTGGTCTAAGGGTTGCTGATTCGATCCCCGCACAGTACAAACATTCGTGTGCATGAACATGTCTGTTTGTATTGGTTTGGGATGTTTTCTATATATTATAAGTATCTATGTATGTACAAAAGTGTTATACAGGGTGTATCTGTGAACTTTTACATCCCTTTACCCACGTGTTCTACTAACCATTATGAACAAAATTTGTTCTATCACTTTTAGAAATTTATGAAAAAATTTCAACTTTTCATACAAGGTCGGTCACGTGACTTGGTCATTTTATATGGGGAGTCGAAAAAGTTGTTGAACAAATGTTGTTCAGAATGGGATGTAAATGTTCACAGATACAACCTGTAATTCCGCTGTTGGTTCTGATAGGATCAATGTGTGATGTTGTGAAATATTTATTTAATTACGATTGTCAAACAGTCTATCTGCAAATATCAGTTACTTTAACATGTTTGGATATTTTCTACAGTAGGTACGATAATAGTTGGCAACATGTCACAATCGCATTCTATCTCGTTCGCAATTGACACAAAGTGCTTCTGAGATCATTGCCCACTTTGCCTTAAACGACGACGCTTTCCAATTAACTAGCTACAGATGTACTCGTACAATTATAAACACGTATTATGAACCATCAAGTAACTATGGATGGATGGAATTATAAAATCGTCATATTATCCTACTGTACTTACTCTCAGTGCTAAAATAGTTTAAAGTGACAGGAATCACCAATGGCCTTAATGTCACGTTAACGCATCGGATCCCATGTAAACTACATCAAAACGAAATATTTGAAAATATAGGCTCCGTTGCGACGACGCAGCGCTATGCACAACACACTGATGGAGTATCACTATATCCCTTTCCACCAAAGATGCTACATTGCTATGGATGCCTCTGATGTGCACCAATCGTGTTCATTAGCTTTCACATTTTCGCAGCATAGTTGCATAGCACAATTTTGTTTCTACGCCAAATGCAGCATTTGTCTGCAATCGTCAATGGACAGTAGCGTGGATATTTAACATGACGTGCGGTTCTTGTGGAAAATAAACCTTAGATCTATAGTCAAATTGATATAAGGTGTACGTAACTTAATACCACAGTAATTCTGTTTGACGTCATTCGCAAAGTACATGTTTTGAATATTATGATAATATGGTGGAGATACGAAAATAAAATGGATTTCATGGCATATTTAATCAAGTTATCTTAAGCATTACTTTATTATAATTCTTTAGGTATTACTCTCTTATCATATGAATATAATGGTAGCTAACATAGCTATCATTTTAAAGTTTATCTGCCATTGATATATTGTAGCTGGTTACGAGTACATATTCGTATTTTAGCTAATTGGTAAATGCGAATTTAAGAACACGTGGGTGAAAATATTGATTCAATTATAACGATTATCTTTTTCGATATAGCATTATAAAATTATAATCATCACGCAGAATTATTAAGAGCAATAGGCGCCAAAATTGAAGTGAACATTCAAACGTCAAAATTGACATAACATTTCGCGCCAAAAGTGAAGTGCGTTCGGAAATTCATAAGGCGCTAACCAAAAGTGAACTAACAAAATTCAGGTTCGTGTACACGGGTGTAACTGTGTCTACTGAATACTCAGAGTGCGTGATTGCCGCGACAGTGTTAGAAAATTGCGGTGTGCGTACACAGAAGCGAGTGGCTCGTTCGCCGCTCGCTCTGGGCAGGCGGTAGAGGTCGGGCGCCGGTTGTGTCGGGATAGGTGTTGCGGCGCGTCGCCAATGCGGCGGCGGCGCGTGCCGGATGTCGCCGCCGCGGGCGCTGCTGGCGGCGCTGCTCATCTGCCAACTGCTCTCGTACGGTGGCCACCAAGGACTCACCAAGATATTTTACACGTAAGCACTTTGATAATGCGTATACCTAGGGACTACTTCAGAGAGGTTGGATATCTGTAACTGTGTTCGTCATCAGATCTAACCTAAAACACAAAATGAATAATAAAACAAAACGACGGCTTTCTACATCGCATACTAAACAAACTACGCACACAAACGCACGCAAGTACATACTATACCGAACGTGTGCGAGAGAGACATGATATACTGCCTAGCGCGTAGGTCAAAGAACTCTTCGATATCTAAATCAACTAGAACAGACTTGTGTCTATTATTTTGTGCATATAAAGTTGCTGATGCAAAAATTGAAATTAATGATTTTCTTAACCATTTGTGACATTTTTTTTTATATTTCTCTTCTCTATTTAGATTTTCCGCTAGAACATCCTATGTTAATGTTATCAGTCAAAACCGCCTTGTCGCTAATTAACTTAGACTCTATAAACCTAGCTTATAATCTCGGTAGTATACATTAAACATTTTCCTACTTCTTTTATGTTGTTAAATCTAAGTAATCAAGTTGTTATGAACACTTACCTATTGACAGACAATTAACTACACATATTACGTATGTTTTAACGAGTTAACAGTGTGCAATTAATTGTGTATACCTAGTGTGTATGTACATATAGACAGTCACACATCAAGTTACTACGATCTGTCAAAATTCCTCAATCGATATTGAACCGAATGCGTTTGACATTAAAGTGAAAATCGGCTGAAGAAATTTGACAGTTTTGTATACTTTGATGTACGATGGCTGTACAGATTTTTTAAATTACACCAACGTACCTGCGCAAACGTCTTATTTTCGAAAACGCGGCAAAATCTTAACCAATGACAACGCTCCATTTACGCGCGCCATAAATGACGACGATTTATTGTATTTGATCTTAACTTAACGTAATAAAGTCTGTATTTCAACTGCTCTCGCAAACGTAATCAATCTGATTAAATTTGCTCTTCTGCGTAGACGAATTATGCCGATAAATATTTCTTATACAGCAGTACCACGTTTATAAGTTAACGTACGTGGTACTGCTGTATAAGAAATATTTATATTATATATTAAGATTCCCTGTTGGATTTCTTACCGAGTAAACTTCTCGGTATAATTGTAGAGAAACTGAAATAAGTCACACATACATAGTTCATTAATTACGCTCTTATAAATAATAGTGGTTAGAAATTTTAATGACTCTGTCATCCACGTAATTCTGATCACGTGTGTAATTACACAATAATGTGAGTTTAGCTTTTGCTAAGAAAATGCTTGTTGGTGTAAGTAATTATTACATAATTTGATTTCCGGCCCAAGGGAAATCATGGTAGCGAAAACTAATAAATATTATTAAATACTAATGGCCCGCCCTTTATTCGTTTTGGGACATTAGTTCCTCTTTATACCAATAGATGCCGATTGGTGAAGCCAAGAGAGATTGAAGAAACGCGTGTGCGCAATGTAATCGACACTTACATTGCGCACACGCGTTTCGTGTTTTCGGACCAATAAGCGTTGCCGCTGTCTGTAAAATTTACCTTTTTATGAATAGTATAGATGTTAAGACGTTTCAATAGGAAATTCCAATCAAGTAAAAATTAAAAAAATAATCACTTCCTTTGTAATCCCATTAATGCTATTTACTGCCTCGGCTGCCTCGGTGGCGCAGTGGTTAGAGGGTCGCACTTTAAAGCGACGGCTGCGCAAGAGGTCCCGGGTTCGATCCCCGGGTCGGGCCAAAAAATTTCTACCTAAGTTTTCGGCAAGAAATTCTTAGTGGTAGCCCGGAGTCTGGAAGTTGGCGGTCTTGTACCCCCGTGCCTCGGAAAGCACGTTAAGCTGTTAGTCCTGCGCTTGATCCCTCTCCGGTCGTGTCACATTAGTGTCCCATTGGATTATGAGGGCAAGGGAATAGAGAGTGCACTTGTGTTTGCGCACACACTTGAGCACTATAATATATCCTGCGTACGTGGCTGATCGTTGAGATTGGCCGCCGTAGCCGTAATCGGTTGGAGGATTATAATGCTATTTACAGGAAATAAATATTATTTGCTGCACATTTTTCCGAGTTTTCGAAAAATATTTCATTTATCTTCGATCATTATTATTTAGTACAGCCATAATGAATTTCACAAAGATATTGAAAGTAACGCAACATCAGCATTCCAGGTATCCGGTCCGGTTCTAGGAAATACGCTTTGTAGTCCATAGGCGCAGGCGCCGAATGCTCGGCGTTCCATACTGTTTAGTTGCATAGCGGTTTCATGTTCAATATAAATGGTGGTAATGTTTCTAATATAACACCAGAAAAAACCCGGTAAAATATTATGGTATATATTTCGGCTACAGCGGCCACTCTCAACGGCCAGCCATCGGCGCAGGACCTATTTAGTGCGGGTGCGCATACATAAGTGCACTTATTATTTCCTTCTACCTGTACTAGTGTAACACGACCGAAGAGGGACCAGGCGCAGGAGCAATGGGTTGACGGGTTTTCCGAGTCACGGGGTATAATATCGACAGCTTCAAGAGTATACTCGAAGCACCTTAAAATATACATTTAGCTAGACGACTTTTTGTAATCCGTGTTAAATGAGCTGTAACGTCGAAACACTAATTGCATACATTACTGATTAACGTTGTAAATTAGCAACAATAAAGTTAATGAAGAAACACCCAATTAAGGTTTGGCTCCTGTGTAATTCTGAACAGAAGTTTACCTTATAACAGCACCTCGTCAAAGTCAGTAAATTAGTTCTAGTGTAAAAATATCAATATGTTGCTAGTAAGTTAGAATTTGCAAGTCATTTCAGATACTTGCCTTTTCGAGGATTCGTCCATCAACGTTATTACAAAAATTAATACGAAATGAGCAGTCATATCTTTGAAGAGGGCATTAACAATCATTAAACTGATTAGGTAATAGTACTAGTCAAATTTGTTAATCTTCGGTTCAGACTCATATTTATGACTCATAAATATGACAAACAGTCGATGAACTTCAAAGCTCAGACCCACTCGCGACCACTAAAGCACTGATTGCCTCAATTGGAAGAAGCGAGGGCGCCAGCCACTAAATCGATAGAATGGACCCGCACTCGTAATGCTATCGGCCATTCACCAGATTTGTGGTACCGTTCGCATCGGCGCGCGCGACGAAATTTGTGTTACGTAGCACTCCGATATCATGCAAGCAATAAATAAACGTTATATCGCGAACGAAATTGAGCTTGCGCCATTAATATTTTATTATTGATTTATGATTAATTACTAGTTCCGCTGTTTATTGACCGTATTGGTTACGTTAATCACCTTTATAATATATCTTCATTAAAAAATATGTAATCGTTACTAATTAAATTTTTTCTATTGTTCTAGGTTACCTGACACTGGACAACCTCCAATACACATATCTCTAGCAGAGACTGCCAAATTGGAATTGAAAACTCCAGACGAACTGTTGTTCGTCAACGATTCAGAACAACATAACGACACACATACATTCACTATTATAGATAGCGACGCTTTAGAGGACGATAAAGTGGCCAAAAACGATGCCGAGAAGGAAACTACAGAACCGAGGCTCGTTGTCAAAGCCAAGCCTATGCACGAAGCCAGACAGACCAATGATGCATTTCAACCTACTGCAGCGTCAGTAGAGGAAACGACAGAATCTCAAACGGAAGAACAAAAAGAAATTGAAACAGAAAACATTCCAGTCGAGCCAGCAACCCCGCAAGAAGACATACCCTCGTTCTCGGAGTGGGCCCAGAAACAACTGGCCGAGGCAGAGAAAAAGGACACAGTTCTTAACCACTCCAGTCAACCTAGTCATAGTAATACAAATTTTAGCAGTAAAAATACCAAATTACGGTCAAAAAACTACGCCTCGTTAGTGTGTGGAGCGAAGGTCGTTGCCGTGAACCCTGAGGCGGGATCGGCGAGCTCGATCCTGTCCCCCAACCGGGACGAGTACATGCTGAACACCTGCAACAGTCGCATCTGGTTCGTGGTGGAGTTGTGCGAGCCTGTCCAAGCTCAGAAAATAGAAATCGCAAATTTTGAATTGTTCTCCTCGACACCCAAAGACATCGCTGTGTATTTCAGCGATCGGTTCCCGACACGGGAATGGGCCAGCGTCGGTCAGTTCACAGCCAAAGATATGAGGGACGTGCAGAGTTTTGATTTATTTCCACATTTGTTTGGAAAATTTATTAAAGTCGAGATGCTGTCTCACCATGGTTCCGAGCATTATTGTCCAATTTCGCTCTTTAAACTTTACGGTACTTCAGAGTTTGAGGTGCTAGAGAAAGAGAGCTCTCAACATTCAGCTCACATTGATGAAGATGAAGAGGACGAAATAATTGATGTTCCAGACATTCCTGTCGCGGAAACGGAAACATCTAAAAACCTTTTCGGGTCAGCGCGAGACGCCGTCATGTCCATCATGAAGAAAGCCGCGCAAGCGTTAGTCAAAACGGAAGTTCCTAAAAACGTGTCCTGTGAACACAACGATACGTCGACAGACAAAACGTACAAACGGTGTTGCTCCCCCAGCCATATAATCGTATGTGATAATTGCAGTGAGACGCTTTATAACGAAGTGTACGAGTTGATTAGTTGTAGTTCGGACAAGTTAGTCAGTTTAGTGCGTCAAGTGTTCCTACGGGAGACGTTGAAGTGTACAGGAATTTGTCAGCCGTTCGGCCTGGATTTTAAAAGTACAAAAACAATCGAGTTCAGTGACGAGCGCGTAGCGTATATGAACGCTTTGTTTCCGCAGAAGTATTTAGCAGCTTTATGCAATATTGTCGCGATTAAAGAGAAGAAGGTGGTGTTAAACACTAGTTTTGAAACTGAATTAAACGTTACCACTAATATAACAGTTGACGAAACGCCACAGGTCAACAGCGAAACCAATACGGAGCAAGAGATTAAATTAGTACCAGAGAAGAACAATGTATCAACCAATGACAATGTTAGCGAGACACTAGAGCCAGAAGAGAAGGTATTAAGCGCTGAACAAATAGTTGACGTTGACAACAGTTCATCGGAAATCAAAGAGGAGAAAGTTAAGTTGGAGGAGAAGAAAGAGGAACTTCCATTGATAATAGAGGAAAAACCCGTAGAAGAGCAACAAGAGGTGACTGTACCAGAAGTAGAAAAACCAGCGGTTGAGCCGACTCCAGAGCCCGATACTAAAGATGTGGTGAAAACAGATGGCAAGACTGTAAAAGTGGAGATTGTTACGGAGAAGTCTAAGGAGTTTGGTGGGAATGGTGTGGACGAAATGAGTGATCAGTTGATGATTGACAACGATAGCTTCATGTCGGAGCTGGACCAGATCGCGGTGGACCCCACGCCGGCGGGCGCGCAGCCTTCCATGAACCAGAACCAGGCACAGGCGACACTGCAGAAGGAGTCAGTATTTCTGCGGCTCTCGAACAGGGTGAAGGTGTGTATCATGTTTGTGATTTTTTTATGTGATAGGAGATGAGCAGACGGATCACCTGATTGGTAAGCTTTTGCTGCCGGCTGCCGCTCACGTACATTCACAAAACAAATGAAGTCGCAAGTGCGCTACCAACCTTTTAACTTTCCCTCCCGATTGGGCCCCCGGCACCCTCGCGCACGCCGAGGCCGAGCAGCCGGTCAACATGCCGAAGCGCTCCCTCTCTCACGGTTAATACCAGCAGATTAACTAAATCCCCTATAATCAGCTTTCAACAAATGCCCTTAGGGCCACAAACCAACTTTAAAACAAAGGTAATCACACTTTAACCGTGCTTGCTATTGGTGCTTGCATGGTAAAGCGTGATTACCGTTGTTTGAAAAGTTGGTTGTATATATGTATGTTTTTCCTTTAAGAGCCGACTCATTAAGGAAAAACATACATATTTGCCGATATTTTTTTATTTATTTGTAATAAAATAAAAGCAAAATAATTGGTGTTCATTAGAGTTATTATCGTTTATGCAAATGTTATAATATGCAGTTTAACCTCTATTCGTATTTCAAAAGTATTTACTACATTAATACCTATCTTTAATATTGTATAATAAATATATAAATTTGCATTGCATCAGATACGAGTGCATTTGTATATACTAATAGCTTTTTATTTACCTATACACACAATCGCAACCAGGTCCCACCAGAATACCAGCGCTGCTGCGGCACTGCAGATAATGCCATATCAGCAAATGCTGAGGTCGGGACCGGATTGACCACACACAACCATCTCTTCTTATATCGCCTCTCCTCTTTGTATCTGTGTCGTGTCGTGTTATGCCTACTGTATTAATTTTTTCTGTGTTGTGGTGGTCCTTAAATATATATTCTTTCTTTCTTTCAAAAATTATTTGCAACAGTAATACCTATCTTTAATATTGTATAATAAATATATAGATTTGCATTGCTGCAGATACGAGGACATTTGTATTGCGAAAATAAAATGCCGAAACTGACAGTTATCTTATTGCCGATTCTGATAATACTCTTATTATTACACTTTCACTAATATGTATGCCCTTTCCCATTCCAGACACTGGAGCGAAACATGTCCCTTTCGGGGCAATACCTCGAGGAGCTCAGCAGGCGGTACAAGAAGCAAGTGGAGGAAATGCAGAAGACCTTCGAGAAGACCGTACAACAGATGACAGAGGAGCGGCGCAAGAGCAACGAGCGCGAACAGAAGTACCTCGACCAGATGGCCAGCCTGCAGGAACAGCTCACGCTCATGGCTGCCAACATGAAGGTCCTCATGGACGATAGGGACGGCTGGTTCGGGAACATGACCTTCTTCAAGTTCATCATATTCCAACTCCTAATCATCGGGGCAGCATTCTACTATGTTACCAAAAAGCGAAGAATCGAACCTGTGATCACACCGGTCACGAGGAGATCTAAGAAGAAACAAGAAAAGTTCAGGAGGAAATCAGTTGAAGGAGTCAGCGGACACGAGACTCCGTCAGCCAAGAAGCGGCGGCCGAGCGAAGAGGCTCTGCAGATCGCGAGGCAGTCCGCCGAAGAGATGAGCAAAGACGAGGATGAAGGCGAATGGCAGTTACCTAAGAAAAACAGGAGAAGGAAGACGTCTATAATACATAGAAATGCGGAAATGGAAGCCGGCGCCAACTGGGCGCGCCAGGACAGCATCGGCAAGCTACAGGAGAATCCCATACCGCTAGACGAGGAGGAGTTCTTCGCTCCCGTGTCGGAACCAAAGGAATTTATTGAAAACCCAGAGACGAATACCAAGAAGGAGTTTCCAAAAACAAACGGGTCGTTCTTCAACCACTTGAAGAATAAAACGATGAAGACGCGGCGGCTGTCATCGCCGGCGTTTCTGAGGACCTTGAGCCGGCAGAGTACTCGAAGTACTCCCAGTCCGGTAGTCAAGAATTCGGAGCCAATTTTCAATGGAAAGTTGGGCAAGAAAGCGGCATCAGAGTCTCCCACGGGGAGCCTCTGGTCGGAGTCTACGGAGATATCACAAAACGGACAGCAGGACAGTGAGAGTGGCGGCAGTAGGAAAAAGAAAAGTCTTAAAAACATACTACGGAAAGTATTTTGAAGACTTATTTTTAACAATGTGTGTGTCTATCTATTACTCGCTTGTGCGTAAAGCGAACAGCTATTGTAATTTATTTCCTTGCGAATATTAATTGTACTGTTTTAAATTATTGTATAATATATTAATTATAATATAATTGTTAATGATATAGACCTCAATAGGTGCCAATTGTGATAAATTAGGAAGCCTAATTATTAGCATGTTGCGGTGAAGTTTGCTTGTAGGATGCATGGATGAGGCGCGGCGACAATAAGCGGCGCGGCGCGCGTCGGGAGTTTGGTAAACAAAGAAACGGCATTAAATGCATTGATTTTATTTAATTTGTTTCATTTCTTAAGGCGCTGCAACAAAGTTACGTGTACAGTCACGACGCATTAGAAACTTATTTATTTCTGCGTTTAATGGGGGCTATCGCGTGTGATAATTCCGCTAGATGGCGTATTATAGGACTGTGGTCTATATTATACAATGTGATTGGTTTTTTTTATACGTGATCTGTCAAATGTCAATTTGACAATCCAACAGTACGCCATCTAGCGAATTTTTCACACGTGATAGCCAGCCCCCATTAAAGAACGCTATTAGTATTGGGTTTAAGTATGTGGAGAACGCATGTAAGCGTTACTTTGATATCAGGCTTACAAGAAATTGATTACGTTGTATTTCTTGAACTAAATAAAATTATAATATTTGGATAACAAGAGTAGGAAATAATGAAACTCACATCGTCACACCAAAGACATCGTATAAAAAGTGACAATTTATTCATATACCAAAGCAAGTCTATTGCCCATATTTAGATAAATATCACAGTAATACCTACTATGTAGTATTATAAGAAACAAAGTCAACATAATTCAAATAGGACGTATATCATTTTTTAACATTGAGCTTCTGGAGCCCAATTGTCGGGATTTTTGATATGAAAAAGCATGGATGTCACATGAAATCTATACAAAAAAAACTGTTTTATTGTTACATATTCGTATGATGACAAATGTCACGAGCCCGAGAATGGACAACATTTCAAAATTGCTAAGTTCTGAAACAAAAAATACCAATTCTTTGTTTACTTTTCCGCTACTCGAATATATATTTATTAATTTTTTATATTGCTTATTTACTGAGAAAAAAATTTAAAACTAAAAAACGTAAGATGACGTCATCGGACGGCAGAATGTAAAATATTTCTTTTTTGTAATAGCACATTATAGTTTTAAATTTACGTAATGCCAAACTCATGACATGTAACTGTCAAAAAAAAGACAACATGTCAACGTTGAATGTATGAATGACGTTGACAATGTTGACACTAGTATTATTTACCTTTGACAGTAGTACCTTTTTTTTATTAAAACAATGATAAGCAAAGGAATATCGCTGTATTCAGCCGTCCGATGACGTCATTTGGCGCTTACGTCTATTTAGAATAAAAAGAATTTCAATAATTATTTTATGCATGAAAATGGACAAATTTTGAAAAAAGAAAAAATATGGGTCTGTTCATTTTATGTCTACTTTCATATAAAAAAACAATATGGACATGTTAAAAATTTGAAATGTTGTTCCATTTGGCTCCAGGAGCCCAATGTAAAAAAATGAGATACGTCGACGATAAGTAGCAAAAACTTAAAACATAAAATTGATACATATTATTATTACTAAAACATATCTAATATTTTACATAAACACTGCCTGTATTATATAACAATATTCTAGCGAGACTTGTTAGGGTGCTTTATGAAAACATTATTAAAAAAAAATAGCAAGTTACAGATGTAAATTGTTATTAATTGTAAAGGATAGAAAAAGAAATTATATATAAAAATTAAATTTTCATTACAACATGTGCGGATAAAGAATGGGATCAGAAATGGCGGCGCATCTATTCACTTCTCGCTCGCACACTATTTGCGTCTATACTCCCACTCGTGGGTATGCGAGCGAGAAGTGAATAGATGCGCCGCCATTTCTGATCCCATTCTTTATCCGCACAGGTTGTACTGTTACATACTTTTTACTTCCTATTTTAAATTAGATTATTTTAACATGAGAAATAACATTAACGCACTTTTTGGAGATTGGGCTAGAGACTAATTCTGTTAAAAATAACCTACTCAAAGTGAGACTACAATGGTATTCCTCATAGATAAGTCGTTGAAGATATTTTGCGTTTACATACGGCGTCGTCAGTTTAGAAACACTCTGCATTCATTATTATGATGATATGTCTTCACTGTACTATATATCAAATTAACATCAAAATCAATCAATCAATCAAATAATTCTTTATTTGCATAGGCTTGTACACAGCACTTACAAACGTCATACATTTGAAGTATTCAAAACTATTTATGAGTACTAATGTAATAATTTACATGTTAATACATATATATGTTGATACATAAAATATACAAAAAAAGTAAATAAACATAATTCGATTCTACCACCGGCTCGGAAAGTTGTTTCTGGTCGAGAAGATCCGGCAAGAAACTCGTCAGTTACTCTTTTTAATCGCCAACTTTTTATACAATGGTTTATTATCCTCATACCAAGTCATACAGTCGAATGCAACACAAAATAGAATGAAGCAAATTTAAAGCTAAATATGAGGTAAACCGAAGCGGACCAGTCCCCAAAGGTGGCACCTGTTCACAAGTATGACGTATGTGTCAGCCATCATTTCACTCAACCATATTAGAGGGAATGTAATGATCCGCCACATAACGCCACCACCTCAGAGTAGTTACTTATCCAATACTAATAAACTGCAGGACGAGGTGTACAATAGTAGGTGGTTAGCATCTTGTCAATTGTTGAATAATCAATACTACAACCCGTGCGGATAAAGAATGGGATCAGAAATGGCGGCGCATCTATTCACTTCTCGCTCGCACACTATTTGCGTCTATACTCGCACTCGTGGGGTGCGAGTATAGACGCAAATAGTGTGCGAGCGAGAAGTGAATAGATGCGCCGCCATTTCTGATCCCATTCTTTATCCGCTCGGGTTGTAATCAATTTGTATACAATAATGAATGATACAAATGTAAATTGCCATATTATTTTAAGATATAGGGGGGCAGACATGCAGACGTTACATTAAGGTTAGGTTCAAACATGGTTACCAATACCAATGTTCTATTACAAGTGTCATTGTGATTTCGTCTAATACATAGTGTTTCTAAACTATTGATGCCGTATGTAAACAACGGAGTTCTTCAAAAGGGCTACTATAGACGTCTCATCATCATCATCATCATCAGCAACCCACACTCGTCCACTGCTGGACATAGGTCTCCCCTAATGCACGCCACTGCTCCCGATTTTCGGCCACTCTCATCCAGCCCACACCAGCCAGCCTTCGAATGTCATCATCCCATCTTGTCGCAGGGCGTCCTACACTACGCTTACCGAGTCGCGGTCTCCACTCAAAAGATGATAGATGTCTGCTATTATAATATAATATTTACAGAGTTGATATTTTATAGCAATCTTATGCGATTTATTCTTAAGTAAATAACACACTTAAAAATTTCATCTCGCGTTCAGGCGGGACTCGAACCCACACCTTCCACAATCCGGGTGAATGTACTACCAATTATACCACTGAACGCGTTACTAAGTCGACGAAATTTTGTAAGTGCTTGATTCGACATGAGCTGTCGATAGTCTCATCAATATTGTAGGTATATTTACAATATCCAGTGGAAATATTATTACAAATATTTGACCACCAGTTAAGATGAGACTGCTTAAACAATAGTTGATATTTTATAGCAATCTTATGCGATTTATTCTTAAGTAAATAACACACTTACAAATTTCATCTCGTGTTCAGGCGGGACTCGAACCCACACCTTCCACAATCCGGGTGAATGTACTACCAATTATACCACTGAACGCGTTACTAAGAGATGAAATTTTTAAGTGTGTTATTTACTTAAGAATATTTACAGAGTCCCTATAACTACGACACAACATTGACAGATTGCATAAAGTCCTTCAAATCGACGCACCTGATGCTGACCAGGCCGCGCTGCCGCGCCGCGGTGTTCAGGCGCTTGGCCGCGTCCTCCAGCGCAGCGCTCGAGTAGAGGCTGCCGTCGGACGCGAACACGATCTCGTTGACTTCCTCGTACAGCTTCACGGTGGCGACGTGCCGGAAGTGGCGCCGGAGGGAGTCGAGGATGGAGGCGTGGAGCGCCACGTCGCGGCAGACCAGGTTGAGGATGAAATGGCCTGGAAACAAATCGTACATATCAGGATGCCTAAATGGACAACATTTCATATTTTTAACATGTCCATATTGTTTTTTTATATGAAAATAGACATAAAATGAACAGACCCATATTTTTTCTTTTTTCAAAATTTGTCCATTTTCATGCATAAAATAATTATTGAAATTCTTTTTATTCTAAATAGACGTAAGCGCCAAATGACGTCATCGGACGGCTGAATACAGCGATATTCCTTTGCTTATCATTGTTTTGATAAACTAAAAGGTACTACTGTCAAAGGTAAATAATACTAGTGTCAACAATGTCAACATCATTCATACATTCAACGTTGACAAGTTGTCTTTTTTTTTACAGTTACATGTCATGGGTTTGGCATTTTGTAAATTTAAAACTATAATGTGCTAAGCAAAGAAATATTTTACATTCTGCCGTCCGATGACGTCATCTTACGTTTTTTAGTTTTTAATTTTTTTCTCAGTAAATAAGCAATATAAAAAATGAATAAATATATATTCGAGCAGCGGAAAAGTAAACAAAGAATTGGTATTTTTTGTTTCAGAGCTTAGCAATTTTGAAATGTTGTCCATTGTACATTGTATCTCTGTATACCTAGCTTTTAAGTTTTGTATGTTGTGCAATAAAGAGTATCTATCTATCTATGCGCACCCTCTACCGGACCGTGAGAGAGCCACGCTTTTTTAATTGGGCCGTCTCGACCGAAGTGATACCACGGCCTCACAGAAAACCAGCGTGATGCATCACTGTGCTGTGTTTCGCTGCGTGAGTGAGGGTACCGGAGGCCCAAGCCAGGGGAAGGGGGGTTAAAAGGTTGGCAGCGCACTTGTGACTCCACTGGTGTTGCGGGTGTCCATGGGCGGCGGCAATTGCTTACCATCAGGTGATCCGTCTGCTCGTCGGCCACCTATCACATAAAAAAAAACACTAGTACAGTCGTGAGCAAACGAATCTACTCAAGACCTAATTTTCATACAAACATACTAACCTCAGAGGCCTAAAAATATGAGAATATCTGTGCTTTAGTAATAATTGTATTGAAAAAAGATTTCAGTGTTCAAATTTAAATTAACTATCATAACAGTAGTGATGAGCTGTATAGTGGTTTCACTGAATAACCGAATACCGAATAATATTCGGTTTACCTTTTACCGAATCGAATATTGAGCCGAATTATTCGGTTCACGATTTCATTCAATTTTCCGCACTAACAGGTTAACAATGTACGCTACATCACAACACTTGAAAAATATCGCACAGTTAGGTTATGTTATGATAATGTGATTATCATAACAGAAATATTGACAGAATTTAACTTCAATCCCTTTTATTACAATAAGTGGGTTAAAGACGTTAAATGTTGATTTAAGGTTTCAAATAAATGATGAATATACATATTTTCTGATAGACAGCTAATGAAATAAATATGCTGAAGAAAGGATTCAAAATAAAAGTTGATTGAAGTCTATTTAGTTTTTTAGATTTTCGCGTTGCATTATAACTATAATGTATCAATACGGGGATTAACACGATATTTATTATGTGAAACAACATTGTGTACTCACATATTTGGCTCGACGTTTCGGCTACGTTACAGCAGCCGTGGTCACGAGCGGACTAATAAATATCGTGTTAATCCCCGTATTGATACATTATAGTTTGAAGTCTATTTGCTGCATTTTATTACTTTTATTCAATACTTTTGTTTTTTTAAGTTCTCCGTTAAAACATAAATCATACAGAATAACTTTTGTATTTTAGGTCATGTAGCAATGAAAATAAAAACCACTCCAACCGAATTATTAGGCCATAATATCGAATATTTCGGCCGAATACGAATAATAGAAATTATGCCGAATACGAACCGAATATTCGGCGTAATGTCTACTTAACAGTTTACAGAAACGAGCCGATTTCTTAAAAAAAAGGATATTTTGGTTGATTTTCGCATCCCATAATATTGCATGGAGGTAAGACAAACAACTTGCTCAATTCTAATTTTAAGAAAATTGGTATGTTATGTAACTAAAAGAAGAACATTTCTGACATCGATTTACATTAAAATTATCACTAAAGCATACATACTTACATATTTATACGCCTCTGAAGTTTAAATATGAAAGTTTGTATAATAATCAGGTCCTGAGTCGCTTTGGTTGCTCGCGAGTGAATTTCTGACCGACTTTTTGTAGGACGTGTGCATTGCGCTATTTAAATCAGTAACGTTATATTTTCCTCCTACAAAAAAACAGTTACCGATTATCGGTCGTAGGCACCCTTGAGTAGTTTAAACACATGTGTTGGGAGTTACCAGACCAATCTATCGATCGTCAATCGAGGGATAAATCAATGGTACATAGAATTGATAAGTCAACTTCGATCGATTGTTTTTTACCTGACCTATCACTCGATCGTCGATCGATGGTAAAATGGATAAGTCGCCGTCGATCGATAGAATCTATTATTGATCGATTATAACACCCAGACATATCGATCGACCTATACCGATAAAATCAATCGATAGGTAACTCAAATGGTATCCGTACAACCCGTACTCGCACCCCACGAGTGCGAGTATAGACGCAAATATGTGTGCGAGCGAGAAGTGAATAGATGCGCCGCCATTTCTGATCCCATTCTTTATCCGCACAGGTTGTACGTTGATTAGAGCTACCAGACAACTTAGTCGTTGGACGTTGATCGATGCCTTCGATCGATTGACCAGACCAATCGATCGAAGGCATCGATCAACGTAATTTATAGAATAAATACCCAGACTACTCATATGAACAGACACGTGTTTGTCTAGGAAGGGGTTCAAACCTTTGGCGCCCGACGCAGGGTCACTACCAAAATACCAATTTGACCTTTGGGGGCGGCCTACGTTCACCAATGGACAGCGCAACAGCTTATAGCTTTTTTATGTGATAGGTAGCAGACGAGCAGACGGATCGCCTGATGGTAAGCGATCGCCGCCGCCCATCGACCCCCGCGACACGGAGTCACATGTGCGCTGCCAAATTTAAACCCCCTTCCCCCGGATTGGGCTTCCGGTACCCTCACTCACGCAGCGAAACAGCACACTGCTGCTTCACGCCGGTTTTCTATGAGGCCGTGGTATCACCCCGGTATTTATGCCGAAGCGTGGCTGTTCGATTGAAACAGAAGATGCTAAACACAATCGTACCGTCATCCGTAAGTATCGCTTTGACGTGGTCGAGCGCGGCGTCCTCCAGGAACTGCTTGGGCGGACACGAGAGCCCGAGCGAGGAGTCCTTGTTGTCCATGTCGAACATCACCGCTTCGTACTTACGACCTGGAAGTAATAAATAAATAGTTCACAACATCACATACATTGATCTGAGTCCCAGATAGGTAGCTCAAGAACCAGTGTTACGGATATCAGAATCAACAGTAGGATTACAGATATACACGAAGACTTTTAATCGGTGGACCTACTGATTCCGACTAGATGGATGATGGCCATTGCTATAGTAATAATAGTTACATTTTTTTTCTTGTCTGGGACTTTAAGTTAATAACTATGAATATGGTCATCCTACTCCTCCTTGTTACAAATAAAACCTCTTCATAAGTACAGGTACAGTGATGATAACAAACCTCATTAGAGATTTAAAGTTTTTCATGTTATTAGTAGAAAACTGTCAAATGGCAGACAATGTCAAATAAAACAAATTACAGGAAATTAAAATAGCTTTCTACACTTCATGAAAATGTAGGAAGACCATACAATACAATTAAATTTAGATATCTAATAAAATTTAAAATAAAACCTAAACAAAAAGAAAACATGTAACTACTATTACTATAGCAATGGCCATCATCCACCTAGTCGGAATCAGTAGGTCCTGATCACCGATTAAAAGTCTTCGTATATATGTCACCGGAAAATAACAAGATCCGTAAGTTTATCAATTTACTAGGAAGTTTATAAACTTTCGTAGGATTCTAAACGGGAGATAAATTGTATTATTTTACGTCCACACTTTCGTAAATTTATCAATTTCCGACGTCACACGGTAAAATTATTAAATAACGAATATTTATTCGAAAATTTTTAAATGGTTCGACCAATCACTGAAACTCTTTTAAATATACGAATGTTTGAAATCCGTAAAATAACACACTGCTCTCTGATTGGTCAATGTTCATAGTGGCAATGCCAATCAGATCGCGCGTAGCGTTTGTATATTGCTTATCTATTATTTTACGAGTGAGTTCAGTAAGTTTATCAATGTACGAAAATGTGGACGTAAAATAATACAATTCATCTCCCGTTTAGAATCCTACGAAAGATTATAAACTTCCTAGTAAATTGATAAACTTACGAATCTTGTTATTTTCCGGTGACATATACATATAATACTTTTCTTTTGTAAGTACGTACTTATAATACTTAGAAAATACCCAGGCCAAAAGCCGTGTGGTCCCCGGCAGAGTAGAATAGGCCACCCTCACTCTTACCGAGGTGTCGTAAAAGGCGACTAAGGTAAAGCTGCTGGTATGATCTGCAACACCCAGAGAAGGAAAACTCTGCATTTATATCAAAACCCTCGCCAACCCGTCTGCCAAGCGTGATGAGTATGGCAATTACCCTTCATGTGATTGAGGGAGGCCCGTGCCCCAGCAGTGGGGACTTAAATGGGTTGATGATGATGATGACCCAGGCCAATACAAACCGACATGTTCTTGCATGCGTTTGTACTGTGCGGGGATCTAAACCGCAACTCTTGCACCAGAGCCAGCGTTCATTACCACTATTCCAAACGGGTTGTCATAGGTATGTTTGCATTGTGCATGTACTTGCCAGCTTTAACTTCGTCTGTGAGGAAGTCCATGCCGTCTTTAATTTGCACGTCCAGTAGATCGTCGATTTTCATCTCGAAGTGGTCTCTCGCAACTTCCATCATTGCAGGGTCAAGCTCAACTGCCGTGACCTTCAGATCTTCGTAGCATTTTCTGGAAAAACATAAAGAAACTATTAATTATAACTTCAAAATAAAAAAAGATATTTTTCTACGTTTGTAAATAGAAATTATATTTATTAGGGGTGAATAAGAGATAATAATAATAATAATTCTCGCAACATGTCATACGTTGACTTGATTCCGTACTAAGTAGCTTAAGCACTTGTGTTACAGATATCAGACAACAGAGGAACACAACTATATACTTAAATACATATATTACAGCTAGACATCGAACAAACACAAGTGTTCATCGCACGAATGTTTGTCCAAGGTGAGGATCGAACCCACGACCTTTGGCGTAAGAGGCAGGGTCACTACCAATTGCGCCATCCGGACAGTCGTTCAGATACGATCATGAGATGTTTAACGCCTAGAGCGACATTGCAACCGGCCGCTTTTAGACGTTAAAGCTCACCTAAAGATAGTGTTGCCGTTGAATAACTTGAATATACATATACTATAAACAAACCAAGATGGACAGGACCAAAGTCCCCGACCTAGGACCACTCGTCTCGGCAGAAGATATTACCAATGGAAAATAGGAAATTATTAAATTACTTATGGTTGAAGTGTGTGAGTCCGTGTGGTCCCCGGCAGAGTAGAATAGGCCACCCTCACTCTTACCGAGGTGTCGTAAAAGGCGACTAAGGTAAAGCTGCTGACATGATCATCAGCACCCAGAGAAGGAAAACTCTGCATGTATATCAAAACCCTCGCCAACCCGTCAGCCAAGCGTGGTGAGTATGGCAATTACCCCTCATGTGAGTGAGGGAGACCCGTGCCCCAGCAGTTGGGACTTAAATGGGCTGACGATGATGATGATGGTTGAAGTTCCAGCCATACATATTACCTAATCGCTACGCGAACACATTTTTTATTGCGAACAGCCAAGGAGTTAAACTTCTTGCCCGCCAATGTGTTTCCTGAACACTAACTTGGGCAAGGCAAGAGTGAACAAGCTTTTCATAGACAAGCATGACCCACCACAGACCTCATCCTCATTTAACATCAGGTGTGATTGGGGTTTTAAATGCCTGACTCATCATCGTCATCGTCAGCCCATTTAAGTCCCCACTGCTGGGGCACGGGCCTCCCTCAGTCATATGAGGGGTACTTGCCATACTCACCACGCTTGGCAGACGGGTTGGCGAGGGTTTTGATATAAATGCAGAGTTTTCCTTCTTTTGGTGCTGATGATCATGCCAGCAGCTTTACCTTAGTCGCCTTTTACGATACCTCAGTAAGAGTGAGGGTGGCCTATTCTACTCTGCCGGGACCACACGGCAATGCCTGACTGTCGTAAAGTAAAAAAAGAAAAATTCGAGTTCCATATTTTCTCTCATACATTGTTTGCATATCTGAGGAACATACAAAGTCTTCCACCATAGCCAGCCTCGATTTCCCTTAGATCCTCAAGCAATCTCAACATAATCCAATCGTAGATGCAGATGTGCCCGTAGTCTACAACAAACTTTAACTTGTCATTATTTTTCTGTGAGCCGGCCCATTCATGCCGAAGCGTACTCTCCCACGGATGATGATGAATCCCGCCACCAGCCAATGCATGTTGTGAGACGCTCACCAGGTACTTGCTAAAGGCTCTTTCCCCGGTCATCGTCATCATCATCATCGTCAGCCCATTTAAGTCCCCACTGCTGGGGCACGGGCCTCCCTCAATCACATGAGAGGTAATTGCCATACTCACCACGCTTGGCAGACGGGTTGGCGAGGGTTTTGATATAAATGCAGAGTTTTCCTTCTCGGGTGCTGATGATCATGCCAGCAGCTTTACCTTAGTCGCCTTTTACGACACCTCGGTAAGAAAGAGGGCGGCCTATTCTACTCTGCCGGGGACCACACGGCTTTCCCCGGTGCGTTTGTTATAATCAATAATTGTTTGTGTACATACCGTAGGAACATGCAAAGACTTCCACCCCCCAGCCCCAGCACGGCCAGCCTTGCGGCTCCGCCACACCCTCGCGCCAGCTGCGCGCCCACGCACATGAATGAGTGGTACAAGGAGATGTGCCCGTAGTCTACCACCAGCTTTGACTTGTTCTTCCTTTTGACTGAAAACAATTATTTTATTATTTCACACATCATAGTGGGAGTGAAGCGGTTTTGAGGTACCTACCTATATTTCCACTTGGAACTTGGGCTCACCTGCCTTGAGCTTAGCTTCCATTTATACCCGGTGTCCTCTATACTATTTTTTCGCTACTGGTGGACATCAGAGAAAATTGTACACCAGGGGGACAAAGCTACTAAAATGTTCCGTTGTCCCCGCTATATTTGTTCTGTTTTCATATATTTATTTATTTAATATAATAATCATGAAAAAAAAACAGATATAGCGGGGATAACAAAACTTTGTTGGTTGCTATGTCCCACTGAGTCAGTCTCCTTGCGTGATCGTATCAGAAATGATGAGATCCGCAGGAGAACCAAGGTCACAGACATAGCCCAAAGGATTGCATGCTTCAAGTGGGAATGGGCAGGGCACATAACGAGAACAGACGGCCGTTGGGGCGGAAAGGTTTTCGAGTGGAGGCCACGTACAGGAAGTCGCAGCCGTGGCAGGCACCCCACAAGGTGGAACGATGATCAGGTAAAGGTTGGAGGAGGCCTATGTCCAACCGTGGACGTCTAATGGATGATGATGTCCCACTGAGGGACAGAGCATCTCATTTAATCCCAGCGTCCACAAATAAGGCGGAATGATTTTAATAGCGCTGTCCCCCATTAGTGGATATTGCAATTTTTTTCCCGATGTCCTCCTCCAGTGGTGGACAAATAGTGGGAGACTTCACAAATATCCTTCTCTGATTTCGCGGATGTTCATGGGCGGCGTTGATTACTTGCTCGTTTGTCCGCTTCTAGCATAAAAAAATACGTTAATGACATTTGATACTGTTCCGTTCTGTTCTCTACCCTATCTCTTTACCCTACGTATCTACAGCACTACACGAGGCTTCGCTGCGTGGCGCCCTCTGCGTCCACGTCCTGCACGAAGAGCCCCGACGCTACTGCTGTCGACCTTCTCTCTTCAGCCCACGTATGTTCAGCACTCACCAGTCTTGAGCTTAGCTTCCGACTGCACCAGGGAACTGGTTGTCGAGGAACACGAGCCTACGGTGCGTGGCGCCCTCCACATCGACGTCCTCCACCACGAACGGCCCCGAGATCACTGAAGACCCCTCGTGCACCTTAACTCGTCTGCCGACGCAAGGCTAGGCAAAAAGGGCGATGAGGAGTCGAAAGTGGGGCAATTTGGATCTGGAATCCGGGACCACCGAGGTCGAATGCTAGCCGAGTATATGGAGAGGGAGGGACTCTACATGATGAACTCCTTCTTTAAAAAACGGCTGCATCGTAAGTGGACCTGGGAAAGTCCGGATGGCGTTACAAAAAATGAGATTGACTTCATCATGTCTACCAAGACCCGGATATTCAATGATGTCTCAGTGATCAATTCAGTGAACACTGGAAGTGATCACCGAATGGTAAGAGGCACTTTGAATCTACACGTTACATCCGAAAGGTATCGACTGATAAAATCTACGCTCCGCCCTGTAGCCATCCAGATTCAAAACCCCGAGAGCTTTCAACTCGAGCTGGAAAATCGCTTCGATTGCCTAGAGAGCTGCTCCAGACGTGGACATATATAATGACAGGCTCGTGAAAGCTGTTCTTACGGCGGGTGCAAAGGTCTTCAGACCTAGCCTTACGAAAAAAGCCAGTAAAATCTCGGAGCCAACTCTTAAGTTAATGGAGGAAAGGCGGAAAATGGTTCTGCAAACCTCTGATGAAGCTCGTCAACGACGGCAGCTCAGCAAGCGCATCTCCAAGTGCCTGACCCGGGACATACGCCGATTTAATACGGAACGTATTAAAGGGGCTATAGAGCGGAACAAAGGCTCCAAAGTGTTCGCCAGAGACCTGGCTATTGGAGAGAGCTTGCTGACCAAGCTGAAAACAGAGGATGGCAGAATCGTCACGTCACGCCCAGAACTTTTGGCTGAGATTGAAAACTTTTATGGACAGCTTTACGCGACATCATGCACACCTGTCATTCAGGCCGTTGAGCGCAGAGCCAAATTAACCCGGCACTACACCGAAGATATCCCGGACGTCAGCCTATACGAGATTAGCATAGCTCTCAAACAGCTTAAGAACGGTAAGGCACCGGGTGATGATGGAGTCACAGCGGAGCTTCTGAAAGCAGGTGGACGACCTGTCCTGAAAGCCCTTCAGAGGCTTTTCAACTCCATCATCACTGAGGGAAAGGACACCCAAAGCGTGGCACTCTGGCGTGGTGAGGCTTTTCTTCAAAAAGGGTGACAAATCCCAATTGAAGAATTACAGGCCTATCACGCTGCTGAGCCACATTTATAAGCTGTTTTCGAGAGTTATGATGAATCGTCTCGCACGCAGGTTCGACGACTTCCAGCCTCCCGAACAAGCCGGATTTCGAAAAGGCTTTAGCACTATAGACCACATACATACGCTGCGGCAGGTTATACAGAAGACCGAAGAGTATAACCTGCCATTATGCTTAGCGTTTGTGGACTATGAGAAAGCCTTCGACTCTGTCGAGACCTGGGCCGTGCTACAATCTCTCCAAAGGTGCCGAATAGACTACCGATATATACAAGTGTTGCAGTCATTGTACGGAAAACGCCACAATGTCAGTCCGTCTTCAGGACCAGGAATCAAAACCCATTCCTCTCCGGCGATGGTGTGAGACAGGGTGACGTTATATCGCCGAAACTGTTCACCACTCTGTTGGAGGACGTGTTTAAACTTCTGGACTGGGATGGACTTGGCATCAATATAAATGGTGAGTACATGACGCACCTTCGATTCGCTGATGATATCGTAGTCATGGCTGAGACCTTGGAAGACCTAGGCACAATGCTTGACGACCTCAGTAGAGTCTCCCAACAAGTGGGTCTGAAAATGAACATGGACTAGACGAAAATCATGTCGAATTCCCATGTCGTACCCACTCTTGTGAAGGTTGGAAGCTCTACACTGGAAGTTGTAGACGAGTACATCTACCTCGGACAAAAAGTCCAGCTTGGTAAGTCCAACTTCCAGAAAGAGGTCGATCGAAGAATCCAACTCGGCTGGGCAGCGTTCGGGAAGCTACGCAGCATATTTTCGGCCCACCTACCGCAGTGTCTCAAGACGAAAGTCTTCAATGCGTGTGTGTGCCAGTGATGACATACGGAACCGAAACAGGGCCGCTTACAATGTGCCGATTAAGGAGGCTCAAAGTCACCCAGAGAGCAATGGAGAGAGCTATGCTCGGAGTCTCCCTGCGTGATCGTATCAGAAATGATGAGATCCGCAGGAGAACCAAGGTCACAGACATAGCCCAAAGGATTGCATGCCTCAAGTGGCAATGGGCAGGGCACATAACGAGGAGAACAGACGGCCGTTGGGGCGGAAAGGTTTTCGAGTGGAGGCCACGTACAGGAAGTCGCAGCCGTGGCAGGCACCCCACAAGGTGGACCGATGATCAGGTAAAGGTTGGAGGAGGCCTATGTCCAGCAGTGGACGTCCAATGGATGATGATGTCCCACTGAGGGACAGAGCATCTCATTTAATCCCAGCGTCCACAAATAAGGCGGAATGATTTTAATAGCGCTGTCCCCCATTAGTGGATATTGCAATTTTTTTCCCGATGTCCTCCTCCAGTGGTGGACAAATAGTGGGAGACTTCACAAATATCCTTCTCTGATTTCGCGGATGTTCATGGGCGGCGTTGATTACTTGCTCGTTTGTCCGCTTCTAGCATAAAAAAATACGTTAATGACATTTGATACTGTTCCGTTCTGTTCTCTACCCTATCTCTTTACCCTACGTATCTACAGCACTACACGAGGCTTCGCTGCGTGGCGCCCTCTGCGTCCACGTCCTGCACGAAGAGCCCCGACGCTACTGCTGTCGACCTTCTCTCTTCAGCCCACGTATGTTCAGCACTCACCAGTCTTGAGCTTAGCTTCCGACTGCACCAGGAACTGGTTGTCGAGGAACACGAGCCTACGGTGCGTGGCGCCCTCCACATCGACGTCCTCCACCACGAACGGCCCCGAGATCACTGAAGACCCCTCGTGCACCTTAACTCGTCTGCCGACGTCGCTGCCAAGGGAGAGGAACGGGATCTGGAATGAGAGAATATTTTGTTACTTGATCGCACGCAATCATGATGATCTGACAAGTTCATGACCATCGTATTGATAAGTGTACCGTGTTTCTAGTAATTAAAGATATTCACAAATACACTACACTAGCCGTGTGGTCCCCGGCAGAGTAGAATAGACCACCCTCACTCTTACCGAGGTGTCGTAAAAGGCGACTAAGGTAAAGCTGCTGGTATGATCATCAGCACCCAGAGAAGGAAAACTCTGCATTTATATCAAAACCCTCGTCAACCCGTCTGCCAAGCGTGTCGAGTATGGCAATTACCTCTCATGTGATTGAGGGAGGCCCGTGCCCATGCCCGTTATGACGATGATGACACATACACAGGTAGCCCGTTCTTACTTCGTTTCGGGAAATTTGTTCCACTTTATACCAATAGATGGCGCTGTTTTCTGTGAAGCTGTGGTATCACTGCGGTCGAGTTTCTATTCATGCCGAAGGAAGGGTCTGTCACGTGTTGTTACTCAATTGCATATGACTAGGAAACGCGAGCTTTAAACGGAATGAGCCATGTTCGGAAAAAGCGTCACAGAATGTAAAAGGGATCCAATCGTCCCTGACGCAGATTCTACACCGGTGCGTTAGAGAAAGAACATCGTCCAGCACGTCACCCGGGCCGCCCGGTACTAACTAACGGCTAAGCGCATTTTTTTAAGTTTGGCTTCTTATAATAATAATAATAATAATTTAATTTATTTCAGATAAAAATCCATACAATTTTGTTAGTAAAATTCTTATTACTACGTTAGCTGACATACTTAAATTATACAATATCCTTAATTTAAATATTTAATTGTCCCCTTCATGTGCATTTTAGTCCAATGCCTACGAATGGGACAATCAAAACGATCTTGCAATACCCTCAGGATGCCATTTGAGCTCTCACGTAATCTTAGCATAATTGAAGCAGTTCGCTTCCTTAGGCATGAAAAGCATCAACACCTGCTTCAGCGAACATGCTTGATGCGCTGCAAAATCTGGGAAAGCCCATTAACATCCTGAAGGCATTATTATATTGCACGCGGAGTGCATTGTAAGTTTTTTGCGTATAGTGGCACCACAGGTTGCAGGTGTAAAAGGTTTGGCAGTACGTCTTAAAAAGGGTAATTTTATCATCTCTTGTGCACCTAGCAAACCTGCGCGCAACCATATTACATCGAACCGCCAATGCTCTCCGTTCTCTCTCCATATTACAATTGTCTGTGAGATCTTCATTTACAATATGTCCCAAATATTTAAATGTAGACACTTATGAAAAGGCTCAGGGATGCATGTCTATGCCTGATTGCTACACGGGCACATAGGTTCGGAAATCCTAAGAAAAACAAGTTTGGCGACAGTGCGCACAAACATTTTACTTTGATTTTTTTTACAAATTTTTGTGCAGAAGAACAAAGGAAAAAATATTTTTATCACGCAGTCATTGCTTTAAATATTCGTTTGTTTTGCAACACTTTGGCACTAAACTGCATAACAGCCGGATGTTTTGTTTTTGTAAATAATGACCTTTATTATCTTTTGTTAGATTTTTCGAAATCCTTCATCGTAGGTATATTCAAATAAAATGTTCTTTATTTTTATAGAATGAAATTGAATTTTCATCTAAAAAATCATAGTTAAAGAGTCATTATACCCAGTGGGTTACACTTGCATGATATTTTATACGATTATCCACTGTTAATTTATCCATCCAAAATGTTAAACCTTAAGACAAAGTTACAAAGTAGGATACTCGCCTGGCCAATGAACCCAAAAGGTATGAGCATCTTAGCGGAGTGTGCTAGCTCCTCTTTCACAGCGTCGAGGGAGGCGAAGGTGTGTCCCCTCCGGAGCACGGCCACCACCAGCCGGCCGAACCGCGCCGAGTCCTGCAGCTGCCGCCGGCCCGCTGGCGTGCCGAACAACCACTCTGTCTCCCTGGAACAACGGTAGCAGTCATAAGAAATCTGATACGACCTCATCAGGTCGCCATCTTCAAAAAAAGAGAGAAGCTCTCTCATATTAGCGTGTATTTCCCGGTTGCATCCAAAGCTGTCACTTCGGAGCCCGGGGTACGCTTAGACCATGATTCAGGAATTGGAGAATCTGGCAATTACAATGAAGCGACTGCCGTCCGACCATGCTGGGTCCAAATATTTTGTCCCTATCGCCGGATTGTATCTAGAGTCGAATTGAAGGTGGGGCAGCATTGGTTACGTAGGACTGTCATTGCGACGGGGGGAGGGGGAGAGGAGGAGGGGCCCTGTAACAATCATCAGAAATCTGATAAGACCTCACCAGATTACCGTCTTCAACAAAAAAGAGCTTCTCTCTTTCATCTTAGGATGTTTGCGACCATAGCTCGGGGTATGTTTAGACAATGATTCAGGTTTTGGGGAATCTGGTTACAATGAAGCTACTGCCGTCTGACCTTCGCAACCCTGTAACAGTGAAACCAGACCAACCGAATAGTTACAAGTTTCAGAAATGGGCAAGGGGGGAGGGGGGGGGGGTCTTCAGGAGGGGCTCCACGTAACATTTACGACTGGGGGAATGTGGGTCCAATTTATTTTTAAGGTAGGGCTCTGCCCCACAATACCCGCCCCTTGATACGGCCCTAGTGTGGCGTATCAAGTTCTAACGCGGAACTACCCATTGAGTAGAGTGTCGCGCTGACAGACGACAAATGGCGGCTATTTCGGTCGCTGCCCGCGCATTTTCGCATATTTTCGGTCGTTTCCCGAGGCACAATATTTTTGTTTATCGGTCTTTGGCTGCGCAAAATGCGTATTTTTAAGTTTGTGGGCGCGGTTCGTTCTAATTCTGCTACTGCACATAGGGGTGTCACATTCGATTTATCATTTATTTTAATTGATAGGTCCAGGTGAAAATACGGATCACCTAATGAGTAAGCGATTGCCGTCGTCCATGGCTACTCGCAACACCAGTCTCTCACTCACTTAGTAAACTCACTTTTACCCTGGATTTAAAGGTTGTCAGCGCACTTGTGACTCCACTGGTGTCGCGGGTGTTCATGGGCGGCGGCAATCGCTTACCATCAGGTGATCCGTCTGCTTGTCTGCCACCTATCACATAAAAAAATCTTATCTACACCCAGGTGTGAGAGACAGTCGACGGGACGAATAAATATCATCTCAAATAATTATTTCTCAATCAATTGTTTTCACCGTAGGAGCGCACCGCTTCGGAATGAATGGGCAGGCTCGTCCGGATTGATTCCCGGCCTCACAGAAAACTGGCGAGGAGCAGTACTTGCATTTTGATTCGTCTAGTGAGTGAGGGTACCGGAGACCCAATCGAGAGGAAGGGGAGTTTAAAAGATGGCTGTGACTATACTAGTGTTGAGGACGGCGACAAATGTTTACCATCAGGGGATCTGTTCGCTAGTCTACCACCTATCAGACAAAAAAAATCTCCGAAAATATTTAATCATACAGAGTCTGGAAGCTCCAGCATCCCTAAGCAGTTGCACCCGCGTCTCAAAGCTCCCGATGCGTCACGCGCGTGTTATTAAATCTGTGGCGACGCGCATAATTCATCCAGAATAACTCTCCCATGACTGACGAATGAGGTGCGAAACTTACGAGCGGCAATCATTCATGAGGTGAGAGGCGTAATGAGTTCACCGGTGATATAGGACGGGGTGTTCTACACACCACAAATACCTACCTATTCGCCGACAGGCCTTGCTCAATTACGACGGTGAACATACTAATGAAAACAATCATTTTTCCCCAAGGAACATAGAACCTAGTGCAATCTTAAAAGAAATTGCCCTTCCATACAATTGTATAAATTAGCTGATAAAGTACTAAACTCTGCTTTTTTTATTATTATGGCTCAACCCGAAGATTATTCGCCAATGTCAAGTAACTTATTGAGAATAAATACGTAGTCAACAATCGAAGTCAGTCAAAGTCACAGTCACTCAATAAAACGCCGGTGTTTTACGTTTTATCGACCTACGGTTTCAGCGGATATCACTCTAAAAGCAATCGCGGGTTCTAAGACTCTATTAGATCCAAGCACGTTGTCACGAGACAACGCACTCGACACACAATAGCAGTGTTAAAAACGATACAATTCAACGATTCTTATTATTAGGATCACTTTGCGGCACTTTACTGCACAAATAAACACCACATTTGTACACTAAAAACCACTAGACACTAATTTAAAACCTTTGAATTGCATCAGCCCATGCGGCTTGTTTTAGCCCTACCCGCCGAATCCCCTGATTTTTAATTCGGCGAACTAATCTGACAGGTGTCATGTGTCCTTCCCATTAATTTTTGCTACTTTTGACAGATGCAAAGTTTCAAGATGAACGGGAACTTGACGTTTGCAGCTATCAGTTTAGTTAGCCGAATTAAAAATCAGAGTTTAGTCATTTTTTTACCCGACTACGGCAAAGCAAAAGGAGGGTTATGATTTTGACAGGCTATGTATGTATGTATGTATGTTCATCTGTTTCCACGTAACTTCTAAACTAGTTATCATATTTGAACAAATAAGGTGTCGTTAGAAGCGTCTTGGTTGTCTTCTGGTTATAGGCAACATGACGTCACGTTAAATTTACAGCGCCCTCTAGGGGACTTAGAGTAAGGAACTAAAAAAAAAAATTTGCTTGACGGTACCGTGTAAGGGTATAAAATGAAAGAGCTTTTTTAGCAAATTTCAAATATGTAATTATATTTATATAACTAAAAATATGTTAAATAAAAATAAAGTTTAACAACTAAAACCCGACTACCAAAAACACGATCTAAAAAGTACAAAACAAGAAAATTGTCTCTGCTGAAATGATTATGCCGTATCGATGTGGTCGTATGCCGCAATGATTTTATTTTATTATTATAATGAATCTGTTTTGCTACAGTAGGTGGAGGAGTTTTAGAAATTATTCGAAACGTGAAGATTTCCTAACTCAAATCTAACTTTGAGGCTCAGAAGAAAAATAAAATATCTTGGCCTTGGCTTTGTTAAACCAACAATATCCACTTACATAACGAAGCAAGATTTAATGCCTCTAAGACCCTACTTAGAAGTGGATTAAACACAGAAACTGCAGCTTTCTATCAGAAACGCACAAATCAAACGGACATTGTGTGCGTGGGCCGACGGCAAAACATCTGAAAAGGTTGTGTTCCCCACTGACAGGGGAATTACCATATATACGGGGTGACAATGAGGCAACGTTAATAAAAAAAACAAATATTGCGGAAAATAGGCAGACGAGACATGCGGTCTGATGGTAAATGATAACCGACGCTCATAGACATCAACAATGCCGGAACAGTCTGCCGCTGCCTCCCGTAAAAGAAGAACTCTTTTCAATATGATCGAAGGTTAACCAGGTTGTATAGGCAGTTTCAATATTATGACATTTCTGTTTCATCTTGTATTATGACTCCAGGTTATCAATAGTGCCTTTACTTAAACGAAACATTTTGCACGTTTTTTGTTTCAATGGGCAAACCAGTAACACACAATTGCAACCACGTCATTCTATTTGTGATCGACGCTATGATCAATTTCAGTTTCAAGCAATACACTTGTCAGAAATCACTCAGTGTATTCGGCACAAAACGTTATTTCACTAGTTATGTAAGATTAAAATGTAATTATTCATAATTTTTTGTTTGCTGAATAAATATTTTCTATCTATCTATTTTTCTATAGTCGCCCCACGGTTATTTGGCACATGGCAAAAGTCGGAATTAATGCGGTTTTGACATTTTACCATAGAAAAAATGTTGTACAACGCCCCCCTCTCAATGTCACTGAAGTGCCTTCTGATCGTGGTCGCTCCGTCCAATCGGGAAATAGGGTGTTTTTTACCTAAAATTACTGCAGTGAAAAAACACATTTTTTGTTTTTTAATAAGTAATAAGTACCAACGGTTTTTCGCGAAGTGTCGAGAATTTATTAGTTTTTTTTTTTGGTAAAATCGAATATAGTAAAAAATACTTTTAGTTTTATTATAAAGCTGAAAAGAGAGATGTATGTATGAAAATAACGCTAAGGCCTAGTTTTCGTACGGGTGTGTATTTAGAATGTGCCAGCCTGTATAGTTCCATTAGTACAAGGCGAAAGTGCCAACGTAGCCTTCGTAACCCGCTGGGCTTTCGCTGCCGCCCTTGAGCTAATACCATAAAGCCATAACTTTCCTTCTACCAGTTAGGGTGACCAGATGGCATCGTTTTTTTAAGTAATATAAGACATGATCAAAAAGAAAGAAAGCTATGGCGAGCAACTGACAAAACGGCGGAATAACAAGCGTCATGTACGTCAACGTCATCCGATTGAGCGGTAAAATAAGAAAACGATAAAGCGTATGTAGTCTATGGTGAACTGTCTAGATCTTTGGATACGAAAAATTTGTAGCGCGGTTATGTAATAAAAGTTTATAAAATATGGTGAATAATTATCTTATTTTCCTTTCTAACAGTAAGTATTCATAATCTTACAAAATCGAATGTAACGGTACTCAATATACTGTGGATCGCAATAATATTAAGGTGACGGGTAGGACACACTAGCGACGCCAATCGATTTTAATTTTTAGCTACTAAACCGGATCTATTTTAAACAATTTCGGGGTTACAACCTCTGGGCAAGAAAAATTAATTCATGCCAAAAGTGGCCGCTTTTGGCATCAATCAATTTTTCACGTACGCGTTGGATCCAACATTTGTGCATGGTTATTTAATTAATAGTATAAGGGTTTGCCTAGAGGTTGTAAGCCCGAAATTGTTTGAAATAGATCCGGTTTAGTAGCTAAAATTAAAATCGATTGGTGTCGCTAGTGTGCCCTACCCGTCACCTTAAGGGCGTAACATTTATTAAAGTGAATAAGTAAATAAACAAAAAATACTTTTTTCATTTCATTATATTAAATTCAGCTTTTTTCTCGATTAAGAGGAAACTTACAAAAATCCTAATGAGGTAGTATGTGGTTTTAATTATTTTGTCCTTTTATTTTAGCTTCAATTTGAATAAAATTGAAAAAAAATACGGGAGTTTTGTGCAAATTACGGGTGTGTTGTGTGATCTATAAAATACAGGTGGCTAATGGGAGATCGGGTAAACTAAAAAATATGGAAAACATTCTCGGTAATCCTTATAAGTACGCGATATCTGGACACCCCAATTACTCAGTGACAATTCCCAGAAACCGGCTCTGGCATTGCGATAGGCCATCAATCTTCCTAGACTTAATAGGTAGGTAGATAGTTAAATTAATTAGATCTTTCGGAAACGTACGGACAGCAACACATCAATGTAAACAGTCTGTTAAACTTCAATCGATTCTCACCTTCATGTCAAACAAGTTCAGTTCAATATCAATTGCGGAAATTTAAAAGTAACCTGATGTGTGGCTGAGGTACCATACAATGCCTATTTTTAACCAAAGAAAAAACTAAACGATTCGTCCTCCGATCTCTAAAAAAACTTATTTAGATTGATGTGGGTATTAAAAATCCCACCATCGTTAAATTTTTAAGCGGGATCGATTCGAACCTACAACCTATCGTTCGGAAGTAACCATCGCATCGTTTATCAATTGAACTATAGATGTTTTGTTTGCACTTTTAAAAGTATTGTGTAAACTGTTTTATATTTTATAATTAATACAAACCTTGAGCCTTGTGGTGCCCGGCAGAGTAGAATAGGCCACCCTCACTCTTACCGAGGTGTTGTAAAAGGCGACTAAGGTAAAGCTGCTGGCATGATCATCAGCACCCAGAGAAGGAAAACTCTGCATTTATATCAAAACCCTCGCCAACCCGTCTGCCAAGCGTGGTGAGTATGGCAACTACCCCTCATGTGATTGAGGGAGGCCCGTGCCCCAGCAGTGGGGACTTAAATTGGCTGACGATGACGAATACAAACCTTTTATTAGCTATTCCAATTATGTCTTATTTTTATATATTTTACATTCAACAAAAAATCCAATTGTCTTATTTTTATATATTTTACATTCAACAAAAAATCCAATTTAAAAATCACTGAATTTGAACACGAAACGTATATTCTCACTGCACGTCTGCCCCGGTGGGGTGTTTGACTAACTTTACGCTGTTTTCAACTGTTAACGCACCTTTTGAGATTCGCCGGGCATCAATCCAAACGCCTCCAGATAAAGACATAGTACAAATTGGATCGAAAGCCGACTGTATGCATTCGCGTACACCAGGCACCTGTCCTCGAATAATTTACGCTTTTTGAAGGTCCTCAAACATCATGCTAGCTTTTTAAGGTGACGGGTAGGGCACACTAATGACGCCAATCGATTTTAATTTTTAGCTATTAACAACCGAATCTATTTTAAACAATTTCGGGGTTACAATCTCTCAGCAAACACTTAAACTATTTATTAAATAGCCATGCACAAATGTTGGGTCTAACGCGTAGCGAAAAAGTAGTATAAGTGTTTGCCGAGAGGTTGTAACCCCAAAATCATTTAAAATAAATCCGGTTTGGTAGCTAAAAATTAAAATCGATTGGCTTCGCTAGTGTGAACCACCGTCACCTTAAGTCAACTATATTGATTTTTAGGTTCACGTATCTACCATAAAAGGAAAAAATAGAACATACCTCCAAAGAGACAGGTTTTCTCGCAACCAATAATTACATGAAAAATCAAACTTCTAAGCTTCCTTACATAAAAATTGAAACGGAAATGTACTCAACGAAAAAGGCATATTTAGACACTCCCAAGGGAATCAAATATATTTTGCATCATCAAACCAGAATAATTATGAAATTTTACAAACATCGTCGAGATTGCGGAAACATATCTGGGGGCCTATTCTCGAGCACTAGACATTGAAGTCGAATTAGGAACAGGAACCGGAAAACCCCTTTTCAGAATTACGCCTATCGATAGGGCAACCCTATTGTTAGCTTACCTAATCAATAGGGTTATACTATTGATTGTGTAACCTTATTGTATTGGTAACCCTATTTTTTTATATAATTCTCACAACATCTCATACGTTGACCTGATTCCATACTAAGTAGCTTAAGCACTCGTGTTACAGATATCAGACAACAGAGGAACACAAATATATACTTAAATATATATATTACACCCAGACACCGAACAAACACAAGTGTTCATCTCACGAATGTTTGTCCAGAGTGGGGATCGAACCCACGACCTTTGGCGTAAGAGGCAGGGTCACTACCAATTGCGCCATCCCGTCAGTCGAAGGGGTATTGAAAAGGGTTGCACCCGCTTACCGCGTAAGCGGGTACCCTATTGATTGTCTATCTCTTTTCCACGACCTGACAAACGAACGAACTCAATCCGACCAATCGGCTGCCGCCGTTAGCGAGGTGCGCAATATTGATTCAAATGCTTTGCGCGTAGAGATTTGGTATCTAGTATCTAAAGCTATTTTAGCTTGGAAGAATTGATATGGTAAGCCTATTTATAGGCTTTTCCGTGATAATTAGCGCTTATCGTAGTGAATCGCTAAGCATATTGATGAGGTAAGCCAATGATAGGTTTACCTTATTGAAAAAAGCCTAATAAGGGTAACCGGTTCCCTGTTTAGGGATTTGTATGGACGAATGTATGAAATCTCTAAATTCGACTTCAATGTCGAGTGCATGAGAATTGCCCCTCAGCTGTCCCATAGACATATAGTATAACAACACTCCTTATTATGATTATGAGTAATGTTAAGCTTACTTTATTTTTTTACTACAGCAGGACATTAAATATGATAAATATCACATGGGTTGCGAGTAGGCGTAAACATAATATTTTCTTGTAAGAGGCCTAACAATTATCTTATCTAAATCAGTCTAGGAAAAGTTAAGCAGGTATATCAGGAACAATTTTTTTCATTTATTCTGCCAAACCCAACTGAACTTATTTCGTATTTTTCATCGGTACGTATCTTGTATTTATAAAAGAAAGTCGTGTTATGGCGGACTCGACCAACCTTATTCCGATACTAAATCTATGGTATAGCGCTGTCATTCGATTCAAATCTGACGTTTTACCATAGATTTTTACGGATATACAATACACGGATAAAAATTGGCCGAACCCGGCCTTAGTCACACTATGAGCGGCGGTTACCGTTTACCATCAAATGGGCCGCAAGCTCGTCTACCTACTATAAGCAATAAAATATATATATATATATATATATATATATATATATATATATATATATATATATATATATATATATATATATATATACATACATACATACATATATATATATATATATATATATATATATATAACTCAAGAACGGCTGGACCGATTCGGCTGAAATTTGGTGGAGCGATAGCTTAGAATCAGGGGACATAGGACTTATCAATATAAAACCAAGAGTTCTACTTTAGATAAATAAATGCATAACCCCTAAGTTATGCATTTATTTGACTATGAGGACTACCCTGAGGTTGTCTGGAAGAGATCGCTATTAGCGCCTACATTATATTAGTATAATACTAAAGTCTAAAATCTGTAAATTTTGTGCAATAATGTGTATCTATCTAACTACAGGGCCTACTCTGAAAACGTCCGAATATATATATATATATATCCCCGCCCATTTCATACGAAACAGACGCACCTGGACGCGTTGTTTGCGGTATCAGTATTATTCCAGGTGTGCTGTAACCTTGTGGCTTAATATAAAGCCGTCCCGTAACGAACGAGATTAAACCTGTCGCATCCAAACAAAGGAGACACACAGAGCGTGTGAAAGAGAGGCAAACTCGGTCTTCGGTCGTAATGTCTGCTTTAAATTAGGCCCTCTTGTTGCCCACCTTTCAACACAACACAAAACACAACGTAAATCCTGAAAATAGAGCAAAGTTTATAGCTCCTATTTCGCAACACCGACCAGCAACCACCGGCCATTTTAACTTTGTAACTAACCTTGACTGCCTCGGTGCAGTGGTTAGTGGGTCGCACTGTGAAGTGACGGCTGCGCAAGAGGTCCCGGGTTGTACCTAATATTTCGTTAGGGAATTCTTAGTGTCAGCCCGGGGTCTAGAAGTTGGAGGTATTGTGCCCCCGTGCTTCGGAAAGAACGTTAAGCCGTTGTTCCTGCGCCCAATCCCTCTCTGGTCGTGTCACGCACGCAGCTGGTGTCCCATCGGAATATGAGGGTAAGGGAATAGAGAGTGCTCTTGTGTTTGCGCACACACTTGAGCACTATAATATATCTTGCGTATGGCTGATTGTTGAGATTGCCCGCCGCAGCCATTATCGGTTGGAGGATATTATTATTTATCATTATGTTTGAAATATATAAATATATTTGACGACCCGATTGGAACAGTGGCAGTGAAAGCTGCCTCTGACAATGATTGCGGGTTCGATCCCCGCAAACATTCCTGTGCATGAACATGTTTGTTTGTATTGGTCTGGGTGTTTGCTATGTATTATAAGTATGTATTTACAAAAGAAAAGTTTTATTTGTATATTTTGTAATTCTACTGTTGATTCTGATGCCTTTTAATCGGGGAAATTTTAAATCACTACCTGGTAACATTACGGTAAAACAAAATAAAATCAGCCCACTGTCTTAGTTTTCGTGCCACCCTGCAAATAAACGTCAAACTAGCGCCATCTGTTACTTGGTCTGGGTGAATGTCACTGAGACATTGTTGTCCTCAACAACTACTACTACTACTACTACTATCATCGTCGCACTTAGTGCGGTACGGGTTTCGGGGTAAACCCTTTACCCGGGCTGCATATCGCGCCTCTCTTGGCGCGGTGTTTTCGCTCCTCTGGGAGAGGAGGCCTCCCGACACTGCGCTGTTAGGGCGGTCTTCGACCCCTAAAGTGGGGCCTGCCGGCGGCCTATTTGGCGCTAGTCTGTCAGGGAGGGGGGAAAGGGATAGTCGCCGCAATCAGTCTCGTGGGAGATGTACTCATCGAGCTCTTTTTCTGTTGTCCTCAAAAAGGTAATCTTCTGAATGCAACACAACTAGCGCCATCTGTTACTTGGGCCGGGTGAATAAGTCACTGAGACATTGTTGTCAAATGAAGTTCAACGCTTGAACGCTTTTTATTGAAAATATCATATCAACATTTTTCGGATTAGAACCGACTGTTTAATTTTGTTTCCCATACCTCATTACGCGGAAAACATCAGTATTGATCGTATGCCCTCACTCAAGTTGACGGATTTTCACGGTCGATGGTAAATATGAAGACTTTGACACGTTAAAATATTTGCTCTTAACAGCAAAAGTTTGCTACACGACTTTCAACCTTTGGTGGGTCCCAAATTTAAAGCTCATGACTGTACTTAATTACCAGGCTCCCCTAATCCTGAATCATGGGCTAGGCGTACGCCGGCTTCCGAAGCAAAAGCTTTGGACGCATCCGGGAATTACACGCTGAGACGAGGATATTATAAGATTCTACATTTAAAATAACATGCATATACCGCTTCTAAATACTCTGAGCCGTCTATTTTTGCACTTGTTTACATTCGGGACGGCGAACGGGACGGGTTCAATGGAATCACATGCATAACGCAAAAAACAGATTTGAAACACAACTGCGTTTCTTAAAACAAATGGTTTCCTGTTTTGTGCCAATATTTATAATATCCTCCAACCGATTTCGGCTAAGGCGGCCAATGTCAACGATCAGCCACTTTCGCAGGATGTATTACCTATAGTGCTCACAAGTGCACTCTTTCCCTTGCCCCCATATTCTGATGGGACACCAGTGTGACACGATCAGAGAGGGATCGGGCGCAAGTCAATCGGCTTAACGTGCTTTCCGAGGCCCGGGGGTACAAGACCGCCAACTTCCAGATTCCGGGCTGACACTGAGGATTTCTTATCAGAAAAACTCAGGTACAATTTTTTTGTCCGACCCGGGGATCGAAACCGGGACCCCAAGCGCAGCCGTCGCTTTAAAGTGCGACGCACTACCCAATGAAAGAAAGAAAAAAATATTTTTTTGGACGTCACAACACTACATACGAGTACAACATTAGTTACAAAAGAACTGACAAACAAAAAAAAATACAGAAAAAAAAAGAAAACAAAACAAAATAATAAGGGTAGAAATAACCAGGCAGTGCATATAGGTATATTGTGTGTTGTGACCTCCAACATAAATGGCCCCCACTCAGCCTATGTCATGACACTGCGCCAACGAGGCAGCCAATATTTATAGGGTAACAGCTGATGTCAGTCTATCTTTCTATTTCGATTAACTGCAGATTTTTTAATGTGATGAGGCAGTCGAGCAGACGGATCACTTAAGCTCTGGAAGCTTTATTTCATGTTCTCGTAATGGATAAATATGAGAGAGCTACGCTTTGGCATAAATGGGCCGAATCGGAGTAATACCACGGTCTCACAGAAAACAAGCGTGTAGCAACGTCTTTTTTTTAATGTGATAGGTGGCAGATGAGCAGACGGATCGAGTGATGGTAAGCGATTGCCGCATCCCATAGACCCGCGACACCAGTGGAAACACAAGTGCGCTGCCAACCTTTAAACCCCCCCTTCCCCTGAATTGGGCCTCCGGTACCTTCACTCACGCAGCGAAGCAGCACAGTGCTGCTTTCTGTGAGACCGTGGTATCACCTAATGGAGAAAGTACACACTTAATTTGTAAAACTCTTTATTTTTAATATAAACAGTTATTTATTTATCTCTTCGGTCGAGCCAGCCCATTCATTCTTCTCTCCGTGGGAAGCCACGCTTTGGCATGAATGGGCTGATTCGACCGGAGTGATACCACGGCCTCACAGAAAACCGGCGTGAAGCAGCACTGTGCTGTGTTTCGCTGCGAGAGTGAGGGTACCGGAGGCCCAATCCGGGGGAAGGGAGGGCTTAAAGGTTGGCAGCGCACTTGCGACTCCACTGGTGTCGCGAGTGTCCATCAGGTGATCCGTCTGTTCGTCTGCCACCTATGACATTAAAAAAAAACATAGCGAAGCGTGGCTCTCCCACGGTAAAAATGAAATACTTTCCATATTTAAATCTTATAGGTACTTACCTGCCTTGCGGCACAATGAATACCGCATACTTGTTGATCGCCTGCGATCGTTTTTGGTCCACTATGTACAGGGTGTACCTTGGAGATTCTTCACCAGGCTGGTAAAGGTCTAATGATACCTGATCGGGAAAACAAAGGATAAATTATTTAATATTCTGGCGACCTCTTAGGGCCGTGGGTAAGGCGTTGCCTGTCCCCAAGTGCGGAGGGTCCAGCCGTTGCACTCTCATTCCGCGAACCGATCGGCCGCGACGCGCTCGATTTTCATAATTTGTTTGTCCGCGACGCACTCGGTCGCAACGCTCATGATTTTTATTTTTGTTCGAAAAGTACTGTTGCGATAAAATTGTTAAATGAAATTAATAAATTATGGTAGTCTGAGTTGATATAATATTTCATTTGTTTAAATAAAAATAAATAAAAAGGAAAAAATAAATGATTACCTATACAAACAATATCAACGAACTTTTATATCACCTAAGATTTCTATAAAATACAACCCATTTATTAAAAAAAAAACAAAATACATAGTTCAACTTAGACTAACAAAATCCATTTCATTTAACAATTATAATCGCAATAGTACTTCAAAAAAAAAACATAAGCGTCGCGACCGAGCGCGTCGCGGACAAACAATTTTTTATAATCGACCGCGTCGCGGCCGAGGAGCTCACAACATGAGAGCGTAAGGGCTGGACTAAGTGCGGAAGGTCCCGGATTTAATGACTTTTTTTAACTTAGAAAAAAAAAACTCGGCATATCAGATAAAAAGAAAGTCATTTTAATAATAAGAATAAAATAATTTATTTAGCGCCAAACATACGTTATATATTTTGCTAACACCTATTCATAGACTCACGCATTTTATTTTATACTATGTGCATTCTATTTATTTTTGTTCTGATTCTACCTTATTCTTTTTGATAATTAATTTATTTTATTAAAATTCACACACATCACTAAAGGATGAAGTAATGATTTGAAAGAGAAAGGTACAAAGTAGGTAAATACAGCTACACATATTACTTAGATAGATACATACTTATACTTTATTGGACAAAATACACAACTTAAGTACTAGACATATATACAGATATATATACAGAAATTGTGTGTACAATTTCGGGGGGTGTTATCGCTGAAAGCGATTTCTACCAGACAACTTTCGGGTAAGGGAGATATAAATTCTTACCTTGATGTGAATATCAATTGAGGAAAGGATATCCTCGGACTTTCATAAATTTTTGGTTCAAAAAGAATTTTGCTGTTATCTTGTAGGACTGGTCCCTCTAATGTTGAAATGTAAAGATTTGGCATAGCAAAAAAACAATTTTTTGTTACTTAATGAGGGTTTTAGCATGTGAAAAAACCCGCTAGATGGAGTACTATAGGAGTGAGGTACACAATACAATGTGATTGGTTATTTTTAAACGTGATTTGTCAAAATGTCAATTAGACAAACTAAACAACCAATGCGGTTGATGTTGGACCTCAGTCCAACAGTACGCCATCTAGCGGATTTTTCACACGCGAAAACCCTCATTAACTGAAAATGTATGAAGATGTTGATTTTTGAACTCAAATAAAACCAAGGATATGTGGGATAAGGATGAGACCCTACAGCTTTGGTGTCATAGTAATACACAGGGCTGCCTCGGTGGCCCAATGGTTAGTGGGTCGTACTTTAAAGCGACGGTTACGCCTGGGGTCCCAGGTTCGATCCCCGGGTCGGGTCAAAATTTGTACCTGAGTTTTTCTGTTAAGAAATTCTCAGTGTTAGCCCGGAGTCTGGAATTTGGGGGTCTTGTACCACCGTGCCTCGGAAAGCACGACGTGAAGACGTTGGTCCTGCGCCTAATCTCTCTTCGGTCGTGTCACACTGGTGTTCCATCGAAATATACGGGTACGGGAATAGAGAGTGCACATGTGTCTGTGCAAACACTTGTCCACAATAATATGTCCTGCGTCGATGGCTGATCGCTGAGATTGGCCACTATGACCGAAAATATCGGTTTGGAGGACATTATTATTATTAATACTCAGGGGAACAAGTCCTACAGAAAATAAATCTGGCCGGCACTTGGACAAAAAAAGAGGATGTCCTCTGATAGGTAGTAGTAACCTCATGGTATCTGGACTAAGTATTTGAATTGAGATACAGTTCCTTAAAAATCTACTTAAATTACTTGAATAGAAGTAATTAATTTCTTTACTTAATTATTTAACCAATACCTCATTTTCATCATCTAGGTTGGTTTTGGCCAGACCGTTGGTGACAAAAGCTGTGTCTTGTGCCGATTTTATGTATTCAAACAGCTCTTCAGGAGTTGAAAGCCTTTGCATTTTGTCCCCTGCCATACACACCTCCAATATCTGAAGAAATCAGTCTAATTTCAATATTGTTTTGCTGATGCTAATGCTAAGTTAATGCTAACACTGATGTTATTTGTTCTATAGTAAATGTAGATAATGTATATTGTTATAATTTATATCTCGTTTATAATGAAAGGAGTATGAGATAATCCTTCCTAACTTCCAACATTTTATTTTTTTTAATCATAGATTTATTTCTATTTTCTGCAGTTATTAAGTTTGGTCTTATATCAATACATATTTATTTTAACATTATGTATTTATACCTATAAAGTACATCTTTGCAGGTACATAATTTTAAATTTGATTATGTTGCAATTACTTCTATTATGAACTTATTCCTAAAATGATATTAATTGTCGGACAATGGTAAAATAGTTCCTACCAGATTTTGAACCTCATGTGTCTTAGCATAAGAGTGAAAATCAATGAAATTTTTCATTGACTCATTTCTGATTAAGGGTTAAGAAAAAATGATTAAATGAAATTTAAATACATAATATTAAAATAATTGCAAATATAAAAACAAATAACAAATTATTCTTATATTTTTGTGTTTTGTTATAATTTTTATGATTTATCATGTTACTTACCAACTGAGGCAAAGCTTTAAATTTTGTAGCAACCACAACAAAAACAGGCAAGGTAGTTCCATCTCCGTTCTCAGCATTCTTCTCCTCGGCCTCATGGCACCTCACCACTCTGAACATCCAGGATTTGTCACAGAATGTTGCCAGCAACTTCTTCAAGATGTGACTTTGAAGCAGGGATATGCAAACAAAGCGACCACCAAGCTTTGAAAAGAAAAAAAATCAGGAAATATTTACATACAAAATGTTTAGATTTTTTATTGTACATAAACTGAGAGAACCATGCTTATTATCTATTTCTGATTAAATATTTTTACTTTATCTATTAGGGAAACAAAGTGTACATTACTTAATCAATTATATTAATTATGTACAAAACTAAATCTTTCTTAATACTCATTGTGGAAATTAAATCAACTATAATTTTTTTCTTCACTCCATTTCCTTTATTACTTACTTTTAAAACTCTTTTGACCTCAGCGAAGTATTTGTCTATCATTTTCTGCGTCTCCTCTCCGTCATCCGGCATAAGGGCGTCCAGAGTGCCTTTATCTAGTACTACACTGAACTCCTCGTCTTGAAACGAAGTGTTCAACGCATCCATACATAAGAACTTCATGTTCGTCCGGTTAGAGTTAATAGAATTCATCTGCTTGATGACTACTTCGGATACATCGATGTTGGTGATATTTTGGTAGCCGACATCGTACAAATCGGCGCTCAAACTAGAGTTGCCACAACCGGTGATTAATATCATATCCTTAGGTTTAATGTATTTGTGCAGCTGCGAACACAGCTCTAAGTATTCCCCGTACCTTAAATGATGATATTAAACAGCATATTATCTCATTATTCGATGTAAACAACGAGATGTTACCAAAAGATATAACCTACCATTCGAAAGCTTTATTACCACGCTTCTTGAAAAACTTATTCCAGTAATCCTTTTCGCTAAACTCTTTGTGGCTTTTGGGTAGAAGATTCATTTTAATTTCAATGTATTTATTAGGTTCTAATTGATTTTTAGAACAAAATCACATGTTCCCATGAACCATAACAGATTTGTTTTGCTGTCAAAATTGACAGTAAATCTGACATCAAAATGCCACTTTTTTAACAGGTTAAAAATAATGACCAAAAAATGAAGAAAATGGCCGTATTGACAGATGACACTTCGCTCTATATTAGTCTATGTATGTTGTGCAATGGTGAATGGACGATCGAGTGTCTGCTGATTGTTTATTTTTGATTTACAATTTTCTCACAGCATGAAATTTCATAAAACTTTGTCCAGCAAAAACGTTACAGTTTTTGCTTGAAAATGTACTACCGGGACTTTAGTGAAGTTAAATCTTGGCTCCAACATCTCCGTCAGTGATCACGTAAACAAACCAGGATAACTAAAATGGAAAAGCAAAATCAGGATAAATGGGAGGCCCTTGCCACAATCAAATCATTTGACTTAGGTAAGCGGTGTATTTAGCAGATTTCTGTTGTTAATTAAATTAATTATCTTATAGAAAACACCAGAAATAGGTGACATGGACAGTAGCCTTGAGCGCTCACATCTGATGCGCGTTTAGGCCACTTATTACCGTTATCTCACGTGGTTTATTGTTATCCCGCATTTTTTTGTCATTTAACAGCTGCGGGGATTATAGAAAACCGGGAGCGAGGTTCCCTTGAACCTATTCTTACAGTAGGTAAGGATATTTATAACCTGAATGATGATGAAATAGACTAGTTTCTTATGATAATTTACACTTTAATATCAAAATGCATTGATTTATGACTCACTATTTTATCACGTACCTTTATCATATCCATGATTATTTTTAGTAGCTTTGATGTAATATTTGGAACTGAAATAATGTAATTATTTGATAAATCACTTCATAAAGATATTTATTTTATATATTCCTCGTTTACAGAATTACAATTAATATATTAACACAACATCTTCTTGTAATAGACTGGTGTGAAATAAATTAAAATGTGGTTAATAAATGGTAACTTATCATATTATCAGGAAACCACAATTAACTAGAAATTTCAGTACTGTAACATATCAATGTTATTTTATTGCTTACCACATAAGATAACTGTCCTGTTGCCCATATTAATTTATTTTATTTAAATTATGACACTAAAAGTCAAATTAATATCTGATTGCAAGTCAAAGACCCAGTTGTTAAAGCATATTAATTACCTATTTTCAGGTGTTGCACGCAATAGCCAACATGAATCCATACTACAGCACAGCATGCAGCAGGTGGAGATCATTCAGTCAGCCGCCACCACACCCATCAGCCTCCTGGTCCAATCCCTCGTCAAACAGCTTTGCTCCCTTCTCGAGCAAGACACCATAAGGGCCCAACAACTGTATAACACCATTTGTGAGAAACTGCACAGTATGAACTTGATTGATGATTCTTACGCAATGGGTGAGTTTGAAGTCATGAGAAGTCAGTATCAAAGAGCGCTGTATCAGCTTGTTCAAGTTGCTGCTGGTTCTGAAATACCAATCACGCTACCAGCAAAATGGCCTATTCTTCAACCACCTGGCCTTGAATGGTCCCGTTACCACAGAGAGTTCGAAGAACTATACTTCATCGCTGGAGGAGGATTTGGAAGTGTTTTCAAGGCCAAACATAGACTGGATGGAATGGAGTATGCAGTGAAAAAGGTGTTCATAAAGTCTAGTGATGTTAATTCTATAATGAGCCATTTGTCTGAAGTCAAAACAATTGCTAGTCTAAACCATCAAAACATAGTTAATTACAAGGCTGCATGGCTCGAACCAATGATAGAATCAAAAGTGAAAAAAAAGGATAAGAAGACAAAGTTTCATATGGATATGGACAGTGAAGAGTTCACAGCCTCCAATATAATCTCATCCGCCCAACCAAATATTATAACGTCATTCAAAACTCACAATTCCAAAGAACTGATCAACAAAAACCACAGCCTTTCTGACTTTATTATCTCTTTCAAGAATTCCAACAGCTTTGATGAGGTAGATAATTCTAATGAAGATTATTTAGAGTCTGATAGTGAAGAGAATTCCAGTTCTCAGCAAGAAGAAAATGCACTCTGCAAGATTTTCGGCAGCACTGAATTCCAAAATTGTTCACGAGTGAATTTGAAATGGGCAACACTGTATATCCAGATGACATTCTGCCAGCAGACATTGAAGCAGTGGCTAGACGAACGTAACAATCGCGTGGTGATGACCAGAAAGAACTCTGAAGACCTGTCTGTTCACACTGACTCCTCAGATTCGCCTTGCCTTGACTCTCAGTTTGCCTCCGATTTGAATTATCCAGTTGCTTTTACACATATTGACTTATTAATAGATATGTTTACACAACTAGTCAGTGGTTTACACTACATTCACTCCAGAGGCATAATCCACCATGATATCAAGCCTAGTAATATCTTTGTGGTCCAGAACGAAGGTGGTATCAGGGTGCTGCTTGGTGATTTTGGGTTGGCGTGCCCATTGCAGCAATCACACAGTGGTCTAGCCCTTGGCACTCATTTATATGCTGCACCAGAACAGTTGGATGGACAATGCAATCCAAAGGTAACATTTTTGTACTTTTACATCCTTATTTTTTTTTTTTTTATTAAATAGTTTTAATACATATTGATACCTACTTAAATCTCTGGTAGCAAGTATTATGCTTTTGCAGGCCTCCTGGCAAAGGCCTCCCCACTACTGCATCTACTCTCGCTCTTGACATCCCACCCTGGGCTAGGTTTAGCTAGTCTCTATCCATAGACTATATCATCTTCTTAAGGGATTACCTCTTTCCCCTTTGGGGTAGGTTAACTACCAAGTTTTGATGGTTTTCCATTTGTCTGGCCCACTCATAACATGTGCAGCTTGTGTCCAATATTTTTTTGGTTTGTTATTTTTGTAATATAAAAGTAATTATAACTTATAAATAGACCAATACCCCGATTGAAAGATAAAATATAGATAAATCTATAGTCCATTCAGTGAAGTCCATTCATCTGAAGGTGAATAGGACAGTTCAAATGTTTCGTATCATGCACCCATCTTTCTACAAATAAAAATATTAAGTAGTAAAAATCATTAACTATTTTTGTTCTTCCAAAATAACAAGTATTAAAATTTCTCAATTAATCTGAACAAGAGTTTAGAATAAATATTACTGATAAAATTTATAAAAAATATCTTATGAATTCCATAATGCGTTAATCGGAATATTTGCTCATTGACACAAACAATTGCAATAAATTAGTAATCGGTTTGGCGACTATCTTACCATCGAATCACGATTATTGTCTCGTGCAAAATATGTCCTCATATATTGCATTAGGGACCAAGAACTAGTACTTTCTTTTGGTGACGAAGGTGGTTCCGACAGATCAAGCGAGTGTAACAACACTCGCTTGATCTGTCTGTTGAAATATAACAATATTTCAGATCAATAAGATGCGTATTATTTTATTATTTGTGATTTATTGCGAGTGTACCACTAAGAATATCAACATATTGTATTCCATATCCAGATAATTCCAATTCATAGATAAAATGTTGATTAGAATTGAAAATCAAACAATAAAATTTCTAAAGAAAATATTATCGATTCTTAAAAATATCGGTTAGGTTTAAAAGGAGCGTCTCACTTTTAATGTCAAAATAGAACTGTCCTATTCACCTTCACATACTGAATGGACTATGATGTACTACATTCTAAAGACCATGGTAAACCATTGTCTTTAGAATGTAGTAAGTAGACTTTAGTAATGAAAAACATTTTATTTTTCTAATGTTCCATTAATGATTATTCTTTCTCTGTTTCAGAGCGACATGTACAGTCTTGGCATCATCCTCCTGGAAATGATTGAACCGTTCAGCACTGACATGGAGCGAGTGAAGACCATCACTGACCTGAGAAAAGGCCAGATTCCTGCGCATCTAACTGCCAACTATCCGAAAATAGCCCATATTATTGGCAAGCTGGTCCATCGCAGACCGAGTAAAAGACTTGACACTTCACAACTTTTGGAAGAGCTCAAACAGCAATCTGAGAATAAGGATGAAACGATAAAGTTGCTACGAGAGGAGCTAGCTGCTAAGGATGATGAGATTGCAAAACTGAAAATGATGCTGGCAAAGTTGAAACTTTAAATCTTGAAGTGTACTTAATGTGTGTTTGTGAGTGTGTTTAGATTATTACAATGTTATTCTAATTTTAATCAGTTATTTGAAGTATTCGCTTTGGAAGGATTTGTATCACTTTCATGGGAGGATTGTGTTTATGAAATTAAACATAGGTTATTCTAAATTTTTTTTTTTTACAACCCAAGTATACAGGAATAATTTTTTTAATAGTGCATAATTTTTATGTTTCGGAAAAATAAAATTAACTTCATTATGTAATGTAAAAAACTTTTTTACGTTACATTACATTTGTCCGACGCAGTGATAATTAAATTGGGGATACTGAGTAAACATAAGCCCCGTTATTACAAATCGCGAACTAAGGATAGTCCCAGAACAAAACTTGTGTCTGCCCTTTTTAACATTGCGTGTTGGAACGAGATGACATCAGCTTTGGTACAGTAATACCTTAAGGTCGCGATATATAATAAGGTGGTTAATCTCGTGCGATAGTTATATATAGGCTGATGATAATGAATAATTAAAAAAATAAATGCACATTATAAATATATTCCTGTATTTTTACAACAAATGGTTCATTTTACACTAAATATAGTTTCTTGAAAATAAATGAACACAAAATTATAAGTAAAATCAAGTTTATTTACAGAAATTGCTAATTACATATATAAATTATTAACTTAACAGCTACATTTATTTACAGTCTTAATAATATTAATATTTCAGCCGCAAGATCGGCGCTACCGTTGACATTTGTGGAAATACCGTATTTAGATAACAAAATCAATGTTAGATCAATATTGACGACTTTATAAACTGTGTGTGACACCACAAAAATTAATATACAGAAGATATCTACACCTGTTTTAATTATTTTGATATTTTTGATGATACAAATTATGGCCGTTACGTTAAGTCAAAGGCCCTATAAATTCCTCCGGCTGTTTTTGCTGAATAATTACATCAACAGGGAGAGTGTTATTTTGCAATTTTTCTATAGAGAAGTGTCAAACGCTGTGACTCTTCCTAAGATAGTAGCATTCAATTTTAGTCCCTATTTTTACCATTCGGCTAACACAGAATGGGGATCGCGTGTGAAAAATCCGCTAGGTGGCGTACTCAAAGAGGAGAGAGTGAGGTCCACATCTCCATTCTGAAAGGTGATTGGTTATTTTTGGATGTGTTATTCCAATACGAAGAACGAAACCACCAATATTGTTTGAACCCACGAAGTTATAGATAAACCTAGTTTCGTGGTTGAACCTCATTCCAACAACAGTAGAGACCGCGCCACTAAAGAAGGTCCTTGAAAAACGCGCTTCAGTTGCCATCTGCATTCAAATTTAAGCCTTATGTTTATAGACACAAGGAATCAGAACTTTTAGTTCAGTGTTACGCCGCGGGACTTCGTTAGCGCGGACACCGTCTTGCGGATTGTTCAAATGCGTGGTGGTCCCCATTGCCGCACTCTCAGCTATGCGAACAGCCTAGAATCTAGTCTAGACTTTTATATTTCGACCTCAACAACATTTTGAACGATTGACTGCTATTTCATCTAGACATCCCTCGTAGTAAACAGTTAAACATAGACAAGAGTATAAGCTTCACTGAAGCTAGTTCGGCGGGTGCGCGCGCGCCTACAGGAGGTTGTCGACCGCGTGGATGACGCCGTTGGTGGCCGGGATGTTGTGCGTCACCACCTGCGCGTTGTTCACCTTGATGCGGCCTGGGGAAGGTAATAGACAATTTTGCTTATAGAATTTTCAAGAGTAAGTATTTTTGATTTTAAATGCGGGAAAGTTATTTTTCATGAATGACCCGGTTTGACCGGAGATACCACGGACTCACAGAAAACCACCGTGAAACAGCACTTGTGGTGTGTTCAGTGAGTACCAGAGGCCCAATCCAGGGAAAGGGGAGTTGAAAGATTGACAGCGCACTTATGACTCTGCTTACCATCAGGTGACGCTTAATTTGTCAAGTTTCAATTCAATTCAATTCAATATCTTTATTGCTTTCTCTTAAGTTGAACAAAGATCTTAGTTTGCAGTATTTTTTTTAGTTTTGCATATGGTTCCTATTTTATAGCTATCAGTATGTGATATTGCTAATGCTGTGGATGTAGGATCATTACTAGCGTTTTCAGATTTCTGTATCCAAAGGTTACCATCAAGTGACATTTAATTTTTCAAGTTTTTCACATGGATCCTATTTTATAGTAATAATAAACATCTCATACATTGACCTGATTCCGTAGTAAGTAGCGTAAGCACTTGTGTTACAGATATCAGACAACAGAGGAACACAAATAAATATACTTAAATACATATATTACACCCAGACTCTGAACAAACACAATTTCATCGCGCGAATGTTTGTCCAGGGTGGGGATCGAACCCACGACCTTTGGCGTAAGAAGCAGGGGCGCCATCCGGTCAGTCATATATAGTTATCAGTATGTGATATTGCTAATGCCGTGGATGTAAAATCCTTACTAGCATTTTCAGATTTCCACATCCCAAAGGTTAAACGTGGGATCCCCTCATCAAAGACCCCACTGTCTGTCACCACCAGGCCGTATCACTTTAAACACTAGCTAACTTTTATACCTCAGACCAGGACCCCTGGACTGTAGCTAGTAGTTAGAGTGAATTTGGTTACAGGATTCGTTCCATTGTCATTACCAGACTTCCCGAATCCTGGATCATATACCATGGGCTCTGAAGCGATAGCGTTGGACGCAACTGGAAATTATTTACACGCTAAGATGAGGAGGCATTGTCCCTGTTCCGATGATACACTAGAGTAAGTACTCTCGGAGACAACTTACCGGCGTTCTTCTGTAGCGTCAGAGGCTTAGCCTCCTCCATGGAGTTCCGGAGCTGGTAGTACCGCATGCCGGCGCTGTAGAGCGTGCCGGGCAGCACGTGGCGCGCGACCAGCGCCCGCGCCGCCGCCTTGTCGGCGTAGCGCGACAGCTCGGCCGGCTGCAGGCGCGCGAACGCCGCGTCCGTCGGCGCGAATACCGTGTACGTTTTGCTTTCTGCAATTGAAAAAGTTGCACTTATGAATCAATCCTAAACTAGAAAGAAGGCAAAGAGATCCCATCACATTTTGAAAAGTATCTCTCATGATGACATAAGAGAAAACCAGTTAAGGATTAAGGCACTGAAAGGGCGTTCTGTATCAGCAGAGCTGTTACAAGTCGCCTTACAGTTTTTGGGACAGACTTCGTAGTCAGATAGGTATGCTATTTAGTATCGTAGGATACCGCCGCGGTCCTTGATTGCGTTGCCACGCATGCCATGGCATGGCAGGAGGCAATCGGGTTCTCGGGATCTCTTCTCTTGTGGGGTCTGCTCCTATCGAAAAGACGGCCAGTGGCATACCACTAAAACCCCTGCGGTTTCGTCTTCACCGCTTATATGTAGAGCGGAGGTGTGGAGACACAGGAGAAGCCTAACTTCTTAGCCCACCACACGCAGTGGGCCTAAAATACTTATATTCTATGGACTGACTCGCGGCATTGCATATACTATGACAATTATCTCTGGAGCGTACGTGCGGTTCATGAGTTCTGGTTATCAATGCCATTCCTTAGTTTGTAATATGACATTGTTTTCAGTCGTATCCCTTCAAAATCACCATCTGGGCACCCCCGAAAGAAATTCATTAAAGTTGTTACCTGCTAACGTATCGGAGAACCCGCTGGCGTACACCGCCTTGAGGAAGGTGGTGAACCGCCGGTCTCGGTCTGCTTGCAGAGTCTGTACGATGTCGCCCACCGGCAGTGGGAACATCACCCTGTCTACTGCGTGTGCGATGCCCTGAAATGGAGTAGTTTTATGTCAATTCTTGGTGAAGATGAACAATCAAGAAGTGGAGATCTCTATACTCATGGTAAGTCTACTTAATAAGATTAAAAAACCTATTATTCTAATGCGAAGAATGTGTTTGTGTAAGAGCCAATAGAATCGCTTCACTAAGATATAAAGCGATTCGATTGGTTCTTAACATTCCTCGCAATATATTCTCGCTCATATCTGGTGGAAACGTAGCCCTGCTTTTAGCTGATTTGGGGTACTAATGCACTTTATTAAGTGCTACATAGACATCTATGACATTTTACTGGATTACAAGGGATTTCCCCTTTCTTCTCCTTATTTCTACCTTCTGCAAGACCATTCTCGATGAGATGTAACTACAATTTACCTGTGGTATATGAATATCTTTCTTCTCCTCTAGCACCCTCGCGCCGTTGATGGTGGTGACCCGCACCTCGTTCCACTCGACGTCGTGCATCTCGTACTGGTTGACCCTCAGCTGAGTGCCGGCCAGTGAGACGCCGGTCATCTCGTCCTGTAGGGAGGCGATGTCGAAGGCGCCTGGGATCACGTGGTGGAGGAGAAGCTACGGGAAGAAGAAAACACGGGTAAGTACGTGTATGCTACTATAACAAACTTTGGACATAGGTCTGCTTAGATGTCATCTCGAGTTGAGCTAGGAATGGAGACTACTTAGGTACTCTACCGACAAGAGCGACGCTCTTAAAATATCATCGCATGAAATAAATTTCCAGGTTTGTAATTCCAGTTGACTGACTGATTGATGTCATCACTTACAAGTAGGTGACAGATGCTGTTTGTGTAATGAAATCATTAATATCATGATGTTAAATAAGTAAACGTTATTTTTGTTACTTACTCCACTAAGTAATCGAGGATTGTCCCGGAACTTCTCCTCAGCTCTATCTGGTCCTCCAAGCTGCACCAACAGTGTCCTGAACGCCTTGTCCGTCGGTGCGAAGATAGTGTATGGCCCAGTCTCGTTAAGAATTGTGTCCAACCCTGACTGCCTCAAATATTTCGCTGTTGCAAACAGACCGTTTTCTTTCAAAATGTCCACGAGGCCAGGGTTGGGTTGTATCACGTAGTTGTGTCCCTGGTTTACCGATGGCGCAGGTGTGCTTGATCCTATGACGATTAAGTCTTCGGGAGTGCCCCGGTAAGACGGAGTCGTGTTTATGATCGAGGAGAAGGTGGAGCTCGGGTATGTTTTAGCGGTCGGTGAGCTGATTCTGTTCGCAGTGTATTCGTGGATGGGAGAACTTGAGTACCTCTCCGTTGACGTGATGCTGCGAGTAGATGGGGAGTAGGCGTGCGAGGGAGTTTGAGTGGCTAAGGTAGATTGTATGGAGGTTCTGTACGTGTTTGGTGCAGCGGTTGTGTGAATTATTGGGTTAGTGTGTCCGAGGGCCCCGTGGCTGGAAGCGGTGACGAAACTAGAGTAACTTGAGGGATTGTGTGAAGGCTCAGCTACGTAGTCGGTGGGGTCCGTAGGACTCATGGTGGTTGAGCTAAATATGGCATTGGATATCTTCGTCGGTCCAGGCAGCTGAATTTCACCCTTTTTTATTTTGTTTAAAATGTTCTCCACTTCGGGACCTTCTTCAGTCTGCTGACCGTTTGCTTTCACTCCTTTTACTTTGAAAGATCCATCGTCTTGCTCTTCTAAGAATACGAATGTCACCTTCTTTTTGTTTTGAATTGAAGCTGGTATTTTAGACACTTCCTCTAGTTTTCCATTTTCTGACTGTTTGATAAGTTCAAAGTCTGCGCCCGGTGGTAAAACACCTTTGGTTAAATCTTCGAATGAAACTCTACTTTCCTTCTGAGGTTCAGGTGCAGCGCCTGCAAGGTGTGATAGGCTCGAGCCGTCCGCAACTATCGCTCCCTTTGGAATCAAATTAGGGTTGCTTGTCCTAATCACTTCGAATTTCTGTCCATTTAGTGATATCTCGCGTGATGTAAAGTTCTTCTCGTTGAAGTCTTCTGGGTTTTCGGCTAGAGCTACTTTGAGCTGCTTCAGAATATCTGGCTTTTGTAGCAACGCTACGCTCTTTGCTCTAAGGTTATCATCGAAGCCTTTAGTCTCGCTCTCTTGAAGAAGGCTCTTGATTTCGTTGTACAGCTTTTGCTTGTTCCTGTCTTGTGGTGGTTGCCTTGTCTTTGTTTTCTGGCTTTGCCTGGCCTTGTATCGCGGAGGCGCTGGTGTTGTCGTTGTCGTCGTTGTTGTGGTCGTGGTTGATGTAGTGGTAGTTGGATGCTGCTTCTCGTACAATTCCACCGCTTTCCGGAACAAATTCGTTTCGTGAGGCATGATCGGCCTGCGTTTGTCTTGGATTCTGTAGTAGTCGTCATATTGCTCTGTCGTGGAGTAAGCTGGCAAAGATTTTGTGGCTTGTTTGCTAAGGAACTCTTCGTGTAATTTTTCTACTTTCTCCTGCTGTTTCTGTTGTTGCTTTTGTACGAACTCTTGGTGTTTCTGTATTATCCTCTGTCGCTCTTGGAGTTCCTTTAGTTTTTCTAAGTTTTCTTTCGATTGTTGTTCGAAAAATTCCTGAATGTTGGATGACTGGCTGTTTGAGAATAGAGGAGCTTGACCAAGCGTTGACTGGAATGGCAATTGTGCATTGTTCAAGTTTAAGTTCTGTGGAGCTAGATTCGGTGCCGGTTGGATGGTGATGGGATTAGGCTGGCTGAAGACTTGGTTTGTTGTGGGGACTGTCGGGAGAAAAGCGGCTTGCGTTGGTCTTTGGTTTCCAATATTGACAATGTGCGTCGGCTGTGAGAACGTCGGTGCGTTTTGGGGTAGAGGATTGTTTTGGAATGTTGGTAAGGTGGCTGCTGGCTGAGGAAGAATGGAAGGTCGGAGATTCTGGTTGAAGTTGTTCTGAAGGATGGGTTGGCTCACGCTTGGTGCTTGAGTGAATTGGAAAGCATTGTTGTTGGGGAGGGGGATGTTGTTCTGTACGCCTAGGTTGGTGGGGATGGCTTGGCTCGGGACGATGTTGTTAAAAAGCGGTGCCTGCGCTTGGGGTACGAAGGCCTGCTGCTGTTGCGGGAAGAGGGACTGCTGGAACTGGAGGGGGGCGGGCGTGGGGTTGATGATGCCGGACGTCTGGAACGTCTGCAGAGGCGAACTCAGCCCGAACCGAGTCTGGTGCTCGCTGAAGCCCGGGTGTCCCAACGACACCTGTCTTCTTCTGTCGAAATCATTTTCAATCTGTAAAGAAGAAAAATCTCGATTAGGTTTTTCAATTCATTTTTGCATTAGAAATCATAATAGTTGCACGAAAAGAAAAAAATAACGCCACTTTACATACTTGGTGATATTTTATTATTTCTTATAAGTGCCACATAAATATTGACAATATACTAAGCGTGACTATCTAAGCGTAGCGTGTTTCTGAAAACTATAAAGTTACTTTGATTACTTTATTTTAAAAGTTTTTTTGAGGATTTTATTTGTTTATTTTATTAGTTACACACAAGAGAGATACAGTAGATAAAAAATAAAGATAATACATAGGTAGTAACTGCGCAGTCATGGTAGACTGTAAAAAACTATGTGTAAACAGCATGTCAATAACTTATTATAACAAGCAAAATTAAATTATAAATCACTACTATATTCTTAAATAACACATCAAATTAAAAAAGGGAAAAATACAATTTACAGTTTATGTTTAAATTAAATTAATACATTTCAATTACTTTAAATATGATAAAATAATTTGATTTAATTAAATTGGATACAGTTTGAATAAAAATAGAATACAATAGAATTATAATTTAGTAATATTAAATGTTTATAATCCAATTAAATTCAAAATTAAATTTTACTGCTTTTAAATAGTGCAAACTTCCATTTACCGATGTGCGATATTTTAAAACAAAACATTTAATGATTTGTCAGATGTATCGATTATACGTGGACGGTTCGATTTAGGTCGTTTAATTAAGAGTCAACATTAACTTTATTGAATGCACGAAGAGGGCGGCCATCAGAGAGGAAAGGCGACGTGTTCTGAAACTTGCCACCAACACCTGAAGCGATGACCACAACCACTCTGTCAAGAGTGATACCGACATAGACGAAGGTCCACTTTAGCTTGTACCTACGGAAATACCCCTACTTACTCCATACTTTAACTTCCACACGTTGCGCTTCCAATCGCTTTCTGCACCGAAACCTTTCAATTAATATTTTTTCATAACATCACATACCTACATTGATCTGATTCCGAGATACCTGTGTTACGGATATCAGAACAAACATCGGAATTACAAATATATCTTCTTCTTCATCTTAGCGCGTAATTCCCGGTTGCGCCCAAAGCTGTCGCTTTGGAGCCCGGGGTACGCTTAGACCATAATCCAGGATTGGAACCAGTCACCCTCCCCGGGTGTCTGGTAATTACAATGAAGCAACTGCCGTCTGACCTTCGCAATCCTTTAACAGGGGAACCAGTCCAACTGAATCATGTATACAGGTTGTTTTCCCTCACCGCCGAGCTGATGGTAATGGTAGAAATACGCACATAGATTTGAAAAAACCATTGGTGCATGCTCGGATTCGAACCTCGACCACCTGCGTGGAAGGAGCGTTCGTATCCATTGAGCTACCATCGCTCTATTACAGATATATACTTACATATACCTAACACTTTTCTTTTGTAAATACATACTTATAACACATAGAAACACCCAGACCAATACAAACAGACATGTTCATGCACATAAAATGTTGGTACTGTGCGGGAAATTGTTGGCATCCACCACCACTGATCAAAACGGGTCGTCGAACCTTTGGTTACAACACCAAAATATTTTCACTTGGTTCACGTAACCAAATAGTCCGCTAGCCCCTAGCCTACGCATTATCACTCATTGACCGCGAAATTCTTCGCGAATGGGATATAGAACGGTGAGACGAATCTGCCGGCGCAAGCGCAGGAATGCGCTTTCGACCCGGCGATGCGTCACGCCGCTGCGTCGCGCACCTACTGTAGTGTGAAAATAACATAACGTGCGCAATAATGCATTGCTCATTTATCCGCATATGGAAATTTGACGCGCTAATGAAGTATGGGTACCTATATTATCTTGTGTATAAAATGGATTTGCAAATTTTATCTCGAATTGTTTTTTTACGCATTGGAGAAAATTAAAAAAAAAATCAACAATGCTTCAGCAGTTAGGTAAGGTGCTTACGTATGTCTCAAGCCAGTTAGACTACTAGTTCAAGACTTCGCTAAGAGCTTAGGTGACTTATGCAAAAACAGTGCGTCAAATAAAAATTAAATTGAAATCCATCTAAAATAATTAATTCTAAATTTGAAATAATTGTTATGCTCAGCTCTACAAAAGTTTTTAGAAATCAGTCAAATGGCCTTATGAAATAAGTAAACTCTTATTCCATTAATTCGCAGTATTTACTTAACGCATAATGCCAACGACCTATATCGTGCAAAATGCTTCACAAGATTAAATGAGATCGTAAGATAACATGATAAAATGTTAATCTGCTCATTGATTATGTACGTGATCATACCCACTGATAATTGCAGAGTGCACTTGCATTCGGCGAAAGATTGATAAATCTGCAAGCAAGTCACACTCTTGCTTGTGAACTCAAGCGCATAATGTTTATGCATTCAAATACAAATCATTTATTTGCTATTAAATAGGGTATAGTACATAAATTTGATGTTGATATTCTTAATTATTGTAAGTGCTTATGATCAATTCAGCCGTGCCAAACAACATGCAAATATTATTTCCTATATGTCGTACATATTCGGGGAAATTAATAAAAAGGTTATTTATTGCGAATGAAAACAGCAAAAATAGGTAAGATTTTTTATGCGATATATTAATTTTACTAAATCATTTATTTATTTGCACAAAACATGGTATACAAGTATGACATAAAAAAGTAAAAGTTCTCATGTTTCGCTAATATAAAAAAAACTAAATAAAAATAAAAATTTACTAAATAATTTAATTTTAAAATTGTACTACATACAATGTAGGCGTTATTTTCGCTTAGAGTTAGGTATTTATTTATTTATTATTTATTGGGAAACATACAATTACACTTAACACATAAAGATATAAAATACATAAATTGCACACAAATCAGTGAAGTTTCCACAGTTAACTAGTACATAACCTGAACATAAATTCGGCAAACAATAAAATTATGAACTAGATTTTATTTAATTTAATTTAAGTGGCGTTATACAAAAAGATTTAATTTAATTTGAATGGCGTTATACAAAAAGAAAAAAAATCTATTATATACTAATAACAATGCAAATAATAATAATAAAAAAAATAATTAAAGAAGTATGTTTCAGTAAAAAGTTATCTTAGTCATCCTATATTATATTAATTTTAATTTTAACTATGTGTTTAAATTATTTGACAGGGCAAGTCGTAATTCCTTTTTATATAAACCTATTGAATATTTAAATATATCTAAATCACTAAATTGAGAATTGTATTGCTTACATGATCTGTGCAGAAATGTATTCTGTGCAGAAATGTATTATATATATTATAGTACGTTAATTTTAGTTAAATTTTCATTTTGAATTTGTATTCAATTGGCATGTAGTAGCTTAACATTTTTATGATAATTTTAATTTTATAACCAAATTTAATGTAACTGACATTTTTTTTATGTACTGAATTTCTCAGGATGTTATTTTGTGCACGTAGTAAGCATAGAGTGTTGGACTTGCTTGCAGTTGACCACAGTTAGATGCCATAGGTCCAGATTGGCTTGATTACTGATCTGTAAGCCCTAAGTTTGTTGCTCAGTGATAGTGTGGACTGCCTCCCCAATAGCCACAAGAGGTTTCTAAAACGGTTCGTTGACATCATTTCTTTTCTGCTGAATGTGATATTTCCACGTCATGCGCTGGTCCAGGTCCTGAGAACGATCAGTGGTGCAGCGTGGTTCACACGAAACTCAGAGATCTTGATTGCTTGTCGAAAGTCATTCGTCAAAGTATCAACGAATCTGATAAAAGTTTTTTTCGACTGATTGCAGATAAAATTATTTAAAAAAAGTACTGAATTTCTATTTAACTTGACATTTATAATCCCTTATTAATTTAAATTAACTTGACATTTATATATATATATTACATTGTATGAATGTTAAATATTGTAGTGCTATTATTAACTATTCTTTTTTTCTTTATATGTGAGGTGGCAGACGAGCAGACGGATCACCTGATGGTAAGCAATTCCGCCGCCCATGGACACCCGCACCACCAGTGGAGTCACAAGTGCGCTGCCAACCTTTTCCCCTTCCCCCCATTGGGCCTTCGGTAACCTCACTCACACGGCGAAACACAGCGCAGGCGCTGCTTCACGCCGGTCTTCTGTGAGGCAGTATTCTATTTTCTATTTTGTATATGACCTGTAATTTGGTTAAATTAAATGATATGTAATTTAATTTTAATATAGACAGGCAATGTTTAAATTATTTATACTTAAATCACAGATCACAGTGATGTCGCTGTTTTTTGTTGTTAAAAACTATTATGTAGATGCAGGCAGCCACACATTCATCATCGTCATCATCGTCAGCCCATTTAAGTCCCCACTGCTGGGGCACGGGCCTCCCTCCACCACACATTAGGTTACACAATCTGTCAAAATTCCTCAATTGATATTAAACCTAACTTATTCGATATGAAGGTGGGAATTGAATGAAGAAATGTGATTATTTTGTTTGTATACTTTGATGTGTGGCTTGTGTTTTTCAGACTGAAAAAATACTAAAGTCACTGAGTGACTTCCACAAACTTTGCTATGTTCGTGTAATAATTCGATTTATTCTTTACAATGGTACATTATTAACAGCCATTTAAAATGTTTGTTTTTAAGTATAAGAATGTTTATGGCTGTTTTTGTTCTACTTGTAAACAAGTAGGCAGCTTAAATGCTACGATATCACCAAAATTACACATCTAACGCCACTCAGGCGCATTCAGGACAATCATACTGAACTAATGTTAAATATCCCAATTGTTTATGTAAACAATGCCCAGAATGGCTGATAATTGCACAGGGGCTGCGCAAAAGTCGAAAAATTGCCATTTTTCAATTGGCACAAAACACACGCTGGAATCAACTCGAGCGCAACAAATGGAATCATTGATACAGTTTCATACAATTTCAAGGTTTCTCTTAGCTATCTCGACTGATATCATCGTGATAATGATTTACTTGGCTATTTTAATGGACGGGCTCCCAAATGTATGTATCAATGTCAGATTTAATTGGACGATCTTTATGTTTAATGGCGCAGTGACATGAATGTAGATTGATCGTTTTTTTGTGAAACATATTACACTCATCAACAGAATCTAGGGAGATATTTCATTGATTTTCATACAAGCAGTCTAAATTTATGGCCCTAGAATTTGGATAAATAACTTAAAATAGAAAATTATTTTCGCTCGCCATCGACAAAATTCAGCAAATGTTGTTTTCCATAGTAATTAAAAAACCCTGTCTATAATTAAAAAAAGAACATGAACACAATTACAACCTGTGCGGATAAAGAATGGGATCAGAAATGGTGGCGCATCTATTCACTTCTCGCTCGCACACTATTTGCGTCTATACTCGCACTCGTGGGGCGCGAGTATGGATGATAGATGCGCCGCCATTTCTGATCCCATTCTTTATCCGCGCGTGTTGTACTTATAGGAAAAGCTAGTTCGCACGTGGGTCGAAATCCGCACCACAGCAAAACATTACCTAATTCATCGATTAAGTATACACCGTTATTATCTAATTGTTTACATCCCGAAAACCTCATAATAGTTACTTATCGTGAATAAATTCCATTAACATGTTAGATCAACAATAAGCGAAAAAATAATCATCTGTTGCATACATTGATGTAAACGAAAAAAAATACGGTTTATTGTATTTAGCTAGAATTTACATTTTTCGGCATGAATGGGCCGGTTTGACCGGAGTAATACCACGTCCCCACAGAAAACAGGCGTGAAACAGTGAATGCGCTGTGTTTCGCTGCGTGAAAGAGGGTACCGAGGGCCAATCCAGGGGAAGGGAGGTTAAAAGGTAAGCAGCGCATTTGTGATACCACTACTGTTGCAGGTGTCCATGGGCGGCGGTTATCGCTTACCATCAGGTGATCCGTCGGCTCGTCTGTCACCTAGGTAGGTATATCATAAAAAAATTGCTAGAATTTTCATTAAAACACTTCGTATTCATCTTTTACTGGGTAATTTAAAGCATTGAATCTGCTAATGACGAATATGAATAAATAAACCTAACCCAGTAGGTACCTATGTCGTGGCACGCTGCACTCAAAGTGGCCAATCGTGGCCAAGTTTTACTTTTCTAATCTGAACGTTTATCAAATGTAAGTGATAGTCGAGCAAATTAACATCAGATGGTCGCGTCACTCATTGTTGTATAATCATTTTCACCGCGACACGAACAAGCTGAAGTCACAGTCTCGGGAGCCAGGGTTACCAGGACTTAGTAAAAATACAAATTTATTTATTTTGAAAAATATTATATGACGCCCTGTTGGTCTAGTGGTTTAAGTACCGGGCCGTGATCTCAGGGTTCTGGGTTCGATTTCCGGGTCGAGCGAAAAGTATGTTTCGATTTTTTCGGACATAGCTCGGATCACCAATCCGCATTTGGCACGCGTGGTGATTAAGCCTAATCCTATCATAGTAGCGATAACTTGATTTCTATGATGGAGGCCTTTGCCATGCAGTGGGACAGTTTATAGGCTGATTAAAAAAAATACACTTTGAAATATTTTCGCTTGTCTCCACACTAGGCAGTGAAATTACCTATATAGGAACAAAATGTGAAGCACATTAAATAAATACAGTCAATAGCGCGATTACTCTAGCTTTTTTGACTGTGGGAGTCTCATAGAAAGCCGGCGCGAAGAAGCGCCGGCGCTGTTTCCCGGAGTGAGTGAGGGTACGACGGCCCAATTCGGGGGAACGGGAAATAGGTTGTCAGCGCTCTTGTGATTCGACTAGTGTTGCGGAGCTCCATGGGCGACGGCAATCGCTTATCTTCAGGAGAACCACTTGTCTGCCACCTATCACAAAAAAATAGCTCTCTTTTGGGTGATGACGAGTTGCACAGCGAATTTTCAACACTGAAAATGTCAAAAACTTTGTCACTTACTCTGAAGATAGCAATAATATGTAGTTTCGATTTTTGCGATTGTATTTTTTTTACCGTAACACTCGATTTGTGAATCGAGTGGAAAACGACAGGAATAAATTGGTCCATTTGATTTGCCAACCCTGAACCTCATAGGTAAGTATGTGAAACGATTGGATCCGAATAGATTTATTAGATAGTCGCATTCAATGGAACATGCATTTTAATGAGGTGACATCGGCGGAATTTGTTTAAATTTGTCTTAGTAAAGTCCAAAGAGAAACCTATATCGTTAACTTTTATAGGGTTGCATAGCCAAGTGGCAAAAAACGTACCCGTACGACAGCAAATTAATCTGCTTTAAATTATATTACCTCACATAATACCAGCGCCATGGCCTACAGGAAGGTACCTACCCCTTCCTTAAGTCGTGGCTTTAGCTGAGTGAGTCCTTTTTGTATGCACCGCGACACATCTGGACACAATGTAGATTTTTTTTTGTTTATTTTTCCTTTGTTTTTATGTGTTGTTTTTACTTGTCTAAATATCACAAGTTTGTTTTTTTGGTCTTTATTTGTAATGTTATGCGTCGTGTTTGTTTAACAAATAAATGTTTTTTATCTTTATCTTTATATTTAAAAAGATCTTGTCTTTCATTCGGTTTTTGTTCAATGTCCCGCGTAGTCACACATAAATCGTTTTCACTCTAACACATGTACATAAGACGTTTTTATACCAATAAACCTTTTTTGTCATCCATCGCTCATCGTTAGAAATACGATACACTTTTTACCAAATAATTGGTCCATTTATTTTCTTGCCAATGTGTGTCAGTTGTAGTTGGAGATAACGTTACAGTTTTTTCCAGTTACTGATAATTCATAATTTACCCATTAACTTTGCGATTCTAATGTTGTACATAATTTATTTTTCGCGGTCACAGTGCATTAAAATACCTATTAGATAATATGACATAACTGTACGCTATATTTTAATTACTTGTACATACATTAAAGAAAGCGTCTACCCGTAAGCGCATAAAAAGTGGAACATACATTTTTATTATACCTATTCTAGCGTAAGTGTCTTCACCTAAGTGAATTACTAAGTATAATTGTATTGCAGTACAGCGATATTACAGTAGCAGTAGAGCGAGAAGCTCAGTCGTGTGGTCCCCGGCAGAATAGAATAGGCCACCCTCACTCTTACCGAGGTGTCGTAAAAGGCGACTAAGGTAAAGCTGCTGGCATGATGATCAGCACCCAGAGTACCAACTACCAGTACTTGATACTTATACCAACTGTATTAATCCTTGCAGCTGAATTCTTACATAGACCCACTTACAGATGGCGGTCTAAAACTGTGCGTTTCTCGCGGAACTTTCTACCACGTACCTACCTCAGTTCTGTGGAACATTTTGGCTGCAGGAGTATTTCCCGACGGCTATGACTTAGAGACCTTCAAGAGGAGAGCGTATTCTTTTTAAAAAGGCCGGCAACACATTAGCGATCTCTCTGATTTTGCGGATGTTCATGGGCGGCGTTGAAAACGTTCCATCAGGTGACTCGCTTGCTCGTTTGTCCGCCTCTAGCATAAAAAAACAACTCTACTTCTATTAAGTTAATGAGGTAAGTCGATATGGTAATCGCGAGTTGCTATGATAATAGAGTAAGTGTAACAATCTTTGTATATATGCGTATTTAAATAGTTTGGTTACGAAATAAGAGGTTACGTTAAGCGGTGGCAGAGGGAAAGGATATTAAAATTTACAAGCGAACCGGTGCCGGTTCGAAAGTCAACTTTCATCATTTTGCGGAAACATACGCTGTTTCTGCATGCGTCGGCGCGTCTCCTAGGCGATCTGGATGCGCGTGCGCATGATGCTACGCTTGTGCTATATGACTTGTTAGAAAGCTTTAAAAGTTTAAATAATAAAGTCGTACTGATACTCGCCGCCACTCCGAATTATCAGCCAAGAACACAGGACATGGTAAAGAGCACGTGTGTGTGCGCAGGCACAAATACACTCTCTATTTCCTTTTGGAACAACAAAACGGAGAGGGCTCGGGGCAGACAGCTTACGAGCTTTATGGGTTCATACCCAGGGATAAGACCGCCAATATCTACGAGGAGACACGGGCTGAGACTAAGAAACTAACACGGTTTTTTTATGTGATACATGGCAGATTAGCAGACGGATTGCCTGATGTTACCCTCACTCACGCAGCGAAACACAGCACAGTGCTGCTTCACGCCGGTTTTCTGTGAGCCGGCATATTTATGCCGAAGCGTGACTCTCCCAGGGTCGAAATTTACCGTGTAATAGTGTGTTGAGAAGTCCTACAATGAACCTGAACTGTTAAGAACTCAACTTCTCAGATTCAAAAAAAGAACCGATGTTGGAGTTTAAATCAATGAGCACATCAGCTCATCAGCAGAGAGCGATTGATAAAAGTTTTAAGAACAAGACAAATGAATGTTCTCCTTTACAGGAAATATATCTTTATATCAAATTAAGAACAGTATCGTCAACCAGTTCCATTGTTTAACTTGTGATTCCCAGGCGGTATCGTGGACGGTACATCAGATGCGTTTTTTTTTATTATACCTACTTTATTACGTGGTTGCGGCTGTATTGAGTAACTTTACACTTTCACACTCTTTGAATTGTCATTATGTTTTCGATCAACTGATTTAAATAAGTGTAATATATGAATCTAAAAAAAAGCTATTGCATTTCAACTACATTGCGTTTCTCAGGTCACTTTTTATCGCGCTCAGTAATTGATACATACTTTTAGACCGTCGGAGAGCCACGCTTCATGAATGGACCGACTCGACCGGAGTGATACCACGCCTCATAGAAAAACGGCGTGAAGCAGCACTATGCTGTGTGTCGCTGCGTGAGTGCAATCGCTTGCCTTCAGGCGATCCATCTGCTCGTCTGCCACCTATCACATAAAAAAAAAGATAAAACTGTGAAACAATTGGTTGGTGTTCCCGAACAGATACGACTTGGTGATCTTCAAGACTCAAGTTGTGATAGCTCAAGACAAAAGTCCTTAATGCGTGTATGTTGCCAGTGCGACATACGGAACCGGAACGTGGCCGCTTACAATGTGCCGATTGATGAGGCTCAAAGTCACCCAGAGGGCAATGGGGACGGCTATGCTTGGAGTCTCTTTGCGTGATCGTATCAGAAATGATGAGATCCGCAGGAGAACTAAGGTCACAGACATAGCCCAAAGGATTGCATGTCTCAAGTGGCAATGGGCAGGGCACATTGCGAGGTGAAAATACGGCCGTTAGGGCGGAAAGGTCCTCGAGATGCCACGTACAGGAAGTCGCAGCCGTGGCAGGCCCCCCACAAGGTGGACCGACGATCTGGTGAAAGATGCGGGAATCCATTGTATGCGAGCGGCACAGGACCGATCTGTGTGGAGATCATTGGGGGAAGCCTATGTCCAACAGTTGACGTCGATTGGCTGAAATGATGATGTGATACCTCCGGTGTGCCGTCTGTTCATAAGATACGCCTCAAATAATATACGCCTCTTCCCCAGACCGTTACTAATCACAAGAAATGTTGAAAGCAAACCTCATACAGCAAATTGAAAGCAAATGTAATGTCCCATTAGCAGATGCGGAGCGGGATAACGTCTTTTGTATGTGTCACTGTAGTCATGCAGGAGTGGAGAATAAAATATTGCCCCGCGATCAGCCTAGCGTAACCACTCTGCACCGAGCCCAGCCGAGCGTGGCTATACTGCACCGAGCCCAGCCGAGCGTGCCAACACTAGTATGTGCCGATGGCGTACATGTAGAGATGATTCGATTAGATAAACGTCTTTTTCTTACCACTAATGTCATAACGTGAAACAGGTGATAGCGGATATGACAATAGTTATAATTCTACTGAGAAAACGCCAGCTAGAAGAAACACCAGTTAGTTACTTTTTTCACGTTCTGATTTAAAATGTATTAAAAGCTACTAGCCATGAGTCCGTCTTATTGTACTGACTTCTTAAATTATAAATAAATACTTTAAAACAAAACAATGTCACAACCCACTGACCAGGCAGTGATTGCATATTGTGTTGTGTTGAAAGAAAGAAAGAAAAATATTTATTCAGTGTATAACAATAACATTAAACATTTAAAATAATGACGGTACACAGTAAAACACCGAAAAGGCACATACTCAGCATGTGTCGGGGTGTCGCGCCACCCCGACGCTGGTATTCTGTATGTACCCATAGAAAGAGCACTGCTATAAAAATAAATACAATAAACTAGCGTTGTTGTTATTATACATAGAATCATCATTATAATAGTATTTTATATACGTGTTCATGCTTGTCTCTGTGTATGTTTGTGTGTGTGTGTGTGTGTGTGTGTGTGTGTGTGTGTGTGTGTGTGTGTGTGTGTGTGTGTGTGTGTGTGTGTGTGTGTTGAGGTCATTATCATCATCATCAGCAACCCACACTCGTCCACTGCTGGACGTAGGTCTCCCCTAATGCACGCCACTGCTCCCGATTTTCGGCCACTCTCATCCAGCCCACACCAGCCAGCTTACGAAAGCCATCATCCCATCTTGTTACAGGGCGTCCTACACTACGCTTACCGAGTCGCGGTCTCCACTCAACGTAAGGGGACCCAGACAACATCTTTCGGGTTCCAAGTCAACCTCTCCTGCCCGTGGCGCGTCCTGCTAACCAACAAAAGAGTCCCAGGCGAACCACCTACCAACCCGCACTGGACCAGCGTGGTGGGTTATGGTCCATTGCCCCCTAATGAAAATACTGTGTTGAGGTATCCAACAAAAATGACCCTACAATATATCAATACGGGGTTTAACACGATATTTATTATGTGCACTCACATATTTGGCTCGACGTTCCGGCTACGTTACAGCAGCCGTGGTCACGAGCGGACTCACTCCGCGTCTTGAGTCGCGAGCGGACTTGAGTCCTTTTCGGTGTTTTACTGTGTACCGTCATTATTTTAAATGTTTAATGTTATTGTTATACACTGAATAAATATTTTTCTTTCTTTCTTTCAACACAACACAATATGCAATCACTGCCTGGTCAGTGGGTTGTGACATTGTTTTGTTTTAAAGTATTTATTTATAATTTAAGAAGTCAGTACAATAAGACGGACTCATGGCTAGTAGCTTTTAATACATTTTAAATCAGAACGTGAAAAAAGTAACTAACTGGTGTTTCTTCTAGCTGGCGTTTTCTCAGTAGAATTATAACTATTGTCATATCCGCTATCACCTGTTTCACGTTATGACATTAGTGGTAAGAAAAAGACGTTTATCTAATCGAATCATCTCTACATGTACGCCATCGGCACATACTAGTGTTGGCACGCTCGGCTGGGCTCGGTGCAGTATAGCCACGCTCGGCTGGGCTCGGTGCAGAGTGGTTACGCTCGGCTGATCGCGGGGCAATATTTTATTCTCCACTCCTGCATGACTACAGTGACACATACAAAAGACGTTATCCCGCTCCGCATCTGCTAATGGGACATTACATTTGCTTTCAATTTGCTGTATGAGGTTTGCTTTCAACATTTCTTGTGATTAGTAACGGTCTGGGGAAGAGGCGTATATTATTTGAGGCGTATCTTATGAACAGACGGCACACCGGAGGTATCACATCATCATTTCAGCCAATCGACGTCAACTGTTGGACATAGGCTTCCCCCAATGATCTCCACACAGATCGGTCCTGTGCCGCTCGCATACAATGGATTCCCGCATCTTTCACCAGATCGTCGGTCCACCTTGTGGGGGGCCTGCCACGGCTGCGACTTCCTGTACGTGGCATCTCGAGGACCTTTCCGCCCTAACGGCCGTATTTTCACCTCGCTATGTGCCCTGCCCATTGCCACTTGAGACATGCAATCCTTTGGGCTATGTCTGTGACCTTAGTTCTCCTGCGGATCTCATCATTTCTGATACGATCACGCAAAGAGACTCCAAGCATAGCCGTCCCCATTGCCCTCTGGGTGACTTTGAGCCTCATCAATCGGCACATTGTAAGCGGCCACGTTCCGGTTCCGTATGTCGCACTGGCAACATACACGCATTAAGGACTTTTGTCTTGAGCTATCACAACTTGAGTCTTGAAGATCACCAAGTCGTATCTGTTCGGGAACACCAACCAATTGTTTCACAGTTTTATCTTTTTTTTTATGTGATAGGTGGCAGACGAGCAGATGGATCGCCTGAAGGCAAGCGATTGCACTCACGCAGCGACACACAGCATAGTGCTGCTTCACGCCGTTTTTCTATGAGGCGTGGTATCACTCCGGTCGAGTCGGTCCATTCATGAAGCGTGGCTCTCCGACGGTCTAAAAGTATGTATCAATTACTGAGCGCGATAAAAAGTGACCTGAGAAACGCAATGTAGTTGAAATGCAATAGCTTTTTTTTAGATTCATATATTACACTCAACGTAAGGGGACCCAGACAACATCTTTCGGGTTCCAAGTCAACCTCTCCTGCCCGTGGCGCGTCCTGCTAACCAACAAAAGAGTCCCAGGCGAACCACCTACCAACCCGCACTGGACCAGCGTGGTGGGTTATGGTCCATTGCCCCCTAATGAAAATACTGTGTTGAGGTATCCAACAAAAATGACCCTACAATATATCAATACGGGGTTTAACACGATATTTATTATGTGCACTCACATATTTGGCTCGACGTTTCGGCTACGTTACAGCAGCCGTGGTCACGAGTGGACTCACTCCGCGTCTTGAGTCGCGAGCGGACTTGAGTCCGCTCGTGACCACGGCTGCTGTAACGTAGCCGAAACGTCGAGCCAAATATGTGAGTGCACATAATAAATATCGTGTTAAACCCCGTATTGATATATTGTAGTTATAATGCAACGCGAAAATCAAAAAAACTAAAAAATTACCCTCACACATCTTAGGTAATTACGACCCAATATTAGTTGTCATTAAAGTTGATAGTTAAAACACTTGATTAATACGAGTATCACTCGCTAGAAATAGAAATCGTCATTAGAGTGATTTACACAACATCAAAAATAGCAACGTAATCCGTCAACAGTTTAGTTAGTTTTGAGCTGTGATTGTGTTACATTCTTGCACACAATCCGCTCACACGATGGGACAACTTTCTTTGATTCTGTGTGATAAGATGAAGTTACTTTGTGTGACGTGACCGACCATATGTTAGATACTGTAACAAATTAGGTAATATCTTATATGTCATGTTAAATGTGTTTACGTTTAACCAGTTTAGAGCGCCACGCTTCGGCATGAATGGGCCGGCTCGATCGGAGGGAGCACTATGCTCTGTTTCGCTACGTGAGTACCGGAGGCCCAATCCGGGGGTAAGGGGGGTTAAAAGGTTGGCTGAACACTTGTGACTCCACTGCTGTCGCGGAGGTCCATGGGCGGCGGCAATCGCTTACCATCAGGTGATCCGTCTGTTCGTCTGCTACCTATCACATAAAAAAGAACTATAATCATGAATTTCTACTCGTATCTTATCTCATTTCCGAGTGTCATGTCATTCCCAGTTACGTCCAAAGCCGTTGCTTCTGAGCTAGTGGTACGCTTGGACAATCCAAGATTTGGAGTCTGGTAATTACAACAAAGCGACAGCCGTCTGACCTTCGCAACCCTTAATCAGGGTAGAAACAACCACTAAACTAAGATTACCAGTTCAGAATAACTATCTGTAAACTATCAGAGAAACTGTGCAATCGTCCATGTTTCCCTCACCGACGAGCGGATGGTAGAAATACGCACACAGATTTAAAAAATCTAGAGGGCCACGCTTGTATACGAATCTGCGACCTCTCGATGAAGCACGTTCTTATCCACTGAGCTACCATAGCTCCTATTTTAAGAACTAAGTATATTAATCACACTTTATTGGTATTAAAAATAATGGCTTCCTTAGTTACACTACGAAGGGATTTATTCCTTATCATCGTATATATTAAAATCATTACAAAAATGGCGTTACTTGACCGAACACGCAGCCTTAAAATATTAACAAGAATATCAAGATACCACGTAAATTTCCAAACGTTTGCGAATTTATGCCCAACGGGGGGAAGGGGAAAAGGTGGGCAGCGCACTTGTGACTCCACTGGTGGTGTGTCCATGGGCGGCGGAATTGCTTACCATCAGGTGATCCGTCTGCTCGTCTGCCACCTCTCATATAAAAAATAAAAAAATATTGTCACTGTTAATGACCATTAAGTATAAGTATGGCAAAGCTGCGCGCACATCTCGTTGCATCGGGTTATGTCACTCGTCGAGATCGAAAGCCGCGCGCGCGCCGGTGAAAGCAGGCGTAGGGACAGGACGCGTGCGCACTTATTGTTCTTGTTTTCGCTACACTTGCATTCTGTTGCAGAAACATCAGTAACTCTTGTGTCTTTCATGGTTGCGCCCAGAAGTAACTTTGTAACGTGCAGAATTAACCGATGAAAACTATAAACATAAACTCAAAACTACAAAAATATACTTCAGAATATGTAATCTATAATTGAATACACCATGCGAATCACCATGTATGTTGTTATTTTTTATGAGCACTGCTCTGGGCAGCTCACTGCGAGCAAGATAAAAAAAAAATATTTATTTTCGTTCACAAAGTTTGAATTAAGTAGTTAGTGGATGGAGTCTCCATTGATGCATTGGCATAGGTACGTACGCAAACGACTCACAGCGCGCGGTCGTCTGTATATAATGTATTAGAAATAAGTCTTGTTCTATTTATACTTTATTATTACTAATAAGTATATTAAATATTGTTTATTTAGTTAAATAAGCGATGCTCACGTGATACCGCGTCAAGGACAAACTGGCAAGGTTTTTATGACACTCTTAATTTAGACACGGTTCTTGTAATACATATGTTAAAATAAATGAAAGAAAAAATGAATCCTTCAGAGATTTTCTACTTATATAGTGGCATAGTATAACTAATGTCAGCCTGATACTCAAAATGGTCGATGTAGACTCTTCTTTGCTTCCCAAAGGAGAGTCTACATCGACCATTTTGAGTAAAGACAGTTTAATAAACACATGCAGGTTTCCTCACGATTCCCTCACTGCCGATCTAATCTAATGACAAAAAATCCCACATTGGTGGGATATGGGCGTGTCAGCCACAATCACGCGAGCTAATATTTTAACTCATAAAATATGTTTATTCTGTAACGAAAACTGAAGATGTATATTATAAATTAGAGCGTGCGAATTCGAATCAACGAAGCTACTATCACACACAGTTGTTGGCGCTCTTTTGTGGAGGTCTACCATCCAGGATTGGAAGATATTTGGCTGATTAATTAATAATAATACCCGCCAACCGATTTCGGATAAGGCGGCCAATCTCATTTATCTATCAGGGTATATTACAGTGCTCAAGTGTGTGCGCAAACACAAGTCACTCTCTTTTCCCTTGCCCTCATATTCCGATGGGACTCAATTGTGACACAACCGGAGAGGGCTCGGGCGCAGGACCAACGGTTTAACGTGCTTTCCGAAGCACGGATGTACAAGCCCGCCAAACTTCCAGACTCCGCTGACACTGAAAATTTCTTATACGATTAACTCTGGTACAAATTTTGGCCCGACCCAGGGATCGAACTTGGGACCCCAAGCGCTGCCGTCGCTTTTAAGGCGGTCAATCTCATACCTTTCAGCCACTTAAGCAGGATATATTATAGTGCTCAAGGGTGTGCGCAATCACAACTGCACTCTCTATTCCCTAACCTCATATTCCAATGGGACATCAGTGTGACACGACCGCAGGACCAGAGGCACGGGGTACAAGACCGCCAACTTCTATACTCCGGGTTGGCACTAAGAATTTCTTACATCATCATCATCATCAGCCCATTTAAGTCCCCACTGCTGGGGCACGGGCCCCCCTCAATCACATGAGGGGTAATTGCCATACTCACCACGCTTGGCAGACGGATTGGCGAGGGTTTTGATATAAATGCAGAGTTTTCCTTCTCTGGGTGCTGATGATCATGCCAGCAGCTTTACCTTAGTCGCCTTTTACGACACCTCGGCAAGAGTGAAGGTCGTCTATTCTACTCCGCCGGGGACCACACGGCGAATTTCTTACATACCGAAAGCTTAAGTATAATTTTAGACCAGACCCTGGGATAGCCTCTTGCGCAGCCATCGCTTTTAAGTGCGCTCCACTACTTACTTACGCGAGGCAGTCAAATTTCAAACTGAGGTTGATTGATTGCTGTAATAAATATCTATCTATCTACGTGTGTAATAAAGCTCACATTTCACGTGTTTCTTAATTATAAATGCGATCGTTCCTCTGCTGCAATCTGCATTGCGACAGTACGCGGTGTCGAATGGCTCCGTTACACTGTCGCAACTCGTAATTAATATTTGGATAATGCGTGAAAAGGGAAAACTCTAGAGAGCTGCGGTGGGTGATTCATCTATTAAGCGATCCTCCAAGTTCAATGTTTACTTAGTCCCCGGTGAAACGGTTCGCTTGCGAAGGCGACACGGCTCGAGTCAACGTAATTATCTACTTTGCCAGACCTGTCAAATCCTTCCCTTTCACATGCGCTGTGTCTCCTTTGTTTGGATGCAACAAATATATTGGGATTCGGCGGGTAGGGCTAAAACAAGCCGCGTAGGCTGATGCAATTCATGTTAACTTTATATAGTTATGTATTCATTTACAAAACAAGGCTGTTTGATATGATTCCTTGGCTATACATATAAAAAGTGTAGAGCTGTCATATTGACATATGTTGCTGTCTCTTTTGTAACCTAGTCTATTCCATCATGTCTTCCGTGTTAAAATTGTCTAGAGATTTGTTTGTTGCACCACATTGTCTATACAATTAGAATCTGTGTTCATCGAGATATTCCACTTTAATATTTATATTCAAGAAAGTCATCCGTATACTTATTTGTGTCAAGAATAAACGTATAGGGATATTTTTGGGTTTCAATCAAAGCAAACACCTGCCCTGTTATTTTGGCCTTTCTTCGTCACGCGTTATCTGTCTACGCAATTTCTCTGCTACAATTCAAAAGGTTTAAATTAGTGTCAAGTGGTTTTTAGTGTACAAATTTGGTGTTTATTTGTGCAGTGAAGTGCCGCAAAGTGATCCTAATAATAAGAATAGTTATATTGTATCGTTTTTAACACTGCTATTGTGTGTCGAGTGAGTTGTCTCGTGATAACTTGCTTGGAACTAATAGAGTCTTAAAACCTGCGATTGCTTTTAGAGTGCTATCCGCTGAATCCTTAGGTCGATAAAACGTAAAACACTGGCGTTTTATTGAGTAACTGTGACTTTGACTGACTTTGACTGTTGACTACCTACTTAATCTCAATAAGTTACTTGACAGCGGCATATTATCTTCGCGTAGAGCCATATTAAAAAAAAACAAATAGAATGTATTTGTTTTTTTTCGTTTCCTGTTCGTAACGATACGGATTCGAATCGAGCACCTAGATCTTGGTGATACAGTAACTTTTACAGAAATGGGATTCAACTCTAAATAGAAAACCTGGTCTAGAGACTGTCTTGGTAGCTACATGATCGCACTTTAAAGACCAACATTTGGATCGATAATCGATAGCACAATCGTGGGAGATTGAAGTCGATCGATATTGGTGTGGTAGCTTTGACTGCTCGATAGAAACCGTTCCATAAAACGTCGACTATTTTTATTCTCGCATAAAGATTGGTCGAATCGGGCCTAAGTCCATCTATGCAGGATTTACCAACCAAAATTGGTAAAAGGAAAGCGTGTCACAGTTTTTTCCTTCTAGATAATTATGTAAAACTTATACAAATCTGCAAAAGGAGATTCTAGAAGTCAGAGCCTGTTGCAACGGAGAGATGCGGTGTCGAATGGCTGCGATTGCGCAAACAGTTGCGCGTGCGCTTAGATTTATTCCTAAGATTACTGCAAATGCGGTTTCGAATTATTTGCGTTTACATAATTTGTATTCCTAGCTGACAGAATGAGGAAAATTATGAATTTTAAGGTTTATTTTTATAGGGTTCGAATTAGCCGACATTATTAAATAGTCGGTCGGTAGACATTATTAAATAACTTCGTATGGTCGGTTATATATAACTTGACATTAAATCATTACACAGGCGATTATGATGAAATTAATTAATGAAACAATTCATCATTTATTTTTCCCTGTTGCATCCAAAACCTTCGCTTTAACCTATGTATGTAGAGGAATCCGGTAATTACAATGTAGCCTTCTCAGCCCTTTAAAAGGGGAACCAGACCAACTGGATGTAGGTAGTTTCCCTTACCGCAGCGCTAATGGTAGAAATACGCACATTTAAATTTATGGAAAATTTTATTTAATTGAAAGCAAAAAAAAATGGAATAATTGAAAGAGTTTGTCATAACGAGTATCTATTATAACGTCTTATTGGATACCATAAGAGAGATTTACATCAAGAAATATCTACTGATAAATTGTAGGTACGTGATACGAACAAACGTCGGAGGTTTAAAAATGTAATTAAAATGGCACTTTTATTTTTAAAAAACATACACGACACATTTATCCTATTGATAATTGTATCGTGTTTCTAGAAAATATTCATTCATTCATAAAATAGCGCACAAACCGGCAGATGCTTCTATACCAAATATTATGGCAAATAATTTTCGTCCTCGTGTGTTTTACATCATCATCATCAGCCCATTTAAGTCCCCACTGCTGGGGCACGGGCCTCCCTCAATCACATGAGGGGTAATTGCCATATTCACCACGCTTGGCAGACGGGTTGGCGAGGGTTTTGATATAAATGCAGAGTTTTCCTTCTCTGGGTGCTGATGATCATGCTAGCAGCTTTAGTCGCCTTTTACGACACCTCGGTTCTTACCGAGAGGGTGGCCTATTCTACTCTGCCGGGGACCACACGGCCACGGTGTGTTTTACATAATTTCCGGCTATTGAGCGCGCAGACATTTACAAACTCAGGTCACATCACAAAATAAAGATCATTGTTAGAATGAAAGTTAGGTACATGTCTCTTAAAAATTGCCATCGTTTTTTATGATCCAGTGACCACTTACCATCAGGTGTACCGTCTCCTAGTTTGGCGCCTATCTTTAAAAAAAACTTGGGACGGCCAACATTGTGTCCCATGAGATACACTATAATACACGCTGCGGAAATCCGTCGCGGACGATTGCAGTAAGCGCGAAACGTCCGCGTGCGGATTCTGCTCCACATAGCGGCCCTAACTGACTCGAGTGATAATAGCCGAGCCAGCCATCACACGTAGATTTTCGCTCAGTTCGGTTATTAATATCCAATAATTACGTTCGCGTGCGCGTGCGCCGCACAATACGCTGCTTTCACGTCGCGCATTACTGTCTCCACACATCCCGTGTCAACAGATACCACACCGTTAGGAAACTTATTTATTTACACATTTATCACGGCATTGTGTGGCTTCTTCTAATGGAAAGTAGTCACAAAATAATAAAACACATGTGGTCTACCCGGCTCCTCGACATTTCAGGTGACAGTAATGCTAGTAGCTACCTGGGCCAACGCATTGGGTTGGCCATTCAAAGAGGTAACGCCGCCAGCATTCTGGGCACGATGAGTAGCGGGGCAGACCACACTCTTTTGTAGATATATTTCATCTCATCCATCATCTCTTGTTGATATTAAGGTACTGTTATAAATGCTAGTTTTGAGCAAGTGCTACTTAGCAGCATGTGTGGACGAACGTCATGTGTGGACGGACGTGCTACTAAAAAGCATGCTAGTTTTAAACATGCTCAAAAATCGCACGCCGGTCGATTTTTAAGCATGCTACCTGCAGTGCGGGTGGAAGGGGGCGTATGGCGGAGAACTTTAGCATGTGTAGACAGGTTTGTTTATTTTTAAGCATGCTAAAATATGGGTAAAAGCATGTTTATTGATAGCAGTTCCTTATTGGTAGTTCAATAACTACCAATGTAGCAGATGTGGACAGTTCCTTAAGTATGCTCATATTTAGCATGCTTAAATAACAGTGGCTTAACTCTTGTATATTTTTATTATTTTGACAATATTGTAAATAAAGAGCCCAAACACATAGAAGGACGGCTACCTTTTTTTATGTGATAGGTGGCAGACGAGTAGACAGATCACCTGATTGTAAGCGATTGCCGCCGCCCATCGACACCCGCGACACCTATATCTCGAGCTAAAAAGACTACATACAAGTGCTCATAAAAAAAGTGCCCATCACACTAATGTTTGTTTGCCATGACTTGGAATCGAATTTATGAGCTAGAGACAGGGTCATCTAAAGAATTCCAGAATGTAACGCGTTTTCCTAGAAGGTGCCTGTTCACTCTTGCCTTAAAGATGTCCAAATCGTAGAAAAAGCCCGCCGAGACAAAGCCGAGCCCGCACAAACGTCATGTTGGTAATAAATTGTCAATATCAGAAAACCAAAATTATTGTTTTTAGGAAGTCATTTACAGCGAATGAGTAGAAAGCAGTAATTAAGCTCGTCACACGGACTATATATGTCACGATAGGAAGTATTCACTAAGTGGAAGAATAGAACTGAGTTAATGGGTCGATGCAAAATGCATTTGTTACGTTTTGAATCGTGGTTAACCACTTCACTGAACTTAGGTAGAATAAAATAACGAATAATAGGTACCTACCTAGAATGTTGGACGTAGTTGCCTTCATTACCGCGTGAGAGCCACACTTCGGCATGAACGGTTCAACCGGATTGATACCACGGCATCACAGAAAACCAGCGTAAAGAAGCGCCTGCCCTGTTAAGTCTAGTGAGTAAGAGCACCGAGGCTAAGGACCAATCGGGGGCGAAAAGGTGTTTAAGTGTTGGCAATGAACTTGTGATTCCATTGGTATTGTAGCGGAGGCGACAATTTCTTATCATCAGGTGATCGGTCTGCTTGTTTGCCACCTAACAAAAGTTAATATTATGGTGACTAGACGCGTGACTGTCTGTACCCATACCTCATTCACATATCCAGGTTATTACGAGCCCTTTTACGGGTCCAGCATTTTATTGTCTTAATTTCTTTACAATCATGTAACGAAATAAGACAATAAATGAAAACATTCTTCAAGAAATTTAAAATAAAATAGGATATGTGATTTTTGCGCTCGCTATTTACGCCACAATTGTTAGTAGCCACTTTTTATAAGATACCGAAGGAAAGATCGGGATATGTGCGGGCGCAGCGCTCGTCAAATCGTCCATTTCTACTCGCGTTGGCTACTTTCTAACACTGCATTATGCATTGTCTAAGTTCAAGAGTAACTCTTGGGCGCCAACGCGTAATGTTCTGGTAACGCAGGGCTGCCACAAAAAATAACTTAACTCTGATTTTTAATTATGTGGACTAAGCTGACAGATGTCAAAGTGTCAGTGCTATATATTTTTGCTTCTTTTGAAATTTGTCAATCTGTCCACACTTGACATTTGCATTTGTCAGTTAGGTCGCATAATTTAAAAATCAGAATATGTATATCAAACAAAAAATAAGTTCGTGAGTGTATAAAGATATTGTATTCTATTATGTATTATTGTATTTGCATTATAAAGTGCTTAGTTCAGAGCCTACAAATATACAACTCCTTTGTGCTTTAGTAATAATTTTAATATAAATCGATGTCTGAAATGATTGATTTCAACTAATCCTACAATTATCAAAATATAAGTCTTTCTTGTTCTTTACAAGATAAAATATGTGGAATCCAAAAAACAAATAACATTTCTTAGATATTTATTAATGTTAACAAATTTTCATATATGTACCTACTTATGTACATTGCAGCTAAATTACCACTAAGACATAGTAGATAAATACGCTATATCTACTGTGACTAGGACTACTGATTATCCTAATGTTAAATAACCAGTTAGCCATTTCGTGCCATGTGAAACCCAGTGTATTTTTATAAATATCGGAGGCACATGAGCTAACGATACACCAAGAGGAAAGTTCTAAAAATAATTAACGTGTTGTTTTGAAAGAATGAACATCACAATACGAAATCTTCAAATAAGTAACCATTTTTGCCAGCCCTAAGATTTACGTAACTTTCCACACTTAGGTATACTTGTATACTCGTCTCAGCGAATAATCGCACCGCTCACTCGAGACGTTTTATTCGTTCGAGAAACGATTTGTGACCAAATCGGTTTTCATTATTCCAAAATTATGAAACGAAACGTTTTGACCCCTCTATTCATCGGGTCTAGCTAATCTAGACTCTATTGTGTTCCTATATGGGCTTAAGTCATTAAGCTTTACCGTGATGCTATGCTATACCTAAATTAGTTTTCTGTTGTCGAACTTAAGTGCTGATTACGTGAATGTGTGATTTATGATATAATAAATTATTTAAATAAACAGACATTATAGTTTTAGATTCTATATTTTATTTAGATTCCTATTTCCCTGTGTTGTATAACGAAATATTATACAACCAACTATGTTTATAACATTGAAACAATAAGCTACTGTTACACACATGCTCATTTGTAGCATGCTAAATATGACCATGCTTAAGGAACTGTCCACATTTGCTATCAATAAGCATGCTATTACCCATATGTTAGCATGTTTAAAAATAAGTAAACCTGTTTACACGTGCTAAAGCACTCCGCCACACTCCACCTTCCACCAGTACTACAGGCAGCATGCTTAAAAATCGAACGGAACAAATAAGCATGCTAAAAATTGCATATTTTTAGCATGCTTATTTGTAGCACGTCCGTCCACAAATGCTACTAAGTAGCATTTGCTCAAAAGTAGCATGCTTTAAACATGAAAATAAGCATGTGTGACAGTACCTATGTATATTTCGGATACAGACGTTCTCCAGGGGAGGGTTACTCGATCTGACGCCATCGTACACCCATGGATATATCATTAGTAGAAATAATATTAGGAGTTCACGAAATTCAACGGATATTTACGTGTCGCAAACATGTGTATTCTAGAAAGTTTGTTTGTATGTAAGATAGATATCTTACATACAAACAAACATTCTAGAAGAAAGTCATATTCTATAGTATGTACTTACCTGGTATATATTCAGAATATGAAATGTGTCATGCCACAATGCCATCTTATAATAATTGACCGGCGCTGCGTCAACCCTGTTAAATTCGCTGTACTTCTCATACCCCAAGTTTTTCAGGAAGAGATCGCTATTAACGATAAGACCGCCGAGATTGTATTTATATACAGTGTATCCGAATTAGCAAACTGAAGTGGCAGTGGGCTGGTCATATTAGCCGCAGAACTGACAGAGTGGAGCCGTAAAGTCCTTGAGTGGAGTCCGCGACACGGTAAGCGTAGTGTAGGACGCCCTGCGACAAGATGGGATGACGACATTTGAAGGCTGGCCGGTGTGGGCTGGATGAAAGTGGCCGAAAATCGGGAACAGTGGCGTGCATTAGGGGAGACCTACGTCCAGCAGCAGGACGAGTGTGGGTTGCTGATGATGATGATGATGATGATAGTATCTGTGAACATTTACATCCCTATAACCACTTGTTCTATTCTGAACAACATTGTTCTACGACTTCTGGAAATTCTGTAACCTTTAGTGCAATAAAGAGTATCTATTCATCTGTGGTATGACTTTCAAAGATACCTAACTTGTGCAATAGTTTTGATTGAAAGAGAAAGGAAACATGAGAACATAGCAAATTAAGCACAGTCTGATTAGATTGTTATTGTTGGTATCCAACTCCGCGTAAAGTTTCTCGAGGCGATTCGAGACTCGCACGATTAATGAACTTTTTAATTGCGACTTTCGTTTACGACAGTGATATTACCTACTATGTTTGTTGTTTTATAGTTCAATTGAAACATAGTCAAAACAAGTAAGAGTTTTTTACCAACTAATGTTTACAGTGTAAACATGAATGAATGAATGAATGAACAAAACATTTATTGGATCAAAGAACAACACATACAATAAACAATTAAAAAAAAATCAGTATTAACAAAATAAAATAACACATAACACTGTAAGTGATTATATTATGAATTCGTAAGGTTATTTACTGTTATTGCTAACTATTATTATTGTACAAAATCAACAAATATACAATATGTTTGTATGCTATGATGAAGATATCATAATCATAATTCTAACAATAAAGAATTATGATTATGTTTAACGCCAAGATCATCATCATCATCATCAGCCCATTTAAGTCCCCACTGCTGGGGCACGGGCCTCCCTCAGTCACATGAGGGGTAATTGCCATACTCACCACGCTTGGCAGACGGGTTGGCGAGGGTTTTGATATAAATGCAGAGTTTTCCTTCTCTGGGTGCTAATGATCATGACAGCAGCTTTACCTTAGTTTTACGACACCTCGGTAAGAGTGAGGGTGGCCTATTCTACTCTGCCGGGGACCACACGGCTTAACGCCAAGATGCATTATCATTTTTGTTCGACAGCAATTACTAAAAGAACACCAAGATATTTTTCAAACACCTACTATTTTTAACGCCCTGTTGGTCTAGTGGTTTAAGTACCGGGCCGTCATCTCGGGGTCCAGCGATCGATTCCCGGGTCGAGCGAAAAGTATGTTTCGAATTTTTCGATCATAGCTCGGATTTGTGATCACCAATTCGTATTTGGCAAGCGTGGTGATTAAGCCTAATCTCATCATAGTAGCGATAACTTGATTTCTATGATGGAGGCCTTTGCCCTGCAGTGGGACAGTTTATAGGCTGTTACTTTACTTTACTTTTTTACCTACTATTATTTTTGGGAAGTCTGTCCGCTAAGATCATTTTGATGCTGACTGTACTCATCATATTTTGAGTTTAAAGTTGAAATGGGTGTATAGACCAATAAGAATAAGAATAATAATTTATTTCGTAATCATAGGTACAAAGAATAAGGCGTTATATTTATGTACAATTTTATATGTTAGAAATCTCGACCTCATATTTTAGGCTTGGATATGACATCTTTGGGAATATTTTTTTTTACCGTGGGAGAGCCAAGCTTCGGCATGAATAGGCCGGCTCGACCGGAGTGATACCATGGCCTCACAGAAAACCGGCGTGAAGCAGCACTGTGCTGTGTTTCGCTGCGTGTGTGAGGGTACCGGAGGCCCAATCCGGGGTATGGGGGGGTTTAAAGGTTGGCAGCGCACTTGTGACTCCACTGGTGTCGCGGGTGTCCATGGGCGGCGGAAATTACTTACAGGTGATCCGTCTGTTCGTCTGTATACTTATTACATAAAAAAAATGGAACTTGGAAGTGGGAATCAGCCAGCCATCAGGCAGACCTGAGAAAGATAAACCATTTATTTCCAAATTTATGTGGGAATTATATTACCTTTGCATTATAATAATCTGTCAGCGTTTCAGATTCGTACACAATTAAGTTTTTTTAGGATTTGAATGGGCCATTGATGCTAAATGGTGCTTATTGTGTTTGGTTGTGGTTTTTTCACAACTATCGGTCCTAATGTGTCAAGGACCTTTGAATCATATAATTATGTATTTTATTGTAGAACTGTGCTTAATTAATTATTTATTTTGTTTATTCTTATAAGTATGATTGTTTTAATGTTATCTGTGATCATTCGTGAGTTTGATTTGATTGTAGCAGCTATATTGTCTATGTTGTTACTTACAGAAATGAATGGTCATTTATACCTATCTATAAGAAATATTTTATTGAATTTTTGTTATAAATTATTTATGTATATATTATTGGGTATGTACGTATTGTTTATTATTATTTATGTAATGTAATAATATTAATATATAAAATAATGTATATTTCTGCCATTCTCAATTTCATTTGTTAAACTTCTTTGCACTGCCTTCCCTTATTACGAATACGATATTTCTTTCCTCTACCCAAAGGTTGTCTGGAAGAAATCGCTACAAGCGATAAGACCGCCTTATTGTACTGTCTGTTGCTGTTGTATCATGCTTGTATTTTATTTTTGTGCAATAAAGAATATCTATCTATCTATCTGCTAAATTATGGTGCCAATATGGCATGATCGAAGAGACATTTTTTTAAGTGATAAGTGGCAGACGAGCAGACGGACCACCTGATGGTAAACGCGATTGCCGCGCCCGTGGACACCCGCGACACTTCTAGAGTCACAAGTGCGCTGCCAAACTTTAAACCCCGGATTGGGCCTCCGGCCTGGCCTGGCATCCACAGCACCGTGCTGTTTCACGCCGGTTTTCTGTGAGGCCGTGGTATCTCTCCGGTCTTGACTCTCCCACGGTTAAAAACATCCGACGCCGGACCAACGGCTTAAACTGCGAGGCAAGAGTACATGATTAGCAATTTCTACACTCCGGGTTAACAATGAGATTTTTTAACAGAAAGGAATCAAACCTGGGAGCCCAGACGCAGGCGTCGCTTTAAGGTGAGGCTCAGTAGCCGTTGCTCTATTGATCTATTGAGTAGAAATGTGGTGTGGTAAATTGTCAGTGATCACGATTCTAGTAAAAACCGGCCAAGTGCGATTCAAACTCGTACATGAAAGGTTCCGTACCATTACTTGGATCATAGAGATTGTAATATGATTGAAGCATTAACTCGCCGTGTGAGTGAGGTTACCGGAGGCCCAAGGAGGGGAAGGGGAAAAGGTTGGCAGCGCACTTGTGACTCCACTGGTGTTGCGGGTGTCCATGGGCGGCAGAATTGCTTACCATCAGGTGATCCGTCTGCTCGTCTGCCACCTCTCATATAAAATAAAAAAAACTATATAATATTACACTATACTATTTTGTATGTGACTGTTGAATGAGGGGCCCCCTTAAATGTTTATTTTGTTTGGCTTGGCGATAGACAGACAGGTAATGAAGTTTTAATAATGGCGTCCCGTTCAGGCTCTTTTACTAAGAATTTCAGGATTTGGAGCGTCTGACAACTACAGTGAATCGACTGCCCTCTGACCTTCACGCCCTTTAGACAGGAAAACCAAATTAACCAAAACAAAAAAATCATCGTTCCACTTTTCACATACTATTTGAAAATGCAACTTTCCTCACGGTGAATTTCCTCACCGCCGAGCTAATTATAAAAATATGCACTTAGATTTTAAAAATCCAGCATGCATGCAACCTAAGAACGTTTTTATCCATCGAGATCCAATCGCTTTCGGTACGGAACTCTAAAGTTATAAAAACTGTCGATAGTGTCGATGCATCCGTCATGCTCGCAGCCGTCATCATCTTCGTCTCGCTCCACATCAGCCGTGACATTAACATCATCAACACATCGCACGTACGGCCATACGCATGAGCAAACATATAATATTAGGGGTTAAAGTATGAAAAAATTACATTTTATGTGCCGATTTTCTGAGATGTTGTGTTCTTACTAACACCTTTTTTAATTTGCAATTAACTTAATAATTGGGTCGTTCTACTTTTTTATCGACAGTGAGCCAAACATACAAATCAACATTTAACTTGAATATAACATACTACAAATGATAAAAAGTATATCCTAAATATTCGTTAATGTATTATTTTACAGATGGACTATTACATAATGTAAAATTTAATTGATAAAGAATACTTTTTGATCGAAATGAACACCTCCGTCATGTCCCCTGAAATTAGTGTCCTTTACACCTCTGTCACACTTTATATTTTTTTTTACATAGTTAAACCATGATAAAGCTGCTGGCATGATCTTCAGCACCCAGAGAAGGAAAACTCTGCATTTATATAAAAACCCTAGCCAACCCGTCTGCCAAGCGTGGTGAGTGTGGCAATTACCCCTCATGTGATTGAGGGAGGCCCGTGCCCCACCAGTGGGGCCTTAAATGGGCTGACGATGACGATGATGATGAAATCATACTAAAGCACTACGAGGTGATAAAGTAGGAAATAACTTGATGGTGTAACGTATTTATATTTTTTATAAGTATAATTAATTACTTCATAACTTACTGAGGACGGCTTATAATGGATAAAAAAGAAGAACAACCCAAATTACTGTGCTTAATAGACAACGTTATAGAACGTGTAGGACAGTTTTCCAGATTTTTTTTTTAATAAAAAGTGAAATATTGATAAAAACGTCAATTCTGCCGGGTAAAAAAAAGGGTCATTTTCAAGTTTTTTTTTTGCATCAAGAATACAATAATATCTGATCTTTATTATATAAACCTTAAAAATAAAGTCTTTCATCAAAATTAAATTAATGTACATATGTTGACTTTTTGCTTATTGTGTCTAGAAAAAAAAAGGCACTTTCATACTTAAACCCCTATTACTTTATCGGCTTTACTTTTCTCTAATTCAAAGTTATTAACTGGGACATTTTCAAATCCGTTGCAATGTCCAATGTAATACAGAATAAGAGTGACTCCATATGACCGACTTATCGATTATCGGTCTTACAAAGTCAGCCGAGTTTTCTTATTTCTGACCGTTTTTTTGTAGCACGTGTGCGTTGCGCTATTGAAATCAGTAGATACGTTCCATTTTTCTCCTACAAAAAAAACCGGTCACCAATTATCGTTCGCGTAGGGTCGCCCTAAGTTCGGGCACCTTTGGTCTAGATAGGTATAATAATATTCTCCAACCGATTACGGCTACGGCGGCTAATCTCAACGATCAGCCACGTACGCAGGATATATTATAGTTCTCAAGTGTGTGCGCAAACACAAGTGCACTCTCTATTCCCTTACCCTCATATTCCGATGGGACACTACTGTGACACGACCGGAGAGTATTCGGGCGCAGGACCAACGTGCTTTCCGAAGCACGGGGATACAAGAGCGCCAACTTCCAGACTCCGGGCTGCCACTAAGAATTTCTTAACGAAAGCTTAGGTTAAAATTTTTGGCTGACCCGGGTATCGAACCTCTCTTGCGCAGTCGTCGCTTTGAAGAGCGACCCACTAACCACTGCGCCACCGAGGCAGATAGGTATATACCTAATAGAAATAATATTTTCCAGATTAGGTAGGAACTCAAGACCAAATATCTTTATAAGTTTATGTCAATGTCATATGAATGAGATAAAACTTTCTTTAGACAAGTATTTGCATAATTTAATATTTCGTGTCTGAGATAGAGAAATTTATTCATAATATTATACAAGTTATGTAACTAAAAACACGATAAAAGTTCATATGTTGTTGGAGAGTGAAAACGATTTGAATAAAATAATCATAGTTACACATTGTCGAGTTACATAAACAGTATCATCATCCTCTTGCCCTTTTCCCAGGTTATCTGGGGTCGGCGCAGTATGTCTTCCTTTTGACAGGGACGTAGGTCCCTGTCATTCGTCATAAAATCATCCACCCATTTTTCCATCATTCTTCACACAATCCATCCATCTCTCTTTCGGCCGTCCTCTGTTCCTCCACCCACTTACATTTAAACTCATCACTTTTTTAGTTATATGTTCTTCCCCTCTTCTCATTACATGGCAAAACCAGGAAAGACTATTTGCATTCAATTTATCAATGATGGGGGCCACTTTCATACTTCCTCCAATATACTCATTCCTTATCTTGTCCATTCTCGTCACTCCACACATCCATCTTAACATTCTCAGAAAGAAGAGTTAGATAAACAGTAAAATTCAAAATATTCTCTATTTGCATAGGCTTGTGCGTAGCTCTTACTTATATCGAGTCACAAAATAAGTATAAGATACAATCGAATCAAATATTGTAAAATATTGTGAAAGATGAAACGTGACCTAACTGAATTTTCTTTTTAAAAATTATTTTATTTCTTATTAGCAAAACATGTGCGTATTTTACTACTTCTATATCATAACTGTATACTAAGTATTGTGCAAACAAATGATTTATGGTTTAAAGTTTTAAAATAGTTTTTGGTACTAACCTATGATTTTTTGTGTCCTAGTTTTATTTCGTTCCATAATGAATATAACGACATTAAAAAAATGTCTTTATTCAATTTAAGTCCATACAGAACATTTATGAATGACAAATATTATGTAATCTACCGCTGATTCGGAATATCAATTTCTACCGAGAAGAATCAGCAAAAAACTCAGTAGTTACTCTTTTCAATACAAAAATATGGTAATTACAATTTTCATTCTTATACAAATTATTATTACAGTGACAGATATACAATGCTTATAATCAATATCGTTTAGATAAATCGTCAAAGAAAAAATATGAAATGAATTATACATTAGAGGACAGGCGAAGAGATCAACATGTCCAGTAATCCTTATCATTCAAATAATCATCTACTTTATAGTAGCCTTTCTGTATTAGGCAGTTCTTTACATGCAACTTAAACTTATGTACTGGTAAATCAATAATATTTTAAGGTAACTCATAACATTCTAATGCTCAATCCTACAAGGGCCTTATTCATAAACTGTCATCAAATCTTTGTTAACTAAAACGCAATACTCTCTAAAAGTATATGGTGTCGCGCGTGTCTTTGGGTAGCGGCGATTGATTACTATCAGGTGATCCGTCTGCTAGTCTGCCACCTTTCTCATAAAAAAAAAGTAGTTTCCTCTTTTTTTCGAAAATGTTCTATGTTTTTTTTTGTTTCAAACGTCAAAACTGCTTTATAACACTGTTTTAGCTAGCAAAGGATCATTGAACGTTTATGAATAAAGCCAATGATTATACGACTATTCATTTTGTGTGAACTGTGTTCAGAAATTAAATGTGTATAGCTGTATATATTTTTATGGCTCTCGTTGATGTCTTTTATATAAAAAACTATTTAATATTGATAAAATAATAAATAAATTGTTTTTTTTGTAACGGATATTTTTTTTGTGCAGAAATACATATGAAACATTATTTTATGTATGGTAAGTAGGTCTCCTCCGCCTTACTAATAGTAATGTTTGCTAGTGATAACTTGTTATAAAATAATTGCACTCACCCTCGGTCCGGTGATGGCGCAGACCGCATGCGCCAAAAACAAAAACTGTACGATGCCCCTCATGCTGCACTCTCAACAAGAGTGGCTGAGTACCATCACAACACACCACTGTCTGAACTCCAACCGGGCACAACAATCCAACGCACTGGCACCACACTAGTCAAAAGAAAAAAAAATTAAAAATTCAACCTGTCAAAAAACGGCGGGAATAAAATGACAGTTGTTTTTTTCGCGTCTCGCGCACGCAGCAACAGTCCGAGCGGTAATACCGCGTGCGGCCCGGCGCGTTCCGTTTTACCACCCCTACTCCGCGCGCCCCTACTATCTTTCGAAAGGATGAACAGATGAGAACCGTTTAAAATACTCCACCGCGATTGTGGGACTTAATTGAATATTGCATAAAACCGCATGAGGAATTTTTCGTTCGACGTCCGTTGTATCACGCGGCAGGTGAAGTATCCACTTGACTTCGATGGAGTTATGGCATCTGTAGGTACTGTAGGTTGTACATACACGATTACTGAACTAAGTAGGTCAATATTCTTTACGCGGATAACCTCTGTTATTGGTTAGTACATGGGAGGTATTAGATATATTGTATAAGTGTATTAGATATAGTGTATAAGTGTTAGCGCCAGCGTTCTTTCCTCACCATAACATTCCGGAGCAGACTGATACGAACTGATGATGACGATAAAATCAGGCTTCAATCCTGCTTTCCGAGCCATGAAAATACACTGACAACTTCCTTCCCGACTCCTGAGAGCGAGAGAGAGAATAGGGTATCAATGTGGCCTGACCCAGGAACCGAACCCTAAACACTGCTGTTGTTACTAGTCACTACGCTACCGAGCCCATAGACTTAGGATGCCGCCCAATTCTAAGATCGAGCTAGTAGTAAAATTACGTAATGTTATAGAACTATTAATCCAAATAACATACATAATATTATCATATCCTCCAACCGATTACGGCTCATCGTCAGCCCATTTAAGTCGCCACTGCTGGGGCACGGGCCTCCCTCAATCACATGAGGGGTAATTGCCATACTCACCACGCTTGGCAGACGGGTTGGCGAGGGTTTTGATATAAATGCAGAGTTTTCCTTCTCTGGGTGCTGATGATCATGCCAGCAGCTTTACCTTAGTCGCCTTTTACGACACCTCGGTAAGAGTGAGGGTGGCCTATTCTACTCTGCCGGGGACCACACGGCGTGCACTCTCTAATCCCTTACCCTTATATTTCGATTCGACACCAGCGTGTTACGATTGGAGAGGGATTGGGCGTAGGACCAACTGGCTTAACGTGCTTTTCCGAGACACGGGGGTATGCAAATAGCTTTGCGGGACAACTGTACTTTAATATAAATGTCTATTTAATAAATAAAATGAATAATAATAATAAATAAAACGGCCTACTTCGAGACTCCGGGCTGACACTAAGAATTTCTTACCGAAAACTTAGTTATAAATTTTCGCTACCGACACTCTTGCGCAGCCGTCGCTTTAAAGTGCGACCCACTAACCACTACGCCACCGAGGCAGTTAATAACGTATATAAAATGCATTTAATTATTTTTACACTTATACTTAATACACTACACTAGTTTTAATGGAAAAGATAAATTAAAAGACCACTTAATTAACCCAGAAAGATCATGTCAGTCTCCAACTAGACATAAAAGTTAATAAGTTAAAATTGCACCGCTTACACGAGACATATACCTATGTAATAAACTGTAATAAAAACGAGACATGTTCATTTAATCAAACTTTGAACACATACTATATATCTAACAACTTATTTTTTATTTTTTTACCAACTTGTAACACAGTTTATGCAATAAGTAACTAACTAACTAACTAGGTTGTCATAGTGAGTCTTGGCCTCCAATAATAAGAGCCTCCATCTTGGTCGATCCTGCGCCACCTCCTGCCAGTCATCTGCCGAGAGTCCGCGCAAGTCTTTTTCGACCTCATCCTTCCAGCGATATCTCGGACGGCCGACTGGCCTTTTGCCATTAGGACGTCCCTGATACGCTCGCTTTACCGCACGATCGTCTCCCATTCTTTCTAGGTGGCCGAGCCAGCGAAGTCGATGCGCTTTAGTCTCGCCAATGATGCAATAAGTAAATGATTCTAATTTACATGTAATTTATAGGTACATCGTCGTGACAGACCGAGACGCCATGTTGGTCTAGTGGTTTAAGGTGACGGGTACAGCACACTAGCGATTAAAATGCCAAAAAAAAAGTTTTAGCTATTAAACCGGATCTATTTTAAACCATTTCGGGATTACAACCTCTCGAAACGTACTTATACCATTTATTAAATAACCATGCACAAATGTTGGGTCCAACGTGTACGCGAAAAATTGATTTACGCCAAAAGTGGCCGATTTTGGCGTGAATCAATTTTTCGCGTACAAAACCGGATCCAACATTTGTGCATGGTTATTTTATAAATAGTATAAGTGTTTGCCGAGAGGTTGTAACCGAAATTGTTAAAAATAGATCCGGTTTAATAGCTAAAAATTAAAATCGAATGGCGTCGCTAGTGTGCCCTACCCGTCACCTTAAGTACCGGGCCGTGATCTCGGGGTCCTGGGTTCGATTCCCGGGTCGAGATAACAAGTATGTTTCGAATTTTTCGAATATTGCTCGGGTTTGTGATCACCAATCCGCATTTGGCAGGTGTGGTGATTAAGCCTAATCCCATCATAGAAGCGATGACTTGATTTCTACGATGAAGGCCTTCAGTATATAGGCTGATACTTTACTTTATACACCGTGACATCTAATGATATTTTTTTATGTATTTGATGGCAGACGAGTAGACAGATCACCTGATAATCACTCTAAAGCAACATTACTGTTTTTTGATATCAAATATAAGAACCACCCTTATCTGGGACGGTGGAGAGAGGAATTGGCCGGCTCGTCCGGAGTAATACCACGGCGTCACAGAAAACCGGCGTGAAGCAGCACTGTGCTGTGTTTCGCTGCGTAAGTGAGGGTACCGGAGGCCCAATCCGGGGGAAAAGGGAACCCCCCTAAAGGTTGGCGGCGCACTTGTGACCTCACTGGTGTCGCGGGTGTCTATGGGCGGCGACAATCGCTACCATCAGGCGATCCCTCTGCTCGTCTGCCTCCTATCACATAAAAAGCAAAAATCTAGAAGGGAACTCCGGGTTTTTCACTATTTCACATATCCACGTACACTCGTCCAAGACAATGGCTATCTGCAAATAAAATAACGATCTATATCATTGCCAGACAATCGTTGCCAATCCGATATGGACTATTTCGCCATCTTCAGCAAGGCGTTTAGTGGAAATCTTATGGTAAAATCATTAATCAAGCGAGGTATCTGTTTTGAAACGTCCGCGCGGTGAACACAATGGGCAGAAAACTTAGCGATTGTGCCACAGCCAGGGAAAATAATAGTGGTGTGTGCTGACTCCTAATTGGGGTAACAGCAGGGCTGCCCGCTGAGGGAGCTTTGGAGCTATAGTCGTATGGTAGCCATATTAACTCTAGAGGTATTTATGTCATGAAATGACTAGTGTCATTAAAATTATTCAACATCATCATCATCTTTTCAGCCAATAGACGTCCATTGCTGGACATAGGCCTCCCCCAATCTCCACACAGATCGGTCCTGTGCCGCCCGCATCCAATGGATTCCCGTGATCTTCACCAGATCATCGGTCCACCTTGTGGGGGGCCTGCCACGGCTGCGACTTCCTGTACGTGGCCTCCATTCGAGGACCTTTCCGCCCCAACGGCCGTCTGCTCTCCTCGCTATGTGCCCTGCCCATTGCCACTTGAGGCATGCAATCCTTGAGGCCAATAATCAAAATTATTACTGGGTCAATATTCACAAATAATCTTCACGTTCATTTGTAGGTATTTGTATTATTTACATTCACGCTAGATTAGGTAATTTCGAGATTTAGTTTAATGATTAGTTATTTTGATGTTTTGTTTTATTGCAAGTCCTTTTTTTTTCTTCGTTTCTGCCTAAGATACAGGAAATTCCTAGTTTAGGCAGTTAAATTTAATAAAATAAAATTGTTCCCTAAGTTTAAGTAGATTATAAGTCTTTTATGTTCTAAAGATTTTTCAATAAAAATTTATTATTTATATTGAAGATGTTGAAGATATGAACAGGTCTTTGCATGATTTCACTGAGCCCAGCATTAGATCTTTTAAAATTAGATTCAGAGATTACCTACTAAAATCACAAAAAGATACTTAGAGAATAAGCTGTCATTTTTCAAAACTATGTCAATACATATTTTTATATCTTAATTTTTTCTGGTAAAAAGTATTTAGGTACAAAGTTTATTAAGTGGCTAATATTAAATAATCATATAACTCTTCTATTTGATGTGCATATTTAATTTTATATCATATTTTATTTTATATTTATATTTACGACGTTGGTGCGCGCAGTGGCGGCATTTATAACACCCGGTATCCACGGAAGACCAGCGTCGAGGTGTTCCACCGAGCACCTCGGCATCATGCTGAGTGGAAGCCGTTTTAGTGCTTGTTTTGTTTAAATTGTTTTTTTTATTCTTGTAATATAAATAATAATAAATAAATAGGCCACCCTCACTCTTACCGAGGTGTCGTAAAAGGCGACTAAGGTAAAGCTGCTGGCATGATCATCGGCACCCAGAGAAGGAAAACTCTGCATTTATATCAAAACCCTCGCCAACCCGTCTGCCAAGCGTGGTGAGTATGGCAATTACCCCTCACGTGATTGAGGGAGGCCCGTGCCCTAGCAGTGGGGTCCTAAATGGGTTGATGATGATGATAAGCACTGAATAAATCTTTTTATTCTTATTCTTATTGTAAATTACTGACATGGTGGCATATTAGTTAGATAATTTTCGCTTCAAGATTTTTACCACAGAATAACCCTACTGTGTTGGTCCAAGATTTTCACTGTAGACACTTGTGCATTTTTTTATGTGATAGATGGCAGACGAGCAGACGGATCGCTTGATGGTAAGCGATTGCCGCCGCCCATGGACATCCGCAACATCAGAGGAGACACAAGTGCGCTACCAACCTTTGAACTTCCCTTTCCCTCTCGATTGGGCCTCCGCTACCCTCACTAACGCAGCGAAACACAGCATAGTGCTGCTTCACGCTGCTGTGAGGTGGTATCACTCCGATCGAGCCGGCCCATGCATATAAGTATTTTGATACAGACATAATAAAAGTATGTCATGTTGATGTTGGTAGGTATGTGATTTTATCAGGTATTTATTTACATATGGCATAACACGTACAGGTAGTCGCAACTGAGGCAGGACCCAACAAGGTGGACCGACGACCTGGACAAATTCGCGGGAAGCCATAGGATCCGGGGGGAAAAGCCCGATTTATGTGGAGGACATTGGAGGAGGCTTATGTCCAGTCATCATCATCATCATCATCATCATCATCAGCCTATCACAGTCCACTGCTGGACGTAGGCCTCTCTAATTGTTCGCCACTGTGATCTATCCATGGCTTCTCGCATCCAGCTCTTGCCAGCTATCCTGCGCAGATCGTCCCCCCACCTAGCCAGAGGGCGCCCTACATTACGTTTGCCAAGACGCGGTCTCCACTCTAGAACTTGTTTACCCCATCGGTTGTCGGTATGTCCAGTAGTAGGCGTCCATTGACTGAAATGATGATGATGAACGGGAATTAACTAAAGTCATTTCCAAATCAAGATGCCTAATAGGGCCGAAGTATAACAAAGGGACACTTCGGTGGGTAGTCACCATGAAAGATCGCAGCAAATTGTATTTGATCCGTAAATGTCGCCACCAAAAAAGCCGCTCTTGGCCCAACCACTTCCTACTTCGCTACACCTTTTTGCTCTGTCATCGATTAGATCTGATTGGACCAGTTATTTAACTTTATGAATCGCCGACGTTTTCATTGATGCTTGTTAAGTCAGTATCGTGACGCTCGTGACAAAAGGGGCGAAGATCTATTATAGTCTATTGTGAAGTAAATTATAAACGGACATCATTGTTATTGAATCGTTATGCTTTGAACAGAAGATGATTGATATGGATGGCTTTGATGGATTTCGAGAGAGTGTGAGCAAACGAGGTGACTATAAACAAGGTTGTTTAGCCGTTGGTTAGTAAAAAGTCCATGCATATAATATCAAATACATATTCATCATCATCATCATCATTAGCAACCCACACTCGTCAACTGCTGGATATAGGTCTCCCTTAATGCACGCCACTGCTTCCGATTTTCGGTCACTCTCATCCAGCCCACACCAGCCAGCCTTCGAATGTTATCATGTCCTACACTACGCTTACCCAGTCGCGGTCTCCACTCAAGGACTTTTCGGCTCCAACTGTGAGTTCTGCGGCTAATATGACCAGCCCACTGCCAATTCAGTTTGCTAATTCGGTGGGCTATGTCGGTGACTCTGGTACATATTATGTACCTAGCTGTTATGACTGTGGTACTTTCACAGAGCCATTCAAAAATGTCTCTACTGGTACAGCAGTAATGGGATAATGAATAGCAATAATTAAATTATTGGAGGTTGCTAATTTTCGTGATTGCTAAAATCATCGATAGCATTTCATATTATTACACTTTTGCGTGCTATTGATTTTGCGGGCTAACGTGATTTTCATGCTATTTTTAGCAGCCAGCACTGCTAAGTTTGTGCTATTTAACTTTCTTAATGCTAGAGACGACATTTTTTTTTAGAAGTCGTTAGTATCTTCTACTTAGTTTGTGAAGTCTTTTTACAACTTTTTTCTTTTCTTTCAGTGTCTTATTCCGTCGTCGATATAGCCGATCCTTGTTGAATTACTTATAAAAATTAAAAATAACTTTTTGTTTCCCTCTATGGTCTATCCTTCTTCTGCTATAAGGGTTGATTTTGATAACGTGCTTCTAGTTTAATTTTCAATTTAAAGGATAAAAATATATTTATTATATTCAAGAAATTATGTTTCAATAAAGCCCATAACTGATACTCTTACCCGAAAATGGTCCAATTGGAAAACACGTTAAGCCGTTATTCTGCGCCCGATCTCTCTTCGGTCATGTCTCACTGGTGTCCTATCAGAATATAAGGGCATGGGAATAAAGTGTGCACTATTAGGGTATTAAAGTCCTGCGTTTTTGGCTTAGGAGAACTCTAATTATATGGCATTGGTACTTCCTCATGGGAAGGCCCTGATAAAGTACCAAACGGACAGCCCTATATCGGAACGTTTTACACCATTTAAATTTTTTTAGGTACAAAGTTTATTAAGTGGCTAATATTAAATAATCATATAACTCTTCTATTTGATGTGCATATTTAATTTTATATCATATTTTATTTTATATTTATATTTACGACGTTGGTGCGCGCAGTGGCGGCATTTATAACACCCGGTATCCACGGAAGACCAGCGTCGAGGTGTTCCACCGAGCACCTCGGCATCATGCTGAGTGGAAGCCGTTTTAGTGCTTGTTTTGTTTAAATTGTTTTTTTTATTCTTGTAATATAAATAATAATAAATAAATAGGCCACCCTCACTCTTACCGAGGTGTCGTAAAAGGCGACTAAGGTAAAGCTGCTGGCATGATCATCGGCACCCAGAGAAGGAAAACTCTGCATTTATATCAAAACCCTCGCCAACCCGTCTGCCAAGCGTGGTGAGTATGGCAATTACCCCTCACGTGATTGAGGGAGGCCCGTGCCCTAGCAGTGGGGTCCTAAATGGGTTGATGATGATGATAAGCACTGAATAAATCTTTTTATTCTTATTCTTATTGTAAATTACTGACATGGTGGCATATTAGTTAGATAATTTTCGCTTCAAGATTTTTACCACAGAATAACCCTACTGTGTTGGTCCAAGATTTTCACTGTAGACACTTGTGCATTTTTTTATGTGATAGATGGCAGACGAGCAGACGGATCGCTTGATGGTAAGCGATTGCCGCCGCCCATGGACATCCGCAACATCAGAGGAGACACAAGTGCGCTACCAACCTTTGAACTTCCCTTTCCCTCTCGATTGGGCCTCCGCTACCCTCACTAACGCAGCGAAACACAGCATAGTGCTGCTTCACGCTGCTGTGAGGTGGTATCACTCCGGTCGAGCCGGCCCATGCATATAAGTATTTTGATACAGACATAATAAAAGTATGTCATGTTGATGTTGGTAGGTATGTGATTTTATCAGGTATTTATTTTACAGGTAGTCGCAACTGAGGCAGGACCCAACAAGGTGGACCGACGACCTGGACAAATTCGCGGGAAGCCATAGGATCCGGGGGGAAAAGCCCGATTTATGTGGAGGACATTGGAGGAGGCTTATGTCCAGTCATCATCATCATCATCATCATCATCATCAGCCTATCACAGTCCACTGCTGGACGTAGGCCTCTCTAATTGTTCGCCACTGTGATCTATCCATGGCTTCTCGCATCCAGCTCTTGCCAGCTATCCTGCGCAGATCGTCCCCCCACCTAGCCAGAGGGCGCCCTACATTACGTTTGCCAAGACGCGGTCTCCACTCTAGAACTTGTTTACCCCATCGGTTGTCGGTATGTCCAGTAGTAGGCGTCCATTGACTGAAATGATGATGATGAACGGGAATTAACTAAAGTCATTTCCAAATCAAGATGCCTAATAGGGCCGAAGTATAACAAAGGGACACTTCGGTGGGTAGTCACCATGAAAGATCGCAGCAAATTGTATTTGATCCGTAAATGTCGCCACCAAAAAAGCCGCTCTTGGCCCAACCACTTCCTACTTCGCTACACCTTTTTGCTCTGTCATCGATTAGATCTGATTGGACCAGTTATTTAACTTTATGAATCGCCGACGTTTTCATTGATGCTTGTTAAGTCAGTATCGTGACGCTCGTGACAAAAGGGGCGAAGATCTATTATAGTCTATTGTGAAGTAAATTATAAACGGACATCATTGTTATTGAATCGTTATGCTTTGAACAGAAGATGATTGATATGGATGGCTTTGATGGATTTCGAGAGAGTGTGAGCAAACGAGGTGACTATAAACAAGGTTGTTTAGCCGTTGGTTAGTAAAAAGTTCATGCATATAATATCAAATACATATTCATCATCATCATCATCATTAGCAACCCACACTCGTCAACTGCTGGATATAGGTCTCCCCTAATGCACGCCACTGCTTCCGATGTTCGGTTACTCTCATCCAGCCCACACCAGCCAGCCTTCGAATGTTATCATGTCCTACACTACGCTTACCCAGTCGCGGTCTCCACTCAAGGACTTTTCGGCTCCAACTGTGAGTTCTGCGGCTAATATGACCAGCCCACTGCCAATTCAGTTTGCTAATTCGGTGGGCTATGTCGGTGACTCTGGTACATATTATGTACCTAGCTGTTATGACTGTGGTACTTTCACAGAGCCATTCAAAAATGTCTCTACTGGTACAGCAGTAATGGGATAATGAATAGCAATAATTAAATTATTGGAGGTTGCTAATTTTCGTGATTGCTAAAATCATCGATAGCATTTCATATTATTACACTTTTGCGTGCTATTGATTTTGCGGGCTAACGTGATTTTCATGCTATTTTTAGCAGCCAGCACTGCTAAGTTTGTGCTATTTAACTTTCTTAATGCTAGAGACGACATTTTTTTTTAAAAGTCGTTAGTATCTTCTACTTAGTTTGTGAAGTCTTTTTACAACTTTTTTCTTTTCTTTCAGTGTCTTATTCCGTCGTCGATATAGCCGATCCTTGTTGAATTACTTATAAAAATTAAAAATAACTTTTTGTTTCCCTCTATGGTCTATCCTTCTTCTGCTATAAGGGTTGATTTTGATAACGTGCTTCTAGTTTAATTTTCAATTTAAAGGATAAAAATATATTTATTATATTCAAGAAATTATGTTTCAATAAAGCCCATAACTGATACTCTTTCCCGAAAATTGACCAATCGGAAAACACGTTAAGCCGTTATTCTGCGCCCGATCTCTCTTCGGTCATGTCTCACTGGTGTCCTATCAGAATATAAGGGCATGGGAATAAAGTGTGCACTATTAGGGTATTAAAGTCCTGCGTTTTTGGCTTAGGAGAACTCTAATTATATGGCATTGGTACTTCCTCATGGGAAGGCCCTGATAAAGTACCAAACGGACAGCCCTATATCGGAACGTTTTACACCATTTAAATTTTTTTAGGTACAAAGTTTATTAAGTGGCTAATATTAAATAATCATATAACTCTTCTATTTGATGTGCATATTTAATTTTATATCATATTTTATTTTATATGTAAATTTACGACGTTGGTGCGCGCAGTGGCGGCATTTATAACACCCGGTATCCACGGAAGACCAGCGTCGAGGTGTTCCACCGAGCACCTCGGCATCATGCTGAGTGGAAGCCGTTTTAGTGCTTGTTTTGTTTAAATTGTTTTTTTTATTCTTGTTATATAAATAATAATAAATAAATAGGCCACCCTCACTCTTACCGAGGTGTCGTAAAAGGCGACTAAGGTAAAGCTGCTGGCATGATCATCGGCACCCAGAGAAGGAAAACTCTGCATTTATATCAAAACCCTCGCCAACCCGTCTGCCAAGCGTGGTGAGTATGGCAATTACCCCTCACGTGATTGAGGGAGGCCCGTGCCCTAGCAGTGGGGTCCTAAATGGGTTGATGATGATGATAAGCACTGAATAAATCTTTTTATTCTTATTCTTATTGAAAATTACTGACATGGTGGCATATTAGTTAGATAATTTTCGCTTCAAGATTTTTACCACAGAATAACCCTACTGTGTTGGTCCAAGATTTTCACTGTAGACACTTGTGCATTTTTTTATGTGATAGATGGCAGACGAGCAGACGGATCGCTTGATGGTAAGCGATTGCCGCCGCCCATGGACATCCGCAACATCAGAGGAGACACAAGTGCGCTACCAACCTTTGAACTTCCCTTTCCCTCTGGATTGGGCCTCCGGTACCCTCACTAACGCAGCGAAACACAGCATAGTGCTGCTTCACGCTGCTGTGAGGTGGTATCACTCCGGTCGAGCCGGCCCATGCATATAAGTATTTTGATACAGACATAATAAAAGTATGTCATGTTGATGTTGGTAGGTATGTGATTTTATCAGGTATTTATTTACATATGGCATAACACGTACAGGTAGTCGCAACTGAGGCAGGACCCAACAAGGTGGACCGACGACCTGGACAAATTCGCGGGAATCCATAGGATCCGGGGGGAAAAGCCCGATTTATGTGGAGGACATTGGAGGAGGCTTATGTCCAGTCATCATCATCATCATCATCAGCCTATCACAGTCCACTGCTGGACGTAGGCCTCTCTAATTGTTCGCCACTGTGATCTATCCATGGCTTCTCGCATCCAGCTCTTGCCAGCTATCCTGCGCAGATCGTCCCCCCACCTAGCCAGAGGGCGCCCTACATTACGTTTGCCAAGACGCGGTCTTTACTCTAGAACTCGTTTACCCCCTCGGTTGTCGGTATGTCCAGTAGTAGGCGTCTATTGACTGAAATGATGATGATGAACGGGCCTTAACTAAAGTCATTTCCAAATCAAGATGCCTAATAGATAACAAAGGGACACTTCGGTGGGTAGTCACCATGAAAGATCGCAGCAAATTGTATTTGATCCGTAAATGTCGCCACCAAAAAAGCCGCTCTTGGCCCAACCACTTCCTACTTCGCTACACCTTTTTGCTCTGTCATCGATTAGATCTGATTGGACCAGTTATTTAACTTTATGAATCGCCGACGTTTTCATTGATGCTTGTTAAGTCAGTATCGTGACGCTCGTGACAAAAGGGGCGAAGATCTATTATAGTCTATTGTGAAGTAAATTATAAACGGACATCATTGTTATTGAATCGTTATGCTTTGAACAGAAGATGATTGATATGGATGGCTTTGATGGATTTCGAGAGAGTGTGAGCAAACGAGGTGACTATAAACAAGGTTGTTTAGCCGTTGGTTAGTAAAAAGTCCATGCATATAATATTAAATACATATTCATCATCATCATCATCATTAGCAACCCACACTCGTCAACTGCTGGATATAGGTCTCCCCTAATGCACGCCACTGCTTCCGATGTTCGGTTACTCTCATCCAGCCCACACCAGCCAGCCTTCGAATGTTATCATGTCCTACACTACGCTTACCCAGTCGCGGTCTCCACTCAAGGACTTTTCGGCTCCAACTGTGAGTTCTGCGGCTAATATGACCAGCCCACTGCCAATTCAGTTTGCTAATTCGGTGGGCTATGTCGGTGACTCTGGTACATATTATGTACCTAGCTGTTATGACTGTGGTACTTTCACAGAGCCATTCAAAAATGTCTCTACTGGTACAGCAGTAATGGGATAATGAATAGCAATAATTAAATTATTGGAGGTTGCTAATTTTCGTGATTGCTAAAATCATCGATAGCATTTCATATTATTACACTTTTGCGTGCTATTGATTTTGCGGGCTAACGTGATTTTCATGCTATTTTTAGCAGCCAGCACTGCTAAGTTTGTGCTATTTAACTTTCTTAATGCTAGAGACGACATTTTTTTTTAGAAGTCGTTAGTATCTTCTACTTAGTTTGTGAAGTCTTTTTACAACTTTTTTCTTTTCTTTCAGTGTCTTATTCCGTCGTCGATATAGCCGATCCTTGTTGAATTACTTATAAAAATTAAAAATAACTTTTTGTTTCCCTCTATGGTCTATCCTTCTTCTGCTATAAGGGTTGATTTTGATAACGTGCTTCTAGTTTAATTTTCAATTTAAAGGATAAAAATATATTTATTATATTCAAGAAATTATGTTTCAATAAAGCCCATAACTGATACTCTTACCCGAAAATGGTCCAATTGGAAAACACGTTAAGCCGTTATTCTGCGCCCGATCTCTCTTCGGTCATGTCTCACTGGTGTCCTATCAGAATATAAGGGCATGGGAATAAAGTGTGCACTATTAGGGTATTAAAGTCCTGCGTTTTTGGCTTAGGAGAACTCTAATTATATGGCATTGGTACTTCCTCATGGGAAGGCCCTGATAAAGTACCAAACGGACAGCCCTATATCGGAACGTTTTACACCATTTAAATTTTTTTAGGTACAAAGTTTATTAAGTGGCTAATATTAAATAATCATATAACTCTTCTATTTGATGTGCATATTTAATTTTATATCATATTTTATTTTATATGTAAATTTACGACGTTGGTGCGCGCAGTGGCGGCATTTATAACACCCGGTATCCACGGAAGACCAGCGTCGAGGTGTTCCACCGAGCACCTCGGCATCATGCTGAGTGGAAGCCGTTTTAGTGCTTGTTTTGTTTAAATTGTTTCTTTTATTCTTGTTATATAAATAATAATAAATAAATAGGCCACCCTCACTCTTACCGAGGTGTCGTAAAAGGCGACTAAGGTAAAGCTGCTGGCATGATCATCGGCACCCAGAGAAGGAAAACTCTGCATTTATATCAAAACCCTCGCCAACCCGTCTGCCAAGCGTGGTGAGTATGGCAATTACCCCTCACGTGATTGAGGGAGGCCCGTGCCCTAGCAGTGGGGTCCTAAATGGGTTGATGATGATGATAAGCACTGAATAAATCTTTTTATTCTTATTCTTATTGTAAATTACTGACATGGTGGCATATTAGTTAGATAATTTTCGCTTCAAGATTTTTACCACAGAATAACCCTACTGTGTTGGTCCAAGATTTTCACTGTAGACACTTGTGCATTTTTTTATGTGATAGATGGCAGACGAGCAGACGGATCGCTTGATGGTAAGCGATTGCCGCCGCCCATGGACATCCACAACATCAGAGGAGACACAAGTGCGCTACCAACCTTTGAACTTCCCTTTCCCTCTCGATTGGGCCTCCGCTACCCTCACTAACGCAGCGAAACACAGCATAGTGCTGCTTCACGCTGCTGTGAGGTGGTATCACTCCGGTCGAGCCGGCCCATGCATATAAGTATTTTGATACAGACATAATAAAAGTATGTCATGTTGATGTTGGTAGGTATGTGATTTTATCAGGTATTTATTTACATATGGCATAACACGTACAGGTAGTCGCAACTGAGGCAGGACCCAACAAGGTGGACCGACGACCTGGACAAATTCGCGGGAATCCATAGGATCCGGGGGGAAAAGCCCGATTTATGTGGAGGACATTGGAGGAGGCTTATGTCCAGTCATCATCATCATCATCATCATCATCATCATCAGCCTATCACAGTCCACTGCTGGACGTAGGCCTCTCTAATTGTTCGCCACTGTGATCTATCCATGGCTTCTCGCATCCAGCTCTTGCCAGCTATCCTGCGCAGATCGTCCCCCCACCTAGCCAGAGGGCGCCCTACATTACGTTTGCCAAGACGCGGTCTCCACTCTAGAACTTGTTTACCCCATCGGTTGTCGGTATGTCCAGTAGTAGGCGTCCATTGACTGAAATGATGATGATGAACGGGAATTAACCAAAGTCATTTCCAAATCAAGATGCCTAATAGGGCCGAAGTATAACAAAGGGACACTTCGGTGGGTAGTCACCATGAAAGATCGCAGCAAATTGTATTTGATCCGTAAATGTCGCCACCAAAAAAGCCGCTCTTGGCCCAACCACTTCCTACTTCGCTACACCTTTTTGCTCTGTCATCGATTAGATCTGATTGGACCAGTTATTTAACTTTATGAATCGCCGACGTTTTCATTGATGCTTGTTAAGTCAGTATCGTGACGCTCGTGACAAAAGGGGCGAAGATCTATTATAGTCTATTGTGAAGTAAATTATAAACGGACATCATTGTTATTGAATCGTTATGCTTTGAACAGAAGATGATTGATATTGATGGCTTTGATGGATTTCGAGAGAGTGTGAGCAAACGAGGTGACTATAAACAAGGTTGTTTAGCTGTTAGTTAGGAAAAAGTCCATGCATATAATATCAAATACATATTCATCATCATCATCATCATCATCAGCAACCCACACTCGTCCACTGCTGGATATAGGTCTCCCCAAATGCACGCCACTGCTCCCGATTTTCGGCCACTCTCATCCAGCCCACACCAGCCAGCCTTCGAATGTCATCATGTCCTACACTACGCTTACCCAGTCGCGGTCTCTCAAGGACTTTTCGGCTCCAACTGTCAGTTCTGCGGCTAATATGACCAGCCCACTGCCAATTCAGTTTGCTAATTCGGTGGGCTATGTCGGTGACTCTGGTACATATTATGTACCTAGCTGTTATGACTGTGGTACTTTCACAGAGCCATTCAAAAATGTCTCTACTCGTACAGCAGTAATGGGATAATGAATAGCAATAATTAAATTTATTGGAGGTTGCTAATTTTCGTGATTGCTAAAATCATCGATAGCATTTCATATTATTACACTTTTGCATGCTATTGATTGCAAAATCTAAGCTCGCAAGAGCTAACGTGATTTTCATGCTATTTTTAGCAGCCAGCACTGCTAAGTTTGTGCTATTTAATTTTTTTAATGCTAGAGACGACATTTTTTTTTAAAAGTCGTTAGTATCTTCTACTTAGTTTGTGAAGTCTTTTTACAACTTTTTTCTTTTCTTTCAGTGTCTTATTCCGTCGTCGATATAGCCGATCCTTGTTGAATTACTTATAAAAATTAAAAATAACTTTTTGTTTCCCTCTATGGTCTATCCTTCTTCTGCTATAAGGGTTGATTTTGATAACGTGCTTCTAGTTTAATTTTCAATTTAAATATATTTATTATATCCCGAGCCCGATCTCTCTTCGGTCATGTCTCACTGGTGTCCTATCAGAATATAAGTGCATGGGAATAAAGTGAGCACTATTAGGGTATAAATGTCCTGTGTTTTTGGCTTAGGAGAGCTCTAATTATATGGCATTGGTACTTCCTCATGGGAAGGCCCTGATAAAGTACCAAACGGACAGCCCTATATCGGAACGTTTTACACCATTTAAAAGCCAGAATGGGTGTTGCAAGGCGCGTATCAGTGTCCATCGGCTGCATTGTTCGCTTTTTGCGGCAAAGCCAAATGAGCGCTTAATTTACACGGCTTTACGCCAATGTGCGTGTGATATTGTTCTACATACATGGTAATAGAGTTATACACGTAGATAAATCATAAACCTACATCTAGAGCGATGGTAACGTAGTGGATAAGAACGCGCATTTCATACAAGGGATCGTGGTTTCAATCTGAGCATGCATCTCAGGATGTACAAATCTATGTGCATATTTCTACCATTAGCTCGGCGGTGAGGGAAATCATCGTGAGGAAACCTGCACGTCTCGATTCGTTTCCCACAATATTTGAGAATGATTCTGAACGTGTAACCGTCATGACATACGGAGCCGAAACGTGGACACTTACGGTACGGCTAGTCCACAAGTTAAAGGTCGCCCAGCGGGATATGGAACGAGCAATGCTCGGCGTCTCTCTCCGAGATCGAATCCGAAGTGAGGTGATCCGGCAGAAAACCAAAGTCATCGACATTGCTCACCGGATTAGCAAGCTTAAGTGGCAGTGGACTGACCCTATTAGCCGCAGAACAGACAACCGATGGGGTAAACGAGTTCTAGAGTGGAGACCGCATCTTGGCAAACGTAATGTAGGGCGCCCTCTGGCTAGGTGGGGGACGATCTGCGCAGGATGGCTGGCAAGAGCTAGATGCGAGAAGCCATGGATAGATCACGGTGGCGAAAAATTGGAGAGGCCTACGTCCAGCAGTGGACTGCGATAGGCTGATGATGATGATGTGTAACCATGATCCAGTTGGCCTGGTTCCCCTGTCCAAGGGTTGCGAAACTGGCGGCAGTTGCTTCATTGTAATTACTAGACTTCCCAAATCCTGGTCCAAGAGGACCCCGTGCTCTGAAGCGAATAACATGCTAAGATCAGGAGGAGGATCTCCCTATTTTTGTTGTCTCAGGGGAAATGCCGCCGACCCGAGGTGTAATGTGCCGATATTCTAATGCATATTCGTCACCTGACACGTGTACCTAAGTTATGAAGGGCTATGCATCCAGGGAGAGCCTCTCCTGACTGGAAGCCGGCCAGAGAAAATCTCCCCAGAACCACCTGCAATGCTTCCTCATCGCCTAAGTGAGGAGGGATGCCCTTGAAGCTTGAAGCAGGGTCCATGCCAACTGCTCCACCTGGTCGTAACAACTGGCATTTCGTAAGCCAGAAAGCATGTTTATTGCTGCCTTTGGTAGCTTAGACAAAAATTGTCTAAGGTTCAAAGATAACAAGATCACTCATGCGTTCGTCATAGTTGACAGCCAATTAATTAAGCATCTACTAAAACGATTATTTTTCTGTGGGAAGGGATTGCAAATAATATATTTGATGTTGCACGTAGACCATTAAGAAAGACTGCATTTTTGTCACTTATTCCCAAATCTCTTCGAAGATGTATACCGTAATAAAATTTTATTTATATATATAGAGCCTACGAGCCAATTTTTTCCTAATAGGCCGGCAACGCATCTCCACTCCTACTGGTGTGGCTGATGCCCATCGGCGACGGTGGTCACTTGTCATCGGGTGACTCGCTTGCTCGTTTGCCTCCAATTTCTCATAAAAAATAGAGAGTAGAGATAAATTAGTCTACGTTTGTATAATGCACAGTTGATTAAGTGGTGTTTTTAAATCATAATCATAAACACGGTATACAGCCAGTAGGCTGTAAACAAGCGTACAAAATGTCGGTAATCATAGGACAATGTTGTCTTATGATTTTTTAACGTAAAGTAAAGTAAAGTATCAGCCTATAAACTGTCCACTGCAGTGCAAAGGCCTCCATCATAGAAATCAAGTCATCGCTACTATGATGGGATTAGGCTGAATCACCACGCTTGCCAAATGCGGATTGGTGATCACAAACCCGAGCTATGTTCGAAAAATTCTAAACATACTTTTCGCTCGACCCAGGAATCGAACCTAGGACCCCGAGATCACGGCCCGGTAGTTAAACCACTAGACCAACAGGGCGTTTTTAACGTACCATTAATAAAACTCGTTGTGTGTTTTCTCCGTCTTACGATATGGACTCTTTCAAACGAAGCGTGAAGAAACATCTCGTGGGTCAGTATGGCAGTGCCAATGGAAGCGATGCCTTGACATCGCGTGCGTTCTCCTTTTACTTACCATCAGGCTGAGGCGAGCCAATATACTGTTTCATTATAAAAAAAACATATTTTTTTGCTTGAACTAATACCGATTTTAAATTGATGTTTCTGCAATTGGGTGCTAATCGTTTGAACTTTATAGCTTGCTCTAATGAACAAATGCGTAACGGACAGTTGCGGCACTGAACTATGAACAACAATTATTATTGGCACGGTTTCTCTCTTAGCCAACGCCTTGACTATTATATTTATCATCCACCCACAACTCAGACAAAACAACGATTTGGAAATAAATTATTTTATTTGCCAACAAAATCGGTCAAAGATACGGTTAAGTTTAATCAATTTTATACTTAGATAAGCTTGGATACGCATAATTTGGTTTTTGAGGTAATTAATGTTCAATTTAAACTTTAACCCCTTGGAATAGGAGGTTAAAATTGAACAGTTAATTAGCTAACACAGTGTTGATATAGCCGGTAGCCCATACAGTCCATAGCCGGTATCCATACTGTGTACCCACAAACCGCCACATTAATTGTCGCCCGAATGCTTATTTTTTCAACGGACCATTTGAAAGAATTTCACTTTATAATTCAATATTGTTAAGGATGAACTTTCCGTTCGATTGGTGTATAAAATTATAAATTACAATACATAAAATGTATACAAATCTGTAAAATTCTTCAATCGATTCTCAACTTAATGAACTAAGGGCCGGTTTCTAAATTGAGAATTTGAAGTTAATCACGACTTAAGCACAAAGTTTGACAGTTGAAGTATGACTCACTGTCAAAGTTCGTGCTCATGTCGTGCTTATTAGGTTACGATGGGACTGACATAACACGAGGTTAAAGTCCATAAACTAAAAATAGAATTAAAAAAAAAATAATTCTCAATTCAGAAACCGGCTGTTAATGTCCTACTCGTTTGGTTAAATCTCAATTAAGGATATTTAACAGATTCTAATAACCTAGTGTGTGGAAGTCTGTACGATTTACATACTCTCTATGGATCCATACCTTTCTGGGCAAACCAGGATCACTTCACTTAGTATTTTTTTCCTTAATATGGGAAATTTAGTTCAGCGGTTTTCGTTAGGTGGAGCTTGTAAAAAGCAGATGTAGCTTTAAAAAGCAATCAAGTAGTTGGTACGTTGTTTCGGTACATGTCACTATATATTTTTACATCGCGCTAGTAAAGCGTGTTTTCGAAACAAGGACCTCAAGCCCCTGCTCACATTAGCAAAAGTATGGGAAATAAACCAGATATCAAGAAGGTATTGGAAATTTTGTTATATAGCAAATAAAATTATTTCTGATATAATATTTAATCGTCTCCCTGACTGACTCTCGGAGGTGGCCGTACTACATAGCACATAATCGTTGAGTATTGGTCGTTTTCCTCTAGATAGATAGCCGACTGATGCTTCTATCTCAGTATACTGTATATATAAGTTACTCAATAGGACAAACCCAGCCTCCCCATAGCTACGCCCATGGGCATTGAAGAGCTAGCAGGAACTTTTTGAAGAATCGTAGCAAAGGTACGCGTATCGTAAGAAATTTGTATGAAAACTGAAGAGCTTCCTCTATCGTAGTTAAGAATGACTATTTTGTCTCTTACTCTCTCAGTTGGAATTAAAAAGTGACAAAATATTGTGTCGGCACGCTACGAATTCCCTAATTGTTTGTGCTAGCTTTTTGTTCTGGCAACCGTCAACGTAGCGCCGCGGCATCATTAAAATATTCTACATAGTTCTTGCTACTGGCTATATTTATATTACGGAGCTCCTAAACTTTATTTGTTTATTATTTATAAACAGGCAGCTGTAGCTGGTTGTGGTTCAATGGTGATTGAAATATTATTGAAGGGTGTCAATGTCACCGTACAATTAGAGGCGGCTCTTGTCCATGTAGCGGCCGGGTGTGATCAATGTTTGGCGCCCTCTTGTATCAAAATACTCGAACAAAATGTAATAGTTTGGTGCAAAACACGCAGTAAGCTGCGCTATACCATGGACGAATTATATAATTAGTCCATGGCAGTACGCACCCACCACGTTTATACAGAATATTTCATTTAGGATGTCAAGCCGAACACCATTTATGAATTGTATAACTTGCAAACTACATTAAATCGTAGGACACACATGGGGATGTTTCGAGTACCCCAAAGGGTGCTCTATCCATGGCCTTCGGCTTGACATCCTAAATGAAATCTTCTTCTTCATCTTAGCTTGTAATTCCCGGTTGCGTCCAAAGCTATCGCTTTGGAGCCCGGGGTACGCTTAGACCATGATTCAGGATTGGGGGCGTCTGGTAATTACAATGAAGCGACTGCCGTCTGACCTTCGCAACCCTTTAACAGGGGAATCAGACCAACTGAATCATGCTTACACGTTTCAGAAACTTTTTTCGAAACGTGCATGTTTCCTTACGATGTTTTCCCTCACCGCCGAACAGATGGTAATGGTAGAAATACGCACATAGATTTGAAAAAACCATTGGTGCATGGATTCGAACCTCGACCACCTGCGTGGAAGGCGCGTTCGTATCCATTGAGCTACCAGCGCTCTAAATGAAATATCATGTATGATTGGTTAGACGCTCGATTCTTGCGAAGTGTTACAGTGGAGGCTCTCGTCGCGAGCGGCTCTCGGCGCCCCCTAACAACTGGCGCCCCCTCCATTATATTATTGGTAAATACGCCCCTGCGTACAATCATGGATTCAGGAACCCATAGCCGCTTTATGGGTCAATACTCGGTAGCACAGTTTACTAGTGAGTCGCAACTAAAGTTACACTTGGGGTCTTGGATCGTTATCGAGTTTTTTTTTAAGAAATCTATGTGTCCAGCCCAGAGTCTAGAAGAATTAATGGAGCATCCATGATCCAATGAGGGATTGGCACGGGTCCAAATTAATGTAATTTCCGAGGCCCTCAGAAAGTAAGACTACGAAAAAATATAAAATAAGTCACCAGGACAGTAATGAGGAATCGATTGATACATCATTCATCAAAATCTGCTGGGTATTTTAGGCTGAATTTTGGATCTTACATACTAAACTGCTAAAATCATAACCTGCCCTTTTTGTTTTTTTGTTTTATGTGATAGGTAGCTGAGGAGCAGACGGATCACCTGATGGTAAGCGATGATGGTGATGATGATGATGTTTTTGCCATAGTCGGGTAAAATAAGGAAACACATATGACTAATTCTGTGTTTCCTAATTCAATAACGTATCTATGACGCTTAAAAACGCAAGATCCGCCTATAAGAGGGCTGCATCCGCAAAAGGTGTGAGTCAGTCGCGCCATCACGACGGTTGCGCATGAGTGCCCGCCATCTGACCGGACCGAATCAACACCATGTAGAGTTGCCAGAAATTAATTTGATTTTGGTTTTTGACTTTAAAAAACATTTTTTTCCTTCCTCTTGCGCTTAATCCCGTTACTATATTTACTCCATAGAGTAAGATAATAGTAGTCCATGATCCAGAAATATTCAAATCAAATCAAATCAAATATTATAACTATAACCCTCTTATTCCAAAACGTGGTTTAAAATAAGTAATGGGATGATTAACTATAAATAATTGAAGAACTAGAATAAACATTATAACCAAACTAAGTTTAACGTTAGTTACTAGGTACATATATCAACTATAATACTAATGTTAAACGACCCGGGCCCCTAGTTTAAAATTTGTACTAAAATAATAACCTCAAAATATCGATTCAGTTCAGGGCAGAGTAGTTTTTTGTATTAAGAGGGCAATAGTTTAATGGGTAATTGGAATTAATAAATAGTCGTCTGTCCTTCACACTGTTAAACAGCTTCATCCTGCACCATAAATTATTATTCCAGACTTGACTTTCCTCATCCAGTCACTTCCATCTAAGGTCAGCAGTCTAACCAATACCATGGTTATATGGTTATAAGCAGGACGAAACAGCCGCCCTTGTACTGGTGTACAATCGATCACTTCGTTCGGATCGAACCCAACTGTACTATGGTAAGAACAGGTTCATAAAAGTACAGAGAGAGGTCACTGTGCATAATTACATCGCACCAGCAAAGCGATTTTCTAAAACTACTTAAGCTCAATAGTGATTTCTTATAAACGGCTTTCAAAGACTATTCGAAAAAATTTTAAACCCTTGTTTGCGAAGTTGGCTTTTATTTGTAGCAAAGCGACTTAGTGGCCGTGTGGTCCCCGGCAGAGTAGAATAGGCCACCCTCACTATTACCGAGGTGTCGTAAAAGGCGACTAAGGTAAAGCTGCTGGCATGATCATCAGCACCCAGAGAAGGAAAACTCTGCATTTATATCAAAACCCTCGCCAACCCGTCTGCCAAGCGTGGTGAGTATGGCAATTGCCCCTCATGTGATTGAGGGAGGCCCGTGCCCCAGCAGTGGGTACTTAAATGGGCTGATGATGATGATGATGATGACTTAGTGTTCCTCTCGACTGTGGCCTGGACAACCTAGGGTTTGGTACAACTGGACAGGAGAGCAGAAGAGTGGCCAACTGCTGGGCGGACTGCTTGGGGAACCTGGATAGTCTCCGGGTAATCTTGGAAGAACTTGACTGGCCAATCCCTCCACAGCTGGTAGGTGGCCGAATGTGAAAAACCGTTTTTACCGTGGAGTAGCCACTTTTCGCCATGAATAGGCCGGCTTGACCATACTGATTCTGACCATCGCCTCACAGAACGCCGGTGTGAAGCAGCGTCTCTGTTGTGTTTCGATGCGTGAGTTAGGGTACCGGAGGCCTAGTTCGGAGGAAAGGGGGGTTTAACGGTTGGCAGTGCACGTGGTAATTGCTTATCTTAACAATTGATAATCTGCCGCCTATCACATTTTTTACCGCAACAAGAACCGGCAATAAGATCAAGAAACATTAAGGAAGATGGCACTCTGGCGGATTACGAGCGTTTTTAAAGCGGAGCGACGACGCAGCGACCACGTGGCGGCTGCGCAGCGCTCACGACGATGCGCAACGGATTCGCCACGATTTTTTGCGTAGCCGCCACAAAAGTTATCTCCGGTGCGCATCCGCGGCACAGTAGATAAACACGCTAAAGCAGTATCGACACTCCGCCATTTTGGACAGAAAGTTACCTACCCTATACGGTAGGTAACTTTCTGGTACCTACCTACTAACTTTCTGGCTACTACGGTAGGTCCTCTTATTTTTGTAAAATATTATTCTTACCGTGGGACTACTGGTTTAAGTACCGGGCCGTGATCGCGGGGTCCTAGGTGCAACAAGGATCATCTGGTGCGTGTTAAATTAGACCTAATGATATTTCTTAAAAAATAAGCATAATACTAGCATACAATATTCGTACACAAAGGTACACAAAATGATTCCTAAAATTGCAAAAAGCTACGCAAAGATACATAAAATTAGACATACTTTTCATAACGTACTTGGAAATCACGTTATCGGTCATGCACCCGATCGCTCGGGCCAAGACACAGTGAGGTCCCACCATCCCCCCATATCAATCTCCATCTCCGCCCCCCCAAAATGTAATTGTGATCGTAACTAGTAAAATACAGCAGACAACAGTAAATTTCGACTAAAATAGAAAGAACGCTCCTTAGATATACCACTTACCTACTTGATAACATACATAATAATGTATAGCTACTTATTTTCTCTACCAAAATGAAGTAAGCGGCACCCGAGTAAAACCGACAACCCGGAATTTAGTTCCTACGATTGTACTCCGATGGGACCTTAGAATCCGTGTAAAGTGTGCGTCTGTGTGCGTGCGTAATCAAGCGTTTGTTCGTAGTGTCCATACTGCTTGCGTATCTATATATCTACTGTGACCGCGGTGTGAATGCTGCGCAGCCGCGACGTGTTCGCTGCGTCGCCTCGCTCCCCTTTGGAAACGTTCGTAATCCGCCAGTGTGGCAACTCCTAAATCTCGTCCACTCTTAATTTCGGACAAGACTATAAATATGGGTCCATGATTCATTAATTATGGCTTGGTTGTGACTATCATTCGATATGGGATGTTTTGTTTTGTAAAGAAATTTCAATATGGAAAGGCAAGGCCTAATGACACAATAATACCTACATACTAAATTTATGGTCATGAGGTCAAGTCATGGGAAATCTTTGTTATCTAAAAGTGCGTGACGTGAGCGAAATAGTCATATTAAAGCGTGACTAAGTAAAATAATTCTTACCTGATAATTGCGGAATAAGAAAAATCTGTCGTCTTTGACAAGTGGTTGAGTAGCAAAAATGTTAGTTCTTTTTCGGCAACTGGTTGTGAATCTTAGTTGCCAATGTGGCCGGAGGGAACAAATTACGGAAAAGCTAGCGGTGAGCTAGATACCCGCAACACCAGTGACGTCACAAATGCACTGCTGGCCTTTGAATGCAGCGAAACATAGCGCGTTATATGTGAGGCCGTGGCATCATTCCGATTGAGCCCGCCTGTTTATGCAAATGTGAATTGTCCTTCTTGCAAATGAGCGATATGCGAGACCTCTTCTCTTCACCGTACCTGTTATACTAAACTTAAAGACTTGCGGCAGACGGTAGAGCATTCATGAAATATGTCATCGACTGATACGAGTATTTGGCTTAAGTATAACAGTTATAGAAAAATGTTTATTTGGCACCAAAAATACAGATATCTATACATTACTTATCCTAATCTAGGTACAGTATAATATCTAAATTCTAAGAGGCGCCAAAAAAGTCCCCGCTCAGCTATTTGTCGAGACACAGAGCCTCGACGCTGATATTCTGCGGTTACTTCCCTTTAAAGTTACTGACCGTTAAGATCCCACTTAACTGTCAATAATCATCATCATCATCTTCATCAGCCCATCGCAGTCCACTGCTGGACGTAGGCCTCTCCAATTGTTCGCCACTGTGATCTATCCATGGCTTCTCGCATCCAGCTCTTGCCAGCCATCCTGCGCAGATCGTCCCCCCACCTAGCCAGAGGGCGCCCTACATTACGTTTGCCAAGACGCGGTCTCCACTCTAGAACTCGTTTACCCCATCGGTCGTCGGTTCTGCGGCTAATATGGCCAGCCCACTGCCACTTAAGCTTGTTAATCTGGTGAGCAATGTCGATGACTTTGGTTTTCTGCCGGATCACCTCATTTCGGATTCGACTGTCAATATCATTCATTTATTGTCACTTGGACCGGACTGCCACACCACCACTGTTGGACCGTGAACAGTAAAACTGGAATCAGCTGCCAGCGAAGGGGTTTCCGAGCAGATACGATCTGGTGATCTTTTTTTATGAGCTATAGGCTAACGCTTGACCACAATCACACCTGATGGAAAATGATCTTCAAGAAAAGAGCTTATTCCTTCCTTAGGAGCCGGCAACGCATTTTTCTTTGTTTATCTCCGAAAATTTTCTCCGCTGCGCTGCAGGACACGTTCGGAACGCGGATGATAAAAGATAAAGATAAAAAACATTTATTTGTTTACACACATAATGAGATGATGATGACATTCGAAGGCTGGCTGGTGTGGGCTGGATGAGAGTGGCCGAAAATCGGTAGCAGTGGCGTGCATTGGGGGAGACTATGTCCAGCAGTGGACTAGTGTGGGTTGCTGATGAACGCATTTTTCATGCTTCATGTGTTACAGATGTCTATAGGTGGTGGTGATAATTTACTATCAGGCGAGTCGTCTGTTCTTTTGCCTACTATAATCAGTTATAATGTAAAAAAAAAATATCAATGAATCAAATACTCCATCGTCTGCTGTGAGTAGGTATGTCTTTAGTATAGGCATGGCATGGGTATAATGTCCTCCAACCGATTACAGCTACGGCGGCCAATCTCAACGATTAGCCACGTACGCAGGATATATTATAGTGCTCAAGTGTATGCGCAAACACAAGTGCACCCTATATTGCATTACCAGCATATTCCGATGGGACACCAGCGTGACACGACCGGAGAGGGATTAGGCGCGGGACCAACGGCTTAACGTGCTTTCCGAAGGACGGGGATACAAGACCGCCAATTTCCAGACTCCGGACACTAAGAATTTCTTACCGAAAACTTAGGTACAAAATTTTTTGGCCCGACCCGGATATAAAACCCGTAACCTCGCCGACGCATCATAATGAACTCACTCACTCAATCAAAATGAACTAACCACTACGCCACCGAGGCAAATGCAGTAGGCATGGGTATTATGTACTACATAATTAGCAATTACCTTTGTACTCGACGATGGGTTAAGGGCGTTTAAAAAAATATTCAATGAAGCCCTTTTTTTATGATATAGGTGGCAGACAAGCAGGCGGATCACCTGATGGTAAGCGATTACCGCCGCCCATGGACGCCTGCAACACCAGTGGTGTCACAAGTGTGCTGCTTACCTTTTAACCCCCCTTCCCCAGGATTGGGCCTCCGGCCTCACGCAGTGAAACACAGCGCATGCACTGCTTCACGCCGGTTTTCTGTGAGGACGTGGTATTACTCCGGTCGAGCCAGCCCATTCATGCCGAAGCGTTGCTCTCCCACTATTAAAACTTGTTGCCCTTTACTTTTTGTAACAACGCACACAATTTTTTGTTTGGCTTATTCTTGCAACGAATTTTGTGAGAACACTCGTGTCAAAATGTGTCTCAAACAAAGAGCCAATGCCAAGCCTATGGAAATTGACACCAATACGTTTTCGTAACTATAGCTCCTATTACATGGTATTCCATAAGAAGATCTCTTGTTGCGCCACGGTATGGGAATAAATCTGTGCGTCCTGTGAAAAGTGGTACAAGTCGACTTATATAGAATTCGATTTTCTTCTTGCTACTGCATCACAAAAAAATCTTCTATTATTCTATCTGATCAGACGGAAAAATTGAGGATTTTTTTGCATGTCTGATCAGACAGAAAAATACGGAAAAATAGACGAAGATTCGTTGTCCTATAAATTAGATGAAAAATCAGTTAAAAAAAGTCAGATATAGAAAGAACATAGATCCTCCTCTATTTTGAAGTTGGTAAAAAAAAAATAACATAAAAAAATATTCACACATCGATGTTGTAAATTGAGACACCTATCTGATAATTTTGTTTTTATATTACCCATTATTCGTATTAATTATTGTGATTTTACTACGAACATTTTAGGAATAAATAAATAAATATTTCACAACATCACACACATTGATTTGACTCCGAGATAGGTAGCTCAAGCACCTGTGTTACGGATATCAGAATCAACATTGGGATTACAAATATAAACATGAATTGTTTTTTTTTGTAAATATATACCTACTTATAATACATAGAAAACACCCAGACCAATACAAACAGCGTGTTCATGCACACAAATGTCTGTACTGTGCGGGGATCGAACCCGCAACCCTTGGGCCAAAGGCAGCGTTCACTACCAGTACTACAACTGTTCCAAACGGGTCGTCAAAAATATCATAAATGATAAGAACTTGAAAGGAACATTCAAATGTACAGTCGGGTAATTTGCCGCATAATCACCACGCAAGAGTCAAAATCGCTTGCATATTGCATAGTTTTGTGCGTGCAAGCTATTTTCGTTTGAAAGTGGTTATGCCTACCCGACCATATTCAGATTCCCCGACCGTACCTACACATGTAAAAATTTCGAAAATTTTTTTCAGACAAAGTTTTTCTAATTTACTATTAGATAACGTGTTGTGATTGTGTGATAAGTAGTAATAAAGGATATATACATACGTGTTAACTGAGCGGGCATCAGTAAACAGTTATGTATAAGCAGATACTTGGTATACTTAAAGTCCATATGATATAACTTGATTATAACAGCCACTGTTGTCACATAACTTCCATTCAGTACTTGCCTTCAACCCAATTCTCTGATTGTACTAATCCCTCAATCTGTAATGTAATAAGGAAGTTTAAGTAAGATGTTACATCAGATCATCTGCAATTACGCCCTGCATTTATAAAATACACTGCGATTGGTTCGGCGTGGTGCAATCGAAGATTGGGAGTGTTTTAGAGTTTGCAGCATCCGATTGTACCTACTTATTAATTCTTAATGATTAATAGATATTACGTAAAACATGTTGTACATACCGTTTGACCGTGCGAAATCCACTCTTCGGCATAATGTGTCGGCTCGGCCGGAGTGATACCACGGCACGGAGAAAACCAGCGTGAAGCAACACTGTGCTGTGTTTTGCTGCGTGAGTGAGGGTACCGGAGGACCCATCCAGGGGAAAGGGGGGTTTGAAGGTTGGCAGCGCACTTGTGACTGCGCTGGTGTCGCGGATGTCCATGGGCGGCGGCAATTGCTTACCAACAGGTGATCCGTCTGCTCGTCTGCCACCTATCACATAAAAAAGAAAAAGTACATACAGCCACACATCATAGAATACAAAGCTGACAAATTTCTTCAGTCGGTTCTCACCCTAATGTCAAACAGGTTCGGTTCAATATGTGTTGAGAAATGTTGACAGATTGTACCTGCTGTGTGGCTTACTGTACCTACTACCTTTGCGAGTATCCATCTGCTTTGGAGCAGGGGCTAAAAGGTCGCATTTTAAAGTGAGTTTGATGTTCAGAGTCTGCTTACCCGATATAAGTAGACGAGCCCCATGGTGACTCATCAGTCCGTTAAGCCTTGCCTTCGGCCATGTATAAAAGGAAAACTTCCCCTAGAAGGCGCACCGGCTTGCAGTGCAGCCAGATCCTCCTCTGTCTGTCATCATTGTGGGTCAGCCGGTGCCCGGTTCAACCTGTACTCCTTTCAATTTGCAAGCAGGACAAGGTTATACGTGAGTCACATGTTAGAAAGAGACTAACGTGAAAAATGTATACATTTTGACATCTATCACCCATATCATGCTAAAGCGAAAGGAGATAATGTATCTCTCAGATGTTTTTTTAAGTCTTAATAATCAATTTTGCATGGTTATTAATAAATTGTATACCTAAGTGTTTGCCGAGAGATTGTAACCAGAAATTGTTTAACAAATACAAATATTAAATTTGTAAGAGTATTAGATCTAAACATGATGTATGGTGCATTCTGAAGCGATCTCTGTTTCTGTTGGAAGTAACATGTATGTCAAATATGTATTTTGTTAGGTATCCGCAGAATATCAGCGTCGAGGCTCTGTGTCTCGACAAATAACTGAGCGGGGACCTTTTTGGCGCCACATAGAATTTAGATATTATACTGTACCTAGATTAGGATTAAATTAATAAGTAATGTGTAGATCTATATTTTGTTATCTGTATTTTTGGTGCCAAATAAACATTTTTCTATTTCTATTTCTATTTATAAAATAGATCCGGTTTAGTAGCTAAAAATTAAAATCAATTGGCGTCACTAGTGTGCCCTACCCGTCACCTTAAAATACAAATGATGTTTTTTTGCTAAATGCGGCTTTGTGATCGTGTCTACTTTTTTAAACACATGTGAAACCAAAAACATAATAAATTGTGAGACGCAACAAATTCTAACATAATCTGCGTCTCATGATGACCTGCAGGCTGCGCGCGCGTCACTTTCTACCGGCGACCTTCAGAGAAAGCGGCCATATTGTATGACACGCCATTACATATTTCTACAATTGTGTGATACCGGTGCGTGCGAAAGTGCTGTGGGACTTTTTTTAATAGGAAGTTGTGTACAACATAGAAAAACGAACACAATATCATGTTCTTCAATGTCATCTGTTTTTGAGTAGGCGACCCATGGCCACCCGTGGACTCAAAAGTGCGTGGTATCACTACGGTCAAGCCGGGCCATTCATACCAAAGCATAGCTATCCCACGATCTTACATGCAACGTCGATCATTGAGTTCTCTAAATATTTATCTAAATATGCTTAATACGTATTATCATCACAAAAATATTTGCATGGTTAGGTTAGAAAAGTGACCAGCAAAAAGTCATAAAAATATGGGACGATTTTATTTCGGGTGAGTTTCCCCCTTTAATTATTTTTTTTGCAAACACCTTATGTATAAAAAATGGACAGAAATATTTTTTATACGATTATCAAAAATCATAGAACAAATGTTGTTAAAACGTATTTAAGGTGACGGGTAGCGCCCACTAGCGACGCCAATCGATTTTAATTTTTAGCTACTAAACCTATTCACGCTAAAAGTGGCCACTCTTGGTGGTAGGTAATCAATTTTTCGCGTACAAAAACAGACCCAAACTTTGTGCATAGTTATTTAAAAAATAGTATAAGTGTTTGCCGAGAGGTTTAGGTTGAGCCGTGTGGTACCCGGCAGAGTAGAATAGGCCACCCTCACTCTTACCGAGGTGTCTTAAAAGGCGACTAAGGTAAAGCTGCTGGCATGATCATCAGCACCCAGAGAAGGAAAACTCTGCATTTATATCAAAACCCTCGCCAACCCGTCTGCCAAGCGTGGTGAGTATGGCAAATACCCTTCAAGTAAATGAGGGAGGCCCCTGCCCCAGCAGTGGGGATTTAAATGAGCTGATGATGATGATGAGAGGTTTTAACCCCGAAATTGTTTAAAATACATCCGGTTTAGTAGCTAAAACTTAAAATCGATTGGCGTTGCTAGTGTGCCCTACCCGTCAACTTAAAGGGATGTACAAATGTTTTACCGATACACTGTATTTTGCCATCATTTTTCTACCTTGCCTAACTATTGAGTGGTGCAATAAAGAATAAATAAATCAATACAATCCACTGCGCTATTAGTATAGCATCATTATATTATTAGATGTGCTTAGCGTGTGAAACGATTGCGCTAGCGTCCATTATATTAAATACGGCTGCAATATTCACAATTTCCAATCTATGGTGGCAGATCCAACAGACAGCATTCACTTTTATTCCAAATGCGCATTGCATCAGGGCATGCGTCATCGAACTGATCTTGCGAAATGATAAGCGATTCGATTTAAATCTGGAACTGTCAAAAGTGACAATTCATATTCTATTGTCTTTATTGACTGTTTCAGATTATTATGTAATCCAATTATAGATAGATAAATAGGATTACCTAATATGCTGACCTAGGTATCTCTGGATAGACGTCGTCGAGACTCATCGGCGAGAACTTCAGGTCAAAGACTGGCTAGAAATTATTTTTTTTCATGTGATAGGTGGCAGATCATCATCATCATCAGCCCATTAAAGTCCCCACTGCTGGGGCACGGGCCTCCCTCAATCACATGAGGGGTAATTGCCATACTCACCACGCTTGGCAGACGGGTTGGCGAGGGTTTTGATATAAATGCAGAGTTTTCCTTCTCTGGGTGCTGATGATCATGCCAGCAGCTTTACCTTAGTCGCCTTTTACGACACCTCGGTAAGAGTGAGGGTGGCCTATTCTACTCTGCCGGGGACCACACGGCCACGGCCACGGTGGCAGATCACCTGATGGTGAGTGATTGCCGCCGCCCATGGATACCCGCGACACCAGTCACAAGTGCGCTGCCAACCATTAACCTCAACTGGATTGGGCCTCCAATACCCTCACTCACGCAGCGAAACAGCACAGTTCTGCATCACGGCGGTTTTCTGTGAGGATGGTCTGACTGAGGTTGACTCCGATAGAACCGGCCCATTTATGCCGAAGCGGGCTCTCCCATGGTAAAAGTAGTGGTGCAGGATAGACCAAAGTGGCGACATCATACAGTAAGATAATATGGGCGATTTCTTGTTTTAGAGGGCAAGAGTTCGAGTTGCTGAGTCAACGGAGTAAGTCATATCGGATAAGGTAGAGTCCGGCCGTCGATGTGACGGCTGACGGGACGCAGCAGATCAGGTGAGATAATGAAGACCAATCGACTTTAATATATCGATACGGGAATTAACACGATATTTATTCTGTGATACAACATTGAGTACTCACATATTTGGCTCGAAGTTTCGGCTACGTTACAGCAGCCGTGGTCACGAGCGGACTGACCACGGCTGCTGTAACGTAGCCGAAACGTCGAGTAAAATATGTGAGTACACAATGTTGTATCATATAATAAATATCGTGTTAATTCCCGTCTTGATATATTATAGTTATAATGCAATGCGAAAATCTAAAAAAACTATCAATCGACTTCCAAATCATAGATAGATTTATTGTTTTAAACTTTCATGGTCACTAACATTAGAATAGTTATTTATGGGATTTCTACATTGAGTTTCCGACATTTCTGCACTGTTGCAAGCGCCATGATCACTACAATACTACCTACTACGTGACCATGACGCTTGCAACGGAAACTCAAAAATAAGGTACATATTCTAACATAGATGTATACTCTTTACTGCACAACATACACAACTTAAAAGCTTTTTTTTTAATAATAATAATTTTCACAACATCTCATAGGTTGATCTGATTCCGTACTAAGTAGCTTAAGCACTTGTGTTACAGATATCAGACAACAGAGGAACACAAATATATACTTAAATACTATTACACCCAGATACTGAACAAACACAAGTGTTCATCGCACGAATGTTTGTCCAGGGTGGGGATCGAACCCACGACCTTTGGCGTAAGAGGCAGGGTCACTACCAATTGCGCCATCCGGTCTGCCAAAATTTTTTTTTTGGTAGACGCGGGCAAACGAGCAAGCGTGTAACCTGATGGAAAGTAATCAACGCCGCCCATGAACATCCGCGAAATCAGAAGATCGCTAATATGTTGCCGACCTTTTCAAAAAAGAGTACGCTCTTCTCTTGAAGATCCCTAAGTCGTAGCCGTCGGGAAATACTCCCGCAGCCAAACCGTATAATATAACGTCTATTTAATTCTATCAATCTTTCATATAACTATAATTGTAACATTTTACCAGTTTGAAGGAATGTCAAGTAGAACGTTACTAAATTGTTGAATTCGTGAGCGCATGCCTGCTTTTTTTCTTTCGTTATGATGTCGTCATGACGTAGTTGTATGAGTGATGACGTCACAGGAGGATTTTAAATTTTATTTTTTTTCTCCATAAATATCTTTTTTAAAAATCTGGACTTGTTCTTCTTAAATTTCTATGAGTCTAATCTAGAAATAGTATTTTTCATTTCATAAAATGATTTTTTGTCGTGTTGTCCATTGTATAGTTATTATTCTAACGAAATAGGTAGGTATCATCAAAATAGGCATTTTAACATAGAAATATATAGAATGTGACCTGGTCTTGTATCTTCTGCCGACAAGGTCAATCCACAAATGAGTTTTCGGCCATTAGCCAACGGAGAGTTGCGACAGAATCACAGGCCCATCTGTAAACGCTAGCTTTTAGTAATTTCAAAAAATGACCTTCTCTATTCACGAAATATTGTCGAAACTGCCGCCGACACTCGGCGTTTGTGATCTATTCACTAAAAATTTAGGAGTGCATATAAAATAAGTGAATGAAGGCAGGATTTTTCAAATCGTCAATTAATAGATAATCTGTATTCTAAGTATTATTTATTACCTTACTCTATGGTACTCCCTTGTGGTTTCATTTTTATGTGATAGATGGCACGCCAGCAGACGGATCACCTGATGGTAAGCGATTCCCTCAGCCCATGGACACCTGCGACACAGTGGAGTCACAAGTGTGCTGCCAACCTTTAAACCCTCCTTTATCCGGAATGGGCCTTCGGTACCTTCACTCACGCAGCGAAACACAGCCCAGTGCTGCTTCACCTAATCCTGGCGTAATGATAACCACGCTTTTTAGGGAAGGAGGCGGTCGGCAATGTGTGAACGGGTGGCAGGAGTCCTACATTTTGTGACGTCATATTTCAAATCTTAAGTTGGTATCTGTGAACATTAAAATGTGGAGGAAACTTATTATATTGTCATAGCCACATAACCTAATAGTCATTAGCAGGCACGGCAAGACAAAATCATAGCCCAATTAAAATCATAGCCCAAGAGGTTGGCAGCGCACTTGTGACTCCACTGGTGTTGCGGGTGTCAATGGGCGGCGGAAGTGCTTACCATCAGGTGATCCGTCTGCTCGTCTGCCACCTCTAATATATAAAAAAAAAGATTAGTTTTTTTGTTCACCATCAAATAACATTACATTTTATACATGTTCAGTTAGAAGACAGCACGTAAAACCACAGAGGTTTCGACCAAATAATAAATGTACCTTTCGATTCGAAGCTGGATAATAGGTACCCTTGACGATGTAAACAATAGATATATGTAAGTAGAGAACGATCATACAGGACAAATTGTGCTCCTATGGGATTGGTATATTGACACTCAGGACCTAATGTGAAATACGATTCTTTGAGAAAGTGGAGTACAATTTAAAGCATGGCTGCTGGTACATATAATAAATCAATTTAACCCAAAATGGTTATCATGCTGATGCTGACACGTTATTATATCAACCTGACAAATGAGGTCGCATTATATCTTTATAAGCGCATCATTCACATTATAATAACGATACAAAGTGACGTGTGTCTTTCATAATTCATTTTAATGTGAAACACATAGCACATTAAAAGTGAGTTGTAGAATATTAAGTAGTGTTAATACAAAAAAACGCTATTTTGACATACTGACACCGATTTAAGTTTTAAAAAAATCTCCTTCAATTAAGTTTGTGTTAATGCTGTTGTTGAGCTTCATGTATCCAGACTATTTTTGGAAGTATCCGAGAATGGGCTCCTGATCTGATAGTAGAGATTGTCCGAATAGTTACAAAACTATACTCATCCTACCAAATCCTTCTTATTTAAATCAAATCAGTGTCTTTCATTTATCATTTCCATAATTTGTTAGAATCTTGTGCAATGTTTTTTTTTTGTGACAGAATATATTAATGAATTTGGTCAATGGCTGAAATAGATATAGATCTAGGATAATAGTGACCAGTTGTAGCCTGGTAATGACCTGGGGTCATTAACAAACTTACGATCTGTTTTGTGCACACAGCTCATTAAACAAAATGTTTAGTATTTGTATAGGTACTAACAATTTGTATAGAAGCTATGGTGAGAGACTTTGTTAGAACATTAGGATGGCGATGGTTTCGTGTTTTTGAAGGTTGGGCTGAGTGTTTTTCTATTAGTGAATATTTTCTTTCGTATTGTATTAACTAAGAAAAATAAACTACGAGAGTCCGTCCGTAGATACACTAAAACCATCTAAAATCGGATCCACTAATACAATAATCCTCTTGACAACATAAAATTAGAATGTACTTCTAAGTACATGCTAGAGAAATGTGTACGGTACAGAGAATAAAAAGGTTCATAACCTTAAGGTAAATTTTCGCTTGCACGGCAAGAATCAGTTATACCACCAACATACCGTTTTAAAAAGATCTGCCAACTTTAAATTTTCTTTCGATCAAAAGGAATAATGTTACAAGCAAATCTGAACTTTCTGATTTATGTATTTATTATTCAGACACCTTACAAGCTAACGGAAATTAATCCAAAATGCAGTATAAGGTTAGGATACATTATTACATTACATTCATGTTCAATGGTCACTCACGGATAATTTACAATAAAAAAGCAGAAGAATACAATCCTTGTCAAATTAATCATTAATAACAACTAAAAAAATAAATAAATAAAAATAAGCGCGACAGATAATATCAACATAAATAGCCCAAATTGTCAGTATCTGAGTCAAAAGAAGCAAATTAAAAAACACAATAGAACAGTAAAATCAAATAAATAAAATAGAATAAAATTATCTGATCTAACATTTAAGCGTAATTTGACAAGAATCTTAATATATTTTTTAAATTTTTGAGCAAATTGTGATGTTTCCATGATTTATTAATATACGGTAGGTTTAAATAGGTTACATTTATATGCAATATAAGCTATGGCCGGTTAGATGTCCTACTGAGTGAATTAATTGATTTTGTCACTGCTCTAAGTGCACTGATAAAGTAATTTGCAATAGTTACCTACAGACAGCCACTCTTCGGCATCCGACGACGTGTTGAGAAACCAGCACAAACATCCATTTAGCCTTTTATTATTATTTGCAATATAATCATGCTAATTCTGCCTTACGCAATTAGTTTAAAATTCAAGTTGTCAAATTTTAAGGATAAATTATCCATTTTATAACCTCAATTTCATGCTATTTAATTTTGCATGCGTGGATGTTTGATGCTTAGTAAGTCCTGTTGTGTTTCGCTGCGTGGTTGAGGGTATCGGGGGCCCAATCCGGGGAAAGGGGGCTTAAAGGTTGGCAGCGCACTTGTGACTCTACTGGTGTCGCGGGTGTCCATGGGCGGCGGTAATCGCTTACCATCAGGTGATCCCTCTGCTCGTCTGCCATCTATCACATAAAAAAGTTTATTTTAAGACTTGTCGCAGATAAATTTCATAATCAGTATAAATAGTGCGTTCTTCTACGTAGGTTGCGGACAGCCATACATAAATACATTGGTAGATAGGTTTATATCATACAGTAAGGTAATATTACTCTGGTTTGTGTCAAAAACTGTAAGAAAAAATGTCAGAATGACAGTGCTTGTGGAAAATCGTTTCGGGGGCGTAATTGAAATCAGCGTAAATACTTGTTCTGTTTCTACTAAGCCATAGTTCAGAGTAGCTAATACCAAAGTAAGCGAGAAAAATTTGAAAAACACGAAATTTTAATGTTGATTATTCGATTTAACTAAATAAACCAATGTCATTGTATGTGTTGCACGGAAGGACAGACTTCGCCCAAAACTTAGTGTATTTAATGTAATTAGCTATGTTAAAATGGAGATTTAGCGAGAGATATCATTAGCATCAATTTTGTATAGATTGAACGAGAGTCAAGATGACTTTTTAAGTCATATTATATTTTTTTATTATTTTATAGGGGGCACCTGATGTTAAGCAATTGCTGCCGCCAAGTCAGATGGTTCATCCCAGCTTCTGAAACAAATATATATTACTAGCTTTTGCCCGCGACTTCGTCTGCGTTCACACAATATCTTTATAAATTATAGCCTATGTGTTATTCTGATTTATGAGCTACATTACTGTAAAGTTTCATTAAAATCCGTTTAGTAGTTTTTGCGTGAAAGAGGAACAAACATCCATCCATACATCCATCCAAACAAACTTTCGCCTTTATAATATTAGTAAGGATAAGGATAACACTGAAGAAACATAAGTGTTCATCACACGAATTTTGGTTACGGAATGTTAGCCTTCTGTTTTTTTTAAGTCTTCAATACCTTTAATTATGTACATTAACGTAATATTAACTATTCTCCTGTTATCTTTGCGCACAGCGATCGCCAAAAAACGCGCCTTCCTACCTTTCAAATGGAGACATTTGTCTAACAATAAAACATTCAGCGCACGCGCACAATGCGCCGATTAGCGCGCAATTAACGCGTTACGATCTAATCGCGAAAGGAAGGTTTCTTTAGAAGAACTGTATATATGCTGTAGACCTGGCAAAAGCATATTTTTCAAAAGACTGGAACATTTGCATCTGGATCAGTGCAAAGATGCGGAAAAGTGAAACACATAATTTGGAACATCGACTCCTCCGCTCATTCGGCTCACTCGGATCATTCCACTCATTCATTCGGCTCACTCGGATCATTCAGCTCATCCGGCTCACTTGAATAATTCGGATCATTCGGCTCATCCGTGTCAAGGGGGAGAAACGCATAATTAGGGACAAGGACATAGATTAATAACTTGTAGGGAGTCAAGAATTGTGCGCGGTGGGGTGCAATAGTCCCAAGGACACGCAATATCCGCGCACATCTCCCACGATTCGGCCAGTATAACCATAGTGTTGGTATGGCCATGGGAGGTGGTGGGTTGTCATCCGTATCAGTGAGCGAGAGTACTACCGCGTACCGATTGAACACGAGATCCACTCGAGTCGAATGATACATTCGGAGCGAACATTAGAGATTCGGAACAGTGTATCATTTGGCTGATTCGGATCACTGAGTCGTTTCAATAAAGAGTTACACACTTCTAGTTTGCTGGCATTAGCGTGGGACAGGAGGCGCACACGCATCTATGGGGACGGGCGACCTGGTTGTCGATCGTGTCATAATGTCTCTATAATAATGGTCTGTTCACATAATTATGATAAAAAAACTATGCTGACAACATATAGAACCAGAATAACGAATGATGTGACAAATCTATTAAAAGAATATAAATAAATAAATATTTAACAACATCACATACATTCTGATCTAACTCCGAGATAGGTTAGCACCTATTTCGGAGTTAGATCAGATCAGAATAACAGAACGGGACGGGTGGTCCTGTTACGGGTATCAGAACCAACAGCAGAATTACAAATATATACATAAACATACATATAATACATAGAAACACCCAGACCTTAGACTATTTAACCCAGACCAATACCAAGAGACATGTTCATCACACAAATGTTTGTACTGTGCGGGAATCGAACCCGCAACCCTCATTACTATATATAATTAGGTATATCCTCATTATTATGTATACCTAACATGTAGATAATTATTCTAAAGAATAGCACCTTGTATAAAATAACGTGTTAATTTGTTGCAGTTTTGCAGTATCCCATTTGAACAAAACTTTGTACTTAAATTTTCGGTAAGAAATTCTAAGTGGCAGCCCGGAGTCTGGAAGTTGGCGGTCTTGTACCCCCGTGCCTCGGAAAGCACGTTAATCCGTCGTGTCACAGTAGTATCCCATCGGAATATGAGGGTAAGGGAATAGAGCGTGCATTTGTGCTTGCGCACACACTTGAGCACTATAATATATCCTGCGTACGTGGCTGATCATTGAGATTGGCCGCCATAGCCGTAATCGGTTGGAGGATATTATTTATACAAACTGCGAATGTTAACAAAATAGGTACAGTCAGCATCAAAAGTAGCTTAACACTTTAGTATCATGTCAAAGTAACATTTTTTACGAACCTCTTGGAAACTCACTATAATAGGCAGAACAGTTACTTTGATGTGGTACTAAAGTGTAAAGCTACTTTTGATGCTGACCGTACAACAATGAAGACACGCAGTTGCAGAAACTTCTAATAATTCCCCTCAGGAAAACCAAATATCGATATATCTACTTATGTGTGCAAAAGTTCAAATAAATATAGTTAGGTACTCTATAAGCAATCATAGAGACGATGTATGTAGGCCATGGAACAAGAAAACCCGTGCTTTCCGTTCACCGGAATATGCCATTTTTGGAGGAAACGTCACAGAGTGTGAAAGAGATCCAACCGGCCCTGACGCAGATTCTATACAAGAGCGGTAGAGAAAGAACGTCGCCCAGCACGTCACCCCTGTACTTACGGACGGCTTCGCTCAGTTTTTCAAGTATGGCTTTCCATGAAAACACATCAGCGACGACTCCTCTGATTGTCGTGAGCTACGGTGATTGCTTTTTTTTTATGCTTACATAAAAAAATTAGTTCTGGTGTTTGGTTCGAATAGGTGACGAAGGATAAATACCTTCGTATTTCCTTGGCCCACCCCCGCAAAAAGCTCTGAAAAAATATCCTCATAAATTTCTTAATCATTGCAAACATGGTTCTCAACGCTTTGTTCCACAATCCGAAAACGGCATAGGCTTTACGATACCAAATCTCACAACCTGTTAACGAGTTGCATCAGCGTGCATTTCCTGCCCCCCCTGCATCGCTCACAATGCACTGATCGTTATCCAACTTATTCGCACGCTGCGCAAGCCCTTACACTCTTTCTTGATTTAAGTATCTATAAAACAATACTTAACCCCATAAGAAAATGAGTGAGTCTTTGATATTAAACCTTATGCAAGCGTTCTATATTTGTGGTAGAATGGTAGCCATACAAGGAAACACGCTTCGGCACGAATGGGCCGGCTCGACCGGAGTGATACCACGGCCTCACAAAAAACCGGTGTGAAGCAGCACTGTGCTGTGTTTCGCGTCTGTCGTTACTGGCGTCGCGAATGTGATGGGTGGCGGCATCGCTTACCATCAGGTGATCCGTCTGCTCGTCTGCCACCTTTAACATAAAAAAACAGCGGCCTCCTATGCTACAGCTTAGGATGCAACCGGCACAGTTAATTAATGCAACACTCTACCTTTGGCCGCAAGTCTTTGCGGGTACTACTATAGTTTCAATCAATCACAGGCCTAGAGACAACAGCAGTCAGGGGCGTCTTTACTTGCAGTGCACCCGGGCGCCGGAAGTTAGAGGGCGCCGAGAGCCCCCGCTACACATAGAGTCTCCACTGTAACGCTCCGCAAGGAGCGGGCACGAGTACTGATCGTTCTTTTCATCTTAGCGTGTGATTCCCAGTTGCGTCCAATGCAGTCACTTCGAAGGCCTTTCGCTTGCACCATGATATATATAGATATATAGATTCGGAATGTCAGATAATTAATGTAAGTATTCCAATTTGTTCGCGCATTTTGAAACAAGAGGGCGCCAAGTTATTGATTGCGCCCGGGCGCTTCTTGGTCTAGAGCCGCCCCTGTCAGCAGTGGGCGAGAATTATTATTATTATTTGATAGAAATGGTAATCCCTGCGTCTCATAGCCACTGCGACCAGTAGATGATCTATTGTGGCAGACCCATAACTTTTTTTTTTTTGGTTTTTTTTTTGTTTTCCCGGGAGAAATGCATTACGCAGACCCTGCCGCCGGGGGGCGACAAGGTACTGTGGGACTCACCCTCCGGGCCGCTTCTTCTAACAAGAAGCGACCTAACCACCCGTGGGTATATAATGGGGTCACGGGAACTGCACGAGGCTATTCCCCGCAATCCCACTCCCCCACAGGCCCCTACACGGGGTGTGCGGCCACGCCCCTCCTCAGGCTAGGAGGAGGGGGGTTGGGGACAGCCGGATGAGCTGAGCCGTCCCCAACGAGCGGTGGAGGTGCCAATGGCAGTGCCGGCACAGGGACCCCCGTCCCTATGGCCGGCTGGCCACCATCCACGGAGAGGACGAAGAGTTTCTCCGCCGAACTCGTCCTCTCCTTGCTCGAAGCGGGCCCTGCGAGGGGGTTAGACTCGCGCTCCCCGCTCCGCCGCCTCCTTCTGCGCCACCACTTCCTCACAGAAGTGGGCGAAGGCCGACCAGGCCAGACCCATAACTTGACTTAACCCCTACAGCACCTCATGTAGCTCCAGCTCCAGGATAAACCCGAGAATGGAGCTGATGGGGGAGCTTTTGATCTCGTCTGCTGAGATCATGTGGTGGGCGGGGATAGGCAGATTGAATTCTTGAAATTATTTCAAAATAATATCAAGTTAAGAACTGCATTCACCCACTGGACATATTCAGTTGTGCGCTATATCAGTGTCATTGAGATGACTGGTCGTCGACACAACGCGGACAGATTTCGGGCTACCTCCGGTTACGGTTATAAAACGTACTCAGGAAAAAAAGAGAATTAAACCAGTAGGTACTATACAAACACCTCACAGGATACCTGACACCAGGTCCAGGTTACAGGATCACCTGATGGTAAGTGGTTGCCGCCGCCCATGGACACCCGCAACACCAGTGGAGTCATATGTGCGCTGCCAACCTTTGAATTCCGCTTTACCTCCAGATTGGGCCTCCGGTACCCTAAATCACGCAGAGAAACAGCGCAGTGCTGCTTCACGCCTATCATTCCGATCCAGCCGGCCCATTCATGCCGAAGCGTAGCTCTCCCACGGTTAAAATTGGGTTCCCTGGGTTCGTTTCTCGGGTCGAGCGAAAAGTATGTTTCGAATTTTTCATTGTGATCACCAATCCGCATTTGGCAAGCGTGTTGATTAAGCCTAATCCCATCGTAGTAGCGATAACTTGATTTCTATGATGGAGGCCTTTGCCCTGCAGTGGGACAGTTTATAGGCTGATACTTTACTTTAAATATCTCGTTTTTTTAAGCTAGCGAGTCACCTGATGGAAAGTAATCAACGCCGCCCATGAACATCCGCGAAATCAGAGATCGCTAAAGTGTTGCCGGCATTTTTAAAAAAGAGTACGCTCTTCTCTAGAACCCAAATCTCTTCAATTTCAATTCTCTTGAACTCTTGGTTGTCCAAGATACCGCTGGAAAGATGAGGTCGATAAGGATCTGCGCGGACACTTGGAGGATGACTGGCAGAAAGTGGTGCAAGACCGACCCAAGCTGGAGGCTGTTATTATCGGAGGCCAAGACTCACTATGGGTCGCTGCGCCAACATAGTTAGTTCTTCTCTTGAAGGTCCCTAAGTCGTAGCCGTCCGGAAATACTCCTGCAGCCAAACCGTTCCACAGAGCTGAGATACCTGGTAGAAAGTTCTACGAGAAACGCACAGTATTCGACCGCCATCCGTCGAGATGATGAGGAACCTAGGTTAACAAACAAATAAAACAAAGCATTTGCATCTGGAAGAACTTTAATAATTCAATGGAAACAAACTGACCCGTAAATACGCGTACACGAAACCCGCCGACACTAGCTATCACAATATTCTAACGGATACATACCCCGATCTTACTCAATTCACAATTTGGCTTGGCCTAGTTATAAATATCTACTGATATATAAGAATATGTACACAATCTTAGACCATTTCCAGCCCATGTACTAATAAAATATAGGTTGATATTGTTGGGGTTTCTATGACAGGAAACACGCGTAGAATGCGCGCGAAAAATGTAGATGACTTTTTGCTACGAATAAATTACACGACTCCAAAATATTTTTTTTTGTGATAGGTGGCTGTCGAGCAGACGGATCACCGCAACACCGATGGAGACACAAGTGCGCTCCCAATCTTTAAAGTCCTCTTGTCCGCGGATCAGGCCTTCGGTACCCTCACTCACGCGGCGAAACTACTGATGCGTTGCTTTACGCCGGTTTTCCGGGAGTCCGTGAAATCACTCTAGTCGAGCCGGCCCATTCATGGCAAAGAGTGGTTCTCCCACAGTCTTAATCTACCTAGGATTCATTAGTACATGGGCAAATATTAAGTATAACAAATTCTATCTAGTTACCTAAGAGATCTTTTTGATGAGTATTCTTACAAACTAGTAAATAATAACATTAATATCCTATTCAATTTCAACTCTAGTCTATGGAATAATTTGTATCTGTCAGGAACATTATAAGCTGGCAACATTACTCATCTTTGGCCCTGGTTTATTATTATTGTAGATTAATTTTATTTCAATTTTGCGCTTTGTAAATAAATTCTGCACGATTCACATGTTGTCAACTTACAATATTTTTGGTTCTGCGATTAAACAATAGAAAGTTAAAATGACATCATACGAAGCCTTAAATTACATAAAAACTGATTAAAATTAACTGACGATGCTTATCAGGTAATTAATCACTTTTCATTAGGTATCACACGTCCCATTATTAATGGAAACATTTTTACGAGTTAATAAAACAATAACTAAAGAGTACTTATTCAAGCATAAACGCACTGAAATGACAAAGGAAAGACCAAAATTTGGTCCGTAGTACCTAGGTATTCATTATCTAAACATTATCATGAACTTGGTCAACTGAGGCCTCCCCCTTACGGTTTTAAAGCGGGAGGAAGCGATGGCGGTTGACGGAATCAAATGATAAACTATTTGCAGAAGCCCGTCGAGAATTTAACACCCTCGCCTCCCGCCGCGTCTGTACTCTGTACCCCGCGGGCGAGGACTCACTTAACCATCCGACCTACAGATCCTTAATCCTAAATTCTAGAAAGACCAAGTCTAAATCTAACGTAGTAGACACAAAGTGGAAACTCTTATTTAAAGCTTAAACATCTTAGTACATAAATGACTTTACAAAAATCTACACAATCACAATTACTAGAACATATTATCTATACCCGATTTGATTTCACTATTACTATTCATTAATACTACGTGTAAAATCAAATCATCTTGAGATCTAACAACAATATAAATTATATCAGTCGCGAATTACTTTGAAGTTTAAACTTCTAAACTAAAAAGAATTTTGTAACAATAAAAATAACGTTTACTTATCGAGTAATTACGTCAAAGAATAATTTCAGTCAATGTTGGCAATGATATTTTTAAATATTTGTCACATAGCAATATATTATTGGCAATAACTATATTAACAGATAGATTATATAACATCAAACACAATGTAATTTTGCTAATGTTAAACTAGAGTTTACAGTAATCACTGAGTATCCTAATCGTTTTAACAGAATACGAATATTGAACACTGTAATTATATGAGATCGCAACACCAGTAAATATGTTTTCCTGGTAGAGAGAAGCAAGAAACACTTCAAGACACAGAGCAAAAGTTTCAAAATAATGCCGAAAAGCGTTGTAAAGGGACGGGAGGGTAAAGCTACGAGAAAATATCTACAGTGTGTGTGTCACACACACTGTAAATATTGTGGAATGACCAAGAAACTATCATAGTCAGAAGTGGTGTAAATAAGAGCAAGACGTTTTAATGGTGCGTACCATAAAATCATAAGGTGTCGTAAAAGGCGACTAAGGTGGCATGATCATCAGCACCCAGAGAAGGAAAACTCTGCATTTATATCTAAACCCCCGCCAACCCGTCTGCCAAGCGTGGTGAGTACGGCAATTACCCCTCATGTGATTCAAGGAGGTCCGTGCCCCAGCAGTGGGGACTTAAATGGGCTGACGATGACCATAAAATCATTGTTATCTTCTATTTATGATAACAGCACCTTGAAAGAATCAGTGTTTCAAGGTATAGCAATAAAAAAAAGTTTACAATCACAAATTCCGTATAATGCGACAGTAGACACAAGGATATCAAAGGTGTACAAATTATTTATTTAAATACTTTGTAATACTGTAATTTAGAGATTTTCGTAAGAAGAAACAATTAACTTCAGGTCAATGACTGACAAGAAGTAGTGCAGGATCGACCAAAGTGGCGCTCTCTTGTTTCGAAGGCCAAGACTCGGTTCGGGTCGTTGAGCCAGCGGGGTAAGGAATTTAGAGATTTTGATCTTTTAGTTAATGTACGCATAATTTCAGGCCAAATTCCAAACTCAAACTAAATTAGAAAGTTTTAATAAATTAATAGCTTCGTGTAAAATCCTGAGTGATGTATCTAGTTTTCACGGATGCGAGGAAATCTCATAGGCGGAAAATACTCAAGGGAGTGTGGACATTCTTTAGCTGTTCACAGCTAGGATAGAGGAGATTGACAGCCAATGAAACCTCGTAAAAAGTGAGAACATACCTGTTGCAATTAACCAAAAGAGACGCACAGCGCGCGTGAAAGGGACGGTAGTAAAGATTCCGTCGTGGATTCTGTAGTCTTCTCCTAGGTGAGTAAACTCGTGGGCGACTTTGGAGTGACTTTTGCTTTTTGCTATAATGAATCTTATACTCTGTGTCTTCAGCATATTCTACCCTCCACTTTTTGACCTAACGTGTTCTACCTACTGTAAACCATGATATGAGGGACAGTACTGTACACGTATACCTCCTTGTACTATTATTCAGTCGAGTATTTGTAATTAACTATGATATTCGTTGTAACTTAAAACAATTTTCCCTAAAAGCCAATTTTGACTCAAGCTATTTGGCACTTGAAATTGTATGCCAATTTACGTATCTCAACTATTCTAATAGGTATTCTCAATTTTCCTAATAACTTCAAAAGAAACTAATCGCTCTAATATTATCAGATGAAATTGAAAACCTGTGTGTATGTAATGCGTACTCCGTTGTAAACAAAATGAGAGTACCTAATTGAAAGAAAATGATAAACTTGAAAATAAAATAAAATATCAGACTTGCACCCTATTCGTCCCTTTTGTACTTTGAAAGCTGCCCAAACAAACCTGTTGTTGTCTTTGTCATGACTAAAAAAGAAATATAATGATGTTTTAGTACTTAAAGAAAAAATGGCAAAGATTTGTGCTTAACATTATTGTTTCGGAATTTGACTCCAAAGATGTTTTGTGTGTTCATTATAAACAAGCCGTGCGGATAGATCAGAAATGGCGGCGCATCTATTCACTTCTCGCTCGCACACTATTTGCGTCTATACTCGCACCCCACACCCCACGAGTGCAGACGCAAATAGTGAGCGAGCGAGAAGTGAATAGATGCGCCGCCATTTCTGATCCCATTCTTCATCCGCACGGGTTGTAACTTTTTTTTTCAGCCGAACTTTCGCGAATCGTTGTCACAAAACCTGCAGTTAATAGTCAGCTACAAAATAATTTTAGCGTTCAAAGATATCAGTGAATTTGACAAAATACAACTGTATGTAAGTATACGCAAAGGTGCATTTGCATTTTTTGTTCGAAAGCAAAATTGCGGATCCTGAACAGAGTGCGCAGGTTCTTCACGCCGAACCAACTCTATCTCTTATACAAGGCTCAAGTCCGGGCATGCGTGGAGTACTCCTCGCATCTCTGAGATGGCTCCGCTAAATATCTAATGGATGCTCTCGATAGATTGCAGCGGCTGTACGTATTAAAGGTGACGAAGCGGTCACCAATATCCTTGAACCTCTTCAACTACGTAGAGACATCGGATCGCTTAGCGTCTTTTACCGTCTATATTACGGTGAATGCTCTGAAGAGCTTTTTTCCCTCATCCCACCTGCCCTATTCTGTCACAGAACTACACGCACCAGACAACTCTGTCACCGCTTCACAGTGGAAAACATTCCACCACGGACTAAAAAATTTAGCAGTTCCTATTTATGCCGCACCATCAAGAAATAAAACTCGTTGCTGGCGCATGTATTTCCTCTTTCCTACAATATGGATTCCTTCAAACGAAGAGTGAAGAAGCATCTCGCGGGCCAGTATGGCGATGCCAACGGAGGTGATGCCTTGATATCGCTTCGGACGTAATTGCAACTTGGGCTCTTCTCTTGCTTACCATCAGGCTGAGGAGAGCCAATATACTGAGCCTCTATAAAAAAATTACGAAAATATTAAGTATTGTGCTAAAAGCTTTGAAATTTTTAGTAGATTTGGACTATGATATCATTTTTATGCTGACAGTAGAATTTGACATAACAGTTACGTACTTTAGCACTCCTGTGTCAAACAGATAAAGCCGAGATGATCTGCCAAAGACCCGGGAACGTCACGAAGTGAAAAATACCTGAGCAGTTTTATTCGCAAACTCACGACTTTATCACGCCGTCTCTAAACGTGATTTTTACTTTTCCCTTTCATGTTATCTTTGCTAATCATCGCAGTTCGACTGTTCTTGACTCTGTTATTGGGCAATGATCCCGGTAATGACCCTCTCTACAATCTACAGTAAAACCACATAAGGAATAACGTCATGATTACGTCACATTTTCATAGGCTAGGTATTGTTGCGCTGCGATGGCGCAAAGGAAACCAGATATACGTTTATTTCAAGGAAATCTGCAAAAAAGAGGTTACCACAATGATAGGCACTTGCATGAGTTATACCTCTGCGCGAGACGCGACTCCTCCGAGAGTGACTGTTATTCGATAAGCGCCATCTAGAGGTTGGGCTAGATCACTCCTCAACCCTCCCTCAACGAGTTAAACTTCAAGAGAGTATCTTCTACTTAGTTTGTATTCAAGAGTGACCCAGCATCAGCTTTGTCAGCACATTGACTGTCACTCTTCAAAAATTGAAAAAATCTTTCTTTCAATACGGCCAACAACAAAGGATTTCATCATCCTTACAGTATCTAAGACAAGTTCCATAAAATAATATTTGACTTTGCTGCCTAAATGTCCAGTCAGCTGCTACAAAAATAGATCACAACTTTACCGTATGCCGTATGAAACAGTAAGATACCCCAACAATTTTACATTGATAGTGTAGTGTACCGTCTTTATCTTTGTAACACACTACCAATGTAATTTTGCAATACCTGGAATATCGTATTTAGTTAGTAGGTACTATTGTTTTTATAACATCCCCATCCTCGAAACTAAAACTGAAGGGTCATTATTTTTCTAACACGTCGCAATTTGAACCCTCATTAACTTCACTTAAATTCTTAATAAGATCCTTTAGGTAGATAATCGGCTGTTCTTTGAAGACATGTTAATTTGTCTGCATAATAGCGCAAAAAAGGTTATTATTTTGCCATTAATTTCCGATAAGTGCGCTTTCGACATAGGTGTTATTAGGTAACGGTTAAGTACCTACCTATTATTGCAGTATGCAAATGCAGCGCAAGTAGCGCGTAACTCATTCATAGCTTCCGATCAGGGCTGAGGTCTTTACGAATGGAAACCGGAGTCTCCGAGTTTTCTTAAAAGGGACATGCAGAACTTATAGGTGGCACCATTTTGTATTGACTTACGTTACGGCCAAATTTATCTTAAAAGTAAAGTATCAGCCTATATACTGTCCCACTGCAGGGCAAAGACCTCCAACATAGAAATCAAATTATCACTACTATGTTGGGATTAGGCATAATCATCACGCTTACCTAATGCGGATTGGTGATCACAAACCCGAGCAATGTTCCAAAAATTCGAAACATATTTTTTGCTCGACCGGTACTTGAACCACTAGACCAACGGGGCGTTGTCTTATTAAGTTTAAATGAATTGCACCAGTTGGAACTACTATCGCACATTCCCTAATCCTTTCCACACTAGACATGTGTAGTGCAAAATAGAATTAGTAAAACTTATATCTTGAACAAAATTAAAATTAAGTAAGAACTGTTTATGTTATTTCTTGGTTTGAAAATTAAATAAAATAAGCGACAAAGTATACAAATACTTTGTTTGGTAAACTTTTTTTGAATAAGGATTTTTTCGTTCAAAATTTTGAGTTAAAAAAATCAATAGTAAATTATTAAATTCAATTTATCAAAAAAAAATACTAAATCATCAGGTAATAGAAACAAAACTCCAATGGTTTTGCACTAATTGTTGGCGTTTTCTAGACTGGACTACTCGTTTGGCGACTTAAATTATTCACAAACATTTCCACCTGTTGTACCCTAATTGGCAGCCCTAGACCAGATGATATCAGCTGACCTGCCGACTGCAGATGGCCGCTAATGGGGCAATAATGCATTTTGCGCGTTGCATCGCATCTCTGTTTGCATAAGCGCTAACTAGCTTCATATTGTTCGGCTCCAGGCATTTGAGAGCGAGAGGCATAATATTTCGGACCATTTGTGCCAATGTGGATATTTCGACAGGTAATTACTCAAGTAATTTTGTTGCAATGTAGAATTTAGAAGTTGGCTAGGCTCATCCGAATGATGATGAAGGTTAAATGCCAACATTTCCGGAATTACTATATAGTTTGATATTTAATTTAAGGTAGTCCCTGTATTGCTTCAGATTGCAAACTTATGCAATCATTGAAAAGTTATTGCAATGAAAACTGCACAAAACTATACTAAATGCATTTCAATACATTTTCGGACAAAATAGAATGCCTTATATTACTGCTCACAAAGTCACGATCGAAGAGCTTTTTGTCATCATCGTAAATGGATAGCTGTCTAGAGTGCCTAGTCAAACAATTTATTTGACTTAATATATCGTTTAAGTAATTTAAAAAAACAGAAAAAATCTAACGAAGTGAAATAGACCTGATCAAAGACCCGATCTAAAAAGAACTAAACACCTAAATATAACAAAACAACTGCGTAAGTACAACTCTCATTTTGTTTAGACCGGAGTCACAGTAGATATATACGCAAGCAGTATGGACACTACGAATAAACACTCGATTACGCACGCACACAGACGCACACTTAACACGGATTTTAAGGTCCCATCGGAGTACAATCGTAGGAATTAAATTCAGGGTTGTCGGTTTTACTCGAGTGCCGCTTACTTTATTTTGGTAGAGAAAATAAGTAGATACCTAAGTAGGTAGACGACCTGATTGGAACAGTGGGAGTGAAGGCTGCCTCTGATACAAAGGTTTCGGTGCGATCCCCGCACAGTACAAACATTTGTGTGCATGAACATGTTTGTTTGTATTGGTCTGGGTGTTCTCTATGTATTATAAGTATGTCTCTTTTGTAAGAAAAGTATTATATGTTATATTTGTAATCACACTGTTGATTCTGATATCCGTAACACAGGTGCTTGAGCTACCTATCTCGGAGTTTGATCAATGTATGTGATGTTGTAAAATATTTATTAGGTATTAAAAAAAAACCTAAGTAGGTAAGTGGTGTATCTAAGGAGCGTTCTTTCTGTTTTAGTTGAAATTTACTGTTGTCTGCTGTAATTTACGAGTTACGATGACAATTACATTTTGAGGGGCCGGAGATGGAGATTGATATGATGGGGATGGTGGGACCTCAGTGTGTCTTGGCCCGAGCGATCGGGAGCATCACCAATACCTTAACGTGGTTTCAATACCAAATACCAAAACGTTATGAAAAGTATGTCTAATTTTATGTATCTTTGCGTAGCTTTTTGCAACTTTAGGAATCATTTTGTGTACCTTTGTGTACGTATATTTTATGCTTATTTCTTAAGAAATATTATTAGTTCTAATTTAACACGCACCAGATGATCTTTGTTGCACCTAGGACCCCGCGATCACGGCCCGGTACTTGAACCAGTAGTCCCACGGTAAGAATTATATTTTACAAAAATAACACGACAACCCTATACGGTAGGTAACTTTCTGTCCGAAATGGCGGAGTGTCGATACTGCTTTAGCGTATTTATCTGCTGTGCCGGAGTGATCTAATATGTATCTGTACTGGACCATTCGTTTCTTAACTAAATTTAGCACAGTTACTTACGCTACTCGACTACTTGATTTGTAACTAGAAGCAAATACAGACTCATATTTGAGGCTGCGTTCTTGACGACAGCGGACAGTCCAACAGTTAGCCTTAGGAAACGCGAGTTACGTGGTCACCCGCGCGGTTTATAATTACACCCTTGAATGCATTGATAGTGTAATAAAAAGAGGCGGGTTTGTCATCTTCTACAGTGCAGCGGCTAAAATTGTTTCCTTTGAGATAACAAACCTTTTTTTTTTTCGAAATTACAAATGCTATTGTTTCTTATTAAGATCCTGACAATAGAATTCAGAAGTTGCGTAAACTAAGACGGTGACGTTTAACATTTCTATGATTGTGGTAATTTGAGTGGAACAGCTACCTATCATTATCTACTTATCTCTTTTCAATACAATATCCACGCGTGTAGATAAATGCGCAAGTCATCATCATAGGCCTTTTCATCTAGGTATAGCAGATTGAGTCGGCAGGCATGGCGTTAGCACGTTTTGCCGCAAGTTAATTTAACCAGGCCTTGTTATGTTTATCACGATATTTCGATATTGCTCTACATTGTGCTACAGTCCGTCCGCCTTGGCATCAAGAACACAACCCTATCATGAAATCTAAGCATTACGCGAGGGGGCCGGAGCCGAGCCTGGCTCAGGAGTCGCGAGGTCACGCGCGGCCCAGCATGGCGGCCACGTCGCCGGCAGACTGCGAGTGCAGCAGCGCGCGCGCAGGCCGCGGCGGCGCCAGACGCGGCAGCGCCAGCGCCGGCGCCGCGCCCAGCGCGCACCCCGTCACGAACTCGTGCCGGCTCGCTTCCGTAGGCGTAATGCGCCGTTTGGGGTCCCATCTGAAAAGAGGAGTTCTTTTTTATTGCGAGAAATAGGCAGACGAGCACGATGATAAATGGTTATCAACGATGCCGGAGGACAGTAATGCCGGTGTCGAAAGAAGAACTCTTAAATTAGTTTATCTTACGCTCTCATTCTTATTCAAGGGCGTCACCAATGGCAAGTAAATGAAAAATCGTAATATAAGTTAGGCCTACTATACACACACAGAAGACGATCATCATAATCCTAGGGTGCCTTTCCCAATAGCGTCCAGAGCTGTCGGTTCAGAGCTCGCGATACCTACGCTTAAATCATGAGCATTTGAGGACACTAGTAATTACGATGAAGCGACTACCGTCTGACCTTCACAACAGGCACAGGCAGGGGAACCAGACCAATGCTTGATACAGAACTTTGTGAGCAAGCAAAGTGAACGGACGGAGTTTCGTAAATATTTAGATACCTATCAATAAAACATAACGGCCCTATATTAAATAATAAAAAATATATATCTTTATTGCAAATAACTTAAATCTATTACAAACTTATGGTCATAATCTTACATATTAGTACTTATATTTGACATTTTTCCTGAACTAGGATACCCTGTGTTTCAGGCTAAAAAATAGCTCTGATAAAACTTTATTGGTAAAAACAATAAATTAGAACTTAAACCTAATGATATATTACTTACTGTATAATTCAGTTTAAGTTGTAATATAGAATAGACATAAAAACTATACGTTTTCGGTATAAAGTTACCAATTGCTTGTGGAAATTTTGTAAAACACTGATTGGATATAATCATGTATTTGTGCGAGGACATAAAAGATAAGCGATCGCAAGGCGCGCGCGCAGACCACATCGCGAAAGGACACACACACACACGTGTTCCAGTTTTTGCCGCGTTTCCTTGGCACGGTGACAACTACATGGGGGGGCTTGTTTTTCAAGCAAACGGGATTGTCATAGACATAACGACAAACGTAGACTCGTTATTTTCTAGAATTGAAAATTACTTTATAGGATGACGTAGAACTGTATAATAGGTAGGTAAAAATATCCACCTATTACACATTCGAATAAGATCTGAATAATTACTAAATGGGGACACCAAATATTCCTGTAGGTACGAGTATGTTAATGTAACTTATGCCTTGTTGCAGACCTGTTTAATTTTTAGTAGATAAATCGACAAGATGGGATGATGACATTCGAAGGCTGGCTGGTGTGGGCTGGATGAGAGTGGCCGAAAATCGGGAGCAGTGGCGTGCATTAGGGGAGACCTATGTCCAGCAGTGGACCACAGGTTGCTGATGATGGTGATGATGATGAGATGAAATCATGTTTCTCTACGTGTAAAGTCAAAATCACTGCCTAAGTTACAACACTAAGTAAGTGTGTTTGAAAAGATATAACGCCACCTTTACCCAAACCCCTTTAATAATCCTAAACCTTTCCAGCCCAGTTTGTGGTGTTCAAAACGATCCGTTTTGAACACGACAAATGCTATCCATCAATGTTTTCAATAAGATCTCGCTATTCAAGTATAACGAAACGTACGACCAAAAAGTAGACCGACAAGAGGTTCTTAGCTCTCGCGATATGCCGCCATAATAAAATAAGCAAATAATAGTATGTTGCTAAAGTAACATTGTCCATTCTATTCTCCTTTCACATTAAGTTATTTAACTTCAGTATTTAGTGTGACTATCACCACTATCACGCAACTCTAAGTAATCAGGTAGCTATCAATGACAATGTAAAAGTTGGAAATCTTTTATTTGTTACATACAAATAAAAGATTTCCAACTTTTTTATAGCACAATAGATACTATCGCGGTAGGTAGAAAGTAAAGTAAAGTAAATACACAACATCACATACATTCATCTGACTCCGACATAAGGTAGCTCAAGCACCTCTGTTACGGATATCAGAATCAACAGTGGGGTTACAAATATATACATATAACACTTTTTTTGTAAAAAAGTTTAATTTAAGTAATCTAGTTCATTCCGGGATCTTCATGGTGACATGTTTAAGGTGAAATTTTTACATATCTGTTCATCTTATCTTATACTTCTGAGATCTTAGAGGAACCATGCGCCTTAACTTTACAAATATACCCACCATTCAAATTGCGGCCATCTGCCTTGACATCACGTATAAGATGTGACATTAGGTACATTGATTGCAAAAACAAAAGAGCTTTTAAAGGTTAATGGCGATGTTAGCAATGATTAATGGATGATCTACGAGTTACGTTAATAATTTTATGACAAAAACGAAAACAGACAAATAATTTTAATCGTGTCTACCGTTGTCTAGCGCTGAAGCCTGCCCGTTAGCAGTCGGTATATTATGTAGCTCAAGGCGAATGGCTGTCACTTTTGCCGGTGACTGTTCTAGACTTATCTATCACAGCAATAATACATAGGATGTCCCACAAAAACCAAGCAGTTATATAATAATAAATATTTCACAATGTCCCATACATTGATCTGACTCCGAGATAGGTAGCTCAAGCACCTGTGTTACGGATATCAGGACCCCAATTCTCGTGCTCGTGATATTTATTTTCATACGACATATATATATATATCACTAAAACATAGTTTTTTTTCTATGGTTTTCAAGTGATATCCGCCATGTTTTCAAAATGTCACGAGCACGAGAATCGGGCTCCAGAACCAACAGCGGAATTACAAATATATTAATATATTACAAATATATTACTTATAATACATAGAACCACCTAGACCAATACAAACAGACATTTTCATGCAGACAAACTTTTGTACTGTGCGGGGATCGTACCCGCAACCTTGGACCAGAGGCAGCATTCCTCTGGGTTTGTGGGTGGGTGGTTTGGGGTTTGTGGGCTTTGTGGGTCGACCATGATATGGTGTTGAATGGAAATATTTTTTATGTGATAGGTGATAAGTAGATGGATCCACTAATAGTAAGCAATTGCCGCCTCCCTTCCCGCACCACCAGGGGAGTCGCAAGTGTTTTAAACCGTGGCAAAGCCACGCTTCGGCATGAATAAATAGGCCGGCTCGACCGGAGTGATACCACGGCCTCAAGAAAACCTCAATTGAGCCTCCGTGGTGCTCCAGCGCCAGCACTGCTTCACGCCGGTTACTCGTAAGACCGAGGTATCACACTTGCTGGTGATGCTCGGCTGCTGACAGCAAAAATCCTAACTATTGCTATTTTAGGAAGTGTCGAATTAAGGTGACGGGTAGGGCACACGCGGGTCCAACGCGTACGCGAAAAATTTATTCACGCCAAAAGTGGCCGCTTTTGGCGTAAATAAATTTTTCGCGTACAAAAACGGAACCAACATTTGTGCATGGTTATTTAATAAATAATTATAAGTGTTTGCCTAAAGGTTTTAACCCCAAAATTAAAATAGATCCGGTTTAGTAGCTAAAAAATAAAATCGATTGGCGTCGCTAGTGTGCCCTACCCGTCACCTTAAGAAGTTATGCATTGTGTGAATCTATTTTAGCTGATGGGAATATCGGAACTATTGCTGTTTTAGGAAATGTCGAATAAATGCCAAAAAATATACTTTTTTTATTGGTGGTATACCACAGAATCTATATCCGTGCCTTTTTTTGCTAGTTACTTAGTTTTTTTGCTGATTTCAAATACATAGTAAATAATGTTGCTCCGCGCACAAAAAATAGTTTTCTTACATACAGCGATAGGGGGCAGACGAACAGACGGATCACATTTAACGATATGCCGTCACTGGTGTAAGCGTAAGATTTTGACGTTTCTTTATCTATAGAAAATTTGTAGTACTTACAAAGCTGAGGAAGCTAACGCTCTCGATGTAAATCGTCAAAAACAAGACTTGTACAAGAACGAAATCCTCCTTTGACACATTTGCATGATATCACTCTTTTATCAGTTTATGAAGGAGGATTTAGTTGACCTTTTTAGATATGGACATTTTTAGAGCACGAAACATGACGCGAAGTGTTGTGATGGTTATTTCTTGTGACAAAAAACTTGACAATACTTTTCATAACACCCTGTATATGCAAACATAATACCTAGTCCATGCTCACACGTGCCAGGAGGAGCGGAAACGAAGTCCATATACACGGAGATTGCTCGGGTCCGCTAAAAGCAAAAACGACTTGTATTTCGTAACTAGTGCTTAGGAAATGTCGAGCGAGACATAAGTTTTTACTTTATTTGGAAGTCGGATGGTGGGATTGTATCTAACTTACTTATTAATCATTTAAGTGAATGTAGTCGACGATCTCCGTCTTAAAGTAGAATGTGACTTATTTTAAGAGTAAGTTAATGGAGTTAGCGGTTTCCGACGCATTTTATGAGATTCGGCTTTTGCCCAGCAATGAGACAGCTTAGGATTGTTCGCGACACGTAACCTACGAGAGATCCCTAAGCGTCATTTGGTCTCACAATTTCTCTTTCAAGACCCGATTGTCATCCGACCCTACGATGTGTCATTTGACCCCACAATGTGTCATTTGATGACCAAAGTATCACTTCAGTGTGTCGTTTGACTTCACAATGCGTTAATTTACACTATGGTGTCATTTGATACCTGAGAATCATTAGGGGCTATAACATCAGAGTGACATTTGACTCTATAATGTGTCATTTGACACCAGTGTGTATTTTTTTTTATTATTTTCTCTTTTCTTACTCCAAAATGTAATTTGATACCTGAGTGTAATTTGATATAAGAGTATCATTTTACATCAGAGTTTCATTTGAACTCAAAATCTCATTACAATAGTCATCCGTACTTACCTACATTATAAATGGGGAAAATGTACGTGTCTGTTTGTTTGTTTGTACGTCTTTCACGACAAAACGGAGCCATGAATTGACGTGATTTTTAAGTAGAAGTAGTTGAAGGGATGGAGAATTACACTAGGCTACTTTTTGGCAAACCGAATTCTACGTGAGCGATCGGGCTACCGCTAGTAAACTCATATAGAATCCAGCGTTCTGTATTCGTACTATAACTAGCTATGTAGAAAGAAAATTACGATAATTTAGAAAGTTGAGACCTTTTCTTCTACTTCTTGAGGTGCCGTTTTATTACTAAAGATTGGCCATTAGCCCTTTAAATCGTAGCTTATCCATGGCAAGCCTAAAAAGTTGTTTGGCGATGGCAGTCCAATTTCGTACATGATCCTGAGCTGTGACATAATTCGCCTTCCAATTCTGCGTCTTCCAGAGATCTTTCTCATCATGATAATCTGGAGAGGATATAGTGGGTTTCTTAAAATGTGACCAAGATTTGCGACTTTTTTTCTTTGAACGGTCCGTACAAGCTCCATTTTCTTGCCCTTTCCAAAACAAAAAAAAACCTCTACAAAACCTAAATTAATGTAATACCGATCAGACTAGACATAAATAAAAGTGAAACTATGTAATAAAAACAATTGAATTAATTAAGAGTGCACTAGTTGTACTACTTGTACAAAGTTTACTTTCCACCAAACTCATGTCATTAGACAAAAGCGATGATTCCCATTCACACCGCGCCGGGCCCTTTATCTTCGAGTGCGCTCGCGCACGTCGCGTCTGTCGCCGGGTACATCCAAACGAGCGTGATAATTAACACAAATTAATTCCGATTGTGTAGACTAGTGTCTCTGGTTAAGAGAAGGTGGATGTTCTTCTGTTTCTATGGGTTTTTAATCATTATATTTATAGACTTTCCATTATGATGATGGATAGAGACACCCCGGACGCAGGAAATCGTGGTTGCGTAACACACAGAAGTGGCCGGGGATCATCATTCAATCATAGATACTCCTGATTTACTTTATGACATGTCCTTGAACATGAAACACAGTGCTCATAGATTTAATAAAATGAATCTCTTTGCTCTTCATACTTTTTAAAAACAATACTTCGTTCTACAACCCCCTAGTCAGAATGGCTCGTCAGTACAACGAGACGACAAAAGTAAATCCCATGCTTGACGTCTTTAAATCAAAGTTTAGGAATTATATGACATGACGACCCGTTGGAAACAGTGGTAGTGAACGCTGCCTTTGGCCCAAAGGTTGCGGGTTCGATCCCCGCACAGTACAAACATTTGTGTGCATGAACATGTCTGTTTGTGTTGGTCTGGGTGTTTCTATGTATTATACGTATGTATTTACAAAAGAAAAGTATTATATGTATATATTTGTAATTCAGCTGTTGGTTCTGATGTCCGTAACACAGGTGCTTGAGCTACCTATCTCGGAGTCAGATCAATGTATGTGATGTTGTGAAATATTTATTTATTATTTATTTATATTAAAAAAGTTGACTGATATTCTCCATCCCACACCCGATAGACCCGACGACGGCTCTGGGTCTGGTCGGCATGCCTGCTGAGTACCTACTTATAAGATTATTATTTTTTCTTTTCACTGTAGTTATAATTATATAGTTTTTTTTCTTCGTTTCTTATTTTTCGTACTACTTTCTAGAAATACACATATTTTTGGATTATAATCTAGATTAAAACCTTTAATTGTATGTTTAAGATTCAGCAATAATTGTAATCTGTAATGTGTATAAAATAAACAAATAAAAAATAAATAAATCTGCCAGAAAAACGCTTCCATGTCGCAAAAGATAGAAAACTGGCGACCAAGGAAGATTCAACCATTTACATGAAAATGCTTTTGTGTGATATCTTTTGTGTGTAACAGTAACTTAGGTAATACTCACATCATTTCCTACTAGGTACCGACATATCTAACGATTTTTCTGAATTAAATTAGTATGTAGTAACTTATTTTGACCGTGGAGCCACGCTTCGGCATGAATGAGCCGGCTCGACCGGAGTCCGATACCACCGGCCTCACAGAAAACCGGCATTGAAGCAGCACTGTGCCGTATTTCGCTGCGTGAGTGAGGGTACCGGAGGCCCATTCCGGGAAAGGGAGATTAAAGTGTTGGCAGCGCACATGTGACTCCATGGGCGACGCGGGTGTCTATGGACGACGGCTATTGCTTACCTTAATTGCATCAGGTGATCCGTCTGCTCATCTGCCACCTATCACGTAAAAAAAATCCTTCATTCACTCATTCTCCTTCGCATTCATTCATAGTTTCCAGCACCTCGTACAAAACGCGCCTGATTGGCCCACCTCGGTGTCCTCTTAAACACCCACGATTTGCATAACCCATCTATTGACAATATCCGAAAGCGGTTCCGGCTTCAAATGTCAAACGTAACAACTACACTTGCGGAGATTCTGATACAATACCCAGATATAAGATAATTATCTCGAATTAGTATTAATTATATCATTTATTGTTCGCTACGCAATACAATGGCAAAATAAGTGACTGCTATTTAGTCTGATCTATCCCCCATTACAAAACACGATCTATGTAAGAATATCTAAACTCCTTCCAGCCCCTTTTAACATTGCGTGTTGGAACAGGATAGCATGAGCTTAGTATTGTAATAATAGCTTTAAACAGCGTTTTCTAATAAGATAATTTTAATTAACTTTTGACTGGACTGATGGCGTATTTAGATAAAAGTGACCCTGCATTGATACTAATAATAATTTAAAAATATAACTTATTTATTTATTTAGTACAGCCACATGATACATATTAGGTATTACAATCACAAGCCACATATTAATAAGGTCACAGTTCTGATATGCATCAAAATAACGGCGTACATAGCGCTTATGAGAATAACATTTGTTTCGATTCCTTATGTGTCTTAATTAAATTAAATTAGATTAGTAAAAAAACTTAGTGCTAGGCGTGACAGTAGTGACAGAGCTAGGAGCATCCATCAGGCTAGTGGCCTGATAGATACTCTGTCACCAACGATTTGAATTTAGAAAACACATTGTCGAATATGTCTAAATCAGGAACAGTTTTACTTATGCTATTATATCTGGAACAAACACGTGCCAAAGGGGACTGACCTACCTAGATTGGTTCTGGCAAAACGAATGGCGAATAACTTGGCAATGCGCTGTCTAGGATATTTGTGCGGGACTGATAGGGATAATCGTGTTAAATAATAACTATTTGACATTTAATTTAACTTAACAATCAATTGTAATAATACTTCGTCCGAACTCTGGTATGAGCTTCCAGCCGCGGTGTTTCCTGATCGCTATGACATGTCATTTTTTAAACGAGGTTTGAAAAGAGTTCTTCTTTCACGGTAGGCAGCGGCATGACTGTGCTCCGGCATTGTTGATGTCTATCAGCGGCGGTTACCGTTTACCATCAAATGGGCCACAAGCTCGTCTGCCTATTATAAGCAATAAAAAAATACTTCCATCACTAATTGAGGCGGCTTACCAGCTTGAGGCGTTAGAGAGTATTGAGAGAAGGGCCAAGAGGCTATTTGGCGACGACGCGCTTGTGGGTAAGAGGCTACAAAGCCTTGAACACCGACGCAAGGTAGCAAGCTTATCGATCTTCTATCGGATACATTTTGGAGAGTGCGCCACGGAACTGTACAATGCCATTGGAGCATCTCCGTTCTTCCACTACTCCACCAGGCAGACCCTCAATCGACACCGGTACATGGTAGAAATACCAAAAGTCCGCACAAAGAGGTTTGAATCCTGTTTCCTTATTCGTACTGCGAAACAGTGGAATCAGCTGCCTGAGGAGGTGTTCCCTAGAGGCTACAATTTGGGGGTTTTCAAAGCGCGAGTGAATAGGTATCTTCTAGGTAATCGTGCTACATCTTAGACCATATTATCACTTACTATCTGGTGAAATATGGTCAATCGCTTACCTTATCTACAGTAAAAAAAAACAATATTTTTCGCGGATGTTCATGGGCGGCGTTGATTACTTTCCATCAGGTGACTCGCTTGTTCTTTTGTCCATCTGTAGCATAAAAAAAATCACATCCGTTCCGACATCGCTTCCGTTGTAATTGCAACTTGGGCTCTTCTCTTGCTTACCATCAGGCTGAGGAGAGCCAATACTGTGTCACTATAAAAAAAAACTAGGTAATGAAATTAGTTACTAACAAAATGGATGCTTTGTCTGAATACATGAAATTTAATAATACAGCCTTATGTCTTGGAGAGAAAAGTCTAAGTTTCTCCAATTAAGCGCCAATTTCTCCATATTCGGTATAGACCGGAAACGAATTTAGGTCAACTCGGTAAAGGTTAGATAATCATTTCTCATCCCATCTTTTCGCAATGGGACTCAGCGCAACATAGACGACCTGTTTGGATCAGTGGTAGTGATCGCTGTCTCTAGTGCAAGGTGGTGGGGTCTCGGGTTCGATCCCCGCACAGTACAAACACTTGTATGAACATGTCTGTTTGTATTGGTCTGGGTGTTATCTATGTCTTATAAGTATGTATTTACAAAATCATTAAAATTATAAAAATATTTTTTCTAATAACTATATTGTGGGAGACTGGCGTCCGTACAATGTGATGTTGTGAAATATTTATTTATATTTATAGTCAAGCAGTTGACTACTTCTCAATTCGAGAGGTTCTACTAAAAAATCAGTTTCTCCAAGTGACAGCAAATTCCTCCATGTTCGTTCATGTCGGGCGGGCAAGAATGCGGGTCAGCTCGGAGTAATATCTCATCCCAATCAGTTCGCGATGGGAGTGGCACGCACTCCCGCGCATCGTATTACGTAAACGCGGATTAGTTGCGAGCCATAGACTAAACGAGCTATTGACAAGCTCAAGTCGTTCTTCACAATCCCAAAAATTATTAATAATAAGTTTTTGAAATGAAAAGTCGGTATATAGTCATTAGGTATAATGAATGCAAGGACTTGATTCATACCTGATGATGATGATGTATCAGCCTATAAACTGTCCCACTGCAGGGCAAAGGCCTTCATCATAGAATTCAAGTCATCGCTACTATGATGGGATTAGGCTTAATCACCACTCTTGCCAAATGCGGATTGGTGATCACAAACCCGAGCTATGTTCGAAAAACTCGAAACATACTCTTTGCTCGACCTGAGCATCGAACCCAGGACCCTGAGATCACGGCCCGGTACTTAAACCACTAGACCAACAGGGCGTTGATGATGCCTAAATTGCTGTTAATATTTTTCATAATAGAAACAGGATATGAGACACAAAAACATGCAAGATCCATTGGTACATGGAATCATAATTACTCTATTTACGTTAAATGAATAAAATTATTAATTTTTGAAGATCAGTTGGATCCATGAAAATGTTAGAAATACTACCTATCTATGTTAGTAGTTACATGAATGGCTATTCATTTCGTTGGCAACGGCCAACCGACGGAAAATGTTGGTTCTCCCAGTACGCGTTTCCCAAACATCCCTAAGTTACCCTAATGAGCGAACATCGCCGAGGCGCTAAAGCGCGAGAACAATCCCCACCATCACCTTAATGCATTGTTGTATTTTACACGCAGGGCAGTGTAGGCTTAAACTATCTGTATTTTCCCGTCGCGTCTGTACCCGCATGCTCTACGACCGGCCCATTACGTCAGCGTAACCTTTCACTGGAGACGACGCGGTGCGTACGCGTTTTTGCGCCGACTTTATGGGAAAACGATTCGTTTCGTAATGGCTGACAATTTCATTATTGCGAGTATGATGCTGAGGTGTTCGCGAAACACTTCCTGCTTCAATCAACTGCTTTGCCAATTTTGGCACGATCTGGTGGTAAGGTCACCTGAGGGTTAATTGCTCGTATTCTACTAATTTAATTTAAACTTGAAGTCTTGCCGTTACTTTCTGTTTTTTAAATATATGTAATGATTAGCAGTGAGGCTAGTGAGATGAGCATCAAGACTTTTCTTTTTTATCTCTGAAGGCACCTTTCCTGAAATGCCTTTAGTAAGACGGTGATATCTCATACAACAACATCTCATACATTGACCTGATTCCGTACTAAGTAGCTTTAGCACTTGTGTTACAGATATCAGACAACAGAGGAACACAAATATATACTTAAATACATATATTACACCCAGACACTGAAAAAACACAAGTGTTCATCGCACGAATGTTTGTCCAGGGTGGGGATCGAATCCACAACCTTTGGCGTAAGAGGCAGGGTCACTACCAATTGCGCCATCCGGTCTGTCAAATATGGTCTTTATATTCTTTCCTATATTTGGCTTGTCTTAGGGCAGTCGGCCAAGTGATTCCAACCGGAATCACCTGTTTTATTTGGTCTGACTAAAAAATATTTTATCCGCTAGAAAATGTGTGGATAAAGGATTGTCAAAATATCACTAAAAAAGCATTAGTCCTAATTGTCGCTGTATGCTTTGTCGCACTATACCTACCAACATGCGACTTACATGTGAACGGCTTCAGTGAGCAAACAGGTCCTACCGTGTAGTCATGTAGTCCACCGTGGCGCGATAATTGCTCCCTTTGCTTTCCTTTCAAAGACTTGGCTCTGTCGACCTATCTTCAGTCCACACTCATTGGGACGGTAAGTTTGAGAATCACAAAATGTTCGTATTCCTCGAACCTACAACCTTTTATCTTTATCTGCGCTCGCATTTGTGCACACACCCCAGCTCTGTAATATGTCCTGCAATCTTTTGTACTTAGCACCTATAGTCCATTCAGTATCTGAAGGTGAATAGGACAGTTCTATTTTGACATTAAAAGTGAGACACTCCTTTTAAACCTAACCGATATTTTTAAGAATCGATAATATTTTCTTTAGAAACTTAATCGACTTTTTATTTGTTTGATTTTGAATTTTAATTAACATTTTATCTAGTGAATGTAAACTATCTGGATATTGAATACAATACGTAAATATTCTTAGTGGTACACACGCAATAAATCACAAATAATTAAATTATACCTATGCATCTTATCGATCTGAAAAATAACAAAACTCGCTGGGCGTGTCGTAACCACCTTCGGCACCATAAGAAATTACTAGTTTCATAGTTCTTAATGCAATCTATGCGGACATATTTTGCACGAGACAATAATTGTGATTCGATGGTAAGATGGTCGCCATATCGATTACTGATTTATTGCGATTGTTTGTGTCAATCCCTATGAAGCAAACATTCCGAGTAGCGCATTATGCAATTCATAATATATTTTTTACAAATTTGAACGTTTGAAACGTTTGAAATGTCCTATTCACCTTCAGATACTGAATGGACCTGTACCTATACCATGTACCTAGTGGAGGACATTACTAGGTATTACATATTTTGACATTACTCGGTTTCCGCATGATACACAGATATCGGGCAATCTGTAATACCGTAGCGTCGTGTAGGTCGCTCCCTTCGCTTTCTCTTGCGCACCTGCAAAGGTCACCCGCGCGAAAATATCAGCCTCCGTCACAGCCAGTCTGTACAATTAGACGTTACACGAAACGGCTAAGTAATTGAATTTGTCGTCGAGCTGGTTTCACTTCTAGCTATCTTTTGCTCAATTAATCTAATGCCTTTGACGTGAGTCAATTTCATTTAAGAAATATGATGTGTTGAGATATAGGTAAGTACTTAGACATAAGGTTTCATTATTATATATAATTTTAAATTAAATTGGATAGTGTAACTTTCTTTCTTAATTCCTTTGGTTCTGTTCCTTTGGTAATTCTACCACTTATGTGTGCCTGTATGAATAAGTACTTGTATAGAGTAAATACTTATAAGAAAAGCCGTTACTTACTTTGGCACGAAACAGTTATTAGATGATGACTACAAAATAATACAGTAGTTTGTTGGGTTCCTTGACAATGCTACGCTACGATTTTTTCTATAAATTTGTTAAATTTGTCATAATCAAGAAAAATAAAGTGGCGGCGATATTAGGCCTCCCAAGCCGTATAACTTGTAAATGTAGAGCTCTTCATACTTTAGGCCTGTACCTAAAGTTCTTGTTATACTGTTGTATAGTTACCATTTTATCAAGGTGAATTCGTATAATATCCAGTTTCTACATCTACTTACAACAGAATATCTAAGATGTATCACCGTATCGCCTCCGGGGACCTCGTAAGAGCGTCTGTGATTGGCGAACGATTTGACGGAAAACCGACGCTCTTCGCTGACACAGCGCTGTAAAATGCAGCGAGAGAGCTTCGTTTTCGCAGTGTAATTAATGTGAAATAAGCATAGACGTTCAGTTGGTCTAGTTCTCATGTTAAATTAAAGGGTTGCGAAGGTCCGACGGCAATGAATTCTTTGTAATTACCAGACTCCCCAAATTCAGAATGTTTTAAGCGTACCTTGGGCTCCAAAGTGACAGCTTTGAATGCAACCGAGAACTACATGCTAAGATGAAAAAGCGTGTAGATGATACCGAATTTAAACGTATTTTTAGCAAGCTGTATCTCTACATTTACAGAACCACAATTTGGTAAGTTTTTTGACGCCTCCAATAAATTCTAACTAATATTAAAAAAAATCTTTAAAGAAAGTGACGAATGACAACCATGCTTGTTCGATAGTCGATAGCTGGTCCGATAAACCAGCCCTGACGCTGGTTTTCAACCACTACTTTGAAACACTATTGCAGATGCAAACATCTGCAATAGTGTTTCAAAGTAGTGGTTGTGGCGGTTTTAATATATCATGAAGATAGATAGATAATTAATTTATTGCTCAATGGACACACTTCCATATACAAGATTTTAGAAATTGTAATAAAAATACACTGTAAAATAAAGAGTGTGTGAGTGAAAATTAACTTGAATTATAAAGAAATTTTAAAAGAGATTTAAGCATGTCTCGGAGCAGTTCAAAGTAAGTAGGTAGAGTGTAAAATGACTTTACTGTTTGCTTTCTCGACTGTGACACTGGTGCATTATGTAAGTACGATGGGAAAACAATAGTTAAGTATCATCTTCATTTGTAATGCATACCTACGACGTAGATATTCATTTCTTAATGAAGCCTAAAAGAGAAAACCTTAGTTTGGCATCAGAACAATTCATGTGATGTATTTCCACAGATGATAATTCGTTTCATATTCACCTAGCCTTATAAATGCCAATAACATTAAAATACTATTGTAAATGAGTTCATTATTTGACCTAAATCCATCTAGATGTTATAGAGGAACTTTTTTTTTCTACGCTTCTACGAATCGAACGGACGACTAGTTTTAGGACCACGGAGAACTAAGGGATAAAACAGCTTGATAAATCTAATTTATATTATTTAGATTAGTTATTGCACAACAAACAAAACTTAAAATCTAGGTATCAGTCGACCATTCAGGCGATCTTATCGCTAAAGCAACCTCTACCAGACAACCTTCAGGTTAAAGAACATGCGATAGAATATTGGTATTGTTTATTTTAAAGTACCAGGGAACCAGAAATCAAGTGAAAGTAGCTACTCCAGAGTTCAGGACTTTCAACTACGCTGATTGATGCAACCATCACAGCAAGAAGCTCATTGTTGCGCCCGCGCCGGTCCTCGCCTTCCCGTTCCGCCTCTCACACTTGACGCCGGCAAAAATGTGTGAACTACGAGAAAGTCGCAGATAACTCAACATTCTTTGGCTCGTTTACGAGATTGTCAGACGATATGAGGTTTGGATCGATTAAAGTGTACCTATATAATTTATACATATATTTATAAATATATTATATTCATAAGTGGATATGATCACAATAATGAATTTGACGAATAATTAAGTACTATCAGAAAGTTGAGTCCAATTGCAATAGACTATTTGACAAATCTTCATTTTATCTGTGGGAGAGCCACAATTCAACGTGAATGGGTTCGGCTCAACTGGAGTGATCCCACGGCCTCAAAAGCAACCCTGAGTTCCGCCGAGTGAGTGAGGGAACCGGAATCCCTAATTCGGGGGAAATGGGAAGAAGGACTAGTGCGCTGCCAATCTTTTCCCCTTGACCGAAATAAGCATATAATTTTAAATTCGGGTCGTTCACACGCAGAAACCATTAGCTTGTGTAGAATAAACGGATTATGTTCATAAGCCAGCAAAAACTGCTATAAGCAAAGAAGTAATCTGCGGCCTAGAAGACACCATTATGCAAGCCTCACATAACACTCTCGAGGCATCGACACCGCGGCCATGAATCATCATAACATAACATCTAAGTTCACGAGCTATAGTAGGGGAGCCCAAGAGCGGCTTTCGGGATTTACTCGAGCATCATCATCATCATCAGCCATTTAAGTACCCCACTGCTGGGGCACGGGCCTCCCTCAATCACATGAGGGGTAATTGCCATACTCATCCACGCTTGGCAGACGGGTTGGCGAGGGTTTTGATATATATCCAGAGTTTTTCATCTCTGGGTGCTGATGATCATGCCAGCAGCTTTACCTTAGTCGCCTTTTACGACACCTCGGTAAGAGGTCTCCTCTACGGAGGACACTCGACTCGAGCGTGTCAGGTTAAAATACAGAAGATACATTGAACCCGGTTTAAGACATCCACCGAATCATCATCACGGTATCACGGGTGTCCATGGGCGGCGGCAGTGATCCGTCTGCTCGTCTGCCACGTATCATATTAAAAAAATCCTCCTGCCATTTTCCCAGGTTATCTGGGGACGGTGCAATATGGACATATTCTTCCGTACGTAACAAATGACAGGGGTCAATTGTGATCAAATTATCCACTTCTTTTTCAATAATGTTATTGTTCACACAATCTACTAACCATGAGTCTTAAATAGATGGCCGCTCGTTCAGAATAAAGGATCAGATAAATAAGTAAAAAAAATATCATCAGACATTCTCGAGCGCGTCAGATGAAGATGTGTAAGTATATCTCAGTAATCTAATAATTCAAGAGTGAATTAAAGAAGATAAATAGCCACATACTTACTTTAAAAAAAGGTCATCTCTACATTTTCGAGCGTGGCATTTTTTTTATTTATTTAAAGGACAGAAATGTAAAATATCTAATGCGGCGATTTTCACGAGCCAAAGGAACCAAAAATTTACGATAAGGTTGTCCCATTTATTTTTACGTTTTACCATGATATAAGCTTCGCAACCCAATGGGTCTCTGTGACGCTCGATTATATCCACATTTAGCATCGTGGGCTCCCCTGCTACAAAGATATTCCAAGTTATTCGGCCAGCCGCGCGTAGGCTCCAACTGAACCGGTTCCCAAAACTTTCTATAAACTCTTTATAATGTTATATAAAGACGAAAACACGTCTGATACAGCCTTTGTAGCTTTTATTTTTATTAATATAATCAGATTGTATCATCCAATAAAACTATTAAGATAAATGTATAACAAATTGGCGTAGATATACCAACAAAGAGCGTACACAAGTAATGGACACTGCGTATCATTGAAAGGCTAGCAATTAGGTACAAGACGACTGTGGGAACGAAGTACAGATAACCTCTGGACTTTCAGAACTCTAAATACCTAAACTTACGAAATCGCCACTAGGATTACCGTACCTACTTCTTGTTGGGTATCAAGTAGAAATGCAACCATAGTGTAAATAGCAGATATATATTTTCAAACTTTATTTGACCACCGTCATCGGAGATTTAAAAAATATTCAATCCTAGGTTCTCTGCAAGGGACTGCTTGATTTTTTTCAAAGAATTTTATGATTGAAATGGGTCATCAGACCCGGGACCCATCACTCTGATTTTTGTACATGTCAAATTCTTCGTACATATTATGTAAATAATACGTGCGAAAGAAGTCCGACTGGACGCTGAAAATCGATGGATACCCGTATCAAGAGCTATTCTATTATTTCCCAAGAAAAAAGAGAATCTACTTCAGAATAAAACACGAATTACGCAAGTTTGAGGATAAAGAATTTAATATTCAAAATATTCACAATAGTTTCTATTTTATGTATATTTCCATCAAAGTATGTCGTTAGCTTAATTAAGAAGCAGAAGTGTTCTCTGGCTGCTATTAAACTTTACAAGTTTAGTAATATATCTTAGTTTAGCATATAAATATATTCAGATATACTAAGACGTAACAAACATAATATTTCGTAATTTAATTGACGGCAGCAACAGATAACATAATTTTGCATTATATTTAGAAATTAAAATAATTGTATCAAAATTGTGTTTTACTCTTGTACAGTCAACTCCAAAAATATGTATACACTTTAGGACTTTGTCACAATATATAATATAAGAGAGTAGACCTCTACTTTCTTATAGGTAAGTATTGTGACAAGGTCCATTTTTGGAGTTGACTGTACAGACATCGGTTGTTTTGAGAAATGATTTTGATAATTTGGCATTTTATATAAAAAAAAATCCATAGCTACACAAGCTTACCAATTAGATTAGTTAAATTCGTGACCTGCATTCTACATGAGGTAAAATCCAATACCAATCCAATACCAATATCCCAGCGTTTTTCAATCATGGTAACAAATTCCGAGAGGATTGCGACGTTGCCCAGGATGGTACATAGCTGTTTAAAAAGAAACGACTCGAAAAAGTTTTATTTAGATTTAAAACTTCAGCACATTCTTTTTTAAATGACCTTCAACGAATTGGTATGGCCAACGAAAGTCTATAAAAGTTATAAATTTATATCCTAAGCGATCATAATATCTTCGAGAGCCAACACCAAAAAAGGAGAAAGTTTGAACCTTCAACTAACCCACTTGTATCTTAGCAAATGTACCACATTGTGAAGTAAGGCGAAGCAATCAAGCCGCGTACTCTCGTGAACTCTTGCATAATTGGCGATTCTTCAATAAACACCCGACACGGAAACTGCCCGCGCTGAGCCTACGCGACTCGTTACAGATGTTAACACAACTCGACGCAATGAGCTGCAGGGGTGGCAGCACTGGATTAATGGAATTAAGAAGTAAAAAAAGTAAAGTGTAAACTGTCCCACTGCAGGGCAAAGGCCTCCATCATAGAAATCAAGTCATCGCTACTATGATGGGATTAGGCTTAATCACCACGCTTGCCAAATGCGGATCGGTGATCACAAACCCGAGCTATGTTCAAAAAATTCGAAACATACTTTTCGCTCGACCCGGGAATCGAACCCAGGACCCCGATATCACGATCCAGTACTTAAACCACTAGACCAACAGGGCGTTATAAATGGAATTATAAATTAATAATAAATTATTATGTATTTTTTGGCGAAAATCACCACAGAGTAAAATAAAAAGCCGAAAATAAAAAGAGACAGACTGAGAAAACGCTAAAGGGACTAATTCGATGCCTACTTAGAGGATTGGACGACTGTGGCTCGTGACCGATAACTTTGGAAGAAACCAAATATGTAAGTAAAAACGTAAATTAAAAAAAGATTGACATTTTCTCGGAAGTTGTCGCGTATCTTTTTTACTATCCTCAATCTCAAAAATGGTATCATGATACATATTTTTCAGCAGGTTATATTTATTTATTTACATTGCTTTTATAGACATAAGTAATATCTTACTTACTAAACTCTGATTTTTAATTCGGTGAATTAAACTCACAGCTGCAAATGTCAAGTTCCCATACATTTTGACACTTTGCATCTATCAAAAGGACAGGAATGACACAATGACACCTGTGAGATTAGTTCGCCCAATTAAAAATCCGAGTTATGAGAATCTCCCTTTAATATTGTGACGTCTTTGTGTATGTTTTGTTATGTCTTGGTTTTAGATGGTGTTTGGTGCAAAACTCAATTAAAATAAATATTAAAAGGATTTAAACTCGCCACACCGGTCAATAACCATAAAAATAACGTGTCTCTCTAATCACTCAACACTGGCTGAGTTATTTTGTGTTCGCCGTGGGCAACACAAGTAGCAGCCACTGACAAAAAATAATAATTAGAGTTTAGGTACAAATTATGAATCGAAAACATATCCTTTTTATCAATTTTTTTAACTTATCAAATCTGTCTTAAGACTGACATAGGCTTTAGAATTTTATCTTTGCCTAATCAGAGGAAAAAAATGGAATAAACCGACATGCAAAATATCGCCCCAAAATAAATATGATACTGTACTTTTTTTCTCTAAACAGAGTATAGAGTAGTAACCTACGATTGTAAGTTATATCTAATTAAGAAGTGACAACCCTAACACTTCGCGATGACTTAAGGTCTTGCGCAACTCAAATTCTACACATTCATTAGGGATTCGGTTCAATGCCCATACTCGGGCCAAAGACGACGCACGGTAATGATCACTCCGGCGCATTTATGCAATGCAAACCAGCAATTAAACAAGCGCGAACCAGGTTTTGCCATGAGAACACATTAAATGATATTTGACTCCCTTAAAATCGAATGAAATGAAACGTAGTCTAAACATCAAGCTAAAAATATATTTACATACCTACGTCGTGGTAGCTTATATGGAAGAAAGTTTTTATTAGAACTGAAATCGTCTGAGAGGCAGAAGCTTATCTACAAACTGACGCGCTGAGTCAAAGATGCACAGGATAGATAAGTAATTTCACAATGCCGGTTACGGCAAAGGACAGATAGCTCTCTTACTTTCCCCAGCTTTTGAACAAGCTCCTTAAGGTGACAGGTAGGGTACACTAGCGACGCCAATCGATTTTAATTTTTGCTACTAAACCGGATCTATTTTAAACAATTACGGGTTCACAACCTCTCGTCAAATACGTATACTATTTATTAAAAAACCATGCACAAAAGTCGGGTCCGTTTTTGTACGCGAAAAATTGATTGACGCCAAAAGTGGCCGCTTTTGGCGTGAATCAATTTTCGTGTACGCGTTGGACCCAACATTTGTGCGTGGTTATTTAATAAATAGTACAAGTGTTTGCCGAGAGGTTGTAACCCCGAAATTGTTTAAAATAGATTCGGTTTAGTAGCTAAAAAATAAATCGAGTGGCGTCGCTAGTGTGCCCTACCCGTCACCTTAAAAAGTTACAGCCACCGAAACTACTTCCGGACCATGGACAAGACCCGCTCATAACGCGAGATCGTATACGATTTTCCAATGAAGTCTCTATCGAAGCTTGGAAGGCGAATGGGTCCTCCTCCTCCGTGGTGTGGGCATAGTAATGTTACTTCACATGGTAATTACAACCACCTCATTGGCAGGTCAAAGGGCTCCGTAACAGCCGGAGAGTTTCTCGACGTGCTTCGGGGCCGCGTTTCCGCGTCTATGATTTATTTTATACATTGCGATTACGTTTCCGTGTGATACGTGAGGTGTACTAGGTTAAGAGTTAAAAAATGTGGTCACGAAGATAAATAGCCGTAATTATTTAAAAAGATACTTTTAGAAAGATTCATTCTGTGCATGCAACTTTAATAAATATTTAACCACAAGCTGCGTGAAACTTTATATCAAGAATACTTATCATCACGCGAAATTCGACCTAATACTGCTAATAGTATTTGAATGACTGTACGACAGTAAAATATAGGTTCCTAAAATCTGAAATTAAGAAAATAGTGAAAGAGTGATGCTTAAGTCAGGCCTTTGCAGGAAATAAATTGTATAGGTAATAATCCTTATGTGCATCCAAATAATGAAAATACAGTTTTTGTACTCGCAAAGATCTTCACAAGCCACGAGTCGGCGACTGGCATGACTCCCCGAGTGATCGGTACCCGTGAAGGAGTCCTATATCGGAAGCCAAGAAACATTTTGCGCAACTGAGCCATCGGCGTAGAAGTCGTATTTTTTGTACTCACTCAAGACATCTGTGCAGAAAGTGTAAGAAAGCTGGGTCGTCGGTTCTGACCGCAGTGGCGAGGGTCCTGGAGCCGGGCCTTCTCTTGCGACCCTTGGAGTTGGTCACGCTGCGGGGAGAGCCTTTTGAATCTATAAAAGAAGAGAACTCTTTTCAATACCGCAAAATATAAATATTAATACGAGTAACTAACTAAAATGTCACGTCCCAATTATATGCCGGCTTCATCAATCACTACACATAATTATCACTAAACTTACCATTATTTAGAATTATTAATTATAACAATAATTGCTGTTAAATATCAGTTAACAATAAGTTACAAAACATTGTTCGGAGCAAAAAGCTAATAACGTAAGATTATGTATGCGCAAACTTTAAACAGCTATAATTACATAAGGCGTCATTGTTTGAACTATCATCAGCGTTCGACACAATCCATAGCAATTATACTAACCAAAGAACAGTCTTTTCCTAGTGGCGTGGAGGAGGAGGTCCGGTGGCGGGGGCCCCAACAGCTCCATGATGCAGGCGAGCTGTTCAGCTTCGTTCTCACCCGGGAATAAGGGGTAGCCCGTGTGGAGTTCCGCAAGGATGCAACCTGGAGCCAAAAACTCAAATTTAGATAGTTATCTTTGATTGATTAAATTTTGTAAAAAATACTTTTTAAATAAATATAACATCCTCAATTTTCAAATAGAACGTTATATAGACCAATTAACCATTCAACAATATTCATTTTCAAAACTCGAAACTAACAAAAATCATCCGAAGCGCTTTGACTGTTCGTTCCCATTCTTAACAATTCCGTACTCAAAATGTCGTAATAACGGACAAAAGTTTTTTTACGCAAATCAGCGCTTCGGTATACTTACTACACTCATACTTTCAATTAGTTCTGCTGACTCCAAACATCTTACGACGTGACATGTTTATTTAAACATATTAACATTTTAAAAATTAACTTCTTTCATTATCTATTACTAACTTACTTAAGAACCAAGCACATACTTATTCAAGTTTACGACACATCCCGTTATTTTAGAAAACTGTTGTAGTAATTATTTTCTCACTCGTTCCACGTGATCTACTATCATTACAAAATATTACTCTTACGCAACAAGTAGGCACAGTACAGACATGAAATTATTAAGCTGTCAATCCTCAGAACCTATTACCGACACGATTCGTGAATAGATCGAATGTAATCCATCTTACTACCACTATATTTGCTCATTACTACACTTCCTCTAGATATCAATGAATCTAAATCAATCTACAATTTATTTATAACACCTAAATCGAACCATATTAGATGACGGTAAAAGGTCAAAAATAAATTTCAAACTGTCATTTAATTGAAATGATTGATATTCGACACACAAAAATATTCTCAACCTCAATATCCAATGTGCAATAAATATAAGCCACTTAACGACCAAATAATTGGTTAATGGTTTATCTACAAAAACGGTAAATACACTTCTATCAATGCTCTATCTCAGTCGCGCGTTATATTATTGGAAAGGGACGGTGTGTTGTCAATGGTGAGAATTGACCGATTATGTGGAAGCTGGTAATGCGTCAGCGACCCATCGGTTACGAAACTGGTAGAAAGTGGTGAGGAGAAAGGTGACCCGCGCATCTGCGACTGCGCATCGCATCATAAAACTAACTCGTTTTTACGCAATATTTGACGAGCACTTTGTAATTGCCGACCTGGTCTATTAACGTTAAAAATCCATTTAATGCAGCTGGAATTTCATTTGCAAAAGGCAAACGCATTTTAAAAATTATACCGCGCTCGTTAAATGTAAAATATTCTTCAAATAGTTCAACATAAGTTTGTGAACTGGTTTTTGCGAAAGTGCATCTCTCGATATTTGCAATATAAAGAAATACTACATTTTGAAAAGGATTCTTGGGCGACTTTCACTTCTTCATACTTTCGTTGTCATTCAAATAACACCTCTTTAGATATCCGTCACGAATTCATAGTGAGAAAAATAAATAATATCCCATGATCAGCATGAATAATGCGTTTATTTGTGACGTGACTATTTATTAAATAATAGAAATTATTGTAACTAATATTAATAAATACTTACTACTTATGTAATTCTCAATTTCTTCTATTAATGTGATAGATGGCAGACTAGCAGACGGATCACCTGATGGTAAGGATTGCCGCAGCCCATAGGCAACAACAACGGAGTCACAAGCGTATTGCCAATCTTTTAACTCAACTCCCCGCCTATTGGGCTTCCAGTGACCATACGCACAGACGAAAACAGCACCGTGTTTTTGTGAGGCCGTAGTATCATTCTGCCGCCCATTCTAGACCATTCATGCCAAACGGCTCTCCCACGGTCCAGTTTTCAATATTTTTCTGGCTAAGTTGTAATGTACCTACCACGACTTCTGGACTGGATCGTTTTATTTGTTAGACTATGGGCTAACGCTTGACCACAATCACGCCTGATGAAAAGTTGAAGTTTAGGATGATATGCCTGTTCACTCTTGCCTTAAAGAAGTCCAGATTAAATATAGTGGTCAGGAAAAACAGACCTCTGCAGGGAGTTCCATTCCTTAGCTATATCTCCCTCGTTACTGCCTCGTTGGCCCAGCGGGTAGTGCGTCGTATTCCCCGGGTCGGGCTAAAATTTGTACCTGAGTTTTCTGTTAGGAAATTCTCGGAGTCTGGAAGTTTGCGGTCTTGTACCTCCGTGCCTCAAAAAGCATATAAAGCCGTTGCTCCTGCACCCGATCCCTCTCCGGTCGTGACACACTGGTGTCCCATCGGAATATGAGAGCAAGGGAATAGAGAGTGCACTTGTGTGCGCACACACTTGAGCACTAAATCCATTATGTAAGTTTCGCCTTAGCCGAAACCGGTTGAGGGATATTATATCTCCCTATAGTTACTTTAAAAAGATCCTCATCATCACTAACCCATGCTCCACATGTCGATGGGAGTGCCATACTGCAGGCCGAGGATGACCTCGGGGCTGCGGTAGAACCGCGACTGTATGTAAGTGTACACGCGCGCGTGCGTGTAGCACGAGCTGCCGAAGTCTATCACCTTGATGGAGGAGCTGCCTCGCGCCTTCAGCAGGATGTTCTCCTGGAAGTAGGGGAAATGCTTTGATTGAATCATGAAGCATAAACATGGACTGAACTTGAAGAAGTATTCACGACCCGTTAGGATCAATGGTAGTTAAAGCTGATACTGGTGCAAGGGTTACGGGTTCGATCCCCGCACAATACAAACATTTGTGTGCATGTACATTTTTGTTTGTATTGGTCTGGGTGTTTTTTACAAAAGATTAAATGTATATATTTGTTATTCCTCTGTTGGTTCTGATAGTCGTAACACAGGAGCTACCTATCTCGGAGTCAGATCATCATGTAGGTGATGTTGTGAAAATATTTGTTATTATTGATAAGATTTTATTTAATAACCAAATTAGTTTTTGACCAAATTTTAAGGATTATATGGCAACTCGATCCAGAATTTCAAGATAACTGATCATTCATATTTGTGATATAACATAGTAAATACACAAAATTAGAAATTATTGGTTAGGTTGGATTAGAACAGTGACCAACAAAAAAAATATGAAGTTTTGGGATGAGTTGTCCTTCAATCCTTAAATCGATTTCAAACTCAGTGCAGCTCAGCTGCTAGGTGTGGCTGAGGGTCTGGCTAGATAACTTGTTAATTTTGTTTCCTCTGTTGTTGGTCTGGTTCGTCTGCTCAAAGGTTGCAAAAACGTCAGACTGCAGGCTTTATTATAGGAAACTGATCTGAAAATCCTAATCCTGGACATCCTAATCTAAATCTTGAACATGGTTCAAGCGTATCCCGGACTCCGAACAATAGTTTTGGCCTCAACTGGGAATTACACGCTGAGAAGTTTTCTTTGCTGTAATAACTTACCGGCTTTAGGTCACAATGGATGATGTTTTCCGCCTCGAGCAGCCTGAGGCAGCGCAGCAGCGAGCTCGCGAACCGCCTGATGAGGCTCAGGCTGAAGCCTTGGTAGTTGTTCTTCTTGATCAGTTCATACAGATTTATACTAAAAAGAGACGTAAGACATATTTAGATAAATAATATACTCCTAAAGTAAGAACGTAAATATCTTTAGTTAGTATCTTTTTATTTATGTTGTCGGAATTAACAGTCAATAAAAAAAAAGTTAAATTGATGGGGGCTCTCGCGTGTTAAATATCTGCTAGATGGAGTGTCTGTGAAGCGAAGTCCAACTTCAACATTATTGGCTGATTTATTCGTTAATTGACAATTTGACATATCACGTCTAAAAATAATTTGTAGATGCATCTCAGGCCTATAATACGCCATCTTGCGGATTTTTCGCACGCGATAGCCTCCTATTTGCACGACGATTTTTAAGTGCTTTGTTATGGCGGACAAACGAGCACACGGCTCACCTGATGGTAAGCGATTACCGCCTAATATTGTCAGGATTATATGATTTTATTTTTTAATGTAACTGTAGAGTGACAAAAACCACTTGATTAACGAACATTCATGTATTTAATATGAATTCCTACATTTAGCTTTATATAGATCTAGCCGGATCAACCAGTAAACTAGAAATTAAAATGTATGTAGGTAGTCCTTTGAGCAGGATACAATCAAAGATTAGATATATATTATATGTATATAATTGTAATCCCACTGTTAATTCTGATATCCGTAACACAGGTGCTTGAGCTACCTATCTCTGAGTCTGATCAATGTATGTGATGTTGTGAAATATTTATATAATTTATATAATAAAGAAGATTCGTCATCTTTTGTATCTACCTTTACCTACACATCCTTTGGACCTAAAAGCTCTAGAATCCAGTATCTACCAATAAATCGTACAAGTTTACCTAACTTCCAGCAGTTGCTTACACAGCTGCGCCTTATATTTCTCACAAATTCTCTGGAGTTGAATGCACAAAACTCCCGGCTCGCTCATTACCGTCAGCCGAGGGGTGTGCAGGCTACGGGTGATAAAATGCACGACGTGTCTTTGTGCCACACCGGGTTAGAATAATGACCTGGCCTCTAGACCGGGCTAATGACACAGTGTATCTATAGGATTTTTGAGCAATTGGTTATGAGGAAGAGGAAGCGATATGCGAAAGAGGAGTTGAGTTGTACAGAGAAAGAGGATGCTGATACAGCAAATATATTTATTTATGAGGCTGAGGGTGCGGATGAGGAAGGGAAAGAAAAAAGAGAAATTGTGATGACTTAGGAATGTTTTTAATTTTAAATACATATTATCCTCATTCGCGTTTTCGAGCGTCAACTTTTAGAAGAGGATTTTTTTATTTTTCAATTATTGGAAAACGACGCGATGGCTGAAAAGGAATTGCGGATCTTTCGCAAAATGAGGAAAAGGAATCCTCATGAACTCTAATATACAGTAGTTTAATTACATGTGTCGCTGGCGGTTTGTATGAGTGCTTGTTGCTGGACGCTATGTATGTACGCGCTACCATGCTCACCTTAGTACAATGTTTGGGAACACAGGGATGGGAGCTATATATAACTATGATCGCGCGCATTCACTCGCATGTAGGTAACTACGATGCACGCTCGCTTGAAAATGACAAACCTATTTTTGCAACCCAGCGCAAGTGTAGGCTAAAAACTCGCCGAGTGACCTTCAGGTAATCTACTTTATATTGCTTATAATATACTATCTGGGTGCGGCAGACGAGCCCCAGGTTCCCACTGTAAGTAGCGGCACAGAGGAAGGTAAGTGCAGTCGGGGTGGCAGCCCAGCTGCCCAGTACCAAGTGCCAGATATGTCAAATATCCTCTTAGACACCAATAGGGATGTACCGAAGTGTACTATGACTACTACTAGTACTATAAATACAAACAATAATGTACTAGTATTTTCAGATTCAATTGGAGTTGGCTATGCTCCCCTTTTACACAAGCAACTCAATTGTAAAATAATTAATTATTGTATGCCAAATGCATCTCTTACCCAAATAATAGATAGGGTGGTAAATTGTAATTATGATAAAGACTCAATTATCATATTAATGCTGGGGAATGGATTAAATTCAAATAAAAAGGACATCATTAAAGGGTTCTCCCGTTTAAAAGGGATTGCTGTAAAAAAAATAGTTGTTTGTGCCTTCCCATTTTCTAGGCACTACTTATCAGAACAAAATAACAGTATTCACCTATTGAATACTACATTATATAATTTAGTTACTAGTCATAGCGACAACTTTGTGTTTTTTGACACAAATAAATTTATTAATTATAAGTTGATAGTGACTGGCAAAAAGTTTTATTTGCCTTATAATGTAAAAAAAGAACTAGCTACTTTGTTAGCATTTAATATAAATAATATATATAGGCAGACTTTGGAAATTATTCCAAACAATTTAAATTTAAGTCTAAGACAATAGAGGACGCCTCTAGCAATTTATTGACCAGGGAAGATAATTTAAAACTTATTCACCAAAATATACAGGGTCTTCCTGGTAAAGAACTAGAACTAGAATTATTTTTAGAAGAAATAAATGTTGATGTACTATGTCTCACCGAACATTGGTTAAATAAACATCAATTAATTGTTACTATTAATAATTACAAAATTATCAGTTCGTTCACGAGAGACTCTGCAATAAGAGGAGGGTCACTCATTTTGTTAAAAAGTACTCTTAAATGTAAACAACGTAAAGATATTGAGTCACTATCTATAGAACGAACTATTGAACGTGTGCAGAGCTGGAGCAGCATATCATTGTCTGCGTTTATAGACCCCCTTCTGCAAATTACGACTCATTTGAGACTAGCATGGAAGAAGTCCTGAGAAAAGTATGTGCAACTAGTAAACAAGTTATCGTGTGCGGTGACTTTAATATTAACATCCTGGAGAATTCGCAGAACTCAGTTAGGTTTCTGAATCTTTTTAAGTGTTTCAATCTGGTGCACCTCTTCAACGAACCTACCAGAATCACCCCCACTTCAGCTACATGCTTAGACAACATATTCTGTGATTGTATTGTAGGGGAGAAATCTATAATAAATTTCATAAACTCTGATCACAGTGGTCAGCTGGCTGTTATCGACTGTCATCGAAATGATCCGTCTACAAGTTTTACATGTAGGCCTATTACTAAAAGACGTATAGATAAATTCAAAGATAATATTTATAATAAGGTATCCTTAATGCCTGGTAATAAAAATAGTGTCGACCAGTTGTATGAAAGCCTTTTCGAAATTGTTGAAAAGGATTTTAATGATATTTTTACAAAAAAGACCATTAAAGTAAACAGTTCTAAAAATAAATTTAGTGACTGGGCCACTCCAGGGATTCACATAAGCAGGAGAAAATTGTTTGAATTATATGATATTAAAGCTAATTCACGTGATCCTGCGATAGTTGAATATGTTAGAAATTATTCTAAGTGCTTTAAGAAAGTATGTGCAGTTGCTAAATCTACTTACATTAAAAACAAAATAAGTAAAGCAACTAACAAAAGTAAAATCACGTGGAACATCATCAACAAAGAGACTTGTAAAAATAAAACACAACAACACAAGTTCTCTCTAAAAATAAATGGCAAATGTCTTGACTCTGATACTCAAGTGGCAAATGCATTTGAGTCGTTCTTCACTAATATACCAGTGGCAACAACAAGTACATTAAATTCAAGTTCGTATCTTGCTATCTCGTTACTTAAAGCAAATGTTGACGAGTGTCAAACGCCTTTCAAATTTTACCATGTAACCTCCGAGATAATAGTTAAAACTTTCAAAGATCTGAATATGAAAAAAACTGAAGATCTTTGGGGAATATCAGTGGACATTCTAAAAAATATAATACTAGCTATTGCACCCCATTTGGCAACGATATTCAACAGATGTATTGATGAGGGTCAGTTTCCTAGCTTAATGAAGTACAGCAAAATCATACCGTTATTTAAATCAGGTGAAAAAAGTGACCCTTCTAACTTTAGGCCTATTTCTATATTACCAGCACTGAGTAAAATTTTTGAAAAAGTCATATTCGTTCAGTTGCTGTCTCATTTTAAAGTTAACGATTTACTTCATAATAAACAATTTGGGTTTACCAAGGGTAAGTCAACCACTGACGCAGGAGTTGCACTTATCAAGTATATTTTTGATGCATGGGAAAACAAACAGGATGCAATTGGTGTTTTCTGTGACCTCTCGAAGGCGTTTGATTGCGTTGAGCATCAAACATTGTTGTTGAAGTTAGCTCACTATGGTGTTCTAAATAATGCATTAAGTTTGATAAATTCTTACTTATCAGATAGACTTCAGAAAGTCAGTGTCAATGGAACTGACTCTTCAGGCGCCCCTTTATTAATGGGAGTGCCCCAAGGATCAATATTGGGACCTCTGCTCTTCCTGATATACATAAATGACCTCCCTTACTTTGCACAAGATCTTTGTGAAGTAGTGTTATTTGCTGATGATACCTCGTTGATTTTTAACGTTGACCGTCGAAAAGATACGTTTGACGACGTAAATGACACCCTCTCACAAGTGCTACATTGGTTTACAACTAACAACTTGCTTTTAAATGCAAAGAAAACCAAATGTGTAAAATTCACTATGCCCAATGTAAAGCAGGTCAACACTAACGTCGTTATGAATAATGAACATATTGAAGTTATTAATTCGACAATTTTCTTAGGTATTACACTGGATTCCAAACTGCAATGGAAGCCACACTTGGCAGCCTTGGCGGGAAGACTTAGTTCCGCCGCATATGCGGTTAAGAAGATCAGACATCTGACTGATATTGAAACCGCGAGACTGGTTTATTTTGGTTATTTTCATAGTATAATGTCATATGGTCTTTTGTTGTGGGGGTCGGCGGCTGAGATACAGACTATTTTTGTATTGCAGAAGAGGGCCATCCGCTCCATATACAACCTTAGGCCTCGCGATTCGCTGAAAGAACTGTTTAAGAATATCGACATTTTAACTGTAGCTTCCCAATACATTTTGGACTGTATTTTGTACGTGCGAAAGAACATTGATATTTTTTCTAAAAAATCTGATTGTCATGGTTTTAACACTAGAAATAAACACAAGCTCGCGATTCCAAATCTGAAGCTCCAAAAGATTAATAGTTCATTTGTTGGTCAAAGTATTAAAATGTACAATAAGTTGCCACAAAATGTTATTGAGTTACCAACGCATAAATTTAAATCCCACGTGAAAACCTGTTTAATGAGTAAAGGATACTATACAATTGTAGATTACTTAAATGATAAGGATTCATGGACATGATGACCTCCGTGCCTGCACACATGTAGTAATTTTATAAATATTTACTGGAATCATTATTATTATATAATTAATCATTTTTAATAAATTAGGCTTAGCAGCATTTATTAATGTATACAAATTGATTAGTATTGATTAATCAAACAATTGACAAGATGCTAACCACCTACTATTGTACACCTCGTCCTGCAGTTTATTAGTATTGGATTAAGTACTCTGTGACCTATGAGGGGAACCTAAGTAGTCATGCTCACTCAAATGTCTCTGAGGTGGTGGCGTTATGTGGCGGGTCATTACATTCCCTCTAATATGGTTGAGTGAAATGATGGCTGACACATACGTCATACTTGTGAACAGGTGCCACCTTTGGGGACTGGTCCGCTTCGGTTTACCTCATATTTAGCTTTTAATTTGCTTCATTCTATTTTGTGTTGCATTAGACTGTATGACTTGGTATGAGGATAATAAACCATTGTAAAAAAGTTGGCGATTAAAAAGAGTAACTGGCGAGTTTCTTGCCGGATCTTCTCGACCAGAAACAACTTTCCGAGCCGGTGGTAGAATCGCATTATGTTTATTTATTTCTTTAGTATATTTTATGTATCAACATATATATGTATTAACATGTAAATTATACATAAGTACTTATAAATAGTTTTAAGTCATTCAAATGTATGACGATTTGTAAGTGCTGTGTACAAGCCTATGCAAATAAAGAATTATTTGAATTGAATTGAATTGAATTGAATTGAATTATCAACCTGAACTCGCTCATTTTTTTTTATTGGGGAGATTACATTAAGCACCATCTCAATGTAAGAGGTGTGAATGGGACCGGAGATTCACACAGTTGACCTACTGTTTCTTATCTTTTTGTCACTATGCATTTATTATATTTACTGCTTATTGCTATTACATGACTGACAGTGGTTTTGTGAGAAAATGTTGTCTTTTAATATTGAATCCTCTAATAAATTGCAGTCATTCATCTTTCACTTAAAATAGATTTTTTTTTCATTTGTCGTCATCCTTCTCCTCGGATCGATCAATGTCCTCATTACTGAGGGTCGTGATCCCCCGAGGAATCAATTTTTCGTGGATAATGTTCCGCCATCTCTGTCTGTATTTGACGACGTCGAGAGCTTCTTGGATATTCTTGTTAAGGATATTGATAATGATAAATTCTCACGTCTCATACACTGATTTGATTACTAAGTGGCAGAAGCACTTGTGTTACAGATATCAGACGACAGAGTAATTTTATTACAAATGTAATACTTAAATACATATAATATTATTACACTCAGACACTGAAAAACCACTGCTCATCACACAAATGTTTGTCCAGGGTGGGGGTCAACCCCACGAGCTTTGCCTATGAGGCAGGGTCACTACCAAATACGCCAACGGGCCAGTAAAATATTGTGTCGTCATAGCCCCTATTAAATTTAAGCTGATCATTTTAATACCCCGGTTATTTATTTATTAATAATAATTATAATAATAATTCTCACAACATCTCATACGTTAACCTGATTCCGTACTAAGTAGCTTAAGCACTTGTGTTACAGATATCAGGCAACAGAGGAACACAAATATATACTTAAATACTTATATTACACCCAGACACTGAACAAACACAAGTGTTCATCGCACGAATGTTTGTCCAGGGTGGGGGTCGAACCCACGACCTTTGGCGTAAGAAGCAGGGTCACTACCAATTGCGCCATCCGGTTTATTTAAAACTTTATTCCACAAATTTTGATACAATAAGGCGAACTTAATGCCAAGAAGCATTCTCTCCAGTCAACCTTTGGGTCATGCAGAAAGTGCAGTGGTGCGGCGAAAGGAAAATTTGTAGTTACTAGTAAGGAGAAAAAAAAACACTAATATTAAATAACTACATTTTATACATACCTACATATAAATATATTTAAATAAATATATTATTAATAAGTACATTATAAATAAATACAATATATAGCTGTAAACAAAAAAGTAAAATACATAAGAAAAAATACTACATATAATATGTTACGCCGATTGCGAGCAGCAATGCTGATGATGGTATTACTTATGGTATAACGAATGTTCATGAACAGTGGTGATCTCTGATCACTTACTATGAGGTAACCCGTTTTTCCCATAAAAATCTAGAATCAATGTTAGTCATAAAACTTGCTGATACAAATCACCAACCTCATAAGCTCGAAACTGATGCAAAGGTGATTCCTGAAGTAGAAGTAGTCGAGCATATGGATGACGTTGTGAGACTGGTCCTTATCCTGTAAGACCAAAAAAAAACATAAAACGATGTATCGATAATTAATTTGACTTAGTGGCCGGATGCAGTCAATGCAATGGCTAGTAGGTCGCATTAAAAGCGTCCCAGTTTCGATCCCCGGGTAGGTCTTTCTGTTAAGCAATTCCCAGTGTCAACCCGAAGTCTGGAAGTCTGGTGGTGTTATATGTACCCCCGTGCCATACGTTGGTCCTGCGCCTAATCAGTCTTTAGCTGTCTCACGCTGGTGTACCATCAACATATGAGGGGAAGGGAATACATTTGTATCTGTATAATATTTGAATGAATGAATGAATGAATGATAACTTTATTTGGCACAATACAAAACAAGGAAACTTAATAAGAAACATAACCTAGACATAAATAATGACGAAAAGTAGGACAACATTATCCCTGTATGTGCCAAACAGGCGGCCGCTCAGCTATAGTCGGTGCTGATCCATGAGACCAACCTCGACGCTGGTTTTCAGCGACTACCATTACATTATTGCGCATATTTCCTGCTTCGATGACTGATCATTGTGATTGGCTGCATGGTATGGCGGTCTCTATTATGTATTGTAACATAAAATGACATCGACGCCATGATTAGTGCGTGTTCAGATCTGATCTGAACGAAACGGAACTCATGACCGAATCTTTATCCCCATCCTTTACACGCGTTATGTCTACGCCTTTTTGTTTGGATGCTATATTTATTCTCTTTCGTTACGGGGTCGTTTCATTGTAAGCGCTCTGGATGAACCCTTGTGTAGACTTAATCACTTGACTGTTTGGCATTCTCCCAAAGTACGTGCATCATGGGCGCCAATATCGTACGTTCAAGGTTAATTACACTGTTGACAGCTATTTCAATAGTGCAGCACGTATGTCAGATCTGACTGCAATGTAACGATGCAGTGAGGCAAATGACGACAGAGGTGATATATAGAGATGAGAGCCCTAATCCTCAGAATATTTACACGCTGAATAAACTATTTATATTAGAATTCACGAATTTGTTTCTTATCCAATGGGGGTTGATCTAGTTTTGTTGGAGTTTACTGAAAAGATATCCCTGTAACTGTTTTTTTAGCATATATTTCCCTGTTGTATATAGTACGAGAACGGCTGATAATTATGCATCAAATTTAAGACTCCAAGGTTATGTATTGGGTCAGGAATATATTATAATTACCAGACTCCATAAATCCTGACTCATGTGGGATGTAAAGCGGCAGCTTTAAACGCAACCGGGTATTACACGCTAAGATGAAGAAAAAGTTATCTCAGGAAATAGATAAACAATATCACCTTCAACCGCAGGTGGTCGAGCACCCGCACCTCCACCAGAGCCTGATGGTGGAACCGCTTCTTGTTCCGGATGATCTTGATGGCCACCTGGCCGCCGGTGCGGTGGTCCAGCGCCCGGATCACCTGCCCGAAGGAACCCTTGCCGATCACCTCGAGGATCTCGTACCGGTACGCTATGTGGTCGTGGATTTGCTGTGGAAGGTACAAACGAAGGTAGTTAATAGTGATGGGTATACCAATTCACGCCAAGCTGTGGTAGAGCCACGCTTTGGCATAAATTATTTCTAAAACGTGTTGTAGCTTTTTTAGGTAAAAAATTATAGTAATTTTAATTTTATTGTAATTTAGCTTGTGTATACTTTGGTGTAATAGCACTGTAAAATACCAAGTTTTCTTTCTTAAATAAATAAATGAATGAGCGGGCTCGGCAAAATATTCGGCTCCACCCAGGGACTCCAGTGGTACACCATAGGCGGTTACCATAAGGTGATTTGTCTGCTCGATTGCCACATATTATCACATATAAAGTACTTTATACGGTACGTTAAATTAATTAAGTAGCTAAATCGTAAGAGTGGGTTTGCACTACGTCCAATCAGAATCAACATAGGCTTGCTGTCCCAAATCTAAGACTTCATAAAAATGGAAATTCATTTGTAGGATTAAGCATTAGAATATTTAATAAGTTACCTCAAAATATCATTGATTTACCTGTACATAAGTTTAAGTTGCATGTAAAAAACTGCCTAATGCAGCTAGGCTACTATAAAGTAGATGATTATTTGAATGATAAGGATTCTTGGACATATTGATCTCTTCGCCTGTCCTCTAATGTATAATTCATTTCATAATTTTTCTTTGACGATTTATCTAAACGATATTGATTATAAGCATTGTATATCATACTGTCACTGTAATCATAATTTGTATAAGAATGAATATTGTAATTACCATATTATTTGAAAAGAGTAACTACTGAGTTTCTTGCTGATTCTTCTCGGTAGAAATTGACATTCGTATGTATTCGAATCAGCGGTAGATTACATAATATTTGACATTCATAAATGTTCTGTATGGACTTAAATTGAAGAAAGACATTATTGATTTTTGAAAATCCGGGAAAATACTGATCCAGAAAAATCGAATATAACACTTTAGTCCAATATCAGAGTAATTCAGGGATTAGCATGTGGCATAGGTTACAGGTACGTCCGGGTCTCTTCTCCTGAATAAAGATAATTGAGACACAACTGATTTTGAATCTACGAGTAGAAATTTTCTTACTACCAACGACCTATTCAGATATAAGAATTTATTGGTGTAAACTCTCTCGGAACAGAATCCTCTTAAGAGAGAAAAAAATTGCAAAGTCTCAAATAACAGAGAAGAATATTTAATTTAGGATTGTTTTGCTAAGACGCTCCGAATTGAAAACCGAGCCTCCAACCAGATTCAATAGTCAGATTGCACATTATATTGGAAGTATTGGAACACGAGCTCTCTGAACCCGAGGTCTTCTTGAAGGCTGAGAATATTGAAGTAGGTAAACTTAATGCCACAGCAAAAGATTTCCAGTAGAAAGGCGGAACGTTTCGACGCGCTGAAAATCAAGACTGACTTGATGGAACTGTGCGTCAAACTATTTGTACGCACACTTTGGGATGCAGTGTGGTCCTGCGTCTGCGCTTAGCTCCTTGCTCCCAATATCATCATCATCATCATTTCAGCCAGTAGAAGCCCACTGGTGGACATATGCTACCCCCAATGTTCTACACACAGATCGGTCCTGTGCCGCCCTCATTCAATAATTTCTTCTTCACCAGATCGTCGGTCCACCTTGTGAAGGGCCTGCCATGGATGCGACTTCCTGTAATTTTTAGTCACGCAGGTAAAATGCCACACACCCACCCACAATAATTACAGGAGTGCTAAATCTTGGTGAACGCTCTGTTGGTATAGTGGTTTTAAGTACCGGACCGTGATCTCGGGGCCCTGGATTCGATTCGAGTCCAAAAAGTATGTTTCGAATTTTTCGAACAGAGATCGGGTTGGTGATCACCAATCCGCAAGCGTGGTGATTAAGCCTAATCCCATAATAGTAGCGATGACTTTATTTCTATGATGGAGGCCATTGCCCTGCATTGGAACTATATACAAGCTGATGATAACTAAATCTTGCTACCAACAATTTTATACCTTATTAAACATACTACACAGGCCAACGTTTTCAATCCCGAGGGTATTTTCGGAAGATTTGTCCGTTAACCAAATAAAAGCAGCAATCACTCTAGTGCTCTGTCAACAACCTCTCAGTCCGGAGCTGCGGACCAACAAACCTCAGTTTTCTGAGTTGAGTACAGATTAGTGATGTGACAAGAGTGAGATCGTAAATGTACGTATTTTTTTCCGCGTAGCACAGAATCCCATTAATATACTGGTGTCTCTCATCTTAGCGTTTAAGATTCCTGGTTTTGTCCCCCTGGAGCGACCCCCCCCCCCCCTCCCCCTATCTAAGGCGCGTTCTTATACACTGAGCTACTATCGCTTTTTTCACCCATTTGTATACGGGATACACCTTGACAATGATTCAGGCTTTAAAAAGACTGGTAAGTAATTAAAATAAAAGCATTTGCCGTATTAATGGACAAAACGACAAAAAAAACATTTACCGAAATAAAAATACTATTTCTAGATTAGACTCATAGAAATATAAGAAACATAATTTCAGAATTTAGGATATATAATATGGAGAAAAAAAATGTAAAAGTCCTCCTGTAACGTCATCACTCGGCATGAAAAATTAATAACGCGATTGCTCGCGTTGACTAAAAAAAAAGGTAATCCAAAAGACCAAACGTCAAAAAATGACATGACCAGTCGTCAAATTTTTTTTTATTGTACATATAGCACCGATTCGCGACATCACAATACGCTTAGCCTCAGGACTACGTCACTTTCAGCAAATTAATTAAAATTAAAAAAAAAGTATTTTAATAAAAACACAAATTTAATGAAAACTAACTAATAGGTACATTTATTTATTAGAAAAGCGTATAAAAATTAGCGTATTGATATTTCTTAGTCGTATTTTTTTATAGGTAGGCAGACGAACAGGCGGATCACCTGATGGTAACCAATTGCCGCCGCCCATGGACACCCACGACACCAGTGGAGTCACAAGTGCGCTGCCAACCCTTAAACCCCCCCTATCCCCCGGATTGGGACTCCGGTACCCTCACCCACGCAGCGAAACACAGCACAGTGCTGCTTCACGCCAGTTTTCTGTTAGGCCGTGGTATCACTCCGGTCGAGCCGGCCTATTCATGCCCTAGCTTGGCTCTCCCACGGTCTCCCACGTATTGTCCATTTCGCAAGCCATGGACACGAAAACTGGACCAAATGAGTAATTGGTAATAGTTACATGTTCGGAATCATTATATGTATGACAGATTATATGGACCTAGTGGGTAGTTTTAGATTTTTTCCCTCACCATCTGGATAATGGTAGGTAGTAGGGATCCCAAAGTACACTCAAATCAAGATCCAGGATTATATTATTAATTATAATCGTAATTAAACACTGCTATCTGATCTTGGCAACCCTTAAACAGGAAATAGAAAGTTGAATCGATTGCCTAAGTCAACATAAAGTCACTCCAGGAATAGGGAACTGTCCAAATTTTTAATTTGCGTCTTCTAGGTCAGTGAAAAGATTTCCAAATCTTTTTGCCTCTCATGGAGTGCTAGAAACTAGAATTTAAAGATTTCGAAGTGACTCGACCGAGAGGGAAAATACTCGAGTGGCGCCACTATGCATCTAGGTGAAATCAAATTATGGGGACTTCGGACAATTACTCGCGATTGTATCCGGGCTCCGACCGGCGGAAGTGGATTAGATCGGACTGTGCATTGTGGATCCTCCTGGCGGACGCAGATAGACGCTGCTTTTGTCGCCCGTGCGCTTAATGGCGGACGTCAAAGCAAATGTGTTGGTAGATAGTTCCACGCAGAATGTTTAATTAAAGCAGTGACGTTTTATAAAAATACAATTTTATGACTGTAAACGGTACGGAAACTAACGTAAAAATATATTTTTTAATTGTTCAAAACTGAAAAATAAATCGTACTACATAGTTTTTGCCCGTGCCATAGATCGAGTTTAATTCGGAATAACCCTTTAAAAAAAACTTTATAACGATTTTTTTTATTCACAAATAGTCCGCAATCCAATTCTAATTCTACATTTATTTTTCTTTTTACCTTCACCTATACAAACTTCCGCCCCCCATTTCCAGATTTCCACCCACTCAGTTCACTTGTACGCACGGTTCGCTAGTACCGCTCGGCCCGCCTGCACGCTCCGCTCCCATCAATTTGCTTTATTTGCGCGCTCAGCTCAAGTGGCACGTCATTATTTCACGTGCGTGTGTCGTTAATAAATCCATAAATAAAACGTTATCACGTCAGAAAATTACTGATTTCTTAACAATGAAATGGAAATCAATTTCCCTACCTTATTGTAACTGCCGTTCTCGTCATCAAAGCCGCAGTTGTTGGGCAGGTTGGACTTGGCCTGCACCTTGTTCGCCTCCAGCCCCAGGAACCACACCTCAGGGTACTTGCGCACCTCGTTCCGCTCCCACTCCGTCAGCCGGTCGGCGTACATCTTCAGGGCTTCTGTAGAGCAAAATACATAATATTGTGAGCTTCAATCTCTTCTAATAGGTACACAAAATACACTAGACAAGCGACCGTTGCACTCAATCAGCTGGTCTCACTGAAAACGAGCGTCATTGCTTTTGTTGAGGCCGAGACTTAAGCTGAGTGAGGGCAATTCATACTAGACACCATAACACAATATTTTGGCACTGTCTGGACAGTTCCTCGCACCCCCGATAGATGTCGTACAAATAGAAACAGCACAGGCTGCCTGCGTGGCGCCATATTTTTTTATTCACTTCTCATTACGACGCACGACTACAACGAAGACAAGACAAATAAACTCTCTCTATCTCAACAGGTATTTTTCTCATCACCCCCGACTCCGCCCGCAAACAATATGATGACGCGCCTTCGGCAATAGATCCGCTTAAAGGACGTAGAATACTTCGAAACAGATATAATATTGCTTTAATTTTTAATTCCACAACACATTCCCTCTCGTACTTAAAAGTTAAAGGTCACTTCAATTATTCTCGCAAATAATCTCGGCAAATATTAAAAAAGGATTGGATCTAAAAATAGCCCACCACCCTTCATCCCTAGGGTAGAGTAGGTACACTTTGAAATTACAACTAAAAAAACAGGAAGTTATTTCAGTAAATGCCATTAAGATGAAGAAATCTGTTTTGGCTAAGGTAAAACTTCAGGAAAATTGTTCTTTTATTTCCTAAACTTTAACCTTGTTAAAGCTACTGTTCTAATTTTTATTCATAAACCTTGGGCTAAAGTTTTGAAAGGGTTTGTTATTTATACTTTCAAGCCGTACAAAGTAACTGTAGTTATTAGTAATTAGGTAAATATCAAACTCCAGTAAGTCACACCCATACTCGAAACTGAACTATGAATGGCGCTATATTTGAATTTCAGTTGTCATTCTGTTACTTTTTTCCAAATCACGATAAGTCCCCAGAAACTCTGTAAAACAACGATCAAAATCAATGATTTATTTCAAACCCCGGCACGTCCATTGACAAGTGTATATCAATCTCAAGTACGTCCACATCGACCAATGAGAGCAAAGTATGGCGTCCAAGATGGCTGCCAGTTCGAAGATGGAATTAGTCAAAAATTTGATTACTCCAGCAGCCACTTTTCAAAGTCAATCAAGTCCACAATACATTCCAATATATTTCGTTAGTGTACATCAAACACCGATATGTCAACATTTCAACATGATTTTAAAGCGTAATCTCTTAATTAAACTTTATTTTTATATATTCTTATACACATAAACTCCTATATAAATCCCCATTTTATAAGAATTCCAAAAAAAATGTTATCACTAGCCAAATACACATTTCTCTAATTTCCCATTTTGTGTTCACATCACATGTTTATAATAAATTGGAAACTCCTTTGACTAATAGGCTAACTAGGCTAACATAAAATTTGTTGGAGTGACGCCGCAGATTTAGGAAAAACTAACCGTCTGTTGCCAACCCAAGATTGAAACCCAAGATTGAAATCTGTAAATTAATCATAAAATTGCACAAGCCGAATCTCACTGCATGAAAAATGAGCATCTTGGGAAGAATAGGTTTTTTTTTACATTATAGCGGAGAAACGAGCAGACGGCACACCTGATGGAAAGTGATCACCGCCACCCATGGACATCTGCTTCATTACCGTGAATGAGCCACGCTTTGACATGAATAGGCTGGCTCGACCCGAATGATATCACGGCCTCACAGAATGCCGTCGTGACGCAGCACTGTGCTGTGTTTCCCTGCGTGAGTGAGAGTACCGAACGCCCAATTCGGGCGAAATAGGGATTTAAAGGTTGGAGTCGCACTTGTGATTCCACTGGTGTCGGGTGTGTCCATGGGTGGCGCCAATCGCTTACCAGCAGGTGATCCGTCTGCTCGTCTGCCATCTGTCACATAAAAAATAAACATTCCTTATCATAAGACATTGACAATGGATTATTAATATCAGTATACTTGTAAATTGAAGAGTTACATAATTACTTGGAACCTTCGAGTCCGACTAGCGCTTGCCCGGTTTTGTTCCATCCAGCCGCAGGGCGCCATTTACGAGCTGCGTATCTTTGCCAAAACGTATGCCACCAGCACGTGCGGCTGCGTCGTTTATCAGCCCCTCTGGCTCTGGTATCGAATATCATTTCTAGATTATTCCACTCATGTTTCACCTTAGCACTTTTCACCCCAGATTCGCCTGAGACTATTAGCAAAACAAAAACATCTTATGTCTCGCTTCTGGCGCCCATGTGGCGCTTCTTAAAACAAACTGTCTGCTCTTACTTCGTTTTGGAATATTAGTTTTAAACTTTGCCAATAGATGGCGCTAGGCGTAGATTACATTGCGCAAGTGTTTTTTTTTCAGTTTATCTATAAGCCTTGTCGCTGTCAATAATTTATTCCTTTCTAAACAGTTCAGCACCCCAATTCTCGGGCTCGTGACATTTATTTTCATACGACATATATCACTAAAACATAGTTTTTTTTGTATGGTTTTCAGGTGATATCCGCCATGTTTTCAAAATATCACGAGCCCGAGAATTGGGCTCCAGATTATACGTTATGTTACGTTACGTTAACTTTTTTTCAAAGAAACTTTACGTGTTAAAAGGTTGACGTATCTATCTTTGTGTGTCTGTCTATGGCATCGCAGTTCGCGAACGGATGAACCGATTGGAATTGCCTGCGTGTTCTTGAGTATGCACTGTACGTGTGAGTTTGGGCATGTGTGCGTTTGTACACCTTGGCTTACCTACAGATTTTTAGCCAGCCTTTATTAACAAACGGAGATCGCGAGTTAAATTTTAACCTGGTCTCTGTTCTAAGAATTAACCAAAAACCAAGATTGTTCATATGTATATAGTTAGGCAGACGGGTAATGCCTTTGACACTTTATTTGGTTAAACACCCTAAGCAAATACTTGACAGTTAATGTCTGTACTAATGTAACCTAGGTCTCGCAATATGAGCAGCCCTTGCACACGTCATTTATAATCCTACGCAGAGATCATTAATCCTCTCAATATAGTACATTTCGCGTAAGATACAGGATGTTTACAGAGGCACGCTCTTACAGGGTGCTCGGTAAACAGGCATTAATTAAGAGGGATCCAGTTTGCGGGATATTAATTGTGTCGTGACGGCCAGCTAGACAATTTAATGGTTTAAAAGCCTATTATGTCGGATCACACCCACGTTTTGTAGGGACTTACGTCGCTGTCTCAAATGAAGATGTTGATACAGGACCCTATCTTTATTATATTCAAGGAATATATTGTGTTTGAAGTCTGATGTGAAAGGACTTGTCCCAAATTGTATGGAGGTTTGGGTAGGGCCATGTACGGTTGCTCAACTTAAAGGTAAATAGGTAAAATAAAGGTTGTACAACATTTTTGAAATATTGTACAATATCCTGGCCTGTTATGGTTATGGGACAACTCCTTGAGGCTTATTTAGCACTGTGTTTCTCTTTGAATTGTGACCGATTACATACAAACTTTCTTATCAATAGATAACAACTGTGTTCTGTTTTATTTCCAGGATGTTTTTAATTGTGTGGTAAATTTTTGCAAACCAAGTTTAGTTTTAATACATAAGGTAATAATAGGATATTAGGTACTTTGTATAGGCATACTAAATGAATGGCCAAGTTGTATAATATTAATTTATGCCAAAAACTATGCAACAAGTACCTAAACATTCCTTAAAATATTATTTTATTCAAATTAACTTTACGAGTCTGGCGTTAATTACCAAATGGTCAAGTATGTTTTGAATTTTTCGAACATAGTTCAGGTTAGTGATCACCAATCGCATTTTGCAAGCGTGGTGATTAAGCCTAATCCCACCTACATCCTGTGCGGATAAAGAATGGGATCAGAAATGGCGGCGCATCCATTCACTTCTCGCTCGCACACTATTTGCGTCTATACTCGCACTTGTGGGGTGTGATTATAGACGCAAATAGTGTGCGAGCGAGAAGTGAATAGGTGCGCCGCCATTTCTGATCCTTTTCTTTATCCGCACAGGTTGTACTATAGTAGCGATGACTTGATTTCTTTTATGGAGGCCTGATTGGACTGAGACCTGGAGTGGGACATTATATAGGCTGACACTTTACTTTACTCAATCTGTAAACATTTTGACTGACAATAGGAATAAACACGTGACGCGGAAGCTGCAGCGCGGAAGGAGGCCAAGGCCGGGCCGAGCCCTCCCCGGGGACTGGGCCCTTGGCGGCCGGGAGGATGCAAAGGTAGGACGAGGGACACCGGTGTATACCGTTATAACTATATGTGATTGGTATTAATATTAAGGTATTTTGATTTGACAGAGTAAAAGGTAGGTTACTATTACTTATTTATACTTACCTTCGTTTAGTTTTTTAAACTGTAAGTAGGTATATAATTTTTTCTTATAGTCAATACTCAATACTGAAATATTTATTTGCATCATTTTAGGTTTTACAATACATATATTATTTGTAAAGAACAGTAGTTTCACTAAAAATATACTAATCTTTTAGTATGCAAATTTTAAATTAACTAAAGCGAAAATAGAAATATCCACTATAACCACCAATTATCAATACATAGGTAATATTTACCAATTGCTACAAGTCTGTAGCTACAATTTGCAAAAAAAAAATTGCTACCATTCAAGTGCGTGTTGCTTGACCGGTTGTACGAAATAAACATTGCGAACATGTGACTAAGTTAACTAACATAGGGAGTGCGAATGTAATATAATTCTAAAACAGCCTAATATACAGTCGCGTGCACTAAAGAGTATTCAACCTCATTCAAATATGAACCTTATGCTTCTGTCTAGGCGTTTACATTTAAACATATTTAAGCTTTATGGATCTGACTGTACATATTTAAACTTTCTGGATGTGATAAATATGTGGGAGGTTCTATAGTCCATATTATACAGTATGTGTGTCCTATACACTAGTTATCATTCCAAATACCTACGCATCAAACGCCTACGCAAGCAGGACGGCAAAGTTTCGCTCCTACAACATTCCACCGCGATTTCCCAGCGTTCTTGTCAAGTTGCCTTTTTCATAAAGCGTAAAAATATTTAAAACGGGGCTCTTATTCAAACATCTCCCCCCATCTCAGATCTAAATAGATAGCTGTATAAAAGATTCCTTTCAAGCGCTCGTAGCCGGCAAAAAATCTTGGAAAATAATTTGGATGCTCTCTCCCCAAAATGTCTAGATCAGGAGTTCTCAAACTTTTTCAATTTACTGAGCTGTTTAGTATTCAATAGCTGGTTGGAAAAGGAATATCCTCGACTTATTTTTAATAATGTGATGCAATGGCCACACGATGATGACATTAGGTAATGTTAAAACTGATTACTTCGGTAGCAGGGCAAATATCGGACTCGCAAATAACGAATAAACAATGACTTTGTACACGGTACCATTTGGTAACCCCTGATTTGTAAGAACTAGTTCTGCCTCATCAGACCAATTACCTACATAGTTGTTTCCTTAGATCAATACAACCGCAAAGCAACCGCTTTATGATTGTATCTAATGGGCAAAAAACGATGTAGAAGTGGGTATCCCGTCTGAATGCATATCTAATGAATGACTCGTGGCACTTCCCACATTTTGGCAAACACTGATCTCTAAGAACAAATTGTGCCCCATCACGGAAGCTGGTATCCGACTGGTATATACGAGTTTGACGGGTGTAATGGGTCTGAATGGGCGATGACTCGCCACTGCCGATGTGGGCCAAGTGGACGGACTATATTAATTTATCATCGGACTGAAATCCATGGTGAAAAGCCAGTAGGCCTGAGGATGCGAACAAAGGCCATGTTTCATTTGTGTCTATACTTCTATATAGGACGCTCGTTTTGCGTTTGAGCGCCAGTTACGCAAGGGTCGCGGGTTCAATTTCCGCACCAACACAAATGTTTACGGATACTACAGAAAAAATGCCAACCCGTTGGTCTAGTGGGTTTAAGTACCAGGCCGTGATCTCGGGGTCATGAGTTCGATTCCTTAGCCGAGCAAAGGTATGTTTCGAATTTATCGAATAGCTCGATATTGTGGTCCGCATTAGGCCAGCGTGATGATAAAGCCTAATCCCATCATTTGGCCATTAATACATATTAAACCCCCCTCATCTTAGCTTGTGATTTCCGGTTGCGTCCAGAGTTCTCACTCTGGAGCCCGGTATACAGTATATAAAACCCAGATACTGAAAAAACTTAAGTGTTCCTTACACGAATGTTTGTCCAGATTAGGGATCAACCCCACAACCTTTGACGTATGAGGCAGGGTCAGTATCAAATGAACCATTGAGCAAGTCAATACATAAGTATATTTGTCATATGTAGCGTTACAAAAGCAGTTTTTTTTCCACATCATCATTATCATCAGCCCATTTAAGTCCCCCCTGCTGGGGCACGGGCCTCCCTCAGTCACATGAGGGGTAATTGCCATACTCACCACGCTTGGCAGACGGGTTGGCGAGGGTTTTGATATAAATGCAGAGTTTTCCTTCTCTGGGTGCTGATGATCATGCCAGCAGCTTAACCTTAGTCGCCTTTTATGACACCTCGGTAAGAGTGAGGGTGGCCTATTCTACTCTGCCGGGGACCACACGGCCACAGCAGCTGTTAACAGCCATGTCCTTAGAAAGCCTTCAAACGTCGTTTCAAAAATAGCTAATCTTACCTGTCGTCTGTCACATTTCACCTGGCGACCTTAATTAAATACTTCTACTTCGCAAATTAAGTGACTGCCTCATCAAGCTTACTTATTAAGCGAAAACAAAAGCCCCGTCCGAACGTCAGCCACTTCCTCGGTCCACTCGTCAGTCATCATTAGAGCTGCGCACGAGTCTCGTAGCCCCCAATTAAGTGCACCTCGTTCTAGTGATGTGATAGGAACGGTCATTGAAGTTCATAGACACATGTTCGAACTGGGGTCGACTTAATTTCGTCCGTTTTAATCTCTCCAAGACACAAGTGTGCGCGTTAACCGCTAAAAAAAGTCCCTTTGAAGTGCCAATCAGTTTTCAGGGCACTCCCCTTGATGTCAAGCTGTCTATTGGGATCCTTGGTGTCGACATTTCGAGCGATGTCCAGTTTCGCTGTCATCTGGAAGACAAAGCTTCAAAGAAATTTCGTGTAGGTACTTAATAGAGCGGGGCGGTATTTCACACCAGCTCATCGGTTACAACTCTATAAGGCACAAGTTCGGCCCCATATGGAATACTGCTTCCATCTCTGACCTGATGCAACTCAGTACCAACTTTTTCCGTTTGGCCGTAGGGCTGCACGAATTGTCGGTGACTTGACTCTCTCTAGTCGACTTGATCCTTTAGCACTGCGGCGGGATATAGCCTCCCTCAGCATTAGGTATATACCGCATCTATCATGGGGAGTGCTCTGAGGAACTGTTTGATCTACTCCCTGCAGTTGAATTCTTACATCGAACCACTCGCAAGCGATTGTCATTTCATCCCCATCATCTTGATGGATGGCAGTCTAATACTGTGCGCATACAAAAAAATAGGGTATAGTGCTCTTATCTCTGAGCTGGAGCATCTCAGTACCAACACCAACAATCTGTTTTGACCGCATACAACGTAGGGCTGCTCGAACTGTTTACGACGCCAGCCTGATCCTTTAGGTGTGCGGCATATAGCTTTCTTCAGCATTCTTTACCGCATTTTTACAACGTACTTGCAATCTATCGTTGATCCTTCCGTATCATCTTGCTAGACGGATGGACTGTGCGTTTCTAGCAGGTTCCTCAGTTCTGTGGAACAGTTTTTTGCTGTCAGTATGTAAGTATCAGCCTATATACTGTCCATCATAGCAATCAAGTCATCGCTACTATGATGGCATTAGGCTATATCACTACGCTTGCCAAATGCGGATTGGTGATCACAAACCCAACCTATGTTCAAAAATTCGAAATATACTTTTTGCTTGCCCCGGGAATCGACCCCGTGATCACGGCCCGGTACTTAGACCTACGGGGCGTTTTTGCTGCAATTGTATTTATCCCGAACTTCCTAAAAGACCGGCAACTGATCAGCAACTTACCTGATCACACATGTTCATGAGCGGGATTAAATTGCTCTTAAAGCAATTTTCCTTTCACTCAAATACACTACCATTTGAATATCTCAATCTCAATAAATTTTTACTATCTCGGCACATTCAAGTCATCCATGGGCTCACTCAGCTGTAAGTCCAGGGGGAATATTAGAAACTTCACTCCCTCTTTTTTCTTTAACGCTAGAGGCGGACAAACGAGCAAGCCAGTCACCTGATGGAAATTAATCAACGCCGTCCATGAACATCCGCGAAATCAGAGAGATCGCTAATGGGTTGCCGGCCATTTAAAAAAAAAGAGTGCGTTCTTCTCTTGAAGATCCCTAAGTCGAAGCCGTCGGGAAATACTCCCGCAGCCAAACCGGGTTCCACAGAACTGAGGTATGTGTAGAAAAGTTCCGGGGGCGGAAATGGCACAGTAATTAGACCGCCATCCATCGACCTCTGATCTACAACTAAAGCTTTTTCACTCGAATACCACATTGCCTACTGTCATTCCATTAAAAGTGTTCTGGAGTCGCATCCCTGCCCTGTTGACCTACATCAGAAGGGCCCTCCGGGTAAATTGCATGGGGACGTCTCATCGCGCCCGCCATGCAATCGATACACCCTCTATCTAAACATGAACTTCACTCTCAAGTTTTTATAGCTTCTTAAACTACGTGTGGAGTGGTTGTTGAAGAGGCAATTTGTCCTTTGGCCTAAATCTCTGCAGGTCAAGGTCAAGGTTAATATACCCGGTCAAATGAGTGATGGTAGCTTCATGGATAAGAAAGCGCCTTCCATGCGGACGGTCGTGGGTCGAATCCGAGCATGCACCTCTGGATTTTTCAAATTTATGTGCGTATTTCTACCAATATGTCGGCGGTGAGGGAAAACATTGTGACATCTGCACGTTTCTGATAGCTTCTGAAACATGTAACCATGATTTAGTTCGTCTGGTTCCTCTGTTAAATAGGTTACGAAGGTCAGACGGCAGTCGCTTCATTGTAATTACCTGACATCTCAAATCCTGAACCCAGGCTCCAAAGCGAAAGCTTTGACACCGGGAATTACGTATGTATACCTATCCTCAGATTGAACCAATATACCGCCTGCACGAGAGCAAGCGGTTCGTCATTATTTCGGTAGATGGCACTATGCACTTTTGCATCGCGCAACCAAAGTGTGTTACCGGTAATAATGACTTCAAGCTTCCTGCCCATATTCAGTTCAAAATAGTACAAAATACCACAATCACACCACCACTAAACCACGGCCTCACAGAAAACCGGCGTGTAGGAGCACTGTGCTGTGTTTCGCTGCATGAGTGAGGGTACCGGAGCCCAATCCCGGAAAGGGTGTTTAAAGCTTGGCAGCGCACTTGTGACTTGTGGTGTCGCAGGTGTCCATGGGCGGCGGCAATCGCTTACCATTAGGTGATCCTTCTGCTCATCTGCCACCAATAATTAAAAAAATATATATAAACAATACGAATTCAGACGAAACTGGTCTTTAAAATTTCCACCGTCTCTATGACTGATCCTCGAGGATGCTCTACACAGATCCTGACGCTTTAAAATATTAATATACCTGACTGTTACTAAATCCATATCTAACTAATCATTTTACAAAATTAACCACTTCAAAGCAATCCAGGTACATCCAGTAATTTGCCGTGATAAACTACAAATTACATGAAAAAACTTCGTGATTTCCCGAGAGACAGCCCCGCAGGGTCGGTTCTCGTCAAAATGTATGCGTTATGACGACTAAAAATAATTCACAGCTCATCAAACGACTGGGCTAGCGAGAGGACATACGAGTAAAACTACATGTGTAGAAACTTTTACATATTCAATGATTGTATCTGGGCATGTCATTATGTGTTTTATTGTGACCGGTATCTCCAACGGCAAAACGATGCGACGACAAACGACGCCAGCACCCCAATTCTCGTGTGTGTGACATTTATCTTCATACGACATATATCACTAAAACATAGTTTTTTTATTTTTAGGTGATATCCGCCATGTTTTCAAAATATCACGAGCACGAGAATTGGGCTCCAGATGCGCTATATAGATTCGTAGCGATACAGCTATATAGAGCGACTACCCATAGTTCGTATACGCAGCACGCATCCATAGCTTGCATCCGTAGCACGCATCCATAGCACGCAACCGTAGCACGCATCCGTAACACGCATACGTAGCACGCATCCGTAGTACGCATACGTAGCACGCATTCGTAGCTCGCATCCGTAGTGCGCACCCATAAGACGCATCTTTCCATACAAAATACAGCTCAGCTGAACCCGTTTCCACCACTGTTATGCTATGTACACCAATGAACATATTGAAGATGATCGGTGATATCTAGCCAAGCCGACCTGACCGTATGACTTGCCCTCCCTCTTTTTTCGTTCGTTTCTCTGTTATCAGATGTCATCATGAGTTGAAAGCTGAATATGTGGCTTATCCATTTCACTACATTCCCACATGAGCACACCTTTCTGTTATCCTTTGCGCAATGCCTTTTTATAGCAATAAGGCTTGACGTAACGGTACTAGCGCTTTCGTTTGTCTAGCCATGTCTATTATATAATCTGCCATGCTCCGACCCATAGGCGGAAGGTATACGTTCCGCTAATGAGTAGGGGGAAATTCGCCCTATTAAAACTCGTCCCAGAATTTTAGAACTTTTTTGCTGGCCACTGTTCTAACCCAACTCAAGCAATATTTTTGTGGCGGTAATACATAATGAACTTTACAAAATTAAAAATATTGGTTAAGTTAGGTTAGAACAGTGGCTAGCAAAAAAATTCTGGGACGAGTTTCTCCCTAACCCGACCTACCACCGAGAGTGCGCGTATCTCAATTCGTATTCAATGTAATTTATTGATGCGACAGAAAAAAACACGTAGCCTATCTTGGCCCAAATCCCCTGACGACAATTGTGACGTCACTCCACCGCAAGTTGCGGGCGCTAATGATATTTAATTACAAGCAGTTAGTTGTGGGTGATTGTAATCCAGTCGGAACCGCGGCGATAAGTTCCGACATGACAAACTAGGTGACGTCGCCGACAGTCGGGGGTAGTTTAGCTGAGTTGCTAGTCACCCTGTAGTCAGAAGTTATGAAACTAAGATCTAACTGTATAAGTACAAACTTTTTTAATTCACCAACTTCTCGCAGTCGTATTTCCAAAACGGTACCTGCGACATTGAAATCTTTTACGTGACGGGTAGGGCACACTAGCGACGACAATCGATTTTAATTTTTAGCAACTAAACCGGATCTATTTTGAACAATTTCGGGGTAATAACCTCTCGGCAAACACTTATACTATTTATTAAATAACCATGCAAAAATGTTGGATCCAACGCGTACGTTGGAAAATTGATTTAAACCAAAACCGGCCACTTTTAACGTGAATCGTTTTTTCGCATACCTACAAAAACGGATCCAACATTTGTGCATGGTTATTTATTAAATAGTATAAGTGTTTGCCGAGAGGTTGTTACCCCGGAATTGTTTAAAATAGATCCAGTTTAGTAGCTAAAAATTAAAATCGATCGGCGTCGCTAGTATGCCCTACCCGTCACCTTAAAAGGCTCATTTACATTTCTTTTGTTATAGCAGATGTCCAGAGGCGGGGGTAATCCTTAGATAACCAAGTTGCTCCTTCGCCTCCGTTTCCCAAAAAAAAAGTACACTGAGTACAGGCTGTTCACGACCGGAGTGATATCACGGCCTCACAGAAAACCGATGTGAAGCGTGTGCTGTGTTTCGCTGCGAGAGTGAGGGTACCGGAGGCCCAATCCTGAGAAAAGGGGGTTTAAAGATTGGCGCAGCACACTTGTGACTCTACTGGTGTCGCGGATGTATATGGGCGGCGGCAATTGCTTACCATCAGGCGATCCGTCTGCTCGTCTGCAAAATCTGGTAGTAACTTGCAGGAAGTCAATCATCCATACTAATAATATAAATGTGAAAGGGTGTGTGTCTGTCTGTTTGTCTGTATTTTACGGCAATATGCAGCGACGAATTGACGTAATTTATTAAGTGGAGATGGTTGAAGGGGTGCAGAGTGACATAGGCGAGCGAAGCCGCGGGCGACCGCTAGCTCAGTATAACCGACAGTTTTCGGCCCAACCCAGGAAACCAAGTGCACCCGCAGCTTTAAACTTTTAAAGTGCAACCCATTAGCCTCTGCGGTCACCGAGGCATTCAAAAAGTAAATAACATTGAGGACGCTAAAACCACGTAAAATGTACGGTACAGAGAATAAAAAGGTTCGTCACCTTAAGGTAAATTTTCGCTTGCATGGCAAGAATCAGTTATACCAACATACCGTTTTAAAAAGAGTATGCCAACCTTCTTAAAATTTTCTTTACATCAAAACAAGAAAAAGAATCAATGTTGCTACAAGCAAATCTGAACTTTCTGACCTAAGAGTTAAGCATAATTTTCTGTGCATCAGGTATTACTCTGACAAATTTACGAAAGGTAATAAGTGCACAAAGCATATCAAACGAATCAATTTGAAAACTGACGAACCTTTTCGTTCTTTGACTGTACACAATTTACACTCAAGCTTCGCCACGTGCTGGTTGAAGCCCGAAGTGGCGTTGCAATTTGCTGCCTGAGAACAAGTTGCTAAGTTGAAGCCAACTTGGTGCTTAGTAAATAGCTGCACTTGCTATGGAGATGGCCTATTGTGTTTTATGCTTTCACGAGATGTTTACATAACTTTTGTTATGAGCTGTTTCACTTTCTAACTTCATATGCTAACTGGGGACTCATTATCTCAACTAGTGTTTCCAGAGTTTCAGACACAATCTCAAAAGTAAAGGTCACGATGTTTTCCCTCACTATTTTTACTATAGACATCAGCATCAATAAAAGGAGAGCAGAAGCATTGCCGGCTTTTCAGTGGTACGTCCACTGAGGTACACCATGGCTCTTATCCCAACACATTCCCGCATGCATCTTTATCTGCCGCTTCGGGGTCAGAGGTCTGGTTTCCTGCTGCACTTCCACCACTTTACACTGTCTTTGGCATTCATGGTCGTGAGGTAACTGGCACGCATGTCATATTTTATGACGGTATGCCCAGAACAATATCAGTTGCAGAGACAAGCCTCGGCTTCGCACTTGTGCGATATCATGCATGTACTATGCGGCCGTGTGGTCCCCGGTGGAGTAGAATAGGCCACCCTCACTCTTACCGAGGTGTCGTAAAAGGCGACTAAGGTTAAGCTGCTGGCATGATCATCAGCATCCAGGAAAACTCTGCATTTATATCAAAACCCTCGCCAACCCGACTGCCAAGCGTGTGAGTATGGCAATTACCCCTCATGTGATGGAGGGAGGCCCGTGCCCCAGCAGTGGGGACTTAAATGGGTTGAAGATGACGATGATGATGCATGTACTATACATTTAAACCTTCATTTTAAATTACTCCGTTCTCCATAAAAATCCGTTGCGTAGTTTTAAAGATCTAAGCATAGAGACGACAGCGAAAGCAACTTTTTTTTATTACCTATCTACTTTATAATGATGTACGTAGTTCGATCGGAATTAGGTTATCGCACCTCACGACAAAGATATAACTGACTGAGCCATAATGCCGGCTTACTGTGTTGTACAACATGACGCGGGCACTTGCGGGCCTTCTGTCAAGGAGAGGCCGACACGTTGCGCCGTGGGTGCAGGTGAGTTCTATAGGAGCTTCTTACACAACATGAGGTGTTGGCGAAGATGCGAGAATGAGTTCAGTCTGTTACCCACAAACAGTTTTCGCGAAACTTTCAACCAAGCACCCCGCACTCGTTTTATTATAACGATTTGGCTGCAACGGTATTTCCCGACGGCTCTTAGGGACCTTCAAGAGAAGAGCGTACCAACTCCTATTAAAAAGCAGACCAGATCTCGCAGATGTTGATGGGCGGCGGTGATAACCATTAGGTGACCTACCTGCTCGTTTATCGCCTTTAGCATAAAATATAGATGATGAAAAATAAATGCCACATCGATCAGCTACTCTGAAACCTTGTACTATAACAATAACCAGGGATATCTTCCGGCACGCCAGGCTATGGACAACACTATAGCAACTGCCCTATTGAGGTTGTCAAAGTATTAGGGAGTTTTTTATATTTTTCTCGTATACCATATAACAACAAGAAATACTATAATCCCGGCCTCAGGACACTAAAAGTAATTTTCCCAACTCAGTACAATTGTCGCCTGGTTGGTCTATGGCCGTTCCGGAGCCCTGGGTTGGATTCCAGGGTCGAGCAAAGTTATATTTCGATTTTTTCGAACATATGTTTGTGCGCACCAGATGTACCAATCCGCATTAGGCAAGCGTGAGTGATTGAGCCTAATCCCATCTTATTAGCGATGACTTGATTTTTATGATGGAGGCCTTTGTCCTACGGTGTGATAGTAGGTATATCAATCAATCAAATAATTCTTTATTTGCATAGGCTTGTACACAGCATTTACAAATCGTCATACATTTGAATGTCTTAAAACTATTTATAAGTACTTATGTAATAATTTACATGTTAAAACATGTATATGTTGATACATAAAATATACTAAAAAAAGTAAAAAAAAATATTGCGATTCTACCACCGGCTCGGAAAGTTGTTTCTGGTCGAGAAGATCCGGCAAGAAACTCGCCAGTTACTCTTTTTAATCGCCAACTTTTTTACAATGGTTTATTATCCTCATACAAGTCATACAATCTAATGCAACACAAAATAGAATGAAGCAAATTATGAGGTAAACCGAAGCAGACCAGTCCCCAAAGGTGGCACCTGTTCACAAGTATGACGTATAGGCTGATAATTAACTTTAGTACAAATGTAACAAGATAAGATAAAGATAAAAATAACTTTAATCAATTTAGGACCATACAGAACACTTATGAATGTCAAAATAGGTACATATATTATCATCTACCGTTGTTTTGGAATATCGACACATTGTGCTCTAGGCACATACGTCACAGAATTTTCGGACTGCTAACACAAGTTCAAGTATCCCCTTAATTTAACATCGTCAATAGAATTTATCCCTTTGCGAAGCAGCCGAGCGTTCAGAACACTCGGGCTTGTATTTTTCAATCGAAACACCGCTGTTTATTTACACAGTAGTCTCAGTCTTGCATTTTTGTAAAGCTAAGACCACTATTCACCTCTAGCAACTCTAAAATCAACCATAAAACATACACATTCTAATATTATTGTGTTTGGTATAGCAATTATTTGCAATTTATTCTTAAGTAAATAACACACTTAAAAAAATCACCGTAGGGCTCAGGTGGGACTCGAACCCACAACCTTCCACAGTCCGGGTAGCCACCCGGCAGCCGCACTAACCATTTATGCTATCCGAACCCCTTGCTAAGACGGCGAATTTTGTAAGTGCTTGAATCGTCATGAGCCGACAATAGTCTCATCAATTTAATTTTTTAAGTGTGTTTTACTTAAGAATACACATTCCAGTCGAATATTAGAACCTTCTCCTTTTTTGAAATCGGTTTTAGACTGTAAGTCAATTCGAGTATTCATTTCACTGTCTATTTAAATGGTAATGGTTTGTTTTATGTGATAGGTGGCAGACGAGCAGACGGATCACCCAAAGCACATCAGTGGAGTCACAAGTTCACCGCCAACCTTTAAACTTCCTATCCCCAGTGGGCCACCGGTCTTCACACTCAGTGACACAGCGCATGCATTGCTTCACGCCGACTTTCTGTGAGGCCGTGGTTTTTTCGGTATCACCGTGGTTCTCTTCATCTTAGCGTGTAGTACCCGATTGCGCACAAAACTGTGAATTTATTCCCGCTGTCCACCCTCTGCTAGTCCGCCCCGGGTGAACAGTGAAACGATTAGTTTAAAAATTCCTGCTATCCACCCCCTCTTTCAACCGAGAATGGGTGGACAACGGGATTTTTTTAAATACTCGTTTCGATGTCCACCCAGGTTGAACTAGCAGAGGGTGGACAGCGGGAATAAACCTTGCTTTGCAGCCCAGGGTACGCTTAGACCATGATTCGGGGAGTCTGTTCATTACAATGAAGCGACTCCCGTCTGATATTCGCAACCCTTTAAAATGAGAACCAGAATCGAGTATCACCGTGGTTTCCCTTTTATACTGAAGCGTGGCTCTTCCACGGTCAATTGGTTAAGAGAAAACATCTGGTTTGAATAGGTGAGTCTTCATATTTTTGTATTGCATACGTAGAAATGTCAATTATTATGTAAATGCAGATTGAAACCTATTCGGCGCCCGTTTACTCGATAGCGTCTGTACTAACTTTATGTCAGTTTTCGATGTCAACTCATGGTAGCTCTACAGGTGTACACTATTTCGCGTAGTCCTTGATATTCAAATTCAAATAATTTTATTTCAGATATTACATCCATATTATGTTAGTATGACCAAGACTAGATAAATATCTCTGTCTTGCATTTGAGCGGCACTAGCCCGTCTGGAGTAGGTACAAGTGAGTCTCGAGGCTTGCTCAAGTTTTCCAATACGCATTATCCTTTGGGAGTACAATACGTTTATTAGCGCGGACGGGAGGGAGTTATAAAATATTTGCTGAACTCAACTTTGCTCAAGTGTAGGAGAATCTCAAACTCGTTACTCGGACTTAGTTGTTGAATGTTTTTGTGTGTGGTATTTTTAAATAATGATCGCACTTTGGGTTCAAATTTTCTACGGACAGCTACAGCTTTCAGCGATAAGACCACCTAAATTGTACAAATGATTTCTGTAACGCCTCAAAATCAAAAATGTCTTTATTCAATTTAAGTCCATACAGAACATTTATGAATGTCAAATATTATGTAATTTACCGCTGATTCAGAATGTCAATTTCTACCGAGAAGAATCAGCAAGAAACTCAGTAGTTACTCTTTTCAAATAATATGGTAATTACAATATTCATTCTTATACAAATTATGATTACAGTGACAGTATGATATACAATGCTTATAATCAATATCGTTTAGATAAATCGTCAAAGAAAAATTATGAAATGAATTATAAATTAGAGGACAGGCGAAGAGATCAACATGTCCAAGAATCCTTATCATTCAAATAATCATCTACTTTATAGTAGCCTTTCTGCATTAGGCACTTTTTTACATGCAATTTAAACAACTGGTACAGGTAAATCAATGATAGTTTGAGGTAACTTATTAAATTTAAAGAATTTCCAGTTTTATGAAGTCTTAGATTTGGGACGGCAAGCCTATGTTTATTTCGCGTGTTAAAAGCTATGAAAATCTGATTTTTGCGAGTAAGGATGCAAGTTCTTGCGTACAAACATAATACCTAGTGGTTAAGTTAGTATTTTGTGCAATAAAATAATGGCAAACACTGTTCAATATCGTTAAAGGAAATTACGTGCGATTCGCTTCCACATCAAAAATGCGGACAGCTAAGGAATGGAACTACTTGCCGAGGCCTGGTTTTGTGGACTACAATCTAGACATCTTTAAGGCAACAGTGAAGATGCATCTTCTAGGCAATAGGTTAGAAGATGGCTGTTCACTCTTGCCTTAGGCAACATATCCTAGACCTCATCGTCACTTTTCACTAGGTGAGATTGTGGTCAAGCGTTGACATTAAAGCTCATAAAAATACCTATAAGTAGATGTTTATAGCCGGGGCATTCTTTCAGGCTGTGACAATTCGGAAACGTTTGTTCTTAACCGATTCCATATAACCTTTAGGTATGTAGAGGAAAAACAGCATTGCATTACTTCAGTAAATGGGTTAGAGCCAAAAAGTACAATGCATATCGGACAAATATACTGTAAATGTGGGAGAGCCACGCTTAGGCATGAATGGACCGGCTCGACCGGAGTGATACCACTGCCTCACAGAAGACCGGCGTGAAGCAGCGCCTGCGCTGTGTTTCGCCGTGTGAGTGAGGTTACCGGAGGCCCAATGGGGGGAAGGGGAAAAGGTTGGCAGCGCACTTGTGACTCCACTGGTGTTGCGGGTGTCCATGGGCGGCGGAATTGCTTACCATCAAGTGATCCGTCTGCTCGTCACCTCTCATATAAATACCTCTCATATAAAAAAATACCGGTATTAGGAGAAAAAATAAGAAAATATGGGTATAAGTAAGCATATCATATTTCCCAATCCCTCTCCACGGTCAACCGTCAACCCTCAGCCCCGTGCAGGCGGTGACCGCATGCAAATGTATGCTAATGCACCGTGTTGCATTGCGGGTGCGGGCGCGGATCACTCTCCATTTTGACTTTAATAACGGTTTCACTGTTTCGCGGCTAGACGTAAGCGCTCATTTTGTAAACGTGTGAAACAAAAGGTCAGAGAATATGAACTCGAGGTCCTGGGTTCGATTCCCGGGTCGAGCGAAAAGTATGTTTCGATTTTTTCGAACATAGCTCGGGTTTGTGATCACCAATTCGCATTAGGCAAGCGTGGATCATCATCATCATCAGCCCATTTAAGTCCCCACTGCTGGGGCTCACCGGGCCTCCCTCAATCACATGAGGGGTAATTGCCATACTCACCACGCTTGGCAGACGGGTTGGCAGAGGGTTTTGATATAAATGCAGAGTTTTCCTTCTCTGGGTGCTGATGATCATGCCAGCAGCTTTACCTTAGTCGCCTTTTACGACAGCTCGGTAAGAGTGAGGGTGGCCTATTCTACTCTGCCAGGGACGACACGGCCAAGCGTGGTGATTAAGCCTAATCCCATCATTGTAGCGATAACTTGATGTCAATGATGGAGGCCTTTTCCCTGACAGTGGGACACTATATAGGCTGATATAGGAAGTTAGTCTATCCCTGTCTAAGGTTTGCTAATGTCAAACGACAGTCACTTTCTTGTAGTTACCTGTTCTGTGCACCTGGCTTGTAATGCAAGGGTTTTATTCTCTCCAAGAGTTTCTAAATAACAAAAATTAAACTATACTATTATATCAGAAATTATAATATCAGGCGCATACTATAAGTCTTAGTCGTAAATTATAATAATTGTATTTGCATGCTGTTATTGACGGCTGAATGGGCGGTCTATATAATATATCTTTGTCATCTTCTGTATACCCTACTCAAAAGCAAATAAATGAATTCTTATTCTTATTCTGCCTATTAAAGTCAGTTTCTTAAGGGTACGTAAAAATGTTACTTCGACATGGTACTAAAGTTTTAAGCTACTTTTGATGCTGACCGTACCACGGCCTCACAGAAAACCGGCTTGAAGCGGCAGAAGAGTAAGGATACTGGAGGCCCAATCCTGGGGAAAGAGGGATTATAAGGTTGGCAGCGCACTTGTGACTCCATTGGTGTCTCGAAAATACACATCCATCTATGGGCGGCGGCAATCGCTTACCATCAGGCGATCCGTCTACTCGTCTGCAACCTATCACAAATTTACAGATGCTGAAGTCTGTCTCTAACTTATCACTCCGTCCTGATGTAAATATCAACCTATCATTCTACTACAATAGATAATATAGCACGTGTAAACAATTTTCTTTCATACAACTCCTGAAGCAATAGGTGAGCCAGCTGCTGACGCAACGTGGGCGGAAAGTCAAAGTTCCACAGAGGTCCCTCATTGTTTCCTCAAGGAACGTAACAAATTGATATGCCATCGGTGATGGATCGACGCAACCACGAATAATCTATTTACGTTTACGTAATAAGCAGGATAAAAGGTTGTCTGTTTGTTAAAGGCCTTTTTTTATTATTATTTTTTTTTAATATAATGGCTGCTACTGTGTCTCTCGACACATCTATAATTCTGCCAATGTCGAGTGATTAGAGAGACACGTTAATTAATAGATTGACCGGTGTGACGAGTGGAATCTATTTTAATCGGTTTTGACATCATCTAAAACAAAACAAACATACACATGGACAAAACAGACAGACAACGTAAAAATGTAAACGTATGAACAAAATATATATATATAACATGTGAAGAGGGAGATTCATTTCCTTTTTTTATTGATGATAATTATAATAATCAAAAACATTACATGACAGTTTAAAAACTCTAAAAATACACCCTGTCACTTTTATTGTACTTTTTTTAATGTGATAGGTGGCAGACAAGCAGACGGATCACGATCATGGTAAGCGAATGCCGCCGCCCACGGACACCCGCGACACCAGTGGCGCCACAAGTGCACTGCCAACCTTTAAACCCCCTTTCTTTCGGTACGCTCACTCACGCATCGAAACACAGCACAGTGCTGCTTCACGCCGGTTTTCTGTGAGGCCGTGGTATCACTCCGGTCGAGCCGGCCGGACAAATCTTGCTTGGTTGGTATTGATGGGCACTTGCTTGGTATTGATGGGTTTGCTCTTGGATTCACACTGAACCCTAGGAGTTCAGATAAAACCTACGATGGAATGAGCTTACCCAGAAGTAGCCTATTCACGCTTTCTTTATTTCTTTTTTATATTTATTAGAAACGTAGACGATCATCATTCTATCGCCCTACTCTCTAACTCATCTTGAATCCGCAGTCAGTAGATATGTCTCTTTCTGCCATACCCTATCTATATCCTGCTTTTCATCAGGGTCTCCGATCTTCTTATCAATTATATCATCCTTTACATATTGAGTTCATTTGCTGACTCATCATCATTATAATTTTCATCCAATAGGCCACGAGTGGCCACTCATGGCCATAAACCTCGCCTCCGAAGTTCTCCACACAGATCGGCCCTGTATCTATGAAACTTCCGCAACCTTCACCAGGTCGATTCAGCTTGGCCTTCCACGACTGCCCTGTACGTGGCCTCCACTTGAGGACCTTCTCTGCCCTTTTTTTTTGTTTTTTATTTTGACGCTGGGGAATGCCTCCTTATGCATACCTTCCTGCGGCGGGTTATGTCAGGCTCTCCTCTGGCGGGGGCTTCTCCTAGCGAGAAGCCGGCCAGAGGCATACCGACTAAATCCCAGCGACGCTCCCTCATCGCCAAAGTGGGGAGGCGAAATGAGCACGCGTTAGAGAACCTCACTTCACGTCCACCTTCTCTGCCCTGCCCATTGTGACTAGAGGATCTTAATTCTTTGGGCTATATCTGTGACCTTAGTGTTGCGGCAACACTAATCAATTTATCGCGTGATGGGTGCTTCACGACGCGACGTCACCCGCGGCGGGCCAATGGGAGGAAGCGATGACACACAAATTTTGAAGCATCAACTGCGCACGCATTTTTTTTATTAGATATTTTACAATCCTGTATAATATACAGTAAATAAGTATTTGTTTATACGAAACAAATAGTTTTTTCTTCTCTCCACTTCGTCCCTTACACTTAGTTTTAAGAAGATTCCGAGCATAGCCCTCTAAATTACCCTTTGGGTGAATTTTGTACCTTCTTAACTGGCTCATTGTAAGCGGTCATGTTTTAGTTCCTCACATCATCACTGGCAATACACACACAATATTCAAATAAGTATGTCAGTATTTGCATCGCCGAGAACAGATGTGCCTCAATGCCTCCTTGAATGAAAATGTTATTTTTTCTTCCTTTGTATTTTGACAACCTTTCACCGTCACGATTTTTGCTCGTGTTGAAGTGTCTTTTCGTTTAAGTGTACCTTATCTATTGTAGTTTTTCTTTGTAATAACTAACAATACCTTTATTTATTTCCTCAAATCTGCGTTTCCTTACATAATGTCTACAACAAATATCATAATCACTATCTCATGCATAATCACTAGACATATTAAAGCTTAAATTTTGACACTAGGTTTTAGGTTATATCTTGGTGCATTAAAAAAAACTGTCTTAATGCTCTAGTTTTTGATTATTTTAGTAGATTTTGTACTTTTCTAATGATTTTTAAGTCTTTTGATGCGAGATTATAATACATTTGTTAATGTTAAAATGATTGCTTGCTTTTAAGGTATCAAATACCTTTTATGCTTGTAAGTCCTTTATACCAGAAGATATTGACAAATAAATGAATCCACCCGAACTCAGTAGCAACAAAAATTAAAATGGCCGCCATTTTTCTTTTAATTAGAAAAAAAATTGACAGTGGATTTGTCGATATAAATAAAAATGATTATATTTACTCGCCTTCACGGGTCCGACACTGATCACAGGACAAACTGTATGAAAGTTACTCTTTACTAGTAGACATTAATTTTGAGAACCGCAGGCAAAACCTGGAGCGTAGACTAGTGCATTCTAATAATAAAATAGTATCTACTCAGCTTTTCTTTTGGGATTCCACGTGATTGAACGGGGAATATTAGGAAATCAATTTTGTATACAAAGTTTCGTTTCAGGTAACACCTCTGTTATGGCTATATGTTGTTAAACTCAGGTACCTAATAAAAAAGCTAATTATAAGAATAAGGTTATTTCGAAAACATCAATAACCTCCGATATATTGGTTGTAGTTATCAAATGTAAAGACTTTTGAACCTTTTCGGTTTATCACATAATATTTATTTGATATTGTGTTACAATTAAATTAATGGCTTGGTATGATGATGATACAATATTGTATGAAAGTATGGCGATTAAAAGAATATCTGGCGAGTTTCTTGCCGGATCTTCTCGACCAGAAACAACTTTCCGAGCCGGTGGTTGAATCGCATTGTGTTTATTTAATTTTCTTTATATATCAACATATATATGTATTAACATGTAAATTATACATAAGTACTTATAAATAGTTTTAAATTACTTAAATGCATGACGATGTGTAAATGCTGTGTACAGTGGCGGACACATCAAGCTATACAAAACTGTCAAATTTCTTCATTCGATTATAAACCTTATATTGTTACACATTGAGTTCGAAATCGAATGAGGAAATTTGACAGTTTTGTATAGCTTGACCTGTCCGCCACTGTACAAGCCTATGCAAATAACGTTTTTTTTTATTTGATTTGAATTACCTAGAGCAAAAAATAATTGCGCATACTAAATATCACATCAGAGTTTGTATGGGTGCTACGAAATGTTTCTTAGAGATATCAATAATTCATACTAATTTTATAAATATGAAAGTGTGTGTGGCTGTGTGTCTGTCTGTTTGTCCGTCATTCACTGCAATACGTACACCTATATCTTCCTAAAAGGCCGGCAACGCATCTCCATTCCCTCTGGTGTGGCTGATGTCCATGGGCGGCGGTGATCACTTACCATCAGGTGACTCGCTTGCTCGTTTGCCTCCCTAAATCATAAATAAATACGGAGCAACGGATTGACATGACTTTTAGTTGCGATAGTTGAAGGATCGGAGAATGACAAAGGTTACTTTTTGGCTCTTTCTAACGCAAGCGAAGCCGCGGGCAAAAGCTAGTACCTTAATAAGTTCCGTACAAGTATCTAAAAGTTTGTTGTTGTTTAACAAATAATCCTGTACATCGTTATTAATTGCCGTTAGTTTTCAGCTTTCAGCTTAGCTCTAATTAACATATTGACGGATAGCCTCATCATCATCAGCCCATTTAAATCCCCACTGCTGGGGCACGGGCCTCCCCCAATCACAAGAGGGGTAATTGCCATACTCACCACGCTTGGCAGACGGGTTGGCGTGGGTTTTGGTGTAAATGCAGAGTTTTCCTTCTCTGGGTGCTGATGATCATGCCAACAGCTTTACCTTAGTCGCCTTTTACGACACCTCGGTAAGAGTGAGGGTGGCCTATTCTACTCTGCCGGGGACCACACGGCAAATTGACGGACGAAACAATATTGACGGATAGCCTAGCACTGAACAACAAAAACATCTTTTGCAATAAAGTATAAGCGAACTCGAATCCATAAAGGTAATTTCGTAAATAGCCCCGATAATAACTTTTCCAGCGACTTGTTAAGTTTTCTGCGAATCTCGCAGCCGCCTAATATCTTGATGGAACGACGACACGTCGCGTCGCAACTTTCGGCAAATAGTCCATTAATAGACATTTCGACTTTATTGAAACATTTGAAAGTTTGCAGAATTCTTTATGATTAATTAAGTGTGGTGAATTTAAGATATATAAATAAAAAATCTTTGTATGATACCTAGTCTGTATAAGACCGCCGAAATCGTATAAAAGTTTCTGTAATGCCTAGCTTTTTTAAGCTTTTTTTGTGCAATAAATTATATCTACTCGTTTCTATCTATTCATTTTAATATTTTTAAGATCAATCTTCTGTACGAGTAGCAAATTTGTGATTATTTAAGGAATTAAAGACCACTTTAAGCAATAAGCAATCTATCATTCTTCTATTTATTATAAAGAGGTAAATCCTACAGACAGCGGCAACGTTTATATGTAAACCGAAAATACGAAACGCTTGCGCGACGTAATCAACACCTAGCGCCATCTATTGGCATAAAGTGGAACTAAGGTCCCGAAGCGAAGCTAAGGCGGACCACTAGTTAACACATTAAATAATTATGTATCAAATAATATTATTGCTTGAATTAACTTTAAAAAATCTCCGGTACCTAAAAAATAAACTTCACTAAAGGCCGATTCGACCAATCTTTATCCGAGAATAATTATATATGGTAACACATACTTGGCAGTATGTGTTACCATACTTACGCCGTGTGGTCCCCGGCAGAGTATAATAGGCCACCCTCACTCTTACCGAGGTGTCGTAAAAGGCGACTAAGGTAAAGTTGATGGCATGATCATCAGCACCCAGAGAAGGAAAACTCTACTTTTATATCAAAACCCTCGCCAACCCGTCTGCCGAGCGTGGTGAGTATGGCAATTACCCCTCATGTGATTGAGGGAGGCCCGTGCCCCAGCAGTGGGGACTTAAATAGGCTGATGATGAACACATACTTACCCTTATTAAAAACTCTGTCATTAATCAATTAAATTAAGCCGCCACTGACCGAACAACATTTTTAAAGCTTTGAGAGGTTTTGCTGTGCAACTTTGTTGAAAGTTTTCATTTAAGGTGACGGGTAGGGCACACTAGCGACGCCGATCGATTTTAATTTTTAGCTACTAAACCGGATCTATTTTGAACAATTTCGGGGTTACAACCTCTTGGCAAACACTTATAGTATTTATTAAATAACCATGCACAAATGTTAATAAAGATAAACTTTGTTTACATAGCTTTTATACCCAGACTGAACACTACAATATTTGGTTATATTCAACATGTGGATACCGTTGTCGGCTATATATTTAATTACCATGTAATTGTACAGTGTTTTGTTTAAGTTTTTATTGTGTAACTGCTTGTTGTCTCTAAAAAAATTAAATCAATAACCAAATCCCCAGTCATTCTCTTTGTGCCAAGACGACCCAAAAGGGTATACGACTATATCTGTTTTAGGTCGCATCTAAGAGCTAAGAAACACTACGCGTTTTTGTGGTCGCGGCGGTAGGCCCTTTAAGGTGAAGTGTAGGGCACACTAGCGACGCCAATTAATTAAAATTGTTATCAACTACACCGGCTATCTTTTTAAAAACTTCGAAACTCCAGCCTCTCAAAAAGCACTTATACAATTTATTTAAAACTTACACTTAACTTCTTGGCCTGTTTTTGTACTCCAAATTTAAATTACCGCCAAAAACGGCTATTCACGGCGTTAATCTAAATTTCGAGAGCAAAAAGAGACCAAAGAGTAGTGCACAATTATTGCACAATATATAGACAGGAACCCCAAAATAGTTCAAAATACATCCGGTTTAGTAGCTAAGAATTTAAATCTATTGGCGTCGCTAGTCGCTGTCGCCTTAACGAAATAATAAGCATTACAAAATAAACACTAACAACATCTACACTGTGAAATTTTCGTGGATGATTTTTTTTTATGAAAAAGAGAGGCAAACAAGCAGGCGAGTCACCTAATTTGACGAAGCCCTCTTTATAGAAAGTAATTTTAGCAAGTTAGAGGAATTTAAAGTAAGGTTAAAGATAGGTCTTTAATTCTCATAAAAACCAAAATTTTTTTTATTTATAATGAGATAAAGTACAACTAATTCTAATATTCTATTACATTGTATTAAATTTATTAATTTAATACATTTTTATTGTTATTTAATGAGGGTTTTCGCGTGTGAAAAATCTGCTAGATGGAGTGAAACGTTTGGGGTTTGCGGTGAAATAAAAGAGGTTCTTTCACCGACAAACCATATTTAACGAAGAGAAGGAGAAAGTGGGTTCTATTGAGTACACCAAGTAGGCCCCTTATTAACTAAGACTCCCTGAGCTCAATTGGACGTCGCGGCAGCCGTGAGTCTTCTTCTCGATGAGTCCAGTGACGGAGAAAGAGCCCGGCAATAGAAGAGATGCTCCGAGGGATCGTCCAATTGGAGTTGTTCGGGAAAACTCGTTCCAGAAGTCTTCTCTAGTAGAAAACTTCAGTCGTTTTATGCGACGGCAAGATGGAAGGAGCAGATCACCGTTAGCTTTTGGCTATTGCCTTATAAGGCCGTGGAGTCGACCCGTTTTCGGAGCGACCGTAAGCAGTGCCCTGATTGGTCACTTATTCAAGTACCAACGGCTTATTACGTTCCGAAGTGTTTTGTATAGCGTATGCTACGCTATAGGAGTACTATAGGAGTGAGGTCCATGTACAATGTGGTTGGTTATTTTAAAACGTGATCTGTCAAAATATCAATTTGACAAACTAAACAACAAATGCGGTTGATGTTGGACCACAGTCCAACAGTGCGCCATCTAGCGGATTTTTGACACGTGAAAACCCTCATTATCATATAATGAAATTGATGTGAATGACATAATTTGAAATGAAATGAACTGAAGTAATATCAAAGACAAAATATATTAAATTAAATAATTTCAAATCTATACAAATTATGGTCATTGATCTGGTTCCGCTTCATTAAGCGATTTTTTTAAGTAAACGAAATAAACAGCTGTTCTGCTCCAAAAAAAATGGAACGGCTACTCTAGTCAATAACGTAAGGAACAGCGGATTTATTACGACAAACAGCCACTTAAATTTCACTGTCTATAAAACGACCACCTCAATCCAATACTCGTCAAGGGTTAGCAGACAGCAAACCTCAAGTCGTGGGGGGGGGGGGGGGGGAGGCTCGTAAAACCGTTTTACGGCGACAATTTGTCCGTCTGAGACATGACGCGAATGAGTCACAAAGTTGTTATGATGACGGCTAACACGTGGCCAAATACTTAAGGTGACGGGTAGGGCACACTAGCGACGCCAATCAATTTTATTATTTTTTAGCTACTAAACTGGATCTATTTTAAACAATTTCGGGGTTACAACCTCTTGGCAAACATACTATTTATTAAATAACCATGCACAAATGTTGGGTCAGTTTTTGTACGCGAAAAAGTGATTCACGCCACAAGTGACCGCTTTTGGCGGTAATCAAATTAAAAACGGAATTAGCGGAATATTCACACAACATTTTTGGACAAAGCATGAACAGCTTTATAACACCGTTTTAGGTAACAAAGGTTTAACAAACATTTATAAACAAAACTTTCAACTTCGGCTATAAATTTGACTTTTTGGAGTACCAAACTGATTCAAGTATGAAATTGTTAAAAGCTGACATTATATGCCTACTGGGTCTAGTGGAACGCCCCGTTGGCCGTTGGTCTAGTGGTTTAAATACCGGGCAGTGATCTCGGGGTCCTGGATTCGATTCCCGGGTCGAGCGAAAAGTATGTTTCGAACTTTTCGAACATAGGTCGGGTTTGTGATCACCAATCCGCATTTGGCAAGCGTGGAGATTAAGCCTAATCCCATCATAGTAGCGATGACTTGGTTTCTATGATGGCGGCCTTTGCCCTGCAGTGGGACAGTTTTTAGGCTGATACTTTGTATATGCCTTCTTATCTGTCCTTGGCTGCATGAATAAACAAAAAACTATTGCTTTTCCATACTATTGATCAATAGTTATTTGCACATCTATTCCTTTCATGCTTATATGTTTGATTTTGCCTTTTAGTATGTGAGTCAATCACCATAAACTCGCAGTATTACTCTCACGACTAATGGCAATATCGACTCTATATTTATTGAGCAAAATACTGGGGGTAACTGTAAATATTTACATCTTCGCGTTGCATTATTACTATAATTAGTCAAGACGGGAATTAACACGATATTTATTATGTGATACAACATTGTGTACTCACATGTTTTACTCGACGTTTCGGCTACGTTACAGCAGCCGTGGTCACGAGCGGACTGACGAGAGTGTAACGTAGCCGAAACGTCGAGTAAAATATTTGAGTACCTACACAATGTTGTATCACATACTAAATATCGTGTTAATTCCCGTCTTGATTTATAAACATTTACATCCTTTTAACCACGTTTAAGGCTTTAACCTATCACATAAAAAAACGTGTTCAACCATCCTGAAAAACAACAATGACTTTTGGAAATTCGTATAAAAAAATTTCAACTTGTCATACAAAGTTTTTTTTAAAATTTTTTTATTAAGTAATAGATAGCAGACGAGCAGATTACTAACATACCCCTGAACCCGCCTCTGAGGTCCTTAACTACATAAAATCACCAAACCCCCTACCCCAAAAAATAATAATAATAATGACAGTACATTTTATACATCTTACTAACATTAACCATGCATGACTGCCTAAACTTAATATTGTTATTGTAATTTAATTTAGTTTAATTTTATCGCGGAGCAAATTTCAAAAATAATTTGTAACACTTAAAACCGGCCAAGTGCGAGTCGGGCTCGCGCACAAAGGGTTCCGTAGCAGCAAATATACATTATAAAGATTTTATATCATCGCGGATTTTTAAAGGTGTACAATACTGTAGTATATTTTTTGATCTATCTTATAAGGTTCAGCCATCGTTTTCAGTGTAAGCACAATAACTTAACCAAAATTACAGTTAAATCAACCTATCTCAAAAACTATAAGAGATACTTTGATCAAACCAAAAATCGTTGAAAGAGTTAATTAGCATGCATCACCTCTATTTTTTTTAGAATTTTATACCCCGTAGTTATAAAAATAGAGGGGGGGGGGACATACTTTTTACGACTTTGAGAGCTGATATCTCAAAAACCGTTCACTTTAAGAAAAATGTTTTTTAGAAAACTTTATATCATTTTAAAAGACCTTTCCATTGATACCCCACACGGGTATGTACATCGAAAAAAAAAAATTTCATCCCTCAGTTACATGTATGGGGGGCCCCACCCCCAATTCTTTTTTTTACTATTTAGTGTCATATTTTTGTAGCGGTTCATACAACACATATTCCCATCAAATTTCATCACTGTAGTACTTATAGTTTCCGAGTAAATCGGCTGTGACAGACGGACAGACGGACAGACGGACAGACGGACATGACGAAACTATAAGGGTTCCGTTTTTGCCATTTTGGCTACGGAACCCTAAAAAACGAGCACAATAAAGGCACGGAACCAGTGTCCGTGGAATTTCATTAGAATTAAAAAAAAAAGACGAGCAAACGGATCGCCTGATGGTAAGCTATTACCGCCGCCCATAGACACCCGCGACACCAGTAGCAGAGTCGTAAGTGCGCTGCCAACCACCGGTACCCTCACTCACGCCGCGAAACACAGCACAGTGCTGCTTCACGCCGGTTTTCTGTGAGCTCATGGTATCACTCCGGTCGAGCCGGCCCATTAATGCCGAATACATACATTGTCTTGGTGCCAAAATAAGGTTTTCCCTTGTATTATGGAAACCAGAAACAGCGACGGTACCACAAACACCCAGACCCAACACAAATATCTGTTTCATCATCAAACATTAGTGCTGGTGCGGGAATGGAACCCGCGACCCTTTCGTCTTGTACGTCGGTACAAACCACTGCGCTAAACGGGTCGTCAGTCAGTTGTATGACAAGTTGAATTTTTAACGCATTTCGAAAAGTGATAGAACAAATGATTTTCGCGTTGCATTATAACTATAATGTATCAATACGGGGATTAACACGATATTTATTATGTGAAACAACATTGTGTACTCGCATATTTGGCTCGACGTTTCGGCTACGTTACAGCAGCCGTGGTCACGAGTGGACTGGCGGAGCACGGCGTCGTGTGCTGGGGCCGGGCTGTGAATCTTCGGACACCCTCACATTTTTTGATATTAATATGCCGCTAGATGAATTGTCAGTGAAGCTACTCCGACACACTACACTAACAGTATCGGTGTTTGTTTGCGTTAGTAACGGCCTAGCACGGGGTTTGTACTTGTTAATTACTGGATTCCATGTCGATGATATTTTAAATCCATCCAGGATGGATTTTAAATCCATCCAGATCCGAATTGCATTGCCGAGCTACATGGGCAATGTGTCTTGAAATAAATGTTTTTTTTTTTTATTTGGCTGAGTTGGATCACTGAGTCTTTTCAGTAAAGAGTTACACACGTCTATTGCCCATCTCATTAATTTTATTTCGTTTATCTGAGGTCGACGTTGTAGTATCTTTTATCCACCGTCCCTTACTCTCCAGATTCGTCCTCGTATCATCCATCTATTCCTAGGTTGCTGTGGTGCTGGAAGGTAAATGTGTAATAGTATACATTAGATTAAACAACGAAAAAAGAGGGTGGAAATACAATTATGAGAGCCGAGTGGTCCCGGCAGAGTAGAATAGGCCACCCTCACTCTTACCGAGGGGTCGTAAAAGGCGACTAAGGTAAAGCTGCTGGCATGATCATCAGCACCCAGAGAAGGAAAACTCTGCATTTATATCAAAACCCTCGCCAACCCGTCTGCCAAGCGGGGTGAGTATGGCAATTACCCCTCATATGATTGAGGGAGGCCCGTGCCCCAGCAGTGGGGACTTAAATGGGCTGACGATGACGATGATCATCCATCTCTCCATTCAAGTGAAATATATGAAAAGCTATATACTCGTATTTCATGAGTAATTATTCAAAGTGAAACCAGCTTGTACGCATTCTCTCAAACCGAGTTGCAGGGTGAATTGAAAGCAATTGAAAATTTCGCTTAATCCCGATTTCCCTAGGGGAGGCCGCGTCAGACTCGCATCGCCCCAATGCTTCTAGCTGCACTTGAGTTCCACTCTGGCTAAAAGATTGCATACGATAGGGCATACTATCAACTATTTTATACATCTATCTATATATTAATGAAAGCCATGTTAGTTACAATATATTGTTTTTTTTTATGTGATAGGTGGCAGACAGGACCCTAAGATCACGGCCCGGTACTTAAACCACTAGACCAACAGGGCCAACAGGTTCGATTCCCGGGTCGAGCGAAAAATATGTTTCGAATTTTTCGGACATACTCGTAGCTCGGGATTGTGATCAATAATCCGCATTTGGCAAGCGTGGTGTTTAAGCCTAATCCCATCATAGCGATAACTTGATTTCTATGATGGAGGCCTTTGCCCTGCAGTGGATAGTTTATAGGCTAATTAAAAAAAAAAAGGTGACAGACGAGCAGACGGATCGCCTAATGGTAAGTGATTGCCCCCGCCCATAGACACACGCGACAACAGTTTGGAGTTACAAGTGCGCTGCCAAACTTTTAACCCCCCTTGTCCCTGGATTGGGCATCCTGTACTCCCAGTCACGCAGCGAAACACAGCAGTACTGCTTTACGCCAGTTTTCTGTGAGGCTTTGGTATCACTCCGTTCGAGCCAGCCGATTTATGCCGAAGCGTGGCTCTCCCATAGTCAAAATGGTCTCCTACGGTCAAAAAGTAGTAGGCGTAGAAAGTTCTTCTGGAGACCGACGAAGTGGACGAGAACATACCGACGACCCGTTTAGAGCAGTGGCTTGTGCGCCGGTTGAGACGCAACGGTCGCGGGTTCGATTCCCGCACCAACAAAAAATGTTTGTCGATAAAACATTTATTATTGGTATTGGGTCTGGGTGTTTGTGGTACCTTCGTTGTTCCTGGTTCGCATAGTACAAGGAACAACCTTAGTTTAGGACAATGTATGTGTTGTTGACTCAATTTATTTATTATCATTTGTATCCCAACATTTTTTTGTTATAGGTGGCAGACGAGCAGACGGATCACCTAATGGTAAGCTGTTGCCCCGCTCATGAACACCTACAACAACCAGTGGATCACAAGTGCGCTGCCAATCTTTTAACTCCCCTTCCTTCTTGAATGAGCATCCATTGCATGAGAATGGTAGCACTAACTCGGTGAATCCGGCAGCGCGGTCACCACGATGCCTGGTTGACGCCATTTTACTATGAGGCCGTGAGGTATCACTCCGGCCCATTCATGCCGAAGCATTATCTCTCTCGCGGTTTTTGTATTGCATCTCATAAGTTACACAAAGCGTTAAAAAGTTTAGTATGTACAGTCAGCATCAAAAGTAGCTTAACACTTTAGTACCATTTCAAAGTCACTGTTCTGCATATTATAGGCAGTTCCCAAGGGGTTCGTAATAATGTTATTTGGACATGGTACTAAAGTGTTAAGCCACTTTTGATGCTGACCGTACCTTGACTGCATCGTTCGCGCAGTGGGTAGTGCGTCGCAACTTTAAGGTGACAGGTATGGCACACTAGCGACGCCAATCGATTCAATTTTTAGCTACTATACCGGATCTATTTTAAACAATTTCGGGGGTTACAACCTCTCGACAAACACTTATACTATTAATTAAATAACCATGCAAAGATTTTTTTTTGCGTACAAAAGCTGACTGAAATGGTTTAAAATAGATCCGATTTAATAGCTAAAATTTTAAATCAATTGGCGTCCCTAGTGTGTCCTACCCGTCACTTTAAAGCGACGGCTGCGCTTGGGTTCCCAGTCATCCGAGCCCCTGGTGTGGCCAAAAATTGTACCCGAGTTTTTCTGTTAAGAAATTCTCAATGTCAGCCCGGAGTCTGGAAGTTGGCGCTCTTGTACCCCGTACCTCGGAAAGCATGTTAAGCCGTTGGTCCTGCGCCCGATCCCTCTCCGGTCGTGTCACACTGGTGTCCCATCGGAATATGAGGGCAAGGGAATAGAGAGTGCACCTGTGTTTGCGCACACACTTGAGCACTATAATATATCCTGCGTAAGTGGCTGATCGTTGAGATTGGCCGCCTTAGCCGAAATCGGTTGGTGGATATCCTACCCAGTTATGGAATTTGTTGAGCATGGAAAAAAAATCCACAATAATTGTGGATTATTAAATTAAATATGAACAATAATTATTATTCTTTTTTCATAAGTTACTGAGTATGGTTTTTAATGAGAAAAATAAATATTCATTGAAACTTAAATATCAAAGAGTAGGTTTCCATTTTTATTATAAAACATGCCATATTTTAACGTGGTTACCGAATATGGCTTTATGTTAGTGATACACTAAAACTTATCGGAGGCAAAAAGCATCACCGTTCGAAACTTTACTAATGGCGTCGCGAAATCTATGAAAGTGGAAACCTGAAATCTGATTACACGCCTAACAAGGTTCGCGTATTCGCCTGAAATTCACTTTTCAACCCAACGCTGTTCACTTCGAGTCCTAGGGCTGCCTCACTTGATATAATTATACTACAATCATAATCTCCAACCAATTTCGGCTAAAGCGGCCTCAACGATCAGCCACTTGCGCAGGATATATTATATTGCTCAAGCGTGGGCGCAAACACAAGTGCATCCTCTATTCACTCGCCACCTACGGCACCGGGTCCCCTACGTAGTTTCGAATGCCGTTGTTGCGCCGCACGCTGCTGCGATTTTTTTTCCCACTGCCTCATAGTTTCGAAAGTTCATCGACTCGAATGATGTTGTCGCGAAAGACGCTGATACGAAAAACTTTTTTGGGCAAAAAATACCTAATCTAAGCGTTTAATTCCCGGTTGCATCCAAAGCTGCCGCTCTGGAGCCCGGGGTATGCTTAGACCATGATTCAGGATTTTGGGAGTCTAGTAATTATAATGAAGCGCCTGCCACTGACCTCCGCGACCTTTTAACAGGGGAACCAAACCAGCATCATGGTTATACCTTTCAGAAACTATCTATAACGTGCCGGTTCTATCTAAATGAAAAAAAAAACAACATATTAAATGTCAATTAACATTTATTATTATCAACAAATTGTAAAATGAAAAAAATACCACCAGAAATTCGACGTATACGAATACCACCAGAAATTCGAATATGCACCTACGACCAAATATCTTGTTTATTTAATTACTAGGTACTTAGATGAATATTTTTTACACGTATTATTATGACTAATAAATCGAAGTCACAAGCATTTGAGCGTATGAAGCAGTGCAAATATTTTTCGAATCAGCGTCTTTCGCGCCTACATCATTCGAGTCGATGAGCTTTCGAAACTATGAGGCAGTGGAAAAAAAATCGCAACAGCGTGCGTCGCAACACGGCATTCGAAACTACGTAGGAGACCCACGGCACGGCACCTACCTACTTGCTACACCACTTCTCACACATACACCTGGGGACCTAATTAAATACTTCTACGTCGCAAATTAAGCGACTGCCTCATCAAGCTTACTTATTAAGCTCCAATAATATATAAGCTCAATACCAAAGGCGTCATCCGGCCACTCATATTCAATTCAATTCATATATCTTTATTTGCATATGCTTGTATACAAACTGCACTTTCAAATCGGTAAATATTACAAATATTTTAACTATTACTTGTATGTATTTATGTATAATATACATGTGATGATTACACATATCGAACAAAATAAAAAGTTGAGCAAAAAGTATGTTTCGAAATTTTAAACATAGCTCCGGCTTGTGTTCACAATAAACGGTATTTTTGGTGGCATTCAATAAACGGACATTAAACAGTAAACCATGTTTATCTAAATCACACTCAACCTAACACCGAACGAGCAGACCATCAGAGGTTTGTGATCACCAATCCGAATTAGGCAAGCGTGGTGATTAAGCCTAATCCCATCATAGTAAAGATAACTTGATAAGTTCTATGATGGAGGCATTTCCCCTGCAGTGGGACAGTATATAGGCTAATACTACAACTATCGTACACCTGATACAGAAAATAAACTAAATGAATAAACCATGTACCTTTTTTTTTATAGGAGAGGTGGCAGACGAGCAGACGGATCACCTGATGGAAAGCAACTCCGCCGCCCATGGACACCCGATACACCAGTGGAGTCACAAGTGCGCTGCCAACTTTTTCCCTTTCCCCCCCATTATTACCTTATTTTTTAGTTTCCGTTATTTCGGCAGTGTTGCAAGCGCCATGGTCACGGAGTAACTGAAGTTTTTGCGGGTAAGATATTACTAGCAGACAAAACGGTCTACCCTCCTTCGCAGTCTTTTACTACGCGCACCTGCTGTACCATTGTTCACTAACTCACTATTTTCTCGCACCTGTACTCGACACACAACACTCACAGTATCTGGCCGCAAAATGAAACTTTGTTTAGTTTTACGGTTATTGAATTTTTTCGAATCAAGTGATTCGGACCATCGGAATCGGAAAGTTGATTTAAAATATTGGTGGTTTTATAAAACACCTAGTTCAGATTGTTTCAGACTAAGTATAATACTCATACTCATCACACACCAGTAAAACCTTTAATAAATAAAATCTTATTTGAACCGGAGGCAACCATAACCTCACCTCAAAAAGCAGATTAAAAGTTAGGCCACGTACCGCTGCTGAAAGCCTGAAAGAGCCCCGAACAATGCGACAATTCTCGTGAAAGTGAAAATTATGCGACGTTATTCATATCACTCTCGCACTAAGGCACTCAGCCGTGAGTGCAAGCGAGAGGGATGAATTACAGAGCGGCAAATAGGGCTCTTGGGACGAATGTCAGGGGGGCATATTCATGAGCTTAAAGCTCTGAGTCAGCGATTGATACTGTGAGGTTTACGGCTTTGCAGAAAACGCGCTCAATGCATTTGTTAAATTACTCCTTTACATTGAATACTCCTTTAATATCAACAACGTTTTGACCGTGGGAGAGTCACGCTTCGGCATGTATGGGCCGGCTCGACCGGAGTGATACCACGGTCTCACAGACAACCGGCGAGAAGCAGCACTGCACTGTACTGGGTTTCGCTGCGCGAGTGAGGGTACCGGAGGCCCGATCCGGGGGAAAGGGTGTCGCGGGTGTCCAAAGCCTAAGGAACAAATTTTGACCCGACCCGGGGATCGAACCCGGAACCGCTTCGCTTCGTCGCTTTAAAGTGCGACGCACTACCCACTGCGCCAGCGAGGCAGTCATCTAGTCTATTAAATACTTTTATAGCCATGCAGTACGTATTTCTACTGTAAAGGGTTGTTTTTCTTGGGGGAAAATTTAGCTTATTGGAAATCTGTACTGTAACTGTAATCATAATTTGTATAAGAATGAAAATTGTAATTACCCTAGATATTATTTGAAAAGAGTAACTACTGAGTTTCTTGCTGATTCTTCTCGGTAAAAATTGACATTTCGGATCAACAGTAGATTATTAATATTTGACATTCATAAATATTCTGTATGGACTTAAATTGAATAAAGAGTTTTTGATTTGTGTTGTCAGCTGTGTGACGCTGTGGGGTGGGAAGGAATAGACGGGTGGGGGGCATTGCGGTTGTCGTCGCGTTGGGCCCCTCCAGCGCCCTCCACCTTGTTCGCTCGGGGCCCTGTAATACTAGCACCACTTACCAGAGGCTGTCAGCTGCGTGACGCGTGGGGTGGGAGGAGTAGACGGGTGGGGGGCATTGTGGTTGTCGTCGCGTTGGGCCCCTCCAGCGCCCTCCGCGTTGTTGTTCGCTGGGGGCCCCGGACCCTCGCCTGCGCCCGCCTCTATTTGCAGCTGGAACAATAAATGGGATTTTTAGTTACCTACTATATTATATTTATAGTAATGTTCTTTGCCAGGTAGTACCTCCGTATTTTAGCCTTAGTACGAGTTCGACCTGAGGCGCAAGCACGAATATTCAAGGAATCCGTAGCGTGCAGTTTCAAGTAAGATAGAAGATAGTCATGCTTACGTACAATAGAGGGCGCTTTTTCAGTTTTCATGCAAATTGCTTACGATATACATGGGCTCACTCACTACTCTGCCATGTGGTCCCCGGCAGAGTAGAATAGGCCACCCTCACTCTTACCGAGGTGTCGTAAAAGGCGACTAAGGTAAAGCTGCTGGCATGATCATCAGCGCCCAGAGAAGGAAAACTCTGCATTTATATTAAAACCCTCGCCAACCCGTCTGCCAAGCGTGGTGAGTATGGTAATTACCCCTCATGTGATTGAGGGAGGCCCGTGCCCCAGCAGTGGGGACTTAAATGGGCTGACGATGACACATGGGCTAGGTTTCTTAAAAGAGTTCGTGCTAGCCCTTCTGTCTGGGATCTGAAACGATACACAGAGTACCTAACAATATCCGTTTCCGTTTTTTCTATTTACCACACTATTAAAACTTGCCAACATTACATACTTTTACAAAACACCCACTGAGCACAGTGGACAACAGCTTTCAGAACAGGAAGTCATATAGAATTCCTAGTTTTTTTTTACATATACGTTTGACGTGTGACGTAATGAAAATCAGCGTCAGATAATTTTAACTACGTTACCTTAGGTTTTGGTATAAAACCCACAAATGCCAGTATTTGACCGTGGGAGAGCAACGCTTCTCCATGAATGGGCCGGCTCGACCGGGGTGATACAATGGCACAAATAACTGGCGTGAAGCTCAGTGCTGGGTTTCGCTGCGTAAGTGAGGGTACTGGAGGCCCGACCCGGGGAAAAGGGGGTTTAAAGGTGAAAAACGCACTTGTGACTCCACTGGTGTCTCGGGTGTCCATGTGCTGTGGCAATCGCTTACAAGTGATCTATCTGCTCGTCTGCCATCTATCACATAAAAATAAATTAAATGTGCAGGTAAAATAGCCACAAATTATAAAACATTCTCGTCGAACTAACAAAAGCTGTACTTTTTACAAAGTTTCCGTCATAATTTCGCTGAACAAATTGCAGCGTAATGCAAATGGTTTCACAATTCTAGTTTTCTTCATTGCCAAGTACAGTTCTGCTTAAAAAGTAATCAGCTAAAAATTTATATAGGTACTGCATTTTTTTTAATTAACAAAGGAGTACCTTATAATTCATTGACGTTAGTAGAAACAAAGGAGAGTTACAATTTGAATTAAAATACATGTACAACCTGTGCGGATAAAGAATGGGATCAGAAATGGCGGCGCATCTATTCACTTCTCGCTCGCACACTATTTGTGTCTATACTCGCACCCCACGAGTGCGATGCGCCGCCATTTCTGATCCCATTCTTTATCCGCACAGGTTGTACCTTAATTTGCTTGCTTGTAATAGATCGTTTTTCACGTGGATGAGTGGAGCGGGTCCGAACATAGTCTTTACCGAACATAGTCTCTTTTTTAACTTATAGCGGACAAACGAGCAGACGGCACAACTGATGGTGAGACATCTGCAACTCCAACAATACGGACATGTGACGCAGGAAAGCGTTAATTTTATAATGAGTTTCAGTAATAAAACGACTCATTTTGAACTAAGTATTTATTGCCTCCAATAATGTCTTTTGTTGTATGTAGGTACATACACTTTTCGCTTCAAACTGTACTGAGTTGGGGTAAGTTTATTTCAGCCCAATTTATATCAGAGCCGTCAGGAGCCGGCGGAAATATCGCAGAGCCTCGACAGGCGATGCGGCTATTTGTCAAATAACGACTAAAGATTTATTTTTACCATTGATTTGCATATGTATTTAATAAATAATAACTTAGGGTCCAATACGATGGACCATTTTTTAAAGTTGTACGTAGAGTAAGTATATTGGCTTGCAAAATAACATAGTAAACCAAAATTAAATTGAAAATTTAAAAAACCCCCGACACAACTGAAGCTCTTTCATTTGATACCTATATTGAGGCAGTTGGTGGAACATCAAATAGGTTATTCGTCACTTTCTGACGGCGGCCATCTTGGATATGAAATTTTTCCCAATTAATATATTCTGCTACTCTTATATGATACCCATATTGTGGGAGTTGTGTTAAAACATAAAATCCAAATCTTTGTGACGGCGGCCATCTTGGATCGATTTTTATCCAACATAGCTAAGAACACTCCCTCCTTATTCATCTTTCAAACAAAAAACCAACAAAATCAAAATCGGTTCATTTGTTCGGGAGCTACGATGCCATAGACAGACACACACACACACACACACACAGACACGTCAAACTTTTAACACCCAGTCGCTTTTGCGTCGGGGTTTAAAAAGTAGAACACACGTTGCGACGCCCTCTTATTTATTTATTAATAGTTTTAACTATAATTAATCAAGACGGGAATTAACACCATGTTTACTATGTGAAACAACATTTTGTACTCACATATTTTACTCGACGTTTCGGCTACGTTACAGCAGCCGTGGTCACGAGCGGACTCAACGTCGAGTAAAATATGTAAGTACACAATGTTGTATCACATAATTAATATCGTGTTAATTCCCGTCTTGATTAATTATAGTTAAAACTATTACCTATTAACTTTAACATAAAACTTAACGGACTGGCGATCAACTAAAAACAAAATATGTATATTATTACATAACATACTTAGGTATGTAAGTACCTACTTAAAAAAATATCTTTGCTTAAAATATCAGGTACCTAATGCATGAAAATAAAGTTTTACTTTTTTACTTAAAAAAGTAGCACAGTCCATGGGAAAGTCATGCTTAAGCCTCTCAGAAAACCGCCGTGAAACAATGCTCGCACTGTATTTCGCCGTGTAATTGAGGATACCGGAGGCCCACTCCGGAAGAAGGGGGGTTTTTTGGGTTGACATTACATTGTGAATCCATTGGAGTTGTTAGAGGCGGCGGCAATCGCTTACCGTCAGATGATCTGCCTGCTCGTCTGCCATCTATCAAATAAAAAAGCACGCAATATTTTAACCGATTTAAAAAAAGGAGGTTCTCAATTCTACATCTACGTTTTGTTCGCCGATTACTTTGCCATCTATGACCCGATTTAGATGATTCTTTTTTAGTTGGAAAGTAGATAGTCCCGGTTTGGTATATGGATCTGATGATGGGATCCTGGACAAATTGAGGGGAACTCTCAAATTTTATATGGACACGTAATGTTTTTGTATCTTTTTTCAAAACTGCACCAGTATTTACGCCTGACTGTATTGATTTTGTGGCTCTGCTGACGATGGAAGGTCAACTCCTTAACGGTAAGGAGTTAAAGGATAACTCTTTCAATACTGTACTCAAAATTCATTTTTTAGTTATTTGGCAACAGTGGAAGAGGAGGGGGGTCGCAGATTTTTTCATAAACAAAATTTAATGAAAAACAATAATTCCTAAATACAACTTTTGAATGCAATGATTTGTCACGGAGTTATATAATCCCCTAAAGGCCGTTGCTTAAAGCAAATGGTACAATAAACACGATTAGCCGCGGATAAATAACATGATAATGACATTAAGCATGCGACAGACGGTCACGCGACTATTTCACTTGCGACGGATTTAAGGTACACTTGTGCAGTTCCTTAGTGAGGGGAGTATTATATAGTTCACTTGACAATACCTCACACTCACTTACCTCCTAACCTTACCTCCTATCATCATCATCATCATGGTGGCCCATTGTAAAGCCACTCTTGGTCGTTGGCCTCCTTCCTCTTTTTCCACTCCCGGCGATCCCACACCTGACTCAATTGTTTTTTAATCTAGAGGCGACAAACAAGCGAGCGAGTCACCTGGTAGAAAGTGATCAACGCACCCATAAACATCCACGAAATCACAGAGATCGCTAATGTGTTGCCGGCCTTTTTAAAAAAAAGTACGCTATTCTCTTGAAGGTCCCTAAGTCGTAGGCGTCGGGAAATACTCCTGCAGCCAAAGCGTTCCACAGAACTGAGGTACGTGGTAGAAAGTTCCGCGAGAAACGCACAGTATTAGCCCTCCATCCATCCATCATCCAGTCCCGACGTCTATCGTGCTATCTGGTTTCCTCTCCAGGACCGTCTCATCCATACTCGCAATGTGTCCCACCCATGTCCACTTTTTCTTCGCTATAAAAGCCATGATGTCTTTTACGGATCCTCCGCTATTCGGTATAAATTCGATACGAATCAGTAGAAATCGTCATTTAGACAGATTTTATATTTTAGATTCATAAGTGTTATAATAACGAATAGTAAAGTATCAGCCTATACACTGTCCCACTGCAGGGCAAAGTTCTCCATCATAGAATTCAAGTCAACGTTACTATGATGGGATTTGGATTAATCCACACGCTTGCCAAATGCGGATGCGGTGATCACAAAGCCGAGCTATGTCCGAAAAAATCGAAACATGCTTTTCGCTCGACCCAGGAATCGAACTCAGTTCCTCGAGATCACCACGGCCCGGTACTTAGACTACTAGACCAACGGGGCGTATCAAATGGTATTAGGCTTAATCATCATCACGCTTGCTGAATGCGGATTGGTGATCACAAACCCGATATGTTCGAAAAATTCGGAATGGGAATCCGAACACAGGACCCCGAAATCACGGCCCGGTACTTAAGCCACTAGACCAACAGGGCGTATGACGTATAAACCTAAATTTTAGAGAACTTAAATTATTGGTACAGAATCAAATTAAGTTAATGCTTAAGCAATATCTAAAGTCCGCGCCACGAAAGATATCCCGCGGGAAAACTCGGAACTAAAATTTGAGATTCCTTGTTCCTATGAACATATAAGCTCAAAATTGAATATTGATGACGACTCAAATCAAGCGTGGTTTTCACGGGACTTCTTTGGTGGCGATGAATTTATGAGCTCGATGAGTGATACAGTTCAAAATAACCGCCTCACTCTTTTCAGTCGAGTGAACTGAATTGTGCAAGTGTAATTTAAGGCAGGCCTACGTACAATTTTATTAACCCTCTATCTATAGGGCTACCGATTATGATGCGGAAGTATTTAAGCTTATTTAATTAATTGTGACCTAAATACGAATGGTTTGTAACGGATTAAGTCGAAGCTTCGTTCTCAGAGACAGCGGAAAGCGAAAAGCGGAGAAGAAGCGAGAACGGACTGTGACAAATGAATGTTGAGCGTAGTGACACAAAATACACTGGACACACACACACACACACATTCACAACATAGATACAGAACACCGCCTACCTACACGTGCTGATCAGCCTACGCAGACATATGAGCGTATGAATACAGTGATCTCGGCTTGGTTCACCCGTGGACAAAGACAGAATATACGGAACTGTGCGGGAGAAAAACGATACGATAGTACGTTTAGCGCGTAGGTCAAAGAACTCCTATCATATCAATGTCAGCAAGAGCCAACTAGCCGTGTGGTCCCCGGCAGAGTAGAATAGGCCACGCTCACTCCTACCGAGGTATCGTAAAAGGCGACTAAGGTAAAGCTGCTGGCATGATCATCAGCACCCAGAGAAGGAAAACTCTGCATTTATATCAAAATCCTCGCCAACCCGTCTGCTAAGCGTGGTGAGTATGGCAATTACCCCTCATGTGATTGAGGGAGGCCCGTGCCCCAGCAGTGGGGACTTATATGGGCTGATGATGATGATGATGAAAAGCCAACTGATAGTATTATCGCTTTTTATATTTTGAGCTTTATTTTGTATCGCCACTCCTTATTACCACTGAATTCTTTAAATCTATGTGCATATTTATACCATGACCTCGGCGGTAAGGGAAAACATCGTGAGGAAACCTGCACGTCTTGGATAGTTTCTCAAAGTTGTGGAGTGCAATATTTGAGGCAATGATTCCTAACGTGTAACCGCGATCCAGTTGGTCTGGTTCCCCTGTTGAAGGGTTGCGAGGGTCAGGCGGCAGTCGCTTCATTGTAATTACCAGACTTCCCGAATCCTGGGTCATGGTTCCAGCGTACCCCAGGCTCAGATGCGACCGCTTTGGACGCAACTGGGAATTACACGCTATGATAAGGAGGAGGAGGACTCCTTGTTACCGCTCTAGTATATCGTGTAGAATACGGTCAAACTATATAATAATAATAATAATAATTCTCACAACATCTCATACGTTGACCTGATTCCGTAGTAAGTAGCTTAAGCACTTGTGTTACAGATATCAGACAACAGAGGAACACAAATATATACTTAAATACATATATTACACCCAGACACCGAACAAACACAAGTGTTCATCGCACAAATGTTTGTCCAGGGTGGGGATCGAACCCACGACCTTTGGCGTAAGAGGCAGGGTCACTACCAATTGCGCCATCCGGTCAGTCAAATATATATTGTTTTAAACTTTCATAGTCACTAACATTAGAATAGTTATTTACGAGATTTTTAAATTGTCAAATGTCTGGAATCCAATGATGCGAAATTTTAATAACCGTAAAACTAAACAAAGTGTCATTTCACGGCCAGATACTGTGAGTGTTGTGTGTCGAGGACAGGTGCGAGAAAATAGTGCGTTAGTGCCGAAATATCGGAAACTCAAAAATAAGGTACATGGTAGAAATCTCGTAAAAAACTATTATTTGTTTCGATAGAAACACAACGATAATCCGTAACCGCTACCCAAAAGTCGAAAGCCAAGTTCTCTAATAACCCTCCACGAATTTCACCCGTGTTCTGCCCGTGCATTCACGAGTGGTTTGGTAGAAAAAAGAAAGCGAAGCAGGCGGCCCTAGCTGTCCAAACGAGCGGCGACTGAGAGGTGTTTCGTGTATCGAGTAACGTGCAATTTGCTACAAACTCGAATTGGGACTGACGTTTGTATTTATTCCGCCACCGCCGCACGCGAAGCGGCCTAAAGCCCAATAAAAGCGGAGCAGAAAAAGCGATTTCAGCAGTAGTTTTCGCTCTACGGAGAAATGTTCTGAGCGCAAATATTAAATAAGTATAATTTAATAAGAGTTAGTGAAGAAGACAGTAGCTGTTACGGCTGACACGGACTCTGTTTTTTTTTATGATAGGTATCAGACCTGATGGTTTATCAAAGATGCAGTTTTATTACAAATGTATGGTATGAAAACCATTGGTTTGTCTGTCGTTATGGACATTTTTGACATGGCAGTCAACTACATCCTAAATTTATTGTTATTTTGGACGCGAAGAATACATAGCATATTCTTACAGATGCTCTTTATTTAGGCCACACATTCATGTATGGAAAAACGTGCGATTTGGTACGAACTTGCATTGGCCCCTATATAAGATTTTCGCTACCCTAGACCTCATCTTTACTTAACAGCAGATGTGAGAGGTCAATGCTTATCTGTTGTCCAAAACATAAAAAACACGCACGCAAATCGTCAGCGAGCCCAATAGAAGTGGAGCAGAAAAAGCAAAGTTAGTTGCGAAATTTTTTTACTCTAGTGAGAGATGGTTATTTTGTGAATAAAGTAGATAGCAGCAGTTTGTACAAATTCACACTAGGATTTGGCGTTTTTATTTTTCCCACCCATACCCGCACGTGGAGCAACCCCGAGCCCAGTGGAAGCAGAGCGCAAAGAGTGAAGTTGCCAAATAATTTCCATGCTTGCCGTTAATAAATTAGGGCTATGCAAAATGTTATTATTTTTCCCACTCATACTCGCACGTGGAACAACCCCGAGCCCAGTGGAATCAGAGCGGAAAGTGCGAAGTTGCCAAATAATTTCCATGCTTGCCGTTAATAAATTAGGGCTATGCAAAATGTTATTATTTTTCCCACTCATACTCGCACGTGGAACAACCCCGAGCCCAGTGGAATCAGAGCGGAAAGTGCGAAGTTGCCAAATAATTTCCATGCTTGCCGTTAATAAATTAGGGCTATGAAAAATGTTATTATTTTTCCCACTCATACTCGCACGTGGAACAACCCCGAGCCCAGTGGAATCAGAGCGGAAAGTGCGAAGTTGCCAAATAATTTCCATGCTTGCCGTTAATAAATTAGGGCTATGCAATATGTTATTATTTTTCCCACTCATACTCGCACGTGGAACAACCCCGAGCCCAGTGGAATCAGAGCGGAAAGTGCGAAGTTGCCAAATCATTTCCATGCTTACCGTTAATAAATTAGGGCTATGCAAAATGTTATTATTTTTCCCACTCATACTCGCACGTGGAACAACCCCGAGCCCAGTGGAATCAGAGCGGAAAGTGCGAAGTTGCCAAATCATTTCCATGCTTACCGTTAATAAATTAGGGCTATGCAAAATGTTATTATTTTTCCCACTCATACTCGCACGTGGAACAACCCCGAGCCCAGTGGAATCAGAGCGGAAAGTGCGAAGTTGCCAAATAATTTCCATGCTTGCCGTTAATAAATTAGGGCTATGCAAAATGTTATTATTTTTCCCACTCATACTCGCACGTGGAACAACCCCGAGCCCAGTGGAATCAGAACGGAAAGTGCGAAGTTGCCAAATAATTTCCATGCTTGCCGTTAATAAATTAGGGCTATGCAAGATGTTATAATTTTTTATTGTCATAAAGCTAAAGTATACTCGTAGTTTATTCTAGGTATTGTTAATTTTTGCCATTTGCTTGATTTATTTGAATATCTTTAACATATATTGTACAATTTAGTCACTAAACATTGTGTCCTTTCATAAAGTTAGCACTTAGCGTGATTGACGATTATTGTTCTTTCTTAGAATAACACAACAGCTTTTTGATTTTAAAACTTAGGAATAATTGCAAGGCATTTTTAAATGAATCTTTTAACGACTAGATAAAACATGTTAGAGTTCTCAAGTATCATAAAATAATAGAGAACTAATAAAAAACTGCAATAAATTTAACCGTGGGGGAGCAATCTAATAAATGGCCTTTTTCAACGTGTGGGCGGGTATCGAGTAGGATAACAGCGTGTAGAGAACTCTCTAATTGTTTATGTAAGACGTCATTATGTATGCATTAAATATACGTCTACTACACGCTAGTCTAATGAATGAATAAAAGTGAATTTTGCTTAAAAAAAATTCCTCTTCTTTGTCGTCTTACTCATGGCAGAGCTTCACAATCCTCTGCCACTCCTCTCGCAGATATGCTTTTCTAGTGCATTCGTGGAGTGGACCAATAAGGGCAGTTTTCACCAGATCGAACCAGCGCATTGGTGATCTGCCGCGCACACTTTTGCCTTCAACTTTACCTTGCACTACAAGTTCAAAATAGAAAAAATATCCAAAATAGATTTCACAAAAAATTTACATGTCGCGCATGCAAGCAAAATATTCGAATTTAAATTCCTAGTTAAAAATTATAGAGAAAGTTTTTTTTTAATCATCAACCATTGGACTCACGTAATTTTTTTTTTTATGTGATAGATGGTAGACAAGACGAATCGCCATGACAGTAAGCGATTGCCGCCGCTCATCGACAAGTGCAACGTACCTAATGGGTTACAGGTGTGCTGTCAAACTTAAAACTCCTCTTCTCCTCTGACTGGGCCTCCGGTGGTTTAATTTTTACATTATCTATTATCTAGCCTTTTAGGCAACCCTACTTTTACACATATTTTGCAATGCCTACACAGAAATAAACACACCATTTTGTTTAGCTTAGCTTTTACGAGAAGCTTTCCATGCCAGTTAATCAACATTTAAGTTTCCATTTTACTTCGTTCAAGGAATGGTTTCCGAAAACTACGACAGGCAGGTTAAGTAATCGACCGAGTTGGCACTCATTTTGTAATGCGCATTATGAACAATTACAAAGTTTTACGATACTTGGATAATAAATTATCTTTCGGAGACTTGAGACGCGGGGGTTTATTCCTAAATAAAGGGTAGTGTCCCCATTTACTTCAAAGAACAAAGAGGAGGTACAAAGTCGAATAAATTAATGAAGGCTAAGTTCCAGTTTATTTGAAAGCACCATTATTTTTGTAAATGATGTTAAGTTACTTGCGATTAATAATGTCTGATTAAAAGACGAACATTTACGGATCAGATTACGTACAATATGTGTTTTCATTTTTATTTATGAATTTATTTTTGAGCCCAAATGGTTCCTAATTCAAAGACTTTTTTAAAGAATAATTGTGTAAGGCCAGTTTTATTGTTTCAAAACTGATTTTACTACCTTAAGGGAAGAACGAAGTTCTTGGAGGGCGGTATGGCGATGGGAATTAGTCGTGAGCGGCGTGATGTTGCAACGACCGCCAATAGATGGCGTTGTGCACAATTGAATCGCGCAAGCATTTCGTTTTTTTGTTTACCCTTAAGCGGCTAATGTTTTTTTGTTCATTTGAGTCCTTAATACAGTTCATTGATAATAAGAGTGTTTTATTTTCACGGTAATTATGTGGATAGTTCAACCATTATTAAATAAAGCCTTTAAAAACAAAATATTTCTTTTACGTTTGGTTACTCTCTGACTCCCAACTTTGATTACCCCGACCTTGAACATTTTGATGAAATGTATCTTTTTATTCCTGCTCGTTACAAATGCGCTAATATAAAAAAATAAATAATATGGTGAAGATCGCGGGAATCCATTGGATGCGGGCGGCACAGGACCGATCTGTGTGGTGAACATTGGGGGAGGCCTATGTCCAGCAGTGGACGTCTATTGGCTGAAATGATGATGATAAAAAAATAAGCTAGCAACAATGTTTATTTTCAAATGTAAAACCTAGACTTACTCTAAACTCAAAAATAAAAAAGTCATAGTAATCAAGTAAATAGTCCAGAACCGTGGAATAACCCAGTAATAGTAATAACTAAATGAAGAAGACATTAGTCTTCTTCATTACCGCACTCGTCCCAATACGTAGGCACACTCAAGCCGGATGCCGTGATCAGAATGGGAGTAAAAGACCGTAAAATGTGCAAGGTTACGTTCCTGAGTGCAAGTTAATGCGGTGCTTTATGTTTTTGTACTGCAAAGGTCAAAGCTCGATCTCTATTTTTTTCAGGCCTTTTGTAAAAGGTTAAAGTTCAGTCGTTTGAACTACGGGGATGTTTCCACAAATTTCCTGCATAAAATAGCAACAGCTCCTGTTTTTTAACTGATCCGATGCTAAATTGTGCATTTCTTAGAGACCCCCATGGGCCACAGGTCGGTTTTTATGTAATAGGTGCAGACGAGTAGACGGATCACCTTATGGTAAGCGATTGCCACCGCCCATGGACACAAGCGACACCAGTGGAATCACAAGTGCGATGCCAACCTTTAATCTGGTACCCTCACTCACGCAGTGAATCACAGCACAGTGCTGCTTCACGCCGGTTTTCTGTGAGGCCGTGGTATCATTCCGGTCGAGCCGGCCCATTAATGTCGAAGCGAGGCCCTCCCACGGTCGTGGGTTCGATCCCCATTCTGGATAAACATTCGTATGAGTAATACTACGTTCAATGCCTGAGCGTAGTTAATAATATAATGCATTAAATGAAAAGTCGTAAATAATAATATGTATGATGATATATAGATATATACATGTATTTAATTAAAGGTCAATGTATGAGATGTTGTATGAATTTATTTGGCACTGGAGGCTATTGGCAAACCAGATGTCCTATGTGGGGAATCTATTCCTAGAAATCATAGTTGCTGTGGTGCTGGAAGGTAAATGTGTAATAGTATACATTAGATTAAACAACGAAAAAAGAGGGTGGAAATACAATTATGAGAGCCGAGTGGTCCCGGCAGAGTAGAATAGGCCACCCTCACTCTTACCGAGGGGTCGTAAAAGGCGACTAAGGTAAAGCTGCTGGCATGATCATCAGCACCCAGAGAAGGAAAACTCTGCATTTATATCAAAACCCTCGCCAACCCGTCTGCCAAGCGTGGTGAGTATGGCAATTACCCCTCATGTGATTGAGGAAGGCCCGTGCCCCAGCAGTGGAGACTTAAATGGGCTGACGATGACGATGATGACGGGATGTAAACAATATAAAAATAACGGTGTACTGTATAGTCCTTCCCGCCTTGGGTGGCCGACACCCACGCTACGTCGATGACATCTCCTTCATCAAATTGACGCAATAAATTCAAAACAGATCGTTCGTATTAGATTACTCAGATACGAGAAACTCCCTGAAATTCCCTGTAATCCGTTTAGGAATATTGCAAGCCCCTTCCTTTCGGTTCGGTAACTGACCAAACCGCGATTTGTATGGATATTGCTCCTTGATGGAAACTTCGTATTAGGAAGCAAATATTCGTTTTTGTAAGGTAATGAATATTTTATCATATAGTGAGAATTTATCTCGCTCTACTTGTGTATGGATCGTTTTTGTGGAGCGATTAACGCTGAAATATCCACAGAAGAGCACCGTGGGATAGCCACGCTTCGGGCATAAATGGGCCGGCTCGACCACCGACCGGAGAGATACCACGGTCTCACAGAAAACCAACGTGAAGCAGCACTGTGCTGTGTTTCGCTGCGTGAGTGAGGGTACAGGGGGAAGGGGGGTTTAAAGGTTGGCAACGGGCGGGTGTACATGGGCGGCGGCAATCGCTTACCATCAGTTGATCCATCTGCTCGTCTGCCACCTATGATATAAAAAAGACATATTGTAAATACGACTCAATCACAATCAATGAACAAAGAAAAGTAAGACATGCATCACCAATATCATTTCAAGTATATACGAAGGTACATTCATCTCCTACGCCGTACCTAATTAGCGAAACTTTAATTAACATTGTTGAGAAGACGATACATACAGCCTCATCCTCTTCGAAATCTGAACAGAATACATATCTTAAATACTACCGCATAAGGGTGAGTGTTGTTAGCACGCTAGTGTTGTGTAGTGTGATGTGCCACTGAGTGTATCAGTGTGTAATTGGAGTGATTGAATCGGCGAGGGCTGCGGGTTTGCGGTGCCGCGCTGATCGATTCCCGGCGGCTTCACACTCACTCAACATCGGACGTGTTTCATTTCAATCAAAGTGACATAGGTAAAATAAGAAAACGGGATTTTGGAATCATTCGAGTGTAAACGAGGTATTTTGATCCAAAGCGGGAAATAGCGAGAGTGATCACTACTTACCCACTTTAACCTAAATATGTAGGTATCAGCCTATATTAATATATCTTTTAATTATATATTAGATTGTGTCTCTACCATAGGTATATTCAATATACATGTTGCTATTTAATATCTAAACTATATAAATAGGCATATAAATCTAAAATAAACTAACAACGCCGTAATGTAAAACGTCAACTCTAGTCCCCAAGAGACAGGATTACCTAGTTTGGGGGCTACCAGTACTGTATAACATTTGTAAACTTTTACAAAATAAAGATTTATTTATTTATTATTTATTATATACTGTCCCACTGCAGGTCAAAGGCCTCCATCACAGAAATCAAGTCATCGCTACTATGATGGGATTAGGCATAATCACCACGCTTGCCAAATGCGGATTGGTGATAACAAACCCGAGTTATGTTCGAATTTCGAAACAACATACTTTTTGCTCGACCCGGGAATCGAACTCAGGACCTCAAGATCACGGCCCGGTACTTAAACCACTAGACCAACAGGGCGTTGCAGTGCTCAAAATAACCAAATCTAACCTATCTATCTATTTGTTTTTATTGCCAGCGTGTAACATGTAGTAGCAATTACTATTGTTACTACTAGTACTTATACCTATTACTACTTGTAGTAGGTATAAGTACTTATACAAATAGATAGGTTGTAGACGTTGCTAGTCTTTAGGAAAATCCATGCAAAGATAAGACAGCCCACTCCTTCATCATTCATTTGCAATCCAAAACTAATAATATTCTCCAGATTTAATAACAGTAGGCGGTCCGGAGACCCTTGATTTATATGGTGCCAGCTCCAAGTGCTAAACGGTATTCTACGTAGATAATCTTCCTTCAGAGGAGCAACGACCTGAGCGCAGTGTGGAGCCATTGAAAACCGCTCATAGCCATAAATAAAGCATCCCTGCGGCTTTCAGTGGTACGAGATAACTCTTCAATTATTACCGCCCAAGCTCTTTAGACGCTCGACCAGAGCTGTGGATTCACTGATGCGGCTGTAAATAGAGTTATGCCTCTAGGAATACTGCTAATAAGAAAATAGGAACCTTTTTTTATTATATAGGTAGCAGACGAGCCGACGGATCATCCTGATGGTAAGCGTTTACCGACGCCCATGGACACCTGCAACACCAGTGGTGTCACAAATGCGCTGCTTACCTAATCATTTACAGGGTGTAATCTGTGGACATTTACATCCCTTGAAACGCGTGTTCTACCAACCATTTTGAACAACATTTGTTCTACGACTTTTCGAAATTAGTCGAAAATTTTTTCGACTCCCCATACAAAATTACCAAGTCACGTAACCGAATTTGTATGAGAAGTTGAAATTTTTTTATGCGAATTTCCAAAAGTCATAGAACAAATGTTGTTCAGAATGGTTGATAGAACACGTGGTTAAAGGAATGTAAATGTTCACAGATACACCCTGTATTGGTATTTATACCTATCTATAAGAAATATTTTTATTGAATTTTATTATGTATAAATTATCTATATATTATGAATTTATAAGTATGTATATTTCTGCCATTTTCAATTTCATTTGTTAAACTGCTTTGCACTTATACGAATACGTTATTTCTTTCCTCTACCCAAAGGTTGTCTGTAAGAAATCGCTACAAACGATAAGACCGCCTTATTGTACTGTCTCTAGTTGTTGTATCATACTTGTATTTTGTTTTTGTATAATAAAGAATACCTATCTATCTATCTATTGCAGCTGCCTACGTACTGTCGGAACACTACTGGAGATACGAGTGTACAGCCAATCTTTGAACTCTGCCTTCCCCCCGATTGAGCCTCCAGTTTTCTCAGTAATTCATCATCAAAATGATTGTGTGTATATTGATAAGACTTTTTTCAAATGCTTAGATATTTTTGGTAGGCTTGAAAGATAAATTTGATGCTGACAGTAGAAAAAAAGCGACCGGAGCGAAAAATCTTTGTAATTTCCGTAAAGAAACATCGAAAGAAGTCTTGATTTTTTGTTCCCTTCAAGGGGCTGGGAAGCGAAGGCCACATTGAAAGCTGAACACACGCTCAATCACGATATTTTCGAAGTAGGTCGAAAGGCATTGTCTGATATTTCCAGGGAGTTTTTTTGTACCGTTGTTGAGGTTCGAGGCTAAAGAAAGGAAACTAAGGAATGGGGGGAATGGACTTTTTTATAGTAGATGGCTCGTCTTAGCCAGATGGTAAGCAGAAGAAGAGTCCACTTTTTATTATATTTATTTATTTTTCAAGGGAAACATACATACTGATAAGAAAATTTACATAACACACATTTCCAACACATTTAACAACAAAGTTTCCACAGCTAAATAGTTCACATACAATAAGCAAACAAGCAACATTCTGGTGTTAACGAACTAAAATACAATAATTCATTAAGATTTATATGAAAAAAAAGATAAAAACTAGGTAGGTATGGGTAGGAGGACAGTTTAAATTAATTTAAGTGCATTCTCAATTTCTTTTCTATATCTTCCCACTGACAAGGCAAATGTTCAATATGTGAGAAACTACTATTGTATGATTTGCAATTGCAATTGACGCCATGGCACGAGGAGAGCCCCGTTGCAATTACAATGGACGCCTTGGCACGAGGAGAGCCCACGTTGCAATTACAATGAACGCCATGGCACGGCATGGAAAATTAGACATTGATTTAGATACTTAACCAAGATTTAGTACTTATACAAGGAGTGGAGTAAACACTGAGTCCACTATTCGTTTAAACAATCTAAGTCAGAAATAATTCTCATAATTAGCACATTTTTTTTGCAATCCCCAAACAAACCATAACCGTTTACTGAAAACTGCGTACCTACATACCAAAGCAATCATTAACAAAGCAAATTAATGTATTTTTCCCCTTTTATGGCCCGAATATAATACAAAGGGAAGCATTTGCCCCCTTTTCCGCTCATCCGGCACCGTTCACCCCACCCCGAAAGGACGAACAGTGACGTCACCTGTGACGCAAGCACCCAACGTGACCCGGCCCGGCCCAACAAAGGGCGTTTGTTTAAGCCCACAGGACGATAGGGTCTGGTCCTGAGATACTGTGATGTTTTGTGTACTCTAACGCCACAGTTTTTAGAAAAAGTAGCAATTTATGGGATTTATTAACGTTCAATAAACCTGTAGTTAACTAAAACGGTGTTAATTATAGAGCAGTTTTGACATTTGAAACAAAAATAATCTTACAAATTTTCGAATAAATAATGAAAATTGCTTTAAACACCTTTTTTGCTAACAAATATGTCCGGATATATCCGGATGGCGCAATTGGTAGTGACCCTGCCTCTTACGCCAAAGGTCGTGGGTTCGATCCCCACCCTGGACAAACATTCGTGCGATGAACACTTGTGTTTGTTCGGTGTCTGGGTGTAATATATCTATAAAAGTATATATATTTGTGTTCCTCTGTTGTCTGATATCTGTAACACAAGTGCTTAAGCTGCTTAGTACGGAATCGGGTCAACATTATGAGATGATGTGAGAATTATTATTATTATTAAATATTTATGAATAAAACCAATTTTTTGAGACAAAAAAAGTCATATTCATAAAATAATCTCTAATATATAAAATTCTCGTGTCACAGTTTTCGTTGCCATACTCCTCCGAAACGGCTTGACCGATTTTGATGAAATTTTTTGTGCTTATCCGGTATCTATGAGAATCGGCCAACATCTATTTTTCATCCCCCTAAATGTTAGGGGTAGTCCACCCCTAAATTTTTATTTTTATTTTTTAGACAAAATTTTTAATTTCTCTTTTTTAATGATACAACATACAAAAATACATACAATCCTCAATTTTCACCCTTCTACGATCAACCCTTTTATTTATATGGCAAAACAACGTTTGCCGGGTCAGCTAGTGTTTGTATAATAACCTTTGACGACCCGATTGGAACAGTGGTAGTGAACGCTGCCTCTGATACAAGGGTTGCGGGTTCGATCCCCGCACAGTACAAACATTTGTGTGCATGAACATGTTTGTTTTTATTGGTCTGGGTGTTTGCTATATATTATTAGTATGTATTTACAAAAGAAAAGTATTATATGTATATATCTGTAATCCCACTGTTGATTCTGATAACCGTAACACAGGTGCTTGAGCTACCTATCTCGGAGTCAGATCAATGTATGTGACGTTGTGAAATATTTATTTATTTATTAAAAAAAAAACCTATCATAAAATAATCTTTGTTTGCTTAAAACTTTGTCTAAGGCTCAAAAGATGTCATAGAGCAGTTTTCATATTTGAAACAAAACAAAAATATACAAAATTTGGAAAAAAATAGTAACATAACATCGTTTTAGCTAACAAACGTTTAGCAAACATGTATTAATGATGACCTATTTTATGAGACAAATGTGCGGGTTACTTACTATTATCATGATTTTTTTATAGTTATCTTTTTGAACAATAATCCTGAATTTGACAAAACTCGTGCACAAGATTAATCGTGTATTAAAATAGTTTCCTTGGGTCGGCAAACTAAATTTGTAATGTGGTACGTAATAAATGATTTGACGCAATAATTACAAACCAAGACAAAATTAGAATCAATTAGTTTTTTCAAATCGAACATCCCAAAAATTGGGCTACAGTGCACTCGCGTCAAATTATCAATAAAATTAAATTGCAAATTTAAAAAACCCCGACTGCGGCCAACTTGGATTTGAAATTGTCACAGTAAATATATTCTGCTACTCAAGCCCTTTTATATGACTACCCATATTGTGGGAGTTGCGTTAAAACATACAATCCATATCTTTGTGACGGCGGCCATCTTGGACCAATTTTTATCCAAAATAGCTGAGAAAACACTCCCCCCTCATTCAACTTTCAAACAAAAAAAAACAAAATCAAAATCGGTTTATTGTTCGGGAGCTACGATGCCATAGACAGACACACAGACACACACACACACACACACACACACACACACATACACAGACAGGTCAAACTTATAACGACTTAAAACTTTGACGACCCGTTTGGAACAGTGGTAGTGAACGCTGCCTTTTGTCCAAGGGTTGCGGGTTCGATCCCCGCACAGTACAAACATTTGTGTGCATGAACACGTCTGTTTGTATTGGTCTGGGTGTTTTATGTATTATAAGTATGTATTTACAAAAGAAAAGTATAATATGTATATATTTGTAATTCCACTGTTGATTCTGATATCCGTAACACAGGTGCTTGAGCTACCTATCTTGGAGTCAGATCAATGTACCTATGTCATGTTGTGAAATATTATTATTATTATATTATAACACAAAAATTATCTTAAAATGTCAGTTAATGCCCCTTTTTCTTTACAAAAACTGCGCTAATTCACAGAGACACGTCGTTTTGATGTCATTTACGCGCTTACACGTGCGTTCCGTTTCACGCTTTAACAAACCGAGCGCGCGCAGGCGCAGTGATTTCGGTATATTTCCGGAACAAACGGAAATCAGAAACATTTGAACCGTGGGAGTTCCACGCTTCGGCTTAAACGGGCCGGCTTAACTGGACTGATCAAAACTCACAGAAAACCAAGCAGCGTCTGTTCGGTGTTTTGCCGAGTGAGTGAGGTTACCGGAGGCTCAATCTAGGCGAAAGGGGGGTTTTAGGGTTACCAGTGCACTTGTGACTCTACTAGTGTTGCGGGTGTCCATGGGCGCCACTAATATTTTTATTGATTGTATATTGTAGAAATAAATGATATAAATATGAATAAATTTAAAATTAAAAAAAAAAGATTTGTTATGTTTTAAGCTTACTTAGCACAAGCTGTTCATGTCACAAACATATATATCAATAAATTTTAATCAAAAGATATTTTTGAAGACCGGGATATTGTTGCTACGTATCTAAGTAAGAACCTCCTCCTTTTTTTGCAGTCGGTATAAACAAGACCGCGTCTCTATATTGGGTATCTGTCTTCCATTTTCGTAAATACCTAATTGAAATATTTCTGGGCCTATAATTTAAGCTTCCACTTACACCTTTCATATCTTATTACGAACTTTGCCCGAGGGCCTTTGACAGTTCATTACGTAAATTCATTTAGCTTTAATGGTAAAGTTGGTTGTAAGGATAGTATGGAGATAGCCAGTAGCCAGTAAAGTAAAGTAACTGCCTATAACCGTCCCGCTGCAGGGCAAAGGCCTCCATAATAGAAATCAAGTCATCACCACTATGATGGGGTTAGGCTTAATCACCACGCTTGCCAAATGCGGATTGGTGATCACAAACCCGAGCTATGTTCGAAAAAATCGAAACACACTTTTTGCTCGACCCAGAAATCGAACCCAGGACCCTGAGATCACGGCCCGGTACTTAAACCACTAGACCAACAGGGCGTCACTAGACTAACAGGACGTCCGGGTTCCAGACTTGGGACATATCCACGAATATCGGTCCAACTGTCTTCAGACACGAACTTCAATGGAAACTTAGCTATATTCGACCGAGGAATAGCCACGATTCGACATGAATGGGCCGGCTCAATTGGGGTGATGGACTTACAGGACCACGGCCGCCTTTGGCCATACCTGTGGTAGTACCTACAAGCGTACGTCCACGTGCTGTGATATGCATTTGTTGGATGCATTTATTTGCATGTTGTCTTAATATTGTCGCGTCACATGCGTCAGAATGATGTGATACGCGACAACATACTCAAGAAAACAAGCCGAGTTACTGGCTATTTCACCACTGTGTTATTAAGATCAGCGAGTTCAAATCTCGTCATAGCGACGCCAATTTTAATATTTAGCTACTAAACCGGATCTATGGCCCAACGCCTACGCGAAAAATTGATTCACGCCAAAAGCGGCCACTTTTGGCGTGAATCAATTTTTCGCGTAAAAAAACGGACCCAACATTTGTGCATGGTTAGCGTAAGTCTTGGCCGAGTCGTAGTAACCCCGAAATTGTAATTAGTAAAAATCACAATAGATCGGCGTCGCTAGTGTGCCCTACCCGTCACCTTAAGGTGACACCGCGCGATACTAGCGCCGCCAAGTATCGTCGCGATGTATAATCCTTTAAGTAAGTATTAATGGCTTATTTTTTTAAAATAATGTCTCCTATTCGCCACAATCACTCTGCTACACTCATAGATAGTCAATTTAAGCTAAATATTAATTAACTTAATTATGGAAAAATTTTATGCGTATTGAACTAAGTATCAACATTTTTTCTTAAGGAACCATTAAAGTCTTAGGGATCTTCAAGAGAAGAGCGTACTCTTTTTTAAAAACGCCGGCAACACATTAGCGATGTCTCTGATGTTCGCGGATATTCATGGGCGGCGTTGATTACTTTCCATCAGGTGACTCGCTTGCTCGTTTTTCCGCCTCTAGCATAAAGAAAAATTGACGTCTCTGGGTGCGGCAGATAGGAAATTTTACCTTGTCGTGCAAATTTTATCCTTGTCTTTTCAAGTTGAAATTCCCCTTGAAAATTCAAATACCTACTTAAAAAGATGTCACAAATCGACGCGGGTCGACTTGGGTTTGGAATAAATTAAAATACCTAGGTCTGAAATTTTTTCCTCGCTCAGTCACCAACGGTCACTTCACCACTCATCTAACCTATACGACGCGTTACGTATTAATTTTATGTTTAACGAATGAATGAGTAGAAACTGAAGTGGCAGTGGGCTGGTCAAATTAGCCGCAGAACTGACAGCCGTTGGAGCCGTAAAGTCCTTGAGTGGAGACCGCGACTCGGTAAGCGTAGTGTAGGACGCCCTGCGACAAGATGGGATGATGACATTCGAAGGCTGGCTGGTGGAAGAGTGGCTGAAAATCGGTAGCAGTGGCGTGCATTAGGGGAGACCTATGTCCAGCAGTGGACGAGTGTGGGTTGCTGATGATGATGATGAATGAATGAGACATTATTTTATTGACACATCAAATACAAATTACATAGCAAATAAGTCAGGAAGGAAATATGGGAACAATAACACAAATAACAAATAGGTAGATAATAAAATATAATTAGGCATCATGATAGAGGCGTCCGCTCAGTATAAGTCGTGCCGGGTCATTGCTGGCACGTCACGCACGACGTCGTATTGTCATATGTGACATATTGACAATGTGTGTGACATATTGTGTGTATGATCAAGAAAGAATAAATAAATATTTCACAACATCTCATACATTGATCTGACTCCGAGATAGGTAGCTCAAGCACCTGTGTTTCGGATATCAGAATCAACAATGGGATTACAAATATATACACTGACCGGATGGCGCAATTGGTAGTGACCCTGCCTCTTATGCCAAAGGTCGTGGGTTCGATTCCCACCCTGGACAAACATTCGTGTGATGAAGGCTTGTGTCTGGGTGAAATATATGTATTTAAGTATATATTTGTGTTCCTCTGTTGTCTGATATCTGTAACACAAGTGCTTACGCTACTTAGTACGGAATCAGGTCAACGTATGAGATGTTGTGAGAAACATTATACATATAATACTTTTCTTTTGTAAATACATACTTATAATACATAGAAAACACCCAGGCCAATACAAACAGACATGTTCATGCACACAAATGTTTGTACTGTGCGGGGATCGAACCCGCAACCCTTGGACCAAAGGCAGCGTTCACTACCACTGTTCCAAATGGGTCGTCGTAAAGAAGCGGAGAGTAATCATTTCTAGGTTAAGTGCATTCAAAGAAAATGTAGGAAAGTTGGTGATTTATAATTTTTTAATACTTCAAGCAAATTACTGTTAAACTTCTCCATAAGATAACGTAATAAGCAGAACTTGTAGATTGAACGTGACAATCCAACACGTGTACATAGGTACTTGTATAACAATTACCTAATACGTGAACCTGACCTCAACATCTTTTTTTTTTAGGGTTGCATCCGCACAGAGCCGGTTTTCCGGTTTTCTGGTTTCCGTCTCATCTTAGCGTGTGATTCCCGGTTGCGTCCAAAGCTGCCGGTCTGGAAGCCGGGGAACGCTTAGACCATGATTTAGGATCTGGGGAGTCAGGTAATTACGTACATAGATTTGAAGAATCCAGCGGTGCATTTTTTTTGTTTTATGTGATAAGTGGCAGACGAGCAGACTGATGGTAAGCCATTGCCGCCACCCATAGACATCCGCGACACCAGTGAAGTCACAAGTTCACTGCCAATCTTTAAATCTCCCTTTCCCCGGATTGCGCCTCCGGTACCCTCACTTACACAGCGAAACACAGCACAGTGTTGCTTCACGCCGGTTTTCTGTGAGGCCGTGGTATCACTCTGGTCGAGCTGGCTCATTCATAGCGATGCGTGGCTCTCCCACGGTTAAATTGCATGCTCGGATTCCGGTTTTCTAGTAGCGTCTCCGGTAATATAGTATGGTGTCTGGCCTGTTTAGTTTTCGTTAGAAATTCCCTACATTTGACCTGACTATTTTTTCCCGCTCACATTATTTCACTAGCACAAGCGAGTGAATATTGAATTATTTATCTTACACAATTTTATTATTGTCTAAGGTTTACGATTGTCATATGACTTTGTTTTATAACTTCAATGTAAGTAATTAAATAGTATAACATATAGAATACTCCACACAGATCGGTCCTGTGCCGCCCGCATCCAAGGGATCCCCGCGACCTTCACCCGATCGTCGGTCCACCTCCTATACGCGGCCTCCACTCGATGATCATTCTGCCCCATCGGCCGTCTGATCTCCTCGCAATGTGCCCTGCCCATTGCCACTTGAGGCATGCAATTCTTTGGGCTATGTCTTTGACCTTGGTTGGTTCTCCTGCGGATCTCATCATTCCTGATACAATCACGCTAGGAAACTCCGAATTCTGACATTCTGTTCATACTCTGTTAGGACTCAGGAGTAAAAGTAAGGTGAGGTATTAATTATTACTACATAATCCAATGTTATTCCTATTTTATATAAAAAGGGTGTTCGGTTCAGTGGCTTTTAAACGCACAGCTATATTAATAAAACTGGCCTGCTTTTTAATTTTCAGACCTGGCAACCCTATTATATCTATAGAAAATCTTTCACACGTGTTACCATTCCATCGCAGGGTAAATATTTCTTGAGTGAATTTGATGGGTTGAGCAATCGGCGTGATGGGCCTGTTCGGGGAAATTGGTAGGTAGGTTCGTAGTGGATCGACTCGAGTTATTTGTATTGACGAGTTAAAAGAAATAGACTAACCGAAAATGTTTTAGCCGATTAGCGATGTTTAGTTATAGTTAGCTAAGTATGTAGTTGGTTAGTGACTACGATTTTTAAAAAGTATGCTTATAACTTATATTATGTGATGTTCACACGCATACCTGTTGTTTTTAAACTATTTGGTACTTATATATTTTTTATAATACTTTATGCTTTGTTTGAAAAAGTATACTTAATACGAAGTGCCTGTTTTATTAGTTAGATGAGTATAATATTAGTATTATTAGTTACTTGCCGAGTCTTGGCCTTCGAATCAAGAAAGAAAGCGCTACTTTTTACCTAACTACGGCGAAGCAAAAAAGAGGGGTAAAACTTTGACCTGGATGTATGTATGGTTGTTCATTTGTTCCCTCATAACTTCTCAACTAGTTATCATATTCGAACAAATGAGAAGTCGTAAGAAGCGTCTTAATTGTCTTCTAGTTATAGGTGACATGACGTCACGTTAAATTGACTACAGTGCCCTCTAGGGGACTTAGAGTAAGGAAAGGAAAAATTTTACGACGGTACCGTGTGGGGTATCAAATGAAAGAGTTTTTTTTGCACATTTCAAATATAGTCTAAGATCCCGCTATACAACGACCTTCACCGAGATGCTTATTTGATGAGACGTATTTTTTATGTTATTAAATATGCCAATAAATATATCCTATATGGGTTGCCTAACAAATTTCAGTCCAGAGTATTTTTAATTAATAATTAAAAAAAATTTTTTTTTAAACATTGCACCGGTGTGATTATTTAATAAATTTGATACCAATCGAAAGTTTGAAGCCCATAGAATATGCAAACGTTAGGTTGCCTATTTTTATCCGGTCACAACCACGGGTTGCCAGGTGTAAACAGGTAAATCCATACTAGCATTTTGCAACGTTCTGATTATTGAATCAATTTTAGATAAAATGAAAGATTATTTCATAAGGAACACGGTGGTATAGGGTTGCCTGCGAAAAATCAGTCCCGAATTACGGTTGTCGAATTTTAAATAATAAAATATCGCTGCGAGTGAATGTGTGTGAGAGAGAGGTCCCAGACCAACCATCCCATGCGGTAGAAAAGGACGCAGCGTAGCAGCTGTTTAAAGTCCGCCCATTTAAAGAAGGAGAGTGCGCATGCTATTTGTGCTTGGAAATGAAAAGGATAGCGATAGACTCGTATATGCTATACATTATTTTGGAGTATTTAATTATTAATATAGAGAAATAGTTATTTAATTTTTTATTTTTTAATCAATTAATTATTTATCTATGTTTATTGTTTATGTGACACTAAAGTATATACACATCTTTAGTAAAAAAGACAGAGTAATACATATATATTACTAATCTGGCAAATTTTATCTTTATTATTAGGAGCCGAAATAAAAAACAACAATTAAAAGAATACTTCTGTTTATTGAAAAAAAATTAAAATACAAAAATTTTTAAAATTACTCAGGTTCCGAGTCATCGGACATATAACTGTGATCTCCAACTTCTGAATCTTCTTCGTTATCACTCTCTGTTTCAATTTTTTCGACAATGTCTTCTATTTTTAAAGGTGTATGATCCCCAATGAATCCTACTGGTTTTAAATATTCATCTAAGAACCAACCGCAGTTCTCAGGCTGAAGTTTCACGCATATTGGATCCGTTGCATTAAGCCACATGGAATTTACGAAAATAGTTCGTAAAATTTTCTTTGCTTTGCCGTAGTCGGGTAAAAACCATAAGTGAGTTTTACTACCAATTACTTCAACATGACAAAAATATAGAAAATGTATTAGCTTAGATAATTTTTAAGATTCAATTATTATGTACTTACTGTATATTCAGCGATAAATTTAAGAAATTCTTCGTTATATTTTTTATTCAAAACAGTCACTTTTTTGTAGCACGTGGTATGATAACCTACAAATTGGAGTGACGCAATGGGTAGCTCAATAAAACTGTATTTAAAAAATTTTTTCTTACGAAAAGCTAACTTTAATGCACAGTTTTCAAAAGTTTCATCATCAAAATCAATTATTCCGTCATCCGAATCACATAAAAAACACTTTTTGGCCATTTTTTCCAACAATAAATAGCAGCACGTTTTTTCACTTGTATCTATAGCGACAAACTACTCCAAAATAATGTATAGCATATACGAGTCTATCGCTATCCTTTTCATTTCCAAGCACAAATAGCATGCGCACTCTCCTTCTTTAAATGGGCGGCTTTAAACAGCTGCTACGCTGCGTCCTTTTCTACCGCATGGGATGGTTGGTCTGGGACCTCTCTCTCACACACATTCACTTGCAGCGATATTTTATTATTTAAAATTCGACAACCGTAATTCGGGACTGATTTTTCGCAGGCAACCCTATACCACCGTGTTCCTTATGAAATAATCTTTCATTTTATCTAAAATTGATTCAATAATCAGAACGTTGCAAAATGCTTGTATGGATTTACCTGTTTACACCTGGCAACCCGTGGTTGTGACCGGATAAAAATAGGCAACCTAACGTTTGCATATTCTATGGGCTTCAAACTTTCGATTGGTATCAAATTTATTAAATAATCACACCGGTGCAATGTTTAAAAAAAAAAATTTTTTAATTATTAATTAAAAATACTCTGGACTGAAATTTGTTAGGCAACCCATATAGGATATATTTATTGGCATATTTAATAACATAAAAAATACGTCTCATCAAATAAGCATCTCGGTGAAGGTCGTTGTATAGCGGGATCCTATACTAATATATCATTTCATCTACATGACTAAAAGTATCTTAAAAAAAAATAAAGTTAAAAAATTAAAACCCGCCTTCCAAAAAAACAACGCTCTAAAAAGTACGAAAAAAGAAAATTGTCTCTACTGAAATTATTATGCCGTATTGCCGTGGTCGTATGCCACCTACTGTAGCAAACAAATTCATTATAATAATAAAATAAAATCAATGTAGAGTGTGTTTTTTTTTGGTAGTCGGGTTTTAGTTTTTAAACTTTATTTTTTGTCTATTCTGCACTTCTTCTAGCCAGTCATAGACATGAAGTGCTCGCAGATCAGTCTCGACGACTATATTATTATTTGTTATGAATATTTAATAGTCTCAAATAGAGTTTTAATAATAACCTGTACATACATATTTCATAATTTTATAAAAAGTAAATATATAATTCAATAATCAGTCATATATTGCATTTCAAAATTTACATACATTCAGTCTTAACTATCATACAATTCATTCACACTACCTTCCAGTAGAGCACATCATCTATAGCTAGTGTGTCTTCCCACGTTTATCTGCAAAGTTTAGTTTCTTCGTGCCCTACATCCAGTGTCATTTGACACCTACCTACTTACATTTAGTCCATCGTAACTGACCCAACATCAAAGGGTGTCCCAGCTTCAGTATTGTCACAGGGTGAATATTTAAGTCTACCTTTCTTTTTTTCTATGTGATAGGTGGCAGAATAGCAGATAACGCCAGTCAGGAGACCATAGCCAATGTTTGCGAGTGAATTTAAGGTAAGTACCTAAAGTAAATAACTACTTTGGTGACAGAACATTCAAACGTTTACCATACCTATTGAATAGTATGCCCGAGGACATACGCCGAAAACAAGTTAAAAATAATATTTAGAAGAAAACTTAAAACGGAAGTTAATAAAAAAAGAGATTCTCAATTCGACATGTATAAATATATATATTTTTTTATGTTTGTTCGCCGATAACTTTGCAATTTATAAACCGATTTAGATGATTCTTTTTTAGTTGGAAAGTAGATAGTCCCGGATTGGCACCATGATCAGGATATCAGGATCTGATAATGGGATTTTATATTTAGTCGGCGCCTAATCCCTGTTGGATAATTGCATGTTGTATTAAATTACGAGATAATATTGGGCGCCGACTTCGGTAACACCTTTTCTCGAGTGTACTGTTATAAAATGTTATTTGATAAAGATTTCTTAATTCTTTATTGGCCACAGAATACAAATTTAAACCCAGGTGACATAAATACATAAATAGAACAAATTCTGTAGCCAAAAAGGTCCAACCACAGCATTATCAGCATTTGAAGTGTTAAAAATATTATTTTACACTTTTTAGTTCGTAGTGTTTGAAGGCGGTTTTTTCGCAGATTTTTTTTTTATTTTTTAAGTTAGAGACTCGTGATCCCGCAGACAAACTATGCAAATAGCTTTGGGAGACTACTGTACTTTTAATGTCAATTACTGTTGTTTGTCTAATAAATAAATATATATACTTAATGTAGATTGGTTCCGTGAACAGTCCTTTACAAGGGTACAGAAACAGCTCATCCAATCGCTTCATCTTGCTACTGTGTAGTGTTTACACACACATTACAAACACAATATGTATGTACTCTTAGAACTTCGTAATTTATCCGACACAGAAACAGCAAACAGTATTCGACCTCCCCGCTCACCCTGACCTTTTCTCCGATCGGACCCTTCTCACTCCTTTATTGTTGGAAAAATAAATAAAACGCCGGCGACTGTTCGTCAATGCCAAAGGAACTCTTGCGTCGATACCTACTCGTTGATTAAACAATTTTGACGACCCGTTTGGAACAGTGATAGTGAACGCTGCCTTTGGTCCAAGGGTTGCGGGTTCGATCCCCGCACAATACAAACATTTGTGTGCATGAACATGTTTGTTTGTATAGGTCTGGGTGTTTCCTATGTATTATAAGTATGTATTTACAAAAGAAAAGTATTATATGTATATATTTGTAATCCTGATTCTGATATCCGTAACACAGGTGCTTGAGCTACCTATCTCGGAGTTAGATCAATATATGAGATGTTGTGGAATATTTATTTATTTATTTATTATTTAAACATATATAAGTTGAGCGATTGTAGCCCAGTGGCTAAGAAAGTAGTGAGAGAGCCACGCTTCGGCACGAATGGGCCGACTCGACCGGATTGATACTCACAGAAAACCGGCGTGTAGCAGCACTGTGCTGTGTTTCGCTGCGTGATTGAGGGTACCGGAGGCCCAATAAGAAGGAAAGGGGGGTTCAAAGGTTGGCAGTGTAATAACCATACGCAAATAGTAATATTTATAATCTGTTAAATGTAGCTAATCAAACGTAATGACAAGTACAGAGAATAAATTAATGTACCTGAGTCACAATGTTGACATCTAACTTAACCTATAAATTGCCTGGAAATTGCATGTGGCTAGCTACAGACAACAAGAATGGAGTTGAGTATAAACGGGAATGGCTACTGGTGTCAAAACGTACGAACAAGCTGTAAGAAATATTTAAAGGAATAAACCCCAAGTGCTTCAAATATAATTCGGCAGCGCACCTGTAACTCCACTGGTGTCGCAAGTGTCCATGGGCGGTGGCAATCGCTTACCATCAGGTGATCTGTCTGCTCGTCAGCCACCTATCACATAAAAAAAATCTTCACGCCGGTTTTCTGTTAGGCGGTGGTATGACTCCAGTGGAGCTGGCTCATTCATGCCGAAGTGACTCTCCAATAAAGTTGGCTTAATAATACCATCGACAATACAAGCGACGTCTCTACGCAGACCTTCGTATCTCCCATCAGGCTGATTACGCGCACTCGGCTCGAGTTTCGCTCAAGTTATTATGTTATTTATTTTTACTCATCTACCGCTTCAGTATTTCGGCTTCACGATACCGATAAACATACACCTTCTTATTACAAAAAACTGCTCTGATAACGGTTTTAATCCTAAACTAGCAAGTTCATGATTATTACGGAATAATGTTAATTCTTAAATTTTTATTACAAAACCTCGACTAACCATAGACCACTTAGTACCGCAGGATAGTGTCAAAATTGTTCTAATCATTCATTCAGTAAGTCTGAAATAAAAATATTTTAGAATTTCTTTAAGCAACTATAAATTAATGTGGGATTTGAGATAAGCAAACAGGATTTCAGGGTCTTCCAATCTTCTTTATTTTATTATAATCGCAGAGCAAGCCTATTCGCGTCTTTCGTCGTCTCACACCCACAGATAACTCAAGCATTCCCTCCGTTCACTCGTTCTCTATTCATTCTTACTCCGTTCCATTCCACTCGTCTTCCATTCCGTTTTACTCTCTCATAATCCCACACTCGGCCATCCTGCAGTCAGTCTGCCCTCAGACTGGAATACAACAACGACATCTTTAAAATTACAACACAAATGCAACAAAATAAAAATCTATCATATAACAACAACTTAAATGTATCAAATAAAAACTTAACAAAGTCTCCACCCTGTAGTTTCATTTTTATCTTCAGCCAACAACAACCTAACTAAATATTAACGTCTTAACAACAACATTTCGCCTTATACCAACCAAAATATAAAAAAAAACATCTTAAAAAAAATAATTGAGATTACAGTGAAAGTAAATTCAACTTACAAATTGACTGAAAGGATCCGGCCACGGCTTCATGTAATCAGCAGATGAGGATGTCTTCCTAGGACCTTCTGCTGAAATATCCATCTTCTCCACATCATACTTGTCTTTACCTTTGACACATGTAACTCTGTATGGGCCTAGATACTTAGGTTTCAACTTTATTCCCACTCCATACTGGGTTCTTTTGATAGCAACCACATCGCCATAACTATAGCAAGTACTCCTTTTCCTCTTTTTATTGAAGTTTTTAATGTTTTCCTCCTGAATTTTCAATATCTGCTGCTTGGCATCCATTCTTTTTTGTTCTCTCTCTTGTACATAATTACTTCTGCGCTCCTGTGACAGTAAGTCATATATTTCAATATCTTCTTTAACCTTCATTTTCGTTCCAACTAATAACTCAAATGGAGTACTGTCCACACTTCGTTGATACGTACTATTTAAAGATCTTTGCAAACGACTTACATGTCTGTACCATAACGTAGGATTCTCGACGCAAAGCTTCGTTAATACTGAAATTATCGTCCTATGTATTCGTTCAACTTGTCCATTGCCCCTTGGTATACCAGTTGTAATGGTTATATGTTGAATTCCCTCTTCCTGGCAATATTCTTTGAACTCATTACTTGTGAACGCCGTTCCCCTGTCTGATATAATCTTGACTGGATTTCCATAATGTTGCTGGAAAATCCTCAGTTTGTCTAAAGTCTCTTTACTTGTAGTACTCTTTGTAGGAAAAATCCATACAAACTTGGTAAATGCATCAATTATAGTAAGAATGTAATTATACTGTTTCCTTGTCTCCGTCATCGGTCCAATGTGATCTACGTGTACTGTATGAAACGGTAAATCATGTTTCTCTATAGGATTGAGAAAACCTTCTTGCTTTCCCTGCTTACGTGTTGCCAACAAACATGGTATACAACTTGCAACAAAGTCATTTATTTTCTTACTTACATTCTCTATGTAATAATCTTTGTTTATTATTTCCATCATTTTCTTGTTGGAAAAATGTCCGTTACTGTGAACCATCTTTAATATTTCAGCTTCTAGACTTTTAGGTATTACCAATTTCTTCTCATTTCCTTTATATAATAAACCAGAGTCCAAACAATAATCTTGATACGGCTGGTGTTTCAAAACTTCTATGATCGCCATCAAATTTTCATCTTTTTCCTGAGCATACTTGACATTCTCATGAAGACTTGAAAATAATATACTCACAATGGGAGGATTCCTGCTCAATGCATCAACGTGTCTCATTTTACTACCTTCTCTGTGTTCGACAGTAAAATCATAATCCTGCAAAAATATAATCCATCTAGCTACTCTTGTTGACAATGAGAGGTCTTTTTTGTTAATTGTTAACTGAAAGGCCTGGCAATCAGTCACCACCTTGAACTTCATTCCAAACAGGTAATGTCTAAACTTCTTTATACCTTCTACCACAGCCAAAGCTTCCAACTCGTAACTTGAGTATTTACTTTGAGAATCTGAGGTCCTTCTACTCATGTACTGCACAGGGTGTAGTTCACCGTCATCACCACTCTTTTGCATGAGAATGGCAGAATAAGCCAAACATGAAGCGTCAGTGTGCAGCTCCGTTATCAATCTAGAATCATAAATGTGTAATACCGGCTTAGTTATTAACCTTTCTTTCAACATAGTAAAACTTCGTCTCTGTTCTTCATCAAATGAAAACTTTACATCTTTTTTCAACAGATCCGTCAGTGGTTGAGCCAATTTAGCAAAATTTGGTATAAACTTACGGAAATATGAGCATAATCCGACAAAACTTTGAAGCTGTTTAACATTCTGCGGTTCAGGATACCTCTCAACAGCATCTATTTTCCCTGGGGATGGTCTCACCACACCATTTTCAATCTCATGGCCTAAATATTCCACCTTCCTTGCCATCAGCTGACATTTCTTCCAATTTATCTCCAGTCCATATTCGGACGCTCTCTCCAGTACCAATGACAAATTCTTTATAGCCTCGTCTTCACTAACAGCTGGAATCAGCAAATCGTCTATGAATATCAACACAATACCCTTCTCCATTAGATCTCTGAAAATTATATTAATAAATCTAGTAAACACCTTTGGACATACTGACAAACCGAATGGGGCTTTTAAAAATTCATATTGCCCGCTCGATGTGACAAAGGCTGTATACTTAATTGAGTCTTCATGAACGTTTAAATGAAAAAAACCATTTTTCAAATCTAATGTACTGAAAATTTTCCCCGATCTACACTTGTCAATAAGATCTTCGATTATAGGTAATGGATACTCGTCTTTAACCATCTTCTTATTTATCAGTCTATAGTCTACACAGACTCTAAGACTGCCGTCTTTCTTTCGAACTAGCACTAAAGGACTTGAATATTCAGAGTAACTCACCCGAACTATTCCCTCATCAATCCATTTAGATACCTGCTCGTCCACCTCCATTTGTTCCTTTAAAGCTAACCTCCTCGGTCGCTGAGCAACCGGAATATCGTCTTTCAATACAATACGCAACTCGATCGGCGCCTTCTTCGTCTTCAATGGCTTATAAGAATCCACCAGACATCTTGCTTGCTGTTGAATTTTATCACTCACCTCTCTACCTACAATATCAAGATCAGAAACCACACATGTAAAATTATGCAACCATTCCTCATTCGAAGGCACAAGCGAAACATTGTTGTTATTTAAAATCAACACGACATTCTTTAAAAATTGTTGGCCAAGGATTACAGCGTACGACATTGCGGTATTAGGTACAATATAGAACAAAACATCCTTATAATTATTGTTACTACACACACCGTTAAACATAAGCGACCTTTAGCTTGTACTCGCGAAGCACCTAACCCACGGAAAGCCATATCACACTGTTCATAATCACTGATTTGCAAAGCACAGAAGCTATCCCATCGTATTAAATTAACGTCGCTGCCAGAATCAATCAAAGCTTGAAAAGTTTTTCCGCACAAAATGATATTTTTCAACGGCCTTTGCAAATTATCCAGTTCGTTTTTGTTTATGTTCACGTCAATGTCAAACTTCGCCTCATTCGTTCTGACATTTGCGGTTCCGCCATCATGCGAAAACGAATCACTGCTCTCGTGCCGTTCAACGTACATCGTCTTTCCGCCAGTGCTGCCAACCTCGCGCCGCCATTTCATTCCGTTCGTATTTGTCGCTCTTTCCGCCGATCCGCCTGCTACTATCTCGCTCGCACTCGTAACCGCGTCCTGTCCTCCGTTGCATTCTCTCGATGTGTGACCGAACGTATTGCATCGGAAACACTTCGGTCCTCGCTGCTTATTTGGGCATTCCGATGACAAATGACTTTTCTCTCCGCAGTTGTAGCAAGTCTTCGAAATCGTATTATGTGTGTTGTGCTGCCGCTGCGAGTGATAATTTTGATGATTTGCAGCCCGTCGTTGCTGCTGATGGTTGCCGCTCCTCGTCTTCTCTTTAATGGTTTCGTAAATCCGCAACTTCTCTTTCAGGTCCGAGTATGTAGTCACGCCATATAGCATCACTTTATTTATTTCGTCGTCCAGTATGCCGTCTACGATGTATTTAATTGCCACACAATCTGGCATATTGCCCCGTTTGCCAAGTTCCTTCATCACTAGCATATAATCCAGACACGGTTCGTCACGTCGCTTTCTTCGTGCACTCATCACCTCATGGATGGTTTTGACGTCGATTGTAGCTGGGAATTCCTCGGAAATGGCAGTCTTCAATTCTTCCCAAGACTTAAACGGTCGTTCCGATTTCAACCATAAAAATGCGGTACCCTTTAATGATCTCCGCGCGATCACTAGCTGTTGCAATCCCGACCAGCCAAATATTGCACTGTTGTCCTCGATCTCCTCTATCCATCGTGTCACCGAGTAGGTCTGATCTTGTCCACTAAAATTGGGGATCAATTCCGCCGCCATTTGCATACCTTCCGTCACCGTGTTTATTTTGCGTCGTCGTCATCGTCGTCGATCCGTGTTCGATTTCTGCGTCCTCGAAATCGTCTTGCCTGCTCTTGCGTCGCCGTCCTTGCACGTCCTTAGGCATTGTCCTGGTTCAGCTTAGTAGCGATTTTAGCCTTTAATCCCGTCGTCGTCGTCGTCACCGTCTTTTGTTTTAAAGGTAACCGTCACGCCGCCGCCCCAGCGAACAATCCCAGTAATCACGTCGTAAATCCGCTGCAAATCCGCTTTCTCGATCTCCTATCCCGGACGAGCCCCCAAATGTGGGATTTGAGATAAGTAAACAGGATTTCAGGGTCTTCCAATCTTCTTTATTTTATTATAATCGCAGAGCAAGCCTATTCGCGTCTTTCGTCGTCTCACACCCACAGATAACTCAAGCATTCCCTCCGTTCACTCGTTCTCTATTCATTCTTACTCCGTTCCATTCCTACTCGTCTTCCATTCCGTTTTACTCTCTCATAATCCCACACTCGGCCATCCTGCAGTCAGTCTGCCCTCAGACTGGAATACAACAACGACATCTTTAAAATTACAACACAAATGCAATAAAATAAAAATCTATCATATAACAACAACTTAAATGTATCAAATAAAAACTTAACAAAAACTCCACTGTTGTTTCATTTTTATCTTCAGCCAACAACAACCTAACTAAATATTGACGTCCTAACAACGACATTTCGCCTTATACCAACCAAAATATAAAAAAAACATCTTAAAAAAAAAATAATTGAGATTAAAGTGAAAGTAAATTCAACTTACAAATTGACTGAAAGGATCCGGCCACGGCTTCATGTAATCAGCAGATGACGATGTCTTCCTAGGACCTTCTGCTGAAATATCCATCTTCTCCACATCATACTTGTCTTTACCTTTGACACATGTAACTCTGTATGGGCCTAGATACTTAGGTTTCAACTTTATTCCCACTCCATACTGGGTTCTTTTGATAGCAACCACATCGCCATAACTATAGCAAGTACTCCTTTTCCTCTTTTTATTGAAGTTTTTAATGTTTTCCTCCTGAATTTTCAATATCTGCTGCTTGGCATCCATTCTTTTTTGTTCTCTCTCTTGTACATAATTACTTCTGCGCTCCTGTGACAGTAAGTCATATATTTCAATATCTTCTTTAACCTTCATTTTCGTTCCAACTAATAACTCAAATGGAGTACTGTCCACACTTCGTTGATACGTACTATTTAAAGATCTTTGCAAATGACTTACATGTCTGTACCATAAACGTAGGATTCTCGACGCAAAGCTTCGTTAATACTGAAATTATCGTCCTATGTATTCGTTCAACTTGTCCATTGCCCTTGGTATACCAGTTGTAATGGTTATATGTTGAATTCCCTCTTCCTGGCAATATTCTTTGAACTCATTACTTGTGAACGCCGTTCCCCTGTCTGATATAATCTTGACTGGATTTCCATAATGTTGCTGGAAAATCCTCAGTTTGTCTAAAGTCTCTTTACTTGTAGTACTCTTTGTAGGAAAAATCCATACAAACTTGGTAAATGCATCAATTATAGTAAGAATGTAATTATACTGTTTCCTTGTCTCCGTCATCGGTCCAATGTGATCTACGTGTACTGTATGAAACGGTAAATCATGTTTCTCTATAGGATTGAGAAAACCTTCTTGCTTTCCCTGCTTACGTGTTGCCAACAAACATGGTATACAACTTGCAACAAAGTCATTTATTTTCTTACTTACATTCTCTATGTAATAATCTTTGTTTATTATTTCCATCATTTTCTTGTTGGAAAAATGTCCGTTACTGTGAACCATCTTTAATATTTCAGCTTCTAGACTTTTAGGTATTACCAATTTCTTCTCATTTCCTTTATATAATAAACCAGAGTCCAAACAATAATCTTGATACGGCTGGTGTTTCAAAACTTCTATGATCGCCATCAAATTTTTATCTTTTTCCTGAGCATACTTGACATTCTCATTAAGACTTGAAAATAATATAGGTACTCACAATGGGAGGATTCCTGCTCAATGCATCAACGTGTCTCATTTTACTACCTTCTCTGTGTTCGACAGTAAAATCATAATCCTGCAAAAATATAATCCATCTAGCTACTCTTGTTGACAATGAGAGGTCTTTTTTGTTAATTGTTAACTGAAAGGCCTGGCAATCAGTCACCACCTTGAACTTCATTCCAAACAGGTAATGTCTAAACTTCTTTATACCTTCTACCACAGCCAAAGCTTCCAACTCGTAACTTGAGTATTTACTTGAGAATCTGAGGTCCTTCTACTCATGTACTGCACAGGGTGTAGTTCACCGTCATCACCACTCTTTTGCATGAGAATGGCAGAATAAGCCAAACATGAAGCGTCAGTGTGCAGCTCCGTTATCAATCTAGAATCATAAATGTGTAATACCGGCTTAGTTATTAACCTTTCTTTCAACATAGTAAAACTTCGTCTCTGTTCTTCATCAAATGAAAACTTTACATCTTTTTCAACAGATCCGTCAGTGGTTGAGCCAATTTAGCAAAATTTGGTATAAACTTACGGAAATATGAGCATAATCCGACAAAACTTTGAAGCTGTTTAACATTCTGCGGTTCAGGATACCTCTCAACAGCATCTATTTTCCCTGGGGATGGTCTCACCACACCATTTTCAATCTCATGGCCTAAATATTCCACCTTCCTTGCCATCAGCTGACATTTCTTCCAATTTATCTCCAGTCCATATTCGGACGCTCTCTCCAGTACCAATGACAAATTCTTTATAGCCTCGTCTTCACTAACAGCTGGAATCAGCAAATCGTCTATGAATATCAACACAATACCCTTCTCCATTAGATCTCTGAAAATTATATTAATAAATCTAGTAAACACCTTTGGACATACTGACAAACCGAATGGGGCTTTTAAAAATTCATATTGCCCGCTCGATGTGACAAAGGCTGTATACTTAATTGAGTCTTCATGAACGTTTAAATGAAAAAAACCATTTTTCAAATCTAATGTACTGAAAATTTTCCCTGATCTACACTTGTCAATAAGATCTTCGATTATAGGTAATGGATACTCGTCTTTAACCATCTTCTTATTTATCAGTCTATAGTCTACACAGACTCTAAGACTGCCGTCTTTCTTTCGAACTAGCACTAAAGGACTTGAATATTCAGAGTAACTCACCCGAACTATTCCCTCATCAATCCATTTAGATACCTGCTCGTCCACCTCCATTTGTTCCTTTAAAGCTAACCTCCTCGGTCGCTGAGCAACCGGAATATCGTCTTTCAATACAATACGCAACTCGATCGGCGCCTTCTTCGTCTTCAATGGCTTATAAGAATCTACCAGACATCTTGCTTGCTGTTGAATGTTATCACTCACCTCTCTACCTACAATATCAAAATCAGAAACCACACATGTAAAATTATGCAACCATTCCTCATTCGAAGGCACAAGCGAAACATTGTTGTTATTTAAAATCAACACGACATTCTTTAAAAATTGTTGGCCAAGGATTACAGCGTACGACATTGCGGTATTAGGTACAATATAGAACAAAACATCCTTATAATTATTGTTACTACACACACCGTTAAACATAAGCGACCTTTAGCTTGTACTCGCGAAGCACCTAACCCACGGAAAGCCATATCACACTGTTCATAATCACTGATTTGCAAAGCACAGAAGCTATCCCATCGTATTAAATTAACGTCGCTGCCAGAATCAATCAAAGCTTGAAAGTTTTTCCGCACAAAATGATATTTTTCAACGGCCTTTGCAAATTATCCAGTTCGTTTTGTTTATGTTCACGTCAATGTCAAACTTCGCCTCATTCGTTCTGACATTTGCGGTTCCGCCATCATGCGAAAACGAATCACTGCTCTCGTGCCGTTCAACGCACATCGTCTTTCCGCCAGTGCTGCCAACCTCGCGCCGCCATCTCATTCCGTTCGTATTTGTCGCTCTTTCCGCCGATCCGCCTGCTACTGTCTCGCTCGCACTCGTACCCGCGTCCTGTCCTCCGTTGCATTCTCTCGATGTGTGACCGAACGTATTGCATCGGAAACACTTTGGTCCTCGCTGCTTATTTGGGCATTCCGATGACAAATGACTTTTCTCTCCGCAGTTGTAGCAAGTCTTCGAAATCGTATTATGTGTGTTGTGCTGCCGCTGCGAGTGATCATTTTGATGTTTTGCAGCCCGTCGTTGCTGCTGATGGTTGCCACTCCTCGTCTTCTCTTTTTATGGTTTCGTAAAACCCGCAACTTCTCTTTCAGGTCCGAGTATGTAGTCACGCCGTATAGCATCACTTTATTTATTTCGTCGTCCAGTATGCCGTCTACGATGTATTTAATTGCCACACAATCTGGCATATTGCCCCGTTTGCCAAGTTCCTTCATCACTAACATGTAATCCAGACACGGTTCGTCACGTCGCTTTCTCCGTGCACTCATCACCTCATGGATGGGTTTGACGTCGATCGTAGCTGGGAATTCCTCGGAAATGGCAGTCTTCAATTCTTCCCAAGACTTAAACGGTCGTTCCGATTTCAACCATAAAAATGCGGTACCCTTTAATGATCTCCGCGCGATCACTAGCTTTTGCAATCCCGACCAGCCAAATATTGCACTGTTGTCCTCGATCTCCTCTATCCATCGTGTCACCGAGTAGGTCTGATCTTGTCCACTAAAATTGGGGATCAATTCCGCCGCCATTTGCATACCTCCGTCACCGTGTTTATTTTGCGTCGTCGATCCGTGTTCGATTTCTGCGTCCTCGAAATCGTCTTGCCTGCTCTTACGTCGCCGTCCTTGCACGTCCTTAGGCATTGTCCTGGTTTAGCTTAGCCGCGATTTAGCCTTAAATCCTGTCGTCGTCGTTGTCGTCGTCGTCGTTGTCGTCGTCGTCACCGTCTTTTGTTTTAAGGTAACCGTCACGCCGCCTCCCCAGCGAACAATCCCAGTAATCACGTCGTAAATCCGCTGCAAATCCGCTTTCTCGATCTCCCATCCCGGACGAGCCCCCAAATGTGGGATTTGAGATAAGCAAACAGGATTTCAGGGTCTTCCAATCTTCTTTATTTTATTATAATCGCAGAGCAAGCCTATTCGCGTCTTTCGTCGTCTCACACCCACAGATAACTCAAGCATTCCCTCCGTTCACTCGTTCTCTATTCATTCTTACTCCGTTCCATTCCACTCGTCTTCCATTCCGTTTTACTCTCTCATAATCCCACATTAATATATTGACCTAAGTAAGGTTTCGAAGTAATATGCATAGGAATTTGCTTATATTTTTGGGGTTAAATCTAAAAAAATAAATTAATTACTTTCTTACAAATAACTTTAGTGTGAAACGGAATGAACTGTCACAGGGATAAGTTGTCATGGTTACTGAATCCAGGGGTATGACAGTCGGAACATAGGATTTTTTTTCATAGAAAGCAGAGTTATCTAGCGACATGATCCTGAAATAGGCTTCTTTGCAGTCTCTTAAAGTTGTGCTAGATGCCGCTATCTCATTATTTACATCCTATAAATATTATTTAATTAATTTACAATTTTTCAAATTACCTATTCTTATTTATCAAGAAATATTTACTAGTTTGAAATGTCTAGACAAAATAAAATCTAATGAATTGTTACGAATGAATGACTAATTTAAAAAAATGGTAAATTGGAATGTGTAAAAGTCAAAATGGTGTCATGATAGAACAGACAACAGTTGACAACACAAACAAACTGTTTATAGAATGGATAGCATATTTCCGAATTTAACGTAGCCAAAATACATACGCCCAATGCAGATTTTTTACAGTCCACTTAAATTTATAAAACTACATTTATACCCAGGGCCATAACTTAAATAAAAAAAACACAGATCTGAGATTTTTTTGCAAATGGCGTGCATTTTATTTTTCACCAAAAAATATCCTGAAGAATCCTTACTTGAAAAAGAGAAATTCAGTTATCGATACAACACAAACGTTGAGTTGAATTTCGGTCAAAGAGTAATATTATAAATACGTTTCAGTCTCCTCCGTCCTAGTAGTTGTTAGTGAAACTGTTATTGCGATACGGACGCTAAAGTATGTGTTGAAAAGTTAATTATGCCAGGCCAGCATTGTATATTGTGGCCGTGGGTATGGAACTGGTAAGTTTTAACCTGTGTTATGATCCTCATCCTCAGCAAACTGAAAGTTTTAATACCTACATCCTGAACGAAAACATGTATTTCAATACTGGGGGCCTACCGCCCAATCGCCTTTGTTCTAATCGAATATCGTTAAGAAACATGACTGTGTCATTTGAATTCCACATTTCGATAGATTTTTGCTGTTTTGTTCTGTTGAACGTTGCTAGCAAGCTAAACATTGTTTAACATAAAGTTGCGCAGTAGCCCCTCTGATCTGAATATGGAAATACCCGACTTAAATAATTTATCATATTCAGCCCATATTCGTCCACTGCTGGACACAGGCCTCTCCTAACTCACGCCACTGAAATGTGACGATCATCGGAGGTCTTTATCCTACTGCTATCACATTGGCAAGAGAGGATTGATTTCGGTTTTTCCTTCTCTCACACAGGTGTTATGTGCATCGTGCCTTCTAGTCGACTCTTATATTACTTATCATATGATACTATCATAGGACAGGCAAAGAATATCCCTCAGCATTAATGTAAACAATGTGTTATTGTCTCTCAGGTACACCAGTCCATGCTTTTCCTAACCCAATCAAATTGTTGTATCAAGATTTATTAATAGACTGTCCTTTTGAGTGTGATGTTCATAAGGAAGAAAAGGTATTTTTTAAATACATCAATAAATGTTATTTTAATTGGAAAATTAACTTTTGATGGTGATGATGAAGTAAAGAGAGCGGCCCAAATACATTACTACAAATTCAAACATTATAAAAATAGCAAACAAAAAGTTTTTTTATATTAATAAATGTATTTATAATTTATTTTTGTAGTTTTACTCAATCACTTCCCTTCTGGTATTAATATTAGCTCTTCAAATGCTATTAGGATACGACTATTTCTTCTTTCATAATAAATTATCAACATTAGTTTCGCGTAGAAAAAGTTGATAATTTATTATATAAGAAGAAATAGTCGTATCCTAGTGTCCTAGTAACATTTGAAAATACCGTGACGTAGCGGTCGTGACGTAACGGTCGTGACGTAACGGTCGTGACGTAACGGTCATGACGTAACGGTCGTGACGTAACGTAAAGTTCGGATCAATTCGCTAGAGGCGCTGCTTTCAAAGAGTTTGCATAAAAATCTCTCAAGAGGGCTCTCTTTTTCCGGTATATAATACTACTCTTTGACTGAATCGATATTTTGGGGTTAATATTTTAGTACTAATATTAAACTAGGGGTCCGTAAATATCGTTAAACTTAGTTTTGTAATATAGTTTATTTTAGTTCTTTAGTTATTTGCGGTATTAATCCCGCTACTTAATTTAAACCTCGTTTTGGAATAAGAGGGACATAGTGTACCGTTTACTTTTTACATAAATGTTCGTACCGGCTTGCCCGCGAGATCGCGGTTGGTTATTTAATTGTTTTCCTGTAAATTGGAGGCATTTTATTTCGTTAAAAAACTAATCAAACACCCAATGCCCATCTCGTCATCACCAATGAACTTCTTTGTGCTAGTCTTTAACAACGCGCACCTGCGTCATTACTGGCAGACAAATCGGTCTTCCATACCCTCCGTAGACCAATTTGTCTGCCAATAATATTACCCGCAAAAACTTCAGTTACTCCGTGACCGTGACCGTGTTGGATAAGTATAAAAACGAAAGAGCACGACTCAGAAGAATCCCCGACATCCTCCACACCAAAAAGTTGAGACTACAAACACACAAGGATAAATTATTTGAAAAGAAAATACGAAGAGAATACAATAAAAAATTAAGTTATAAGATAAATGTAAATAAAAAAGCATCATTCTTCAACCATGTCGCTTGCAACAACGCCGAAATATCGGAAACTCAAAAAATAAGGTAGATGGTAGAAATTTCGTTAAAAACTATTCTAATAGAATAACTTAACACACACAATGTGATCTCCAGCAGACATTGATATCCAAGAGTTCGTTGACCTACGCGCTATTTATTATAGCGTATCGTGTCTTTCCCGCAAACGTACCGAATAGTCTGTCTCTGTCTCGCGTCAAAGCTCGCCAAGATCAAGTACACGATCAGCCTGTTTAGCACGCGGTGCTGGCAGCCGGCGTTCTATCGCAGGATCGTAAATATTCACTGCTGAGTGCCGCTTTGATGCTGTAGATTGGCCATTAGCTCTTTATGGGACAGTTCGACCATCCTATTCCGACAATAATCTATGGTATACCTAGAGCTGTCAATCTATACAAATCCATATATTAAAATTTATCCATGGATAAAGATTAAATCTAAAAAAATACTATACTAACGAACATAACATCGACTGACCGGATGGCGCAATTGGTAGTGACCCTGCCTCTTACGCCAAAGGTCGTGGGTTCGATCCCCACCCTGGTCAAACATTCGTGCGATGAACACTTGTGTTTGTTCGGTGTCTGGGTGTAATATATGTATTTAAGTATATATTTGTGTTCCTCTGTTGTCTGATATCTGTAACACAAGTGCTTAAGCTACTTAGTACGGAATCAGGTCAACGTATGAGATGTTGTGAGAATTATTAATATTATCATAAAGATTGGTTGCATCAAGCCTAAATCGTGAGTTGTCCGTAGCTCAAGCCCCCAAGATTGTTGTAGGCTTTCGATACCAGTTCAATTTTGGATGTTTTTTTTTTATTAAATTACGTACCACAGAGGTCCGTGCCTTTCGCTAATTACATTGTTTATTTACTAATATCAAATTATAAATAAATTTACTCCGCGCACAAATAAAATGGTTTTCCTACATTAAAATATAGGGGGCAGATGATCAGCAACCTTTCCCATCATAACAGTGTGGTCTGTTTCTTTTGCCACTATTTTCTCTTTAATTTTAATACAATACTAACGAACATAACATCGAACAGCGACTGCAGAGCTTGCAATGAGGAGACGGAAACCATATAACATCTTTTATGTGAATACGACTCACTAGCCAGAGACAGAATGTGTCTTCTAGGTAACGCTTATCCTAAACCAGGAGACTACAGGCACTTCAATCCGAAAGACATCGTGACGCTGATGAAACGAATCTTTTCGTGAGTAGGAGTGCAAAAGATAGGGGAGGTACAAAAGATTCCTTAGCGTCGACGTGCCCCATGAAAATGGCCCCTAATACATACGATAATACTAATACTAACTACCTACTATAATACCAGTTTTTAGTAAGTTTTTCACACTGATTTGAGTGTAATAAAAGTATATTCTATCATACTAATGTAGTCCAACCTCCCAATACAGAAACCAATTTAATTAGCCTCGAATGCACAGACCAGGTTATTATGCAATTCTAAACCTTACACCAAAAAACAAAGGCAATTCATTCCCATAACACAAGCACGACTCATTTAAATCTCAGCAATGACGTCAGACTCACAGCCGAATTTTCCATTTCCTACCGTCAGGGTGGCCGGAGTTCCGTCCTCCAGGTCAAAATACGTGAGCTGACATTACCCAAATGGAATACAATTTAAGAAGTTGCCACACTGGCGGATTGCAAGCGTTTTCAATGCGAAGCGACGACGCAGCGAACACGTCGCGGCTGCGTAGCGTTCACGCCGCGGATACGTAACGGATTCGCCGAGGATGCGTAACGTATTCGCCGGCGTTTTTTTGCGTGGCCGCCAGTTCTTTTTTTTATTATTACAAGATAGGGGGCAGACGAGCAGACGGATCACCTGATGGTAAGCGATTACCGCCGCCCATGAACACCTGTAACACCAGAGGAGTCACAAGTGCGCTGCCGACCTTTTAAAAAGGAATACGCTCTGTTCTTGAAAGTTTTCATGGCAACTTCCTAAATGTTTAAACACATCACAGACTAGTAAGTGGCCCACTTTCATTTAGTTTCGGGATTACTATTAGTTCCAAATTTAACTAATAGCTAGGTCTCGATTATCGATCTATTGTCCCACATCATCCAAGAAATGCAAGTTTAGTCCTACACATTAGGCTGCTAAAAATATAACCTTTACTTTTTCGCTACGCCCTAATAAGTTAAAAATAATGAGAGAATATTTCTTCGAAAACATTTCCACCTTTGAACCGTTTACCGTACGACTTGTAACATCGTAAGTCAAAAAAGGATGATCTATTTTCGTTAAAAATCAATCCGTGTGCTGAAAGAAAACACACAAACCTAGAAAATACTCTAAAATACGTACGAATTCTCAGGGGACGCCGCTAAGTAAAGTCTTTTACCGTAACAAACTGAATTCTGTACGGAAAATTCTGCGGGTTGAAAACAGTCTTATTCCAGGAATAAGACTGGTTTCGACCCGCAGCTCCGGCCTCCAAACAAATGTGCTTTGTACTTTTATTCGTAGCACGTTTAGGTCGAATATTGCGTAATTATATTCACCTCAATGCTTATACTTGTGCCACATACATCACCAGACTTCCCAAGCTCGTGAGAGAGCTAGCTTCCGCATGAATGGGCCGGCTCGACAGGAATGATACCATAGCCTTGCAACCGAGTCAGTGAAGGTAGAGACTCAATTGGGGAGGAAGGGTGAAAGTTGTGTGGGTGTGTATGGGCGATCCATCTGCTCGTCTTCCTCCTCCCACATAAAATAAGCGTACCCCGTACATATAAATCACAATTAAGCGATAAAAGGAAATAGAACTAATACCAAATGTCCTAATTTGGCAATACTGACTACAACCCCATTATTACAAAACATATTCTAAATAAAATCCGGAACTAAACTAGTCCCTTTTAACATAGTCTGTTAGGATGGATGGCATGGACTTTAAATAGAGTTCCAAGAAGCCAGAGGTTCCTTTTGAGGTGTGAACAAGAGGTTCCTTTTGAGGTGTGAACAAGGTGTACCTCAAAAGCCTGCTCCACACTTAGTCCGCGTAACGCGCGCGAAGTAGCCTAGAACACGAAGTGTGGGACCAATCGGCGAAACAAACGGCTTCTTGTTAGAAGTTCATAATAAATAAAATATGGCTAAATATTAGACTCCGATGGCTCTGCCACGTCGACAGGATGGTAGGGAGATAGGGGCACCAAGAAGGCATATCTCAGACAACCTATTGGTCGTCGGCCAGTTGGGCGTCCACGCTACTGCTGGAGGGATGTAGTGAACGCAGACCTGCAAGAATCGGAGGCAGGAGATTGGCGTCAAGCTGCACTAGACCGAGACAAATGGCGACATCTCATATCGGAGGCCAGGACTCATTTTGGGTCTCTAAGCCATTGGAGTAAGTAAGTACTCTTACGAAATACCACAATTAAAGTGACGGGTAGGGCACACTAGCGACGCCAATCGATTTTATTTTTTAGCTACTAAACCGGATCTATTTTAAACAATTTCGGGGTTACAACCTCTCGGCAAACACTTATAGTATTATGTATCAATACGGGAATTAACTGTTTGTCCGTGGGAGAGCCACCCTTCGGCATGAATGGGCTGACTCGAACGGAGTAATACAATGGTCTCACAAAACCGGCGTGAAGCAGCGCTTTCTCTGCGTTTTCCCGAGTGAGTGAGAGGACCGCGAGGCCCAATCCGGGGGAAGGGAAGTTTGTGTGGGTACACTGGTGTTAGGGTCTATGGACGGCGGCAATTGTTTACCATCGGGTGATCCGTGTCTTCATCTGCCACGTATAAAAATATTCAAAAGGAATTACGCTCAAAATACCTTGGCATAGTACACTGCCATTTTTAAAGCTCCGATCGCATAATAGTTTTACGAATAATAATCATATATTCTCCAACCGATTACGACTACGTCGGCGAATCTCAACGATCAGCCACGCACGCAGGACATATTATAGTGCTCAAGTGTGTGCGCAAACACAAGTGCACTCTCTATTCCCTTACACTCGTATTCCGATGGGATACCAGCGCGACACGACCGGAGAGGGATTGGGGGCATGACCAACGGCTTAACGTGCTTTCCGAGGCACGGGGGTACAAGACCGCCAACTTCCTGACTCCGGGCTGACACTAAGTAATTTCTTACCGAAAACTTAGGTACAAATTTTTGGCCCGACCCGGGGGTCGAACCAGGGACCTCTTGCGCAGCCGTCGCTTTAAAGTGCGACCCACTAACTACTGCGCCACCGAAGCTGCCACGTTTTACGAATATTGAAACGCTAAAACAAGTTTTATATAGATACGGGCGCATAGTAAATAAGAATTAACTTTGTTATAATATTATGTAATGTAAATGTTAAACTTAATTGGTGTAACGAACTGCAAATATGCCTCCGCAGTAATTTTAAAGCAAATTTTATTTCGTGAAAGGTTCTTGTCTGAGAATCTTTCAATAACTTTCTTAATACTCTGTCAGTCATAGGATTAGGTTAATTTGCTTGTAAAATTCAGAGCCTATAATGTAGCTCGATTCATTACTGAGGATTTTCATCATTTCGTTCATTTTTGACAGATAAGATTTTGCTACTTTATTAAGAAACCAGCTGAGAAGATGTTAGTCTTATTTGGCGTTGACGAGACTTTTTTTAAACTGCTGAGGTGGTAATAAAGTTAATGGCCCGTATTATGAGAAACGATTCCCAGTATAATGGACATTTACCACCTTATTACGCGATCTTACGTTATTATTTCATGTAATTTAACTAAGCCATTCATTAATTATATATATTGCAAATAAAACACTTTATTAATTAAAATCATATTTAATTGTGCACCACAAAACAACACGATCAGAACAAGCTGAAGGCGAGTGAGAGAGAGGGAGATATCGCCCTATCGTCCCTCTCACAAAATACCACAATTAAGGTGACGAGTAGGGCACACTAGCGACGCCAATCGATTTTATTTTTTAGCTACTAAACCGGATCTATTTTAAACAATTCGGGGTTACAACCTCTCGGCAAACACTTATACTATTTACTAAATAACTATGCGCAGATATTAGGTCGGTTTTTGTACGTGAAAAATTGATTCACGACAAAAGTGGCCGCTTTTGGCGTGAATCAATTTTTCGCGTATGCGTTGGACCTAACATTTTTTGCATGGTTATTTATGTCGCTAGTATGTCCTACCCGTCACCTTGAATTCTAAAGTCACTGGCACTGACTTTAAAAGAGTTCCAAGTGAAAAGCGGCAACATTATACGGGTTCACAAGCGACTGATTCGAAATAAAAGTAATTTCAAAAACTCGATTGCTTCGATACGTTCCAAAAATAATTATATTACAAAATAACATTCATATCAATATTCGCATCTCGCTGGTGGTCTCACGTTCATAAATTGTATCATACCGATTACGAGTACACACATCAATTCACGCGTAATATGTACAATATGTATGTAAAATATCAGCCAAATATACTGTCCTACTGCAGGGCAAAGGCCTCCATCATAGAAATCAAGTCATCGCTACTATGATGAGTTTAGGCTTAATCACCACGCTTGCCAAATGCGGATTGGTGATCACAAACCCGAGCTATGTTCGAATAATTCGAAACATACTTTTCGCTCGACCCGGGAATCGAACCCAGTGATAAAAAAATAAAGCCTAATCCCATCATAGTAGCGATAACTTGATTTCTATGATGGAGCCCTTTGCCCTGCAGTGGGAGAGTTTATAGGCTGATACTTTACTTTATGTATGTTTACCTATTTGTTATGTAATTTACTAGTATGTATTAGTATTTATAGCTGATCATCTCGATGGATGGCGGTCTAATACTGTGCGTTTCTCGCGGAACTTTCTACCACGTACCTCAGTTCTGTGGAACGGTTTGGCTGCAGGAGTATTTCCGGACGGCTACGACTTCAGGACCCTCAAGAGAAGAGCGTACTCTTTTTTAAAAAGGCCGGCAACACATAAGCGATCTCTCTGATTTCGCGGATGTTCATGGGCGGCGTTGATTACTTTCCATCAGGTGACTCGCTTGCTTGTTTGTCCGCCTCTAGCATAAAAAAAATTATATATTTATTTAATATAATGTATGCATAATATACCATATTTATACAATGTCATATTTTTTATGACTTGCACTGCCTGACCCTTTTTTAATTCGCTAGACTTTTCCTCTACCCTGAGGTTGTCTGGAAGAGATCGCTATTAGCGATAAGACCGCCTACATTGTACTAGTATAATACCATAGACTAAGATCTGTACATTTTGTGCAATAAAGTGTACCTATCTATCTATCTATTTTGCATGGAACAGCTGTTTTTTTGCTTGGAACAGCTGTTGTTGATCTAACATGCTAAATGGACTTCATTCACAATACTTATTATGAGGTTTTCGGGATGTAAACAATAAAAAATAACGGTGTATAGATGTCACCGGAAAATATCAAGATCTGTAAGTTTATCAATTTACTAGGAAGTTCATAAATTGACGTAGGATTCGAAACGGGAGATTTATTGTTTTATTTTACGTCCATTCTTTCGTACATTGATAAACTTACTGAACTCACGCGTAAAATAATAAGTAAACAATATCCGAACTGATTGGCATGGCCCCTATGAATATTGACCAATCAGAGAGCAGTGTGTTATTTTACGTATTTCAAAGATGCGTATATTTAGAAGAGTGTCTGTGATTGGTCGAACCATGTAAAATTTTACGAATAGATATCCGTTACTTTATAAGTTACTATGTGACGTCGGAAATTGATAAATTTACGAAAGTTTGGACGTAAAATAATACAATTTATCTCGCGTTTAGAATCCTACGAAAGTTTATAAACTTTCTAGTGAATTGATAAACTTACGGATCTTCTTATTTTCCGGTGACATAGACATATAAACAAGTGAATTACTGGCAACGGAATTCCTCCACATCTGGTTCCACGGATAACATGGTTCCCGGCTAATGGCACAACAAATCATTTATAGGCAGGAAAATACCTTGAAATATTGGCGATTGCGGCCGCCTATAGACATCTGCGACGAGAATAGTCACAAGTGCACTGCCAACCTTTAAACCCTCCTTTCCCCTGGATTGGGCCTCCGGTACCCTCACTTACGCAGCGAAACACAGCACAGTGCTGCTTCAAGCCTTGGCCGGTTTTGATGCCGTTATCACTCCGATCCAGCCGGACCATTCATGCCGAAGCGTTGCTCTCCACTATCATATCATAATTTTTATTTATTAGTGATGGATTTTGGCCGTGTGGTCCCGGCAGATAGGAGATAGGCCACCTCACTCTTCCGAGGTGCCGTAAAAGGCGACTAAGGTAAGTGCTGGCATGATCATCAGCACCCAGAGAAGGAAACTCTGCTTATATCAAAACCCTCGCCACCCGTCTCCAAGCGTGGTGAGTATGGCAATTACCCCTCATGTGATTGAGGAAGGGCCCGTGCCCCAGCAGTGGGGACTTAATGGGCCTGATGATGATGATGATGGATTTGCTGTTATTGGCTTCACACGAACCATAGAGTCTAATCCAAACAACGTTTCATATACAGACAGTAGATTATGATCACCCGGTCTTTGTATTGATAGTTGTATGTATACCAGGCTCTCGTAAGTTCAGGTAGTTCAGGGTCAGCAAAAAATACATTGACAATATTAACTAGCATATCATATCATTCATGCAACTTTAATAAAATATGTAAATACTCCTAAAACGGAAAAACTACATCATTTATAAAACTTAGTTCAAATTACTACGAAATGGCTCGCCGTAGCACGCCTACTACGACCTACAACTCGTAGCAGTGCTACGAAACTCGTAGGAGTTGTACTCATAAATATTAAATTGTTAAAATTAACTTCGCTGCGTGAGTTCGATTAATTGTTTTAAAAACCTAGTAATTTATTTTTTAAGAACGTTTTAAAGCAGTGCTTGAGAAGCGGTTTTTAATATTTTACTAACATTTAATGTAAATCTGTCAATTAAGTCGTCAAAGGAGACCGTTTTACCGTGGGAGAGCCAAGCTGCGGCATGAATGGGCCCGCTCGACCAGAGTGATAACACGGCCTCACAAAAAAACCGGCGTGAAGCAGCACTGTGCTGTGTTTCGCTGCGTGAGTGAGGTTACCGGAGGCCCAATCCGGGGGATAGGGGGGTTTTAAGGTTGGCAGCGCACTTGTGACTCCACTGGTGTCGCGGGTGTCCATGGGCGGTGGCAATTGCTTACCATCAGGTGATCCGTCTGTTCGTCTGCCTATATATTACATAAAAAAAAGCAGATCTTCGGACTTTCATATATTTTAGGTCCAAGTATGGAAGCCTCGAAGCGAAAGATTCATTTCGTTGGGCATTTCTATTTACGCCTCCGCAGGGCTCCGGTAATCTCCAGCCAATTTTTCTTTGACCAACCACCCTCAGATTATAGTGTGTATACTTCGATCACTAACTCAAATGGTTGCTTGACTTGATTAGAACCTCTTAATAAGGAATCAATTGACATGAAATAGCCGTGTTGTCCCCGGCAGAGTAATAGGCCAACCTACTCTTACCGAGGTTTCGTAAAAGGCGTTCTAGGTAAAGTTGCTGCATGATCACAGCACCCAGAGTTTACCCTACTCTGCTTTATACCAAAACCCTCGCCAACCCGTCTCTGCCAGCGTGGTAGTATGACAATTACCCCTCATGTGATTGAGGGATTGGGACCCAGCAGTGGGGACTTAAATGGCTGATGATGATGATAGAGGATTGCAATGTTATTAGGCTTCACAGAAACCATAGAGGATAATCCAAAACCAACGTTTCATATACAGACAGTAGAATTATGATCACCGGTCTTTGTATTGATAGTTGTATGTATACCAGGCTCTCGTAAGTTATCAGGTAGTCAGGGTCAGCAAAAAATACATTGACAATTATTAACTAGCATATCATATCATTCATGCAACTTTAATAAAATATGTAAATACTCCTAAAACGGAAAAACTACATCATTTATAAAACTAACTTCAAATTACTACGAAATGGCTCGCCGTAGCACGCCTACTACGACCTACAACTCGTAGCAGTGCTACGAAACTCGTAGGAGTTGTACTCATAAATATTAAATTGTTAAAATTAACTTCGCTGCGTGAGTTCGATTAATTGTTTTAAAAACCTAGTAATTTATTTTTTAAGAACGTTTTAAAGCAGTGCTTGAAGAAGCGGTTTTTAATATTTTACTAATATTTAATGTAACTCTGTCAATTAAGTCGTCAAAGGAGACCGTTTTACCGTGGGAGAGCCAAGCTTCGGCATGAATGGGCCCGCTCGACCGGAGTGATACCACGGCCTCACAAAAAAACCGGCGTGAAGCAGCACTGTGCTGTGTTTCGCTGCGTGAGTGAGGGTACCGGAGGCCCAATCCGGGGGATAGGGGGGTTTAACGGTTGGCAGCGCACTTGGGACTCCACTGGTGTCGCGGGTGTCCATGGGCGGCGGCAATTGCTTACCATCAGGTGATCCGACTGTTCGTCTGCCTACCTATTACGTAAAAAAAAGAGATCTTCGGCTTTCATATATTTTTGGTCCAAGTATGGAAGCCTCGAAGCTAGAGATTCATTTCGTTGGGCATTTCTATTTACGCCTCCGCAGGGCTCCGGTAATCTCCAGCCAATTTTTTCTTTGACCAACCGCCCTCAGATTAATAGTGATGTATCACTTCGAATCACTAACGCAAAATGGTTGCTTGACTAGATTTAGAACACTCCTAATAAGGAATCAATTGACTATGAAATAGCCGTGTAGTCCCCGGCAGAGTAGAATAGGCCACCCTCACTCTTACCGATGTGTCGTAAAAGGCGACTAAGGTAAAGTTGCTGGCATGATCAACAGCACCCAGAGAGTGTGAATGAGAATGCAGAGTTTTCCTAACTCTGCATTTATACCAAAACCCTCGCCAACCCGTCTGACAAGCGTGGTGAGTATGGCAATTACCCCTCATGTGATTGAGGGAAGCCCGTGCCCCAGCAGTGGGGACTTAAATGGGCTGACGATGATGATGATGACTATGAAATTGATTATTAGTTTTTTGGGGTAATTATAGAATAGAATAGAATCACGTTTATTTGGCACATTACAAAATTTGCTTACGAACTAAACTATGACTATCTTAACTATTATAATAATTATGTAACCAAATATGTAACAATTAAGTGCGCCACGACGCTGGTTTTCTGCGGATACCTTTCGCAGATTTATTATAGAGAATTACAAGTATTATTCACATATTCTATGTTGGGTGCTATCGAAGTATTTTAAACTATTTTTTTATGTGTTAGGTGGCAGACGAACAGACGGATCACCTGATGATGTAAGCGATTGTGCGCTGCTAACCTTTAAACCCCCCTTTCTCCGGACCAGGTACATAATTCTACAAGGGATATTTTTATTTGGAAGTCCAAAACTTAAATTACAAAATCATGAACATTAGTCATAGTAATAGTAATTTATTCACTATATGTGTAATAATGGTACAACCCGTGCGGATAAAGAATGGGATCAGAAATGGCGGCGCATCTATTCACTTCTCGCTCGCACAATATTTGCGTCTATACTCGAGTGCGAGCGAGAAGTGAATAGATGCGCCGCCATTTCTGATCCCATTCTTTATCCGCACGGGTTGTACATTTATCATACATTTTTAGAGCAGTTAGTTACGCTTTTTTTATTATTATTTGTAAGAAATGGGGTAAGCATTGCGTCTCATTGCGACCAGTAGATGATCTATTGTGGCAGGCACAACATTTTTACAGCATGTCATGTAGCTCCAGCTCCAGGATAAACCCGAGAATGGAGCTGATGGGGGAGCTTTTGATCTCGTCTGCCGAGATCATGGGTGCTCCCAGTTGCCGGCTTCTGCAGTGGTGCAGCGCTATGCATTCGCCGAGGACGCGGATAATCGTTTCCTCGTCCTCGCGATAGAACCTGTAGATTTTGGTATCTGAAAGGCCCATGTTGTGCAGGTGCGTTTTAATTTTCAGTGCCCCTTGAGGGTCCGAGTGAGTGCCCTAACATGTCCTCACGCTAGATTACAATCTAACCTTTTCAAGGCATTTGTGAAGTTAATTATACAAACTAAAGTCAATAAATTCATATCAAAAATATGCACAAAAAGAATTTGAAGCAACAGATTATAGACAATTAACGGACAAAAAGCGATGCTATATTTGATCAAATTATATTTCAAGGTCTGAAACCTCAAATAACAAAATGGTGACCATATACAGGGTGAACATTTACATCCCTTTAACCACGTGCTCTACCAACCATTCTGAACAATATTTGTTCAACTACTTTTCGAAATTCATCGAAAATTTTTTCGACTTCCATACAAAATGACCACGTCACGTGACCGACTTAGTATGAAAAGTTGCAATTTTTTCATGCGCATTTCTAAAAGTGATAGAATAAATGTTGTTCATAATGGTTAGTGGAACACGTGGTTAAAGGGATGTAAATGTTCACAGATACACCCTGTATAAGCACTTGCAGCAGTGACCACTTTATAAGCAACAGGTTTTTCTTCCTCGATCTCCAACTCCACTCAAGTTATATTAATGTCGATTTGGGTTATAACTACGATATGGCCCATCTCTATATTTTTCCGAATAACCTCTTGCCTTGGGAACATTTTGCTGTCGACTTAAGACTCGCTTTGCAAAGTAATTTTTGATTTATCTAGCGGAAGACTCGTCGTTTTTGCGATGATCAGCTTTTTGCTTTCCGTCTAGTGTTGGACTTTTTGATAACATTTCCCTCTAGTTCATAGTTTTTTCAGGTACATTTTGAGTAATTATCGTGTTCATAGTCTGATCAATAATATAAAAACCTTACCAGGCCAAACATAATGTAGGGCCAGTGTGAGCCCGGATTAGCGGAAAAGATTTGCGCGGACTCTTGCCAGATGACTTGCAGGATGTAGCGCCAGACCGACGGGGATGGAGACTGACAATCGAAGGCCAAAATACACTAAGAGTTGCTGCGCCAAAGTAATTAGTTAGTCAGCCCAGTGTGACAGTATCCTAAACAGACTGTGCCTTTTCATAGAAAGACATACTTGAAATCCTGCGCGAAGCCGTTAGTACAGAGGTGACGTGCTGGGCTACGTTCTTTCTCTACCGCTCTTGTATAGAATCTGCGTCAGGGCCGGTTGGATCTCTTTCACACTCTGTGACGTTTTTTCCGCTAATTGGCACATTCCGTTTAAAGCGCGCGTTTTTTTGTTCCATGGAGGCTTGTGCCTCAGGAAATAATCCGTTGATTCTGATGTTTTCGGTCATTATTATAACATTGGTGTCTAATCGCTATACAGAGTGTATCTGTGAAAATTTATATCCTTTTAATCACGTGTTCTATCAACCATTATGAACAACATTTGTTCTATGATTTTTGGAAATTCGCATAAAAAAATATCAACTTTTCATACAAAAGCGGTCACGTGACTTGGTCATTTTGTATGGGGAGTCAAAAAAAATTTCGACGAATTTCGAAAAGTCGTAGAACAAAAGTTGGTCAGAATGGTTGGTAGAACACGTGTTTAAAGGGATGTAAATGTCCACAGATACACCCTGTATAGGGGTAAGGAATATGAAAGAAAATAGTGTACTTGTATCTGTGGACGCATTTGCACTCACTTCTCACATGCGCAGTGACATAACATGCGTAACAACCTTATCGACGCTTTCCATCAGTAGTGATTGTGGTCAAACCTTAGTCTATAGCTAAGAAAAAACAACATTCACAAACTTATTTGTCTATTTTAGGCCCATATCTGTTTCCTCGAACCACGGCCAGAGCTGATCAATCATGTGCGAAATGGAAATAAGGCCGACTTCCCATTAATTCTGCATCGAGTTCGGGATCTATTTGTATCACGGATAAAAAAATGATACCAAATAATAATTCTGCTTCCAGGGATACGCACGAGATAAATAAAAAATATCTGATTGTATTCGAATTATTTTAAAAATTATAATTGTATAGCAGCAGCGCAGGATGGCTGGCAAGAGCTGGATGCGAGAAGCCATGGATAGATCACGGTGGCGAACAATTGGAGAGGCCTACAGTCCAGCAGTGGACTGCGATAGGCTGATGATGATGATGAATTGTATAAGATGGATTATAATGGAATGGCGCTAAATAAATCATTTTCTAATGAGGACCCGTTTGGAACAAGTGGTAGTGCATACTGCCTTTGATCCAAGGGTTGCGGATTCGATCTCCGTACAGTACAAACATTTGTGGGAATGTCCGTTTGTATTAGTCTGGGTGTTTTCTATATACGTATTATAAGTTTATAAATTTACAAAAGAAAAGTAATATATGTATATATTTGTAATCCCACTGTTGATTCTTATATCCGTAATACAGGTGCTTAAGCTACCTATCTCGGAATCAGATCAATGTATGTGATGTTGTGGAATATTAAAAAAAAATTCTAATATATTTAGCATAGTAGCGATGATTTGATTTCTGTGATGGAGGCCTTTGCCTTGCAGTGGGACAGTATATAGCTCTAGTCTTCCTCATTTTAGCGTTTAATTTCCAGTTGTGTCCAAAGCTGTCGCTCTGGAGCCCGGGGTACGGTTGGATCATGATTCTTTGCTTTGGAGAGTCTAGTAATTACAATGAAGCGACTGCTATCTGACCTTCGCAACCCTTTAACAGGGGAACCAGTCCAACTGAATCATAGTTACACGTTTCAGAAACTATCCGAAACGTGCAGGTTTCGTGACGATGTTTTCCCTCACTACCGAGATAATGGTAGAAATACGCACATAGATTTGAAAAACCTGGAGGTGCATGGTCGGTTTTTTTTTTAATAATAATTCTCACAACATCTCATACGTTGACCTGATTCCGTACTAAGTAGCTTAAGCACTTGTGTTACAGATATCAGACAACAGAGGAACACAAATATATACTTAAATACATATATTACACCCAGACACTGAACAAACACAAGTGTTCATCGCACGAATGTTGGTCCTGGGTGGGGATCGAACCCACGACCTTTGGCGTAAGAGGCAGGGTCAATACCAATTGCGCCATCCGGTCAGTCAGGTCAGGTCAGGTCAGGATTCTAACCCGGTCCCCCCGTATGGAAGGCGCTTTTACCACTGAGGTACCATCGCTCTAAGTATATAAGCTCTACTATTCCATTCTATTTACTTTTCGTTGGTTGCATTTTCCATTATTGAATTTTGCTACGGTATCACGGTTTCACGGTATCGTTATGGATACTGCAAAAGCCCTGGTCCGTTGCCAATCGCCTAAATTTAGGAAACTACTCGTATATTTCCAATTGAATGGAATGAACCGTAGATATAAATTTTCACCCGTTCCCAGAATGCTAAATTCCTTTTTCTAATGATGCTTTAAGTTTTCGTGTTGCATTAATATTGAACTAACTTAATTCCAAAGTATTTTTGTCTGATTACCGTTTTGGCTATTTCTTCTCTTTCTATACTTAGTACTTTACTTAACTTAAACGCTCACTTTGTGAACAGGACAGTGAGTTTTTTTTAATTTGAAAGTGGTTCAACTATCAAAGTTGACCGTAATTTCTTAAGAGACTTACAGCCGCACTCAGAGACGTCATTTAAGCTAATGTTCATTAACTTTAGTATCGAAGACTCTATTTGGTCCAAGTAAGTTGTCACGAGACAACTTACTCGACACACAATAGCAGTGTTAAAAACGATACAATCCAACGATTCTTATTATTAGGGTCACTTTGCGGCACTTCACTGCATAAATAAACACCAAATTTGAATACTAAAAACCACTAGACACTAATTTAAAACCTGTGAATTGCATCAGACCATGCGGCTTGCTTTAGCCCTACCCGCCGAATCCATCGGTAGTCTTTATGCGTATCAAAATAAGTGTCAATATTTTTTTCTTAAGTAGCCAACTAAGTTAATCAACGACTCTGAGTGCGGCAGCTATTCCATAACTTATGGCGAACTATTTTCAAGATATTGCAAACTGAATTTAATGATAAAGAAAAAAAATACTTAACAGTTAATTGAAAAATAAACTTAATCTATACTATATATAAAGAGGTAAATGGATCAAACAGCGGCAGCGCTTATAGACAATACGAAAACACGAACCTCTTGCGCGATATAAGCAACATCTTGCGCCATCTATTGGTGTAAAGTGGTTTCAATGTCCCGCAATGAAGTGAAGGCGGGTCACTAGTATATTTCATATCGGTAGATTTGCCGGAGTGGCTCAGTCTAAGTTTCAGGGGTCCGGAAAAGTTATAATATTTTTTCCTGAGTGGTCGCTTTAGTAATGATGTCCCGTTTTAGTAGGAAGTATCCCAAATACCTAAAGTTCAGGGAAAGTTTTTGCTGTCGGCATATTTGGTGTAGTCAATATTTATTTTTGGCTTTCTTTGTTCTTATTATTAGTTTTAAGACACTTTTTTCTTGAAGGTCGCATTCGGTCCAGAAATACCGCAGTCGGTAGATCATTCCGTAGTTTGGTCGTGTAAAGCAAAAAGTTTCTTGAGAAACGCACATTTGAGGGCTGCCAGCCATTTTAATTACAGGGGTGGAAAATGTATATAAATTTGGGTAAATATATCTTTGAACAATTTCTGGGATAGTTGATATTTTTATAGCAATCTTTTGCAATTTATTCTTAATTAAATAACACACTTAAGAATTTCATCTCGCGTTCAGGCGGGATCCACATCTTCCACAATCCACCACAATTTCTGAGATAATTCGAGGCAGTTCCTACTTCTGCTGCACCATCAAGAAATGTAACACATTGCCGGCGCATGTATTTACTCCTTCCTACAATATGGATTCCTTCAAACGAAGAGTGAAAAAGCACCTCGCGGGCCAGTATGGCAGTCCCATCGGAGGTGATGCCTTGACATCGCTTCCGTTGTAATTGGAACGTGGGCTCTTCTCTTTCTTACCATCAGGCTGAGGAGAGCCAATATACTGTGTCACTATAAAATAATATTAATAATAATGATTCTGAAAGATGTAACGATAATCAAGATCCTGGATCATGGTCCAAGCGTACCTAAGCCTCCAAAAATTAGAAACGAAACACTGAGATTATAATAAAGTGTGGAAACCAGTTACACTAAATGTGACGTAGCCAAAGAAGACGGCATTAGTACCGATGTTTTTCCATCGGCCAAAAAAGCCTTTTCTCCACAAGCTGTTGGCAGCCTAAATATATACGAAAAAAGCCCAAGTGACACACAAGTTAATCTTATCTTCACTCTTTATGTTCCATTGATGTAACCAAGCGTAGATAAAGATATACATTGCCAAGGGGTTGGTAGGAGGATAACCTCGAAACACATATGTTTTACTTCTTATTTATGTACAACCACAGAATAGGGATGAATAGAGACTCGACTTACGTACCGCATGAATGATTTGAAAGTTGACCGAAAAATGACTACTCAATCGTAAACTCAATCGCGCTATGGGCGGCAGCAATCGCTTACCATCAGGTGATTCGTCTGCTCGTCTGCCACCAATCATATAAAAAAAAACTCAAGACCCTGTTTTCGAAATCAATTTAAATATTATAATGCAAACAGAAAAATACCCTCATTATCAGTTTCGGCGCTGTCGAATTCGCTCCTGGTTTTGTCTCCATAAAATTATCTTAGCCATAACAAGATGTTCATGATCACATTCACTACAGTCCAATCATGGTTAAAGTTCTTCACATACAGCTACTATAATGTATATTAATATACATTACATCCCGGGATGTATAGCTTTACATTATCTTAATGTGTCACACACACAACAGGTAGTGTAATGTAGTTTTCCCTTCATTTCAATGGTACACATCCCGCTTGACGCACTTTTCAGCTAATAAGGTGTTAGCACGTGGCAAAAGCCGGAACTGTTTTGACATTTATAGATAGAAACGCCCCCTGTCACTATCACTGAAGTGCCTTCTGATCGTGGTCGCACTGTACACTCATCAAAACAAACAGCGGCTGAGTATTTCGGATACCTACACGTCATTTCCTAAGTCCCTGAATATATTCATGAAGTTAGAATATGGAGATTGTTCCTTATTTCCTGTAATACAGTGGAGTACCCCGAATTGTTTTCGACGAAATGGTGTTCTGTTGCTAATCCCCTTCTTTAGAATATATTATATTCTTTATCGTAATGCTACAGTAAATATATTACTTTGATATTGTACTGGCGATTTGTTTTATCTTAATCAAAGACTCTTAGTAGTCATGCCTCGATTTTCATAGCTAGATGTTTAAAACAGTGAGATTAATTCGTTGGAATGAGCTACAAACTTGATGAGATCCGTCTGTGTTTGTGTTATGCAAAATGTTATGCTTAGATACTCGTATCATCAAAGAAATCAAACAAAGTCAAGAGAGTCTAGCTATAAAAGACGAATAAGTTGCGTCTAATCATAAGCAATATGCATATTTACATTCTGTACATTCATTTGACAAATCAACACAAAACCACAGATGATTTACCATCTTGTAAAAGAGCTACACTGTTTGTTCATTATTTTAAAACTGTGGATATATGAAGAGCTTCAATATTAAATAGGCGATAATTGGTGTACATCGCTAATCTGGGCCAAATTGCGGATTACCCGGCTGAAGGCACGGCTCGGCCCGGACGGTTTTACAACCCTCGGTACCTCGCGGCACCAACCCGCTGAGGATTATTAAAATAATCCCAGAATACACGTGAATATGAGTGACTTTAACACGTCGAGCGAGACACTGTACGCCTGGGTACGCTAAATAAGATTTAAAGGTGGTATGCAACATTAGCCGAGCCTACCTATCTACTATAAAGAATGATTTTATAAAAAGCTGAATTGACGTATCGCTGATTGTACGGTCAGCATCAAAAGTAACTTAACACTTTAGTACCATGTCGAAGTAAAATTTTTTACGAACCCCTTGAAAACTGCCTATAATAGGCAGAACAGTTACTTTGACATGGTACTAAAGTGTTAACCTACTTTTGATGCTGACCGTACCATATATATGTGAAGCTTCCTACGTACACGTCACACGGCTTCACGTGGAGATTGGACATTGGACCGTCCTTTTTTTTCCTTTTTTTTCACAACATCATTTATAAGATGTTATAGTAGAGACCATGACTCAGAATTGGGCGTCTTGTAAATAATTTCGTTTTATTAGTATTTATAGTTCGAGAGTCATCATTAGATGGGTTTCGACTCATAGTCGTGGTTGATGATCATGTTAGAATGACTGCTTTTCTCCGTCACATTCTATTGACTGGATGCATAGAATTATAACAAGACGGTTGGCATCACACGTCATCACACGTCTTGATGACTAATCTAATATTCTCTGTCCTTCCACTCAGACAGACAGTGGGTATGCGCAAACCCTTATTGTGTTAGAGTCAATCTTGTAACTTTTAACTGAAATTGTTAGATTTAGCTTGAAGATTTCACGATCTTTTACGCGAGAAGGGGAGAGGGGACCACTAAATGTAGTTCTCTGATCTTGTAGTGGCATGAATTGCCTACCTGCACTTCGAGATCAAAGACTATTTGTGCTATCAACATTTTTACTAATACTGAACTAAAATCTGACCTGAAATGGAGAGATTTGGAACATTTATCACTATTACTGTATTATCCACGCTCAGGTCTCAATAAAATATTTCAAAGCAAATGAGAAGCATAATTCCAATTCTCAGTCCGTTCGGATTTTAGAGTCTTTACCTACATTTTCTACGAATCAATCGAACAACTAGAACAGAAATTAAATTCGCTGAACCGGCAACGCATCTGTGATGCCCCGTGTGTTTCAGATGTCCATGGGCGGCGGTAATCACTTACCATCAGGTGAGCCGTCTGCTCGTTTGTCTGCCATAATGTAAAAAAAAAACTCTTACAGTGAACAACTCCGCGTTTGCTTTCGTAATAGTGAATCTAATGATACCTACAATATTTGAGATCATAGTGATTCTGAACGTGTAACCGTGATCCAGTTGGTCTGGTTCCCCTGTTGAAGGGTTGCGACAGTCGCTTCATTGTAATTACCACAGTTTTGGAATCCTGGATCACAGTACAAACGTACCCGGCCTTCGAAGCTTTGGACGCAACTGGGAATAGGCTATTTGACAGTGATAAAAATATACATTTCTTTTATAACATCAGTGTTAATATATTTTTTGTGGAGCGATTGGTAATAACGCGAGATAAAAATATTGCATTATTTCATCAAAATTCGTCTTCTAAAATTATTATTTTTTAAACGTGACTAAAAACGGCCCGTGACGTAGATTACGCGTAAGTCTACTGCCTATGGTTGAATGCCTTTCCTTCATAGGAAGAAATAAACAAAAAAAAGTCTATAAAACTATTTGAAAGAAACACTGAAACACCAACAAGCTCAATGTTTATTTATGGACAATCTACGTCACTGGCCGCCATATTGCTAAAAGACGCGTTTTTGCGGCATATTTGAATATTGCATTTTCTTTTTCGTTTTTTTATTAAAATATCTAAAATAAAACAGAAAAATATTTTTTAGGGCTCCTTATAAACATATAAATACCCTAAGATAGTTTTCAGAATTTTGTCCAATAGCCTAATACATGCTAAGATCAGGATCCTAAACCTAATCCCATCATAGTAGCGATGACTCGTATGACTGAGGCCTTTGCCCTGCAGTGGGACAGTTTATAGGCTGATACATTACTTTACCTCGTTTAGGCGCAGTATGTCTATGTCGACTTTAACTTGCATTCTTTCAGTAACATTTAAACTAGCCTCTGACCAAAATTGATGGGAAACAAGTTAAATAACTCAGAATCACGTGGAGTTTGATGTGATTTAATTTAGGAATAAATAAAAAAAAAAGATATTTTAAGCACTACTGACTTCGGAGTTCTAATACTTAATCATTTATTTCAAGAAAATGTTGTGTCGTTTTATTTATAATTATTATATTTTGATATTTTATGTTACAAAACATTTTGTAAAATTAGTGTAACTTATCTTTGACTTCTGGTTGTTTTAGTACGATTTTCCGTTATGCTCTCAAATAGCATGTTTATTTTGACGTAGTGTTTCACTTTAGAGCATTCACACTCCACTTTAAAACCTTTTTATCAAAAGAACAGACCAAACACTTCATTTTTCTAAACACTGCATCATGCATACGTATAAATAAAAACAGCATAGCTCCATTGAAGGGGGAGCTGACTTACCGAGCTCCGCTGCGGCGGTATGCTGTCCACACCCATGGTTACACTTAAACACACATTATCCACTGGTTTTCTTTGATATTTTGTGTTAAAATTGTGGTTTTAGGGCTCACTGGCGTGGGGGACGTTAGCACTCATCACAGGCCGAGATGATACTAGCGCCTAGTGAGGGGTGGACAAATGTCGATTTACGCGAACGTTATTGAAATTTTAGAGCGAAGCTTTGAACGAGATAAGACGTGGTTTGGGATGTTAAGGGTAATTGCGATCGTATTAGCTATAGAATTTGTGTTGGTGCATGGAGGAAAAAGTGCTGTTCAATGGACAATAGAAGCATTTGACCTCAATCACACTGAAAGTAAAAATGTTGAATACCATGAAAACACGTCACTTACGCAACTTTAACGGGGGAATCAGACCAAAATAAAACGTTTACCTATATTTTTCCTGCAAAGGACAAAATTGCCTTAATAAAACCACTCACACTAACCTTTCAAAAATCTCCACACCCAAACTGTTAAAAAACTCTTCCGTACTGTGAAAAGTATTCTCGTATTTGCCATAGATAATTCTGACATTTCTGTTCGTGGGAGAGCCACGCTTCGGCATCAATGAGCCGGGCTCCATCGGGAGCGATACCACGGCCTCACTGAAAACCAGCGTGAAGCAGCACTGTGCTGTGTTTCGCTGCGTGAGTGAGGTTACCAGTAGCCCAATCTGGTGGAAAGAGGGGGTTTAAAGGTTAGCAGCGCATGTGACTCCACTGGTATCGCGGGTGTCCATGGACGGCAGCAATCGCTTTCCATCAGGTGATGCGTCAGCTCGTCTGCCACCTATCAAATAAATAAAAAAAACAAAAAGGAGAAACGGTTGGGGAAAATGCAAATAGAATTCCATCGCCACCCGCCATCCCTAAACATTTCTGATGCTGCGCGCGCCGTCACCGCACAGACCCCCATACCTTCTCTCCCATCCCCATCCCGAAGTGCACCTAATTCCGCTCGTGTTAGGGCCTATTATCGCATAGAGGGTTACCTAATGGTAAGCTCAAGTGATGGACGACGGCAGTCGGTACCAGTGGCCAGCCCAGCTGTGCCAGCGGTTTTTGTATCGCAAATTCTATTTTATCACAATTCGTCTGTTGACAAATGGCGATAAAATATAAGCATTTTATCGTAATCCTTCTCTAATCCCTCTTAAGAGGAATTTCATTTCGATATGTGTAGAAGCTAAAAAAATATACTGACAAAATATAAATGAAACCGAAATAGAAATATCCTTTATTAAATGATAAATATTTCACAACATACATTGCTCTGACTCCGATAGGTAGCTCAAGCACCTGTGTTACGTGTATCAGAACCAACAGCGGAATTAGAAATATACACATAATACTTTTCTTTTGTAAATACATACTTATAATAATATCCTTTATTAAGTTTATGTCCATATAGAGACAGAGCATTTTTATGAATGTCAAAAATATGTAATCTACCGCTGATTCGGAATGTCAATTTCTACCAAAAAGAACCAGCAAGAAACTCAGTATTTACTCTTTTCATATATGATTATTAGAATATTTATTTTGAAAACTTTTAAGGGTTTCACTGGTCATCACTGTTTGTCTGCTCAGAAAGAAAATAGTCTTTCTTTATCAAGAAAGACTACTTCATTGTACTTTGAACCTTATTCATACGCCTTATAGTCCAAAACAAAATTGTAATATCTTTATCCTAAGCCTTCACGAAAGATCGCAAAAGAACTAAAAAGCAAAAGCGTTTGTACTAAAATTATGACTAATGTCATAATAATCCATAACTAAATGTCAACTCGCTAGTACACTCGAGGAAATTGAATGTCTAGCAATTTAGTCGTCATCATAAATTATTGTTCGTGTTATAATATAAAAACCGACTCCGTCATGAAGTTTAAATATGTCTACAGAAATGTATCTTTATAGAAATTTTAAAACTCTACAACAAGAAGATAATATTCTGATAATGCCATTGGTCCAATAAAATACATACTATCACAAAATAGGATTTTTTCAAAGAAGACTTTAAGGTCGAAGACGAACAAAAAAGGGGAAGTTTGCTGTCTTCTCCAACTTTACTATTAACATGTCTGGTCTGTTGTCAGTTTGTTTACCGTCGGAAAAAGTAGCATGACCAATTTCAGAATTATATCAACCTAACTACTAAACATTCAATTCCCTCGACTGTACTTTAGGCCTTACGTCAGAGCAGAATGGCCGCTTTCATGCCACTTGGTTTCGCTGTAATCGCTATTTCTACTCACTACTTAGTAATATGTATTACCTATACAGACGCATAGTTAGTCCTATAGGATAGATTCTCTAGATGTCACGAGCAAACCTTTTCTAGAATTAGGTTCTGCGAGAAGTCTGGGTACAAACGATTTGTCAGTTTGACATTTTAAAAGTATTAGACCCGTTTGGAACAGTGGTAGTGAACGCTGCCTTTGGTCCAAGGGTTGCGGGTTCGATCCCCGCACAGTACAAACATTTGTGTGCATGAATATGTCTGTTTGTATTGGTCTGGGTGTTTCCTATGTATTATATGTATGTATTTACAAAAGAAAAGTATATTATATGTATATGTTTGTAATCCCACTGTTGATTCTGATATCCGTAACACAGGTGCTTGAGCTACCTATCTCGGAGTCAGATCAATGTATGTGATGTTGTGAAATATTTATTTATTTATTAGAGAGCCGGGACATATCGAAAGAAGAAACTGATGATAATTATATTTTTGTTCTTTTTTTTCTATCCTTAAAATAAAAAAATCAACGACGTCTTTCCAGCGATACCTAGGCCGGCTTACCGGGCGTCGGCCCATCGGTCGGCTCTGGTATGCTTTCTTCACGAGACGATGCTCGTCCAGTCTCGAAAATGATCTGCGAGAACTCCAGGCCGGTGAATGGCGACAAGTAGTGCAGGATCGACCAAAGTGGCGGTCTCTTGTTTTGGAGGCCAAGACTCGTTTCGGGTCACTGAGCCAGTGGAGTAAGTAAGTAAGTAAAATAAAAAAAACAGTATTACAAAATCTGTCAAACTGCAAAACAGTTTGTGAGCTATAGCACTCATGGATGCTTTATACATTAATACAGAAAATTATATTAACGTTACATATTTATTGATAGTAGTAAGTAGAGCCATGATAGCTGAGTGGTTCAGAACGCGCCTTCCACACGGGGGGTTGTGATTCGAATCCGAGGATGCACCTCTGGATTTTTCAAATCTATGTACGTATTTCTAACATTACCTCGGCGGTGAGGGAAAACATCGTGAGAAAACCTGCACGTTTCGGATAGTTTCTTAAACATGACCAATTGGTCTGGTTTCCCTGTAAAGGCTTGCGAAGGTCAGTTGGCAGTCGCTTCATTGTAATCACCAGACTCCCTAAATCCTGAATCATGGTCTAAGCGTACCCCGGGCTCGAGAGCGACAGCAACCGAGAATTACACGCTAAGATGAGGAGGATAAGGGAAAGATTGAATTCCTAAAACGCATATATTTTAATTTAATCATATATTTTAGTTTTTACAACACACAACCTCACACACACCTACCTCAACACACGCTCAACACACACACACATACCTCAGTTTTGTGGAACGGTTTGGCTGCAGGAGTATTTCCGGACGCCTACGACTTAGGGACATTCAAGAGAAGAGCGTACTCTTTTTTAAAAAGGCCGGCAACACATTAGTGATCTCTCTGATTTCGCGGATGTTCATGAGCGGCGTTGATTACTTTCCATCAGATGACTCGTTTGCTCGTTTGTCCGCCTCTAGCACAAAAAAACACAAAAATAAAGAACATTTTCTCATGCAATAGCCACTTATCAACCGCTCTTTCGAACTATTACTACCTGTATTACCTATAGACGTAGAACAGTTTGTTAATGTCACTATAGATGTCTCTGGTAGCTACAAATGTCACAGACAGACCTTTCGCTAGAATCTACAATTCCTGCGGAAAGCGTGGGTTAAATTAAAACCATGGACTTAGAATGCCGTCCTGGTTAAGACTATTAAGTTGTCCTTCTTATCGCATCTAGAAGCTATGCCGAACACATTAGCATTCCCGATTCGTATAATCTTTCCACAATAAACAATTACACTCTTATTACAAAAAACTGCTCTGATACCGCTTTTAATCCTAAACTAGCAAGTTCATGATTATAACGGAATAATGTTAGTTCTTACATTTTTATAACAAATCCTCGACTAACCATAGACAGCTTAGTACCGCAGGATAGTATCAAAATTAATCGAATCATTCAATCATTCGTTTAGTGACATTTCATTTTACATAACCTTATTTTGTTGTCTGAAGTAAAAATTCAAAAGAATGGTTTTTAAGCAACAATAAATCAAAATATTTACCTAAGTAAGGTTTCCAAGTAATATGCATAGGAATTGCTTATATTTTTGGGATTTAATCCCAAAAATAAATTAGCCACTTTCTCACGAATAACTTTAGTGTAAAACGGAATGAACTGTCACAGGGATACGTTGTCATGGTTACTGAATCGAAATTTTGAGGTTATTATTTTAGTACTTATTTTAAACTAGGGATCCGGGTGGTTTAACTTAAGTATTAAAGTTGATATACTAAATAACGTTAAACTTAGTTTTGTAATAATGTTTATTCTAGTTCTTCATTTATTCCTAGAATTAATCACACTACTTATTTTAAACCACGTTTTAGAATAAGAAGGTTAAGTAAAGTTTGAATACGTGTTTAGTCAATGAATAAAAATAACTGTATTTAGACGTCCGACCTGGAGCTCAATGAGGGCTCTATCGCGTGTGAAAAATCCGCTGGATGGCGTACTATAGGACTGAGGTCCATTATACAATGCGATTGGTTATTTTTAGACATGATCTGTCAAAATGTCAATTTGATAAACTAAACAACCAGTGCGGTTGATGTTGGACCTCAGTCCAACAGTACGCCATCTAGCGGGTTTTTCACACGTGATAGCCCCCATTCTCGGAACGTGATATAAATATCGAATTCGATATTTAGATGGACGAGTGAATGGAAATCCCTCATTACAGTGGGAGAGTCACGCTTCGGCATGAATGGGCCGGCTCGACCGGAGTGATACCACGTCCTCACAGAAAACCGGCGTGAAGCAGTGCATGCGCTGTGTTTCGCTGCGTGAGTGAGAGTACCGGAGGCCCAATTTAGGGGAAGGGGGGTTAAAAGGTAAGCAGCACACTTGTCAATGTATTGCTGTGAAATATTTATTTATTTTAAATACTAAAAACCCAGACACAAAACCTATCAGCCCTAAAACGACCTAGCTCGGATTTAAGGTGACGGGTAGGGCACACTAGTGATGCTAATCGATTTTAATTTTTAAGTAAGTACTAAACCGGATATATTTTAAACCATTTCGGAGTTACAACCACTCGGCAAACACTTATACTATTTATTAAATAACTATGCAGAAAAATGTTGGGTCCGTTTTTGTATGCGAAAAATTTATTCACGCCAAAAGTGGTGGCACGGAATTTTTGAGTGGCAATTTTTCGCGTACGCGTTGGATCCAAAATGTTTTCATGGTTATTTAATAAATAGTATAAGTGTTTGCCGAGAGGTTGTAACCCCAATTTTTTTTAAATAGATCTGGTTTAATAGCTAATTAAAATAGATTGGCGTCGCCAGTGTGCCCTACCCGTCGACTTAATCCATCAACTCAGGGCCTAAACTAAAACTTGAAATTTTGCTCAGAGGTTCCTTTTATAGCGTAGGAGAGCACTAAGAATTGATTTTTCGTAAATTCACTTCCTAAGCGGGTAAAAAGTCCCAATACGGAGTGAGGGCGGGCCACTAGTCTAATTATACTATATACTATTTATAAAGTAGTAAATTCTAAACTGGCATGCTGAATCGAAAAGGTGAAACTCTTGCGCGATTTAATCAGCACCTAGCGCCATCTATTGGTATAGGGTGGAACAAAAACAAACGTGAGGACACGTATCAGTGTGAGGGCTGCTCGTATTCAATAAAAATATTTGAAAATCATCGAAGTATCCTGGTGGCTTATTTTGAAGGCGTTTCGTAACGAACGAGAATATACCTGTCGCGTCCAAACAAAAGAGATATACAACGCGTCTGAAAGAGAGGGAAACTCCGATACGGTCGTAACTTTCTGCTTTAAATTAGGCCCTCTGGTCTTGTCATTACCATACAACAACGATGCCTAAGGGTGTTGCCACACTGGCGGGTTGCGAGCGTTTTCATAGCGGAGCGACGACGCAGCGAACACGTTGTGGCTACGCAGCGTTCACGGCGCGGGTACGTAACGGATTCGCGTTGCGCAACAGATTCGCCGGCGTTTTTCTGCATGGCCCAAAATAAAAAACAATGGCGAATCCGTCGCGCATCCGCGGCGTGAACACTGCGTCATCGCTCCGCTTTGAACAGCGCTCACGATCCGCCAGTGTGGCAACTCCCTAACGCGGCTGTAACTTTTGACTTCAAATTTGTTTCCTTCGAACCTCCTCCTGCATGAATTCGTTTTGTCACACGAAGTCTTTATCGCGCGGCCTCAGGGCTGAATATTTTTGCAGCACACTCGCGCTGGTATAATGTATCTAGTTTATGTTACCTTCACTGTAGCGAAGCCAAATTCCCTTGAAATTGGCTCCGTAGTTGATATCAAGCGGCAACAAATATACGTTAGTGGTGTGGCTTCCCTGTTAGAGGTATATATTTGATAGCGGCAAAAAACTGTTTATTTTTTAGGATGTGTTTTTTTTAAATATCAAAGTCTAATTCTTGACCGTGGCAGAGCCACGCTTCGGCATGAATAGGCCGGCACCACGGCCTTACAGAAAACCGGCTTGAAGCAGCACTGTGCTGTATTTCGCTGCGTGAGTGAGGGTACCGGCGGCTCAATCCGAAGGAAGAAAGGAAGGAAGGAAGGGGGAAGGGGATTTAAAGACTTGTGCACTGTTGTCGCACTTGTGACTCCACTGGTAGCGCGGGTATCTATGGGCGGCGGCAAACGCGGTAAACGGTAAACCATCATGCGATCCGTCTGCTCGTCTGCCACTTATCACATAAAAAAAATTGGGTGGTTGTAATTTAAATAAGTAAATATTTCACAACATCACATACATTGATCTGACTCAAGCACCTGTGTTACGGATATCAGAATCAACAGTGGAATTACATTATAATACTTTTCTTTTGTAAATACATACTTATAATGCATAGAAAACTCCCAGACCAATACAAACAGACATGTTCATGGACACAAATGTTTGTACTGTGCGTTGGACCAAAGGCAGCGTTCACTACCACTGTTCCAAACGGGTCGTCAGAATTTCAAATACGAGAACGCATGGTCGCAATTTTCAAACGCTTTGTACGCGTATTCCTACCATTAGCTGAGTATCTCAACTGTGAGGGAAAATATTGTTTTATTTATTTATTTATAGAGGACAACCAACAAATCTTACACCGAATAACCGTTAAAAAACTTACATTAAAATATATGAAAATGAAACGTTCACGTTTTGGATAGTTTCTCAAACTATGGATATATTGCTGACGTTAGGATTCTTAATCATTATCCATGGTCCATTAAGTCTGCTTTCCCTGTCAAAGAGTTGTTGAAGATGAGACAACAGTAAAGTATCAGCCTATATACTGTCCTACTACAGGGCAAAAGCCTCCATCATAGAAATCCAGTCATCGCTACTGTGATGGGCTTAATCACCACGCTTGCCAAATGCGGATTGGTGATCACAAACTCGAGCAATGTTCGAAAAACTTGAAGCATACCCAGGAATAAAACCCAGGACCCCGAGATCACCAGTCCGGCCCGGTACTTAAACCACTAGACCGACAGGACGATGAGACAGCAGTGGTTTACTGTAATTACCGAACTCTGGCTCATGGTCCCAGCGTATCCCTAGTGCTCTAAAGTGACGGCAAAGTATGCTGATGTGTGTCCATGGTGCACCAACCGCACCGCGGGCTATTATGCCAATTTCTTATGTTATTTTTTAAGGGAAAATATGTATGGTTCAGTAGCCAACATCAGTAGACTAATAAGCGCTAACTCTAATCCATTCATGTCATTTCAAGTCGAATTTATTATTGAACTTGTCGTAACATGGTTGTAACTACATGCACCCTAAACAGACTGTGCCTTTTTATAGAAAGCCATACATGAAAAACCGCGCGAAGCCATTAGTACTGGGGTGACATGCTGGGCGACGTTCTTTCTCTACCACACCTGTATAGAATCTGCGTCAGGGCCGGTTGGATCTCTTTCACACTCCGTGGCATTTTTTCCGAAAATGGCACATTCCGTTTAAAGAGCCGCGGTTTCTAGTTCCATGGTCGTAACAAGTTCGGATGTGGAGAAATTTGTAAACGTCATGCAATGTTGTATCTACCACAAATTGTACTAAACGTTGAAACAAGTTTGAAACTATCGTTTGACGAATGATGTTTCCTGACAAATAAGTTGGACGTGTTTTCGAACAGAGTTCTAATAGATTTGAATGTTATTTTGTAAATTGAAAATTAAACAAACGCCCAAAAATGCATCTAGTTGATCCAAAATTCTAAAATAGACCTTAACAGGTCACGGTCAAGTGTCGTCACTGTACAGGTGTATTTTTAGAAATCTACCTGCCCCACAAGCGAGCCCACAATACACACAGTCGTCGCCATGTCTAAACATATCCCAGTCAGGCTCATTATCGTAATAGTAAAAGGTAAAGTACCACTGTGTGTATCTACATAGCCACTGACATGACTTGTTTACTCACACATGTTTAATTTCATGCTTAAAGCATGCTAGTTTTGAGCAAGTGCTACTTAGTAGCATGTGTGGACAGACGTGCTACTAATAAGCATGCTACCTGTAGTGCGGGTGGAAGAGGGAGTGTGGCGGAGTGCTTCAGCACGTCTAAACAGGTTTGCTTATTTTTAAGCATGCTAATATATGGGTAATAGCATGCTTATTGATAGCATATGTAGACAGATCATTAGGCATGCTCATATTTGGCATGCTTTCTAAGCATGCTGTTTTCGGGCGGAGTTGGGGATGATGATGAAAACGACCTGTTGAGAATTTACAGAGGATTTATTTTTGAGAACCATTCGAGTCGTCGCGTCGTAGTTTTAGTTTAGAGAGAGAATGAATAGAAAAACTATGGCGGGCACGCAGGCTCCGTGCTGTTTTATTTTTGCGACATCTAGCGGCTGTGCGAGGAACTGGCTACACAGAGTTATTATCGACAATTTTGTAATATTACTAGCCAGTTCTACGCAAAGACGCTAGATGGCGCTGAGTAATTAAAAGTATGTGTACATATATGATATTGTTCTTTATATAACACATACTATAAATCACCGTGTGTAATAATAGCTTAACGCTAATAAAGGAGGGGCGAGGGACAAATACAAAATATTTTATTCAGTTTAAGTTCATACTCTGTAATAGAAAAAGAACACTATGAATATCAAATATTTAATTTTAATCTGCCGCTGATTCAAAATGCCTATTCCGGATTGGAAATTGTTTTTTTTTGTACTGAGGCACTTTATTGCCTATGGTTAAACAGCATTAGTTCCGACAAATAACCGTGATCAGACTGCAATAGTACCTATTTGACTTTAACAAACAAATGATACAAAAATAAGGAAAAACGGCTTCTTATGACTTGGAAGAATGTGACATACGTCGCAAGCGGCAACACTATGTCATACGAGTGAACAAACAAAACACAGTCAAACATAGAACCTCCTCCTTTTTTGAAGTCGGTAAAAATAGAGCTCCAGCTACTCCAATTAGTCGTAGCGAGTACACAGCATTCATAACTAACTACTTATCAAAAAATTTAATATCCACTTTTTTACCACAAGGCAGGTAAAAAAATAACTTGAGCGTTTAAATTCCAACGATTTAACTTTAAATGATGTCAACGACGTAACAAAAGACTGTAATGGTACACTTACCTGTTTTTCTCTGTTGAAATATAGATCTCTAAAAATACCTTTGAAAACAGCAAAAACGAGTTTTACACAACGCCAAAGCGCCCGCTAATAAGAAAAATGTTGCTAAATTTCAGCCGTCGGCTTTGAGAAGTAATTTCGTGGAAACGAGATCAGTGAGCGAGAGAAACCCTGTAGTTTTCCTGTTTTCTTGAATAACAAAGAAATCGCTAATCCTGGAGAAATTTGGAGTAATTTCTTAGGAATCACACAATGTTTTCTTAGGAATAGACTTAAAAATTACTCGTTCAAATACCTACTCATTTTTAACACAGTTTTATTTGGTGTCCACTATAAGGAATGTGGTGTAAGGGAGTTGCCACACTGGCGGATTCCGAGCGTTTATAAAGCGGAGCGACGACACAGCGAAAAAGCCGCGGCTGCGCAGCGTTCAAGCCGCGGCTGTGCAGCGTTCACGCCGCGGATGCTCGACGGAATCGCCGCGGAGATAAGTCTGAACGCCTTTGTTTTGTATTGACTAACAGGGAAAATTAAGTTCAAAAGGATGGCGCTAGATGGCAGCATCATCGATATGGTGTGCACGTTTCCTATTATTGTAAATAAGTGTCACGTACATTAACAGTGTTCTCTCATTGTCATAATAACTTACAGTACGACTACGATCAGAAGGCACTTCGGTGAATCATAAATAAATCATAAATCTTTATTCGCTATAAACAGGGTGGTTACAAATACATGTAGATGTTACAGAATGTGCAGTCCTTATGCCTATTTAGTCTAGTATTAAGACATGCGAAATTTTCATTTTATTTTACTTAGTTATATAAACAAATATTATTTAAATTAAGAAGTTACATATGAATATAAATGTAGAACTTATATACTATGGAATCATTATCATGCATCTATTATGATTCGAGTTTATTTTCTGTACATGTGACATGGACAGGAGGGCGTTGTACAATAACTATTCTACGGGGAAATATAAAAACCACTGACACTTGTACAGGAAACAGCATTAGGTAGTTCCATAGAGTAACTTATATATCTAGTAATTCCGATTTTTGTCATGTGCCAAATAACCGTTTGGCGACTGTATTTAGCACATATATAGTGATCTGTGGTATTTAGTTCAGGGGCAATGTGATAATGAAATTTTGGATTCTAAGAATTTCATCTAAAGTGACAAAAGTGTCGATTTATTCGAAATGAATGATAATCCGGTTTATTCTGATTTATCTATGCACTCTGTACGTATACCTATTGTTTAAGTAGATATAGTATTTATTCATATATTTTTCGGAAAACCATAATGGGGATCAGGGCTGCTTCAATAGTTTCTATAATTTGATTTAGGTAATAACGTAAATAGGTAAGATTTCTTCTGTTAACTTAATTATTTATGGAAACCGTTATGCAGTAAAATACTTTTCACTTAATACTAAGTATTATTTATTATTAAATTGTTAGGTACTTACATCGTACAATATCATGTCGAGAGTCGTGATGTCGGTCACCTGTTGCACTGTTGTTAAAGTTCGACTCTCCGTCTTACACTATTTATTGTTTATGTTAATTCACTATAATTTACCTAAAACGATTCCTCGAAACAATCACGAAAATTGTCTAAGAGTTCGCAAAAATACCTTAATAATATTGCTGCGGACAATCCTTGTTTGTGTTATGTTCAAAATGTTGTCAAAAGTAACAACCACAGAACACAGTGACTCAAACGTTTTTAAAATCAAAGAGTTTGGTTACAGTTTTTAAAAATTCAAAAATGTAATCAAAGAACGCACAGACACGATGCCAGTTACTTCATAATATGCACTTGAGTACAAAAAAAATATGTTATTGTTTTGTATCGTTATCCACACGTTTAGGAGCGTGGATTCAACATTCAACACAGCACTGGCTGGAAACACTGTAGTCGAAATGTCAAATGGAACGCGATTTATTTTTATTTATAATTGAGCATAGAGAATGCGGGTTTGTGGTCGAGTTTCGCAGCAAGGAGGCTGGCGGACTCGGCGATGGCGCGGCGGGCACTGAGGCGGGCGGCCACGCCAGGGCGCGGCAGGGCGACGCAGATTTTAATCCATTTAGTATTTCCAATAGCCGTCAGCTATTGTTTCTAACTTTATTTTAAAAGTTGAGTGCACCGTTAAATCGGTTTACGGGCTTTTTATTTCGGATCATTTACTGAATAGCATTTTTCAGTTATTATTTATATTCGATTATCGTGGATCGTTATAGGGTATGCTTTGTTGGTTGTCCGTGGGCTGCTGCTGCACTTCTTCGAATATCAATAGTATTTTTTCTCTCTTCTCAATTGAAACTCTGTAACATCATCAATATTTGAAAAGAGTAACTACTGAGTTTCTTACTGGTGTCTTCTCAGTAGAAATCGACATTCCGAACCAGCGGTAGATAATATGTACTATTTTGACATTCATAAGTGTTCTGTGTGGACCTAAAATGAATAAAGCATTTTTTATCTTTATCTTTATCACTTGATACGAAGTATAGTCCTTGGAATTAAATTGGTTTGCTTTTGCTCATCTTGGAGGAAAGTGGTGGTGAGAAGAAAACTACTAATAACTTAATATTTTTTATATAAGTAGGATCACAGAGTTTATTGAGCAGTTTTTGTATGTAGAAGACGACTGAATTGCAATATGTATAGTTTTGCCGCCCAGACCATTATTATAACTATTACCAACGCGCTCTAAAAAGTACGAAACAAGAAAATTATCTCTGCTGAAATTATTATGCCGTGGTCGTATGCCACATTGATTTTATTTTATTATTATAATGAATCAGTTTTGCTACAGTAGGTGGCATACGACCTCGGCAATAAGGCATAATAATTTCAGCAGAGACAATTTTTGTGTTTCGTACTTTTTAGAGCGCGTCGGTTGTCGGGACTTAGTTTTTAAACTTTATTTTAGTAATAATAAAATGTAATAGCTTCTTATACAAATGTCTTGATCTTTTATTAACTCTTTCTGTATTCTTATATCCTAAGGCGGTAAGGAACTAAAAAAAGCTTAGCGGTCTCGTGTGGGGTATCAAATGAAAGAGCTTTTTTTAGCACATTTCAAATATGTAATTTTATTGTGTTATAAATATCAATATTGTGACTTTGAGAGATATCTTTGTATTAACGACACATCCGGACCATAGCATTATAAAAAGACGTATTATTACGATATACTTACCTGGAGAGACACAGGTCTTGTTCAGGTTGGAGGCTCTACACTGGAAGTGGTGGACGAGTACATCTACCTCGGACAAAAAGTGCAGCTCGGTAAATCCAACTTCCAGAAAGAAGACGATCGACGAATCCAACTCGGCTGGGCAGCATATTTTCGCCCCATCTACCGCAGCGTCTCAAGACAAAAGTCTTTAATGCGTGTGTGTTGCCAGTGATAACTTACGAAACCGAAACATGGCCGCTTACAATGTGCCGATTAAGGAGGCTCAAAATCACCCAGAGAGCAATGAAGAGGGCTATGCTCGGAGTCTCTTTGCGTGATCGTATCAGAAATGATGAGATCCGCAGGAGAACTAAGGTCACAGACATAGCCCAAAGAATTGCATGTCTCAAGTGACAATGGGCAGGGCACATAGCGAGGAGAACAGACGGCCGTTGGGGTGGAAAGGGCGTCTAGTGTAGGCTAACCGTACAGGAAGTAGCAGCCGTGGCAGGCCTCCCACAAGGTGGACCGATGATCTGGTGCAGGTTGCGGGAATCCATTGGATGCGGGCGGCACAGGACCGATTTATGTGGAGAACATTCGGGGAGGCCTATGACGTCTATTGGCTGAAATGATGATGATTATGATGATCTGGAGAGAAAGAACTTTTGATTACGCGTTCTATTATAAGTATTGAACTTTAAAGCTGATAGAAGTTCGATATTCCTCATCACCTTTTAATTTGGTACTGCACCCGATCTCGTCGTGTTTCACTGGTATTTCAACAGAAAATCATGGTCCCTTAGCAGAGAACGCACTTATATTTTATGCTTTAACTTAGTATTCTTACATGTGGCTTTTTATTTGTTTCCTTTTATATTTTTACTTAATTTTTCTTCTCTTTGTGTTGGCGATTAATACGTGTTATTTGTTTGTATCAAATGTGCTTGTGGTTACAAATAATAATTGTTGTTTCTTTCTTTCATTTGCAATAATACATATATCTATTATTCAGATTATTCTGATTCTGATTGGTCACCGCATCCAAATCATCTAGAGGACGGATCTAATACAGTTAATAACTTTAGATTACGTCAGCACATTATCTACATAGGTGCTTCATCGCACCCAATCAGACTAACTTTATCCTTCGTGCTAAAAACTCCCATCAAGGGACCCAACCTTGGAGAACGGACCTCAGGGACGCAAGGGTCACCCGATCAAAACAAGGAAAGAATTAAGCGGAAGTCGGGTACGTGACTTGACTCCTAATGAGGTAATTTGGGAAGCATTAGGTTGTTTGTGGTAAATTACTGATGAATATTGCTATGGCAAAGCTTATTGATGATTGTTACGATATAATTATTTATCTATTTAGTCATCTAATACAGTGCAACTACGATCAGAAGGCTCTTCGTTGACATGGACAGGAGGGCGTTATAAATATTTTTTTTTATGGGAAAATGTCAAATCCACTGATACTTGTTTCGGTTAGTTCCGTTTATTGCCACGTGCCAAATAACCGTAGGGTGACTGTACCTACATGAATGTTTGTTACTTGCTTACCGGTTTGTTGATCTGTGTATGCCACAAACTTAGAAGAATATAGGTGCATGCCGTGACAGCCTCACTATAACATGTATATTTATAAATAAGATTATCCAAGCAAGGTGTATGCTTTGTTGGTTGTCCTTGGTTGTCCTTAAAAAAATGACATCAGAGCGATTCGCAGCTCCAGTACTACGATGCTACGACGTAGATTTGTAGCGCCAGTACTAAGATGCTACGTCGTAGATTCTTAGCGTCAGCACTACGATACCACAACGTAGACTCGTAGCGCCAATACTACGATGCTACTACATAGATCCTTAGCGCCAGTACTACGATGCTAGGGACGTAGATTTGTAAGATGCTACGTCGTAGATAAGCCAGCTCTTCGGTGCTACGATATAGGTTCGTAGCGCTAGCACTACGAAGCTACGACGTAGATTCTTAGCGTCAGCACTACGATACCACAACGTAGACTTGTAGCGCCAGTACCACGATGCTACTATATAGATCCTTAGCGCCAGTACTACGATGCTAGGGACGTAGATTTGTAAGATGCTACGTCGTAGATGAGCCAGCTCTTCGGTGCTACGATATAGGTTAGGTTAGGTTAGTTAGGTAGGCACTACGAAGCTACGACGTAGATTCTTAGCGTCAGCACTACGGACGTAAATTCTGAGCGCCATAACCAGCACTCGATACTACGACCTTAACTCTTATTGCTGCAATCGTAACATAGCACAATTTTATATTGCAGACTATTGAAAGGCAAAAAAAATTTTTTTTTGCTTCACAGGGCCTATAACGAAACATAGAATATAATTCTATGTAACGAAACTATTAACGACCGAATCTTTATTTCGTCCTTTTCACACATGCTGTTCGTTTTTTTTATTTTGAATGGGGTATTAGTATATTTTCGTTCATTACGGAGTGGTTCGTACAACAGAAATAAACAAAAGCATATTAATATTTTGGCATTGTTTTTGTAAAGATATCATTCCAACAAAGTTCTTATCTCACCAACGGCCAACGCTTTTCAAACTTAACACTTTTACGATTCTTGATCCTTCTGATGCAGTGACCCAGAAATTGATAAGTCCGTTTCTGAATTATATACTCGTAGCATTAGCTTCCGCCCACGGCGTTGCATAGTATTCGATTTCGTTTAAAAAACTAACACGGTTTCGGAATTAAAATTTAAAAAAATATCATATGTCCGTCTACTTTCCAGAAATTTTCAGCCAAATCGGTCTAGCCCTTTTTAAGTTATAAATAGTGTAACTAGCACGAATTTCTTTTAAAGATTTACACTAGACATGCGCAGAATAACTCTTAAAAAAGATAAAATAATTATAACTCTTTAGACGAAAAGAGTTATATCACTCCTTTACATCTTTAACTTCCTAATAACTCCGTAACTCTAAAGACTGGAAAGACTTATTACTAGCATTGATGCACACCATACATCCATCCAAACAAACTTTCGCCTTTATAATATTAGTAAGGATTTTTCACTCTATAGTAATAAGGTTAGTTTTCGTAGCGTATTTCTACCAATCTCGCACATTAACTATCTCTTTTTGGACGTTTAGAATGATCTAAAATCGATCTTCACGTCCATGGAGTTAAAGATTTATGAAGGAATGAAAGAATTACGGAGTTAGCGACGCATTCTTATCATGCTCCATCCTTTTTTGGCATACAGAATCCCGCTATGGCGATTTCACTCACTCTTTCAAACCAATCTCGCTCACTTGATGTCGCTTTTTAATACGTATAATCGCAATAATGCGATTTCGCTCTACATCTTTTAGGCGAAGTCATTTGGGAGTTAAAGATGTATAGAGGAACTGAAGGGAGTTACGGAGTAAGTTAGTTTTTTGCAAGGATGTACATCTTTTGTTCCAATCACTCCTGAATTACACATGTCTAATTTACACATTGGAGAATTCTCATTCTTAATTTTTTTTCGCTTCCACTCTTTCGCTATTATGGATCTTACTTATAGCGACACATAATTTTATGTGCTTAGGCTCAACTCTGTTAAATTAATCAATCGATTTTCTTGGTAATTTATTTATTTTATTTAAGGAAACATAGAGCTTTTTACATATTTCATTGATAAACTACCAAAAGCTAAACTAGCATTAAAAGCTTCCAAAGTTAAGTTAAGTTATAGACATTAGCAAAACCGCTGACATATTGCTGGGGGGAGGGGGGTGATTGGGCCTCCGGCGCTCTCACAAACCAAACGAAACACAACAGCAGCACAGCTACCGTTTCGCGGATGTTCATGGGCGGCGATGATTACTTTCCATCAGGTGACTCGCTTGCTGGTTTAAATAAATAAATTGTTTATTCAGTAATTACATTAAAACATTTATAAATTCACTAGTCAACAAATTTTTAACTTTTTTTCGTAACAAATAACAAAGGTCCATAATTTTACTAAATTGCACTCTCTGTTAATGAATCTGTTTTCAAAATTTTGATACCTCGTGTAGTATTTGATTTATAGAGAGTCAAATATCTCAAAATTTGGTTTTAGGTTCTTTTTCATTGGCAATTTCAAAACAAGTACAAGCACTTTAAATAAATGTTTTCGGCATATCAGTAAAGCTCATTTTCTCAATTATATATATCAATAAGATTTATTTTGTAGTCTTTTAATCTATATTGAGTAATATTCATATCAACATCCGTGTACTTTGCGCATACAAATTATCACTTAATTCTTGTAATGGAAAAAACATAAGATAGCTTAATTGGCTGTAGCGTTGCAGGGAAATCAGGTAAAATTATAAATTAAAAAGCATTTCATAATTTGGGGTTTTTATTTTCAAAATATTTATTGAAATTTGTTACATCCCAATTGATACATATTTAAATAAATCCCAAAAAAAACACTAAGTGCCACTTTTCAGATTTTCAACCCTCTGTAACTTAATAACTTGACGTGATATGAAAATTCTGATAACAGATCTAGATTCAGCATATCAAGCTCTTCATATTTATCATATTTTTATTCAGGTTGTGTTTTCTTGTTGACTTGTGATTATTATTAGTCATTACATTAAAACTTAATAAATTACAATACCAGGGTTATTCATTGCCTAAACTAGGTTAAAACCTGTGTTTCAGGCGTCGTACGATAATGTTCTTACAACCTGTGCTGATAAAGAATGGGATCAGAAATAGCGGCGCATCAATAGCGCGCGGCGCGCCGGACCCCCAACATCATCCTGAACGTGCTCAGCCAGAAGCCGGACAGCTCCGCGTTGCGGCACTGGGTCCAAGTGCATGTGCGCTTGCCCGGGGTCGCAGCGCGCGGCAGATACCTAAATTAATTGTTTGTGGTTCTACTAACATAGTTTTTAAGTATTTTTGTATACTAATAATATTATGGGCAAAGCCTGAAATAAATGAATTTTATTTTATTTTTTATTTATTAATAAAATTATTTATCATTTTATAATATTGTATTTTATTTATATGTTAGTGTTATACATTTTAACATATTTACAGTTTCTTTCTTTTTATTTCTTTCCCCTTATTTAATATTGAATATACACAAAATGCCGAAATGATAGACAAAAATTCTATAATGCCTAGTACTTAAGTTGTGTATTTTGTGCAATAAAGTATATATCTATCTATAGTTTGAATGAAAAAATATAGTTTTATCGTTTTCCAATGTTAAATTGTTTCATTAATTAATCTTTCACGCTTTTTTTGGTCAAATTACGACCTTCGACCTCTTCGCGACCCAAGTTGAGAAACAACGGACCAGACATAACCTTTGACCTTTCGTCCGCGGTTCATCGACTCGGCGTAACATTATTGGGTTTCTTTTGCATGTCACCCGAGTTATTATAATACTATTGTAACAAAACGCGGGTTGTTATAGAAATGCCAACGACAGTTTATAAATGGTCTGGGATTAGGCAATACAAAGAAAGTGAAGCGTCATGCGCGAAGACGTTGGGTATGTTGAAATTAGGACATGCGGAAATAATTATTTCAAGCCTACATTTATTCAGGGTGTATCTGTGAACATTTACATCCCTTTAACCACGTGTCCTATCAACATTCTGAACATTTGTTCTATGACTTTTGGAAATTTGCATAAAAAAATCTACTTCTCATACAAAGTCGGTCATGTGACTTGGTCATTTTGTATGGGGAGTCAATAAAATTTCGACTAATTTCGAAAAGTCGTAGAACAAATTTTGTTCAGAATGGTTGGTAGAACACGTGGTTAAAGGGATCTAAATGTCCAAAGATACACCCTGTATACCTATCGCATATAAAATCAACATAGTATTAACTCAAAAACGTTGTTTTGAGATACACCAACATTTAAATCCTATTTCATTACCTATATATATCGTAAAGGTATAATAACTAATATACTCTTGTTGTCTGGCAAAGATCGCTTCCAGTGATAAGACCGCCTAAATTGTACTTATATCTTTGTATAACTATCTTTTAAGTTTTGTATGTTGTGCAATAAAGAGTATCTATCTATCTATACTCAACGCTAAGACTCGCAGCAGATGGTATATTATTGTGAATTAAATATGACACCGACTCCCACGAGTATTTGGGTCGAGTATATTAGTTACCATTTATAATAATTAAATTAATTTATTTAACATTCATATGATGAATGCAACACTACGGTCTGACGCGTTTTTTGCGTGATTTCAATTAATAATAATTCTCACAACATCTCATACGTTGACCTGATTCCGTACTAAGTAGCTTAAGCACTTGTGTTACAGATATCAGACAACAGAGGAACACAAATATATACTTAAGTACATATATTACACCCAGACACCGAACAAACACAAGTGTTCATCGCACGAATGTTTGTCCAGGGTGGGGATCGAACCCACGTCCTTTGGCGCAAGAGGCAGTGTCACTACCAATTGCGCCATCCGGTCAGTCAAATTAGATAATATTCAAATGTAATCATTTTTCAAAACTTTAAAACATTGTTTTGCGATGTTGATTTTCATGTGCGATACCTATGTGTGTTCTGGTTTCCGTACTTTACGGATCCCATATAAGATCACTTTGGTGTTTGTCTATGTGTCCGTCTGTGTGTCAAGACCATTAGACTTAGGATGCCACCCTGCAATTCTATGCTCAAGACCCTTTATTACGGGAACGCATGAAAGTACTGACTTTGTACCATATACTGAAGACTGCGGTCCGCTAAAGTTGTGAAAAAATAAAACCTCCACGTAAAAAGATACTAACAGCAGATTTCTTTATGTTAAAGGGACCAATGGGCAAATGTAGAGATTTGATAAATATAAAATTAAAAATTTTAAAAACCCCCGACGGCGGCCATCTTGGATTTGAAATTCGTCACAATAAATATATTCTGCTACTCAAGCCCTTTTATATGATACCCATATTGTGGGAGTTGTGTTAAAACATACAATCCATATCCATAATTTTTGACAGCGGTCTTCTTGGATCGATTTTTTTCCAACAGAGCTAAGAACACTCCTCCCTTGTTTTTCTTTGAAACAAAAAAATTAAATCAAAATTGGTTCATTTGTTCGAGAGCTACGATGTCATAGACAGACATGGACCACACACAGACACGTCAAACTTATACCCCGTCGTTTTTGCGTCGGGGGTTAAAAATTGTGTTCTCGTTACTTAAATCTGCTCTTGAAGTTTTCAGTACCCTTACTATAAGTTTGAATAACTGTTCTCGCTATCAAAAAGTATAGTTTTGTCCCTTTCATTTTGGTGCATGTGAAAGAAACAGAGCAATAGTTTTAGATAGCGAGGATAGTACGGTATTTCAAACTCATGGTAATGTCTCAGCTTATATTAACCTACAGTTATACTGAGCCCGCATGTCAGTGAGCTAATTCAATACACAGAACGCCAGCTACCTACATCCTGTGAAATATAACACCGACTGCCACGAGTCTTTGGCTTGAGTATAACAGTTTTTTCCCTTTAAACCTACTAGCCATTTTGAATCAATATCATTCATTATTAATAAATGAAAGACATACTCTACAGTCTGCCTTGAGTCCTTGCGTTTATTGTTATAATTTTATTTTTCAAATGACTAATATAATTTGCATGAATTTCGTAATTAGTATACCTACTGCACGTTAATATACCTAAAACATTTTGTACGTCCACGGGCAGGACACGGAGATACTACCTTTACCACAAAATAAATATTTCTTATCTATCTATAATATAAAAATGAATCGCAAAATGTGTTGGTAAGTGCATAACTCAACAACGCCTGGACCAATTTGGCCAATTCTTTTTTAAAATGTTCGTTGACGTCGAAAAATAGAATAATTGTCGGGAAAACCCTAAAAACAGCCCTTTTCTTTTCACATACAAACGTTTTCTAACTAAAACGTAGAATCAATTTGAGTTTTATTGCTATTATATAAAGTTCATATTGGTTGCCACATTACAAATTTTTTTGACAGGACGAAGTTCGTCGGGTCAGCTAGTAATAAATAAATATATTTTTTTACTTTTTCAGTATAGTATCTCGGTGTCCTGCCCTTGGGCGTACAAAGAGTTTTAGGTATATTAACGAGCAGTAGGTATACTAATTACAAAATTCATTCTAAATTTTATTAATTTATTTGAAAAAGTACTTTTTTTATATAAATATTTCTATGTTTTTGTCGGGAAATAAATTATTTTCTATTCTATCCTATTCTATAAAAATAAAATTATGACAATAAACGCAAGGACTCACGACAGACGGTAGAGTATGTCTTTCATTCATTAATATTGTTTTATTTGTGTAATTTTATCTTCGTTTAAGCATGTTTGAATAGCCATTATTCTTATTTTTAGCAAAACACATTATGGTATTCGGATTCAACTAGCTACACCTGTGTGCATGTTGAGTCCGCCATCACGTCTACCCGCTCGGACGTCTGAAAGCCTATTCCCGCAAGTTCAGGGCTAATCCCCGGTCTCGTGCGCGCGAAGCCCGCGCCACGGGACCGACATCCTATTAGCGGGGATTACAACCCTGTACGGTATGTGCGCCTTCCGTGATTTGTGCACATGCCGGCACGTGCTGGCTGCATGTGCAATCTTGGTGCGTAGATTGGACCTACGGTATGATGTGTTTTCAGATTTCATAATGTTATCCGGACAGCTAAGAATATGAAAATTGTAACATTTTGTTCAGAATGCTTGTAGACATGCGAAAACCAAACCCCCCTCGTAGCACATGTTACCATGTGCACGGCTAGCCGCCGGGCGACTCTTCCGTAGCAAATTATACGACAAGCCGCCCCCTCGTAGCACATGATACGAGCCGCTGGGGGATCCTTCCGTAGCAAATGATGCGACGAGCCGCCCCCTCGTAGCACATGATACAAGCCGCTGGAGGATTCTTCCGCAGCAAATGATACGACGAGCCGCCCCCTCGGAGCACATATTAACGAGCCGCCGGGGGACTCTTCCGTAGCAAATGATACGACGAGCCGCTCCCTCGTAGCACAAGTTACGAGCCGCCGGGGGACCCTTACGTAGCAAACGATACGACGAGCCGCCCCCTCGTAGCACATATTACGAGCTGCCGGGAGACCCTTACGTAGCAAACGATGCGACGAGCCGCCCCCTCGTAGCACATACGAGCCTTGGAAATGGCATATTGACTTACTGCGATCTCGTGAAGAAATAGTACGTAAGTAGACAGACTAATCCTCTTCACGTGCTTTTAATAATTACTTTTACACGTAAGTGTAGATATTATTACACTACTAGTGGCCCGCCCTCACTTCGTTTCGGGGCATTAGTTCCACTTTATACCAATAGATGTCGCCAGGTGTCTATTACTTCGCGCAAGCGTAATATTTATATATATTTATTTATTTATCTTAGCGTGTAATTCCCGGTTGCGTCCAAAGCTGTCGCTCCGGAGCCCGGGGTACCTATGCTTGGACCATGGTTACCTACTTACTCCGCTTGTTCAGAAACCCAAAGAGTCTTGGCCTCCGAAGCAAGAGATCGCCACTTCGGTTGATCCAGCACTATTTCCTGCCAGGTATGTTATCATTGAGTAACGTATTTATATATGTTACAGACGTATTTTCTCTCAAAAGCAAAACAATTTGTAGTCACGGTTCCTCGCGAGGGCCTAAGTCGCCCACGCCTAGCTAAGCCACTGACCATCGCTGTTACATTTGTACCCACAGGGTGTAGATAAACAGGAAACGTACAGTAACTAGGTGACAGTACTTTGTTGTAGGTACTGACATACAGGGCAAGTTATGTTCAAATCAATCTTTAAATAGGGGTTCAAATTAATGGCTATCTATGATGGCACCAGTTGGCAAAACGTCGATGTACACGATTTGTATCTGAGATTAAATTTCAAAGTAACGCGTCCCTCTCACGGTAATCACTCAACCAATCAAAGTAGGTAAATGACCCGAGCCACGCTGCGAACAAAGAGAATATAATCACTATGGCTGCGAATGAGAAGAAAGGTTTTTAATCCCAACAGCTTTTTTATATTTGGAACCCTCCGTCTTAATTAACTATAAACCTAGGCACACCAGCGTGTTTCATGCCAGTAGCATCCAAAGCCCCAAATTGTAAAATGCTCGTATTTTTGGGAAGTTTGTTTTACGTCGCCGCTAGATAGCGCACTAATTAGCCAGGCGCTTTCATCCCGACCACCTCAGCCGTCAGATGCAAATCGGACAGGCTTTGATACTAATTACGGCTCCTTTGAGGTATGGTTGGCCGCCCACGCGTCGCGTTTGAATTGAAACCTTTGTGCTAAGGTACCCGATTGGAAGTCTGAGGCCGTTAGCTTTGCATTACTATTTTCGTTTGTTTTTTCTTTTTGGCTGCTTTTGTTTATTTTTGTTTTTGGAATCCTATAGAAATATAAAACCATCCGTTTGTTTCACAAATCATATTATAAAGAACAAATATAATTACTCACATGCAGCACGTTACGTTATTACCTACTCCTGTGTCATTTATGCTAATGTACATTATTTTTAGTCTTTATGCGTATCAAAATAAGTGTGAATATTTTTTCATTGTTATTTATTAAATAGTATAAGTCTTTGCCAACACCTTGTAACCCGAAATTGTTTAAAATAGATCCGGTTTAGTAGCTAAAAATTAAAATCAATTGGCGTCGCTAGAATGCCCTACCCGTCACCTTAAGTTTTAATTTATTATGGCGAATATGAGACATTTCAACAAAAATACTCTTTAGATTTATGCGTTGCGTTATAAATATTATTTTTTATAATGATTAAAATATGTATTACAGCAGTGAGTACTGCTGTACTGTAGTGCTCTGTAGATGTTTAAAGTGAAGTAAGCTTAATAACGCTTTGAGATAACGCCTTTGGTAATTTCAATGGCAATTGCTGCTTAGTTAAAAAAATATCTCGATCTGTATTACTAAAATTTGTGAAACATTATTTTACTGTTAAGAAAGTAGGTACAACATATTTATCTTCCATCTTATTATTTTTAATTATATTTCAAGACATGGTTTACAATTATTTTATTTTCATTGCAACACCATTATTGGCTGTCATCCGTCTGTCAGTCAAATGGATTGTAATTTGTAAATACAAATCGAGTCGTTTGCTTTACATTGAGATTTTGTTATTTACACTATAATATTTTGTATTTTCTAACTGTTCGCGGCGAGTGCTCACCCCCGCTCCCGTTTTAGATGACACTTGGACGCAAATACCAGCAATCTTCCGGGTAAATGGCTCAGTTACTGTAGCGTAGAGGGCTGGCGAGCTAACCGTGCATGTAAAGGGTCTGGGTCGTTTAAAAATACAGGTGAATTGATTTTTCCCTATTTATAGGAATGCTGGGGACGCTCGTAAGGTGTATTCTAACCAGTCGAAGGTTGGGACCCTCTCAGGGTGCTCGTCATCAGTAAGTTCATCCTAATATTCTAACACCATTATTATTCATGTCAGGATTTGTGATTCATTAGACGTGTAGCGTTCTCATTATTAACAATGTGGTTTGAACTGCTTATTAACTAGATTTATAAGTTTAACTAACATTCTAATTGTAAGGAAGTAGATGTGTCACAGTTATCTCATCATATATAAAAAATGTGACAAAGAAACTGTTCTGATTTGGTTTCTGTATCTAGATCGTAATCCTAACAATATAATAAGCAATGTTTCACAGAATTTAATTAGTTCAATGAGATGCCCTTCGCTACTGAAAACATTTGTCTGTCTGTCAATTAATTCAAATCAGAGTTTAGATACATTCTGACTGTGTGAGTAATAAGGAAAATGATCTGACTTCATCATCCCTAGTGTTTAAATCATTTCTTCATTAATTTCTTATGAGAAGTTAGTGTATAGAAAATTATTAGTACTTACACAAGTAAGTTTTTGACATATTAATATGGTTAGGATCTTTATTACAAAAAAATCCTTTTCCCTAATAATAAACTTTAAAGAATCCCAATAGAATCCAAGGCTACAGTATTTAATAACTGTACTTGGAAAGTTTTTTTTCCGCAACAATACAACTTTCAGTTTACTAGGGTTAGCCACAGTAACTCTTCTCTTCTCAGTAATTTATTTTTGTGCCATTACACCACACTGCACCACCAATGTTTGTCCAGAGAAGGGAATGATCCCACAACTTATGGTGTATTGCAGTAAGGTAGAGTCACTAACTAAGTATCAAATCGAATCTTTTAAATTTTCTTGGAAAGTAATAGGTTTCTAATCATTTTATTAATGCATGCTGTTAATATATACTTCACTTAAAAATATAGTATTTTCAAAAAAAAAGTTCAGGTGTGCATTAAAGGGTTAATAACACAAACAGCTATACAGAAAAGTATGTGTAACATACATTATGACGTAGGTGAATGTAATTTGTTTACCAAGAAGGTACAGATTCCCTCTTACGTACCTCACCAATCTCATCAACTAAGATAGTTTCACAACATCTCATACGTTAACCTGATTCCGTACTAAGTAGCTCAAGGACTTGTGTTACAGATATCAGACAACAGAGGAACACAAATATATACTTAAATCCATATATTACACCCAGACACTGAACAAACACAATATCAACATATCAAATACAACATTATTAAATATAACTTAATAGTTTAGATGGTTCAATGTGATTTCAATTACAATTAAAAATGCATTGTAAATTATTACAGATTTTTCATTACAGTTCTGATAGAGTGTAATGTTTTAAAAATAATTATTGAAACAGTTTTTAAGTGGCCATCAAGAGTTAGGTATGTAAGATTTTTTTAGCATGGATTGCATTATACTATGTATGGAGCATAATATCATTAAGTTTCCCATTATTTGAAGTCGGCTCTCCTCGTTCTGCAGTGCCAGGACAGTCTGTCCTGGGTTGACGAAATGAATTTTTACAAATTTTAACGTGAAATAATGACAGTAGCAAAAAAGTTGATGCACATCCCAGGGGTTTGAGTCCCACACACCACCTTGTTTCCCTACACGACACCCATGAGCCAACTGGCTCATGGCTGGGGGGACTGGGCTAGCCATAGGGGGAACCCCCCCTAGGAAAAAAAGGTATAACACAGCACTTGTGTAATATTATCTGCATTACACAGATATCATTGTGCGACATGATTGAACCGCCGGACTATGAAGAGGTGTGTGACCGCCTCATGGGAGAGCGCGACCCGCTCGCGTACCCCCCCTCCGATATCGAGCTGTGCACGGTGCCCCGGCGCATACGCACGCTCGCGCACATCCTCCCCGATGGGGACTTGTAAGTATTTTTTTTTAGTTTTTCTTTTTTCCTTGAGATGCAGGATATTATTAGTTAAAGCAACAAACTTAAAAGTGGTTACATAAGTATGAGTATATGTAGATATTTCTATTGTTCTTCATGGTTTTACAATAAAGTTTTATGATTATTTATTTATTGAAAAAAATCAAAATAATAGTTTATCCAAAGGTCCTCATTCCCGATTGCGTACGCCGCTTCGGAACCCTGGGTATATTTGAACTACTATCCAAGATTTAATTAAGGATAGTCTCGGAACAAAATTCGTGCCAGCCTCTTTTAATTTTGCGTGTTAGAACGGGATGACACGAGCTTTAGTACGGTAATAACTTTAGATCGCGACTTATAATAAGGTGGAGTAAGTCTGGTAATTGCAATTTGGTAATAATACAATATCAAGGTGCGATGCTGATGTTAATTGTGTCCATTCATTGGCATATTTTTTTATGTGATAGTTGGCAGATGAGCAGACCATTGTTTAATCGAAATCAATGACATTGTACCTTGCTTTGTCATCAGAACCAAAGCACCCATGTTCGTTCGCGACTGCATCCGTTGCTACACATCCGACTACAATGTGGTGGAGTACAAGTACCGCGCGTACTCTGGCTCGATGTGTGGTAGGGAGAGACTTGGCGAGCGGCTGGAGCGCCTGCAGGCTGGGCCCACTCATCAGTATGAAGTGGACGCTGATCCCACGGCGGTGTCTACTGAGGAACTCTCATCTCATCAGGTACAGTGTAACGGCAAGGGATATTTTCATGCATACTCACTCAATTTTGGTAGTAAAATGTAAAGAAAACTAATTGCCTTTGTTGAAATGTATTTTTATCTCTATCACAAAGTTGTCTTAGAGATGAGCTTGATGCTTGAGCCACGCCAATAGTTAAAAAGTAAGTTTGTTGTTCCCCAGTTTGAATCTCAACCATCGAGCGGGCGTCAGTCCGTCGCATCCATCTCCTCGTCATCCTCTTGCAACGAGACGCTGACCCCGCGTGGATCATGGGCGAGCCTGGACCTACGCTCTTCGTCCTCGGACCCGCTGCTGCCGGACCTGTTCGAGAGGAAGCCGCCCGAGCTGATGGATGCCGCCAACGAGGCTAAGAGGTATCGCTGACAGCCGCTGACCTCGCGCGGGTCGTGGGACGGGCCTCCGCTCGTCTGATCTGTGTAACACTCTTATAATTGAACCAATCATAGTCATTCTGCCTTATGCCGAAAGTCTCGTCACCTCTATTCATTATGTGGCTAAAATAAGTCAGCATGACAGATCGTGGAAAGGCTGGTTTTAACACGAAGCTGCGAAAGAATTGATGCATTTGTGCACATGGCGGTCTCCCCAGCTTGCGCCTCTAGCACCATATCTCAAATGCATTAATCCTCTGCGTTTCACTGGCTCGTATTGTCCATGTTACCACACCATACTTGAATATGGGGAACACTAGATAACATCCTAAGCTTATATCAATATATTTTCAATTAGTATTATTAATCATTTTCCATATTCGTCTTCAGGCTAGAAAACCGTCAGTCAGACTTGCTCGGCCTATACATCCCGTACTTGGATGAAGACGAAGCGGTGGAGCGGAGGCTGGCGGCCGACATGCCGTGCGAGGTCATGGGCCACAGAATCCTGGTCGTGTGCCACCAGCTCAAGTGAGTACTTTGTAAAAGTTTTTCGTTAGTCAGATACTGTTTCCATACAAACATGAACACTTTAAAATAAAGCTATGCGAGTTATGGGTAAAATATAAAAAAAATATGAGGTATTTTTTTCTAATTTGTTGTGATTTAATCTCAAAGGGACTATCGCGTATGGAAAATCCGCTAGATGGCGCCTACTCGTAATAGGCCTGAGGTTCACCTACAACGTCTTTTTTTTTATGGCTTTGTGACTTGGACACTTACTTGCCAATGTCAAGTGATTAAAGAGACACGTTTCTTTTCTTGTTGGACGGTGACGTGAGTTGGTGAATCTTTTTTTTATGTAATAGGTAGGCAGACGAACAGACGGATCACCTGATGGTAAGCAATGGACAACATTTCAAAATTGCTAAGCTCTGAAACAAAAAATACCAATTCTTTATGAGAAATAATAAACAAGGCCACAGAATTTTTATTTGGCCACGCGCGCAAACTTCTAATTTACTAACTAAGCACCGGGAAATTGACAAAGCCTTTAATTAACTGATTCATCTTCTTTACAACGCCAACTAAAAATGTTAAAGAAAGCGTCAAGTCAATATCAACAATTAATTTTCCTTGTCCTTCTGATTTATACATTGCAAACTAATTTACTAACTCAGCCACGAAATTTGTAACTCATCACCATATTACGTTTTACAGCTTCAATACAATCTCCTCAAAAATTATGTATTCAAGCTTCAATACTCAACATCATATATTATAACTTAAACATGTAAAATAATACTTCATATTCTTTTATCGTGAAAATAGCCACTGTACGATTTGTCGCGAGTGCGCGACATGACAGCAACCGGCCATTTGCACCAATCAGAGAGCGCTATTCGATACTTGTGCCGACCCGCCCGCCCGCCTGCCCTTTTTTTCTTTTCTTTTAATCACGTAATTATACGTGTTAATGTTTATTAATTACTTTTCTATAAATGATTGTACTTGTTACATATATTAATACACAAATTGATTTGCATAAATAAATGGTTTTACTATGACTGTCCTTAATAGTTCTTCTTCTTCTTCATATTTGCGTATAATTCCCGGTTGAGTCCAACGCTGGGCTTTGGAGCCCAGGGTACGCTTTGATCATGATTCAGGATTTGGGGAGCCTGGTAATTACAATGAAGCGACTGCCGTCTGACCTTCGCAACCCTTTGACAGAGGAACAAGACCAACTGAATCATGGTTACACGCTTCTGAAACTATCCCAAACGAGCAGGTTTCCCTCACGATGTTTTCCTTCACCGCCGAGGTAAATATAGAAATATGCACAAAGAATTGAAAAATCTACAGAAATCGACCCTCCGCATGGAGGGCGCGTTCTAAACCACTAGGCTACCATCCCTCTGGCTGACTGTCCTTAATAGTTCATGTTTAATAGATAATAATAATATGTAGTGGCTTTAATTATACTATTTGATGACAATTTTAGGTACATTTAACAATCGATTAATGTAGGATGAGTTACATTTTATTCATACTAAATTATGCAATTAGAGGCTAATATTCTTACTATTTTGGTGTCATATATTAATACTTTAGAAGCTTCCTATTTGAATGCGTACCACAAATTTAGATGCTAAAAAATAACCACTATCCTGAGTTATATTTACAGTGGCTTACATATAAGATAACTAGTGTCTGAGATACTATTATTAAGACGCGTATTGGCTGTGGCCGACTTAGTAATTTAGAAGGTAACATATATTTTCTGAGGCGAATAATGCTATTAAAAAGAAGCTTGTTTAATTAGTACCCATTCTTTATTTACTTTTCCGCTGCTCGAATATATATTTATTCATTTTTTATATTGCTTATTTACTGAGAAAAAAATTAAAAACTAAAAAACGTAAGATGACGTCATCGGACGGCAGAATGTAAAATATTTCTTTGCTTAGCACATTATAGTTTTAAATTTACGAAATGCCAAACCCATGACATGTAACTGTCAAAAAAAAAGACAACTTGTCAACGTTGAATGTATGAATGACGTTGACAATGTTGACACTAGTAGTATTTACCTTGACAGTAGTACCTTTTTTTACTAAACAATGATAAGCAAAGGAATATCGCTGTTTTCAGCCGTCCGATGACGTCATTTGGCGCTTACGTCTATTTAGAATATAAAGAATTTCAATAATTATTTTATGCATGAAAATGGCCAAATTTTGAAAAAAGAAAAAATATGGGTCTGTTCATTTTATGTCTATTTTCATATAAAAAAACAATATGGACATGTTAAAAATATGAAATGTTGTCCATTGCCGCCGCCCATGGACACCCGCGACACCAGTGGAGTCACAAGTGCGCTGCCAACCTTTAAACCCCTATCCCCCGGATTGGGCGTCCGGTACCCTCACTCACGCAGCGAAACAGAACACAGTGCTGCTTCACGCCGGTCTCTCTCTCTTTAATCTCTTTAATTGAGTTTATTATTATTACATGTTTTATTTTATTAAATAAATTTAACGTCATTGGTTATTTTTGCATGTCAAATGACACGTCAAAATGTCAATTTAATGAACAAACAACCAATGCGGTTGAAGTTGGAACTCAGTCAAACAGTTCGCCATCTAGCGGATTTTATTGATTTATTTACATATCTTCCTTCAGATTGGAACTGGACGTGGAGCCCCTCTTCGCGTCCATGGCCCTCTACGATGCCAAAGAGAAAAAGAAGTTGTCCGAAAACTTCTATTTCAACCTGAACTCAGAATGCACACGACAGATGGTAGCGGCACATTCTGGCCCTGCTGATCTATCCACACTAAGTCGCAGCGCGGTGTTCGATGTGCTCACTCCGTCCGCTGATGTGTTCCTGGTGGTGCGAGTTGAGAAGGTCCTGCAGGGAGATGTCAACGAGTGCGTGGAGCCCTACATTAAAGATGATAAGGTACAGTAATTCTTCATCTAATCATGATCCAGTTGGTCTGGTTCCCCTATTTAAATATTTCAAAGATCAGACGAAAGTCGCTTATTTGTAATAATTGAACGTGCTAAATCCTTGATCTATTTAGTTAACATGGTGCTACTTTTAATTCTCATTCACCTCCCAAGTGAGAGAGAGGCCTTAACATTACTAGCTAGCGACATTAGCGACGCGCGTGGACGCCAATTTTTGCGTTCACGGTCATCCCTAGTTTACACGGTTGCATTCGAATATCATTTAAAGCACGTACAAGCGCATCATGTGTATAAACACATGATGCGCTTGTATGGCGCGTATTTTAAACGCACAACCGATAACGGTTGTGCGTTTAAAATACGCCGTATTCTAGGGGTCTAAGGCTATCTTATCGGTAATTTTTAATAAGCTTATAATGTGGCTTTCCAGAACCGCGAGAAAGTCCGCGCCAGTGCTCAGGCGGCGTGCTCGCGCCTGGGCAAGTACCGCATGCCGCTGGCCTGGAGCGCCGTGTCGCTGCCCAACATCCTCAGCGGCTCCAACAGCCTAGAGCGGGAGCAAGACAAGGACAGTCTCTCCGCCAACAGCAACACCAACAGCCTGGGTGAGTAACAGCGGGGAACTGCAAGAGAAAAATCGGGAACGAACGAGTATTCGCCTGGGCAATACTGCGTGTGTGACGTAGTGCGCAACGTGATATGACTCGTATCTATTAGACGTGTGTAACTCTTGACTGAAACGACTCAGCCAAATGATACAATGTTCCGAATCCGAATATCTAACGTTCGCTCCGAATGTATTATTCGATTCAAATGGATCTCGAGTTTGAGCCGAATGAGCTGAATGATTCAATTGAGCTGAATGACCCGAATGACCGACTGAGCTGAATGATCCAAGTGAGCCGAATGATCCGAGTGAGCCGAATGATCCCAATGAGCGGAATGAGCTGAATGATCCCAGTGAGCCGAATGATCCCAATGAGCGGAATGAGCTGAATGATCCCAGTGAGCCGAATGAGCTGAATGATCCAATTGAGATGAATGATCCCAATGAGCGGAATGATTCGAATGAGCTGAATGATCCGAATGATCTGAATTCAGAGAGAGTAAGCTGTGGGCTGCTCGGGGTGAATAGGTAACCGTCTTTCCATATATTACGCGGGGAAAAGAGATAGGTATATTAAAAGGCACATCATCGATTATTCATTCGTAACAAAATCAATTAATCACGGATCTATCTGTGAGTTGATGTTTCAAATGATTCAAATGAAGCGTTTCACTGCTGCGCATCTTCGCACTCATCCAGATGCAAATGTTCCATTCTTTTGAAAGATACGTTTTTGCCAGGTCTATAATCTATTACGGATAAGCTCTGTTTTCGCTTGCAGGGGACTCATAGCCGTAACTATCCACCTCATTACAAATAGCGATCTAAAGTTGTTACAGTACTATATCACTAACTAACGACGGAGAGATATAGTTTGCACTTCCCAAGCAACATCCAAATTTATTTTTACAATTAGGTTTTCACATTTCTTGGACCATACCTTTATCCTTACTAATATTATAAAGGCGAAAGTTTGTTTGGATGGATGTATGGATGGATGTTTGTTCCTCTTTCACGCAAAAACTACTAAACGGATTTTAATGAAACTTTACAGTAATGTAGCTTATAGATCAGAATAACACATAGGCTATAATTTATTAATATATTGTGTGAACGCAGACGAAGTCGCGGGCAAAAGCTAGTAACAAAATAAATAAAGAACTAGAGATTTATAACTTAAATAACCATAAGTGTAAATTAGTAATAAATAAATTCTTAAGAACATTATCGTACGACGATACTGAACATTTACTTGTAGTTTGTAAATAAAAGTTTAGTTTAGTTTTTACTTCAAAATGTAATTAGTTTTGTTCATAAGAAGTTTAAAATTGTTAATTAATTGTATGTAATTAGTAAAATCTTTACTTGTATAGCCTGAAAAACAGGTTTTAACCTATACCCAAAACTGGAATTCAAGACCAAAATCTACTACAATGTTGCCACTGCAATAAAATGATCGTACAATAGTATATACCTATTTTCTAAAAACATACGCTGACGTAATTTATTTATTAGTAATTTTAATTCTATAATCTAAAGAAGTTATTTTATTTACTTATTTTTACATAAATACAAGACACTTTAATAAAAACTTAATCATCCGTAACATTTGATAGAAAGGCTGGTATTGAGATTGTCTCATTTCAGGTGTTAATAACATTTGGTACAACATTTGAAGTTACATGTTGTTGTTTCGTGCAGTGAGGTGCTGCCAAGTGATATTAATATAAGAATCTTTTTTAACACTGCTATTGTGTGAGTTGACACGTGAATAACTGTGCGATTTTGTTAAGCGTAGTCTCGGCAGAATCCATAGATCGATAAAACGCTAAACACCCCCGTTTTATTAATGACTGAGACTTTGACTGACTTCGTCTGTTGACTATCCACGTTGTCAAAATATCACTTGACCATTTTCCTTACTAGTTATCTCACTTATTAACACCTAATATCTAAAACATGTGCAAAACTGGACGAATTAATTACTGAAGTGGTGGAAACCTAATCATGAATTGTGCCAACTTATACTAAGAAAAGAAGTAGGTTTATAACAAAAAGGTTTTTTTTTTTTTTTTTTTTTTTTTATTTAATTATGGCTGCTACTGTGTTGCCCACGGCGAACACTTATATAACTCTGCCAATGTCGAGCGATTAAAGAGACACGTTATAATTATTGAGAAATTGACCGGTGTAATGATATTTTACTCATTCTGATTTTTATTTTTTAATTGAGGGTTACACCACCTAAAACAAAATAATAAAACGTATACAAACAAACAAACACATATACAGCACAACATTATGAGGGAGATTCGGTTATAGTTTGATATTATATTTTATAATATATCTACATAAATATTTTATGACAGAGGAGAAGGATAAAGATAGAAGAAAAGAAAAGTTAATAGGGCGGGGGATTCTAGGGGGGAGAATGTCATACAGCGAGAAAGGATGATTTTGACAGTTGAAAAAAATGTGATCTGTCGTACCTTCATCTAAACCACATTCGCACAGTGATGAGTCCTTAACACGGATTTTATTTAAAAAGACTGGAGTGCAAGCATGTCCCAAACGTAGGCGACAAATAGTGGAGACAGCAAGCTTGCACACGGTTTTCCGTTTGAAAAACCATGGTCTCCGGGGAATCAAAGGTTGAACCCCTGCGTAGTGACGACCTTTGAGTTTAGACAGTTCGCTGTACCGGTTTTGCCAATCATCTCTCAGTGACTTTGCTGCGTGTGGTAAGATGTCGTGGGCAAAATTTTGCTCTCGAGCGGTGCCAAGCTGTATGGCCTCTCTGGCCCAAACGTCTACCTGCTCGTTGCCGCGAATACCACTGTGACCTGGAATCCATATTAAAGCTACTTCTACGTTTTCAAGATGGCATTGGAATATAACATTTTTAATAGAAAGAATTACAGGTGAGATTCCTTTTTTCCTAAATAAATTACCCAAAATTGCATGTAAACAACTTTTGGAGTCTGAGAGTATTACAGTTTTATTTAATTTATGCGAAAGCACATACGATAGGGCCTCTAATATAGCAATAGACTCCCCTGTAAATACTGAACATTCTTTTGGAGATTTAAAATTTAGCATGACCTGGAACTTTGGAATCCATACCGCGCTTCCTACAGTGTCCTCTGTCGGTGATTTTGAGGCATCAGTATAAATTGGCAACCAATCTTGCCAATCTTTGTTCAAATACATGTTGAATTTGTAGTCGGCCATTGGGTCGTTTTTGGGAATTCCAAAGTCCAGGACAACTTGGGGTTGAAAGATTAGGGCATCATAGGGTATTTGAAAGAGGGGGTTTATGGGAAACTGTACCATTGGGTAAGACAAGGATGGAAGTTTTCTGTAACTAGTAATTGTTAGAGGAGGGTTTTTATGGGCCCAATATTTGCAAGAAGGTTGAGAGATCAGCTCGGATAAGTTTTGTAGACGGGAAATGAGGGGATGATCACTAGATTGGTTGGTTTTAAATATAAACCTATCCGAGAGGTATTGACGGCGGAGATCTAGTGGGGGGTCCATAGCCTCCACCTGCAAGGCAATTTTTGGGGAGGACTTCATTGCTCCAAGGACGATTCTTAATGCTTTCATTTGGAGTTTTTCTAACCTGTTTAATGCTTCTTTGTTACAGGGTTCAAGAAGAAAAGAAGCATAGTCCAGGTGGCTTCGGACTACAGCATTATAAAGCAGTTTTTGGCTGTAAGGATGAGACCCCCACCAGACACCTGAGAGGGACCTTAGGATGTTGATTCCTTTTTCGCATTTCTGAGCCACATAATTGAAATGGGGGACACCGGACATTCTCGTGTCAAGGATGACGCCGAGGAATTTAACTTGGTCAGTAAGAGGGATTGGTTGACCATCACAGTGAATGTCAATGAGCGGGATAGATCTCTTTCTAGTGAATACTATGGCGTTACTTTTAGGGATTGATAGGGATAGATTATGATTTAGAAGCCAATCGTTTAGGTAAGAGAGTGCAGAATTTAAGCGGCGATTAATATTGACAATTGATTTATCCGATACATAAAGGCACAAATCGTCTGCGTATTGCAAAATATTAGAAAAGCAAGAGACGCATTGCTCAAGATCGCATGTATAAATGTTGTACAGAATAGGACTCAGAACGGAACCTTGAGGTAATCCCTGCCAGAGACTTCTGGGGGGGAGTGAGTGATCAAACGACCTAATTTTGATTGTTCTACCCATAAGCAAGTTCGTTGCACAATGTACTAACCTCACTGGAAGACTCATGCGAAGCATCTTCTGTCTGAGCACCGGAAGTTGCACGTTATCATAGGCAGACGCAATGTCCAAAAACACACCCACTAGGTACTCCTCTTTCGACAAGGCGATTCTGATGTCCGTTGTAAGAACGGCTAGGGTATCTGTAGTACCTCTAGATTTCCGGAATCCAAATTGGCTATTGGGAATAATATTTCTACTCTCTATGATCCACTCGAGACGGTTCTTAATCATATGCTCAAGGATTTTGGAGAGGGTAGAGGATAGGGCAATGGGGCGGTAGGAGGAAGCGTTGGTTGGGTCTTTACCTGGTTTCAATAAGGGAACAACGATTTGAGACTTCCATGAGGAAGGGATATTGCCTGTTATAAAAATTGCGTTCAGTAGGTCTAAAAAGTATTGTTCCCCGGTTGAACCCAGGTGGGAGAGGAATGAATAGGGAATGCCGTCTTCTCCGGGGCTAGAGTCCCTTAGGCCGCGAAGAGCACAGTTTAGTTCTGCTAAGGAGAATGGCTGGTCGAACCTATCACTACTATTGAGAGAGGGGTAGCAGGCTGGGATACTGTTTTCCGTGGGGGCAAAAGGGGGTGATAATTTACTTGCAAACTCATTCAACCAGGTTGATGGGTCATTTGAGGATGGTGAAGCTCCAATCAGGGAACCACGGAACCTTCGAATGTTCTTCCAAACGCCTGATATAGGGGATCTAGGGGAAAGAGATTCGCAAAAGTTCACCCAGCCATTCTTCTTTTTTTTAGAGAGGATTCTACGAGTACGCGCAGCTATCTTTTTATATTGAACATAATTGTCCATAGTCATGGAGCGCTTATACTCTGCTTCAGCATCCCTTCGACGAGTAACCGCCTCCGTGCATTCTGAGTCCCACCACGGCGGAGGGGCTAATTTCTTGCGGTTCGGTCTCTTCAAAGGGATGCTTGCTTCCGCAGCAGACGATAATGCCTCCATGAATACGGCCAGCTTATTTTCAACAGTAGAAGGAGGATTGTCGAGTACTCCATCCAAATGTATTCTAATTTCTGAACTAAATTTGGACCAGTCAGCATATTTTACTTTATACTTCAGTAAGGGGGGTGGAGAGACAGCTGGGATAACAGATAGGGGTCGGGATATAATAATAGGGTAATGATCACTGCCGTGGGATTGGGGTAAGACTTTCCAGGAGCAGAGGGAGGAGAGAGGTGTAGAACAGACAGATAAGTCCACCGCAGAGCGTGGGTCTTGTGAAGGTGAAACTAAACGAGTTGGAGAACCATCATTCAAAACGCAAAGGTTGAGGTCTTCGAAAAGATCCAACAGTTGCGTTGAGAATGAGTCGCATGAGCGGGAACCCCACGCTGTGTGGTGGCCATTAAAGTCTCCAAGAATAAAGATTGGAGAAGGAACAGAAGAAAAGATATTGAGGAGGTCAGGAATAAGTAAAGGGGAAGGGTGGGGAATATAGATAGATATAAAAGAAATGTTAAATATTCTCGCAGCCACCACGTTGAGTGATGGGCTGTGAGCGGGGATTGAAATTTGTGAATAAACTATATTTCTTTTTATTAATAAACAACAGCCTCCGTAGCCGTCGTCCCTGTCATCCCTAAGGCATGCATAGCCAGACACCCTAAAGAGGGAATCGGGCACTAACCATGTCTCAGAGATGGCAGCGACCGCCACGGAGAACTTGTTAAAAAGATAAATTACTTCATTTTTTTTGCGACGGATACTCTTACAATTCCATTGAAGGAACTGGCAAGAGTCCGTCGTCGGACTCATTGGATGAGTGTGTTTTGTTGCCATGCATTATGTCCACTGGCATGCTTTTAAATAGAGTAGCAAGTTGAGAAGCAACGTTGGACGGTAGAGCATCGTTAAATTTGGATAGTATGATAGTCAGCAACGCAACGGTTGTTTCTATCAACCTATCCTCGGCAAAGGGGGAGGGTTCTTGCAGCGCACAGCCGTTAGGCAGTGCAGAAGATGGAGTAGCTACTATTGCCTGATGGGCATGTTTGTCATAACCTCTACTAGAAGGGGGCATTCTGGGACGAGGGCTGGTAGTTATGGTCTTTCTGTAGGACTGAGACATGGAGGGGACATGTGGGGAACAAGGAAGGGATATCTGTGAGAGGGAAGGGGTGGAGGCCTTAGCCACTTCATTATATGGTCGTCTGACATTGGGTACTTTAGCAGAGGCTTCTAGGTATGATATGCTTTCTTGGGACATAATGATTTTTATTCCTCGCTGTCTTGATTGCTCCGGACAACCTTTGCTGGTGGCAAAGTGATTTCCGGAACAATGAAGGCACGTAGAGGCAACTTCCAACACTTCACATGAGTCTCCAAGGTGGTTTTGGGCACAGCGATAGCATCTCGGTTGAGACCTGCACTGATTCTTTACATGTCCAAAACGGCAACAATTGTAGCACTGTATGGTAGGTAGCTGGTAGGTCTCTACACGAAGAGAGGCATGGTAGGCATATACCTTTTCTGGCAACCTTTGTCCTGCAAAAGTGAGGACAACGGTATGAGTGGGTTTCCATGTAGTGTTTCCATTAGCAGTAACCTTTTTATTCAAACGTCTTGCTTTTAGCACAATGCCACAATTTTCCGGAAGTTCTAGTGAATCTACAAGTTGGTCCATCGACCAGTCTACTGGGATTTCGCGGATTAGGCCCATACGAGTTATGTTGTACGCTGGGATGAACGCTTTGTATTTATTGTCTGGTAAACATTGAGCTTTAACAAATCTGTTTGCATCATTTGCAGATGTAAATTGAACAGATACCCTATTCCGTCCAACATTTATTATACCCTCTTTCGCAATGCCCTTTATATTATGGTTATGTAGAAATTGCCCAAATTTAAGTGCCTTCAGAGTGGTACCCGCGGCAGGGTCAGCTTCTACTCTCGAAACATGAACTATAAACGGTCCAGAGTCCTGTTCAGAATAAGTGTATGATTGGGAGAAACTTGGGTGGGTGTAAATAGATTGTTGGGATGCAGATGTTTCTACATCATCATTATTTCGCGTCCGTTTCTCCGAATTTACAGTTCTGTCTAAGTTCTCCACATGGCGTTTCTGTTTCCTACTGGAGGAAGCAGAAATTGATATGGAGGATGTCTCGACCGGGGTTCCAAAATGTAGTCCATTTTCATTGGAAAACACCAATGGGGATAGACCATCATCTGGAGGGTCCGGGGGCTTAGGCGGAATATTCATTTTCGTCGCTGTATGACACTCAAGGGAATTTAAGGTTATGTATACAGTAAATAAATATAATTTATAACAGAAAGTTAGTATTTACTACTTACAAACAAACCTTTACCGACATACACAACACATGCACTCAATCAAAGATAATAATCACTGAGATAATGACACAAAAACGATATAAATCTGACGAGTAAGCGGATCACGTGTGTCAGAAAACGACACCGATTTGACAGTCCAACAAAAAGGTTAGCAAAACCTGAAAACTTGATTTGACAATGACATAAGTGACATTGAAAGATTTGACAGTGACGTATCTGTCGTAGTTTTTTTGGTCTTGAATTCCAGTTTCGGGTATAGTTTAGGCAATGAATAACCCTGGTATTGTAATTTATTAAGCTTTAATGTAATGTAATGTGCCCCTTCATCGTCATCATCGTCAGCCCATTTAAGTCCCCACTGCTGGGGCACGGGCCTCCCTCAATCACATGAGGGGTAATTAAAATTGCCATACTCACCACGCTTGGCAGACGGGTTGGCGAGGGTTTTGATATAAATGCAGAGTTTTCCTTCTCTGGGTGCTGATGATCATGCCAGCAGCTTTACCATAGTCGCCTTTTACGACACCTCAGTAAGAGTGAGGGTGGCCTATTCTACTCTGCCGGGGACCACACGGCCATGTGCCCCTTATTTACTGAATAAACAATTTATTATTATTATAATTGATTAGTTCGCGATTTGTAGTAAGGGGGATTATGTTCAGCGAGTATTTGACATGACTAGTTACATATCGCAGACCGCAAAGCGTCGTCCAGCAGCCTGGAGCAGCTGCGGCGGCGCGCGGGCGAGGTGGGCGGCTCGCTCACGCGCAAGGGCAGCGTGGAGCGCCGCCCGCCGCCGCCGCACGACGACCTGGCCGCGCACCTGGACGCCTTCAAGCCCATCGTCATCACCGTCACCAGCTTCTTCAAGCAGGTACCCACCGTCCACACCCACCGTCTAGCCATCATCAGCCTGTCTCACTCCACAGCTACACGAGCTGTCCATACCACTGGAACAGGAGAGCAAATACAATGGCATAGCGTAACTGATATATACTGAGATAGAGGCATCAGTCGGCTAGCCAATGCTAGCGCCATCTAGAGGAAAACTACCAATACTCAACGACTATGTCAATCAATCAATCAATCAATCAAACAATTCTTTATTTGCATAGGCTTGTACACAGCACTTACAAATCGTCATACATTTGAATGACTTAAAACTATTTATAAGTACTTATGTATAATTTACATGTTAATACATATATATGTTGATACATAAAATATACTAAAGAAATAAATAAACATAATGCGATTCTACCACCGGCTCGGAAAGTTGTTTCTGGTCGAGAAGATCCGGCAAGAAACTCGCCAGTTACTCTTTTTAATCGCCAAACTTTCATACAATGTTGTATGAAACTGCTGCACTGGAACAGGAGAGCAAATAGAATGGCATAGCGTAACTGATATATACTGAGATAGAGGTTTCAGTCGGTTAGCCAGTGCTAGCGCCATCTAGAGGAAAACGACCAATACTCAACGACTATGTTATGTAGTCCGGCCACCTTCGAGAATCAGTCAGGGAGACGATTAACTAAAATATCAGAAATATTTTTATTTGCTATTGTACCGGCAGGCCTCTCTGCCGGCGGGGTTCAGAAACGTATATGCGGTATTCGTAAATAACGGACAATGTAAAATTGTATAAAAATAATTATTTAATGCGTAAACATTACAAAAGTACGCTCATTGTCCAAAGGTGAGAAAATTAGTGACATTAGAAAAACAAATGAGTAGCGATATTTGAAAAAAGAATAAAGTATTTCTTCGCGCCATAAAAGTAAACAAAGAAGGTTTCATGCATCGAGTCTTTCATCCTCGACAGCTATTATAATACAAATTCCCAACACCTAGGTTTCTGGCTTATTTCCTATACTTTTTTAAAACTCGCTTATATGGGCAGGCAGCTTGAGGTCGTTGTTTCGGAAACAGCTTTACTAGCGCGATGTGAAAAAGCATAGTAACATCTACCGAAACAACTTTTTTCCACCTTTTACAAGGTTTTTTGAACATTTTTTTAATGATTTTTTTCTCCATTCCAGTATGACGTAAGCAGAGATTTGGTTAATTTTGACCTCCCCACCCAACGATTTTTCCTTTGCAATTTATTAAAAGTAAGAAAAGCTAAATCTCTAACGTAATACCTAAACGGCCCCTCTCACCTAATGGTCCGCCCTCCGCTACACGGACCTCATCATCATCATCATCAGCCCATTTAAGTCCCCACTGCTGGGGCACGGGCCTCCCTCAATCACATGAGGGGTAATTGCCATAATCACCACGCTTGGCAGACGGGTTGGCGAGGGTATTGATATAAATGCAGAGTTTTCCTTCTCTGGGTGCTGATGATCATGCCAGCAGCTTTACCTTAGTCGCCTTTTACGACGCCTCGATAAGACTGAGGGTGGCCTATTCTACTCTGCCGGGACCACACGGCCCCACGAACCTAGTAGCGCCATTTTTAGACACAAATCGGTGTTTTAATTGATGTGAATTAAGCGGGTTCGGCCAGATGACTTAGCACATCTGCTTTTTTTGCTTGATTTGTGGTACATTAAATAATATTGCTCATTAATATACATCACCATTGTCCTTTCTGCATGACCATATTTTTGATTGATTGGTAGAGAATTCCTTTTGACATTCAGTTGACCAATTGTACTAACACCGATTTGTGCAAAAAAGTTTTAAATAAATAAAAAAATTATATCCTGATTAGGAAAGAACGCCTATTCTTTAAGAAATAAATTCCAATATACCGCCGTAGATGGCGATCTTTCCATATGTATGTATTATCAAGCTATTAACTATTTAATTCTAACAGGAAACAGACAAACTCCGAGACGAGGATCTGTACAAGTTCCTAGCTGAGATAAAGCGCCCAAGCTCCGCCCCCAAGAAGCTGAAGTGCATCCCCGGGACGCTGAAAATCGAAGTGTCTCCGTGCCCTGAGGAAATTGTTAACGGACTCACGCCTGAGTTGGCTAAACTAAGTCCTTATGGAGGTAATATTTTTAATATAATCACATAAGAAAACTTCCTTTGCTAATGTGGCGACACCTATTATCTCTTTAAGAAAAAAGTTCGCGACTAGTACCATCCGACAAGTGGCGCTAATCTGTCATTTTTTTTATGATATAGGTGGCAGATGAGCCGACGGATCACCTGATGGTTAGCCATTACCGCCGCCCGTGGACACCTGCAACACCAGTGGTGTCACAAGTGCGCTGCTTACCTTCTAACCCCCCTTCCCCTGGATAGGGCCTCCGGTACCCTCACTCACGCACCGAAACAGCGCATGCACTGCTTCACATAAGATTGAAAATCTCTTACAATTCTACTTGAAATCTTCCCTTTTCGTGGGAAACTTTCCTTTCCTATGGTAGTTATACCAAATGGTAGTTTTTGCCTTTTTCACGCAAATTGATTTCCTATAAACGTTTTTGATTAGCTTATTTTTCTGTAACGTCAGTCTTTTGTAAACCAGAGCAAATCCAGTGACACTTGATAAGAAACATTCATATGTCCAATGTGTAGAAACTCCTTAGTTTCTCATGTATTCAAAAGTGTTACGTCACTCGAACGATTCGATGCCATATTGCTGAACCGAGCGTTTTTGACAGACTAAATAATAATAATAATAATAATTCTCACAACATCTCATACGTTGACCTGATTCCGTACCAAGTAGCTTAAGCACTTGTGTTACAGATATCAGACAACAGAGGAACACGTTTTCCTTCTCTGGGTGCTGATGATCATGCCAGCAGATTTACCTTAGTCGCCTTTTACGACACCTCGGTAAGAGTGAGGGTGGCCTATTCTACTCTGTCGGGGACCACACGGCAAATTTCAAATAACCTATGTTTTTTTCACAGATGAGAACGTTCGTCCATGCAAAGAGATCTTACCATTCCCACTGGTGGTGCCTTTGGTTCCACACTACCAGTACCGCGCGCTGCTCTACCTGTCTATTCGGGAAATCAACCTCACTGCGTACACATCCCGCACTGGCTCAGCAAGGAATATCACCGTAAGTTGGAATATCTTGGGTGCACGTGCACCGAGCGTAAGTGCACGTGCACTAATACCCGAGTTCTCTAGTGCTTCTTCAGTTGTTTCTTGTTCAAACAAGTCGTTTTCTCTCTCATAAAATTGGCTCATAAAGGGATAGCATGAGGTTTAAGGAGCTACCAATGTTAACAAGCGTTTGAGTTTTTGGCGCTAAGGGATAATCCTTAATCCCTAATTAGGTCTCAGTCATTTTCAAGTGTTCTTGAAACAGTAATAACAATAAATAATTGAAAAGTCGCAAGTCGATTTAGCATTATATTTACTTACAAGGGAAATAATAGGATATAGGGAAATTGTCGCGGGTGTCCATGGGAGGCGACAATCGTTTACCATCAGTTGATACGTCTGCTCGTATGCCACCACAAGTATCACATAAAAAAAATTGAACAATATTAAATTGAACTTCACGATGAAAACTTGAAAATCGACACCTCGCCTCGAGGGGAACAGAGGGCAGCGAAACTGTTCCGCAACGCAATATGATATACCTGTCGCATTCCAACAAAAGATACGTGCGAGAGAAACGGAGATCAAGATTCGGTCCTGAATTTCGTTTTGTATGTGTTCTGGTTTTATGAATACATAATATTATCGTGTGGCAGGTCCGCATCCAGCTGATGTCGGGCGAGGAGCAGGCGGCGGCGCTGCCGGCCATCTTCGGGCGCAGCTCGTGCCCCGAGCTCACGACGGAGGCCTACACCACCGTGCTGTACCACAACAAGTACGCGAACTCTATTCTACTGCCACATTATCATCTTAGCGTTTTATTACAGTTGCGTCCCAAGCTGTCTATACTATTGGCATAAGGGAGCAATTAGAACGGCTTCTGAATAAAATCTCTTAATCCGACCTAGTAAAAAGGCGGTCCTTTATACCGTACCTTTCATAGAATGTGGAACACAGGAAACCTTTGTGGACTTTACTTCAAAGCCTTTTCTCGATAATAGGTGTGGAAAATCTGTTATAGACCTGGCAAAAACGTACCTTTCAAAAGATTGGGACATTTGCATCTGGATCAGTGCAAAGATGCGGAACACTGAAACGCTTCATTTGAATCATTTGGAACATCGACTGTCAGATGGATTCTGGAGCAGAGGGCGAGTAATTGATTTTGTTTCGAATGAATCATCGATGCCATCCTACTGTTCCATGTAAATATACCTATCTCTTTTACCCGTGTAATAAGTGTAAAGACGGTTACCGATTCACCCCAAACAGCCCACGGTTTATTACTTACTTTTTCGCTTCGAATTTCATTCAGTTCATTCGGATCATTTGGCTCATCATTCATCTCACTCGAATCATTTGCCTCACTCGGATCATTTGGCTCATTCGTATCAGTCAGCGAGATAACTACCGCGTACCGATTGACCAACTCTGATCGAGATCCAATTGAGTTGAATGATACATTCGGAGCGAAGATTAGAGATTCGTATCACTGTATCATTTGGCTGAGTCATTTAAGTAAAGTAAAAAATTCAGTTACACACGTCTAATATGTTAGATGGCGTACTGTTGGACGGAGGACCAACTTCACAGCCAGTCACAGTCAAAAGCATTGGTTATTTCGTTCAAATCAAAAACCTTATGTTTATTGAAATAAAGGTCAAGTGATAGCTGTCATTTGAATCAAGCTATATTTTACGGAGTATAGAGAAAGTTTCCGAATCGAGCTGGCACCCAAAAATATTGTGCTTTACAGAAATCCATCTCTCTACGACGAGATAAAGTTGAAACTCCCGGCGGACTTGGGAGACCAGCATCACCTTTTGTTCACGTTTCTCCACGTCTCCTGCCAGAGGAAACCTGTTGCAGCCGAAAATGAGAAGAACGTTGAAACGGTTGTGGGGTATTCGGTGAGTACAAATTATTTAACTCACTCTTACCGAGGTGTCGTAAAAGGCGACTAAGGTAAAGTTGCTGGCATGATCATCAGCACCCAGAAAAGGAAAACTCTCCATTTACATTAAAACCCTCGCCAACCCGTCTGCCAAGCGTGGTGAGTATGGCAATTACCCCTCATGTGATTGAGGGAGGCCCGTGCCCCAGCAGTGGGGACTTAAATGGGCTGATGATGATGATGATGAAATTGTTTAATACATTTATTATTTATAATAGTTACACAACTTAAGGCCGATTTGACCAATCTTTATCCATGAACAACAGAAATAAACGTATAATTATAATAAACTCATATTTACACGTGTTTCTTCTAAATAATGGTCTTGAACATATTTAAATGAGATTTGATGTTGGTATATAATATAGTATCGCTTCGCATGCCGCGGCAACCTATAATTAAGTCACCACTAAGAATTTAATTACCTACTGCGTTAGTCTTAAAAATGTTGTAGTGTATGCCTTGTTGGTTGTCCAAATAAATAAACAAAAATTGGTTGAATCGGGCCTATTAAGCAGAAATTAGAATAGGACTTTTTGATATTAGTGATAATAATTATGTTGCAATACTCAACGCCCCTGAATGAAAAAAAATCTGATCTGTTGATCTCTGCTTAAAACACAAAAACGGCTAGACCAAATTTAATTATTTTTAATCATATTGATTAGAATAAGCACCCTTAAATATGTAAAGTGTAAAAGTAAAAGTGTGCCAAAATTTATTTTAAAATTTGATGAACCAGGTGGCTTAATTTGAAGCAGTACCGTAACGTACGAGTATATACCTGTCGCATCCAAGCGTAGGAGAGACACACAGTGCGTGTGTCACAACACACACAGGGAAAGGGAGGGAAACTCAAATTCGGTCGTACCGTCTGCTTTAAATTAGGCCCTCTGGCTCCTTCCGCGTTTGAATTCAAAACCTGATGAAATCGAGAAGGAAAACCGTAGTTTGATACCGAGCCGTGTGGTCCCCGGCAGAGTAGAATAGGCCACCCTCACTCTTACTGAGGTGTCGTAAAAGGCAACTAAGGTAAAGCTGCTGGCATGATCATCAGCACCCAGAGAAAGAAAACTCTGCATTTATATCAAAACCCTCGCCAACCCGTCTTCCAAGCGTGGTGAGTATGGCAATTACCCCTCATGTGATTGAGGGAGGCCCGTGCCCCAGCAGTGGGGACTTAAATGGGCTGACGATGATGATGATGATCTTGATTAGAATAAGCACCCTAAAATATCGAGAGAAAAAAGTGTGACAAAATTTATTTTAAAATTTTGATGAACCGGGTGACTTAATTTGAAGCAGTACCGTAACGTACGAGTATATACCTGTCGCTTCCAAGCGAAGGAGAGACGCACAGTGCGTGTGTCACAACACACACAAAGAAAGGGAGGGAAACTCAAATTCGGTAGTACCGTCTGCTTTAAATTAGGCCCTCTGGCTCCTTCCGCGTTTGAATTCAAAACCTGATGAAATCGAGAAGGAAAACCGTAGTTTGATACCGAGCCGTGTGGTCCCCGGCAGAGTAGAATAGGCCACCCTCACTCTTACTGAGGTGTCGTAAAAGGCAACTAAGGTAAAGCTGCTGGCATGATCATCAGCACCCAGAGAAAGAAAACTCTGCATTTATATCAAAACCCTCGCCAACCCGTCTTCCAAGCGTGGTGAGTATGGCAATTACCCCTCATGTGATTGAGGGAGGCCCGTGCCCCAGCAGTGGGGACTTAAATGGGCTGACGATGATGATGATGATGATGATACCAGGACAGTATACGCAATGTTGTTATTTGTCTGTGTTTGTCCCCAGTGGCTCCCCCTGTGCCGCAACGGCAAGCTGACGTGCGGCGAGTACGGCCTGCCGGTGATGCAGGAGGAGCCGCCGCCCAACTACTCGTACATCTTCCCCGACGTGCTGCTGCCCGGCACGCGCTGGATCGACAACCACAAGCCCCTCTTCAGCCTCGTGCTGGACGCGCACTCCACCGTGCATCCGCTGGTGAGTCATTCATAAAATCGGTAATTCGTTTGTTGGCTTAAGTATTAAGATATTTGATAAGCTACCACAAAATGTCATTAACCTATCACTGGATAAGTTTAAGTCTCATATTAAAACCTGCCTAATGAAGAAAGGTTACTATAGTGTACAAGACTATTTAAATGATAAAGATTCTTGGTCAAGTTAATTGATTAATATTTTGAGTTGTTATTCATAGTAGTCTATTAACTTTCATAATTGTATTTTTTTTTCCTCGATTGAAACTCTGTAACATCATCAATATTTGAAAAGAGTAACTACTGAGTTTCTTGCTGGTGTCTTATCAGTAGAAATCGACATTCCGAACCAGCGGTAGATATTATGTACCTATTTTGACATTCATAAGTGTTCTGTGTGGACCTAAATTGAATAAAGAAATTTTTATCTTTATCTTTATTCCTCCGTGATATTGTAACTAGGACTCCATGTAACAGGCTATGAGAAACTCGAACACATAATAGACTTAAAATTTTACATCCACTGAGTGAGTGAGTGAGTGAGTCAGCGGTGGCTGAGGGGGTAAAACGAGGGCTGCCCAACTTCTCGTGTACGCAGTCGAAAGCCGCCGCTAGAATCTATCCACCTTATTACAAATCACGATCTAAAGTTATTACCGTACTAAAGTGCATGGCATCCCGTTCCAACACGCAATGTTAAAACGGGCTAGCATGAATTTTGTTCCGGGACTATACTTAGTTCACGATTTGTAATAAGGGGGTATGTGTACACCGTTATTTTTTTATCGTTTACATCCTGAAAACCCTCATAGGTATCGTGAATGAAATCAATTTAGCATGTTAGATAAACAAAATAAGCAAAAAAAATGGATCTACCAATTTGTATGGAACAGCAGATTTTTTTTTGTTATATAGTTGATCTAACGTACTAAATGAACTTCATTCACAATACCTATTATAAGGTTTTCGGGATGTAAACGATAAAAAATTAACTCTGTATATTATCTTAATGCTATATAAGGAACGGGCAGTAAATATAGGTGGCAGCACTTTGTATTGACCATTAGAGCAAATCAAGTTCAAATGGATGGCTCTAGTTGGCAGCACCATCTATGTAGCATAGTTGGCAACACTTAGTATTGACCAAAGCGGTGCAAATTAATGGCAGCACTATCAATGTGCACGTTCCCTATAGCCATCATAATTATTTTTTTTTACTTGTACTTCGCCTAATAAATATTTGTGTCATCAGGACGGCTACATCGAGCGGTTCGCAATGGCGTGCGAGGCGGTGCAGGAGGGCAACATACCGACGCGCATTGGCCTCACCAACATGGAGGCGGAACTGCGCTCCAGGTACACGTCTATAATAACAGGCGTTTTATAAGCTAACCAGGTATATAAATAAGACAGACGCCATGTTGCGAAAAATTTACGAAACTAATTTCTTGCAATTACAACAATTATTTATTTGTTTGATTGTCAACTTTATTTAACGTAGAATTTTAATGTTATACAAATATTAAAATTTTAATTTGGTTGGTAAATTATTTTACTGAGGAAATATTTTAATAGCCGCGGAATGTACATTATTCACTTTTTGTTAGAAATGAAGTCTGAGGAATTGTGCTATATTTTTTCATATAATGTACCGACTTGATTTTCAAAATAATCAGAATTATTCAGTGCTGTAATCATGGTCCTGCCTACGACAAAGAAATCGAGTTGGTCCGTGGTCTAGAAAAGTTTGGGAATCCCTGGTCTATACAATCTTCAATATTCCTATGTCTTTTATATTATTATGCATTCATTCATGTTGCATTTTCTTTTTATGGCCCGATTTTACCATCGTCAGATTAAAGTTAACAGCTCATAAATATATATATATATATATATATATATATATATATATATATATATATATATATATATATATATTCTGACAGTGGGAGAGCCATGCTTTGGCATGAATGGGCCGGCTCGACCGGAGTAATACCAAGTCCTCACAGAAAACGGGCGTGAAGCAGTGCATGCGCTGTGTTTCGTTGCGTGAGTGAGGGTACCTGAGGCCCAATCCAGGGGAAGGGGTGTTAAAAGGTAAGCAGCGCCCTTGTAACACCACTGGTGTTGCAGGTGTTCATGGGCGGCGGTAATCACTTATCAACAGGTGATCCGTCGGCTCGTTTGCCACCTATATCTTGAAAAAAAAAAATAGTGCTCAAGTGTGTGCGCAAACACAAGTGCACTCTCTATTTCCTCATACTTCGATTGGACACCGGCGTGATACGACCGCAGAGGGATTGGGATTAGGCGTAGAACCAACGGCTTGACGTGCAATCCGAGGCACGGGGGTACAAGACCGCCAACTACCAGACTCCGGGCTGACACTAAGATTTTCTTACCGGAAACTTTGATACAAATTTTCGGGGATCGAACCCGGGACCTCTTGCGCAACTGTACCTTTTAAGTGCGACGCACTACCCACTACGCCACCGAGGCAGTCCCTCAATCAGCCCTTAGTCATCGCGGAGACTGTAAACAGTGTGGCGATACGCCACGCTTTTGTAAATATAATTAATGTGTAAATTATTTTGTATATATTTTGTGCATCAACCAACGCACGGACAGTATGACCCTTTTATATGTATATAGTTTGAGGTGTAATTCACGCAGCGCGCATGACGGGTCAGCGGCGCGCGCAGGCTCTGGTCATACTGTTCGTCCGTCGGTTGACAATCAAAAAATGTCATGAAATTTGATGAGACTGATTTTACCGTGAATTATTGTACAAATTAATCTAGCCGTTACTCTTATTATCTTTACTTAATTTTCCTGCTTTTATGTTCTCCTTCTTTCTTATATATGTGTGGTGTAAATATTTATTTATTTATTTGGCTTTTCAACAATGAGTACACTATAACAAGCTTAAGATTACAAAACATATTCTTATATCTAAATGCCTCACCACATACAGAAAAGCACTACATGCACTAATTATTGTGTTTACAAAGTGTTCAGTAACATCCGTTTACTAAAAACACAAAACAGGTTGAATACAAATATAAGAATGAGAAAAAGCTAATGTTTACATTTAGTTGCAGAAATGTTCAATATGTTTCAAACATATGGATCGTTTCTGCAACCATAATGCGTATTAAATTACTAACTACCTAATTAATTAAATAAATAAAATTAACACAGTCTAAGGTCACCAACTACTCGGCGTGCAGAGTGACCTTTTTAATTCCAGGTACTGACGTAAAATACAAATCAAGATCCTTTTCATATTTCTTGTACAAAGAATACATCCGCGACAACGAACTATGTCTTTGCGAATGTGGTCTAGACGAGGGTACACCTGAACACATTTTCTTTAACTGCCGGAAGTATCCTATCTCGTTGTATGACGTTCTACCCCCCAAAATTCCCCGTCCTATCAACTTCCCTTTTCTTCTGACCCTATCCTTTTCCTCATATATAAAATATCTATGTAATTATATTAACCTTTATAATATTAGACTGTAAAATAAATTTAAATGAATCTCCCATTTAATACTGTGTTGTCTTTGTCTATGTGTACGTTTTGTTTTGTTATAGGTGGTGATTTCCCTAAAAAGAAAACTCAATTAATTAAGAAATCTACTCAAATCACCGGTCAATTCAATAACATACTGAATGTGTCTCTACTCACTTGACATTGGCAGAGTTGACTGCGTCTCTGACGTACAACACTACTAGCCAATAAAAAAAAAAAAAAAAAAGAACTATGTCTTTTTAAATTAGTGCGGCTAGTTTCCCATTAGGTCGCCTAGGCAGATTATGGGGTATATTATGTGCGACTTTCCTAAGCAACTTTGGACAATTGAGAGTGCCTGTTGGTATTTGGTTGAATTGTAAATAAACATTTGAAAATAGACTCATTTCTTTTATACGATCACCCCCCATAACTCAGTCAGTTTCGTGTCCCAGTATAGCGGAGCTGCCCACGGCGAGCGTGGAGGCGCTGGCGCAGTACCTGCCGGTGGTGCTGGACAAGCTGCTGCAGCTGCTGGCGGCGCCGCCCGCGCTGGCGGGGCAGACGCTCAACATCGCGCAGCAGGTCTTCACCTGCATCGCGCACATCTTCACCGAGATCACGGTCAGTTTAATAGTTTTTTACATTTTCGCGTTGCATTATAACTATTATGTATCAATACGGGGATTAACACGATATTTATTATGTGAAACAATTATATTGTGATATTATGTGTGTAGTCCGCTCGTGACCACGGCTGCTGTAACGTAGCCGAAACGTCGAGCCAAATATGTGAGTACACAATGTTGTTTCACATAATAAATATCGTGTTAATCCCCGTATTGATACATCATAGAGATCACGGTCAGTTGTGTGAACCTTGAGGCGTCAAAGTTTCCACCGGGGGCCCAATGGGGGGGAAGGGGAAAAGGTTGGCAGCGCACTTGTGACTCCACTGGTGTTGCGGGTGTCTATGGGCGGCGGTAATCGCTTACCAGCAGGTGATCCGTCTGCTCGTCTGCAACCTCATAAAAAAAGTAAAATAGCAGTATGAAAAATAGCAGGTGATTTCGCAGTGACAAAAAAAACATATGTTTATTTATTTTTAAATAGCAATGATTTCCATCCTAAGTAAATACCATCATTTATTGGTAGTGATACGCGGGCGCGCGGGACGAAGACGAAGCATATACACGCGCGCGCGCACCCGCTCCCCGACAGACCTCACCGATCAGGGAACCGCGCGAACGTCTTACTTGTTGCTTAAGCTCACTATTTTTGGTCTTAATATACCTAGTTTTACAGTCCACGTCTTTTACTTCATCACCTCAAGAAAACGTAGGCTCTGAAGCACACTGCAGAGGACTGCGCCAACAATTGGTTAATTGAATTTTCTGTATTTGATCAGAATATGAACGAAGGCGCGACGTGCGACGCCCACGGGCGCAGCGGGCTTATCGCCACGTACATCCAGTACCAGGCCACCATCCCGCGGCCCTGCCTCACCGACCGCGACATCGGGCTGCCGCTGCCGCCCACAGGTACTGTCGCCCACACCAGCACCAGGCCACCATCCCGCGGCCCTGCCTCACCGACCGCGACATCGGGCTGCCGCTGCCGCCCACAGGTACTGTCGCCCACACCAGCACCAGGCCACCATCCCGCGGCCCTGCCTCACCGACCGCGACATCGGGCTGCCGCTGCCGCCCACAGGTACTGTCGCCCACACCAGCACCAGGCCACCATCCCGCGGCCCTGCCTCACCGACCGCGACATCGGGCTGCCGCTGCCGCCCACAGGTACTGTCGCCCACACCAGCACCAGGCCACCATCCCGCGGCCCTGCCTCACCGACCGCGACATCGGGCTGCCGCTGCCGCCCACAGGTACTGTCGCCCACACCAGCACCAGGCCAGCGTCCCGCGGCGCTGCTTCACCGCCCACAGGTACTGTCGCCCACACCAGCACCAGGCCAGCGTCCCGCGGCGCTGCTTCACCGCCCTCAGGTACTGTCACCCACACCAGCACCAGGCCAGCGTCCCGCGGCGCTGCTTCACCGCCCTCAGGTACTGTCACCCACACCAGCACCAGGCCAGCGTCCCGCGGCGCTGCTTCACCGCCCTCAGGTACTGTCACCCACACCAGCACCAGCACCAGGGGCTCACACCAGCACCAGGCCAGCGTCCCGCGGCGCTGCCTCACCGCCCACAGGTACTGTCGCCCACACCAGCACCAGGCCAGCGTCCCTGCGGCGCTGCCTCACCGCCCACAGGTACTGTCACCCACACCAGCACCAGGCCAGCGTCCCGCGGCGCTGCTTCACCGCCCACAGGTACTGTCACCCACACCAGCACCAGGCCAGCGTCCCGCGGCGGTGCTTCACCGCCCACAGGTACTGTCACCCACACCAGCACCAGGCCAGTGTCCCGCGGCGGTGCTTCACCGCCCACAGGTACTGTCACCCACACCAGCACCAGGCCAGTGTCCCGCGGCGGTGCTTCACCGCCCACAGGTACTGTCACCCACACCAGCACCAGGCCAGTGTCCCGCGGCGGTGCTTCACCGCCCACAGGTACTGTCACCCGCACCAGCACCAGGCCAGTGTCCCGCGGCGGTGCTTCACCGCCCACAGGTACTGTCACCCACACCAGCACCAGGCCAGTGTCCCGCGGCGGTGCTTCACCGCCCACAGGTACTGTCACCCACACCAGCACCAGGCCAGCGTCCCGCGGCGCTGCCTCACTGACCGCGACATCGGGTTGCCGCTGCCGCCAACAGGTAGCCGTATGATTAACCATCCATATACACCGAAGATTCAAAATTCAATTTTTTTAGTAAAATAAACAAATAATGACCGTAGGCGAGCCACGCTTCCGCATGAATAGGGCCGGCTCGACCGGAGTGATACCGCGGCCTCACAGAAAACCGGCTTGAAGTAGCACTGTGCTGTGTTTCGCGCGAGTGAGGGTACCGGAAGCCCAATCCGGGGAACAGGGGGTTTTTTGACTCCACTGGTGTCGCAAGTTTCCATGGGCGGCGGCAATCAGTTACCATCAGGTGATCCGTCTGCTCGTCTACCACCTACCCCATAAGAAGAAATAATGCCGTATAAAGTTGTTTTTTGCAGTGTAGGTAGATTGTACTTTTCCTGTACCAGAAGGATGTCTGAAAGAGACACCTAAAAAAGCTCACTCACGCTCACTCTTACCATATTATGTCCATTCTATTGTCGTCTTCGTTCATCTACAATTAATTCGCAGCTTTCATTCAATATTTAATTAACAAAATTTCACAAGGCTGCGTTCAGCAACATTTTACTTCTACGTGTGCCCTATTATAATTCGGATATGTTTGTATGTGCACAGTAATGACGGATGGATCTTGCAAGATTCTACACGAGGAGCTGGCGTTGCAGTGGGTGGTGGCCAGCGGGTCCACCAGAGAGCTTGCTATGCAAAATTCCTGGTGAGTAGAGTAATTAGAACAGTCGCCCTGAATAAACATGACGTACATTTGTTTACCTCAGATTTGTGGAATGGACAATACGACAAAAAAACATTTTGTGAAATAAAATATACTATTTCTAAATTAGACTCACACCCTCTTATTACAAAAACTGCTCTTATACCGCTTTTAATCCTAAACTAGCATGTTCATGACTATTATGGAATAATGTTAGTTCTTAAATTTTTATTACAAATCCTCTACTAACCATAGACAACTTAGTACCGCAGGATAGTGTCAAAATTGATCGAATCATTCAATCATTCGTTCAGTGACATTTCATTTTACATAACCTTATTTTGTTTTCTGAAATAAAAATTTCGAATTTTTATTTCAGATTGGTTTTTAAGCAACAATAAATTTAAATATTGACGTAAGTAAGGTTTCCAAGTAATATGCATAGGAATTGCTTATATTTTTGGGATTAAATCCCAAAAATAAATTAACTACTTCCTTACAAATAACTTTAGCGTAAAACGGAATGAACTGTCACAGGGATAAGTTGTCATGGTTACTGAATCGAAATTTGGAGGTTATTATTTTAGTTCTCATTTTAAACTAGGGGTCCGGGTGGTTTAACTTTATTATTGTAGTTGATTTACTAAATAACGTTAAACTTAGTTTTGTAATAATGTTTATTCTAGTTCTTCAGTTATTCCTAGTATTAATCACACTACTTATTTTAAACCACGTTTTGGAATCAGAGGGATAGAAATTTAAGAAAAATAATTTCAGAAAAATATTTTTTATATTTTACGGAGTATAATAGCTGCATGGTCAGCCCATTTAAGTCCCCACTGCTGGGGCACGGGCCTCCTTCAATCACATGAGGGGTAATTGCCATACTCACCACGCTTGGCAGACGGGTTGGCGAGGGTTTTGATATAAATGCAGAGTTTTCCTTCTCTGGGTGCTGACCTGACCATGATAATAGCTGCTGGGTCACTAAGCATTGTCGTGGTTGTGCCCCAGGGCGCTGTTCGAGCTGATGATCAAGTCGATGGTGGAGTACCTGTACTGGAGCGGCGCGGCGGAGGCGCCGCGCAAGGCGCGCTTCCCCGACCAGTTCACCGACGACCTCACCACGCTCGCCAACAACGTCACCGCCGAGATCATCTCCGGGTGAGCATATCGTACAGTCCTCTTTAGTCGCCATCAACATTCAAATTTCAGCTTTATGTTCATAGACACGAGTCGCAAATTTTAGTTCCGTGTTTATTCCGTAGTCTGAGGGACCCATTTCGTTGCGGGACTCCTATTTTAAATATTTGTGTGTAAGGTGATTGACTAGCAAGAGTGGAATTAGAATTGGTTTCCACCAGACCTGAGCGAAGATGTGTTGCGAGTTCATTAAGAGCCTATAGAATCGGTTTATTTACCTATACTCAAAACTGGAATTCACTCTGAGTATATTTACATGAATGAATATACTTTTATTGCACTCAAAATAAAGTATGAAAACTTAAAAACTAGATATTACAGGTTGTGTACAACGAAGGCGGCCTTATCACTATGAGCGTTACTATGTCCTTTATCCTTTGGATAAAGGACACGTGATGAAGGTGTAGGGCGGTGCAATCTTAAATATTTATATACTATACACAGAAAGTTTAAATGCAAATACATAAATAAATATGAATATACTAATACATACAATATATGTAATATATATGATTAATAATAGATAAATATAGCAACTAAAATAATAACAAAGGATCCCAAAGCAGACGAATGATTCTCAGAGGACAGGAAGAGATGGGTGAGAGGAAGTGGGAACAGTGGTCTCAAAGGTTCAGGAAATGTGATTTAATTTGGGCTTTAAAGATGGGTAGGGAATTGGATTGCCTGATTGTCAGAGGAAAAGCATTCCACAGTCGGATAGACTGCACGGTGAAGGATTGGGAGTAGGATTGAGATGAATGAGGAGGGAACTTATGATGGAGAAGTTACATATTGTATTTCATATCCAGATAGTTAAAATTCATAGATAAAATAAAAAATCAGACTAATAAAAAGTATATTAGATTTCTAAAGAAAATATTCTCGATTCTTTAAAAATATCGGTTAGGTTTGAAAGGAGCGTCTCACTTTTAATGTCAAAATAGAATTGTCCTATTCACCTTCACATACTGAATGGATTTTAGAGCACTTTATTCCTATTTGTAAAACCTTCCTTCATTAAAACGTTCGAATCATCATCATCATCAGCCTATTTAAGTCCCCACTGCTGGGGCACGGGCCTCCCTCGATCACATGAGGGGTAATTGCCATACTCACCACGCTTGGCAGACGGTTTGGCGAGGGTTTTGATATAAATGCAGAGTTTTCCTTCTCTGGGTGCTGATGATCATGCCAGCAGCTTTACCTTAGTGGCCTTTTACGACACCTCGGTAAGTGTGAGGGTGGCCTATTCTACTCTGCCGGGGACCACACGTTCGAATATCCTGTCCAATATATTCATAATTTCAGGTATGGCAAGAACAGTCGGCTCACGCAGAGCCTGAACAACAGTCTCGCCTTCTTCCTGTTCGACCTGCTGAGCGTGACGGACCGTGGTTATGTTCTGATGCTGGTGCGTTCTTACTACAAGCAGATGAGTGCGAAGATCGCTTCGTTGCCTGATGCTGTACCGCTCGTGCATTATAAGGTGAGATTCATTACTAAAACACACTATTTATGCTGATACATGGCTCTCCTACGATTTTTTTTTTGTCTTTAGGCTAACGCTTAACCACAATTGCACTTGATGTAAGTGACGATGAGGTATAGGATCATATTCGTTGTCACTTACTAAATTGTATTTTAGGGCTATAGCCCACAGATCACAATCGCAAGATCTTCGATGCTAAAGTTGATACATAGTTGATCGTTGATAGCATCGGCGATCTTGCGATTGTGCTATTTTCTGCGTTCGAAAGCGTTATCGTAATCGTGCGTTTTAGCATTGCTCAATGGACAACATTTCAAAATTGCTAAGCTCTGAAACAAAAAATACTAATTCTTTGTTTACTTTTCCGCTGCTCGAATATATATTTATTCATTTTTTATATTGCTTATTTACTGAGAAAAAAATTAAAAACTAAAAAACGTAAGATGACGTCATCGGACGGCAGAATGTAAAATATTTCTTTGCTTAGCACATTATAGTTTTAAATTTACGAAATGCCAAACCCATGACATGTAACTGTCAAAAAAAAAGGTGTAATGTATGAATGACGTTGACAATGTTGACACTAGTATTCTTTACCTTTGACAGTAGTACCTTTTTTTTATTAAAACAATGATAAGCAAAGGAATATCGCTGTATTCAGCCGTCCGATGACGTCATTTGGCGCTTACGCCTATTTAGAATAAAAAGAATTTCAATAATTATTTTATGCACGAAAATGGACAAATTTTGAAAAAAGAAAAAATATGGGTCGGTTCATTTTATGTCTATTTTCATATAAAAAAACAATATGGACATGTTAAAAATATGAAATGTTGTCCATTGGTAACACTAGACTGACGGAAAGCGGTTCAATCGCTGCGTTTGGCGTTTGCAGTGTGAAATGTGTGGTTGCTGCAATCAGCTTTTAAAAAGCGGGTAAGGCCGTGTGCTGCGTTGAGCGGGCGCGGATGCCAGCGACATGCACCCGCTTAACGCAGCGCACGGCCTAAATCTCCTATGTTATTCTATCTAAAAAGTAGTGTGTGTCCTGTGGCTCTTACTAGTGTATTGTTTATTGGTTAATTACATACCACAGAGTAGGTCCGTGTCTTTGTTTGCTAGTAGTAACATAGTTTGTTTGCTTGCTGTTACATAGTCGCGTACAAAAATTACTTTTCTTATATTAATTTACTGTTTTCTTGCTAACTTAACAATGCCGCCACTAACCTCAGCATATTAGTAGTGTTCGAAGCTCTTTTTTAAATGATAGAGGCAGCCGAGCAGACGGATCACAAGTGCGCTGCTGTTCTTTTCAAAAGCAATACGGTCTTCTTGGAAGGTTTGCTCACATGGCGCCTGTTCGTCCCCAGCTGGCGTTCCTCCGCATCGTGTGCTCGCACGAGCACTACGTGTCGCTGTGCCTGCCCGCGCCGCGCGCGCCCGCGCCCGCGCCCGAGCGCGCCGCCGCCTCGCACTCCACGACCTCGACCTCGCACAGCCACGCGCTCACGCACGAGTTCCGCTCCCGGCACTACCTGGCCGGGCTGCTGCTCCGGAGCTCACTACCGGGGGGGCGCTGTCGCTGCAGTGAGTCACCATCGCACTCCCACATCCACGCTGCCTCACGCACGAGTTCCGCTCCCGGCACTACCTGCCGGCTGCTGCTCACGGAGGCTCACTACCGCGCTGGATCGCAGTGAGTCACCATCCACTCCCACAGCCACGCGCTCACGTCACGAGTTCCGCTCCCGGCACTACCTGGCCGGGCTGCTGCTCACGGAGCCACATACCGCCTGGAGCTGCGGTGAGTCACCATCGAACTCCCACAGCCAGGGGGGGGGAGGCGGGGGCGCGCTCACGCAACGAGTTCCGCTCCGCAATACTGGCCGGGCTGCTGCTCACGGAGCTCACTACCGCGCTGGAGCTGCAGTGGTCACCATCGCACTCCCACAGCCACGCGCTCACGCACGAGTTCCGCTCCCGACACTACCTGGCCGGGCTGCTGCTCACGGAGCTCACTACCGCGCTGGAGCTGCAGTGAGTCACCATCGCACTCCCACAGCCACGCGCTCACGCACGAGTTCCGCTCCCGACACTACCTGGCCGGGCTGCTGCTCACGGAGCTCACTACCGCGCTGGAGCTGCAGTGAGTCACCATCGCACTCCCACAGCCACGCGCTCACGCACGAGTTCCGCTCCCGACACTACCTGGCCGGGCTGCTGCTCACGGAGCTCACTACCGCGCTGGAGCTGCAGTGAGTCACCATCGCACTCCCACAGCCACGCGCTCACGCACGAGTTCCGCTCCCGACACTACCTGGCCGGGCTGCTGCTCACGGAGCTCACTACCGCGCTGGAGCTGCAGTAAGTTTAGTTACAAACATTATTTAGCTGGGACGGCTAACGATGAAAATGTCACTGATGTTTCTGAAATCATAAAAGTGCAAGAAATGAAGATCTTGACACGGTTCCGACTTTAATCAATTTTATTTTCGGGCGTGACTCGTCTGAATGTTTACACTGTGAAAACTGCTGTCTAGTTTGAGTATTAAATCCAGAATACTCTGATTTATCACCCGTAGTAAACCTTCTTAATAACAGTTTCATCATCTTTGACTATATCCAAGTCATCCCGAGCGATTTCAGAGCGACAATCTTTTTGCTGGATAAACTAATTCGATGAAAGAATATAACTCTTTTAACATAAACACACACCGCGAATGACTCGGTCCATCTGTCTGGTAACTATAACATTAAGAAAGTTTGTGAAAGACTTCTGACTACGTGTCGCTCTCACGCACGAGTTCCTATCGTAACATTACCTGACCAGCCTGCTACTCACGGAGCTGACTACGGCATTGGACTTGCAGTAAGTCATCATCACCATAACTTCAGTTTAGTCGCCCACTACTAAACATAAGCCTGCCCAAAGTTCTCCACACAGATCGCTCTAGTGCCGCTAACGTCCAAGGAAATCCAGCAACCTACACCAGGTGTCCACCTTGAGGAAAGCCTGTTGCGTCTGCACTTTAATGAGACAAATATTCAATGAATCAACCGATCGCCGTCCACTGCTAAAAGAGAAACAGCTACCTCGATGGAGTTGTCTCTGGTATGACAGTGAGTATATTACATACTAGTATCGATGTCATCTGTGCACTCCGCCGCCTCGCACTCAAGCCACAGCCACGCGTTCACGCACGAGTTCACCGAGTACCGAGTCTTCTCTTGAGAGCGTCAACTGTTTGTCTTGAAGAAGTTATGAAGAAAATTTACCTTAGTAAACTTTTTTGTAGGAGCCCAGCCCTGCAAGGCGCAGGAGTCGGCGCCGTGGTGTCCCTCCTGGCCGCGCATGACGCCGATCCGAGGCTAGCGTCCCCCGAGCTGAAGGCGCGGGTCGCGCAGCTGTACCTGCCGCTCATCAACATAGTGCTGGACGCCTTGCCGCAGCTGCACCGCGGGTTCAGCAACAACAAGGGTAGGTTTTGGGGGGCCGTTCAAGCATCGATCGATCGAGCATCGGGGAAGTTTAATCCTAGCTTTGCTAGATGAATAATAAAGAAAAAAATCGTATTTTTTCTATTTTTTTGTTGACAAGGCAACGGGGGGAGGGGTCAAAATTTGCAAAAAATATTCTGGACGGCTACGCAATACTAACTAAAACTTGTAAACAAGTGTAATAGTGAAGAATACTTTCATAATAATTATACGAAAACTTTGTCACTGTTTGATATGTCGTTGTTGTGCAATGTCGCCGAACTTTTCAAGCGTCGCTTGCTGTGTTTTCACATGTTAGTTAATAAAAACACTATAGTAAACTTTACCATTTCGGAAAACTGTCGCTTTCGTGGAAATATCCTAAAGTACTAAATAGAGCGTTTGTTGATTTCAGTCGTGGCCGTGACGTAGATCATACGGAACTTACAAATCAAATATCAAAATCAAATAATTCTTTATTTGCATAGGCTTGTACACAGCACTTACTAATCGTCATACATTTGAATGATTTAAGACTATTTATAAGTACTTATGTAATAATTTAAATGTATATGTTTACATATTTACATGTATAATACATATATATGTTGATACATACAATACTACTAAAAAAAGTAAATAAACATAATGCGATTCTACCACCGGTTCGGAAAGTTGTTTCTGGTCGAGAAGATCCGGCAAGAAACTCGCCAGTTACTCTTTTTAATCGCTCAACTTTTTATACAATGGTTTATTATCCTATACCAAGTCATACAGTCTAATGCAACACAAAATAGAATTAAGCAAATTTAAAGCTAAATATGAGGTAAACCGAAGCGGACCAGTCCCCAAAGGTGGCACCTGTTCACAAGTATGACGTATGTGTCAGCCATCAAATCTTATAAGTTCCCATGTACCTACTGCACTTAGCTTAGTGACAATATGACATGAATGACAATTGAGATATTTTTGATTTCAGAAATACTTCAACTGGACAGTGAAATCGGTCAATTTGGAAACTTGTACGCAGTGGCGTCACCTGATGGAGACTACAAACAGGTGGGTGAATATTTTATTTTATATACTAAAAGCGACAATAGTTAATTCATTAGACATTCGTTATTTACTACTGTTATCTATTTTGTTTCGCAGAGCACACGTCCCCCCTTCAACAGCGAGACGAGCCGCAACCTGCTGATGTGCCTGGTGTGGGTGCTGAAGTGGGCGGGCCGCGGCGCCCTGGGCGCCTGCGCGGCCGAGCTGCCGCCGCGCCGCCTGCACCAGCTGCTGGCGCTAATAGACTTGTGCTTCAAGTGCCAGGAGTACAAGGTGAGGGACCATCGGCCGCGGCGCCCTGGGCGCCTGCGCGGCCGAGCTGCCGCCGCGCCGCCTGCACCAGCTGCTGGCGCTAATAGACTTGTGCTTCAAGTGCCAGGAGTACAAGGTGAGGGACCATCGGCCGCGGCGCCCTGGGCGCCTGCGCGGCCGAGCTGCCGCCGCGCCGCCTGCACCAGCTGCTGGCGCTAATAGACTTGTGCTTCAAGTGCCAGGAGTACAAGGTGAGGGACCATCGGCCGCGGCGCCCTGGGCGCCTGCGCGGCCGAGCTGCCGCCGCGCCGCCTGCACCAGCTGCTGGCGCTAATAGACTTGTGCTTCAAGTGCCAGGAGTACAAGGTGAGGGACCATCGGCCGCGGCGCCCTGGGCGCCTGCGCGGCCGAGCTGCCGCCGCGCCGCCTGCACCAGCTGCTGGCGCTAATAGACTTGTGCTTCAAGTGCCAGGAGTACAAGGTGAGGGACCATCGGCCGCGGCGCCCTGGGCGCCTGCGCGGCCGAGCTGCCGCCGCGCCGCCTGCACCAGCTGCTGGCGCTAATAGACTTGTGCTTCAAGTGCCAGGAGTACAAGGTGAGGGACCATCGGCCGCGGCGCCCTGGGCGCCTGCGCGGCCGAGCTGCCGCCGCGCCGCCTGCACCAGCTGCTGGCGCTAATAGACTTGTGCTTCAAGTGCCAGGAGTACAAGGTGAGGGACCATCGGCCGCGGCGCCCTGGGCGCCTGCGCGGCCGAGCTGCCGCCGCGCCGCCTGCACCAGCTGCTGGCGCTAATAGACTTGTGCTTCAAGTGCCAGGAGTACAAGGTGAGGGACCATCGGCCTCCGGTCAGCCACGAAACGAGAGATTTTTTTTTTTATTTTTTTTATTGCTTATAGTAAATAGACGAGCTTGCGGCCCATCTGATGGTAAACGGTAACCGCCGCTCATAGACATCAACAATGGCCGGAGCACAGTCATGCCGCTGCCTACCGTGAGAAGAAGAACTCTTTTCAAACCTCGTTTAAAAAAGAACATGTCATAGCGATCAGGGAACACCGCTTTTTATTTATTTAAGGTACATAAACAGAGTATAATCGTAAAGTAACATAATGAATGAGGTTAAACATTTTTTTTTCTAGACAATACTCCATAACATTATGTACATGGTTATTTTACGATAAAATTATGCAAATAACACAAAAGTACAAGATTTAAAATTTTAAATGTTAGAAATAAAAAAAAGGAATAAATTGTAGACAATTAATGTTATTAGGTATAATGTTAATTTGGGAACGAAGAGATTCCACTTTTGCTGACATGGGGGGTCCCCTTAGACCTGTCATGTGCTACAAGTGTCAGAAGTATTGGTAAGCCATGTTCTGCAGAGCAACAACCTTCGATCGACAGTAAGCAACCTATTGATCTATGTTATATGAGAATGGAATATTTCCAATTAAAAGTAAAAATCTTCTGATAAGCCAAGTGTTATGGGGAATATCACGTGTGAAAAAATCGCTAGATGGTGTAGTGTAGTGCTAAGGTTATTAGTTATTTCAAAACGTGATATGTCAAAATGAAAATTTAAACTGATTTTTTTGAATGATCCAAGATTATTGAAGTTGGACCTCAGTCCAATCATTAAGAAGCAATACATATAAAATTTTGACATACAAAAAGACAAACAGTGCCGAAACTTAACAATATAAATAACGTTTCTTAACTTGAACTTGTTTACAGAATACTACTATTAGGTACATAATGGTAATGGTAAAACATTTTTTTTTATTAGGGCATCCCTGCAAATGTTAAGACCTTACGCCACCTAGCATTGGCATTTTAGTTTGTCTTATACGTTATCTCCCTTATTTTCAGGGCCGTAAAGAGATTTTGAAGTGCGCCCAGCAAAACATGCGCAAGACCACCGACATCAAGGCAAAACTAGAGGACGTTATTCTAGGACAAGGCTCCGCCCGTTCCGACTTCATTATGCGGCGTAAAGGTCAGAGAAAATATTGCAATGTTTCAGTTCCTTAACAAAACGTAATGTAAATAAGTGTGGAAGTGGATGCATTTATAAAGCGCCTACACTCTATTCTGTAACATTCAGTGACTTGCTAACTCTTGTGACCAATTGTTACTGTTTGTTGATTTTCACATTTTTAAGTTATCGATCCATCCATGCCGCCAATAACAGACAACTTAGATCAATATCTTGTGGGTAAGAGGCTACAAAGCCTTGAACACCGACGCAAGGTAGCAAGCTTATCGATCTTCTATCGGATACCTTTTGGAGAGTGCGCCACGGAACTGTACAATGCCATTGGAGCATCTCCGTTCTTCCACTACTCCACCAGGCAGACCCTCAATCGACACCGGTACATGGTAGAAATACCAAAAGTCCGCACAAAGAGGTTTGAATCTTGTTTCCTTATTCGTACTGCGAAACAGTGGAATCAGCTGCCTGAGGAGGTGTTCCCTAGAGGCTACAATTTGGGGGTTTTCAAAGCGCGAGTGAATAGGTATCTTCTAGGTGATCGTGCTACATCTTAGACCATATTATCACTTACCATCAGGTGAAATATGGTCAAACGCTTACCTATCTACAGTAGAAAAAAAATACGACTTTTTTTTTATTATTAGCCTGCATCGTCCCACTGCTGGGCAAAGGCCTCTCCTAAAAGCTGCCATTGGACTCTATTTGTGGCGATGGTTTTCCAATTGCCCGAGAAGTGGTCAAAATCATCACGCCATCTCTTTTTGGACCCACCCACCCACTTATCACCCATTGGCAGCCAGCAGGACGTCGATTGAGAGGCAGGCCCAAAAAGAGATGGCGTGACGACAAAATTTATTTACAAATAATAGCTTTTGTTGTCGGATGTTGCATTGGAAATATCGATCAACAAAAAGTGACTGCTATGTGGATGCACCGATATATGTGACTGCTTTCTATATTTGTTTAAGATTAGTTATTTATAGATAGATATGCTTTTTTGCACATAATACATAATTTAAGCACTGGGCATTACAGAAATTACAGTTATAATCACAATTATTATATTTTTTTATAACGATATTATTGATGTTTTCTATTTAGTCAAGATTTATTGCTTTATATTTCTTTAAAAAACGACTAAAAGAAGTTTTCGTGTTGCATTGCATGGCTTAACTGAAACGTTCTGGGTAAGTGGTCCGCGCCCTTAGATTAGTGGCTCCATTTTCCATTCCTGTTCAATCAATCATTGAACGTTCATTGGTCAATTGTGCCATTGCGAGGGGGACTGACGGCCGTTGAGACGGAAAGATCCTCGAGTGGAGGCCGCATACTGGAAGTCGCATCCTAGGTGGATCGAAGACCTGGTGCAGATCACAGGAATGTATTGAATACGGGTGTACTGTTTAATATATGTATGAACGTTTGTCTAATCTATCAAAAACTATGAAGATATTATTTATATCTAAGCATCACAATACTAACGTATTTTTGCCGTATGTGACGCTCTTAAAACATCCTTGTCGTAGGTATTCTACAGGATGGAAACCCATCTTTATTCATACAGTTTCGCAGTTAAAGTCTTGCCTTGAGAGTATTAAAATCTGTAGCTGAAGATTTTGTTGGTGAAATATCCATAATGTGAAACAGTACGTCGGGTAGTAAGTAAATCGTTTTGTCGGCGAACAGAGCATCGCTGAATCGGTCTACTGCCTCGATGGCGAAGTGGTTAGCGGGTAGCACTTTATAGTGACGGCTGCGCAAGAGGTCCTGGGTTTGATCCCCGGCGGTCATGTACCCTCGTGCCTCGGAAAGCACGTTAAGCCGTTGGTCCTGCGCCCGATCCCGCTCCGGTCGTGTCACACTAGTGTCCCATCGGAATAAGAGCGTAAGGGAATAGAGAGTGCATTGTGTTGACACACTTGAGCAATATAATATTAGATAAGATAGAAAATACGTTGTAACTACGCTCTCTTGTCAATGTCACTGAAGTGCCTTCTGATCTTGGTCGGTCTAAATGTATTGGATAATTTTGTATCTGTTTTGTTATCTTCTGTATTGCATGTCATTATTTATATTTCTTCTAACGCTAAGGCGTCACCCAAGGTCCAGCCTTCAAACCAACGCTGCAGCTGTTGCTTGCGGCAGTTGCAGCATATGCTGAGGCTGAGCGTTTTTGGCCGCAACTTATATGCTCTGTGCCATTATTTTATTTATTATTTGTTGTGGTCAATAAATAGATTTTCTTTCTTTTTTCTGTAATATATCTTGCGTGCGTGGCTGATCGTTGAGATTGATGATCGTAATCGGTTGAAGGGTATATTATTGTAATTCAATAGGGGGATCCACACCGGACGATCCAAAGCGCTCCGATCCGAAGCTCGGCATGGAGCGTGCAGTGCAGACGTGTCGCGCCCGATCCATGTGCGCGTGCGATCCATTTGCTGTCGGTTTATTGTCCATGCACAAAGGGGCTTCAGTCGCTTGGCGCGCGCGGTCTGGACGGTTGTGATTTTGATCGTGTGATCCACCGTCGTTGCACGTGTGACTCCATAGCCAGACCATATTCAACTGATTCAGTATTGATCGGCTGGAGCGCGTTGGAGCAGCCAGTCAGGATCGCTAAATATTGTTGTTGGATCCACCTAGAACCATCCACGCTCCACGCACCACGATCTTGGATCGCGGTTCGCGGGATCGCCGATCCATTCTGGATTGTCTGGTGTGGATCCGCCTAATCTATTCTAAATTGAGATAGTTACAAGTATGTATTTGCAGGCAACTCGTCTGTAGGCGGGTGTAAGCGCGAGCGCTGGCGCAAGGAGTGGGTGCGGGGTGGAGGTCGGGAGCAGCCCGCGTCGCCCGCGCACCCCGCGCCCTCCCTCTCCGCCGCGCTGGCGGGGGAGGTGTCGCTGACGCTACTGCACGCGCTGGAGATCATCGTGCAGGTAACTCTATCCAATGGAAAGGCTTTTAGTGCAAGGCTGAGTCACAGTAGATAAATTGGTAATTGCTAATCATTTATTTCAAGTCAATAACTCATATATTGTTAGTAACATAATCCTAGGTATTAGTAGTAGGTATCTATTTCGCATGTAATGCGCCACAGTGCAGCAAGTATCATCTTCAGGAGGGAATTGGAGCTACCCCTGACCCTGCACACGAGGGACGCAGCGCGCATTCGCATCGTGGCAAAGAAACAGTCTACTCGCGCTGCCGCGAACATGCCCGACGCGCTGCAGCGCCAGGGCAGCCCCATTAAACCTCCTGAAGGCGTTATTATATAAATACGCTTAAGCAGTATCGACACTGCGCCATTTATGACAGAAAGTTACCTACTTTATAGGGTTGTCCTCTTATTTTTGTAAAATATTATTCTCACCTTTCCAAATTAGCATGAAGTTTAAAAAATTGAATCCCCCCATAACAAAATCCACCCAAGCCACCACCACCCGAAAATCATCTTGTTGATGTACTGGTTTAAGTACCGGGCCGTGATCGCAGGTTCCCAGGTGCAACAAGGATCATCTGATGCGTATTAAAAATTAGAACTAATGATATTCCTTAAGAAATAAGCATACAAAATTCGTACACAAAGGTACACAAAATGATTTCAAAAGTTGCAAAAAGCTACGCCATATTAGTAGTAACAGAACAAAACGTTATGAAAAGAATAAGCAATTTTGTGTATATTTATACACAAAATTGCTTATTCTTTTTATAATGTTTTGTTCCGTTACTTCGAAACCATGTGAAGCTATTGGTCATGCAACTGATCGCCATGGCTAAGACACAGTGCGGTCCCACCATCGCCCCCCATATCGAAATCCCTCCTCACCGACCCCCCCAATTGTGATCTTACTTGTAAATTACAACAGACACGTCAATTTCGACTAAAATAGGAAGAACGCCCCTTAGATACACCACTTACCTCTCCCCCAAGCGATATCACTTTAAAAATCCGATAGAATAAGAACTGACCTCCACAGGACTCTTAATAAAATTAGTTGTTAATTGGCTATTTGACTTGTTTTGTAAACCCTTCTCATATTATTTATCGGTGTATAGGGATCCTAAAAATAATATTTGTTTTCGTATATTATGATAGATAGATAGATAGATACTCTTTATTGCACAACATACAAAACTTAAAAGCTAGGTATACAGCGATACAATGTACAATTTAGGCGGTCTTATCGCTGGGAGCGATCTCTACCAGACAACCTTCAGGTAAAGGACATTAGATAGAAGAGGGGAGGGTGGTGCAATCCTTTTGATTTTGAATATTGATTAAGTAAATTTATAGTATAAATACATATATCTAGATAATAAATAAATAAATAAACACATTATCATACACTAATATATACGAATGTTAACTTACTATAATACAATATAACCTACACAAATTATATAAAATATACTACTATAAGGTTATAATAGAGAGGATATATTTTATACCTACAATATATGGATGGATCTGGGAGAGGACTAACGACCACGAGCGTCAATGACAGGAAAGGAAGACAGGTGAAGTTAATAAAAAAGGATCAGTTGGGGAGAGGGTTTCAGTTTTCAGGGAAGTGTGTGTTTAGTGATATATGTGTAGATGATTAGTGTCCCGCATAGATAAAACAATGGGTCGAGCGAGTCTATTACTTCTTTTGCTTACAAAAGGCTGACGTCACAGGAAAGAAAGCCAATCAAAACCGTTTGTGGTCACGTGGTTCCAAGCACAGAACAAATTAATTTTGATTTTGTTTTTTTTTTGGTGAAAATATTCATTATTTTTATGTGTTTTATTTAATTCGTTTTTAAAGCTATAAACTACGCGGATGACTATAAATAAGTCTTTATTTTTCATAGTGTCAAATAGCCTATTGTGTTTGTTGCGGCAGTCGTGCCAGGGCCTGGAGCACGGGCAGAGCGCGTGCGGCGCGGCGCTGCAGGTGCTGCTGCGCGCGCTGCAGCGCCAGCAGAGCACCGCCGTGCTGCAGCACATGTTCGCCTCGCTGCGCACGCTCATCGTTAAGGTAAAACTATTCAACCTTAATGCTATCGCGTTAACGTTCAATTTTAAATGTAACGTTTAATTTTTTGTATTAAAACTGCTTTAGTGATATATGTCGTATGATGACAAATGTCACGAGCCCGAGAATTGGGCTCGTGGAGCCTTAAGCCGCGAATAATTGATTCACGCTAAAAGTGCCCGATTTTGGCGATAATCAATTTTTCGCGTACGCGTTAGACCCAACATTTGTGCATGATTATTTAATAAATAGCATAAGTGTTTCCCGAGAGGTTGTAACCCGAAAATTGTTTAAAAGAGATCCGGTTTAGTAGTAGTGCAGTCATTGAAGCGAAAAATACGGTCTTACCTCCGAATTTTTTTACTGTGAACCGAATTGCATACAATTTTGGAATTAGGCTCATCTTACCCTTAACTTCAAAAGTGAAAATGATCTGAACTCCGCCTATTATTTATAAGGGGTGTAAACAACCCCATAATGAAAAAATTGACATTGAGCCATTTTATCGCTAGAAAACATGTCTAATAGTAAGTGGTGAAATTGTAAAGTATTTTCTAACATAATTACCTCATATTAAAATCATTTTCAACCCCTTGAAAGTCTTACAACCCTTGCAAACAACCCCTAAATTGAAAAAATCACATAAAATACTTAGGTATGACATAAAAAGATGTAAGTATAGAGTAAGTAATATTTTATATTCTCTATAATAATTATCAAATTTTTAACTCCCTTTCAACCCTTGAAAACTACCCCTTGATAAAAAATTGTTAAAAATTTTTTTTTGATAAAATGAAAAGGATTTAAATATTATTCCACACTCTCGAAAATGATTATCATATTCTTAAGCTTTTCTACCCTTAAAACTACCCCTAAATTAAAACAGTAAATATATATGATTACATATTTAAAAATAATTTAATTTAGAGTAAAAAATTGTCATTTATTGAATAAAATATTTATAAATTATATAAAATTGTAATTATATTATTATTAAAATATAATATTATTATTCATGACTCAATGTCGGAGTCGCTGTCACATTCAACATCTTCTGGCTGAATTGGAGGGCTAGTTTGGCAGTTTTTGGACCATGACTCCTTCAATTTTCATGCTATCACAATTTATAAAAAACCATTGTAAAGGTAATTAAGAGAGCTACAACATCCTTCATTGCAATATATAGTAAAAAACCTTTTTCTAAAACGGTGAAGGGTTAAAGGGCTGAAGAGAGGCTGTGATTACGCTGCCACGCGCTCTTTAAACAATCATATCTCCGTCAATTTTTGTTTGATAGAAAAAACAAAAAAACCAAATTGTTTGTCAGAAAAATACCTAAATTTTTAATTCGTACACTTTTATACGTATCTGTCGTCATTTTTGAGATATTATGAAAAAAAAGTGGGGTTTTTAAAAATGTAAAATTTTGTTTTTTTTTAATCGTGACTTTTTTGAAAAATATGTGTCCTGAAGCAGCCAAACTGATACTATCTATCAAACTCTTCATAATAAAGTTACTTCTAGGTGGAATACGATTAATTTTAATTTTGGTGGAAATGGCACTTATGAAACCCATTGATTTAAAAGAAAAAAACAGTAGATGCTCCCCTTATTTGCAATACAGCTCACTTATTTTACGTGCAAAAGACTTTTAATAGTGCTCATTTTAAAGCTTATTTCAAGCACTACTAAACCCTTTTGTATTAGAATGCATAAAATCCATCTGCTCGCCGCTAGATAGCATTGACCACATCGATTAAATTTTTGACAAAATAAAAAACGGCTTTGATCTTTAACATCTAGCTAAATATTGCACTTAGAAACTTTATAAAAAACCAAATTGTTCATTGTTTTACCTGCTACAATTTTGTTCTTTATAAAATTTTCGATAAAACGTATATTTTTGGAGATATTTGCAAAAAACCGATGAAAAACGTGAAATAATTGCGAATTTTCAATTGCCAATAACTTGAAAAGTATTGGATTTATTGAAAAACTTTATAGATGATTTTTTGCTTAAAATTAGGCCTTCTATCGATATCCGAGGTTATTTTGCAAAAAAAAAATCACCCCCGAGAAGGGGTGGCAACCAGGGTGGTTGCGGAGTTCAAATCATTTTCACTTTTGAAGTTAAGGGTAAGATGAACCTAATTCCAAAATTGTATGCAATTCAGTTCACAGTAAAAAAATTCGGAGCAATAATGCTTCAATGACTGCACTATAGCTAAAAACTAAAATGGCGTCTCTAGTGTGCCCTACCCGTCACCTTAACCACAATTGCACCTGATGGAAAGCTATAATGAGTTCTAGGATGATACGCGTTTGCCTAAAATTGTTGTTTTAAGATGACGGGTAAGGGACACTAGCGATGCCAATTGATTTAAATTGTTAGCAACTAAACCGGATATCTTATGAACAATTTCGAAGCTGCAGCCTCTCGGAAAACATTTATACTATTTATTTATTATTTATTCTTAACTTTTGGGTCTGCTTTTGTCCTCGAAATTTGAATTACCGCCAAATACTGTCACTTACGCCCTGTTGGTCTAGTGGTTTAAGTACCAGACCGTGATCTCGGGGTCCCGGATTCGATTCCCAGGTCGAGCGAAAACTATGTTTCGATTTTTTCGAACATAGCTCGGTTTTGTGATCACCAATCCGCATTTGGCAAGCGTGGTGATTAAGCCTAATCCCATCATAGTAGCGATAACTTGACTTCTATGATGGAGGCCTTTGCCCTGCAGTGGGACAGTTTATAGGCTGATACTTTATACTTTACTGCCGCTTATGGCGTTAATCCAAATTTCGATTGGAAAAACAGATAAAACAGGTTTTTATTATATGGACCAATGAAATATTTTTGAATGTATCTTGTTGCCTGAAATAAATGAATTATTATTATTATTTATTTTTATATGGTGTCTAGGATATCTGGAGGGCACTCTGAATTTAATTCTACTTAGCAGTTGGGGACAATCGATTTGACTTCGTACTAGCTTAAAAAGAAAAGCTAGGTCCAATTTATTGGAAAGCATGCGTTGGCCGGCAGCTGGGCTGGTCGTGCTGCGGCGAGGAGTCGGGCATCTGCCGCGTGCTGCTGCGGCACTGCGCCGCGCTGGCGCCCAGCACGCGCGCGCACGCCTCCGCCGCGCTCTACGCGCTCATGCGCCAGCACTACCAGCTCGGGAACGTGAGTACCTCTCTGTTTGTTTGCTGATATGCTTTTCTTCCTGTTGGTCTAAATTAAATAAATAAATATTACACAACGTCAGGCAGAGTAGAATAGGCCACCCTCACTCTTACCGAGGTGTCGTAAAAGGCGACTAAGGTAAAGCTGCTGGCATGATCATCAGCGCCCAGAGAAGGAAAACTCTGCGTTTATATCAAAACCCTCGCCAACCCGTCTGCCAAGTGTGGTGAGTATGGCAATTACCCCTCATGTGATTGAGGGAGGCCCGTGCCCCAGCAGTGGGGACTTAAATGGGCTGATGATGATGATGATGATGACACAACGTCACATACATTGATCTGACTCCGAGATAAATAGCTCAAGCACCTGTGTTACGGATATCAGAATCAACAGTGGGATTACAAATATATACGTATAATACTTTTCTTTAGTAAATACATACTTAAAATTAAAAGTGGTCTTACGAATATTTCTTGGACACGTTAACGTTTTTTTTAAATATTTTAGTAACATTTTTAAATTTACATGGCCTTCCTAGTTAGTGTCTGTCTGATATACATAACACTAGTACACACGCTTCTTAAGTACCTAATACGGAATCAGGTCAATGTATGACATGTTGTATGAATGTATTTATTTAGTTACATGCAACTATAAAATACACCCTGTTGGTCTAGTGGTTTAAGTACCGGGCCGTGATCTCGGGGTCCTGGGTTCGATTCCCGGGTCGACCGAAAAGTATGTTTCGAATTTTTCGTACATAGCTCGAGTTTGTGATCACCAATCCGCATTTGGTAAGCGTGGTGATTAAGCCTAATCCCATCATAGTAGCGATAACTTGATTTCTATGATGGAGGAATTGCCCTGCAATGGGACAGTTTATAGGCTGATACTACTATGCTTTTCTTTGCACGGCTTATATAGATGGATGGTAGGGCAAAGTTAGCGAACGAAAAAGTTCATGAAATTAAAAAAAAAACCTTAAATTATCGAAAGATTATTATGTTTGAGTTGCTCAGTATATTGGCTCTCCTCAGCCAAAAGCTCACAACGGCCAGACTTTCATAGTTTTACTAAAGTTGAAAGCTTTTTTTATGTGATAGGTGGCAGACGAGCAGACGGATCACATTATGGTAAGCAATTGCCGCAGCCCATGGACACCCGCGACACCAATGGAAACACTAGTGCGCTGCCAACCTTTAAACCCCCCTTTCCCCGGATTGGGCCTCCAGTAACCTCACTCGAAACACAGCACAGTGCTGCTTCTCAGTGGTCAAGAAGATCCGGCAAGAAACTCACCAAATACTCTTTTATAACCGACTTGAAAAAAGAGGTTTTCAATTCGACAGGTAATATATTTTTCAAACGATTTTGTGTCATCATCATACCAAGCCATACAGTTTAACTGTAACACAAAATAAAATAAAGGAAATACCTAATAAAATAAATATTATTAGGTAAACCGAAGCAGACCAAAGGTGGCACCTGTTCACAAGTATGACGTATGTGTCGGCCATCATTTCACTCAACTATATTAGAGGGAATGCAATGACAATTAAAATTGTCGGCCCCCTGTCATTGCCACTGAAGTGCCTTCTGATCGTGGTAGGTCTGTGCCTATAAGAAAAGTAAGTTACAAACCTCTTTTTAAACGGTTTTATTTTATTGCTAAACTCAATGAAACACACATATGATTTTAGAACTTCAGCCGCGTGAAAATGCAAGTGACTATGTCCTTGTCGTCGCTGGTGGGCACGTCCGCGACGTTCAGCGAGGAGGCGCTGCGCCGCGCGCTCAAGACCGTGCTGGTGTACGCCGAGCGCGACCAGGACCTGCACGACACCAGCTTCCCCGAGCAGGTGAGGCCTGGCCTAGTGGCACACCATATACAATGGACAACATTTCAAAATTGCTAAGCTCTGAAACAAAAAATACCAATTCTTTGTTTACTTTTCCGCTGCTCGAATATATATTTATTCATTTTTTACATTGCTTATTTACTGAGAAAAAAATTAAAAATTTAAAAACGTAAGATGACGTCATCGGACGGCAGAATGTAAAATATTTCTTTGCTTAGCACATTATAGTTTTAAATTTACGTAATGCCAAACTCATGACATGTAACTGTCAAAAAAAAGACAACTTGTCAACGTTGAATGTATGAATGACGTTGACAATGTTGACACTAGTATTATTTACCTTTGACAGTAGTACCTTTTTTTTACTAAAACAATGATAAGCAAAGGAATATCGCTGTATTCAGCCGTCCGATGACGTCATTTGGCGCTTACGTCTATTTAGAATAAAAAGAATTTCAATAATTATTTTATGCATGAAAATGGACAAATTTTTAAAAAAGAAAAAATATGGGTCTGTTCATTTTATGTCTACTTTCATATAAAAAACCAATATGGACATGTTAAAAATTTGAAATGTTGTCCATTACTCACTCACTGCTAGAAACAATTTATTGTGTTTTAAGGGATCGTAAACGGAACGAGCTGATACCTCAAAGGCGCTAGATCTTTGATTTGGGGGTGGCACAGTGGTTATCGGGTCGCACGTTTAAGCGACGGCAGCGCAAGAGGTCCCGGGTTCGATCCCTGGGTCGAGTTAGATATTTGTACAGTTTTACCAATTCTTAACCAATCACAACGCTCCATTTACGCGGCCCTAAAATTACAATTACGTATTGGTTGATGCTTTAGCGCCATGTTCGGTGCGAGTGCGGTTAAGAGTGAGATAGCATTCCTCTCTGAATTTAGTGTACTTAATCTTAACGTAACGCAATAAAGTATGTATTTCAACTGCATTCGCAATCGTAATCAATCGGATTTAACTTGCTCTTCTGCGTAGACGAATTTAGCCGAAGTAACTTATAAACGTGGTACAGCTGTACCTAAGTTTTCGGTAAGAAATTTAATGGTAGGTCTGGAAGTTTTTTTTATAATGTTCAAAATGTAACAAAATGATATGTGTATAAAGCTCTAGAATGTGTAACGGGATATGGTACAGTACAAAATATTATGATATTTATTTTAACTACTTATCGAATTTGTAAAAGAAATTGCATGCCTCAAGTGGCAACGGGCAGGGCACATAGCGAAGAGAACAGACGGCTGATGGGACGGAAAGATCCTCGAGTGGAGGCCACGTACAGGAAGTCGCAGCCGTGGCGCCCCCCACAAGGTGGACCGATGACTGGTGAAGGTCGCGGGAATCCATTGGACGGGGGCGGCACAGGACCGATCTGTGTGGAGAACATTGGGGGAAGGAACAGTGGACGTCTTTTGGCTGAAATGATGATGATGAAAAGAAATAAATAATAAATTACTAAATTGTTACTCTCATTAGGAAGAGAACGAGGTCGCGGGAGATACAGCCTTGTCTCCCACCGCACGCACCGGCAGCGCAATTATGGCGGTGAAGTTACAATCCGTGTCTTGTCTCTGTCTTACATATTGTGTTGAAATCCCTGTCAAGCGATTTAAAACCTTATTTTAGGGTTTATAAGATAATCGTATGTTTTGTCTACTGTGTAGTTATATCACGTGACCTTGTTGGAGTTACAACCTATTGCCCGTCTTATCGTAGTGTGTAAATCCCTGTCAATCTATTTAAAATCTTATTTTAGAGTTAATAAAATATTCGTTTGTTTTGTCTATGGCTGTTTCTACGTGACCCCGTCTGTGGCGTTTGTAAAAATGTTTTTAAATGTGATGTTGAAAGTGATTAAATGAATGAATTTTTATAGTTCATTCTTTGCTTCATTCGTTTCATAAATGTACATGTCTGAGTGTTTTATTTGAATTTTTGAAAATGTTTTACTAGTTTAACCAGGTTTCGGCTATTCATCGCACGCTTAGACGAGAAAAGACTATAGATTTTGATCGTCTTACCGTGTGATAAAAAACCAAGCCAAGAGGACCTACAATGTTTCATTGTAATTCACGACCAAATCTTTATCCCCGTCCATTTCTAGGGTTCCGTATTCTGTAGTTTGGATGCAACAGGTATATTTTCCAAACGACCGTCCCATCCGCCACGGTACGTTGTAGTTCCTCTGTTTATAACTCTCCTCGACCTGATGTAAATATTATTACGCTTTTTTAAATTCTTAATCAAAGCTTCTCCTACACACGCTAAGACGTGTGTTATTCTCAGTTGCGTCTTAAGTTTTCGCATCTGATCCCGGGGTACGCTTTACCATGACCCAGGGGTCGGGAAGTCTGGTATTTACAATGAAGCGACTGCCGTCTGACCTTCGCAACAGCGTGAACGCTGCGTCGTCGCTGCTCCGTTTTGAAAACGTTGGCAATCCATGGAATTTGAAATCGCATGGGCGGTAGTAATGGCTGACAATCAGGTGGTCCGTCGGCTCGTCTGTAACCTATATAATAAAAAAAGCCGCTAGTGTGGCAACTGGATCACTGAACAAAACTCCCTTTTTAACATTCTGCTAAATATTTGTAGGTGAAAGACTTGGTATTCAACCTGCACATGATCCTGTCGGACACGGTGAAGATGAAGGAGTTCCAGGAGGACCCGGAGATGCTGCTCGACCTGATGCACCGCATCGCGCGCGGCTACCAGCACAGCCCCGACCTGCGCCTCACGTGGCTCAACAACATGGCGCAAAAGCACATGGAGGTGAGTATTAACGAAAACACTTTTTCCAAGCAACTGTTGACATAACTAAAAAGGAAACAACAAATATGAAAAAATATATATAAAACGTCTAAATAAAATGAGCAATAATAATTAAGGGTGCAAGAACACTTGCAAGCGTTAATGATCTATGGATCATAAGTTAAAGTTCGTTGAACTGTCAACAGATGTCACTATGCTTCTGGTGCGACGTAGCACCAGAAAAAGGTGTTTTCGGATTAGATGTAAGGCAAAAATTAATTTGTAAAAATCAGCTATCCAAAAAAACCTGTCGTTGTACCGAGCTTTTTTGGTTTGATTTTATCGGCTGGTACATCCTCGAAGTGACCTTAACCAGGGGCTTAATCAAAGGGTGTGAACATATACCGTGTAAAGACTTCATTGCCAAAATATGAGCATCATCTGAGCAAAAAAAAAAGCTGTTCCCTACATTATTGACGCGCGGATATTCTATTTATTATGGAATTATTGCTTATATTTTACACGTTGTATAGGAGGTTAGTTGCTGGTCGCCAAAAATAAAGTTAGGCAGGACATTCCCTTTCGTAGCCGCATCCACCGCTTAATTGTCCTCATTCTAGTGGAAGTAGCTCCTTTCCTCATCCTCATCAGCCTTTGGAGTCTAGTGGACGACACAGGGCGAGGCTAGCGCTGTGGCGCCATCAAAAGGACCTCCGCCACGTGTGATAAGCGCCGTCAGCCAAAATAAGATAAGCTATCTTCGAAAGAGAGCCGCCAAAGCTCCTATCCCGTATAGTTTATACCCTGCGTTTATAGATCAGTCAGTCAGACAGCTTTCGCGTAAATAGATTTAGATTATATTTATCTGTTGTGTATATTCCAGCGGTCGAACCACGCGGAGGCGGGCATGTGCCTGGTGCACGGCGCGGCGCTGGTGAGCGAACAGCTGTGCGCGGGCGGGCGCGGTGCGCAGCTGTTGCACGCCGTCACGCACAACGCGCTCGACGAGAGCTGCGCCGACGCGCTGCACCACCACCTCACGCACCTGGAGCTGCAGGTCAGTGACGTCGCCGTGTGTCACGCCGTCACGCACAACGCGCTCGACGAGAGCTGCGCCGACGCGCTGCACCACCACCTCACGCACCTGGAGCTGCAGGTCAGTGACGTCGCCGTGTGTCACGCCGTCACGCACAACGCGCTCGACGAGAGCTGCGCCGACGCGCTGCACCACCACCTCACGCACCTGGAGCTGCAGGTCAGTGACGTCGCCGTGTGTCACGCCGTCACGCACAACGCGCTCGACGAGAGCTGCGCCGACGCGCATTGGCTCTTAAGGGAGGAATAAACTCTTTTCTTGAAGGTCACCAGGTCGTATCTGCACGGAAACACCATCGTTTGTAGCTGATTTCATAGTTTTACTACGCGCGGTAGGAAGTGGCGTGAGAAGCGCACTGTGGTGGAATAAAACCCATCTAAATAATGTGTGTGAAACTTGGAGTACTGGCGTGATGTGATTATTATTAATATTTAGCGTAATTTGATTTTCTGAACTCGTCCAGGCGCTGCTGGAGCACGCGGCGAGCGAGCTGATGACGGCGGGCATGTACGAGACCGTGAACGAGGTGTACAAGGTGCTCATCCCCATCGCCGAGGAGGCTCGCGACTACAAGAAGCTCGCCAACATACACAGGTGAATATATTTGTAATAGATGACAAAGTGCCGATTAAGGAAGGTCTAAGTCACCCAGAGAGCAATGGAGAGGGCTATGCTCGAAGTCTCTTTGCGTGATCGTATGAGAAAAGATGAGATCCGCAGGAGAACTAAGGTCACACACATAGCCCAATGGATTGCATGCCTCAAGTGGCAATAGGCAGGGCACATAGCGAGGAGAACAGACGGCCGGTGGGCGGAAAGGTCCTCGAGTGGAGGCCGCGTACAGGAAGTCGCAGCCGTGGCGCGCCCCACAAGGTGGACCGACGATCTGGTGAAGGTCGCGGGAATCCATTGGATGCGGGCGGCGCTGGACCGATCTCTGTGGAGAGCATTGGGGGAGGCCTATGTCCAGCAGTGGACGTCTAATGGCTGAAATGATGAGGCGGATCACCTGACGGTAAGCGTTTTCCACCGCTTAAATAGGTGTCTCCTTCCCCCCGGATTAAATAATCAATACATCCTTTATTCCTTCTACAATACTGAGAAACGTGGTCTTTTTGATAATTCATATCACTTACCAATTGCGTCATCTTCATGAATCTGATATATGTCGTAGCCATCTGGTTATATTATCCATACAATTGGACGCCTAGAGCGTCTTGTCTCGGTTGCGTCCCAAGCTTTCGTTTCGGAGCCCGAGGCCGATAGTTGTTCACCTCTAATTTTGACTAAGGATATCCTAGTAGTAAAGTAAAGTATCAGCCTATAAACTGTCCCACTGCAGGGCGAAGGCCTCCATTATAGAAATCAAGCTACTATAATATAGGCTTAATCACCAAGCTTGCCAAATGCGGAGTGGTGATCACAAGTCGAGCTATGTTCGAAAGATTCAAAAACATTTTTTTCGCTTGACCTGGGAATCGAACCCTGGACCCTGAGATTGCCCGGTAGTAAAACCATTAGACCAACAGGTCGTTTATATCCTCGTATGGTATAGGAAATATTCGAGTATAATTGGTTTCATTCAACCCATCTGACCGAAAAGGCAATGAAATTTGGATTTTTTTTTCCTGTTTCTGAAAAATAAGCAAACCCCACTCCCTTATTCGATGCTTACGTAGTTACTTTAACGCCTACCTAGTTGGCACAGTGGGTAGTGCGTCGCACTATAAAGCGACTGCTGCGATCCCCGGGTCGAGCCAAATATTTGTACCTGAGTTTTTTTGTTAAGAAATTCTCAGCGTCAGCCCGAAGTCTGGAAGTTGGCGATCTTGTACCCCCGTGCCTCGGATGCACGTTAAGCCATTGATTCTGCGCCCGATCCCTCTCCGGTCGTAGAAGAGAGTGCACTTTATTATTATTTAAAACTTTATTACACAAAGTTTGATACAGCGAGCTTTTACTCGCCATTTGGCCTTCCTTTGTAGCGGTTTTTCTCATCGCCAACCCTATTATGAACGTCTAAGTAAGTTCAATATGATCAGCCTCTACAACAGACGACAGGTTATGGACATGTGTTTTATCTTCAAGGTTTTAAATGGACATCTATACTCCGCTGATCTTTTAACAAGATTATCCATATCAGTCCCGCACAAATATCCTAGACAGCGCATTGCCAAGTTATTCGCCATTCCTTTTGCCAGAACCAATCTAGGTAGTCAGTCCCCTTTGGCACGTGTTTGTTCCAGATATAATATCATAAGTAAAACTGTTCCTGATTTAGACATATTCGACAATGTGTTTTCTAAATTCAAATCATTGGTGACAGAGTATCTATCAGGCCACTAGCCTGATGGATGCTCTTAGCTCTGTCACTACTGTCACGCCTAGCACTAAGTTTTTTTTACTGATCTAATTTAATTTAATTAAGACACATAAGGAATCGAAACAAATGTTTTTCTCATAAGCGCTATGTACGCCGTTATTTTGATGCATATCAGAACTGTGACCTTATTAATATGTGGCTTGTGATTGTAATAATATGTATCATGTGGCTGTACTAAATAAATAAATAAATAAATACAATTAGGCGAACTTATTGCCAAGAGGCATTCTCTACCAATCAACCTTTAGGCCATGCAGAAAGTGTTGTGATGCACTTGTGTTTACGCACACACTTGAGCACTATGATATATACTGCGAGATTGACCGTTTTAGCCGAAAGTGGTTCTTCTTCTTCTCAGTCGTACACTCTTGACGGAGTGGTCGGGATTATGGATTGTCTGTATGTTGGCTAGCGGCTTTAGCGAGACTTCTCCATCTTTCTCTGTTTGTGGCACTGCGTGCACATTCAGTCAAGGAACACTTTGTAACAGACTGATACTGTCCGTCCACCTTGTAGGTGATCTGCCTCGGGAGCGTTAACCTTCCACTCTTCCCTGTACCATTAAACGTTTCAAGGAGCTCTCGTTTCGGATTATATGTCCAAACATGGTGAGTATTCGCACTTGGACAATCGACGAAAGTCTTTGTTTGATTCGAAGCTCCTTAAGGATTGAAACGTTGGTGCGGTGAGCAGTTCACTCCACTCACACGAAAGTGGTTAGGGGATATTATTAGTACGTTAACGGCCAATATTGTTGTGTTTCCCAGCAAGCTGAACGAGGCGTTCAGCCGCATCGAGCAGCTGCACGGCAAGCGCGTGTTCGGCACGTACTTCCGCGTGTCGTTCTACGGCGCGCGCTTCGGCGACCTCAGCGGCGAGGAGTTCATCTACAAGGAGCACGCGCTCACCAAGTTACCGGAGATATTCAGCAGGCTGGAGGTGAGCGAGATAGCTTGTCTTTGACTGCTCTGCTGCCACTACATCAAGGCTGGAGTTCGTCTGCAAGGAGCACGCGCTCACCAAGTTACCGGAGATATTCAGCAGGCTGGAGGTGAGCGAGATAGCTTGTGTTTGACTGCTCTGCTGCCACTACATCAAGGCTGGAGTTCGTCTGCAAGGAGCACGCGCTCACCAAGTTACCAAAGATATTCAGTAGGCTGGAGGTGAGCGAGAAAGCTTGTGTTTGACTGCTCTGCTGCCACTACATCAAGGCTGCAGTTCGTCTGCAAGGAGCACGCGCTTACCGAGTTACCAGAGATATTCAGTTGGCTGGAGGTGAGTGGGATGACGCGTGAAGAAAGCTGTGACAGCAAATGTTTGTGTTCTCTGACGTAAACAGCAGAGGCGCCATATTGTAAAATAAAGGTTAAAAATGGTTGCCAAAAATGCCAATCACAATGTTTTGTTGCCACAACGTGCTAAGTATTCAGTTATTTGGAGGTAAATGAAATAGATTGTCGAACAAGCGACTCTTCTTTCACCCCTTTACTTATAGAAGTGCTCCAAGGCTTTATATTGGGGCCTTTACTTTTTTGTAAAACCCTATAGCAGGTTTCAGGAATAAAAGCCTTGATTCATAAATAATTAAACATATATTGAGGTGTCCAGCTATGGTGCAAGTACCTGGTGAGTTAAGCATGCATTCACAGGATATTATGTTTTCAAGAAAAAACGAAACACTTGTGCGATTCTTCTTTTCACAAACCGCCATCTGTTGAGCAATGTTGAAACTAAAATGTACTTACCCTAATTTTTATTGCGTTTGTTTAGCTTTTGTTGAGTGGTGCCTGTTGAATTTATACACTTTTATTCCGGTGCTATAATTCTAAGATGGTTGCTATCGCGTGTGTAGATAGAGTTCGCACCACCTAAGAAGTCCCGTGATTGGCGACACTTCTGTCACGTCAACATTCAAATTTGAGCTTTGTTGATATTAAACACATGGTCAAATTTTAGTTTCGTGTTTTGCGGCTGAAATTCTTTCGTAGCGCGGACTCTAGTACTAAGATCGATCTACAATGTGATTGGTTATTTTTTAACGTTTGTCAGAATTTCAATTTTGAGGAACGAAACAACCAGTGCTGTTCAAGTTGGTTGGACCTCAATCCAACAGTAGCGTATTTTGACAAAACGGCGGAATTTTTATTGAACTATTTATTTTGTCGCACCTTTACAGATGGGAGTGCTTCAGGGTTCTATATTGAGGCCTTTACTTTTTCCGTTGCCTTTTTTTATTGCTTCTAATAGGCAGACGAGCTTGCGGCCCATCTGATGGTAAACGGTAACCGCCGCTCATAGACATCAACAATGCCGGAGCACAGTCATGCCGCTGCCTACCGTGAAAGAAGAACTCTTTTTAAACCTCGTTTAAAAGAGACATGTCATAGCGATCAGGGAACACCGCGGCTGGAAGCTCACTCCAGAGTTTGGACGAGCGCCTGTTCCAATTTTAGTGATAAGGATGTTGAATTGACTTGTGCAGAACTTCTACGGGCTGCGCTTCGGGCCCGAGAACGTGGTGATCATCAAGGACTCGAACATCGTGGACGTGGCGTCGCTGGACGCGGACAAGGCGTACATCCAGATCACGTACGTGGAGCCGTACTTCGAGCCGCACGAGCTGCGCAAGCGCGTCACCCACTACGAGCGGAACTTCAACATCAGTGAGTGTCTTAATGTCAAACCGATTTATTACAAAACGCGATTAAAAGATTTTACCGCACTAAAGTTCATGCCATCTTGTTCCAACACGCAATCCTGAAAGGGGCTGGACGAGTTTAGTTTCGGAACTTTTACTAAATCAGGATTTGTGATAAGCGGGAAATAGTCCGGAGGTATCCACTGCAGGGGCCTAGCGTAGTGGCATACGTAAAAATATTTAAACCATTTAGATTAGAAAAAAATAATCTTTTCTTTGACTTGCACTTTGGATTCATGTTTGCAAAACACTGGCAAACACAAACAGCGGCGGTTGCTATTTACCATCAGGTGGGCCGCATGCTCGTCTGCCTATTCTTCGCAATAAATAAAAAAACACCCATTCACACGTTCGCATTTATTGTCTGTGCTGGCTTGTCACTGATGAATGCCGCCGGCCCGGAGTGCATTTGGCCGACCCTCCTGCTGTTAAGCAGCAGGGTTATTCTGGGCTCTGATCTAGCGGGGGTTTCTGCTAACGAGAAGCCGGCTAAAGGCATACCGACTGTAAGCGACGCATGATGTACTTGTATGTTTAGTTTTAACTAGTGTTTATATTTCAATTTTGTTTATAAAACCTTTGTTTATAATAAATATGCTGAGTGAGGCCGTGTGGTCCCCGGCAGAGTAGAATAGGCCACCCTCACTCTTACCGAGGTGTCGTAAAAGGCGACTAAGGTAAAGCTGCTGGCATGATCATCAGCACCCAGAAAAGGAAAACTCTGCATTTATATCAAAACCCTCGCCAACCCGTCTGCCAAGCGTGGTGAGTATGGCAAATACCCCTCATGTGATTGAGGGAGGCCCGTGCCCCAGCAGTGGGGATTTAAATGGGCTGATGATGATGATGATGATGCTGAGTAAGACGCGCGAGATAAGACGGACCGGAGATACTAGATGTGTTCGGGGTACGAGGGGTAAGATAGCCCGTAGTAATGTTTTGAACTTTAGAAGTCAGTGTGCACCACGAGACGCCTGTCTTCTCTCGCCGCCTCACCATCTTTTCACAAAATTCGAGTTCGTTATTTAGATCACCTACACCGACTAAACCTCGCGGGTTTCCCGCATCGCCCGTGAAGTAGGGAGAAGTCATTGGTTCAAAAGGGGCGAACCCTGGCACCGTGACCATCCCAGGGCGTTGGCCGGGAGAGGGGGCCGCTAGGTCTCCGTTACAAACTTAGTCGAAGAAGAAAAAACAATTATATAGCAATTAATTTCAATTTAAAAATAAATTATTTCAATCTAATAATGATAATTATACCAATAATGTGATTTCACTCTTTTTTATAATGTAAAAAACGGATACTTAATTCTAATATCAACATACCCTTTCCCTCCCTTTTCCCTTATTTGCCATTTATATTTTAGTAATATCGTTTTGAGAGTGAGCAAACGCGGAGCTCTAAACCAAACTGTAATTAACATAATAAATAAATCTAAACTAAAAAAGGCACGGACTAAGAGCCTGTAGAAGAATGTTTTGGAATGAGGTAATATTTTGTTGCAGAGCGGTTCATGTACGCGACGCCATTCACGGCGGGCGGGCGCGCGCACGGCGAGCTCGCCGACCAGTGCAAGCGCAAGACCGTGCTCACCACCGCGCACCACTTCCCCTACGTCAAGACGCGCATACAGGTACCGCTCCGCTGCACTGTGCGCATACAGGTACCGCTCCGCTGCACTGTGCGCATACAGGTACCGCTCCGCTGCACTGTGCGCATACAGGTACCGCTCCGCTGCACTGTGCGCATACAGGTACCGCTCCGCTGCACTGTGCGCATACAGGTACCGCTCCGCTGCACTGTGCGCATACAGGTACCGCTCCGCTGCACTGTGCGCATACAGGTACCGCTCCGCTGCACTGTGCGCATACAGGTACCGCTCCGCTGCACTGTGCGCATACAGGTACCGCTCCGCTGCACTGTGCGCATACAGGTACCGCTCCGCTGCACTGTGCGCATACAGGTACCGCACCGCTGCACTAATACAGGGACCACACTGCTGCACTATGCGCATACAGGTACCACACTGCTTCACTGTGCGCATACAGGTACCGCCCTGCTTCACTATGCGCATACAGGTACCGCACTGCTGCACCGTGCGCGTACAGTTGCCACATATGGTCACGTGCACTGGTGTTGAGAGTGTGGTGATTCCATTACTTAAAAACATGCTGTACAATTTATTTTGATAAAGGTAATCATTTAGAGTTCTGATATACCCTTAAAAAGATATTGTGATGAATTTAATGGTATCTCCATGGTATCTATAAGTTGATCGCCCCTGAACCGAACGCAAGGACATGCAGGTCATCGGAACAAAGGAACGTACAAGTGCCCGGGCTTCATCAGAAAGGTGTATAATAATCCTAGTATGTACTACGCCTTTATGTAATGAAGCTCGTGTGTTTATACATACATCCCATCGGCTACCACCCTGCATATGTACCTACCCACGATACCTATGCTATATGTTCAATCGTTTTATTTCAAGTTTTGACTAATGTGTTTTAGGTTGTCCAGCGAACTCAAATAATACTGTCGCCCATTGAAGTCGCGATAGAAGATATTCAGAAAAAGGTAATAAAAACATTTTGTATTTTTTTTATGTGGCTGACGAGCAGACTGGTCATTTGATGGGTGACAAGCAGACTAATGTCACGGGTGTCCCATGGGTGGTCCCGTGGACACCCGTTATATTAGTGGAGTCACAAACCTGAATCATGGTCCAAGTGTAATCCGGGCTCCAGTGCGACAGCCTTGGGCGCAACCGTGGGAGAGCCATGCTTTGGCATGAATGGGCCGGCTCGATTGGAGTAATACCACGGCCTCGTAGAAAACCGGCGTGAAACAGCACTGTGCTGTGTTTCGCCGCGTGAATAAGGGTGTGGAAAAAGGGGTTAAAAGGTTGGCAGCGCACTTGTGACTCCACTTCTTTTTTACTATGGCGCTTTTTTATAGTGGTAAGTGGTTTATTTAAATAAATAAACCACTTACCACTCTAAAAAAGCGCCCATGGACACCAGCGTTGTAAATACAACGCTGGTGTCCATGGGCGGCGGCAATCGCTTACCATCAGGTGATACATCTGCTCGTCTGCCACCTATTACATAAAAAAACCGGGACTGACACGCTAAGATGTGTAGGAGGCCTACATAACGAATCCAACAGATGTTTTATTATTTTTGCAAAAACCTTATTTATCATGATAACACGGGTGTTTGAGTTATATACCTATCGCGGAGTCAGATCAACGTCTGTAATGTTGTTCAATATAATAATGATTACATAACGTTTGCAGATAAACGAGTTGGCAGCGGCGACGAGCCAGGAGCCGGCGGACCCGAAGATGCTGCAGATGGTGGTGCAGGGCTGCATCGGCACCACCGTCAACCAGGGCCCGCTCGAGCTCGCGCAGGTACCGTGCCTCTTCGCTTGTGTGTACTGAGATACAGCCATCAGGCTAGCGCCATCTAGAGGGAAACTACCAATACTCAACGGCTATGTAGAACGGCCACCTTCGAGAATCAGTCGAGGAGACGATTTAAGGTGACGGGTAGGGCACACTAGCGACGCCAATCGATTTTAATTTTTAGCTACTAAACCGGATCTATTTTAAACAATTTCGGGGGTAAAAACCTCTCGGCAAATATTTATACTATTTATTAAATAACCATGCACAAATGTTGGGTAAGTTTTTGTACCCGAAAAATTGATTCCCGCTAAAAGTGGCTGCTTTTGGTGGTAATCAATTGTTCGCTTACGCAGTGGATCCAACATTTGTGCATGGTTATTTAATCAATAGTATAAGTGTTTAACGAGAGGTTGTAACCCCAGAAATTGTTTAAAATAGATCTGGTTTAGTAGCTTAAAATTAAAATCGATTGGAAATCATTTTATTACATTTTATTTCCAATATTACAAAATTCCCAATACTTTCTGCACCTCTGGTTTACTTCCCGTACTATTTTAAAACGCTCATGTGAGCAGGCGGCTTGAGGTCATTTTTTCGGAGACACGCTTTACTAGCGCAATGTAAAATTGCATAGTGACATCTACCGAAACAACGCAGAACCATCTGCTTGATTGCTTTTTAAAGCTACATCTGCTTTTTAATAGCCCCTGCTAACGAAAACCGCTGATTTTTTTCCCATACTAAGGAAAAAAAGTACTCAGTGTAATGTCTCTGCCTTTTGACCTCCGATTTGAGATCTCGCCATTTGTCACCACTTGTCACTCGTCTGCATCCAGTCATAAAAATGACACAAAACACTTGCTGCCTACATCGCGTGCTAAGGGGCCGTCCATTAGCAACGTGGTGTATTTAGGAACTATTTTGCCAGCCATGACAGCTGTCACTTGAGTTTTATTTCAATAGACATACCGTCTTATTCCAAAACGTGGTTTAAAATACAAAACCAAGTTTAACGTTACTTAGTATATCAACTATAATAATTTAAAATGAGAACTAAAATAATAACCTCCAAATTTCTATTCAGTAACCATGACAACTTATCCCTGTGACAGTTCATTCCGTTTTGCGCTAAAGTTATTTGTGAGGAAGTAGTTGATTTATTTTTGGGATTTAATCCCAAAAATATAAGCAATTCCTATGCATATTACTTGCAAACCTTACTTAGGTCAATATTTAAGTTATTTATTGTTGCTTAAAAACCAATCTTCAGAATTTTTACTTCAGACAACAAAATAAGGTTATGTAAAATGAAATGTCACTGAACGAATGATTGAATGATTCGATCAATTTTGACACTATCCTGCGGTACTAAGTTGTCTATGGTTAGTAGAGGATTTGTAATAAAAATTTAAGAACTAACACTATTCCATAATAATCATGAACTTGCTAGTTTAGGATTAAAAGCGGTATCAGAGCAGTTTTTTGTAATAAGAGGTTAAGTTAAGGTTTATCATTTAACCAAGTTTCATTTTATAGATTTTTATTACTATAGACCTAAAGATCATTTTTCGGTAACACCAATAGCTGTCATTCTAATCAACGGACTATAGAACCTTGCGACTCCGCCAGCTCCATAGGCGACACTTTTTCGATTGGTCAAGCGCACTCCGCCCCCCGCACCCCTCGGAACATGGGGAGGTCGACTTTGTGGCCGTAAAGCTATACAGTCGAGCGTACTTTTTAATTGTATGTCCTTACCATCGAATTCGTATTATATTCTGTATTAGTTAATGTTGGTTGTTTGCAGGTGTTCCTCGCGCCAGTAGCTGAAGGCACGCAGCCGCCCACCCGGCTTACTAACAAGCTTCGACTGGCGTTCAAGGACTTCTCGAAAAAGTCAGTATTATTGTTGCTATATCTACAACTAGTCTACTTATAGTTATTTAAACATGGGTCATTTATACATCTTCTTGTATCAGCATATATGCCACTGCAAGGCAAAGGCCTCCATCATCAAATGATTTTTTCGCTACTATGCTGGGATTAGGCTTAATCACCACACTTTCCTAATGCGGATTGGTGATCACAAACCCGAGCGATGGTCGAGAAATTCGAAACATACTTTTTGCTCGAACCCAGAGCTCACCTCGAGATCACAGCCCGGTACAAACTACTAGACCTAACAGGGCGTTTATACATATTTAGTATTTACACATAATTTGTTATACATTTATGTAACGAATGAGAATATAGGTTGTCTGGAAGAAATCGCTACAGCTTAAGACCGTCTTATTGTACTGTCTGTTGTTGTTGTATCATACTGGTATTTTGTTTTTGTGCAATAAAGAATATCTATCTATCTATAGGTAGGTACCTGATGCATCCAAACAAATCGTTTATTCCCAACGTCCCCGACTGGTGGACATCGAGAAAAAAAGTTGCAATATTCAGTAGCGCTGTCCCGCTACTGGAATCTTCTCTTTGGGCCATACTGGTGAACACTGGGAAGAAATGTTAAGTTTAAAAAATCATTATTTTTTTTAATATAAGGGTTCCGTTTTTCGCCATTGCGCTACGGAACCCTAAAAATGAAACAAATAGAAAGTCGATTAGATTTGGAAAGTAAATATTCTCGATTCTTAAAAATATATGTTAGATTTAAGGAGCATCGCACTTTTAATGTCAAAATAGAACTGTCCTATTCGCCTCCAGATACTGAATGGAGTATAATGTGTGATATGATGTGTCAGATGCCACGACGCGCTGCGCAAGAACAAGAACCTGATCGGCAGCGACCAGCGCGAGTACCAGCGCGAGCTCGAGCGCACCTTCGCGCGCTTCACCGAGCGCCTCGCGCCGCTCATACACGCGCCGCCCTCGCACGTGCAGCAGCTCAGGTACTCGGTCAGCAACAAAAGTAGCTTAACACTTTAGTACCATGTCAAAGTAACTGTTCTGCCTATTATAGGCAGTTTCCAACGGGTTCGTAAAATGTACACTTCATATGTGTTGCAATCAAACCTCATAACCGGTCAAAATAACTTTTCACTGCATACTGCATTTTTACCGTGGGAGAGTCACGCTTCGGCATGAATGCGCCGGCTCGACCAGTCTTGCTGCGAGAGTGAGGGTGCCGGAGGCCCAATCCGGGGGGAAAGGGGAGTTTATAGGTTGACAACGCACGTGACTCCACTGGTATACCATCAGGTGATCCGTGTGCTCGTCTGCCACCTATCACATAAAAAAATATAACAAGTTTTGAAAGATTTTGACTGATTCTCAGTCAAAAGTCGCTTTTTTACAGGATTTTCGGCTGTAACATTATAAACTTGTTACAAATATCTTATCTGAAATTTCTTTTTCAGCAACGGCTTGAGCAAACCCGACTACAAGTATCAAGCATAAAGTAAAAGGTACGCACAACTCAACTGCCTTCTCTCATCATGACAATTATTGCATTTATATAACCTTAGGAATAAAAAACTACATATTTAAATTTTCTTTAAGTATTCGTATTTTTGTATCATAGAGGTCTTTTACAGTCCAGTGGCGCCGCTTTTTGATTTGAATTAATTGTATTGTCTTAAATTTTGTCTCATTGGCGGCGCCACTGACCCGTAAAAGCCCCCTTAATCAAAATGATAAGTTATTTATTATTACATATGTAGTCTTGCTGTCATAATTGATTATCGTTGAAAAATATCCGACGAGGTATTTCGAAAAATGAATGGAAGACTCAAAGACTGCTTGAAGAAGTTACGTACAAGATGATAACAATTACTATATAAATAATACGTAATAGGATTTTTTACTAAAAAATATAGATTTTTATGTATGATATTAACAATGATCTTATTCGCTTAAACTTCTGTAATTACTAAATGCACTTCATATTGTATTATTTTTCTTTCTATTTATTATGAGAGTAGCAGCCAATGGTAACTTTATACTAATTAATAAGTTTCCTAAGACCTGAACCAATTTAGCATAAGATGCAATTTAGATGATGATCAACATAGTATGAGTATCTACCTTATGTATGTACCTGCTTTTGCTTAAAAATATTGTATGTAAAGCTAACATAACACATGTTAGCTTGTTCAGAATGCAAGTGCATGATAAGGTACCTATTAATTTTTTTTTAATTATTAACAAGTCAATATGTACAGTCGGCTACAAAAAATGTATACACTTTATACCGTGTCAAAATAGCTACAAATAGGTACGCATTTGACTTCTACTCCCTGTACGTATACGACGGCATATTGTCACAAGGTACAAGTGCACACATGTTTTTGCAGCTGACCGTACAAATGATTACTTATATTTTCTATGTCAATATAGTTATAATTTTTATTTGACTAAAATAAAACAAGATTTACGAAACCTTTTTTTATTTTTTTCAACTTAGTATCGATAGTGATTAAGTTTAATCACGCGCCGTAATATTCCTTAAGACAGTCTTGAAAACAAATCTTTTTTTCAAAAATTATATACCACCAGAGTCCGTTAGGTACTTCATTTTAATTCAATAAAATATACAATTTGATATTTACACGCACAGCTCAATGTTATACTGAACGCATTCCCTAAATGCTATGCTAATGGAAGATGAAATTAACATAATGTAATTAAAATTATACTCAGATTTTACATCTAAACTAACATAAGACACAAATTGTCAGCAATCATCAAATGCCTATAAATAATATTTCTCGCAACATTTTGTCCCACAGCAATGTAAACAGTTGGGTTACCTTGCAATAAGTCTTGGTGGTAATACTACACATTTAAGTTCAATACAGTAACAGTTACACTTGGTACAGGAAGTTCATCTCTCATATGGGGATGTGCTTAGGAGCTAAGTTAGCTAGGACACAAGATGTGAGAACAAGTACAAAAGAAAATAAACAAATAATTTCTCAAGCGGGTAAGGAATGTAGTGTTCTTCACATGGTATTCACACTAGTAACCTTCTCATAACACAGGCACTTAGCACAGCCAGGTCTTCACAGAAAACCAAATGTAACATATACTATATTATTTCAAGAAATACTTACCGTTCATACTTTTATTAACATGTTTCAAGATGTCCAACTAAACAATTTTTTAATGCGAGGAAATTAAAATATACATTAATTATGTAACTATTTGTAGTTACTAATTGTATTACTTATCAATTTATCATAAAAGTTTTATTGACTAAGTTGACTGCCGAATGCTTATTGTTAACATCTTCTTCACATGATGTGTCATAGAGACTGTTTTATCTGCTTTGGTCAATGGGTTGAAACTTATGTGGCTAAATAAAACAGGACCCTGAAAACGCAGATTTTTACTTATATAATATTCAGGTCGGTCTAAAATTAAAATGTCTGCGTCAGGAGCCCGTTGTGCTGTGCGGCGTCGTGTCCAGGGTAGCCGTTCTCTTCCACTCCCAGGGAGCACTACCTAGTCGCATCACGCTTTAGTATTGAGATAATTCAAATCACTAATGTAATACAGTTACACATTACACATTTGTAAAACTACTTATAATACGGCTTGGTAGTGCGACGCTGTCACAAAAAGGCTGAAGTAGATACTGTTCAGTGTAAGTATCAATCCGCAGTCGAAATAGGCCACGCGTCAGGTGCGTGCTGCCGACAGTTCGTAACGCAAGGCTTCCGTGGACAGTACACCTCCACCATTTTAAAAAAGCCCAACCATCATAACTTGGCGAGCAGGTGACAAATATATGCAGTGATGCCGCAACTACAGATATCGATAGTGTTGCACCGTCGGGCATGCCGGTAAGACCTCTAAAAAGGTGGGTACAGATTGGTGCAATGCAACATTCTGCCATACATTGCATGTTCTCTGGTGCCTTGGAGGTGTGGCGCGCGACTACGGATCATTCGAGAACATCAGAACGAGCCGGGCGCAGTCCGTGCGCGCGAGGCGTCCAAACCATAAGAATTTGTTGCGTTGCATGTTGCATTGCAGCAATCTGTACCCGACTTTAGCGTGTAATTCCCAGATTGCATCCAAAGCTGTCACTTCGGAGTCCGAGGTACAAAACTACTGACGTGCGCCACTCGCAAGTTATTAGAAAAGAATCCGTTCCAAAATGAATAGTTAAATTGAGAAAAAATCGTTACTAATATTGAGGAATGAAGTATGAAATAGTAAACGGAAACTGGCGCGTTTAGACAAGGACAATGCAAAAAATTGTACAGTCCCCACCCCCAGCATGTGACACTAGTTTTAATATCATTATGAACTTGCTGCGCCCCGCGGTTTCACCCGCGTATAAATTGTAGCCTATAGGCTATTCTGTTATTTAATCTATGTTACTGTGAATTTTCAACCATTTAGTACTTTTAAGTTTATTTATTACAAACATACACAGTTATTAACATTTACACTTGGTAGATGACATCCCATAAAGAAATAATTTATGCAAATGGGACTTTAATAATACTATATTTAATCTACAAAGTACATGAGGGAAGATTTGAGCAGTAAAAAAATATTGAGTTAGGGAGTTAAACCTGTTACGTTCAATCTCAAGATTACCATAGCAAAAATTCATTAGAGTGCCAAATTAGAATACATTTTGAAACATACTGATGAGTGAGGACGATTTTTTTCGAATGGTCCTTTACTTTAGTGACTCTAACAACTGATGACATATCGGCACCATCATATCATAAATCCATATTTTATTTTCTTATTCGATTTCGTTACTACCCGTAAACTACTGACGATGTAAATATAGCATTAGAAAGGTCTGACATCGATACCTATAACGGTATGTATGTGTATATTATTGACCTCCAACTATTACGTGTGCAACAACATGCCAAACATTTTGTCAAATTAATAAAAAAATGGTGTGATGTAGAAATGCTACTTCTGGCAAAATAGTAGTTTGTGTTAATGTGTGTGACATAAGTGTCTTAAAACGCGAAAAGAACTTTCACTAATCAGATGAAAAATAATACAAAGGTATATGATATGAAGTCGCCGGAGCCCTATTAGACCGAATAATTAAAATGACATTTTGGAACGGACTTAATGGTAGACCACAGAGCAGATAGCTAGCCTGGCGGCCCGGTCACGGCCGGCGCCGCACGCTGCACCGTAACGTAACCTTGTCGACGCGGAGCGGCGCGAGTCACTCCGACTCCGTCGGCGTGTGCCACGTTAGCCGCTCCTCGTAGAACGCGATCACCTGCCAACGACAATGAACAATGTTAATGGGTATACAAAATCGCTTAAAACTATGTTTGGGACCTTAACAAGGTTGCAAACCATAACAGAGCTAAAGAATGCGATCACGGAATGGGAACATATTCCGCAAGAAACCATAAATACTGGCCAGCATGCCCAAGCGAATGCAAGCTGTGATTTCAGCGAGAGGGGTCACACACCATATTAACCTATTCAATGTTTTGAAGTTTTATTTACAATTAAAATTCGTTTTTCATTTTTCACTTACAGGGCAGGTGAACTACCCCTGCTTTGATTTTTTACATTTTTCTTACCAAAAGGTTATGCTAGATTTCACAAAACGATTCCTTGGTAATTAATTTACGAAACCATAAAGGTATCACTACCCAAAATCACTAAACAACTTAATGATAACTACAAAATTGTTTATTTGCTTAAGTGCCCGTTCTTTTTTTGCAAAGGAGTGTAAATAAATGCTTACCTGCTGAGGACACTTCACATTAGCGACTTTTGAAGGCACCAACTCTGCCTCATCGGAATCTGCCCACTTTATTAAGAACATCAGCTCTCCCGTCGCATCAGATGCGCCTGTGATGTAAGAACAAAATAATGGTTAAATAACTTGTATGTATGAAGAACAAATTGCTTTTATTGCACACATACATAAGAAAACAAATTAATTCAAAAGTACAGATAACAAGAATGATGAAAGATGTACTACAAATAAGATGCTCCAAAAATAGCAGATATTCAAATTGGGTGAGCAAACAAAAGAACAGCCCCCATTATGACTTTCTACAAGGAGATACACAAATAATATAAAGTCCCATTACAATTATAGTATCGCTTCGCATTCTGTGGCAACCTATAATTAAGTCACCAGTAAGAACTTAAGAATTTTGTAGTGTATGCCTTGTTGGTTGTCCAAATAACAGCGAAACAGCACAGTGCTGCTTCTCGCCGGTTTTCTGTGAGGCCTTGGTATCACTCAGGTTGGGCCAGCCCATTCATGCCGAAGCATGGCTCTCCTTGTGATTTACTATTATGAATTTTCCTTTCCATCTCATTAAAATGCAATAATTTTGTGTAACTTATGTACATATCACGCTTATATACAAAGCAAATACCTATAATCTTCTCAGCCTTTAGTCCCTTGTCAAAGCCAGACTTGGCCTTGTCCTCTTTGCGCTCTCTTTTGGACTCCTTTGGCTCCTCGACGGAGGACACGCTGGCGCCGCGGCCCTTGCGACCACTGCTCGTGTCCTCCGAGGACTCACGCACGCGCTTCTTACCGCGGTCTTCTGGTTTCTTTAATTTCTGCAATAGATTATGAGCTTTTTAATGGAAGGTGTACTTAATCAATATATTAAAAATATAGATAGAAAGATACCGAATACATCAGACCTTACACTTATCATCTGTTTGTGACTATCTCTTAGTTCAAAGTCAAAGACTCAGTTGGGGTCACTGAGCTTGTAGAGTATGGTCCTCGGCGCGAAAGGAGTTCCGCAGAAAAACACGAAACTATAATCTGAGATTCTTTGTGACTATGAGCATAAGGCTCAAATTTGAATGTTAATGATGTCTCAAGTGTGGTTTTCACAGGACTTCTTTAGTCTAGGCACTCCTTGAACTATAGGAGTAACTGGAATATGATGGGCTAGCAGCACATAGAACCTATATAGGGTCCAATTGATTACCTCTTTTTCCTTCCTAGCTTCTTCAAATGTCCTAATAAGCTCCTCGCAGTCCAGATTTTCTTCAGGCTCCCAAGTACTTTCTTCTTCTTTGTATCCTTTCCATTTTAGCAAATATTGAACCTATAAAAAATGAAAATAATAGGTGCATACCATAAAAAAAATCATTTATTTCAACCATGGTCATATTATTCTCACATTTATATGAACTAACATTACTTTTGTTTCCAACCACATAGCGATATGATTGCCAGTCAGATGATCTTGAAAATAGGTAGTACCTACATATTGACTGAGCCGCCCTAATGATGTTAGACTCATTTTTGGCGAAACTTTTTTGGATAAGGGGGTTATGCGATGTCAATTTCATTACGAATTTAATTTACAATCTAAATCACCGATTTGCTATACAGAACGTTCGTCCAGAAACTCAAAAAATGTTGTACAAATGTAACTGGTACAGTAAAACTCGAAAATAAACAGTTACTAGCCGAACGAGCTGGTATTCAGTGTTAGACACACTAACCTTTCCTTTCACTAAGCGTTTATCTAAAACTTTCTCCACGACATATTCTTCCTCACTAGAACCGTCACTGGCGTCTCCTTTTTTGTCTTTCTTGCCCATTTCAAGAGATTTTACAACTTAAATCTTCACTACTTTTGCCGATGCGTCTCTTCTAGAAGTCCAAAATGGCGCGCGATGCCCGCGACGCGTATCTTGACGCTAAATGAAACATGGCGCCACTAATTGTTGCCATTAAAATTAAAGATCGGCCGTAAAAAAATATAATTGAAGAAGAGGGCGCTCCAAACGAAGGAATTTTACTCTTTTGACTAATATTGTTCAAAAATCCATAAATCACATCAACATACATTGAAAACGTTTTAGGTAAAACCTTGTAAAAATGAAAAATAAATAATAGTGTTGAATATTACATATTTCGCAATGTGTATTTGAAAACCTGTCAGGTTTTCGTTACCAGGTTTGGAGTTTCATTAATAGTCGAGATTTTAGAAAAATAATAGAGTTCCAGCCGTCGATCCTCAACATCGAATATTAAGATTTTAATTCGAATTTGAATTTTAAATCTGATTATATTTGAAAAGAAACGACAAATAAATCATGTTTTTTTTGTCAAACGGAGATAAATCTATCGTTGGGCCAAAATAATGAGCCACATTTGCCACTTCATCAAAATTCGACAATATAACCTTGTAACAACGGGCATTGAATTTATCAATCTTTCAATGTTTTAATAGCACAATCTCTGAACTTTTTAAAATTATGTTTGCTTTTATTTATTGCAATAAAGACAAGAAGATAATTTCACGATTTACTTTCTCTGTTAAACTATTTATAAACTTATTAAACATTTACTTTTTAGAGAATTAAACGTTGGTACAAAGTTGTATCTGTCAATCCATTGTCTTTTAAAACTCCCCCAAATAATCGAACGAATACAATGTTTACTCGTGTAGGTGTATTTTCAACCATAAATGAAAGCAAAATTCAGATTCAATAAAACGTATTATTCTATTGTTTAAAAATATTTATAAAAAGCTATATAATTACAGGCGCATCTGCTGCGACGGGAGAGCTGATGTTCCCAATGTAAAGTGGCCTCAGCAGGTAAGCATTTATTTACATTCCTTTGCAAAAAGAACGGGCACCTAAGCAAATAATTAATTTTGTAGTTATCATTAAGTTGTTTAGTGATTTTAAGTAGTGATACCTTTATGGTTTCGTAAATTAATCACCAAGGAATCGTTTTGTGAAATCTAGCGTAACTTTTTGACTGGATTGGTAAGAAAAATGTAAAAAATCAAAGCAGGGGTAGTTCACCTGCCCTGTAAGTAAAAAATAAAGCCACTATAATGGACAAAACGGTGAAAATTATGTCCCAACAAATGCACAGGCCATTATTGATTAAAAAATGGATAAATCCAGCCATGTTATATCAAAAGTAGGGACTTGAATCAACACTAAAAATGGTTTAATTTTTCTAGACTTATTTTTTTATGTTAAATTCAACTGTTAAGTGTCTATTTTATGTATACGACAAATCATTGTCTTTAATATGAAGCGAGTGTTTTTCTCAAATAACTCGAAATCACTTCTCTGGAGTTACCTACCACATGACTCATATTCACTTTGTTTCTGGTCAGTCTATAAAATCCACGAGTCTTTTAGTTCCATGGCAAATAATTATAATATGGCAAGAAAACAGCATGCATCCTAAACAGACTGCCTTTTCATAGAAAGCCGTACTTGAAAAACTGCGTAAAGCCGTTAGTACTGGGTGACGTACTGGGCGACGTTCTTTCTCTACCGCACCTGTATAGAATCTGCGTCAGGGCTGGTTGGCTCTCATTCACACTCTGACGTTTTTTTCCGAAAAGGCACATCACCATGATGAAAAAACTTAACAGCCAACTATCATTTTGTTTTGCTCCTAAACTTGTAGACACTTTGAGCTTTGTATAATTTTTTACGTAAAGGGATTTCATTAAAATACTTTTAATGTCCGTTTTCCATGTATTTGCAATTCATACAGAAAGTTGCATTTTACAGAAAGCAATTTATGATCATGATTCCATTTACACGTAACTAACTTCACGCTAGTTGTAGTTCAATTTCATGTTTCATTCATATTTTCTCGAATTCTCGCAATGCGTATCAAAACATGCGTCGCAATCCGCACTAGTTTCAATTCGGTCAGTCAGCCTGTTGCTCAGCTATCTGTGGTGTTGTTCTGGATTTCTACCATGGCTCTGAATCCTCTTGAAAAGAAATTAGTCACGTTGTCTATGCTATCATCTTTCAGGTAGATGTTCAGAATCTCGAATGAATGTTTGAAGGCCATCATCTCATTGGTTCATTTCATGATTGATGAGCTTTTTGACTTGTCACTAGGGGTGTCCACTTTGAAAAAACATTGATATTTTTATCGATTCGATACATCAAAACTGTACATTGATGTCTTTCGATGTATCGGATGAAAACATTGAGTACTTTTTCTAATGTATATTGCAAAGCTAAAGTCATGTCAAAGAAAGCGTGTCAGAACAGGTCATCATTTCAAAGTGAAAATGTTTGTATTTGAAGGTTATGAAAAAAGCTAAATCCAGTATCTTATTACAGTTTAGATTTTAATTTTTCATAAAATAATAGATCTAACTTCCTTCGTTGTCTCTGTGAATCTGTGTATACTACAACCGCCCCCTACCCCACCTCCATTCACTGCTTCGGTGGCGTAGTGGTTATTGGGTCGCGCTATAAAGCGACGGCTGCGCAATATGTCAATAATTTTGTTTTTAAGTCTCTTGAGTTCTTATCACTCATCTTAAGTCTCTTTGATCGCCGTAAACGATTGTCCTTCTTTATTAGCTAAAATAAACTTCAAAAGCAAATTCCGCCTCCCAGTTCGCCCCTAACGTGTATTTCAAACATTCGTACCACCTATTCTACGAAAAAATATACTTACATAGAATTGTTTTCTTTCCCGATCAATTAACTTATATAATAAAGAATTTCTGAATCGCGATCTTTTTAATTGCTCCTTGTATAGTATTAAAAGATCAATTTTTAAAATTTATCTTAGTAAATATTCCTAATGTAACCTGATTTTTATAACCTGTGAGTTATGCATAATGACTATCGCATTTCTTCTCTTGGTTCTATAATACATAAAGCTAAGATTACTTATATATGTATCCGTTTATCTCTCTCTTTTCACTTAGATATATATATATAATATATACTTACTAAAATGTTTGTTTGCTGAACTGCGGGATGTACATGTTTTCCCTCGTACACTGAGGGAAGATAGGCATTTCTTGGGGTATTTTGCTAAACTTCTTTTAGTTTTTGTTTAAATTCCTCAAAGTATTTTTGTACACTATTCGTTTTGATTTTATTGTTTTCCATATTTCATATCGGAATATGGGGGCAAGGGAATAGCGAGTGCACTTGTGTTTGCGCATTCACTTGAGCACTATAATATATCCTCCATCCGTGGCTGATCGTGGATATTGGCCGCCATAACCGTAATAGGTTGGAGGATATGAATACAAAGCCATTTATTTTGAAAAAAAAAGCCTTGGATATAACAACATATTAATATTAGTTTTAAATATCATTTACATAAACTTGAGTATTTTGACATAAACCGGTTATCATCAATTCAATATTTTATGAAAAAACAATGATACATTGAGTATAACGACAGCTTTTCAAAACATCGGAATCTATTCGATGTATCGCATTGTAAACATCGATGTTTTCAATACATCGATGTATATGGAATATCCCTACTTGTCACCACCATTCATTCACTCGGAAAAACAAAATGGCAGTTATGTCAAGAAGAAAAATTTATAGAATTTTGTTACAAAAATTGTAAATTAAGTGCAAATATACGTTGTGGACATTTGTTATAACGTTAAAGAAAACTAAACAATGTGCAGAAGCGTAAAGATATTTATAATATGTTCTAAGTTCGCTCAATGAAATTCTTGGTAGGTAACAATATTTTTCACCTATCGAAGATTGTGGACCCAAGAAGATGTCACAAGGATTTCCACTTGCATGCTTGCACTGCAGCACAGCGCGGCACACGCAGTCCTGGATTTCCCGTCATAAACTGCGGCCTAGTCTAAATTACTATTTTCTAAGGGATGTATATGAGGCAACAAAAGTGAATACTATTGTGTGTTTCGTGATATTTTGATAATAAATCGTGTTATAAGTAGCTTGTATTTTATTTTTGTTGTTAAATGGCGTCATAAAAAATCTGAATATTTTATCTAGATTAATTTGGTCATTGCTAATCATTCGTTCATTGAATGAACGAACTGCTGTATGACAATTCATTCAAATCTGTCAAAATCAATGCTGATTCCCTTCAGTCGTTCTAAAAATGGTCTAATGGAGCACTATGGGACATTCCTGTCTGATACGTAGTATCTTCTACTTAGTTTGTGATTTCTACTCTGCAATTTATTTAGAAATACGTGATTATCTCCAAATTATTCTCCAATTCATCATTTGTGTGCTACAAGTGTAGAGTGTATAGTTAAGTGGTTGGAAAGTTAAAAAGGACTTCAATAAGACAAAGTTATCAAGTTAATAATTGTGTTCATTCGAGTGGTCTCAAATTGACTTTTGACGTCAGATAAGACGACCAATCAGTTGGCGCGAAAAAGAAAAATAAAAAGCAAGGAATAAATTGTTTTGTTTTGGTCCTTCGTGCGGATTTCCTTGGTGGCCCTTTTCATGGATAGTGAACTGTGAACACATGTAGAAATATGTTATTAAAATGTACTGCGGACGGAAGGCCGATCAAAGTGAATGGGGCGCCGCTGAGCCAGGGAAATGGTGCGAGAGGTAAGGTCCGGTTTCACTTTATTAATATGCACGTTTCGGCTTTTTCAAAGATTTCTTGCTATTTTAGAAGTTTACTTAAACAGCTATTTTGGTTTAATCTAAGACTTAACCCTTAACTTTCTTCGGGGGTCTGAAATGACCCGTTAAATGCGTAGGTGTTTCTTATCACTGCAGTCAAAACTGACTGTAAAGCCCAGGAAAATGTGATTATTTTTTACCTCCGATAACCATTTGGGGTTAAATAGTCTATTCTATTCCAATTATTGTAAATCCACAAATGTTTAAGTAAGTTTCTTTAAAGTTCCAGTTAAGTAAATCGATCAACTGCTTCTTTTTTTTTTAAGTACCTTCCTGGACCAAAGTAGATAAGTCGTGCTTTATGTAGATATAATGGCTATTAAACAATTAATCAGGCTGAAATTATTTTAATTTTATTGGGTACCTAGCTAGGTATTTAATATTCTTCCAATCAACAGTGAAGAATGATGAAGAAACTTTATTAGGTTATGCCTTGTTAAGACTAACAAGATAATGAATGAAGATTATGCAAGCACAACTGGTTTCCCAATAATATCATAAGCATAAATAAATATTTCACTAAATGGCTAATCTTATGATGTTTTATTAAATATATGTAACTTACTTTGCATGTTTGTGATTAACTTAAATAAAATTAAAAGGACTACCTACCACAGAACCCTACCCACAGAAATGGCGACGTTATTTTTAAGGTCTGCTATGTTACCTGCAAGAATAGACACTTATGGCACTTGTAAAAACGTGGAATGATTTCTTCTTGGGAACAAAGTCTTTATCATAGTAAGCAAGCAACATTCAACCGCTGCAATCTCTTTCCCCTTCACTACAACCGACCAAACAAAATCACCAACATCACGGAGTTATTGTGCACTTATCGCAACCCTCAAGACGTAGCGTATGCCCTTAGAGAAATCTATATTGGCATATACTCAGCTAATACCCGAACCAATTCCCTACAGCTGAAACTATTTTCAGATGCGCAGATATCTAAGTCCGAAAGAACCCTGTACCTCGTTCATACCCAGGCTGAGGAGGCTCTGTTAATCAGCCAGGGGTACGGATCAGACGAAGGATCGCGCACTCTGACAAACTTGTGTATATTATACAGATAACGCCGCTAACGACGCCACAGTTCGTCTAATATCCATGGCATCGAAGGCTACCATCGAAAAAATCACCGAGTATAATCTCAAAATGGCGATCCGCCGGGGTGATGACGCGTCTAGGGACAAGCTTGCAAACAAAATATAAAATAATTACGTAAAAACCAACCCCCTACACGCCCAAGGACAAAAAAAAACAATTTACAATTACACTAAATACAATTTACTAACAATAACCATTCATGACTGCCTAAACTTAAGCTTTTGTAATTTTATTCAATTTTATCGCGGAGAAAATATAAAAATTTAGTGACCCTTAAAAAAAATAAGCACAAAAAAGGCACGGAATCAGTGTCCGTGGAATTTCTATATTAAAAAAAAGCAAAATTCAATGAAAAATGTTGAAAACTGTAATCTATTTAGAACTCATACCTACCTACATTCTGTTTTCTGCGTAAAATAGTTGATAATAGTTTATTTTTTTTTTGTAAAATAATGAAATAATAATATATTTAATTTCAAATAACCTACTTTACGTTATATCATGGTGTGGGTTGTGTCAAATATTTTAACAATCATACTTCTAAAATTGGTTGTGAAATAATCAGTATGTACACATTTTCAATGTTGAAACCAAGAATATGAATCCACCACAATCTCTGAGTATTAGAGCGCTAAAACTCCAGAGTGAGTTAAAAATCACGAAGTAACTTCAGGTACTTTTGGAATTCACGTTTCGGTACGCGCGTGGTTTGAAACTTTCTGGAATTCATATGAATGCTTATGAGTCGATTCATTCACTAACTTCGAGTAATTTTAATTGCAAACTCCACCGTCTTCTGAATTCTAAAATAGCTTTATTTTGATAATTCGCGAAGCGGATTTGTGGCAAACCCAACAAACATTCAATTTTATGATCGAGAACTTTGCTCTCATCAACAAACGCTACCTATTTATGCACGTCATAAATTCAAATTTACTTTATGAATTACTTATTTTGTTTATGCAGAATCTTCAAATGATCGATCAATATTATTTCACTTGAGATCAAAGGATTAGCCCAGATCCAAGAACGGCATATGGTCAGACGTAAACTACAAGACGGGCAGCCGTAATAATATTACTCATTTTCTTGCAATAATATTTTCATAACCTATTTTTATTGAAAGTATGGAGAGTATTTATTAAAATTGCAATATAATTATTCCCACTAATAAACACTGTAATTTCGAACCATGCGGATGTTATTCGTTAAGAGATTATGATTATGTTAAGTTATTATGCTGTGTTGTTTGTTTGGAAACACGCCTAATAGTTATTATATGTAGTATAGTAGGAACCTAAAATAAGTATTAGACGATAATCATTATCTGTTCACCTCAATACAGACAGTCACATAAGCCCATTTATTCCATTGGTTATGTCAGATCTCAAGTAAGTACGTACCTACTATTATTAGGTTATAAATGTGGATAGTTTTGCATATAACGTAATTAGTTAAACTAATATGTACTTGCTGCTTTGTACTAATGAGACACAGCCTACATGTTTGCAGAAGCAAATCACGCCGATTTGTTTACCCACGCACTGTCTGGACTGGAATTCTCTTTTATGTTACTATCAATAATTGCCAATTAGTAGTTCGGAATACAAAAGATGCTGTAACTGGTTGGTATTTGTTAAAAGTGCGTGCATTTTGACACGGTCGGCTGTTAGAACAGATATCTGGTGTTATCGGCGGCATTATCGCGGGTCAGGAGCTACTGGCGTACTTCGTTCTGTTTGGACGCGATATGGCGCACGCGACGGGCATATGACTAAAGCTGGTTGATGCCAGCTGTATAACTGATCTTCTCACTTAACTTAATGCATCTTAATTTCTTTATTGTCTTACCTACTTATTTAGTTAGTTATTTGGCCAATTAAATACTCTTAAAGCTTATCTTCATATACAAATCGTCTAGTCGTTAATCGATGTACCAACTTATTCCAAAGCAGTAATCTATTATACTTGTACCGTTACAAAACAAATTGTAACTATTGCTAGCTTCTTTTGGACGGCCAATAAATAAATTAGCCTGCTATTTTATTATACAAGGGTCGAGTAGTTTTCGATACGCTAAAAATTCACTGATAAGGTTTGTAAGCGTCGTCGTGGTCGTGGCCGTAAAAAAGATTTTTTACAATTATGTATTGTTTCTTATACATGCATATTGCTTCAAAGTAAGAATGAGAACATTTATTTCGAATGAATTTGATTACATTAAAGATGGTAGAAAACATATAGAACAAATAAACATTTACCATTTGGGCATATAATGTGCGATTGTTTTTACGGCTATTCGATTAAAATTATTTGCAACTCTACCAGTACAGATAATCATCAAAGTCAAGCAAGTGCGATTGTAATGTTCTGGAAACTTCCATGGCAAATAAATCATTAAACCTTAAAAATAATACGTCTTGATCTTTTGAAGATTTTTGTAATTTAACGCTTTTCAATACCTAGCCTGATAAGTATGTCTATTTATCCAAATCTGAAGAGTCATGTCCACGATCTGTAGCCGTGAAGCATAAGTGTCGTCGTGACATCTGTCGGTATTCAGAAGCTCATTAAATGTGTGAGAGGGAAGCCAATGATAAGATACGCAATTTAGGTCCGACGTGGCTTGCGACCGTTGACCGGAGAAATGCTCCGACTGTCGAGACCAGACTGGTACTGTGATACTGCTAAAGGCAATGCGACCAACAAAATGTAGATGAAAATGAACAAACTTACAACAGTGACTGTAGAGCATGCAAGGAAACCATAAAATATCTATGTAAAGGCGACTCTCTGGCTAAGTCATGTATCTGAACCGGCTGAATATAGTTACTTAAATTCGAGAGACTGATAGTAATATTTCTCGAGTAACGAGTACACGAGGTGCTCCATTAAAATACCCTTGGAATATCTACCAAGTGTCTAATACGTTGAGGTCCTGATCAGAGACACAATCCTCCAAAGTGTCATGTGCGTGCTGCAATGGACAACATTTCAAAATTGCTAAGCTCTGAAACAAAAAATACCAATTCTTTGTTTACTTTTCTCGAATATATATTTATTAATTTTTTATATTGCTTATTTACTGAGAAAAAAATTAAAAACTAAAAAACGTAAGATGACGTCATCGGACGGCAGAATGTAAAATATTTCTTTGCTTAGCACATTATAGTTTTAAATTTACGAAATGCCAAACCCATGACATGTAACTGTAAAAAAAAAGACAACTTGTCAACGTTGAATGTATGAATGACGTTGACAATGTTGACACTAGTATGACAGTAGTACCTTTTTTTTTATCAAAACAATGATAAGCAAAGGAATATCGCTGTATTCAGCCGTCCGATGACGTCATTTGGCGCTTACGTCTATTTAGAATAAAAAGAATTTCAATAATTATTTTATGCATGAAAATGGACAAATTTTGAAAAAAGAAAAAATATGGGTCTGTTCATTTTATGTCTATTTTCATATAAAAAAACAATATGGACATGTTAAAAATATGAAATGTTGTCCATTGTCAAAAATTTAACACGAACGACGTGCCCTCCGTCACCCTCCGTGACACGTGACTGAGGGCCTATTCTCGTGCACTCGACATTGGTGTTGAACTTAGAACTCTAGCTCGACTTCAATGTCGAATGCTACAGAATAAGCCTTCAAATTTGCTAACGTGCGCTCCGCTATTGCTGGCTAAAGCGACTGCTGCGCTACGGGTATTTCTGATCTATGAGGTGGCATTCTCCCTTATGACTTTTTATGTGATACGTGGTGACGATCAGACTGATCACCTGATGGTAAGCGATTGCCGCTGCCCATAGACACCCTCGCGGGTGTCGCCACCAGTAGAGTCACAAGTGTGCTGCCAACCTTTGAACCCCCCTTTCCTCCGGATTGGGCCTCCGGTTCCCTCACTCACGAAGCGAAACACATCACAGTGCTGCTGGTTTTCTGCGAGGCCGTGGTATCACTAAGGTTGAGCCGGCCCATTAATGCCGAAGCGGTGCCCACGGTTTTGTAAACTTAACAAAAAACTTCCAAAAAAGAGCGTACTTATTTTTAAAAGTCCGGCAGCGCAATAGTAACTCCTTAAGTGTTACAGGTGTCCATGGGCGGCGGTAATCTCTTACAATCACATTATACGTCTGCTCATCTGCCCCATGTTCCATAATAATGGTCTACTTAATTGATTTTTGTGCACTAACTACTTAATTTTTTTTTTTTGTAAATCCAAGATTACACAAATAAAACGGGCAAATTATTCAGTCCATAATTTATGATCAATTCGTTGTTGCCCTAAATAAACAAGTTTTTACGTGACCAATTTAAGTCAACGATCAGAGAATGTAAGCACACACCCGAATGTCGTTTCAGTTATTATGAACACCATACGTAATGCATTTATTTATTAATGTTTAACTTTTTTTTCTTCAAAACCCACTTTTTAATAGCTACCAGTGTCGCTCGCATCGTTGGGCAACCAGCAACATGGCATTACTTTTAAATGTCCCTATAAGGCTCGCGGTTAAGCCGACATAAATGCAGTCTGTTCTTGTAGGTGCCACATAAATAATGAAATCTATGTAAATTAAATATCGAAGAGTAAATTAAAAGGATCTTGGAAGTTATAAATGTTTCGCACTAAATAGGCACTAGCTAAGTGGAACTTGAAGCTGATCAGGAAAAAACAACAAGAATTCTGGATTATGTATTTTGTTCAGCATTTTAAGAATTTTATTACAAACCCAAGGATTGAGGACGTACCTACAACATAATTATAAGAGTTGCATAAATTTAAGTGCAGGTACAGTAGCGTCCGCCCCGAGTGGCGGCTTTAGGGGGTGGCAAAATCCGCGTCTATACGGGACTCCGTTAAAACCAGCGATTGCTGTAGAATGCAGAAACTCTCTAGCACACAGGTTAAGTTTTCCCTCATTGTCGCCACTTTTGGTACAAATATGCATAAGCCTAAAATTGATTTGAAGTGAATAAGCTTGATATGATTAATATTGATTTAAAGAAACAAGAAGTAGGTACGTGTTTGAATTCGAACTTCCCGTTTACGCTCACATTCTCTCTACACATTTAATGAGCTATCATCGCTCTGAAAGAACATAGGTAGGTAAATGCAAAGTAAAACCCTGCTATTTGCTTCATGAGTTTCATGACTGTAATAGAAACTATCACGTGCCTGTCTGTAGCGATGCATGGTGCCTGCCTGGTGTTTTATGTATTCATTTCAATTATACCTACACTAAAACCTTTACGACCTGCAGTCTGAGTAGGTATAATGTGCATTCAAACGTCACTGTCTCAGCACCATACGATAGTACTTGGGGTAGGTTTGCTCCAACGTGACAGTATTCCATTGTGAGCGGTGATTTACAACTAACTGACCGTGTAAAATTGTAAACTACACGCCTGTGATGGGATACGTAAACAGTCTGTGTTTACAAGCTTCGTAATAACATGGGGAATGCTCCCAAATATTGGCTACATCAAGCATTCATTTTGAATTTATACACTGAATTTTAGCGCAACCTATTTTAGGAGTTACTGTGGGAAATAGGAGACGAATTAATACATCTATGCTAAGTAGTACATATTCTATTTTACGTGTAGTTATATATTCTTACATTCAGGCACTGAAGAAACATAAATCTTTACACGTGTTATCTGATTCAAGATTTCTCCAGAGTAGGAATTGAACCCACGGCCCTTGGTAGTTAGTGGTCACTCAGTACCAAATTCGACCTCGGGCCAGTCAATTTGTTTGTTGTTCGTAACACTTCATCTCAGCCTCGCTATATCTAGGTAAGTATAAGATAAATGTTTCGTTTTCCTCATTTTTTGCTTGTTTTGTGCATTGTTTTACTTAGGCATGTAAAACAATTCACTGGCTAGCCTCGATGTTTCTTTTTCAATGTTCTTAGACAGTGTTAAATTGCCTAAGTCAATGTTATTATTACAAAACGTGACACTTATTCCTTTTAGCATTTTTATTTTTTATGTATTTATTATTAAACTTACAAATTTAGTTTACAATTTTTTTCTCCTTTCATATCTAAGATTGAATTTCCAAATATTGGTTCAGAATATGTTAAATAGATAACTATATGTATACATATATACGTATAGTTATCTATTTAATTGCTTACTTACCAAATAACTTTTAAAAATTCTTAATTTTTTCAATACTACGAATTAAATTAATAGTGATTTTTACCAACCTCATCTATTTCCTGAAAAAATCTCAATATCGCCTACCAATGATGTCTAAATAATTAAGCCTAAGGGGGCCATATAAAATGATGCTATTAACTTCAACCGCCATGTTTTCTAGTAGGTATATTACACATTGTCATCGCTTGCAAAACATACAAATCTCATTTATTTTACTACTTTCTACGTGCCGGCCCAGATACGATACGGCCAAATTTAATAATCTTACATAATTGTAATTATTATCCTCCTAGTTATCAGAACAGACATTCATTTGATTATGAAAACCCCACACAAATTGTGTTACAAATTCCTTCATGCAGTATCAAAATGCGCTGATGATAAGACACTCACCACAGCTAATAATTACAAATGAAATGTACAGAGATATCGGATTCAGGTTGACGCAGTCTATCATATGAACGTGACTGATATGACTATCATTTAAAATAACAATATGGGGCGATAATTTTGCTGCTGTTAGTTCCTCTGCGATAAATGTTCCCACTTTTCAGCGCTTGACAACCGAATTTGGTTTCTTAAGATTCTTAGCTTTGAGAGCTGCTCAAACGTGTTGATTTATCTTGCATAAAGTTGCCTCAGCAGTGACAACATAAATAGACTGGTAGTGATGATGATGACTTTAGGCTTCATAGAATCATCATGGCCAATTTTACATCCGTGACTCTATAAATGACTAACGAGTAAAAAAACTTAGGTACTTCGGTCGGCAGTTTACTTTGATTTCGTTAAAATACCTTAAATGACGTAAATATTCTAGGTGTAGGTAAACATTATTATGCCTACTCTTTGATAACGTTGCAAACAGTGCAAAAAATGCTTGCGTAGTTTTCGATCACTTGCAATGAGGAAATGACATTATAGTAAAAAGCAGAACAAACAATGTAAAGATCGCTACAAAAACTTCTATTTGCTGTCAATGTTAGACAATAAAAACTACAGTAAATGAAGTAGGGTTCGCGATAACCTATAAATTGAATATAATTATATTCAATTCAAATGAGGCGTTTTCCAAAAAAAAAGATAGTTCCAAAACACTTACTAGATGGCGTGCAAGTCATAAAAATTTAACTGTCAAATCAATGAGTGTAGTCGCGTTCTCAATTCTCTAATTTTCGGGAAAATTTGTTTGTTAATTAAAGCCGTGATAATATAAAATAGATTATATTGTTACACATTGAATAAACATTTTTTTAGGAATAAACGTACGTAGGTACTCGTTTACGTGTAATAGAGTAAAAAAAAATAGTTGTCCCATTTATTAGTAATAATTATTTTTTCCTACCCTAAAGCGACAGTGGATCAAATCCACCAGAATAGATGTTGATCTACGGAATACGGCAAAATTGGATCTACGGAAATATTCATGGGTTTGTTCAGATCATTTCAACCCAAACGATTATCTTTTGAGACTCACTTAGTAGGTACACAGTTTGTTTTTACCGAAACTATACTCGAAACTGGAATTCAAGACCAAAAAACCTACTACAATGTTGCCAATGCAATAAAATGATCTTACAATAGTATATACCTATTTCCTAAAAACACACGCTGACTGAATTTAAATAAGTAAATTTATTTACTTATTTTTACATAAATACAAGACGCTTTAATAAACACTTCATCATCCGTATTGTTTGGTTGCAAAGCGTGTATTGAGCGTGTATCACTTCAGGAATTAACAACATTTGTTGTTGTTGACTACCCACTTGGTCAAAATATCATTTTATTTTTCCTGACAAGTTGTTTCGCTTAATAACACATGAAATCGAAAACTAAGAATAAAATAAGAAGAAGTGGTTTTGCTCCGTAGTGGTTTCGGTCCTGTTGAGTTTTTTGAAAGTTTTTTGAAAGTCGTGGTAAAATGGTTTAATTTCACTTTTCTGTCTTAATAATATGCCACATTTTCGTTTCTTTACAATAAAATGTTGTCAGTCTTAGTTGAGTTGAATTTTGTAAATGTTAGTTGAGTTAAAAATAAAGTTTGTAAGTAATTAAAACTCTTTTTTATAAGAAAATTCTTATTAACAAGGATATAAAATAGGTTGGCGAAACCTGAAAACTGCGTTTGACAATGACATAAGTGATATTTATAGATTTGACAGTGACGTATCTGTCTGAGTTTTTTTGGTCTTGAATTCCAGTTTGGAGTATAGTTGAAGAAAAATCGCAAAAATGCAACAAACACATGAATTAATGATGAATTGATAAATGCTTATTTAAAAAAAATGGATCTATATAGTTGGATTTTTAATTAAACTAAGTGATTTGACAGTTGCTAATGAATGGGAATGACACATTGACTTCTGTCAGTTTAGGTACATTGTCTAATTAAAAATCCGACAGTACGTAGTCAACGGAATTGACATTGACCGAACTATTTTCGCCTGCTAAGCGCCATCTATTGAGTTATTATTTTTTAAACTTTTGTTTTTTTTTTAAGAAAACTCCTCATTATAATGTTATATTTTATATATATAGTAAATGGTTGTGATTTTAATTACCAAACTTTATAGATCGTGGTCTAAGAGTACTTCGGGAAGCGCGTTGACTTTGGATGCAACCGGGAATGACCAAATTCATGGGAATGGCACTTAGATTAATAAAAATAGCGGAAGAAACGGCACGTCCATTCAATTAGACAGAAACGGAAAACGGACTTATACTCAATACTCAATACTTTATTTGCTCCACAATGTGACATAGGTACAGGTTTTGTGTTGTAAGAACTAGATTGTGGGCCGTGTAAGACTTATTTGTTTTTACGTATGCTTGAAAGATTCATCAATTGTTCTACGCGCATGCTACGTCAGTCTATGTAACATAAGGCGACGGGGACCTAATTTATGCGGTCCACGCGGTAGAGACGAGTGACCTATCTTCCGCTATTTTGATTTAATCTAAGGAATGGTACGTAGAAATGAGTTTAAGGTAGCATTCCATCAAGTGAAGCTCCGCCACAAAAGATATACTTATCCAGTAAAAATAAAACCCTGAATGTCTGTCTTCAACATTATGCTACATAATTTTTGACTACATCTAGTCATCTATTTACACATACTTTAGGAATAAATTAACTATTGAATTTTAAGCTTTCTAACTATCGTGAGTATCGTGACCGAGGTCTGTTAATCGAAGTAATTTCAATTTCGCTTCCAAGTTGGCAAACGAATTAAGTATAATAATTTGCTCCTATCAGTAAAAGTACCTATAGTGTTTGGAAGAAAGAAGTACGGGAAAATACGTATGTTAGGAGGCAATTTCATCGGCTAGCTTGTCAGCAATGATGATGAATCGCCATGTTTAATTTTACTAATCATTTATTTTCAGCCGCGGAACGTAGACGCCGTTGAGAGCTTATGATTGATCTTATTCAGGGATGACATTGTTAATTAATGAGATACTCATTTAATAGGGCGAAATATCTCTTGCATCTTAGTTTAATTATTAATCATACGTACTGTTATTTTTTTTTGTGACTTTCTTAAGATATTGGGTATATAACTAAATATCTACATAGTAATACCTAACTTTAAAAGATAAAAATGATTGTCACGTCGAGTCAACTAAAATAATAAATAGTAAATCTTCTTCTAAATAAGGAAAACAAGAAAGATTGTCAAATTACTATTAATTATTACTACTAATTTGTGTTACTATTTAAAATAGGTATATAAATCTAAAATAAGCTAACAACGCCGTAATGTAAAACATCAACTCTAGTCCCCAAGAGACAGGATTACCTAGTTTGGGGGCTACCAGTACTGTATAACATTTGTAAACTTTTGCAAAATAAAGATTTATTTATTTATTTATTTTAATTAAATGTTGTTGACTTTCTAATCAAAAAGCGATAGTACTGATAAAGTTCCAAATGAACACCCACAAGCTACTTTTCTGAAGTGACAGCCCTTACTTTTCGCTCCACAGAACCTATCTTGTGTCTCTTGCTAATTGGAAGAATTCGCGTACGTCTAACAGGGATGGCTAGTGTTTCCGCAATATGTGCGCGGTGCGCAGGCGCAGCTCTAATCAACCTTGACCTTGTGTTTATCGTGCTATCGCACTGTTCTGCTATTACTAGCCTGCGATGCTTGCATATTACGCGGTTTCTATGATTTTCTGAGTTTCAGAGAACTGATTTTACATATAGTCTTTCTAACTACAATCACACATTTTACCTACTGCATAATATATAACATGCACAGATATGAGCAAACATTCATCACATCTGTGCATGTAGGTAGGTATCTGTACAAGTTTTTATTTAGGTACATACCAACCTTGGTCCCAAGCCCAGGATGTGATAATTACTTATTTAAATAATTTTGGACGAAAGATGGTCGGACGGAATCTGTCTACCGAAACCTACTAGTACAAGTCCACATCTGCAAATTGCAACATTTGGAAAGATGCCATGCCATCTTTTGACGACCTTTGAAGAACTCAAATTACATTTAGTATAGTTGTTGGTAGGTATATCTACTTTGAGTAAGTCGATTTTTCTTTTTTATCTTCTTTTTATTTGAATCTTCTAATCCTAACATAACACCTTGTCACCGTCGGTAAAGGCATTTCAAGAAAAGCACGACCTTCAGTAATAAAGAAATCGATGATCAAGAAGAAATCCTAACATATGTAAGTTGTGTAAGTACCAAAGTACATTAAAGTACATTATTTACCTACATTTGGCAGTACTTAGTTTAATAAACAAGAATTTGAATTACCTTGTCCTGACTAGGCGCTTATCTTAAGCGGAGAGCTGTAGAAATAGTCAACAGTCGATAACCGTCCAATAAAAGCAATAATTAGGGTCATGGAAGCGCTTGTATAAATACGAGCCGTCGACATGCCGTGTCGATAGTCAATAGTATTTATAGCTGACTTATTCATTATGTCGCGATTCTAAGTACTTTATATATGCCACCTGCGACCTGAAACTTTTACCAAGGTCTAGATACTCTTCTATATTGAAGTCCATTTATGTTTTGGACTTGTTATGCCTAACTAGCAACTTGTTCCAGCTCCGCATGAATTTTGCGCGTGTATGTGTTTATTATTATAATATTAGGTAGGTAAATTATTATACCTACATATAAACCTTCCTCTTGAAGTTTTGATCTATTAAGGAAACCTGCACGTCTCGGCTTGTTCTGTGGTTTCGGTGTGATTTCAGATAGTTTCTAAAACGTGTAACCATGATTCAGTTGGTCACGCTTGCGAAATTCAGACGCGACGGCCAGTCACTTTATTGTAATTACCAGACCCTCAAATCTTGGACCATAGTCAAAATGTACCTCGGGCTTCAGCGGGGGACGACGTTTCTGGACAGGTTAAAAATGCAGTAATTTTGTACTCAAGTAGGTAGATCTTGAACTGTGATTGTAACGATAAATAGACGTTTCAACTTTAAAGTATCAAAAATATTTTTGTATATTGACTTATCTCATTAAATGTTCATAAAAAAAAGAGGAGACTTTATGTAAATACCTATAGTGTCGCGTGCAATGCAACGTGTGTGCGTAAATATTTAGAAAAACCATTGTCCGTGTGTTATACCTATTTTTAAGTTACCTACCTAACGGCTAATGTAAAATGACCATCGAAGATTAAATTATAAAAATAAATACTCAGATATCGGAATTGTATTCTTCCCAGAGCGTTGATCCAGGTCACATGTCTCGCTGACCAGAGGTTACCAGATAATTACTGAGCAATTAAGAGCGAAAAAATAGGCTGTAGATAGGTAAGTGTAGCACTGGCTCACTTCTTACATAATTGCGAAATACATATGACCATATCAACATAATAATATTAAATTATAATATAAACAATGCGTGATACTCAAATTAGTTATCTTAGTCTGACGTCCGAATTCAGATCATGTGCTGTGATATTATTATTTTGCTCTGATTATAATTATTTATCTCTTATGTCCGAGTAAAATTTGTTTATTATGAATTAATGACCCACGTATTCATGATATTTTTTGTTTAAAATCTTACAATAGGTAGGTAAGTATGTAATAATTTATATTATACTTTGAAAGAAAAACTATTCAGTACTTTCTGGGTGCGTTCCTACCTACCTTAGTACTTGTGCTGTTTCAAACATGTTGTTAGTCGATATTTTTTATGTAAGTAAGTAAATAAGTAATCATCAGATAAGTGTGTAAACTGTATAAATTAGTATTGAATAATTGTAGCCAAATACTCCGTTATGCAAATCGCAATGTGACACACCTCCAAAGACGCTGTTTCCGACCGGAGCCAAACAAAATCGCTGATAGGCAGAGACCGTCGTGCCTTTGCGCATAAGCGGCAAACAAGTCAAGTGTAAACAAAGCTTGATAAACGGTAGTTGGTGTCGCTATTTTGCGCTGTAATCTTGTAAAAGAATACGAAATGTTTTATAGCTACGGTAACCAAGTTTCTGAATGTTTCTTGCAAGGGCTTCTTGTGAAAATTTGCGTAGGAGGAAAGTCGACGAGTTCTTTTTAATGGTATAACCCTTTGCCGGGCAACTAGACATCATTTATTTCATTCGTTTTCGACCTTATCGCAACTGCACAAAGTTTAAAGTTGGTCTCGTATGATCCATTGCCTGGTTAAACGTTAAGTAGGAAGTAAGTAAGCATTTATTATTACATACATATTTGAATAAACGATTTCGATATGTTTTCGTAGCGTTAGAAATGAGTCCAACTAGAAACTCCGCCCGCAGCACCATAGATTGGTAATATTATAGCCTGTCTGTATTCCTTTATCTTTCGACATTTGTAAAACATTTATGATTGTATTGTAACTGATGTACGGTGGTGACTGTGCTGTTTTCAAGCGAACATAATGAAATGATATGCCTCGTGTTCACTGTTCACTTATCATTGTAATTTACGTCAAGTGTGTTTTTAATTAAAATTTAAAAAGTTAATGCTGGCACCTAAGTATTCTATTATTCTCTTTCCCTACCATTATGGTTCCTCAGAACAATATCTCACTGACTGACCCATCTCGACACCTTTACTTAATGCCTAAACTTATTATGTAATTATGTTTCAACAACAAACATGTTTATCTGTATACTTGGGTTACTTAGTTATCTTAATGTCCTGCAAATTGTCGTTATGCAAATCTTAATGCATATCCCGGGACATTATAGATGCGAACGTGTTCTCAGAAATATTTGGCTCGTAATTACTATACCATAACTATGATAATGCGGTCACCATTTTAATATTCATGAAAGCACATTAGATGAGGAAAATGTAATAGAAAAACCGGCGTGTCTGGTGAAAGCCCACATTCTCCGTGTTTTTACATAATCACCCTAGAAATGTAATCATAATGCATCAACATTACATTTTTGCCTGATGCGCTATGAAATTTGCATCTGGGAAATTTACTAGAGGCAATATTTTGTAATGAACTGGATCTCAGTTGATTTAGCAGTTGTTTGTGCGTAGATAAAGAGACATCATTAAATGCGCACCCATTTTTTAAACCTAGCTAGGTTACAATAGGAAAACGCTTTTTTTTTAATTAGTTGTAGGTATTTAAATGGCGCCCAACATGGGGTGGTTGAAAACCTTCCCTTAACGGTTCCATGCATATGCGAATTTATTATTGATAAATAGATTTTGGGATTTCTTAACAGAGTGGTCACGGGTATCATTCTTGATTGTGACCTCCAGATTTACAGATAAACTTTTTCCAAGTTTGATATTCGAAAGCGTTGTTTTGTTTAGGTTGGCAACGGTACTCATACGTTATGTTATTTACATACGTGGTTAAAAACAGAGCCTTTACATATTTATAAAGCGTTTGAATTAGAATTTTATTCATGAAAAAGTAATGGTTAAACCTCTGTTTAATCTGTCACGAAGCCGCATGATGGATTACTGTGAGAATCTCCATGGTAGGTACTAATTGGTTATTCAGGACGCTGGGCCATACCATCGGTCAAAATGGTAATTTGGGACTCGTTCAGCTTCACTTGAATAGTTAGTGGTTAGGTTGTTACTAGCCAGACATGTTCCTCAGCCGCATATCACCTAGCTAAGATAGCGGAGAGCATTTCTTACCCATCTAGTCTAAAACAGACACACATTTTGAAAATTATAAAAGTAGGTATCTCTTATTTATTTATTTATTGATTTTCAAGCTTAAATACTATCATTACAGGCTTAACCTAATGCGATAGTATCGCAATCCTTATAATTAGTACCTTATTCTATGTATAATCTACCTCTCTATAATTTAAAATTTAAAGTGTTGTATTATTTACAATTTGTATATCAATGCACTGATGTTAAAATAATAATGTATGAAATTATTTTTAACCTAATTGGTAGCTAATTACATATATAGTAGTCCTGGCGAATTCACTCAAGGTACATGAAAAAATGTCCACTGTGTCATGAACCGAGTTAATAATCTGGAGCGCGCGAACAAGTGGTGTTTTCGCCAATAGATTGGTCCTGGCCACCGGCACTGCCAGCAGGCGCGGGCGCCGCCGCCGCCACACGTACCGGTCCGGCACACTCAGCGTCAGGCAGCGCAGCAGCTCTGGGTGGTGCTGCATCCCGCGTAGCACCTTCACCACGTCTTCATTGTTTGTCACCAATCTTTCATTCCCCCTAACTTAGTTTAATTACGTTCAAATATTTTAATGAATACACATACTTTTTGACATAATTAATGAACCTAGATGAGTACAACAAAATGATGGAATGACTTTTCTGATTAGTACATCTGCAGACAAAAAGAGTTTTGACCTAAGGAATGCGTTACGTTGAGTTGAACTCCCGTTCTTCCTCGAAAGAAAGGGTTGCACTCCGCCTTGAAAAAGATGGGGTTATGCCAACACCTTGCCTCCAATTTGATGTCTTTTAACATGGCATGTTAAGTTGAGCATGAATGTAATAATAATAACAGAGTAAGTCGTAATACGATCTTTTTAATCGATTAAGATTACATTGAATACAGATAACGCAATTAATTCGATGAATTGTCGCATGCTTTCCTTTAGGTAATGCCGCATGTTATAGTGTTTAATAATGATAATAATATGATTCATATACGTTTTGTTAAGTGGATATCAATGATGATTATAATGTTGAGAATATACGAGTACTTATGTTATTATAGACACAGCCTGTTTTGTAAATTTCTGAAATGGACCATACTTACGCGTGTTTCCAAAGCATTGCATAACGAACGAAACTTGTCGAACTGCTGAAATATTGCAGGTCAGATAGTTCGCTATAAGCATCATCCCATAAGTCGGGGGCGGGGCTATTTATAGCCTTTAACAAATAATGCGTGATCTTTGCTCGTCCGTTTATCTAATCGTCGTGCATCGCAGACCTTGAGTCTCCGTGTCTTTATACGCGCCATTTTGTAGGCCTGTTGCTAGTATAGAATCATTCAGATAATCTTGCTCGCGATCGGAAAGTGTCGCGGTCGATGTTAAACTTTATCATACCTACCTATGGGGAATAGTTTTGTTTCTATCAAATCACTAATTTGCATATTAATTCAAATACCCTCTATGAATTTAATTGCAAAGTTTATATTTGTATCATAAATTTATCGAATCCTTGCGTAAAGTCAGTTACCTGACCTGGGCTTAGTACTAACAGAGAACAATAGAAGTTACTTTCGATTTCGTCCAAAAGGCCGGAAAGTTTTAATTGAGTAAAATGAAAGAAATGGTCTGATTGTAGTGTGTTAGTTTCCCTTAAATTTCCTAAAAGGGAATCTGAGCAACAGGAATTATTCCATAGTTTGTGAAACTGTTCGAAATTTCAGGTTTCCTCTCGATGTTTTCCCTTACAGCCGAGTTAGTTAGCTGTAGTGTTCTGGTCAAAAATAGTTTCATGTAAATTTTGCTTTGACAAATCATCGTTATAATGTCCAAGGCATACAGCGCACTAAACTACTTTGTGACATCTAAAGTGCACAGCAAGGTTTACCGGTATCCCTTGCCAAAATGGACACTTGACCAGTATTCTAACGATACTGAATGAACGTAAAGTCTTAGAAGTTTCAAACGTAGTATTCAAGGTTAGGTTGGAAGTTATTCATAAACGAAGTGGTGCGCAGTAGCAGATTACGTACTTTAACGTCACGCATAACGTAACAATGTAAAGGACTACTTCAGTAGGTATAAGTACCTATTTACGCACAGGAGTAACGACCTCACTTCACCAAATGTCCGATAAAAGGTTGTTATGTGTGTGTCGAGCAGTTATGTTTTTATTATTTTTAATACAAAACAATGTTTAGGTGTATAGTTGTTATGATATTCCGCGTAACTACAAACAGCGGCAACCATCCTGTCCCACATACTCGTGTTGTTTGTTGTCATATCACCTTTATCGTGCGTGATTGGAGTTGTGGTTCTTGGTTAAATATTACAGTAATTTCTGCAGTAAATATGATGCAGTATTACTCAACAATTTTTTGATATTTGCTGGCTTAATCCAATGGCGTGGCGGCACTACTTGAGCATAGTCCTCAAGTCTTGATAATACCTACTTTTCTTGCTCTCGCGCATACAAGCACTTGACCTCAAATTCCTAAATCACACACCTAATATTAAGTGAAGATGAGGTCAAAATTGTACATTGTATCTCCGTATACTTTGCTTTTAAATTTTGTATGTTATGCAATAAAGAGTATTTATTCTATCTATCTAAGGTAGGCCATGCTTGCCCGTACTAAGTCTATTCTCTATTGCCTTAAGGAGGCCCAGATTATAATCCTCAGAAAAACATCGGCGGGTACCGAGTTCTACTCCTTGGCTGTTCCCATCAAAGAATTCACATAGCGATGAGTGTAGCGATGACCTACTGTGGCTGGAATTTTAACCATGAAAAGAGTTGTGATGCACTCACGACAAGGATCGACGGCGACGACACGTTATTGGTATTACGAGTATCCGGATAACCGGATTCCGGACCTGGTATCACCCCTGCTAGTAACGCCACTGAGTAAAATATTGCTTATTATTTCTCTCTCTCTCTCTCTGTCTACCATATTAATCGAATAGGAACTAAAGTCGGACCTTTAACTAGATGAAGTAAACTAACAGATGTCAATGTGTCATTCCCATATAGTTGCAAAATGCTTAATGTCAAAATTTATGGGGATTTGACAGCAACTTTCAAATCACTTTATTTAATAAAAATCCGACTATAGTACATTACCGTCAGCTGGGAACAAGCAAGCGACTTGGCTCTCCGCCACGTGAGGAGGTAGTTACCTACCTACGTCGTAGGTACGTACGTGCTACATGTCTATTTGGTTAACATCTGTTTAAACTGCGTACACGCATACACAATCAAATTGTTGAAACTATTCGAGACATAATAAAAATAATGACCGTTATAGTTTCAATTGCTACTGAGTACCTACTTACATTAGAAATTATTGAATGAGGTAGGAACTACCTAAATAAAAAAAATCAAGGTACGAGCAAGTATAATTCTGTTCCATTATCGAATAATAAAATTATGTTTTATTCACTGAAGAAAATGAAATTTATCTTGATAAATAGAGGCACTGTGTTTATAAAAAAACTCAAGTCACGTTATTTAATCATGTGCAATTTTGCAGTATCTCCGTCTAAGTTATCATGATTTGTAAGTAAACATATTTATAAAGATTAAAATATTTCTTGAAAGTAAAGTGTGCATAATCGCCGAAAACTTAGTATCAGTGTGTCATTATTGCAATAATTATAATGTCTTGGTATTTACACTAATGGGAGTCATTAAAATAGTTGAGTAGTTAAGAGACGACACTGAGGATCGTCACGTATGTAAACGGTGGATTTAACGGTCAATATCCCTGCGACAGAGAATTAGAAAAGTACTTACTTATATAGGTAGTGAAATCTAAAGTATAGCCCTATATTACTTGAAGTATGACATCAAATTACGAGTGCGCCCGCGCCGGCAGACAATGGCGGCGCTAACGACCTCGCTGCTTGTTTGTTTACCCGCGATAGGGTTGCTACAGCAGCGTCTTATCTCGGTAATCAGCTCAGCTATAGCCATATCTAGGCCAATGCTAGCTATTTATGATGGTAGGCTTCGGTTAAATTGAAAAAGTATGATTGTCCGGCTGCACGTGGTTCAGGAGCCATTATCCCGTTTCTTCACGGGATACGCTTGGACTACGATCCAGGATTTGACCAGTCTGGTAAGTGGTACCTATTCCATCTGACCGTCGCAAAACTCAGGTACCCTTAGAAGGAGATCCAGACCAAGAAGAACCTAGTTACCATTGCCGGTGTGTTACCAGAGGACATATTTTTGGTCCAGCAAGAAAAAAAATCATCATCATCATCATCACCAGCAACCCACACTCGTCCACTGCTGGATATAGGTCTCCCCTAATGCACGCCACTGCTCCCGATTTTCGGCCACTCTCATCCAGCCCACACCAGCCAGCCTTCGAATGTCATCCTCCCATCTTGTCGCAGGGCGTCGGTAAGCGTAGTGTAGAAAAAACAAATTTTCGAATTAAATTGGTAAATCTTAATTTTTTTCAACCGAAACCCGGATCACACACAAGATTTTCTATCAAAGATTGTTATCAAATTTCGCCAAACTATCCGTCCGAGGCAAACAAAAAGACTTGATTTGATTTGAAAAAAAAAGTAGGCTTCTTTTGTACTACTAAGGTTTAGTGTAAAGTGGTAGCAAGTACATACAAGTGGAGTTGCCAGTATAGGAGATGTTTGGAAGAATGGTTATGTTACAACAACCAGCAACCCTGCCGCTATCAGCGCATACGCAGATCTGAAGACAACGCCTGAAGCCATCTGCAACGCATTAGTTGCATCACCGACGCACGTGCAACCGCTTCACACAAGCCTGCTACTAAGTTGCAGTCTTGTGTGATACACTGTTATGCAATACTTTTACAATAGTTGAAATAGCGTGATTCAATTGATAAGAATAACTATAAATTATTCACTTAGTTTAAAGTACCCAGTCAGTAAGGGTACCGGAGGCCCAATCCTAGGTAAAGGTAGTTTAAAAGTTTGGCAACGCACACCTTGTATGGGTTTTTTTTTAAATAAATATTTAACAACATCACATACATAGATCTGACTCCGAGATAGGTAGCTCAAGTACCTGTGTTATATCGGAACCAACAGAGCGGTATTATAAATACATATACATTTAATACTTTTCTTTTGTAAATACATACTTATTAAATTGAAAACACCCAAACTAATACACAAACAGACATGCATACAAATGTTTGTACTGTGCGGGGATCGTACCCGCAACCCTTGCACCAGAGGCAGCGTTCACTACCACTGATCGAAACGGGTCGTCATGTTAGAATCAACCAAGGGGACACCACTTATAGGTATATTAATACCTTCCTCCTTAACAGCATCGTGTCCTCATCCTCATCTTAGCGTGTAATTCCCGGTTGCATCCAAAGCTGTCGCTCTGCAGCCCGGGGTACGCTTAGACCATGATTCAGGATTAGGGAGTCTGGCAATTACAGAGAAGCGACAGCCGTCTGACCTTCGCAACCCTATACAGGGGAACCTGACCAACTGAATGATTAAGTACACGTTTACAAAAAATCTGAAACGTGCAGGTTTCACGATGTTTTCCCTCACCGCTGAGCTAATGGTAGAAATACGCATATACATTCACAGCATTATGACATTCGTGTCAAAATATTTTTGAGAAGAGATGATCAGATGAAAAAGGATGAGATGAAGATGCAACTGTTTGTTGATGTTTATTTTTAAACTTTCACGTAAGTAGTTATTCTTTGAAAATAAACTGTTTTTTTTCTTACAGGTAAAATGACGTTCCAGAGTAAACAGAGTACTGCGTAAGTAGGTAATATAAAATCCAACATATCGAACCTTTCATGATGATGATGCAGGATCTCTCTCTGTAATGAAATTAACACTTATTTTTCTCTGTATCATAAAATATATCCCGCCGAGATTAGAGTGGAATGACCTAATCAAAGAGAATATAATATCTTGTACCTAATCTTTTGTATGATCTTCATAAGAACCCTTTTCAAACTTTCAAACGAATTCAAGTCTTGTTCCAGAACATTGACTTTTAAAAATATATATAGGTTATAATATCCTGACCTCCAACCGATTACGGCTACGACGTCCGATCGCAACGATCAGCCACGTACGCAGGATATATTATCGTGCTCAAGTGTGTGCGCAAACACAAGTGCACTCTCCATTCCCTTACCCTCGTATTCCGATTGGACACCAGCGTGACACGACCAGCGGGACCAACGTGCTTACGGGACGGGCTTAACGTGCTTTCCGAGGCATGGAGGTGCAAGACCGCCAACTTCCAGACTCCGGGCTAACACTAAGAATTTCTTACCGAAAACTTGTATAGAAAAATGGATATAGTCATTCAATAAAACATGATAATATTAGCATCTCACTTTTGGACACAAGCGGCATAATGAATTAGACGTGTGTAACTCTTTATTGAAACGACTCAGTAATACGACTCAGCCAAATGATGCACTGTTCCGAATAATATCTAATATTCGCTCCAAATGTATCATTCGACTCCAATGGATCTCGCACCCGAGTGAGTTGAATGATTCGAATGAGCTGAATGATCCGACTCAGCTGAATGATCCGACTCAGCTGAATGATCCGACTCAGCTGAATGATACGAATGAGCGGAAAGATATGAATGAGCTGAATGATCCGAGTGAGCCGAATGAGCGGAATGATCCGAATTCAGAGTAAAAGAGTAAGCTGTGACTGTCCGGGGTGAATAGGTAACCGTCTTTCCAAGATCGATTATTCATTCGTAACAATATAAATTAATAACGGATATATCTGAGAGTTGATGTTCTAATAATGATCAAAGTGAAGCGTTTCACTGTTCCGCATCTTTGCACTGATCCAGATGCAAATGCAAAATATTCCAATCTTTTGAAAGATACGTTTTTGCCAGGTCTAATGAATGGCCTCTAATCACAAAATGTTGAGTCTCTAATCCCACACTTTTCTTTTAGTTATGATTGATGAATGACTTTCGCCCCCAAAATGCGAATAGATAAGTAACCTAATGCATGATATTTTATTCATATTACTCTCAATTATATTTTTTGTAATTCTAATCGTGTATTTATTTAGGTTTCGATGTCAGACAGATGTACAAGATCCGAAGGATTCAAAGTCGTTGGACTGATCGATAATTCGTATACCGGACACAGCTATGTAACTTTTCGCACACATGCAAGTCCCAAAATACGTGTCTTATTTCAATAAACGTAAGTGCTAAAATCACACTTCCTTATTTAAGAGTCATGGCTGACTTTTATCTGTGTGTGCAGTAATGAGTTACTCTATTAATTGCCCATTAAGGAATCTGTTTTCGTTTAACTCATTTTACTTATGTGAACTTGTTAAAGAGGTCTTCAATTTATCATACAATTGTTTCTCCGTATTTTTAGATATTTTGAATACTTATTAGGCCTTTGTCGGAAGACAAACTGAAAAATGTTAAATTCCGCGATTTGTGTGATTAAAAAGTAATAACTGTAACTACTTACAAAGATAAACTAGACACGTTATAATCTTTTTTTTATGTGATGGGTGGCAGACGAGCAGACGGCTCATCTGATGGTAAGCGATTGCCGCCGCCCATGGACACCCGCGATACCAATAGAGTCACAAGTGTAATGCCAACCTTTAAGCCCCCCTTTCTCCCCGATCAGGCCTCCGGTACCCTCACTCGAAAGCGAAACACATCACAGTGCTGCTTCACGCCGGTTTTCTGTGAGACCGACTATAGCCAACGCAGACTCGCGGCATTAATTTATGAATGAAATATCAAACCGACTGCCACGAGTCTTTGGCTTGAGTATAACAGTTATTTTCCTTTGGCTCCAGCGTTCGTAAAATCAACTATCTATTTAACTTTTTTTAGTAGGCTTATTCTAGAGTGTAACCTACTCAAAAATAAAAAATCTGTAATGTAGCCTAGATTCTAGGTTGTAGGCTACAGTAGGTAGGCTAGAAACTTAAACCGTCCAGTTAACCCTCCAGCCGTAGATATCATTAAAAGTAAAAACCGTATCGGTTTGATATTTTACGTAACATAGAGGTGGGTAATATTGAGTCTCGTCCTTGGCTTTAAGATGGCGAGCACGTTGGCTCCACGTGGCGTTGCGTAACCCATTAGCGCTATCTCGCCTAGGAAAATGGACTCAATAATGATATAATGCTTCTATGTATCAAGTTAAGATTTACCTTGTTCTTTCATTCGTGCAGCAAATATAAATTGAAAAAATTTAGTAGGTACAGTCACGTGCACTAATAGGTGTAACCTCATTCAAATATGAACCTTAATGTTCCGCCTTAAGAGTCAAGGTTACCTTTCATTGCAGGCGACTGTACCCAACAAATTTAGGTAGGTACTTAAAACTGGTCTATTGTACACAGCCCAAGTGAGTAACCGGCTAAGGGGCATTGCAAATGAGTCAGCTTTAGAAGCGTCTGCAATTCTGTAGGTGTCGCCCTACCCGGAAGAGTGCCTTTACAGCCTTGGGCCGTTGTGGCCCAAGGAGGCCTCCCAGACGGTGATATTGACCGTGGAAGAGCTACGCGTCGGCATGAATGGGCCGGCTCGACCGGAGTGATACCACGGCCGCACAGCTCACAGCAAACTAGCGTGAAGCAGCACTGCGCCGTTTCGCTGCGTTAGTGCCAATCCGGGGTGAAAGAGGAGTTTAAAAGTTCGCAGCGCACTTTTTACCACATTGTGGGTGTCCATGGGCGGCGGCAATCGCTTAATTACCATTATATTGGGATCTGTCTGATCGTCTACCACCTATCACATTAAAAAAAAGTGAGGGTTCGCTTCTGTTCCCCTAACATTTCCACTCTTTGGGCACGGAGAAAACATCTCACGGGATTTTATTAGGTATACCCATGGAAAAGCCCTACACTACCCTCCGTCCCCCAACGGGAGGGTTTTTTTATGTAATAGGTAGGCAGACGAACAGACGGATCACCTGATGATAAGCAATTGCCGCCGCCCATGGACACCCGCGACACCAGTGGCGTCACAAGTGCGCTGCCAACCTTTAAACCCCCCTATCCTCCGGGCCTTGGGCCTCCGGTACCCTCACTCACGCAGAGAAACACAGCACAGTGCAGTGAGGGTGTGCATAAGTCGCATTTCCCGCTGGGAGAATTGCAAAAAAAAAGTTGAGATTAGTTATACAAACAGTTTCTCACGCAAATTGCTTAGACTCTGATCACAGCGAGCTCAGTATGCTTGTAATGGATGATGGACCAATTGGCAACACACCTCTTTGCTGGCAGGGTTGACAGCTAGCATGCCGGAGTAGTTCCTACAATTTGAATTTAAGAGTCTTGAAAAACATATGGAATCTTCCGTAACGAATGGTTCATAAAGTCTTTCTGTTGGTGTATCCGTTTGTGAATGTTACCATGTGTTGATTACTAATCCCACTGTTGATTCTGATAACCGTAATAGGTACAGGTGCTTGAGCTACCTATCTCGGAGTCAGATCAATGTATGTGATGTTGTGAAATATTTTATATATTATATTATTTACATTCCACATTGGTGTTAATATTGTCTATGGATGGCACTTGTCAGCGATGGCTCTATCAATAGATAAATGCTTGTTCCCTTCCTACTTTTTTAATTTTTTTTGCGTCGGGGGAATGCGGCCGGCCCTTAATGCCGTGGGCCGACGTGGCCTTATGCATACCCGTCCACCGGGGGGTGGACGGGTATGCCCACGTCGGCCATGTCGGGCTCTCCTCCGGTGAAGCTGGAGGCCTACCGACTAAACTCCCGACGGCGCTCCCTTCTTCGCCAGAGTGGGAAGGAGACATGTGTACTAGTTAATGAATTTTAACTACACGTTCCTTCCCAGGCGGTGGCCCGCTTATATCGCGGGCCCTACACTAACTCCCCTAGATGGGTTGGGGGGAGGGATAGGGACAGCCGGGAGCGCCAAGCCGTCCCTACCGAGCTGAGAAGGAGGCCTCTGCAATGCCAACGCTGGTACCCCCATACCACGCGCTGACCGGCCTCTTCCTCGGAGAAGGGGGAGACGCGCATCTGTTCGACGTCTCCTCCCTCTCCTTGCCCTTCTGCGAGCGCTTGCGGGGGGATCCTCCTCTCGCAAATAGTGTAAGAAAGAGGCAAACGCCGTAAAGGCTGGTTCGCTGGCGACCATTGCCCGAACTATAGTTGGGAGCTGACTCCATAGTAGGAAGTGGCGTGAGAAGTGGCTTAGGTTTGGGCATTGGTTTGGGTAACCCTTGAACGGATAAATAATAGTTGTCAATCTGAAGTGACCGCTCAATTGGCCGACTAGTGCAACACATTTGTATAACACGAGTGTCGAGGCCGTTGGACATTGCAATTTTATAGTTTAGTATTAGTATCAGCCTATAAACTATAGGACTATATGACTTGATTTCTATGATGGAGGCCAAGTTCAAGTCATCGCTACTATGATGGGATTAGGCTTAATCACCACGCTTGCCAAATGCGTATTGGTGATCACAAACCCGAGCTGTGTTCGAAAAATTCGAAACGTACTTTTCGCTCGACCCGGGAATCAAACCCAGGACCCCGAGATCACGGCCCAGTACTTAAACCACTAGACCAACAGGGCGTATTTTATAGTTGCATGTAAAAAAATAAATACATTCATACAACATCTCATACATTGACCTGATTCCGTATTAGGTACTTAAGAAGCGTATGTATATCAGACAGACACTAACTAGGAAGACCATGTAAATTTAAAAATGTTACTAAAATATTTTTAAAAAACGTTAACGTGTCCAAGAAATATGCGTAAGACCACTTTTAATTTTAGTTCAATTATTAAAACCAAAAGTGTCAAAGTCAAAGTAAAAAAAATCTTTATTTGCATAGGTTTATACACAGCTCTTACGAATCGTCATAGATTGAAGTAATTTAAAACTATTTAAATTACTTAAATCTATGACGATTTGTCAGTGCCATAAAAACATTAATACGATTTTAACACCGGCTCGGAAAGTGGTTTCTGGTCGAGAAAATCCGGCAAGAAACTCGCCAGTTACTCTTTTTAATCGCCAAACTTTCATACAATGTTGTATCATTATCATACCAAGCCATTCAGTTTAATTGTAATACAAAGTAAAATAAAGGAAATAATAAAATAAATACTATGAGGTAAACCGAAGCAGACCAGTCCCCAAAGGTGGCACCTGTTTACAAGTATGACGTATGTGTCAGCCATCATTTCACTGAACCAGATTAGAGTGAATGTAATGACCCGCCAGATAGCGCCACCACCTCAGAAATATTTGAGTCATCGTCAGCCTATTTAAGTCCCCACTGCTGGGGCACGGGCATCCCTCAATCACATGAGGGGTAATTGCCATACTCATCACGCTTGGCAGACGGGTTGGCGAGGGTTTTGATATAAATGCAGAGTTTTCCTTCTCTGGGTGCTGATGATCATGCCAGCAGCTTTACCTTAGTCGCCTTTTACGACACCTCGGTAAGAGTGAGGGTGGCCTATTTTACTCTGCCGGGACCACACGGCGTGGACACGGGATATTTGAGTGAGCATGACTAATTAGATTCCCTACATAATCTACTGTGTTTAAAACTATCTGCTAAAGTTATCAGCTAATGATCAATACAAATTCTGCAGTAGGTATATGTATAGTAATAAATAATAATAATAAATATTTCACAACATCAAATTGTACATTGATCTGACTCCGAGATAGGTAGCTCAAGCACCTGTGTTACGGATATCAGAATCAACAGTGGGTTTACAAATATATACATATGTATATATATATATATATATATATATATATATATATATATATATATATATATATATATAATATATATATATATATATATATATATATTACTTATCTTTTGTAAATACATACTTATAATACTTAGATAACACCCAGACCAATACAAACAAATGTTTGTACTGTGCGGGGATCGAACCCGCAACCCGTGTAACAGAGCAGCGTTCACTACCACCTGTTCCAAACAGGTCGTATAAAGCTTTCTACATGGTGCGAGTAATATCTGGCCACTTAAAATTGCTCTAACTGCCACACTCAGAGTCGTCGATTAACTAAGTTAGCTACTTATGGTGACGGGTAGGGCACACTAGCGCCGCCAATCGATTTTAAGTTTTAGCAACTAAACCGGATCTATTATAAACAATTTCGGGATTACAACCTCTCGGCAAACACTTATACTATTTATTAAATAACCATGAAATAATGTTGGCCCCAACGCGTACGTGAAAAATTGATTCACGCCAAAAGGGGCCACTTTTGGCGTGAATCAATTTTCGCGTACAAAATCGGACCCAACATTTGTGCATGGTTATTTAATAAATAGTATAAGTGATTGCCGAGAAGTTGTAACCCCGAAATTGTTTAAAATAGATCTGGTTTAGTAACTAAAAATTAAAATCGATTGGGATCGCTAGTGTGCCCTACCCGTCACCTTAAGAATCAATTGTAAAAAATTGCTGTAAAAAATATCAACTATTATTATCTAACTCTAAGACACTAAAAGACTACCGATACTAAAGTTAATGAACATTAGCTTAAATGATGTCTCTGAGTGTGGGCCGTAAGAAAAGCAATACATTGAATGAAAACAATTGGTCTAATATTATCTATAAAACCATAACTGGTTAGGCGGGCAAATTTATAAAATCAGCTTGAGCGGATTTTCTGATAATAACCAAGAGATAACCTCCAATTGATTAAAAGTTACCCGCTACCAAAAGTGGTATTGACCTCCGATTGAAAGTTGTTTTGTATTTAATTTAAAATCCTTTGTAAGTTTTCACTAATCCCTGAAGCTCCAGAAACCATAGCAACGGAGCCAATTCTCTAATTGAGATAAATGGCCATGAAAGAGACTTTCGCCGCGCTTCAACTGATGAGGGAAATGTTGTGATTTTCACTCGAGTTAACAAGTCGATTTTCGGAAAATAAAGTTGAAATTCAGTAGGGACATGTAATGCGAGTGAACTGGAGTCTAGTCACTTAGATGGTTCTACGTCTAAGAGAAACGAAAAGGTAAGAGTTCAGACGACAATCACTGCAATATTATAAAAGTACGTTAAGTATTCATACTTTATTTTTAACCCCCGAGGCAAAAACGACGGGGTGTTATAAGTTTGACGTGTGTGTGTGTGTGTGCGTGCGTGCGTGCATGTCTGTGTGTCTGTCTATGGCATCGTAGCTCCCGAACAAATGAAACGATTTTGATTTTGTTTTTTTTTGTTTGAAAGAAGGAGAGAGTGTTCTTAGCTATGTTGGATAAAAATCGATCCAAGATGGCTGCCGTCAGAAAGATTTGGATTTTATGTTTTAACACAACTCCCACAATATGGGAATCATATAAAAGGGCTTGAGTAACTAGCAGAATATATTAATTGTGAAAAAATTCAAATCCAAGATGGCCACCGTCAGAAAATGACGAATAACCTATTTGTTGTTCCACCAACTGCCTCAATATAGGTATCAAAGGAAAGAGCTTTAGTTGTGTCGGGGGTTTTTTAAATTTTCAATTTAATACCGATTTTCGAGTGCAATAAAAGTAAATATTCATTCATTCATTAATTATCAGCAGACTTTCCAAATCCTGGCTCATCATCGTAAAGCAGCAGTGTGTTGTGTTTCGCTGCGTGAGTGAGGGTACCGGAAGCCCAATCCGGGGGAAAGGGGGTTTAAAGGTTGGCAGCGCACATGTGACTCCACTGGTGTCGCGGGTGGACATGGGCGGCGACAATCGCTAACCATCAGGTAATCCGTCTGCTCGTTTAGACACTGGACTAAACGTTATGTGAGCCGGACTAAACGTATGTGCTGTGTTTAAGGCAAATAAACTATATTAAATTTGAATTTCAAATTGGACTCGAGTCTAGTTCGAAGCATCTCTAGTGTGAAATGTAAAATTTGTGCTCGTGTCCTCAAGGACTCTCTGGTAATCTTCATTTGTTTGAGGCGATCTATTTTCGGTTCGGTTGCGCCTGGAAATCGATCGGAGCTCTCCGCGGAAAGTGCCTGTGGCTGGAGCCTTAAGGTTTTTAAATGCCGGGTGAGGACAAAATTACAGATTAAGGCTACGGGTGGCCCTAACTAGCGACGCCAATCGATTTAAATTGATAGCAACTAAACCGGATATCTTTTTAACAATTTCTAAATTCGAGCCTCTCGGAAAGTATTTAAACTATTTATTGAATACTTATAATTAACTGTTTGGTCTGCTTTTGCACTCGAATTTTGGATTACCGCCAAAAGTGGCCACTTTTGGCGTGAATCAATTTTTCGCGTAGGTACCTAAACGGACCCAACATTTGTGCATGGTTATTTAATAAATAGTATAAGTGTTTTCCGAGAGATTGTAACCCCGAATTTGTTTAAAATAGATCCGGTTTAGTAGCTAAAAATTGAAATCGATTGGCGTCGCTAGTGAGCCCTACCCGTCACCTTAAGAATTAATTGTAAAAGATTCCTGTAAAAAATATCAACTATTATTATCTAACTCTATATGTATAGAGAGTATGTACTCTATACATACATCAGTACATACCTTACTGCGACTATGTTCTATGGCTAATGCTTTACGTTAAGGAAGTATGATTTTCTCGGTAAAGTTACGAGTAGATTGCATTGTTTCTGTGAACTGCAACATGACTACTAGACTGCATACTACTGCATACATGGTCATACCTAGATTGTTGTATTCCCGTGCCTCGGAAACCACGTAAAGCCGTTGGTCCTGAGCCCAATCGCTCTCCGGTCGTGTCACGCTGGTGTCCCATCGTAATATGAGGGTAAGGGAATAGAGAGTGCACTTGTGTTTGCGCATACACTTGAGCACTATAATATATCCTGTGTACGTGGCTGATCGTCGAGATTGGTCGCCGTAGCCGTAATCGGTTGGAGGATATTATACGCTTCATTCATTCTCCCTTGCAAGTCTATTTTTTCGACAGTTGCATTTTATGAGTGCCTATCTTAATTTTGGCGGTGAAAAAAATGTACATATCTAACCCCATAAATAACATAATGAGATATTCGATTTCCTTGACTTCTGCTAGTAGGTCAATCGGTCACACAATAAAATACTCACTGTTGAATTGTCTAATATCCTGTATTATGAAGGTGGTGTCAAATTAAATGTATAAGGCCCTCTCTCATATTGGTAGAGATACGCAGAACAACTCTGTTAAAAGACAAAGGTGTTATAACTCTTTTGAAGAAAAGAGGTATATCGGTCTTTTACATCTTTAACTCCCAATTAACTCCGTAACTCAAAAGACTTGAATGATGTGATTGATGCGAATTGCGATGGGTGGTCTCATCGACGTGTTTATCCAATCTAATAAATTAAATTCAAATAAATAATTTTGTACTTTATTGCAATAGCGGTATGGTCATCTCCCCTGATATTTTTTTATGTACAGATTAATGCGCGACGCGTTCCAATCATGCTCCATCCCCTTTCGACTCAAAAAATTTCGCTATGGCGATTTCACTCACTCCTTTACGTTACGTGGTAGCAGTCTCGCTCACTAACTCTTTTTACATCTTTAACTCCTTAATAACTCTGTAGCTCTGAGACTGAAAAGATTTGAAACGCATTGATGTGATTGGATTGATTCACATCTTCACTGAAGATTTATTTATAAAATAAAAATAAAATTATTCAATTTCAAAAGAAGTGTTTCTTATTTTTATTGAATTAAGCATATCTCTGGTTCGGACTTCGTCCTTCTAAAATCAATCTTCACATCAGAGAGATAAAGATGATTCTCTGGGTGCTGATGATCATGCCAGCAGCTTTACCTTAGTCGCCTTTTACGACACCTCGGTAAGAGTGAAGGTGGCCTATTCTACTCTGCCGGGGACCACACGGTCGTCTCAACCCACTCGCAATCCGCAGTTTCCAGAATCATCATCCACCCGTCCAATACCTAAAGCTATACCTATAAGATTGAACCCCGACATGCAACATGGACTACCTACGTCACGGCTGCGGTTTAGCTTGATTATCCGCAATTAAATTTGTATATTGTTTACTGCGCGCCGGCCAGTGCGTGACGAGCCTTGCAAGAGAACAGTTGCCGCTGCGGCGGATAGAACCATTGAACGACTAGTATAACTCACTGGACAGAACTTAAAAAACTGTGTTGTGTTGTGAATGTGACTTGATGGTTAAGTGAAATACTCCAATGTATTGGGATTACAGTCAGTTTGGTATGTACTTTGTGTTCGTCTGTTTTTTTTACTTCCATTCCACTCTTCTGCTAATAGAATAGGTAGCTGCTTTTTACATGATTGATTCAAGTCGTTAATTTGAAAGTAAGTAGGTATACAAGAAAATCGTCTTTTTTATTTCTGTTGGTAGGTACACACGGCGTCACGTGGAGTTACCCTTGTTGAACTTTGGACCATCCTTATTTCAAAGGCACAAGTACTATCTTTGCACTGCAGGGGGGTAACTTAACTTGACGCTAACTGTACTATCTTATATTTAAAACTATCGTGTTTTGGGTTTCCTTACTAATTTATAATGTTAATATTTTAAAAGATTCATTTCCAAGTTTCAAAATACGTAAGTAGGTAAGTATTGTTGTTTTGTAAAAACTACCATGATAGTTCGTTTAATTGGTTGTACATTGAGTGCCTACCTATAAGTTAACAAATAACGTTATAATTAGAGGCAGTATCGGACTAAACAAAGGAATACAGTTATTAGTGTCAAGCTTGACATCATTGAGATAGTTAGGTACGTCGAGTAAATGGATTTACCTATTTGATATTCATTTTATCACTTCAATTTGGAATGCCCCTTATTCAAACACAAGGCTAACTGTGAAGTTTATTTGAAATATTTGTCATTTAATACATTCAGCTATAAGTATAAGCGTACCCCGGGCTCCAGAGTGACAGTTTAGGACGCAACTGGGAAGTCATTTATATATAAATGACTTGACCCTAGAAAATAAGGGACTTCCTTTCGGGATTTAATTTTGCTATTTGTTTGGAACTTCTACTTATAGATGGCGTTGGGCGTCGATTAGGTACATCGCGCAAGTTTCGCTTTTTCCGGTTACCTACTTGTAGGCTGTTGTCGCTGTTTTCAAAACCACTTTATAAATAAGTAGTATATACTGTAAAATAATGTTCGCTGAAGTGACCAATGATGGCGATCTGACATCTATGATGGCTGGCCCGATGTCGAATTTAGTAGTGACTCTGGCTCGAAGGCGGAGGTCGTGGGTTCGATCCACGCTTTGGATAAATTATGAGTATTCATCCTGAGTATGTAGTATTAATATACATATGATATGTGTATGTACTAATGTAGTACTATATTTTTAATTCATCTGTTGTCGGATATCCGTAACACTTACTTACGGAATCTAAGGGCCAGGCGTTATGACCGAATCGGTATTCCCTCCCTTTCACACGCGATTTGTGTCGCCTTTGTTTGGATGCGACAAGTATATTTTCGTCCGCTTTGAATTAAGCCACCAGGTCAACACTTAATATGAGATTTTGTATGAATTTATTTATTTATGGATAACGGTTACCTTACTCGTATGTTGTTGACGGCAGACGCAGTTCTAATAAATAACAAAATTCTTTTGAACATCCATTCCAAATTTGTATTAAAGACAGGATATAGTAACCCAACGGTTGTCTGTACTGCAGACAGACTTTGTAAAGTTAGATTATTATAGCGCATAGAGTTGCCATCACCTAAATTGCCGATGCCGGAAAAACACGGCTAAAATCCCGGACATTTTGGGCAAAATATGGTTTTTTCCCCGGACACCATTGTCGATTTTCTCATCGATTTCGATGATAATTTCCTTGAGAAATAGGACTGTTTCTTGACCTTAGACCATGGAGTAGTTTCAGAGATGTTTGGCAACTGGAACGGGCGTGTACAGCAATGCTCTCGAAGTTTCTCGCGAGACCATTTGACTCGGACGCAAAATACCGGCACAGGAGTGTATGAATTGTAGTGTCCGAGTGTAACCCGGACACTGTTCAAAAACCCTCCCGGACGCCCTACAAACTAGGACAAATCCGGGGTAATCTGTATATCGCACCACGTTTATATTTTCTATATTTGAAATATACTAGCTTCAGATCATTATATGAAAAGTTGTGTTTTCACCCCCTATTATACGCGTACACTCACGCTTTATTATAAAACGTTACCTCCTCGATAAATTAACTGCGAACCGGATTTCGCTGTTCATTCTAATATAAACTGTATTTGATAGCGATTGTTTGTTAACTATATTAGCGTCGACATTTTTATTTGACTTTCAATTAACATGCATGCATGCAATAGGTACACTTTTTTTCTTTTTTTTTTTATCGTAGATAGGTAAGCGTTTGACCATATTTCACCTGATGGTAAGTGATAATATGGTCTAAGATGTAGCACGATTACCTAGAAGATACCTATTCACTCGCGCCTTGAAAACCCCCAAACTGTAGCCTCTAGGGAACACCTCCTCAGGCAACTGATTCCACTGTTTCGCAGTACGAATAAGGAAACAGGATTCAAACCTCTTAGTGCGGACTTTTGGTATTTCTACCGTGTGCCGGTGTCGATTGAGGGTCTGCCTGGTGGAGTAGTGGAAGAACGGAGATGCTCCAATGGCATTGTACAGTTCCGTGGCGCATTCTCCAAAATGTATCCGTATGTATGCATGTATGTACACTAACCCCCTTATTACAAATCGAGAACTAAGGATAGTCCCGGAACAAAATTAGTACCATCCCTTTCATTGGCAGAACAACTTTTGTGCCTGCCTCAGAAACAATAGAAGTGATACGTTCCGTTTTTCCTTACGGAAACGAGATACGGAACCCTTGGAAGTAATTAACGATAGTGCAAGAAATGACACTGGGTTGGTAAGTCCAGAATTATTAGTTCCGGATTCTTGGAAGCAGTGACGTATTTAATAACTTCCTGGCAAAATTGCCCTAATCGACAGTTAATTAAATACAACTTTGAAGCAAATTGCGTGAGTCAATCATGCCGTAGGGCGCCTGTGCCGGCGTGACTAAACTGAGCTCGTGCTGAAGTACTGCGAATTCGCCGGCTAATTAAACATTTGCGAAGTGCGATGTTCATTCTTATGACGTACAACTTAAAGTCGTTCAGAGTCCAGAAAGTATCCAGCTCTATCATGGTTAGTTTACTGCACCTATCCAATTACCTACATGCACAATTATCTAAATCGGAATACTGAATGTATTCTCTACTACCAATACTTACCAAATTCGTATCTAGATTTGTCGTGTAATCAATCAGTTGAATTTTTGAAGGGTGGACAAAACATTGGGCTCTTAAGGAAATTAGGTACTCCAAATCTTCAAGTTAACACATTTTCATCATCATCATCATCAGCAACCCACACTCGTCCACTGCTGGACATAGGTCTCCCCTAATGCTACCCTACCGATTTTCGGCCACTCTCATCCAGCCCACCCCAGCCAGCCTTCGAATGTCATCGTCCATATTGTCACAGGGCGTCCATTTTACACACATTTTACTTAAGGCGAACTTTTTTTAAAGAAACAAATATGCAAGCCTTAAAAATATAATTTATTATCTTAATATTAACTTATTACCTTAGAGAAATATCTGCTCGTGTGGTGTTGCGAGTGATATTTTTTTTGATGCCATTTGTTTTGGGAATCGATGACATAAGTAAAGTAAGTAAAAATACCTTAATTAGTTTAGTGGAGCCAAGTTCAAAATCATATTTATATAAAATCTACAACCTTTCATAAAATATAAAGAAATGCGTATTGTGCTAACCTACGCAACTTTTTGACTTTATTAGTTCGTATTACGTTATCATAACAAAAAAGTTATTTTCTTTCGTCATACTTAAATATTATCTTCTTTTATACTTCTTTAACCTTTATAAGCGATTTAATGTTGACGGTGAAGAGCCTTGCTACGCCAGGAATAGGCCGCATCGACGGAAGTGATATAGCAGCCACAGAAAACCAAAAAGGTTATATACATTCACCTTCTTGCAAAAAACCGATGAACTAATGACTTTATCTAGCTATTATGGCTTAAACTTACATTTATTTAGAGCGTTTAGGCGGGATCTGAATAATCTTTATCCCAAACTTTATCCGTGGATGGTATGACGTCAGATTTGTATAGAATGACAGCGCTGCGCTGTTTTTTTTTCAGTTCAATTCAATCTCTTTATTGCTTTCTCATATGTTGAAAAAAGATCTTAGTTTAAAGTATTATACAAGTTACAATATGGACCCTGTAGGGCACTGCAAACATTTCGGAGAGAGTAGGACCTATAATATTATCACATTTTGTTCCTACAAGTATCATATTAATAAAATATTTATAATTTACCTATTCATAATTTTGATATTTATATTATTACAATATAACATAAAGTTATATTATTATTATAAATATTTTGTATAATAGAATCGGCCCTAAATAGGTTTATTTTTTAATTTAAACTATGCTAAGGTTATCTCGTCTAATAAAGCAAGTGTGAACTCGACTATTGCTAATTTTAGCTCATAGTTTTGTCAGAATTTTTTTATCAATATTAAAACAGTCATGTCTACAAGTTTGCAAACTATTTTTATATTATCTCAGGTCACTGACGTCACATGTTTAATTAGTATACATTTTGCAATCTTTAGTTTACGTTACACAATAGATTGTGGGTATTGTGAGACAGATGTCGGAAAGATCAATATACACTAGTTATTTATAGCTTCAGATTGAAATGTTATCTTAAACGTGGATATCTAGTAAAATGTAGGTATCTTATCTCTGTCGCGCGTCCATGTGTGTAAAAAGTTGAAATCTGGTCAATGTTAAAGCTGCAGCTGTAGAATCATTTGCTTTCTGTAAATATGTATCTCATATAAATAATAAAAATAAAGTTTTATAAACTAAAACCCGACTACCAAAAAACACGCTCTAAAAAGTACGAAACAAGAAATTTGGCTCTGCTGAAATTATTATGCCGTATCGCCGTCGTATGCCACATTGATTTTATTTTATTATTGTAATAAATCTGTTTTTCTACATTAGGTATTTGAGCAGAGACAATTTTCTTGTTTCGTACTTTTTAGAGCGTGTTTTTCTGGTAGTCGGGTTTTAGTTTTTAAACTTTAACATATTTTTAGTTATGAATATAAAATTACATATTTGAAATGTGCTTAAAAAGCTCTGATACCCCACTCGGTAGTGTGGGGTATCAAATGTGCCGTAAGGTACCGTTAAGTATTTATTTTTTTAAATCCTTTCTCTAAGTCCCCTGAAGGGCGCTGTAATCAATTTAACGTGACGTCATGTCGCCTATAACCAGAAGACAATCAAGACGCTTCTAACGACACCTCAATTGTTTAAATATGATAACTAGTTTAGAATTTATGAGGGAACAGATGAACAACCATACATACAGGTCAAAATCATAACCCTCCTTTTTGCTTCGCAGTAGACGGGTAAAAAATCGAGTAGAGGCGGCTGATTTCTATTTTATTGGTTAAGTAATTACATACCACAGACTCTAGGTCCGTGCCTTTGTTTGCTAGTACTTACTTAGTTACATAGTTTGTTGGCTTGCTTATAGTTTTGGTTCTCCGCGCACAAAAAATACTTTTCTTACATTATTATCTTCATTGTTTTCTTGCTAACTTAACAATACCGCCAATAGTCTAAGCTTAAGCGATAGGTGGCAGACAAGCAGACGGATCGCCTGATGGTAAGCTATTACCGCAGCCCATAGACACCCGCGATACCAGTGCAGTCACTAGTGCGCTGCCAACCTTTCTTAAACCTCCTTCGATACCCTCACTCTCGCAGCGAAACACAGCACAGTGCTGCTTCACGCCAGTTTTCTTCTGTCAGGTAGTGGTATCAGCCGGCCCTTTCGTGCCGAAGCGTCGCTCTCCCACGGTCAGAATTAGGATATTCTTCTACTTCTACATCACAAAGTCTGCATGTTTCTCCGGGATATATTTTATTGTCCCCTCAATATCATTAGATTCGCCTAAGACGGCGCTTGATTTCCTTATGTCAGCTATCAAGCATTGCACAAAAGTAGTAGGTATGATTACATATAAAGTAAGGTAGGTAACTACTGGATATTATAGTTTCTCGATGTATCTACCTATATCATTATCATGTCAGTGGTAATGTAGGTAATGCGCCCGCGCCGAGTCGCTGCCCAGGCGCAGGTATCGTCGTGAACTTCGGCATCAATTTTGTTTAATAACGTTGTTAATCGGACTCTTATATTTTATACTAGTGTGCGTTATTGCGTCACTTGGCATAATCATTATTTAATCGACGTTCAATCATGGTGGGCCTTTTCGTGAATAAAAAACGCTTAGAAAACCTTCAGCTTTAAGTTTATATTCATTTTCTTGGCCGTAAATCATTTTGTCAGTCGAGTACTATTAACATTTTTGTTCCTTTTAACTTTAGTGCCTAATGCAATTTCCTCAAAATTGTACTAATCCTAATTAACTTCAGCATTTTTGCCCATAACGTTTAAATGCTTATAAATTATCAATCTTTAAAATGTTAATCCGAACCTAATGTCTAACGCCTCCAGCAAATCAACACTAAATCGTTCTTGGCTGCTGCGACACAAACAATTTTGTTTAGTGCAGAGCCAATAGAAATAAGTGACAAAGACTGTACTTTTTATGGTAAATAAAGATTATGGTAAATAAAGATTACTATTTCGTTTCTATTTTCGTCAGTCATTGGAATTCTTTTCTTTTTCCCCTCACCTCAGTTGCGTCCAAAGCGGAACCTGTGGAGCCCTGGGTACTCTTACACCATGAATCAAGATTTAGGATGTCTAGTACCAATACATTTTTGACTATGACGTCCGGATCTTTTTATGCCGTCCCAATCAATTATTACACCTACCTATAAACAGTAAGTAATCTTTATTGACATATTAAAGTTACATTGAGCAGTATCATCAACTATTGCACTAGGCTCACAGTATCGCATGAGTTGAGTTGAGTGAACGTTAACAAATTTTTACATTTAACGATAGCTTCGGTTTGGATTCTTTAAACATACATATTTTATTAAATCTAATTAAGGTAATTTATAGAGAGTAAAAGTGATAGTGTGTGTGTCACACAGGTTAATAAATATAGCTTAGAATTTAATCTTTAGAGTATTTTCATTTCTTCAGCAACACAAGACAATATTATTTGATCTATTCGTTTATGAAAGATCTATTCTTGTGGAGGAAATTCCGATAATATTTTCGTTAGTTCGTAGTTGACTTTTGCGACTAATTTATCGTTTCCTTTTAATATATAAACACGTGTGCCAATTATACTGTTTACGGTGTCCTTTTTCCAATCACGCGATAACGAGCAGAAGCAGATACTTAATTATAAGAGCCAATAATGTGACGCCTGGGGGAGCGGAAGGTCCGCTGGGGCAGAAGTATTGCCGTTATTAGCTTCTTCCAGAACATTCCTAGTTTTCTGTTTAGTCTAATGAACAGTAATGAATTTGTCTAAGTAAATAGCGAATAATTAGAAATAAGTTGATAGTATCATTTATTATAACTTAACTAGTTTGAAAAAATTAGGTAAGGTACTGTTGCTGATGTAAGGTAATAAATCGTTTTCCGTCAGGTGCGATTGTGGACAAGCGTTTTAGCTAACAGTCTACAAAAAAAATAGCTTGCCAGTCGGTATTTTCAGGCTGTACTTCTGAACTGCTTGAGCTAATTCCACGATCCCCTTTCTACCATCGAGAAATCAGACAAATTACGGGCCTATCCTCGTTTCATTGCGTTCCACTATATCTAATGTAAACCTTAAAATAAAATAAAGCTAGAGTGAATGAGATGCTTCTAGGTAAGCTCGCTCGATCGTGGTCTTCTTCTCGACTCTAGGGTACAATGAGAAGCCAATGAGCAAGCCTAAATCATCAATAAATAAAATTAGCAAATTTGATTTGCTAATTTTTGAGCAAATTTGAAAAACAAATGTAGTAAACAAGCATACTTATATATAAATACAAACTATTACAATAACAATGACCAAAATGAGTTAATAATGGTCTCGAAAAAACACAACAGATAAATTTAACATTTTCTTCTCAATAAGCACAAGTAACAACAATAGTTTCCGAGTTGTCGGAACCCCCAGCAACGCCTCTAAATTAATCGACAGTCCACCTTGACCCACATCCGATATGTAACACGGCCCCATACGTAACACCATCGCAAACACACCGGACGACATGTTTATCACGGAACATAGCAGTGCTCTCCTCGACTAGTAATAATGGAGAATGTTTCTATACGCTTTCGGACCCTCCATGTCGGAGGATTTGGGCTTTATAATATTACAGAAGCCATTTTGTTGAAATTACAAATAATGCCAACCATGATAACTATACTGTACCATACATAATCCAAGGCAAACACGTGGACGAAATGTTTATCACGGAATATGGCAGTGTATATATGCTCTCCACGATAATTGGGAATATATGCAAGCACTTTTAATCGCTTTCTGATCTTCAGATTTGGAGCAGGAATGACAGCATAAGCAAATTAAACGGCTACTGTAAGAGAAGATAAGATAACGAGGACACCGAAGAGATTGAAATCTGTTTCTTTGCGTTCGGCAAGGGCGCATTTTATCTCCGCTGCTTTTTAACATTTAATCAGAAGTCGAAAGGGCTCAAAAATCTCCAAGCAGGAGGAATATTATTATTATTATTCATTATTCAGGCAGGCAGTTCAGGAACTGATTATTGCCTGTATCCAGTTACATTACAAGTATATCTTATTTTCCATTTTGTTAGTAGTTATCTAGTCTCATCATCATCATCATTTCAGCCAATAGACTTCCACTGCTGGACATAGGCCTCTCCCAATGTTCTCCACACAGATCGGTCCTGTGCCGCCCGCATCCAATGGATTCCCGCGATCATCGGTCCACCTTGTGGGGGGCCTGCCACGGCTGCAACTTCCTGTACGTGGCTTCCATTCTTGGACCTTTCCGCCCCAACGCCCATCTACCGCAGATTCTCAAGACGAAAGTCTTCAATGCGTGTGTGTGGCCAGTGATGACATACGGAACCGAAACGTGGCCGCTTACAATGTTGTCTAGTCTATTCTTAAATATTTTTGTGTTTTTGGCTGAGACTACTTCTTGTGGTAACTTGTTCCACAGCTCGACCACTCGGTTGCTAAAGAAGTGTTCATGCGGGAATATAAATGAAAAAGTATCGAAGCGGTTCTTTCGACTCAGACTCAGGCTCTTCGAACTCAGAGAGGATATTGGGAGTCTGGCAACCAACTTTCAGAACTGAAAAGCAGACCAAAAAAGAAGTATAAGCAAATTATGACCACGTAATGCCATTAGGTTTTTTGGTATTAGGCTTTTTCAAGCTTTTATTAGTATCTATGTACCTACTTGCACTTTAGAAATAATGTCAGGGATAATTTATGAGCCTAAAGATTGCCCCTTTTTACGGTAACTTTATCATCGAGACATCTAGGCAGGCACCGAAATGTTTGAATGGTTCTTAAAATGCAAGAACAGTTATTATGTTAGATCATAGAATCATCTGTGTTAGACATAAAGTATGATTACCTTAGGTAAAGCTGCTGGCATGATCATCAGCACCCAGAGAAGGAAAACTCGGCATTTATATCAAAACCCGTCTGCCAAGCGTGGTGAGTATGGCAATTACCCCTCTGTGATTGAGGGAGGTCCGTGCCCCATCAGTGGGGACTTAAATGGGCTGACGATGATGATGATTACCTTACTCTATGATCTAACATAATAACTGTTCTTGCATTTTAAGAACCATTCAAACATGTAGGTGGCTGCCTAGTTGTCTCAATGATAAAGTTGCCGTAAAAAATCATGATGTTTCTGCAGCAACTTTCAAAGTTAAAAGGGGAAATCTTTTTGGGCCCATAAATGATTCCTGACATTATTTTATCAAGTTGGTAAGCAAAAGTACGAAACGCGCCGCGCTGCCGGCAATATATGTATACTATGATCGATCTTAGAGTAACACGGGTCTTCCTAGTGATCGATGCCTAATTTTAGCACAACCAACCAGCGACAAATACCTACTGACAATCGATTTGTCAATGTAAATACTCGACCAATGCCCGATGGTGTTGCATCTTTGACGTCACGCTCGGACACACGTAACCAAATCGAGTTTATCACAACGAAATATCGCTCTGTTCTTGATTCCCAGATCCACTCATGAATATTAATTTGTTACAACCAACACGTGCGTAACATTTAATAGTTTGTATTTTTTTGCATATTTAATTCTTTATCAGGTTTTTGTATTATTATTCATACATGATTGTACGTCAAAGATGTGGCTTTGAAATGGGTGGCGGTGGGTGGTGAGAGGATTTGAATATCGGTTTAATATAATGCTTGAGTATCGATTAAATGAGTCAATGAACCTTATTATTGGAAACACCTTTTACTAAGGACAAAGGAAGCAGCTGTTCCAAGCGGAATTGTCTGTCCATACTGGTAACTTTTTATTTGCAATCTGTCAAATTCCTTCATTCTTGTTTTAATATCAATTGAGAAAAATCGACTGATTTTAGTAACCCAAGTTGTGATGGTCTGTACTGGCCTATCATGCTTGTTCGACACCATGTACAGGACTAAACTTAGCATGTTTCCTTCTAACTTGGCTTAGCCCCAGAAATTTTATCCACATGGTGATCTATGACTGAGTTACAACGTGTTTCCAAGTTATTGTCATCGGTCATACTCGTAGCTACTTCGCTCAGTTTCTATTCATCTTTTGGCAGCTACGACGCCCGGGATTGCCTCGTGGTCGCTCAAAGATCAATCGTTTCTTCTCTATAGCTGCATGCATGCTGCATGTTCAGATGTTTGACATACCTTAGACTTTGCGCGGACGCATAGAAGTGACGTAGGCGAAAGAGTATGTGCCCAACAGCATAAGTAGTTTCACTCTTATGTTTTAAAAATCGAAATAAGTGATGATGATAATTTATGTTGATTCGCTCGATATATTTTCTAAGCCTGGATTCTGTTTATGATTTATTTATTGGCGTGCATCGTTTCCGACGTTTGAGATACAGCTTCCAACACAGATAACACAATATACCAGGAATATTCTGATTTGAATTTCTTGTCAACTCGCTGTCCGAACTCGAATACAAGTAAGCCAAACAATATTGTACGAGTCAGTTCGAGTGTTCTGTTCAAATAAATTTTTTTTCTACCGGTTGGTAGAAATCACAAAACAAGATGAGTGACTTGTTGTATTATTTCTACTGCCAGTCTGGCGTAAATTCATCTTCCTCCAGCTCCACACCATCGTGAACACCAACTGAAAGTTTGTGTGGGTCATTTCACTTAATGTTTTCTGAAATTAAGTAGATCAAGGGCCGATTCCACCAACCCTATTCCGATAATAAATCTATGGTATAGCGCTGTCATTCTATACAAATCTGACGTCGATACGATATATTTATCCACGGATAAAGATTGGTCGGATCCAGCCTAAGACTGATAATTAAGTAGGTTACTAATAAGTAGTGGAACTGGTCATGAAGAAAGGCCGGTGCTAAATAAAAAATAAGGCGTGTCAGCCTGTCGGCAAAAGTGACAACCTGTTGCGGCCGGGGCAACATTTCAGTACAAGAATGCGGATGTTGACCGACGCTCTGAAACTGTCAGAGGCTTGAGTGATTGGCCCTTACGATGGTGTAACGACTGTGACGAGGCGGCGCCTCCTCACACTTAAGACGAGGTAACTCATGCTCGTACATACATGCTGACTTGACAGTAACCAAGAGTGGATGCAGTGTTGTGGGTACGATGCAATTAGGATTACCATATGCAAATAATAAAAGTCCTGAGATTTTTGGCCAAGTACAATGAAAAATTCTTAGATCTGGATGAAGACGGCTCTTGTCATGTCATCTATGATGGGGAGCGGGGAGGGGTCACGACGGGGGGTGGTGGTTGTCCCGGCGTCTCCACAACAAAAACACTAGGTATTTCATATAAAAACCCGAAAGAAATGAGATTTGCCCAAATTTATGATGTCTTGAACGCCTCAAAATCATCTTAGGACAAATCCCGAGATGTGGTTACCCTAAATGCAGTATCCCACAACTCTAATAGACTTGTTGTGACACGGTTTTACATTTTATTGGGATCAATAGATAACCTTTGCAATTAATAATGGCAGGTTGAAGAGGACTTTCTGAAAACAATTTACAAAACTTCTTCTTCATCGGGTGCCCGGTTTATCAAGTATGGCTTTCTATGAAAGGTCTCAGTCTGGTTAGGGTGCACGTCTATGATTATTATATGTCAAAAATCAAAAACAAGTGACAAACATGGTCAAGTTACGTTATAAGTACCTCATAAGATGAAGGTCCAGTCCACATTAAATAACAATCTAATTCAGTTAAACTAACATGACGGCTATTTCTCTCTTTCTACTTACAATACACTACTTAAACCGGAAACATCAGAAACTAATTCCAGCGTAAATATCGCAAATGACGTTTGTCCTGCGCCAGTGCACCGTCACAACATTACTGTCATCAAACCGCGATAACTCGACAGTAAAGTCATTATGCCAGTTACATAATACAGTAATACTGCATCTTGGTTGCACTCTCACGGAGCGGTTTTTAACCGCGCCCGCTGCGGTTGCGGGACTGTGTTAATTCTAGGATTCATCATCATCATCATCATCATCAGCCCATTTAAGTCCCCACTGCTGGGGCACGGGCCTACCTCAATCACATGAGGGGTAATTGCCATACTCACCACGCTTGGCAGACGGGTTGGCGAGGGTTTTGATATGAATGCAGAGTTTTCCTTCTCTGGGTGCTGATGATTATGCCAGCAGCTTTAACCTTAACCTTAGTCGCCTTTTACGACACCTCGGTATGAAGGTAGCCTATTCTACTCTGCCGGGGACCACACGGCTTCGAATTCTAATTCTAGGATTAAAGTACATAAATAGAAATTAAAGCAAATCGGTTATTCTTCTTTTTTTGAGACGACGGACAAGACATGTTCGATACATTCTTATGTCGACTGTTCTGTAAGTCGACTGTATGTACAGTTCGATACATTCTTCGACTTCTACGATGATGTAAAATCTTTGGCGGCTCCCGCTCCACCGAACTTGTGGCATCATTTTATTTATTATATTAGGACAACCAACAAGATAAACACTGTTACAAGCAACAAAGAACATAGACAAACATAATCTTAAAGCTAAGTGTCACCTTACTTACAGGTTGCTACGGCATGCAATGTAGTCTATTAATGCGTTAAAAATTAACAAAACCTTATAAAATCTAATTATATCTAAGAATTGTGACGTGTTCACTAACGAATAGGTGGTTCAGACGTCAAGTATTGCAGCCGAGGGAGTGCAACGTTTGACGCCTGAATTTTTGGGGCTTATTTTTTTTTATAGAAAGACCAATCAGGATGACCACACTCCGCCTGATGGTAAGCGGCCGTGAAATCCAAATATGAGGCTGACAGGTACAAAAGAGCTAACAAAGTACCCATTGTGTCTGCCATCCTCACCCTAATGTCCTGCTGAGATGCCGTTTCACGCCCCGCCTAAAAGACTCCGCATTGTATGAAGGAGGATACACATGAGCTGGGAGGGCATTCCATGTCGTGATGGCTCGGGGCAGGAACGAGGAGCCAAACCTTTTGGTGTGCGCCGCGATTGTCTGGATGGTATGCGGATGGCAACGCTGTCCAGCACGTGTCGTTCGGAAGTGGAAAGGGGAGGATGGGATAAGTTGAAATAACTCATCAGAGCATTCGCCATTATAGAGGCGTTAGAGAACACTTAGACTGGCAATGTCCCTACGTAGCTGAAGAGGTTCTAGGGACTTAGTCACCTCATAATCTCCAACAATACGGAATATTGCTTATTTGCGGAACTATCTATTTCACACGCTTTGTAAGTGGAGCTCATTGCATTGACGCTGTAGTCTGTGCAGGGTGGGGTGGTGACTCCATTGGTTCATCACATCATACCGTGGATCGTGGTATTTCCTTCAATGATATAGTCATTGTCATCCTCTTAGCGTTTTGGCCCGTTTGCATCCCAAGCTGTCGTTTCGGAGCCCGAGATCGACTCCTACACTTCGCAGGGTCTATCTATGCATCCACAGTTTTTTTTTATATATGAGAGGTGGCAGACGAGCAGACGGATCACCTGATGGTAAGCAATTCCGCCGCCCATGAACACCCGCAACACCAGTGGAGCCACAAGTGCGCTGCCAACCTTTTCCCCTTCCCCCCCATTTGGCCTCCGGTAACCTCACTCACACGGCGAAACACAGTGCAGGCGCGGCTGCACGCCGGTCTTCTGCGAAGCAGTGGTATCACTCCGGTCGAGCCGGCCCATTCATGCCTAAGCGTGGCTCTCCCACATTTAACACAGTGTCACACAGTGTCAGTTTATTGGCACGCATGTCATATTTTACGACTTCAAGGCATGTTTGGGTCTACCTCTTCAGCCGGGACCCGGCGGTGGTGGCATGTCCAGACATTTGATTCCCGTTGGCTGTCCGGTTTTCGCAGGACATGACCGTACCACAACCAACTTAGCGACTCTTAAAGTAGTTTGTTTAACTATGCGAAGTCCATTCGCAATTCACTTATAGGTAGTAATTTGACGTGCGTCCTCATGAGTTAAGTAACAAATCAGCAGTCCTGCAACCGCTCAATTTGTTCTAAGCCTGATGTTTACTAGAAAATTCAACAGATAAAAAACTCTAATAGCGGCGTAATGGTAATGCAATCCAGCAGTCCCGTATATAATTGATGAATTAATTGTCTCGATCTGCGTCACCAATCTGAGCTGTGAGCCTCGGTGATAGAGTCCACATTATGGTCAGTGGTGGGTTTTCCTCAAGCCGCGAAGGTGAACAGGGTGCGTGCGTGTGCGTCACAACCCTCGCTTCAGTGGAACACCTGATGAATCATCAGGCTCAATTGTCTTCTAGAAGTTTAGTCCTTTTTATTTAGAGATAACCTACCATTTCTTTGCTACAGTCATTTTCTGCCAATGTTAAGTGAGAAATAGAGAAGTTTTAGTCCTTTTGATATAGAGAGAACCTACGATTTCTTTTTTAGAGTTCATCGTCAGCCCATTTAAGTCCCCACTGCTGGGGCACGGGCCTCCCTCAATCACATGAGGGGTAATTGCCATACTCACCACGCTTGGCAGACGGGTTGGCGAGGTTTTTAGAGTTATTTCCTACCAATGTTGAGTGGGAAATAGAGAAGTTATAGTCCTTTTTATTCAGAGGCATCCTACTTATTCTTTGTTAGAGTTAATTTCTGCTAAATTTAACAGTGAAATCGACGTAAGTAACATTGATCTGATGAATGATATTGCCTTGCTGTATTTCCTGTGTTTCGAGGTCTATAATAATAAATGTTTTCTTTCTTTCTTTGATAAAGCCATTGTATTTTTAATTTCTGTACCTAATTTACAGCGTGAAGCAGTGTCTCTACTGTATTTCGCTGCGTGAGTGCGGGTACCGGAACTTTTATATGTTAAAAAATTAAGCAAGATTTTATTCATTTCATAATAATTTTAAGATTTATACAGGTTGATGTGTTTTTGATTGACATGGATCGACATTTTAAACGAATTGAAACTCACCCTGATAACCATCAAATAAGTAGGAAGCTCTTTATTTATTTATTATTGTATGGTCAAGGCATCATAAATATCAAAACATAACATTTATAGTCACGGTTAGGTAGATATTTGTAAGCGTTGTTTTAGGTACTATTGAAATTCAGTAAAGTTACTACAATAATTCCCATATTTTAGGGAAATATGTTGTGACTGGTGACATTAGTTAGGCTTTTTATGTTGATACTACGTACGATACCAACTTAAGAAACCAAATTTGTGCTTCAAATTTGAGGTGACAGCAGTACATAAGGAAACTATTATTCTAGTCTTGCTATTGACTTATTTATTAGGAAATGGTTAAATGTCACGTCTATATTGTCACAGGTCCCGTTTTATCAATTATTAAGGAAATGATTCTTAGTAGGTAATAATGATTCTAGGAAGTGTTGACTATTGTTGTTTAGTTAAGTAACATGGAACTTAACCTCTGATAATCACTGTAATGTTCACTTTGTTATAAATTCTTGTCAGAGAATGTATAGTTTTACATATTGCTACCTAATATTAACAATGAATCGCATTCTGAGTAGGATTACAATTATAATAGCAATAAAATTAATCAACAAATATCAGTACGCGCGAAATCTATAACGAATCTGACAGCTCGACGAATGACAGACGCCACTATATAGTGATGTCTAGCCTTTCGATTTATATTCACCTAACACTAATATTGTGAGATTATGCATAACATTCGAAAGTACGTTTGACGTTGGACACTGCAACTAGGGTTGCCTTTGCTTTAAGGTGACGGGTAGGGCACACTAGCTACGCCAATCGATTTTAATTTTTAGCTACTAAACCGGATCGGCCACTTTTGGCGTGAATCATTTTTTCGCGTACAATAACGGACCCTACATTTGTGCATGGTTATTTAATAAATAGTATAAGTGTTTGCCGAGAGGTTGTAACCCCGAAATTGTTTAGAATAGATACGTTTAGTAGCTAAAAATTAAAATCGATTGGCGTCGCTAGTGTGCCCTACCCGTCACCTTAAGGGTTGATAAACAAACTGTTAAAAAAACTGTTTTATGTTAGATTTTCGCGTTGCGTAATAATAAATAATAACGTGAATTAACGCGACGAAAGTTTTTAGCTAAGCACATAATCATGAAGTATCATGATTATGTACTTAGCTAAGTAATAGTAGGTACTATTGTTGACGCTTCGTCTACGTTGGGTACAGTCAGCGTCTGATCAAGTTACCCCCCTGCAGTGGAAAAATAGCATTTGTGCCTCAGACAAAAGGCCGGTCCAAAGGTCAACAAGGGTAACTCGACGTGACGCCATTTGTACGTCTAGGCGTGGTCACAAGCGGACATTAAAAACAAATGCCTGGTTAGTTTTAAGCTGCTAAAAACAGTTTTCCTAGTGGTTTTGCTCTTCTTACCTATTTTTCCTATTGGTCTAGTGGTTTAAGTACCGGGCCGTGATCTCGGGGTCCTGGGTTCATTCCCGGGTCGAGCAAAATATATTTCGAATTTTTCGAACATTACTCCTTTTTGTGATCGCCAATCCGCATTAGGTAAGTGTGGTGATTAAGCCAAAATATTCCCAGCATAGTAGCGATAACTAGATTTTTGTAAGGTCTAATATAAATATAAAAAAAAGGTTTCTATAAATAATATAATTTCTCTTCTCCTAAAAAGTTACTTCTGTGTAATATTTTGTATTTTTAAAGATAGCAATTATGAAGTAAATATCCGAGGCATCATTTATTTCAGACAATAGATAAAATTTGTACTTAGGTAAACACTGTATATTACGGATTCTTCTTAGTAATTACAAAGCAACAAGTTACATAAGTGTTTAATTGATCACAACGATGACTATTATACAGCTTTGAAGGTAAATGTTTTACTTAATAAGTAATTATTACGTACGTATTTAATCTAATTATGTTACGTATATTAAAACTAGTATATAGTATTCTATTAATTTTTTTGTGCGATTTTGTCTAGGTCAAAGATGGTAATATCGATTCCAAATCTGTCTACATAATGCATAATGAGATGCGCATCTAGTTTTTATGTGGTTAGTTTATGTTTTGAGCTATATTTCTAATTTAAAAGAAAATGCGAAATATCAAATTTCATAAATTTATTACTCGGTAACTAAGCGGAATTGAAACACGGGAGTTCCTGGCTTGCATTTATAATACTAAGGTCTTTCTAATATGTGCCTAAGTGTACTGTATGCCTTATGTTGTGTCTAATAGATAGGTAAGTACCTACTCGGGCTACAACGCGACGGCCATTCTGAATTTATTTTTTTACAGCTCACCAATCCGCATTAGGCTAGCGTGGTGATGAAGGTGACGGGTATGGCACGTTATTGTACGCGAAAAATTCATTCACGCCAAAAATGGCCGCTTTTGGCGTGAATCAATATTTCGCGTACGCGTTGGACCAAAGATTTGTGCATGGTTATTTCATAAATAGTATAAGTGTTTGCCGAGAGGTTGTAACCCCGAAATTGTTTAAAATGATCCGGTTTAGTAGCTAAAAATTAAAATCGAATAGCGTCGCTAGTGTGCCCTACCCGTCATCCCGCGAAATCGTAGTAGCGATGACTTGATGTCTATAATGGATGCCTTTGCCCTGCAGTAGGACAGTATTTGCTTTAAAGCAAAACTCACAGCTACACATCAAGTTTCTATAATCTGTCAAAATTCCTATATTGATATGGTGACGTGTTTGACATTAAGGTGAGAATCGACTGTAGTAATTTGACAGTTTTGTATACTTTAATGTGTGGCTGTCTGTACGTACATTTGTACGGCCCGACCGGTAATCGAATCTAAAATCCCAACCGTAGCCGTGGGTTTAATAACCTAAATAAACGCAGTGGCTATTAAGTCACAGCAGATTCGCTACATTATAATATTATACTTACTCCTTTCGTGGCTAAGCTTTCTGTGACGGGTGCCGCTGTTATCACTATTTTTATTTCGTAAACAATTGCCAATATAAATTAATTAATTCTTTCGATCGAGCACTGCTCTACCTCCCTTTCTCAAGGCAATCCTTGCCAATGCTTGGCTATACTTCCTCATCCAAATTTCGAAAAGCTACGTAGTATTACGTATGCTGTACATATTGCTTTATTTTATAAAACCCATTTTCCTCGTCTGAACCTGTTCGCTTACGCAAATCGCGCCCCCACCCCGCACGCCCGCGCCAAAACCGCAAAAAACCGGTTCAAAGAGTCTTCGAGACCTCTACTTCTTATTTTCATTCTTAAGAGCTATTTTTAACTTATCGGAGTCAACAAACCGGCACACGTTAGAAATACAAACTTATCTCTCGCATGTTATTTTGATAGTGACCAAAATACTCGACTCTGAACGAGAAAGAGTTCGTTACGTTCCAAGTTCCTTACTATTTTGGTCGAGTATTGCAACTGCTTCTGTAACGCCTTAATACAAAGTATTAGAGGTTATATTTGCCCAGCTTTAGGAATGTTGGATTGGCAAATGTAAAGTGGCAGTCACGAGACATTACCGAGGCAGTCGAATATTTTTAGATTGCAAAAAGCGTAATTGCAATACCGCAAAACGCTCGCGCTCTGTGTGATAATTCTGAAGGTTATTGTTTTTAACAGGTAAATCTTGTTTCTGTTTGAGAAGGAATGTCACTCAATTTTAAGAAAATTGTCAGTTAACATAACAAAATAATACCTACTCGTACTCACTACTCGTTACTTCTCAAGGTCTCTTCATCTTAGCGTGTAATTCCCGGTTGCGTCCAAAGGGTACCCAGGGTACGCTTAGACCATGATTCAGGATTGGGGGGGTCTGGTAATTACAATGAAGCGACTGTCGTCTGACCTTCGCAACCCTTTTTAAGGGAACCAGACCAACTGAATAATGGTTACACGTTTCAGAAACTTTTTCCGAAACGTGCAGGTTTCCTCACGATGTTTTCTCTCACCGCCGAGCAGATGGTAATGGTAGAAATACGCACATACATTTGAAAAAAACCATTGGTGCATGCTTGGATTCGAACTTCGACCACCTGCGTGGAAAGTGCGTTCGTATCCATTGAGCTACCATCGCTCTTCTCAAGGTATGTAGTTACAAATCATTTTGAATGATAAGTAATGTCTAAAATGGTAAAGAGTTTCAGACCAAGATACTTAACATTAACCAGACTTAAATTTGTATCTGGAAAATTCGAGTCTTTTATACAAATTTAAAATGTTCATCTCAGTCATTGCCCTGACGGGCGGAAACAACAAGAACAAGGTGGAACTAAACTAGTGAGCTAATTAAGGAGCAATAAAAAATTGGTTATTCCCCAATTCCCGGACTTGTGCTACAGACAGACGGAATTACACCGTATAATCAATAATTACATAATGATATGGAGAAAAACATGAAGGAAACCATGATATTCGGTCAGGATGCTTTTTTTATGATATATAGGTGGCAGACGAGCCGACGGATCACCTGATGGTAAGCGATTGCCGCCGCCCATGGATACCTGCAACACCAGTGGTGTCACAAGTGCGCTGCTTACCTTTTAACTCCCCTCCCCCTGGATTGGGCCTCCGGTACCCTCACTCACTTGCTTTATTTCATTTACAAAAATCTCGTACATAATAGTTTGTTTTAACAGTTATAATATAATGATGTAATTAAGTAATATGTAACGCTTAGTTTTAAAAAAACAGTTTTACGTCTAGAAATAATAATATAATAATAATATTTGACAACATCACATACATTGATCCGACTCCGAGATAGGTAAGCTCAAGCACCTGTGTTACGGATATCAGAATCAACAGCGGAATTACAAATATATACATATAATACGTTTCTTTTGTAAATACATACTTATAATGCATGCAAACACCTAGACCAATACAAACAGACATGTACATACACACAAATGTTTGTACTGTGCGGGGATCGAACCCGCAACCCTTGGACAAAAGGCAGCGTTCACTACCACTGTTCCAAACGGGTTGTCAAGTCACTTTATGTTTCACTAAAAAAAATGTGTACAAACCTTAGTCTTGACTAAAAATCTATTTTAGATTTCAATGCTGGCCGAAAATACTGTTTTTTAGACCTCTGCTCCTAAAAAATACTGCTTAAAAACGCGTTGGGGAATTCTCGTGACGCGGAGAGTGGCGATCGCGCCGATAATCGTGGTCGGACGTCACTCGGTCAACGCACGAAGTATCGCATAACGATTTATTAAACAAGGTTGCCGATACTGATGGGATGTGTTGCCAGCTTAACTGCCTTAGTGCCGGGTCCAGCACTGTTTTCATTTTCGACTTATCTGATGGTAAGCGATTACCGCCGCCCATGGACGTCTGCAACACCGCTGCGCTGTCATTCTTTACACTCCCCTTTCACGCTGATTGAGCTCCCGGTACCTTCTCTCACATTCACACATTGGTATCTTTTTAAAATATTTCATGCAAGCCCTCCTTTCACGTTTTAAATGAAATTACATAAAATTGCATAATTTCTGGCCAAAGACAGTTTTACCGCTAGGTCACGGACAAGATCTGTGCTCTAGGCACTGTATCCATTGAATTATTTTCGAAATCCGAAATATAACACTATTTTCGAAAGCCTAAAAATCTAGAACATGGTACCCAACTTCGATTCGTGATATCACGTTGGCAACACTGTGGGCCTAACGTTAGGCTCAAAAGGGCTAGAACCCAGGGCCGTAAAACCTTATTACAAAAAAAATAAATTAGGGCTGCCATGGATACTAAAATGACATTTAGAAATTTCGACAGCTTCTAAAACAATTATGGGTTTTTTAAACGTTTTTTACTTTTTTTTTTTAACCTGCCTACCGTCCAGTCAAAATGTTGCTCGCAGGGGCAACCCTGTACATACATACAGCGTGTTTATTTGATACGGGCGAATATTTTAATGGCGATTACTATCGGACCTAGGGAACCTGTTTACATACATTTCTTTAGAAAATTAAGGTACTTTTTTTTTCATACCAAATAATTGAGCACGCAATGTATTGCATCCACTGGTAGTTAACGTTAATAACATCAATTAACGTAGACATAAGTATCTAAACGTCATACGAGTGTCATGACACTCATGTCACTTGTCATGTCAAACAAAGTTGGACGGCATACATTGCTGCTGGGTTGCACTTTAGAAAAATCATTACACCTAATTAACCACAAAATTTAATGAAATGATTATCTTATACGATTCGTAGGATCAGATATTATAGCTGGATTAATTATTCGCCCGTATAAAATACACACGCTGTATACGTAGGTACTTAATTGTCAAAAAATCGTAGAGGTTTATTTTTAGAAGGCATTTTATTGCTTAAATAAGCGAACATTTAAATATAGAAACGTGGAAGCGTGTAAAACCGGTATCCGTCTACAATTAACTACAAAGTCGTGTTGTTTGCGTTTAAGTAAATGCAGTTTCGACTTGGTCCTTTCGTTTAAGAATATTCGATTGATTGCAATTACCTGTTTGTAGGTACGAGTACTTACTCATTATTTACTTCATGTACGGTCAGCATCAAAAGTAACTTAACACTTTAGTACCATGTCGAAGTAACATTTTTACATACCCCTTAGAAACTGACTATAATAGGCTGAACAGTTAATTTGACATGGTACTAAAGTGTTAAGCTACTTTTGATGCTGACTGTACTTACGTAAATACCCCTTCGACCTTATTTTAAATCGATCTTAAGTTATTACCATACTAAAGCTTATGTCATCCAGATTGTAACCCCGCAATTGTTTAAAATAGATCAGGTTTAGTAGCTAAACATTAAAATCGATTGGTGTCGCCAGTGTGCCCTACCCGTCACCTTAAGCGTAGGCAACGAACGTGGTTAGCCACGTCATCTAATCCAAGAAACGTCTGCTCCCATGATTGTTGTGTTTACTGTGGTTCTACGGCATACGCAAGGTTGTCAGCGCACTTGTGACTCCACTGGTGTTGCGGGTGTCCATGGGCGGCGGAATTGCTTACCATCAGGTGATCCATTTGCTCGTCTGCCACCTCTCATATAAAAAAAAGACGCTTCGTACTCGTATGACGCTAAACTAATAAAAATATAGTTTAAAAACCAACCCGACTACCAAAAAACACGCTCTAAAAAGTGCGAAACAAGAAAATTGTCTCTGCTGCAATTATTGTGTCGAATTGCCGTGGTCGTAGGCCACCTACTGTAGCAAAAGAGATCTGATTTATTTATTTATTTATTTACTTCGGCCTCTACTTTTCGTCCGCGATTTTAATAAGCACTCTTCTCGGGAAACTTATCGGGTCTCCATGAAAACCCCGGGGAAGTGTTCATTGGAAATTTATATGATGTTTCAGAGATATAAGTTAGTAAATAGGTGTCTAGTTTATTTCACAAAAATGTCTTTTTACGGATGGATGTTTTTGTTAGTATTGGGAAAGTTAAGACTTTCCTAGAGTCAAGAATCTTCCAGATTCTGCAGATTTGCGATCTTACGGGCAATTCCAGAAACCTACATTCGTTCATACAAATGGCAAGCTCGACTTCAGTGCTCTAGAATATACCCTCTTGTACGTCTGACGACCCGTTTGGAATAGTGGTAGTGAACGCTGCCTTTGGTCCAAGGGTTGCGGGTTCGATCCCAGCACAGTACAAACATTTGTGTGCATGAACATGTCTGTTTGTATTGGTCTGGGTGTTTTCTATGTATTATAATTATGTATTTACAAAAGAAAAGTATTATATGTATATAATTGTAATCCCACTGTTGATTCTGATATCCGTAACACAGGTGCTTGAGCTACCTATCTTGGAGTCATTTAAAAAAAAACAAGCCGCATGGGCTAATGCAATTCAAAGGTTTTAAATTAGTGTCTAGTGGTTTTTAGTGTACAAATTTGGTGTTAATTTTTGCAGTCGAGTGCCGCAAAGTGATCCTAATAATAAGAATCGTTGGATTGTATCGTTTTTAACACTGCTATTGTGTGTCGAGTGCGTTGTCTCGTGACAACTTGCTTGGACCTAATGGAGTCTTACAACCTGCGATTGCTTTTAGAGTGATATCCGCTGAATCCGTAGGTCGATAAAACGTAAAACACCGGCGTTTTATAGAGTGACTGTGACTTTGACTGACTTCGACTGTTGACTTCTACTTATTCTCAATAAGTTACTTGACATTGGCGAATTATCTTCGGGTAGAGTCCTAATAAAAATTAAAATAAAAAAAGCATGTGAACTCCACTGTCATTGCGGGTCCGGGCGGTGGCAATCGCTTACCATCAGGTGATATGTCTGCTCATCTGCCACCTACCTATCACTAAAAAAAGCGGTGAGAGTAACACAAAAGTGCGCAAAGAAGGCACGAAAGCTTCGAGAAATCGAATCGCTAAAGGCACAAGCCCTCCTCAATCGGCGTCTGCAATGTGAAAACGTAAAGGAAACTTGTAATAAGCACTTAATTATGTATAAAGAATCTCGTATAAGGCGGTGTATGTTGAAGTTCTCCTTTCACCAATCCGGACCGTCCACTCCGACGCAACGCGGTCATGTGCGCGCGCATATCACTCGTCCCACACCCAATTATCACCATAAAGTCTAGCATATTAGAGTCGAGAATGCTTTGGGGAGAGCCATGTTTACACGCAAGCAATGAGGTTGGTTTATCAACGAGATCGACGACATTTCAATTGGCCGTTGATTGTTTTATAATTGTAAAAATGAGTGTCATATTAATAGCTACGGCAACATTGCAAGTGCGTTTTGTTTGCATTGTATTGCACATTTTCTTTTTTCTGTATTATATTTTATTTACCAATGAGGCACGAAATAACTCCCACGGAAAAGCACGTAACTAAAATTTGAGATTCCTTGTGTCTAAGAACATATTTGATAAATTGGTTGCTAGTCAAGAACGCTTTTCACGGTATTACATTTGGTGGCGCTGACAGGGGCGGCTCTAGCCCCAGAAGCGCCCGGGCGCAATCAATAACCTGGCGCCCTCTTTTTTCATTAATGCGCCCAAAAAATGGAATACTTGCAACATGTTTGACTATCTATGGGCAGTCATTTCATTGTAATTATCATACATCACGAATCCTATATCATGGCCCAAGCGTACCCCTCAAAACGCAGCATTGAACGCAACTGGGATCTCACGCTAAGATGAGGAGAACGATCAGATCGTGCCCGCTCCTTGCGGAACGTTACCGTGGAGACTCTATGTGTAGCGAGAGGCTCTCGGCGCCCTCTAACTTCCGGCGCCGGGGTGCACCGCACCCCCTGCACTGAAGATAGGTAAATACGCCGCAGGCGCTGACTCTATATATTTTTTTTTACTGTAGATATGTAAGCTTTTGACCATATTTCACCTGATGGTAAGTGATAATATGGTCTAAGATGTAGCACGATTACCCAGAAGATACCTATTCACTCGCGCTTTGAAAACCCCCAAATTGTAGCCTCTAGGGAACACCTCCTCAGCAACTGATTCCACTGTTTCGCAGTACGAATAGGGAAACAGGATTCAAACCTCTTTGTGCGGACTTTTGGCATATGAGTATTTCTTTGGGATAGGGGCTCACATTAACAGTTTTCTTGAAAAAGAGAAGCCCTTAAAAACAGTTAATTTAAATCAATACTAATATTTTTTTATATCTATAATATATAAAGATACTTTTGAGGCCCTCATATGGGCTCAGACAGCAGGAACATGGATGTCCCGATCCCGGAGCATCAGACATAAGCATTTAAACAAAACTGACATCAACTACTTATCAAAACTTTACGCTACTCAAGTCTGTCGAGCAAGAAATATATAATGGTAATTTAATTTGAACAACTTTTAACTTCCAAGTCCAACAAAATATCTATTCCAGTAAGCAGTCCAGCCTTCATTGTACTTTGGTAAAAGCAAACCAGTAACAAAGTTGCCCCCCAGCAAAATCTAAAATAGCTCTACGATATTTTTGCGTAGGTAAATCATTCTTTTACTTGCAATTGAGACAAATACTTATCTTTAAAAATTATATGTTCATGGATTTTGCAATAGCACTTATTGTTACTAAAAAAAATGGTTTTGTTTATGCCCAAAATCTTTTATATACCTATACGTAAAAGCGAAATACCTACAACCTAAGCGGATAAAGAATGGGATCAGAAATGGCGGCGCATCTAATCACTATTTGCGTCTATACTCGCACCCTACGAGTGCGAGTATAGACGCAAATAGTGTGCGAGCGAGAAGTGAATAGATGCGCCGCCATTTCTGATCCCATTCCTTATCCGCACAGGTTTCACCACTATTTACTAAACCTCAGAAACGATTACACCCTCAATCTTAAAATGCATGTATTTACCTTATAGCGTTTTAACATTTGCTCAGGTTAAGCTAAAATGATTTTACGGAATTCCATAGTATACTCTATGAATTGTACCCCTAAGGGAATAAAATGGGATCCTGACACGTGCTAACATCACGCGTAGTCGCGTACTTACCTATCTACGAATTCGCGGGCGGCCGCTTCTTTACGTTAAATGGCACACAAGGTTACACTCTTCATGAAAATCAAAAAGCATACCTATGCTTTCAACATCAAAGTTGATTGCAAGCGTGCAACTATCTTCCGCATCTTATTATGATAGATAATACAACAGGACAGGACATAATGTTCACGCGCCTAAGCACACCAACACCTTAGATTAAATCAAAAAGAGGCATCATAAAGGTACAGCCAGGCATTTTTAGCCATAATTCTTTGAATAGAAGTATGTCGATATCAAGGAGCAACGGGGTCTGTTAGGTCACAGACTAAAGCCACCTAAAGCAAACCAAGTACACTGTACTCAGTTTTTTCGGATCACGCGCGGCTAGCTGATGCCGTATCTTCCTCTTTTTGGTTTAATCCAAGACCAACATCAAGGCACCGCGCAACCGGGAGTTATCGCTGTCGGCGCGAGCGCAATAGAACTTTGTTGTAATATCTGTTAATGCCTATTTTTTAGATTAAGTATTATATGGTGATCTTTAAAAAAAAGAGCTTATTCCTCCCTTAAGAGCCGGCAACGCATCTGTGATGCCCCGTGTGTCACAGATGTCCATGGGCGGCGGTAATTCACTTACCATCAGGTGAGCCGTCTGCTCGTTTGTCTGCCATAATGTAAAAAAAAAAAATATTTATATGGATGCTTTACCTAATTCAGTTTGCTTAGAGAACTATAGTATCTTCAAACCCAATGTAGGCTTTTAGATTCAATTAAGTCAAATAATGTGTCTATAAAAGGTTTTATAAATAAAGGTGTATATCTTGTTATATTGAACATAAGAACGAAAATTAAGAAAATAACTGAGAAACAAAAATAACCTAAAAGGAAATAAATAAATAAACAAATACATAAATCGTACATATCCTGCTGTAGCATAAAAACCAATTACCCTCCTTCCAATGCATTCTATCTTCACTCACACACCCGACCAGTGTCTATACACGCTGTGTCCATGTGCGTCCACTCACATTCAATAAGCCGCTGGTCAATTTAAACATTTTCGCGGCGGCCGCGCCCATTGGAGCCAGCTGTCGCCAAGGGTGGCAGGGTGGGGGGTGGGGGGATGTGCGTCACTCTCAGATCTGGGGCGACTGCAGTCGACGGGTGCGAATGTTGAACTCGGGCTGGACTCAACAAGTGTGTTTTATCAGACGTCACGCGAACTGACCCCAAATAAGTTGGTACCTACTGCTGTGTTATGGTTAGGTTCGAGCATGATCCTCTGGATTTTTTTGATTAAAGCTCAAACAATACACCATTTTCTCCTTTACTTATGTAAAACCTTGTTAAAGAACTTTAAAGTTATAAATCCTTGTCCTCTTTCCATTCAATCCTCCTTTACCATTTCGTTACGAAGCAAGGCCCGCCGCATACAAATTTCACGATAAATTAGTAGCAACGAACTCGCAAACCACAAAAAGATGAGCAAGCTCATTAGCAAGTCTCATAGCGAACGTTATCGTTACTGAAACACCATTAAACGTAAAGATGAAGATAAAAATGGCCCAGTCAGATTTACGAGCGGTTTACGACGTCGACGCACCATCAAATCATTCATCTGTTATCTATTATTTGCACATGAGTCAGTCCCATGACGCCCATAGAAGTCGAGACATACGCTTGCACTATGATTACTAATAAATTTGTCTATTTAGGTTCTCCATATTTAGTAAGTGACTGCCTCGGTGGCGCAATGGTTAGTGGGTCGCACTTTAAAGCGATGGTTGCGCCTGGGGACCCGGGTCGGGCCAAAATTTGTACCTGAGTTTTTCTGTTAAGACATTCTCAGTGTTAGCCCAGAGTCTGAAAGTTGGCGGTCTTATACTCCCGTGCCTCGGAAAGCACGTTAAGCCTAAACCTAAACCTGCGCCTCCTGCGCCTAAACCCTCTTCGGTCGTGTCACACTAGTGTCCAATCGAAGTAAGAGGCTACGGGAATAGAGAGTCCACTTGTGTCTGCGCAAATAATTGTGCACTATAATATGTCCTGCGTCGATGGCTGATCGCTGAGATTGTCCGCCATGACCGAAATATCAGTTTGGAGGACATATTAGTATGTCCTCCAAAGTAAATAATGATAATGATGCTAGATTCAATGTTACAGTAGTCAGTATCAGTTTATTTACAAAAGAAAAACTTAGGAAAGTAGAACTAGAAACTAGAATTAAACTTAAAGTAGTTAAAGCAAAATAGGTCCCTGTGGCAGACCTAGCAATGATTCAGAAATGTCCTGATCCTAAAAAATCTCTCTGTCGAATTGAATCTGCTGGATCACGATATGAATTAGATCGGAGAAGTAGCTCAAGAAGATGCCAGTCTTTTTTTAAATAAGTTTAGTACTTCTCTTGATAAAATTCTTTTTTTCCGTGTCATTTTCGCCATCAACGGATCTATTAAATTAATACAAGTGATCAGATTCCGTGTCATTTTCGCCATCAAAGGATCTATTAAATTAATAACCAGCCTCGCTGAGCCGTGAATCATTCTAGGAACAATTAATTGGAATAATCGGTGTCGGATGAAGCGGCTCCAAATAACATTTGTTTGATAAATTAATACAATTTTAATGGCCCTTATCGGCGGTAACGCCCGGTGGCTCGCTCGTTTGATGATCGTTAGCTTAATGGTTCACCTGACATTGGGCTCTTTCTGCAGTAAGTAGTTGGCAGCTAAAATGTCGCGATGCCTCAAAGACAAAGCAGAAAATGTACACTGACAAAGGCTCTATAGGTACTGAAAATGATCAGAGAAGTGACAAAAGCCGTGTCACACTCAGTAACTCACGTGGGATTGGTTAATACTTATTAGATACAATTTTGTCATCGGCCAAAACATACATCTCGCACTGTAACATGTACACAAAAGATTATTAAAAAAGTTTTTGTTATCAACATTTGAAGAAATGGAAGTGTAGGATATCCCCACAAATTTTAATTAGAAAATCTTTTATCCCGCATTCTTGATTAAAATAGAATAGATTCGTTATGCTTAAACAACAAAGCTGACAATGGAATCAATATTTACCAAATACAAGGACAAACTATTAGGAGTGACTAAATGGTGAGTACAAAAGTTTTTTTTATGTGATAGGTGGCAGTCGAGCAGACGGATCAAAAACTTTTGAAAGTTAATAAAACCTTAAAAATAAAATTGATGTCAACCGAATGGATCAGGTCTCAAGTCAATATTGCCGTGTTCCGTGTATCAGTCACACTGCCTTGCCATGACCATGTGAGCGGTGAAAGAGGGCCTTCATTAAATTCGAGCTAAAAATAAACAATAATTACATAATTTGAAAGCGTCATTTTAGGCGAGCGGCGACTCACGCGAGAGTGTCGTGCCCATCTAGGCAGGTGTTTGGTGTATGTATGAGTATGGCTTGTAAACTTGTGGTGCGTTATGTAAATACGGCCTTGACTGCGGTCAATCCGCCAAATATTATTTATATACATTTGTTTTGACTGTTATACTCGTACTAACACCGTCTGTTGTTATGCTAGCTACCCCTCTAATCCCTGCAAACCAGCAACTCACTTTGTCCTCCTCTTCGTAGAACAGTGTTAGGTCTCCTAGGCTTAGCAAACTACAGTGACTTGATTGATATTCAGGCCGACTCATTTGCCAAACTTAGACATATTTTGTGTAAGCCCTAGCTCACAGTGTAAATGATATTGATGTGTTTTTAGTGTTTTGTATAAGTTTAAAAGAAAAAAAAATAGTTTTAAAGAGTAATTTACCTGTATAATTGTGTCTTTGGTTATAAGTACCATTAAGTTTCTTTCTTTTGCATACGGTGTTGCGCTTAGTTAGTTAAATAGTTATGTTGATTGTTAGTTTCAGTGTATACAAACGCTGGTAAAGTCTGTATAAATAAATAAATTCCTTAAGTTTATGCATAATGTGTGTTGGTCCAGCGCCCAATCCCTCTCCGGTCGTGTCACAGTAGTATCCCATCGGAATATGAGGGTAAGGGAATAGAGAATGCACTTGTGATTGCGCATACACTTGGGCACTATAAATAGTGGCTGATCGATGAGATTGGCCGCCGTAGCTGTAATCGGTTGGAGGATATTATAAGGTAACATTCATAGTTAGCTACAATTTTTTTCTTAGCTAACAACAAACAGGCTCTCTATCCACTGCTTAACTTTAGGCCTCCTTCATGCTACTCCACAATATCTAACCCAGCCTTTCCTCATCAAATCACTATCAGCAGTCTTCCCATGATCATCAGTCCGACGAACGATTCGCAGGCTGCACTGCACTCCGCTTTTCTTACAGACTTCACTCCGACACATGTGTGGTTCTACGGCCAGCCCTGCCTTGATTTGCTGTATCGTGCTTATTCCTCGGGTTGTATCAAAAATACTTTACCAAATATGGCTCTCTCCACACACGACTAAATATGTTATATCAGCTATTTGATTGAGACCTGAGCTGAACCGACTCTTTAAATACACGAACCAGATCACACACAAGTCCCTAGTGACATTCATCAGCAGCGCCTGTCGAGATAACTAAATTCAATATAAATAAACAATTATTACTATGTTGTACTACGGTGCTCGAATCACGTAGGTATGCTAATTTGACAAGTATAAAGTGGGTCAGGGAAAGATCCCTAAACTGCTTCATTATGAATAATGTGGGTATAATGTTTGAATACATACGATACGAGTACATTACAAAATTATTTGACACTGATATTTTTTAGACACATTATCAACTCTCCAGTTGATGTTTCAAAAAAATACTAAGGAGCTTGAAGGAGTATTTCGGGGCAAATAAACATTAATATTTAATTTTTAACTGACATATTGCAATACATATTAATTATTTCTATTAGTATTATTATAATTTTTACCATTTGACATTATCTCGACCATAATTAAACTTTGACATTAAATTATTTCAATTTAAAGACCATAATTAAAACTTTTTAGATTTTCGAGTTGCATTATAACTATAATGTATCAATACGGGGATTAACACGATATTTATTATGTGAAACAACATTGTGTACTCACATATTTGGCTCGACGTTTCGGCTACGTTACAGCAGCCGTGGTCACGAGCGGACTATATGTGAATCAAATATGTAATCAAATATGTGAGTACACAATGTTGTTTCACATAATAAATATCGTGTTAATCCCCGTATTGATACATTATAGTTATAATAAAACTTCTTGCTTATTGTTAACCTTGTATTTTTGTTAATAAGAGACAATAAATGTACTATTAATTAAGATTAGTATTGAAACCTATATCCAATAAGTTTGATTAAAATCAGTTTCTTAAATAATGTAAGGATGACTATTGTATGCCTCTGTATTTTTTGTACCACCGCAATTTTACAATAAAGTTTTTACTTACTAATGCAGTAGGCATTATGCCTATCAAAATAATACTCAACAAACAAGGTAAAACCCGCTTTTATCTACCATCATCATTATGTTGTAAGACTCAAAAAAAGAAAAATATTACAAAACTACTGGTACACATTATTTATGATTTATAAAAATATTGAAAATTTTTATGACTCTCATAAAATTAGGAATCTACCTGGTCTATGTGCCAAATAAGAGTTTAATAAATATACTTACCGAAGTAGGTGATTAATGATCATTATTAGTAAATTTTTACCGTGGGAGAGCCACGCTTCGGCATGAATGGGCCGGCTCGATTGGAGTGATACCAAGCTTGAGTGAGGGTACCGGGCGCGGGCGGAGGCTCAAAACGGGGGAAAGGGGGTTTAAAAGTTGGCAGCGCAATTGACTCCACTAGTGTCGGGAGTGTCATGGGCGGCGGCAATCGCTTACCATCAGATGATCCGTCTGCTAGTCTGCCACCTATTACATAAAAAAAGTTTTATAATATCCGTATCATTGCCATCTTTATACTTTGAATACTTAAAATTAATATGATTAAAATAAGACATGATAATTTATTGATAACATTTTTTTTAAACCCCGACAAAGAAACCACGGGGTGTTATAATATAAGTTTGACGTGTATATTTATTTTCGTTGTGATAGGTATATCTAATTTCTCTGTTAATTTTCTAGATTTGTTTGCTTATTTCTTTTCTTGATATCTTCCTATTTTCCATAAAGCCAATACATTTTATCTAACTTAACACGTTAAGTGCGAAGCGAGGCCTAAATCACCCCTAATGCAACTTCCCTGTGGTGCGGCAAGCAAAAAAGTGAATTTCTCTGTCGTGCGAATGGCATAACTTTGGTTTGGTCCAGTGTAGGAAAGAGATAAATATATATTTGAGATCACTAATGGTTCCGGACTCGGTGGTGTACCTACCTTGGTACCGGATGTCTTAGGCCTCGTGCCGCACTGAATTAATATAATTTTAAAGCAGTGCGGAACGAGGCTAAAACGTCCCATATACCCCCTGACCTCGTACCGCACTCAACGCGAGCTTCCCGCGACTAGTGTTGTGCATCACGTCGATTGGAGAGCACGTCCTTTTACAGCGCCGAACATGTCTAAACGATGTCGGAAGAAGTTAATTAAAAAAAACCCAGAAACAGAGCCAAAACAGGTAAGTTTTTAATGAAAAAATCTTCAGTAAGTACCTAGTTTTTTCTTATCTTGGTAGCTATGTATGTACCTAAAGTAAGTGTAAGATATGATTACTTAAGTATACTCGAAAAGGGTGAAAAAAGGAGAAGATGTGTTGGTTGTTACCAAAAACTACGCACATTTTTACCATCTCGTGAAGCTGATAAAAAATCTAAAAAGATTTTGACTCAGTGCACTCAGTGCAAAAAATCTTATTGTCTACCCTGTTTCAATGAAAAACACTCATAAATAAGTACATATATATTGAGATTTTTATAAAAAAAAGTATATTGATACTGATTTTTTAATGTTAATTCAAGTTCTAATAAGTGTATTTTTAAAGCCCGAGGCAGAATAAATAGGACAGTTTCTTTTCTACTTCTGGTTGCCTTTTTTTTCTATTCTGTGAACCGCATTAAGATTTTCATATACAAATAGAAAGATAAACCTTATGCATAAACCGTAATCCATTATTTTCCAATAATAAGTCTGTAATAGGTGCCTCTTAATGGTATAGAATGGAACGCTTCGTGCGCGAGTCCGAATCGCACTTGGCCGGTTTTTTTTTCTTTATGGCGCCTTCAAGCACAATTTAGATTATTTAAATATTTGATAGCTTTGTGTTGTTTTGCCAGGTTTTTCCCTTAAAACGATCTAATGAGATATAATTGATCAAAATCGGTCAAGTCGTTGCGTAGTTAAGACAGTTTAAAAACGTCGATATTATTTTTCCCATCACTAATCGCAGCGAAAATTTGCCCTATGTCAGTGCGTTACGAGGTGTATTAGATCCCATATTTTGTTTTCCTAATAATTCCTAAACTAGCCATCCGATCCCGGGGCGACGGTGGATTAGGGTTCATCAATTCACTGTCTATATCAATAAGGACCAAAATTCTCATTTATCTTTGATTTCGCGCCAGAAAATGGATTTTAGTCTGTAAAAGGAGGTGGGGTCTAATAGACCGCGTGTCGCCCTAACGTCTGGTCACGGTACGGGCCGATTAAACCTCGTGCCGCAGGAACGGAAAGTATGCAAAAATTGGTGCCGCAGCTAACGTGTTAAGTAAGAAGTAGTGCTATAAAAGATTTTGAATTTGTATCCCAACAATAACAAGTATAGTTACCTAAAGCTCCTGCAACACTAACATTTGGACGGCCGGATTTTCCTCATACCTCTGTCGTCGGTAGCTGTCCTTACGACATATTTTATTTGTTATCTTTTTTTTATTTGCTCCCATAATCTGGGTCGAACGTCACACCTCACTGGACTATTTATATTTTGTAGACAATTTTATTTAGCCAACCGATATATATTTGGTTTCGAACAAACATCCGCTTATATTGTTTGTTTATCTGTGCACGACGGTCAGTTACCCACACTCAATAAATTAAACCCGCTATCAATTAGGTGATTGATTAAAAAGTATACCTACTCACGACATGACTTACGCGTGTCGATATTTACAAACATGAACAAGTAGGACGATATAAATATGTACCTATTTAATTTAATCTTATCTACTTCTTGTAAAAAGTTGCGTAACAATTAAGAACCATATTACTTAATCACCATTAGGTCTGCTCGTTTGTCCGCTGTAATGTAAAAAAAAGGAATATATGAAAGCAACCCTCTAGAAATTACCTATTTGCACACCAGAAACATAAATTTGCTCCTGAAACTATGTTTTGATTTGCAATTAGTATTTTTGGTGTGCAAAAAGATTAGGTTAGCAATAATTTATACCTAGGTATTCTATTGATGAGAATATGTCTAATCGTAATGTAAGTAAAGTAACAAGTTCTTAGGAAAGTAAGTAGATATATTTAGCGTTTATAAAAAAAGTTTACACTATACATTATTTCTAATAGTATATTTAGACAACGAGAAAGCTTTTTATAGTGTCTCTCTAATCTACAATAAACGTTCAATGCTTTTATCGAAGTTTTCCTAAGTGATAATGTGATTGACGGACAGGTGGGTGACGGACTTTCACAGAGGAGTGCTCGACGTTGCTCGATGTCGCCCGATAACCGGCGATAACTTAAGTCGTCTGGCGCTCCGCAGGGTAACGAACTCGGCCCCACACTGTATTGTCTAGGTATACGTTAACCTTACTGGCTACCAATAGTGCACTTGGGTGGAGACATACCTACTATTACGGTACATATTACTTTGTTGTTTGTTGATAAAGGGCGTCATGAGAAACTCCGTCCACTACATGATTTCGAACAGTTATTTTTCGACATGGTGATATGTATGGCAGTGAAAGATCTTGAAGCCTGAGAAAAGGTTATAATATACATTTTTATTTGCATTTTACACGATAATTTTGTCTGTTTATTGATTGCAACTTCTCTTATTGGTATATCTAATCTCACAGGATTACCTGCTATCAAAAATAACAAGCCATTTTGGATTATAAAGAACCGACAGTTACGCGATAACGTTTTTTCTTTTATCTCAACTATTTATTACCTTACTCTATGTTTTATCTTTATTGTATTTAATTTTTTGGTTGATAATTTTAAAATATCTCTCCAACTGCCTGTATTTAATTTTATTCCTACCTTATTTACAATGCACACAAGATAAAGGTGGATTTGTGCAGCTGAGCATTTTATGAGCATGCTCAATAAATCAACATTTCATACATATTTATTGTTCTCTTATTCGTAGCCAAGGAGGATTTAGGTTAAGAGATATTTTAGGCGTCTAGTTACTAAACATGTTTACATTTTTAACAGGCTTAAAAAACTGTAAGCGACCAGTATGTAAGTATACTAGTAATTAGGTAAATTTATGTTCGCGATTTTATGTAAACTACTGATCTAATTTATGTGGGGTTTGTGCAATGAAAAGCTGCAACTCCAGGGTATGGTACCACTGTAAAATCTAGAAGACAACCTCTCTATCGACTCATGTTACTAATTACCCTAGTTGTGCTAGAGTAAAGTAGGTAATAAGTACGGGCAACCACACGTTGTAATTTGTTTGGGAGTCAAAATTTGTCAAATTATGTCTTCAGCCGATCTCAATTTAAATCGCAGAGAATTCTGTAGCAGCAAATGTTGATGACCTGATTGACTACACACAAACACAGCTTCTCTTCTTGCACCGCCTTTCTTTATTTATTTGTGTCGTGTTATATCATGTGCCTACTGTACCTACAGTACACATACCTATGTGTTTGTTTTCACTGTGTTGTGATGCTCAATAAATGTATTTTGAACCCCCGACGCAAAAACGACGGGGTGTTATACATTTGACGTGTCTGTGTGTGTCTGTCTATTGGCATCGTAGCTCCCCACCAAATGAACCGATTTTGATTTTGTTTGTTTAGTGTTCTTAGCTATGTTGGATAAAAATCGATCCAAAATGGCCGCCGTCACAAAGATTTGGATTTTATGTTTTAACATGTTGTAATGTAGCCTCTATGTTAAATAGGTACTGGCTATATTTCTATTAGTTTAATTGATATTCCATTTACTATTTTGTATCTAGACTTTTACTTTTCTATTGTCACTTCTTCCTTCCTTTCATCTTGTTGACAAGTAAACATTTCAATCTTCAACAGTGTTTTTCTCTAATTTTATCAATCTTCAACAGTGTTTTTCTCTAATTTTATCACGTTATCAGCACGAAGGCTTTACAAGCGAGCTAGCTGATAAGTATAATATTAGCTGTGTTGTTGTACTATGATTTTCACGAAAATATAGTTCGTCGAATCTCGAAAAAAATTGTGCTACGTCATTGTGCAAAATGCAAGGTAGCGGGGATAGAGTGTCCCCAGGCACAAGCAGCAATGCAATGGGAATGGGAGCGATCCGTATGCTTTCCGGACGGGAAGGCTACAGTGCATGGAAGTTTAAGATGCGATTTTACTTACTGCATGAGCAGCTGTGGGAAGCTGTTGTGGGTTATCCTGATGGAGATGAAACCCCAGAGTCAACGAGAAAGCGTAAGGATGAATTAGCACTAGCCAAAATCTGCATGACTTTAGATGGAGGAGCCATCACTCATGTGAGGAGTGCGGAGAGTGCTAAGGCCGCTTGGACGTCGTTGCAAAACGCCTATGAAGATAAGGGCATGGGCAGAAGGTTAGCTTTAGAACGTAAGCTTTACCGATATTGTCTTGAAGAGTTTAATACTATCGAAGAGTATATAAATGCCGTTATAAGTACCGCTCAAGATCTCGCTGATATTGGTAAGAAAATCGAGGATTCTTCTTTGGCTGCGATACTATTGGGAGGTCTAACGCATAACTTCGATCCCTTGGTCATGGCTTTAGAAAATTGTAATGTTGAGGTTACCACGGTCATGGTAAAGGCAAAACTGTTGAATGAGATGTCGAAAACCAAGCCTTATGATTGTGAGTCTGCGTTGCGTTCGAAGAAAGGTCAAATTATTCAACATAGTACCAAGACGAAGAAGAAGAAGGAGGTTGTATGTTTTGATTGTCACGTACGAGGTCATACTAAATACAATTGCCCCAATAAGTTGAAGAATAAGCATGATTCAACATCAATAACTGCCTTGGGAGTAAATGGTAATAAAGATACGTGGTACATCGACTCTGGAGCTACTTCTCATATGACTTCAAGGTCTGATTGGCTGACAGAACTCAAACCGCTGCATTCTGGCAAGGTGACCGTCGCTAGCGGAGAAGCGATAGATTCCGTGGGAATCGGAACAGTTTCAATCAGTACTAATAGTAGTATCGACAAGATTAGTGAAGTTGTACTTGTACCTAAATTGAACACTAATTTAATTTCGGTTAAGAAAGCAGTCGATAAAGGTTTATGTGTACTTTTTGATAATACTGGCTGTAATTTTTTTGATAGAGATTATTTCTCTTATAAAGGTAATCCTGTTTTACACGGTTCAGTACATGGCGGGCTTTATACATTAGATGTTAATATTAACAAAAATGTAGCTCTTGATGTGAATTCTGACTGTCATTCTGCAGATTCTCAAGTTCAGGCTGTTGATGTACGCACTAACCGTCCGTCTCAATTTCAGCTGTGGCACAAGCGGTTAGGTCATCTTTGCAGGTTTGACATGAATCTCCTAAGGAATGGACGTGCAGTTGGAATGGATTACTCAGCAGTGGATAAGGAGCCATGTATACCATGTGTTGAAGGGAAACAAGCAAGAAAACCCTTCACGGTAAGTGTGGATAAGCCTAAGAGTACAAATTCGTTATTGGAATTGATCCACAGCGATATTTGTGGACCTATGTCGGAAAATTCATTTCAAGGTAAGAAATATGCGTTATTCTTCATTGATGACTTTTCTCGACTTACTTTTGTTTATTTCTTGGCTTCTAAGACGGAAGTAAAAGCAAAATTTATCGCTTTTCAGTCTTTAGTCGAGCGCCAAACAGGAGCTAAAATTAAGGCATTAAGAACAGACTGCGGAACAGAGTATGTTAATGAACAGTTCTCTAGTTATTTACGTTCTAATGGTATTGTGCATCAAACCACAGTTCCACACAGTCCGCAACAAAATGGAGTATCGGAGCGTTCAAATAGAACGATTGTGGAAAAAGCGCGGTGTATGTTAGCTGGTGGTTTTCTTAGCAAAGCCTATTGGCAGGATGCTATAGAAGTGGCAAACGTACCTGAAGAATCGATCCCCGCATAGAGCTCTAGATCGCCTTACTCCTTATGAGATATGGTTCGGCTCAAAACCCGATTTGAGTCACTTACGAGTGTTTGGCTGTAGAGCACTAGTACACATTCCAGATTGTCAAAGGAAAAAGTTGGATGTGAAGGCTAAACAGTACACTTTTGTTGGATATTCGGAAGATCCAGGTAATTATTACTTCCGAGATGCGAGCTATCCGAGAAGACTCTTAAAAGCTAGGGATGTTGTGTTCTTCGAAGATGCTTTCTCTGATTTGAAAGGTGATAATCCTGCAGGCCAGTTTCCTGTTGATCCCCCTGCAGTGATGGTATTCTCAAACAGGAATGAAGCGGAAGTTCAAAATCCCATTGCTGGTAGCTCTGGCACTTCTACTAAGGTGAACGTAGAAGTTGCACAAATCGATCCTGATCAGAAGACCCTATTTCTGATGAAGAAATTCCCCACGATGAGGAGGATATTCTCGAAGAACAGGTTTCTACTGATGAACCTACTTTCCAAGGAAGGTATCCCTTAAGGAATCGATTAGCGAAAGATAAAGGTTTTGTGTCAGCAAGCTATAGTTTTGATGAGCCTGAAACCTTCAATCAAGCTATTCAATCAGAAGATAGAGACAAATGGATGGGTGCTATGAGAGATGAATATAGATCCCTCATTAATAATAAAACATGGATTTTGGTTGATAAACCTGATGGTCAAAAGATAATACCATGCAAGTGGGTATATAAGGTAAAGAAGGATGCAGAAGGTGCAGTTGCGAAATATAAAGCCCGGCTAGTAGCCAAAGGCTATAGCCAAACCGCTGGTGTGGATTATACAGAAACCTTTGCGCCAGTAATTCGCAATTCTTCGTTACGTATGATGTTTGCACTTGCAGCAAAATTAGGCCTCAAGATGCGACATTTAGACGTGGACACAGCGTTCCTAAACGGAGAATTGGAGGAGGATGTATATATGGTACAACCGCAAGGTTTTGAGAAACCAAGCCAACAGAATAAAGTTTGCCTACTCAAGAAAGCTTTGTACGGGCTGAAACAAGCGCCTCGTGCTTGGAACACAAAGCTAAATGAAACTCTTTCTGCGTTAGGTTTTAAACGGGCTCCTTCAGAACCATGTATTTATACCAAACTATTTGGAAAGGAACTTGTCATACTGGCAGTTTATGTTGACGACATAATTGTTTGTCATAAAGATGACAAATTGGCAGACGCTGTCAAATGTGATTTGCAAAAATATTTTGGTATTAAGGATTTGGGACTTTTAAACTATTATCTTGGTTTAAATGTTTCCCAAACAAAGAACTGTGTAAAAATTAATCAAAAAACGTTCATTTTAAATGTTCTTAAGAAGTTTAATATGGCAGACTGTAAATCTGCCCCTACTCCCTTACAAAAGGTGAAGTTGGAACCAAATAAGAGCGGTGAGTTGCATCCGTATCCATATCAATCACTCATTGGTAGTTTAATGTTTATATCTGTGAATACTCGCCCTGACATTGCCTATGCAACTAGCTATCTTAGCCAATTTCTTGCAAAGTTTGATAAACAACACTGGTTGGCTGCAAAAAGGGTGTTGCAGTACCTGAAAGGAACAGTAGATTACTGCATAACTTACAAGAGGGTTCCAGATTTCAGTCTGACTGGGTATGCAGACAGTGATTGGGCAAATGATCCCACTGACAGAAAGTCCTATACGGGTTTCTATTTCAGCTTATCCGGTGGAGCAATTAGCTGGGAATCGAAAAAACAGCCCACCGTTGCATTGTCATCAACGGAAGCAGAGTATATGGCCCTAACTTCAGCGGCTAAGGAAGCCACCTTCTTACAGAGGTTGATTCAGGAGGTAAGTGGCACCTCTCTGACTCCGGTTACCGTGCAAAATGACAGTCAGAGTGCACATAAGATTGTACTTAATCCTATTCATCACAACAGGACTAAGCATATCGATACCCGTTTTCACTTCATAAGGGAAAAAGTCGCTGAAGGCACTATTTTAATTGAATATGTACCAACTAGTGACATGTGTGCCGATATGCTGACAAAGCCGTTAGGTAGGGTTGCGCATTCCAAATGTACTGTCGGTTTAGGGTTGTGCACTTGACATAGTTAGGTTATTTAGTCAACTATGGAATCTCAATTAAGGGCTGGTGTTGTAATGTAGCCTCTATGTTAAATAGGTACTGGCTATATTTCTATTAGTTTAATTGATATTCCATTTACTATTTTGTATCTAGACTTTTACTTTTCTATTGTCACTTCTTCCTTCCTTTCATCTTGTTGACAAGTAAACATTTCAATCTTCAACAGTGTTTTTCTCTAATTTTATCAATCTTCAACAGTGTTTTTCTCTAATTTTATCATAACACAACTCCCACAATGTGGGTATCATATAAAAGGGCTTGAGTAGCAGAATATATTAATTGTGAAAAATTTCAAATCCAAGATGGCCGCCTTCAGAAAATGACGAATAACCTATTTGTTGTTCCAACTGCCTCAATATAGGTCAAATGAAAGAGCTTTAGTTGTGTCGGGGGATTTTTTATCTCTCTTCTTTTCCATTTAATGTTGAATACATTTGGTTCAGTATCAATAGAACCCAACGTCTGTCAGTGCAATGTTATGCTTGCTTCTAGCAGTATCTACGCTTTCTCATATTATCGTCTGTTTATAAACCGCTCCGGGGTTTCGTTTCCCATGTCTCTTAATCGTTTTCATAACAATTAACAACCTGGTTAATGTATTTTTAAACAGCGGAGCGAATTCTTCGACTGTTAAGAGCTCTAATTAAACGGTAGTTAGTAAATGCCAGAGTTCTTGTTTCTCGTATTGTCATTTGCACTTGTATAGTTGTAGTAAAATGTACCTAGGTACTTACTACCTGTGCGGATAAAGAATGGGATCAGAAATGGCGGCGCATCTATTCTCGCATATACTCGCACCCCACGAGTGCGAGTATAGACGCAAATAGTGTGCGAGCGAGAAGTGAATAGATGCGCCGCTATTTCTGATCCCATTCTTTATCCGCACAGGTTGTACCTACCTACTAGTAGTATCGTACACAATTAGGTAATTAGTTATGAAAGAAAGAAAGAAACATATTTATTCAGTGTATTACAATAACATTAAACATTTAAATAATGACAGTACAAAGTAAAACGCCGAGAAGGCACATAAGTACTCAGCATGTGTCGGGGTGTCGAGACACCCTGACGCTGGTATTCTGTATGTACCTACCCATAGAAAGAGCACTGCTATAAAAATAAATACAATAAACTAGTGTTAGTTTTACATAAGTAGAATTATTATTACAATAATATATGTAATACCTACTTATACGTGTGTTCATGAATGTATGTGTGTGTACGTGTGTGAGTGTTTGTGTGTCTGAAAAATTTAATTGAGAATGAGACATTATTAGGATTAAAACTTAGTTCAATAATAATAATTAATCGCTCTATATGTATATCTTTCAGTGCTCGCATAGTTTGTCGGAAATGCGGGCGCAAACTAGGCACTTACTTAAGAACTTGTCTACAATGGTGATCACCTTGAGCTAAGTAGAGGTAGACACTATTTACTATACAGTCGAATGTAGGTACAGTCAGCGAATATAACGGTGTTCCAGATAACCGGCTAAATCGCTTGCACTGCGCTATGCGTAAGCGCAGAGATAATACTCGTAATAATAATAATAATTCGCTTATTTCAGGCAACGAGATACATTCAAAAATATTTCATTGGCCCATATAATAAATACCTTACAGTCTAACATACATACATAACAAATAAAATACACACTTTTTTTTCAAATTACTATCTACGTGCGGCGCATAGAGCCAGCTGGTAGCCGTCCTCGAAACTTCCGAAAGACGACTTCGACTTCCTGCGGCCAGAAGTCCTCCCTAATAAAGGTCGCCAGGGAATGGGTCGGTACTCTCACCACAAATGAGCTAAAGTTCAATTTGTGGCGAGACTCCAACCGTTCGACCCTCAGCGTTCAGTTGGACTTCTTTCGCACGTAGTCTACGACTCCATCGACCTTCGTAGACCAGTGTAGGCGGGACACGTACAGCTGCGTAGTGTGCGTCTCTGGCTGTAACGAGCTTTCCGTTCTTATCGGAGCAGTGCCTCGGTGGTTACGGCTGACGGGCTTCTGCCTCTTAGCCACTTTAATAAAGCCCTCATCATCGCACTTATTCTTCGGTGGACACAATGTTGATGTCACCTTCGGTTTCTTCCCCTTTGGGTGTTGATGCCGAGGTGGAACGGCAGCAACTGCAGCATAAGCACGGGTCGGGGGGTCCGTGCCAACCAATAAAAACCAAACCAAAAAATAAGCTTCGCCCGGTTTATTTATGGCGTAAAAAGGTTTCCAAAATATCGCCTACTATTTTACACAAATTTTAATTTGACAAAAAACGTTTGTCATAACTTCGCATTGCAGAATTTTACCAAGCATTTTTATTTTTTGGCATACTGTTGTTTCACAAATAATTGTTTGGCAAAGTTTCATTTTCATTCAGGTTGGTAACCAACCGCGCTGCGTGTGCATACTGCATAGCGAGGGTGCACCGGAAAATTCGTCAACTGTAAAGAGGAATTGGTGGGCATTGATTGCATGAAACAGTCTAAATCTAAGCTAATCACGACCTACCACTACCAGCAATAAGAAAGATCTTTACATCATGCGCGCACGCTCTCCTTATCATAGTTTTTCGCGAACCGCGCGTAATTGGCCGTTATCGCGATCCCACCAGCGAACCGCGCTGCGGTGGCAAGGTCGGCTATATTCGTGCGGTTGCGATCACGCGGTGCCAGAGGAGAGAGATTGAAGCTCGCGATGCGCGTTGGGGTTTTGCATTGACGGAGAGCGGACGCCGTGATTCTGTGACACTGAACTACACACTTTAGTGTGGAGTAGAGTGGATAAATCTATGGTATAACATCAGATTTGTAAAGAATGACAGCGTTATACCATAGATTTACTATCGGAATAAGATTGGTCGAATCGACCCTAAGATTCTCTAAGAGTCTCAGAGGGCCTAATCTCGTGCACTTGACAAAGAGGTTGAATGAGATATTTTCATACATTCGTCCATTTAAATGTCGAGTTCGATATCTATGTCACGCCCCAAGAATTGGGTTCTTGTTTGGGAATATAGAAGGGGAAATAGAGTGCACTTGTGTTTGCGCACACATTTGTGCACCAAGTATAATATGTATATGTATGTTATTAAAACGCCGCGCTACACGTCAGCGCCCGCGTGGAGAAGATTTATTGCGGCGTAAATGTGCGTCGATTAACGACAAGCAGTTAGCACTGAAACCATATTTCAAAGCGTAAACAGCCTTTAATCAACTGCTTGTGTATTTAGTCGAAGTACTGTCAATGTTACAGCGTCCTTTAGTCCCAGAGATGGATGGCTATTCCTCATCAAATATTACCTATAGCAATATGTTAAAGCAATGCATAGGTACTTCTTTTTCTTAGTTCCGTTTTTCATTACTGAATCTCATGCCCGTTCCGAGGGCATTTTCTCGTGCACTCGGCATTCAAATCGAATTTAGAGATTTTATACATTAGTCCATATAAATCTCTTATTCGACTTCTATATCGAGTGCACGAGAAGAGGCCCTCTGAAATGATTTGGTAGAGGAGTCGATGAGCTATTTTCTCACGCCTTCCTCTCCTTCCTTCCTCAGCTTGTCAGCGCTTTGGCTATCGTGAGTCCCAGTAGGTAGGTAGGTATATTTCGCACAGAGTCAGATCAGCGACCGATCGCTCTCGTGGTTTTTTTCTATCCATATAATATTAAGTAAAAAGAAATTTGCAAGATCAGAGAAGTCGCCGATGCATGATTGGTCTTTTAGGAAGCAATAAGCTCGAACCGTCTCTACTGCTTGTGTTTTTTTAAAAGCCGTTTTTTTTTAAAGCGTTTATTGCATTCATGAATGAATTTAAGGTGTTACAAGTATATTCCTGTACATCATTTTATCCTTATGGGATGGCCTATGAACGTGGTTGGCGACCACTACTGACCACCACCTCAGATCACCACCTCTTTGGCCACTATATTATTTTATGTAATTCAAAATTATCTATTCTTAAAAGAAAGCTAGTACCTATATAAGTTGCGTCAACCTTTTTTACCAGTTCAGTTGTTAATAAGTGCTCGTACCTGTAACTGTCTCCATATACCAGTGCCGTGTTCAAGTGGTTTCCTTGGCTATCATCATTCCCACTCCATCCTCACATCCTTATCCAATCATTTCGCCCTCCTCCTCATTATCATCTTCATCTCCTTCAAACAGGCATCTTTTAGGCAAACGCGTATCATCCTAGACCTCATCGTCGCTTTCCATCAGGTGCGATTGTGGTCAAGCGTTGGCTTAGTGACCAAAAAAAAAAAAAACGTGAAATGGATTAATAATATTAGTTTGAATGTATTTATTTTAATTTATTTTGGATTTGTATACCTTACGTTTAGTTAGACGCCCTGTTGGTCTAGTGGCTTAAGTAACGGGCCGTGATCACAGGGTCCAGGGTTCGATTCCTAGGTCGAGCAAAGGTATGTTTCGAATTTTTCGAACATAGCTCGGGATTGTGATTACCATTCCGCATTTAGCAAGCGTGGTGATTAAGCCTAATCCCAACAAAGTATCGATAACTTCATTTCTATGATGGAGGCCTTTGCCCTGTAGTGGGACAGCATATAGGCTGATACTTTAATTTTTCCTTTACTAACGTTACACCTTACGTTGAATCATTATTAGCAAAATAAAATAGCATACCTACTAAAGCGCAGAAACGTCACGTGATCACGTCGCAGCAGGCCTATGCGATACAATCTCGAGCTTGCAGGAAACAATAAACTTTGCACTAAAACGTAACCTTGGAGCGATGTGTCATAAATGACCGAGCTGCTATATAACTAACTCATTGTATTAAATTTATACTTTGAGGGAACCGTTAAATAGCTTGAGTTGCTTTCAATCAATTAAATAAGTCTGTCTGTCCACTGCTGGATGTAGGCCTCCTTCATGCTGCGCCACACATTCCTCATCCAGTCACTGACAATAGTCCTTTTACGGTCCATTGGCGTAAGTAAGTATTTATTGTGTAAGAACAAAGGTTACATAGGATGTTACAATTATATTTCAGGCATCACTTCGTTCTACCTATTCAGGTGTACACACAAACTGAGAAAACTTTAATTTTTTTTTATAAGTCGGTAACGGAGTACATAATGAGATTATCTTATTTATTATATTTACATTTTGCAATTATTACCTATACTGCATAAATTCTTGAATACTGTAGAAACATTTCTCTACAAGCCATGTCTTAGTAAAATTTTGAATTTTGAAAGTGTGTGCAAGCAGATTTTTTTTTATTGTAATGAAATTAAGTATAAATGAAAAATTGTTCAAGACCTTGAACATAAAAGGGATTTGTAATTTTTCAAGCTTATTTTTCACCGGCCAATCATCTCTAGCACTCTTTCAGTTTGAAGTGACACTTTTTTCAAAATCATCCTAAAGATGATTGTGACTTAATCACATGAATAAAGTGTGCTGAATAAGCTTAAAAAATCACAAATCCTTTTTTATTTTAAATGGCTTGAACAATTTTTCATTTTAGTGTCTTAATTTCATTGCAATCAATAAAAATCTGTTGGCAGCCCCACTGGACCGTAAAAGCCCTCGCGTGCAACCCTAGGTACCTTCTAACTTACCCACGCTTGCCCCTTCACCGTGTGAGTAAATGCACCCAATTCAGTAACCCCTCAGATTAGGTAAGTGTAAGTTTTGCAGAAGTCATGGAAGACCATGGACGAGTCTCGCTTCGGCATGAATGGATTCAACTGGAGTGACCCAGAGTACCCAGAGCTGTGTTTCGCCAAGTGAGCGGGTCATGATTCAGTTTATTTTAATTTATTTATTTTTAAGGGAAACAAACATTCTTTTGTAAACTTATAAATAACACAAATACTGATAGAACATGTAACAACAAAGTTTCCACAGATATTTAAAACATGTTACAAGTGGTCACAATAATATTATAATAGTAAGTACCTAGTTTATGTGGCTGACAAAAAAATGACAGTTGGTCTAGGCCAGAGGGCAGTCCACTTCATTGTAATTACGAGACTCTCCAACTCATGGATCATGGTCCAAGCGTATATTGGTCCCAAAAGCGACAGCTCTAGACGCAACTGGGAATAATACGTTGAGATGATCGGACGTGAGTAAGGTTGCCACCTTTTTTTGCAGATAAAGTACCTACATTCGGTATTATAGGCAAAGAAAAAAAAGTAAATAGTATCAAAAAAGTACAGTTTAAGTATTTTTCTTTATCATTATATTTAAAAACATATTTTATATTACTTTTTGCTGTTTGTTGCGTTCTGAAATTATGAAAACGAAAGAATAAATTATGCGGCGCTTTCTGCGACATGTTTATCACCAATCGTTTAATCACCAATTTCATTTAAGGAAAATAAAAACGACTAAGTACATTTTTCAAAATCCTAACGCAATCATGCGTAAATAAAGTATTTTCGCGTACTTTATTTTTCTCATAAAGTATAGAGTACAATCACCTGAAATAACGTACAATACTTTATTATAAAGTACGGGTTGCAACCCTAGACGTGAGCTGTCACCAGGAGGGGGGACGGTGAAAGAAATCATGAAATTTGTGACGTAATTTCTGAATGTTTCTGGATGTCGGCCTTGCATTCTTCATAGCAGATTGATTGGGAAGACAGTACTTTTGTTTTATGCTAGAGGCGGACAAACGAGCAAGCGAGTCACCTGATGGAAAGTAATCATCGCCGCCCATGAACGAAGGAATGAAGGTCCCTAAGTCGTACATTTATAATCCCCTATTAATTTAATTTAACTTGACATTTATATGTATAAATGTCAAATTGGCAGAGTTATATAAGTGTTCGCCGTGGGCAACACAGTAGCAGCCATAATAAAGAAAAAACTATTCTATTTTCTATTTTGTATATGACCTGTAATTTGGTTGAAATAAATGAAATTTAATTTAATTTAATCGTGCTACTTTAACATAGTGCTACCAATAAAGTGACGTGATCAAAAATCCAGTAGACCCTGGCTGTTTGTAGATTCGCTCTGGGAGCAAACTTTACGAGTCACCTTTTACGGGCGGCTCAATAAAACCGAGATTGCAATCTGGAGGTCGATTCTAAAGCGCTCGACATTAAATCGAAAACGGTTTGCCAAAAATTATTTTTACTTTCGTAGTCTAAAATGCCTATTGAGAAATTTTGATTCATATAGAATGCTCCTGGCACGCTCGATATGAAGAAAAATTTATTTATTTATTTATTAGGATCCCAACACAGGTGGCACAACCTAAAAATAAAGCTTAAAATCTAAGAGTACCTACATGCTCTTGTGTACCTACAATTAGAGGAGATCACATCACACCTTGCTTTGAAACACATTATTTGATTGTAATGAAGTATCTTTGTTTTTATCGCACTTCAGTGTACCACCCTAGGTTTCCTCACGATGTTTTCTCTCACCACTGAGCTAAGGGGATTTGCCCGAGGGGATCGCCTGATGGTAAGCGATTGCCGCCGCCCATGGACACACGCGATACCAGAGTACCTAGTCACAAGTGCGTTACCAACCTTTAATTAATCCCCCTCCCCGGATCAGGCCCCCAGTACCCTCACTCACGCAGCGAAACACAGCACAGTGCTGCTTCACGCCGGTTTTCTGTGAGGCCGTGGTATCATTCTGGTCGAGCCGGCCCAATCATGCCGAAGCGTGGCTCTGTCACGGTCCCAATGAATAAAAGAGGGGGATTTGGAAAAATCGTGCTTGTTTTATTTCGAACCTAACTACGAATTACTGTTCGGAAAGCGCACGTCCTTATACCTACAAATACACTACACTACGAATACATCAGCACAAGTCATCGTAATACTAGTGCTGAAGCGGGTATAAGAATCAAGTCAATGTATGAGATATTGTGTGAATTTATTTTAACAATGCCAGAATTGGCCCCCAGTTCCCCATCACAAGTTTAATGAATCACAAATCTGCTTCCGAGCGATAACGTGTTGTCTTACATCACGCTACATAATGGCGAGACGTCTTTATGACCTATTCTTAATATTTATAGGAGCACATTGTGTGTGTGTGTTACAGAACTTTACCATTTGTCACATTTTTACGATCCGTGAACAAGGCTTTCGTTAGGTGCAATAAAAGCTACAATTCTAAGGTTTTATTAAATTGTCTGAGTCAAAAAACAAAAGACAGATGGTTGTCAAAAAACCAAAGACGGATGGACCTGATGGAAAATATTTGAAAATAGAAACCGAAACAGTATAAAAATCGTATGACTGGGATCTTTCCACCTTATAACAAATTGCGATCTAAAGTTATTGCTGTACTTAAACTCATGCCATCCCGTTCGAACACGCAATGTTAAAAGGGGCTGGAACCAGTCTTAATCCGAATTTTTTCTTAGATTCGTGTTTTGTAATAAGGGGGTACAGTCGCCTGCAATGAAATATGAACACATCGACTCTTAAGACGGAAACAATAAAATAAGGTTCCTATTTGAATGATGTTGTATACTTATTCGAGTACGTGACTGTACCTACATCTATATTCAGTATTTTTTTACGGATTTGAAATGGTCTCCACAACTTTTTAGGACGATTAAAGTAAATCTTAAGTCTAAACATTTTTGCTTATGTATTTTATTAACAAATCCTTCTCTTTGTCAACAGGCATGAAAATGACCACTTCCACGACAGCCACAATGAGCGCGCGCGTCCACAGGAAGGTGATCCGCGCGCCACATAAGCGGGCCCACCCTGGCAAAACGGCTCACCCCGGCAAGATGGTGCTCGCCGGCAAGATGGTCCACCCCGGCAAAATGGCCCACCCTGGCAAAATGGCCCACCCCGGCAAAATGGTCCACATGGGCAAGTTCGGCAAACTCGCGCACTACGCGCAGACACATGCGCTGCGGCCGCCCGAGCCTTGCGAAAACAGCAATGACAGTGGTTTAGGACCTGACCCTGTGAACAGGTGAGCTCACATCTATAAGTCGGCCGGATTGACTTTGTCTTCGCCCAGCGGGGTAAAAATGGCGGAAACGACTAGATGTTTGGCAATCGTTTACCCTCTCTTGCCCCGCCTTTGCCCGGCCTCATCTTCCCCCACGCGTATCTACTTCCGGCGAAGGCCGAGTTATCGGCTGCACTCTTGAATTTCATACCGCACAACTTGGCTGAATTGATGTTTAATCGTGCATGATCTACAAATTACGCCTATGTGCTAATAAATAGTCTCAAATGTTGGATCCTTGAATGTGCTTGATGAATCATCAATCATTATTATACATCTTCGAATAGGTTTAAATTTGTGTATATAAAATACTTCTTATCAAGATATGTTACAATGCAAGGCTTGATATTATTAATAATATGCATAAAGACATTATTAACTGCTCAATCACCCATATAAATTTAAATTATGGAATGCATTTAAAAAATATTATTTTGGTTCAGTTCATTCGCCTATTTATGATTACCTGAAAATCGAAGCTAAATACAACTGAAAGCAGCCCTAGTCTCTATGTCTACTGACAATAAATTATAGATGCCAAACTCAGACTTCATTCAATAATAATAAATTATATAGTTGTTCTAAATGGTCAGTAATAAATAAATAAATATTTCACAATGTCACATACATTGATCTGATTCCGAAATGGGTCGCTCAAGCACCTGTGTTACAGGTATGAGAATCAACAGTACATATATATAATACATTTCTTTTGTAAATACATACTTATACTACATAGAAAACACTCAGACCAATACAAGCAGACATGTTCATGCACACAAATGTTTGTACTGTGCGGGGATCGAACCCGCAACCCACCAGAGGCAGCGTTCACGACCACTGTTCCAAACGAGTCGTCAAAGTATTAGTAGTAGGTCTAAATGGAAGTAACTGTTATACTCAAGTCAAAGACTCCTGGCAGTCGGTGTAATATTTCCTTCTTAATGAATGAATGAAGTACTCTACCGTCTGTCTAGTAATACATTTAATTATATTTGAAGTCCTTTATACTTAGTTAAAAGTTGGAAAAACATGTCCCGATGGGAAGGTTAACTTTTTTATCAAAAAGGTTTCGATCAACAATACATCATTGTATTTCGATCTAGTTAGAAAAATATATATTGAAGAGCATATACTTTTTAGTTTGCCATAAAATCAATGGTACACAATGATGTGGTTGAATCAATCGATAAGGTAAACTTCGTTACATATAAATAAATAAGTAAAATGTTTAGAATGTTTAGTAAATATGGTAATTTATTGTTGTTAGAATAAACAGCAAAAACAGACCATCAAACACGCGAGCGAAATAAAGTGCGAGCACAAATTATTTATAATTTTATTGAATACATAATAAGTGAATTTCATTTATTCCGCATTTTGGTTATAGCGATTCTTCGTCTATAATGACGTTAAATCGTAGTCCCTTGAATTTAAACATACTATTAGTGCAAACATATGGCTATAGCGACTTTTGACGTAAGTAACGTCGAGTTATGGCGTAGCGACTGTTTTGATTGAATAGTTTGTAATAAATTCTTGAAAATCCCATGCAGATGTTGCGACCAGAGTCGGCCGCCAAAGACACAAAAAGCTTTCTTATCCACACAGATGGTCAGCAACCTTTACTTTTTGTTTATAGATATTAGCTAGATAATTAGGTAGGTAAGAGTGTACGTTTCCGAGTTAAAATGATCCAGTTACAAATTGATATAAACCATGTACATGTCTGTATCTTTTTGTCTTTGCCTGTAACGAAATCCGTATGTAACGACTATAACAGTGGTGGACCCTTCATCGTCGTTATACCCACTGTATCTTCTTAAGTGTATGTCAAATTTAGTCTACCTTAAACCTAGGTTCTTAGGGATATTTTTTACAGCAATCTTTTGCAATTTATTCTTAAGTGAATAACACACTCAAAATCAACAGCTCATGTCGAATCAAGCACTTACAAATTTCGTCGGCTTAGTAACGCGTTCAGTGGTCTAATTGGTAGACCATCCACTCGGATTGTGGAAGTTGTGGGTTCGACTCCCGCCTGAACACGAGATGAATTTTTTAAATGTGTTATTTACCTATGTTCTGTATGTAATAAGCTTAAACTTTAGTAAATACGTTTTCGCGTCATGTCTAAAAGTAGTTGCTACTTAGATTATGTTATCTTTTAAGTAGTTAAAATAGCGATTTGCTGTATATTTAGCTCTGCATCACATTTTTGATGGTTCCGCGACCTTCAGTGGCTTCAAGAGTGCGTCATGAAGACAAACATTAGATATAGGGCTGCCACAAGTAATATCCTCATTTGCCGCCATATGTATGCCTTACAGTGTCATCTTCTATTATTTTTTTTGTTTTATGGCGTCTATCGAATTTCGATTTAACTTTGCCAATGTCGAGTGATTAAAGAGACACATGTTCGAAGACGAAATTGTCCGGTGTTTAGAGTTGGATCTCTTTAATTAATTGAGTTTAAATTATATATATACATATAAACAAAACAAAATATACTGGACATGGACACCCTCTAGAACAAACAAAACGTATACGTCACGTTTACAACACAGTATTGATTGGGAGATTCTGAGTATTGGATAGTACCATAGTGTAATATTATAAATATGAATATACCTACATAAATATTTTATATAAGATGAGAAAGAAAGAGAGAGGAGATAGGGGAAGTTAATAGGGCGGGCAATTTCTGAGGGAAGGACGTCATAGTCATCTTCTATATTCTTTGACAAATTATGAACAATTTTTATTTACTTTACTTGTCAAACCTGTAAAAATGTTCAAAACCTTTTTTTAGAACTTGGATTCACTTGTCGACAAATGTTCAACAATGAACATGCGTCAATCCATCAGTCGAATATCATTAAACGTAATTATTTAAGTCAATACAATTATCTTAATGCACCTACGTGGATATGATTAATTCAATAGGAACTCCCACCGCGTACATTTTATTCTTTGAAATGTTCATACATTAATACATTGGTGACATTAACAGTCATGCCATGCACTTGTAATACAACCGCTGCATACAGGCAGGTTAATTAATTTAAGCTTTCTAGTTGGAAATCACTAGTGAATGTTTTAAGAAACTTACGTTTTCATCTTATCTTTCATATATCACCTAACTGTGCACTATGGTCGCAATAAAGATATTGAGTAAAAAACAACAATCTTCGCCAGGTGGGACATTTTATAAACCCGTAACTCAAATAAAGAGAAAAATCATATAAGTATTTTCCTTGTATGTAGGTCCTACACCCTAGGTAGGTTGTAGACGAGTACATCTACCTCGGACAAAAAGTCCAGCTTGGTAAGTTCAACTTCCAGAAAGAGGTCGATCGACGAATCCAACTCGGCTGGGCAGCGTTCGGGAAGCTACGCAGCATAACCCAGAGAGCAATGGAGAGGGCTATGCTCGGAGTTCCCTGCGTGATCGTATCAGAAGTGATGAGATCCGCAGGAGAACTAAGGTCACAGACGTAGCCCAAAGGATTGCATGCCTCAAGTGGCAATGGGCAGGGCACATAGCGAGGAGAACAGACGGCCGTTGGGCAGAAAGGTCCTCGAGTGGAGGCCACGTACAGGAAGTCGCAGCCGTGGCAGGCCCCCCACAAGGTGGACCGACGATCTTGGTGAAAATCGCGGGAATACATTGGATGCGGGCGGCACAGGACCGATCTGTATGGAGAACATTGGGGAGGCCTATGTCCAGCATTGGACGTCTATTGGCTGAAATGATGAGGTCCTACACCTATCATCATAGTAAGGTTAAAATTATCATTAATGCATTTGTAATATTTTAAGTAGAGTAATGGAAATACCTACTCGTACTTATAGAGGTATAGATCTACAGATGAGCTGATAAAGTTTTTTTAATAATAGGTACTTTTAAGGGGCATAAATCCAAGTTTTATCTTCTATCCAAGCTTATTATTAAAAGTTACTTTTTAAGCCAAGCATCTTCTATTGTGGAGTAGCCAGCCAAGAGAGTACGGAATAAGTACATTCTTCATATATTGGAAATTTGAGTATAAATAAAAACATGATCCACCACAAACCTTGGCTTCTGTTTACTACTCGCAGTTTGAACCAAATATTTTAACTAGAAATCCGCAGCAAGTGAGCGTGCGTGTGCGTGTGCGCAACTGCGCGCTTGCGGCTGACCATACGTGCTAATTTGTATTTTTGGCGCGCGCGCTCTCGTGACTCAGCAGCCAGCTCGAGTGAGGCAACAAATACCATTTGATACATATCACTCATAGTGGATATGTGACAGTTTTTAATTTTATGTCTTTAGTTGTACCTACCTTAACCAGTTATAAAATAAAATAAAAATAGTTTATTTCGAGCAAACGAGTGGCTCATATGAAGGGGTTAGAAGTTGAGGTAGGGGACACAATAATTATGAGTGACCAAAAAATTATTTGATCACTCTCTCTATCAAACACCGCCAGATAGGTGCAGTGTATCTGTCAGTAACTGTCTTCAGAATGCTATTCTGACTGCCACGCAATCTGCCAATCAGAGATACCGTTTTTTTGCTCATCACTGCATGGAAACCATCAGTATGGCGCACAACAAACATCTCCGATGCACTGCAATAGCGTCGCAGTCCCAACAGCATTCTGAAGACGTTATTGTATTGGACGCGTAGCACGTCTAGCGACCTTTTGGCGTACGAGACCCATTCCCGTGTAGAAGCTCTGACAGAAAGCTTTAAAGAGCGTAATTTTCACTTGGTCTGAACAACGGGAAAATCTGCGAGCCAACATATTACCGCGGATCGCCAGAGCCCTACGCTCCCTTTCCCGTTATAGATAGTAACCTCAGTGTGAAACATCTAGGCTATGAACATTCTATGAACAGAAAAAAGTGATATCCACTCCAATCACTGTTGATCATCCAATTCTTAAATAGGTAACAATTGTTTCGTGTCTCTGAAACAGCTATATTGGTTTGTATTAGATGTTTTGGGCGGAATGGCAAACCTAGTTTAGATGAGAAGAGAATATGTAACTGAGTAGGTTTTTTTTTCAAATATTTTTGAAGAATCTTACTTTATCATATGAATTCTGAATCAAACCATACTTCATTAGTAATTATACCTCATTGTCATCAAAACTTTCGAAGAAGTTGAAGAAGATCTTTATCTTAGTTAGGATAAGAAAAAAACAGAAAGCACTTATAAGATTTCAGTAATTACATTCTCCTCATACTCCATATATGTATCTACCATAGCTAGTAGCTTTTTAAATATCATTTGAAACCGCCCAATATAAACTCCACATACAAGGCATGATTGTTACCAGCACTGTGCACTATACCATAGAAATTATATAGAAACCCTACGTGTGCACAGATCATCAGAGGCTCTTGAAGATTGGGAACATCCAGACTCAAAACGGCTCCGGAGCGAGAGCGATTCGGCGGTAAAAGTTGAGTGCGACGACGCCAACGATGCGTACGCGTTTCCGCCTCCGGTGGCGCCTGCGCAGCCGCTGCTGCTCGACGCGCCCGAACAGATCGCGCCGTCGCCTTTACTCCCATCTCCTGTGTATGTTTTATTTTGCAATAAACCAATTGGTGTAACAGGGCAGCTAGCTTTAACGTACCTTCCTAGGGCCTACTTTCTAGCCTTCCTAGGAGATACTCTCATGCCCAAGTACTCAAACGCTTCTCAACTATAAGAGTTTGCTCAAACATTCGCTTACAGTTAGATCGCTGGTTAAAGTCCGGCTCGAAGGACCAAAAGGAGAATGAAGGTTTGGCTAATGGACGGTCTCTGTCACGAATTTGACTTAGAAAGGGATATCATCATGTTTGAGCAGCTCTCAAAGTTAAAAATCGTTTTAAGTATTCGGGTTTCAGCTTACAAAGCTACTACTAACTTATACCCTAATTTCCTACTAATTTAAAAACTCTATAGTATCTTAAAGCAGGGCACTTATTGATAGTGTAGCACCCTAATTTCGACTCAACTACCCCAGAGGGGTAAAATGGGGTATGCGCTAATAACTAGACTACTTATCGTTACGCCAATAAATATTATTTACCTACATTATATGGTTTTCTTTGATTTGCATGGCAATACTACACAATGCATTATTATTGTTAGTCAGATCAGGTTATATGTCGGATCAAGTAGAAATTTAACTATTCAGTACACTACTACTTACTATAATTTTTGTACTTTCATTAATTTTTGAAATATTCATTGATAAGAACAAAAGATTCATTAATTTTTTTTCTTGAAAACGAGTTTACTTATTGTAAAATTTTTGATCATTAATGATATTAATCATACATGCATATTGCATGAAATTCACAATAACTGTTAATTTACCATCATGCATAAATAAATTAGCTTTATATATTATAGATAGATATCATTTCTATTTATGAAACACTTCATTTCTATGTGCCTTTTTTATGTAGAAAGTGTATGGGTGCATGCATGTGTGTATTTCACAAGTTATAATTATTTCAATTCTTTTGCTCAATTTAATTTCCTAGCTCTAATTATCCTTGGCTCAAAAATCCACTCCTCCTCTCCCTTAATAATCTAAAATGTATTTATTGCAGAGTAAGAGCAGGATGCAGCATATCTAGTCCAATCGTAGCAGAAACAACCGGTAAACGGTTCCAAGACCCGTACAGATCGTGCGGGAAGCTGGGAGGAGGGAAGCTCGCCAACAAATACGCTGGAGGGGGAAAACTGGCCGGTGCGGGGGGCAAGTTGGGGGGAAAACTCGGGGGCAAGTTAGCGGGGAAGTATGGGGGGAAGCTGGCCCAAGCACTGGCGAGGCGGAGGGCGTTGGCAGCCATGACCCACTCTGGACCTCCGGGTCTGGCTGCGCCGCTCACAGGTCGCTCCAGGGATGGGACGGTGGAACTACAGATTCTCTGTCAGCCAGAGACGCAGCACAGAGCGAGGTGAGATATTAGATATTGCCAGATTTGATATGTTACATACAGTCACCATTTTGGCCGTGGGAGATCCACGCTTCGGCATGAATGGGCTGGCTCGACCGGAGTGATACCATTGTAAAGTATCAGCCTATATACCCACTGCAGGGCATAGGCCTCCATCATAGAAGTCTTCGCTGCTATGATGGGAATAGGCATAATCACCACGCTTGCCAAATGCGGATTGGTGAACACAAACGCGAGCTGTGTTCGAAAAATTCGAAACACACTTTTTGCTCGACCCGGAATCGAACCCAGGACCCTAAGATCATGGCCCGGTACTTAAACCACTAGCCCAGCAGGGCGTTTGATACAATGGCATGAAGCAGCACTGTGCTGTGTTTCGCTGCGTGAGTGAGGGTATCGGAGGCCCAATGAGGGGGAAAGGGGGGTTTAAAGGTTGGCAGCGCACTTGTGACTCCACCACTGGTGTCGCGGGTGTCTATACGCGGCGGCTAACGCTTACCATCAGGCGATCCGTCTGTTCGTCTGCCGCCTATCACATAAAAAAAGTCAACTCACGAGATGAAGACGTCTCGGGGGGAAAGTGGGTACCTAGCGTAGGGAATGGTGAATAGTTGCCACACTCCCTTCCAGTTGCCGCCACGTGTAGTTTCCACGTGTCTCCCACGTTTATATACCTAAGTCCCGGTCCTCAGACTTCATAGAATCGGTAATTCATTTGTTGGCTTAAGTATTAAGATATTTAATAAGCTACCACAAAATGTCATTAACCTATCACTGGAAAATAAAAAAAAATAAAAATTCTCGGAGGCAATAGACAACAGACAAGGATGCTCATAGGAGCGTTAACAGGGCATTATGCAACGAACAAAATGCTGATGAAGATGAACAGCGACTGCAGAGGAGACGGAAACCATAGAACATCTTTTATGTGAATGCGACTCACTAGCCAGAGGCAGAATGTGTCTTCTAGGTAACGCTTATCCTAAACCAGGAGACTACAGGCACTTCAATCCGAAAGACATCGTGATGCTGATGAAACGAATCTTTCGTGAGTAAGAGCGCAAAAGAAAGGGGAGGTACAAAAGATCCCTTAGGGTCGACGTGCCCCATGAAAATGGCCCCTAACAGATAAGATAAGATAAGATCACTGGATAAGTTTAAGTCTCATATTAAAACCTGCCTAATGAAGAAAGGTTACTATAGTGTACAAGACTATTTAAATGATAAGGATTCTTGGTCATGTTAATTAATTAATCTTTTGAGTTGTTATTCATAGTAGTCTATTAACTTTCATAATTGTATTTTTCTCTTCTCAATTGAAACTCTGTAACATCATCAATATTTGAAAAGAGTAACTACTGAGTTTCTTGCTGGTGTCTTCTCAGTAGAAATCGACATTCCGAACCAGCGGTAGATATTAGTACCTATTTTGACATTCATAACTGTTCTTGTATGGACCTAAATTGAATAAAGAATTTTTCATCTTTTATCTTTTAAGTATTTTCTTTAATACAGCTGTGAATTATATTTTGTTAATAACATTTTTTCATTTATTATTTCAGATATCAGACTGAAGGCAGCCGAGGTGCTGTCAAAGACAATTCTGGGAATGGTTTCCCAATAGTCAAATTAGTAGGATACGATAAACCAGCCGTTTTACAGGTAACTATTTTTTTTTTCTGATTTAATTAATAAATAGGTATTAGAACGCCAGAGCGATGGTAGCTCAATGGATACGAACGCGCCTTCCACGCAGGTGGTCGAGGTTCGAATCCGAGCATGCACCAAAGGTTTTTTTCAAATCTATGTGTGTATTTCTACCATTACCACCTGCTCGGCGGTGAGGGAAAACATCGTGAGGAAACCTGCACGTTTCCAAAAAAGTTTCTGAAACGTGTAACCTTGACTCACATGGTCTGGTTCCCCTGATAAAGGGGTGCGAACGTCAGACGGCGGTCGCTTCATTGTAATTACCAGACCCCCCCAATCCTGAATCATGGTCTAAGCTTACCCTGGGCTTCAAAGCGACAGCTTTGGACGCAACCGGGAATTACACGCTTAGATGAAGAAAAAGGTATTAGGACGCCTGTAAAAAAAGAGCAATCGGTCCTTTTTAAAAAAAAACTGAAGCACTTGGGTAACTCCACTAACAGACCGATCACGATCAGAAGGCACTTCAGTGTAATTAACAAGAGGGTGTTTCACAACGCAAAAAAAATCTAAAAATTTGGGACGAGTTTTAATAGGGTGAGTATTCCCCCAACCCGCAAGATCTTATCAAGGAGTTCCATTCCAACACATTTTGTTGTTCCTCTGTTCCAGGTATTCATAGGCACAGACACGGGCCGCGTGGCGCCGCACATGTTTTACCAGGCCTGCCGCGTGTCCGGCAAGAACTCCACGCCGTGCAAGGAGCGCAAGGAGGACGGCACCGTCGTCATCGAGATCGACCTCGAGCCCTCCAAGAACTGGCAGGTCACTTGTGACTGCGTGGGGATACTCAAGGTACAAAACATAATAATAATATCCTCCTACCGATAGCCGTGTGGTCCCCGGCAGACTAGAATAGGCCACCCTCACTCTTACCGAGGTGTCGTAAAAGGCGACTAAGGTAAAGCTGCTGGTATGATCATCAGCACCCAGAGAAGGAAAACTCTGCATTTATATCAAAACCCTCGCCAACCCGTCTGCCAAGCGTGGTGAGTATGGCAACTGCCCCTCATGTGATTGAGGGAGGCCCGTGCCCCAGCAGTGGGGACTTAATGGGCTGACGACGACCGATTACGGTTGAACGACCAACCTCAACGATCACCCACGTACGCAGCATATATTATAGTGCTCAAGTGCACTCTCTATTCCCTTACCCTCATATTCCTATGGGACACCAGCGTCACATGACCGGAGAGGGATTGGGCGCAGTACCAACGGCTTAACGTGCTTTCCGAGACACGGGGGGACCCCCAACGTCCAGACTCCGGGCTTCTAGACTAAGAATTTCTTACCGAGAACTTAGGAAAACAATTTTGGGCCCGACCCGGAGATCGAACCCGGGACCTCATATAGTATATACTTATCTCCCAAGAAAACCTACGTCAAGTCGCTACAAGATGGAGGCCTACATTCAGCAGATGTCAATTTTTTGACAAAATCATAGACTTAGGATCCTGCCTAATTCTATTAACAAAACCGAGTCAATACATCGGACAAACAGTTACATCCATTTAACCACCACTCGTTCCTATCTCTCTCTAATTTAAGAGCGTCGCTTATGTAGGTGGAGTAGTCTCCATTCCTCTCTCGACTCTGCCAACACCTTTAATTGTGCGACATGACATTACCTTTGTGGTCTCCTTTCCACTCTCGAATCTGCTAGCACCTTAAATTCCTTGTACAACATGACATTCGCTTTTTCCTTAAGTTGTTTGTTGGACTTAATTTGTTCTTGGTCCTCATTTTCAATTAAAGCAAGTTTGTTCATTTAAATATTTAGGCAGTTCAACCAAAGTTGACTCCAGATGTACACCAGATATCAAAGCAAGAATAGCCATGGCAAAAACAGCATGTAACAGTAAATCGCTAAAACTGAGGAAAAAGCTAATAAAATTGGAGCATTGCTATTTGCAACGATGGTGTTTCCGAAAAGATACGACCTGGTGATCTTCAAGAAAAGAGCTTATTCCTCCCTTAAGAGCCGGCAACGCAACGGTGATGCCCCGTGTGTCGCGGATGTCTATTAGCGGCGGTAATCACTTACCATCACGGACGTGTTTGGAAGATTCAGCCAGGCTGCTCACCATCTCCTGTAGGTCTTGTAGGGTTTCCGCCAAGATGACGATGTCGTCTGCGAATCGTAGGTGTGACATGTACTCGCCATTAATATTGATTCCGCGCTCCTTCCAGTTTAGTGTTCCAAACATGTCCTGCAGCGCAGCGGAGAAAAGTTTCGGAGATATAACATCTCCTTGTCTCACACCACGTCGCAGCAGGACAGGCTCAGTTTGGCCATTTTGGATTACTACGGACATATTAGCAGCGTCATACAGACACCTCAACACCTCGATATATCGCCAATCGACTTGGCACCTTTGCAAGGCATCTAGAACAGCCCAGGTCTCGACGGAGTCAAAAGCTTTTTCATAGTCCACAAACGCGATGCACAGGGGCTGGTTATACTCTTTGGTCTTCTGTATAACCTGCCTCACTGTGTGAATATGGTCTATGGTGCTATAACTCCGTCGGAATCCGGCCTGCTCTGCAGGTTGAGCTTCGTCAAGTCTTCGTGTAAGGCGATTCGAAATGACTCTTGAGAACAGCTTATAGACGTGACTCAGGAGAGAAATTGGTCGATAGTTCTTCAGTAATGTTTTGTCGCCTTTCTTGAAGAACAATACGACCAAGCTCCGTTGCCACGCCCTAGGAGTTCTCCCGGAGAAAAGAACTGAGTTAAATATACGCCGAAGTTCCTTCAGCACCGGCTTGCCGGCTGCTTTCAGAAGCTCGGTTGTAACTCCGTCTTCTCCCGGGGCTTTTCCATTTTTAAGTTGCCCAAGAGCTGCTTCGATCTCCTCCAGGCTGATGTCGGGAAGATCCTCCGTCGCATGGCGGGTTAGTGTGGCTCTTAAATCCTTCTCATCCGGCGTAGGGTGAGGTGAGTGCGACGCGTATAACTGGCTGTAGAAGGTGTAAACTTCCGAAAGAATCTCAGGCTTTGAAGTGACGACTTCTCCGTTTGTTTTGGTCACCTTCGACAGGTGGCTCCTTCCAAGCTGTTGTACGAAGACTTTGGACCCCCGGTTCTGCTCAATTGCTCTCTGTATTGAGAGTGTATTGGAACTTCGGAGGTCATGTCTTATCAGCTTGGAGATGGACTTATTCAGAGCCCGTTGTTCTGCCGAAGTGACTGATGGATCGTTCCGCCTTTTGTCCATTAGGTCCAGAGTCTCTTTCGAAAGTTTAGACCGCTTGCCCATACGTTGCAACTCACAAAATTTTGCACCCTCGTCCCGAAGGATTTTCACCACTTGGTCGAGTTCTTCGTCGATATCCACGTCAATTGTGGTTTCCAAGGCAGCGAAACGATTTTCCAATTTTAGTTGGAAGGCGTCGGAACCAGCGAGCGATTGGAGCAGATTTGGCCGGAGCGTGGACTTCATCAACCGAGAACGTTCAAGCTTAAAATCGATATTCAGAGTGCCTCTGAGAAGTCGGTGATCACTTCCGGTTTTAAACCTATTGATCACTGAGACATCTCTGAATATTCGCTTTTTGTCCGATATGATGAAGTCGATCTCATTTTTAGTCATAGTATCGGGGCTCTGCCACGTCCATTTCCTCTGGGGCTGTTTCTTAAAGAACGAGTTCATTAAGAAAAGCCCCTCGCGCTCTAAGAAATTGAACGAGCATTTGCCCCCTATGATTTCTACTCCCAAAGCCGCATGATCCCAACATCGATTCGCTACAAGTCTGTACACCCACTTTAGCGTTGAAGTCCCCCATGACAACGTTATAGTGAGCCTTGGTGGTGGTGTGTAAGGCTCGAGAGATGTCCTCATACATCTCTTCCACGACATCGTCCGGGTATGTCGACGTTGGAGCGTACACTTGAATAACCTTTAGGCTATACCTGTTGGTTAATTTAATTACGAGGTACGCAACCCTCGCCGACACACTGGAGATTTCAATAACGTTGTCAGTGAGGACTTTGTTGACTAGGAACCCGACGCCGCCCTGTGACGGATTATCTCCTTCCCTGAAGTACATAAGATGGCCAGACTCTAGGGTCAGCGTGTCCTCGCCCTCTCTACGGACTTCGCACAGCCCGAGAACATGCCATCTTATGCGCTTCAGCTCCTCCTCGAGTTGGGCCAAATGTGAGTCGAGTCGTAGCGTGCGTCCGTTAAACGTCGCCAAGGTCAGTGTGGTATGGCGGCCTTCCGTATACCGGAGATTCTTAGCACCCCCTGCCCTGCCGTTACCGAGACCGCCGCCTTGGCCCGGAATAGCAGGGCTGCCGGGAACTGGGGGCCGGGGCAATACAGTGTCTGTCATTAGGGGGAATGGACCATAACCCACCACGCTGGTCCAGTGCGGGTTGGTGGGTGGTTCGCCAGGGCCTCTTTTGTTGGTTAGCAGGACGCGCCACGGGCAGGAGAGGTTGACTTGGAACCCGAAAGATGTTGTGTGGGCCCCCTTACGTCCCTTGTTGATGTTACATAGATTATTCTTAAAGAGCTACTGTGACCTGCCTCTTAAGGCGTACAAAATATTTTGACTTAAACTCTATAATAAATTAAAACACATCAGTAATAAAATTAACATAGGTACATAACCAAACAATTAAATTATTAAATTAAATCATGCAAATAAATTGAATAAAATTTTAATGTCATACTTATTATATTATATTTTTGTCAAAAAAGTAGTCTTTAACAGAATAATAACATTTTTTAATTAGGTAGTCAGATAGTCGTTTTTTTTTAAATATATAAATGTCATTTACATCCCTAATGACCTTTGGAATGTGGTTGAAGATGCGGGGAGCCATGCGGAGGTGCGATGATGCAAGAGGTTTTTGCTCGAAATTATAGATGTCAGGAGGGGAAATATGATGGGACACCTGGTTCGTGGTGTTCCAATTTGTCGAAATAATTTACGATACGATTATTTTGCAAAATAACCACGTAAATTTAAATATGAATGAAAAATTTGGATTTTTGATGTGAATATCCATAAGTCGTAGAAAGAACGTTCTGCAGAATTCTCGGTAGGATAGAAGAGGTAGTCATAGTGATTTGACTATTTATCGTGTATTGTCTAATGTTGTAATTTCCTCCCAAGAAATACGCCTAGCCTTTACGGCAAAGACTAGGCATACACAAGTTGGATTTTTAATTAGACAAAGTGATTTGACAGATGTCAATGTGTCATTCCCATACATTTGCAAAATGCTAAACGTCAAAATGTATGGGGATTTGACATTTATATCTGTCAAATCACTTTGTCTAATTAAAAATTCGACTATACCTATTTCTTGGGTGGGTCTTTTTTATGTGATAGGTGACAGATGAGCTGACGGATCACCTGATAGTAATTGATTGCCGGCGCCCATGGACACTCGCCATACCAGTGGAGTCACAAGTGCGCTGCCAACCATTGAACTCCCCATTCCTCGAATTGGGCCGCCGGTACCCTCACTCACGCAGCGAAACACAGAAAATGCCGAGCCGGCCCATTCATGCCGAAGCGTGGCTCTCCCGCGGTCACGATTTACGAGTCAGACAGACAATGACCTATAACTAAATTGCAATAAATCCGTCACCATTCCGTCGAAAGCAGACGACAAAGACTACATAATTTAACGTCCATCATTACAAGCGTTATGGAGCGTCGCATAACAACGGTCGCGTCACTTGTCGTAAATTCTGTTATCTCCAGCTGTCGGTCGTCGCTTTATCAAAGGTGAATGTACCGCCGCAACCTGCAGTTATTGCAGGATATAACTAATGATCGAATGGTGCATGTTCTCCGTAAGATGCGGTGATCGTCTGCGGAAGTCTAGGTTAATGAAATGACGTCAAAAAAAGATTGGCATAAGATCCACCAACGTGACATCACACAACATAGCACTGCCAGGCCTCAGTCTTAACGCGAATCGGACGTTACGACCGAATCGGAGTTCCCCTCTCAATTCACACGCGCTGTATTTCTTCTTTGTTCGGATGCGACAGGTATATTCTCGTTCATTATGGGAGGTCTTCGCGTTAAGGCCCTTGGTTCGATACTTCCCATTGTTTGATCAGGCAAGTAACCATAAGGGATCACCAGATTTTGAACTTTATGCAGATGAGATAAGGTTGAAAATCAATTAAATAAATGATGTCTAGTTGCCTGGTCAAGGGTTAAGAGAATTCCAGCTTCCATTAGTTACAGCCTGGACATTTATGTGTGAAAGAGAGGAAAACGAGAAAGCGAGTCTCCTGATTCTAATCAATCATCATCCCCGTTAGATGGATATCCACTACATTCATCTTCTGTTTTTCTGCGATGATATCCACATGAGGAGTGCCAATAAAAGCCACTGATATCAGCAAAGCAATGATGGTGTATTTTTCCAGTATTTTCACAGACACTAGGACTCTAACTAAGACACTACATAAAACTAAACAATAATATATCAAAATCAGTAAAAAAATTTAAAAACGTAAACAATATATAAGAATATGTTTTTACGAGATTTCTACCATGTACCTTATTATTGAGTGATTCGAAAATGTAATAATTGTAAAACTAAACAAATTGTCATTCCGCGGCCAGATACTGTGAGTGTTTTGTGTCGAGAGCATGTGCGAGAAAATAGTGAGTTAGTGAACAGTGGTACCGCAGGTGCGCGTAGTAAAAGCACATGAATAAATTCATGTGGTAAAAGACTGCGAAAGAGGGTAGACTGATTTGTCTGCCAGTAATAACTTAGGTACCTGCAAAAACTTCAGTTACTCCGTGACCATGGCGCTTGCATCAGTGCCGAAATATCGGCAACTCAAAAATAATAACTATTCTAATATAAAAGAGCCTGGTTCCGCCGTCGAATCTCAACAATTGGTGTCTAACAGCTGGTTTTTCAACAGGAGCGCAACGTGGACGTCGAGCACCGGTTCGGCGAGTCGCTGGGCGGCGGCGCGCACGTGTCTCGCGGCAAGAAGAAGTCCACCCGCTGCCGCATGGTCTTCCGCACCGAGATCCTCAACGCGGCCGGCCAGCGCGAGACCCTGCAGGTCTGCTCTACGCAGATCATCTGCAGTGAGTATCTATTATTACTTAACACAATGACCTGTGATTCCTAGGTCGACCATAGGTCCTTGGGCTTTCGCCATAACCATTCCCCCAATGCTGATAGATGATACTGGGCAAGTCTAAGTTAGTCTCGTACTTTTTGCTTATCTAACTTTTCCAAAAGATTTCCAAACTTTTCGGTAATATGCCACCGGTATTCAAAGGATTTCCACGATCATTACCAGGTTCTCTCAATGTACCCTGCCTACTGCAACTTGAGTTTCGTAATTCTTTGGGCTGCATCAGTGGCCTTGGGTCTCCTGCAGATCTGCAGATCTCATTTTTCCCTAATACAATCACTCATGGAGATCCTGAGTATGTCTTTGTTGCCCTTTGAATATTTTATTTTTGCAATTTTTTAAATACCTAAATAACTTTTTAGTTTGGTACCCTCGAGTCCCACTGCTGGGCAACGAACTCTCCTAAAAGTCTCTCAATTGCTCCCTATCCAATGCCCTTACTTGCCATTCTTGAACATAGGTATTAAAATCGTCTCTCAATCTTTTTAGGGCCAGTCACATAGTCAGCGTCCATTGGGTAACGATTTTGTCTATCTTAATATCTCGTTACTATTGTTACATTGTTACTTCCAGCCCAGCCCCCAGGCGTGCCGGAGGTGTGCCGCAAGTCGCTGGTGTCGTGCCCCGCGACGGGCGGGCTGGAGCTGTACCTGCTCGGCAAGAACTTCCTCAAGGAGACGCGAGTGGTGTTCTGCCAGAAGCAGGACAGCCGCAGCTTGTGGGAGGAGGAGGTCGTGCCGGACAAGGAGTTCCTGCAACAGGTGATTCTATAATGCGGTCCGCCCTTTCCTCTGTTCGGGATTTTATTAGTGCCAAATTGTACCAATAGAGCGCTGGTGGCCAAAATTAGATACCCGCAGAGTCAGCGAGGCAGTCAACTGACTGCATCGTTGGCGCAGTGGGTAGTGCGTCGCACTTTCAAGCGACGGATGCGATTCGGGTCTCAGGTTCGATCCCCGGGTCCGGCCAAATTTTGTACTTGAGCTTTTCTGTTAACGGACTTGTACCCCCGTGTCTCGGAAAGTACCGTAAAGCCGTCGGTCCTGCGCCCGATCCGTCTTCGGTCTTGTCACACTGGTGTCCCATCGGCTTTCTCCTAACACAACAACCTGAACCTGATGTGCACTAGGAGTTTAATAATTACGTATGATTAGTTATTTATGTAGGTAATTTTAAGACTTTTATATCACTGAGTGACTGACCGGATGGCGCAATTGGTAGTGACCCTGCCTCTTAGACCAAAGGTCGTGGGTTCGATCCCCACCCTGGACAAACATTCGTGCGATGAACACTTGTGTTTGTTCAGTGTCTGGGTGTAATATATGTATTTAAGTATATATTTGCGTTCCTCTGTTGTCTGATATCTGTAACACAAGTGCTTAAGCTACTTAGTACGGAATCGGGTCAACGTATGAGATGTTGAGAGAATTATTATTATTATTATTATTATCACTTTTTTTCTTTAAAAATTCAGGTAGATTATTGTGATATTACCAGCAACCAATAAATTGTTCATTAAAATAAACTTTTCTTCAAATAAACTAAAGACAGTATAACAAATATGAGAGTAAGGGAATAGAGAGTGCACTTGCGTACATCATCATCAGCCCATTTAAGTCCCCACTGCTGGGGCACGGGCCTCCCTCAATCACATGAGGGGTAATTGCCATACTCACCACGCTTGGCAGACGGGTTGGCGGGGGTTTTTATATAAATGCAGAGTTTTCCTTCTCTGGGTGCTGATGGTCATGCCAGCAGCTTTACCTTAGTCGCCTTTTACGACACCTCGGTAAGAGTGAGGGTGGCCTATTCTACTCTGCCGGGGACCACGCGGCGTGGATTGTGATATTACCAGCAACCAATAACTTGTTCATTAAAATAAACTTTTCTTCAAATAAACTAAAGACAGTCTAACAAATATGAGAGCAAGGGAATAGAGAGTGCACTTGCGTACACATCCTGCGTAATCGTAGATTAAGATTAGCCGAAATCGGCTGGATGATATCATTACTACTACCCACAGAGCTGTAATGCGAAGGTATGTGACTGTCCTCCGCAGACTCACCTGGTGTGCTGCGTGCCGCCGTACGCGCGGGCGGACATCGGCGAGGCGGTGACGGTGCAGCTGTACGTGCGCTCGGGCGGCAAGGCGTCGGAGCCGCACGCGTTCTACTACACGCCGCCCGCGCTCGACACCGGGCCCGTGCACTGCACCCGCCACCACGCCACAGGTAACCACCCAGCGCCCCGCTCGCGCCTGCCGCTTGTGTCCATACTGCTCATGTTGGGTTCTATTGGCGCAACTAGAGTTTACACACACCCAACCCTCTCAGAATAACAGCATTTCATTTATTAACCTGTTTTGTCACGGAATCGGGGGAAGAGGAACCGTGAAATTCTGTTTAAAATTCCTATTGAATTGACCTTGGGTAAAAGCCCCATTTGGGGCAAACTTACAATCTTCATTATGGAATGTTTATTTTTCTTTCAATGTTTACAGCTCTATTTAAAATAATACCTAGTTATGCCAATGTCTGTGTTCATAATACATTTTGATTCCAGACAAAAGGTTCTGGTTCTGATTAAACATTTTAATCATGTATAACGTTTTAATTTAAAACAAAAATATACCTCTCAACTTAACTGATATCACGGTATTTTTAAATGACAAAAATTAATAATTTCGAATGAGATTTACATTTGATTTGTTTTTTACTTTTATAAACATTTATGTTTGCTTGTTTATTGTTATTAAATATTAATTGCATTGATATATTATTTATGATTAATAATATAATTTGGGCGTAATAATTAGCTGTTAAATACGTATCAATAAAAGATCCAAATACTTTACTTACAAAATGTTCGTTAATATTTTAACAGCTATTTAATTTGCCTATTTAAGCGCATTCACTATACTTAAAGTTATCTGCTTCTCATATAAATAGCTTTTTAAATCACTTATCATCAGTCATCATCACTATCAAGGAACTTGAACTTTTTAATGGCACATCTAAGTATACGATTTCAATAAATTAAAAATTTTAGTTTCAAATCTCATTCCTAAAAACTACTTTTAATATCTCATTGGTCAAAAATCTAGCAAGGGGAAAGGTAACTCTACAGAAAAGTTTTCACCCATCACTGCGCACATTTAGATTAATTCATAATCACTCAATTCATAATAAGTATCATGTAGTAGCTAATTTATTATTTTATCTTATAATATCACTCATATTAGTGGTCATAATGTATATTAATTACCATGCCTATATGATTTTGTGTAGCTGTATATAGTTTTATCTAAACCGTTGCTTTGATCGTCAAACATAACTGCATGCTGACGCTTTCTGATTTACAAAATGTGCATAACGATTTAATTTTTAAGGTGCAGAGTATTTTATTGTATTAACAGAATATGAGAAACATTTTGGAAGAAATGACTGATGCGAAAATGGCGTACTCTTTCTTTTTTTCCCTTCTGTTCAAGCTAGGTCTGTCTAGGTAGCGTGCCGGCCGCCGCCCGCCGCCGGCCGACCACCGCGCCAGCACGGTACTGACACACGCACGCACACCCACACACCCACCCACGCACCCACGCACACGGAGATGCACCAAACCTCACGCCCACACCCCCAACACATACCAACAATTTCACAAATAGTTTACTTTTTTCCTCGTGCAATGTTTCATCTATTTCTTTAGATGTATACAAATAGAATTAATTTATTTATGTTGTTTTACTAGAAGAATAAGTACTAGACATTTCTTCCTCCATATAAGTAATCAAAAGATAATTTTATTTCATTTTCTCATCTGTCATTTTATCTAAAATGTTGTCTAAGGCCCTCTTAGTAATTATTTCATAATTGAATTAAGCTTTAGTTTTCCGATAGAAATAATTTACAAAATATCATTTTCCTTATCACTTTTTAAGCTATCAACGAGTAAACCTGCTTTGCCCTAATACTCCTCTGTAATGGAAACCCCACCCCGTAGCAATATGTACGAGAAATCTATTGTAGTAATTAAAAGTGAAAAAACCCCCAACTTGCACATACACTACACAAATAAAATACACTTATTCTTTAAAACACAAAAACAGAAAACACAATAATATGAAAAAAAGAAGATACTGACGGTGAAGTTAAAGCGTTTTAAACAAGTTAATATAACTTAGGGTGTGCAATATTGTACTTTATCTACTTTACACAAATTTCACTATTCAATAACACTGACACGTGTGTATTTAGGTACAGACTGCACAGACCCCTCCCTACACCTTAGCTAGATTAACCCGTGCCCCCGGCGCTGCTGACGGCTGCCCTCGAAGCCGAAGATGCGACACTGTTCTACTAACAATTTACACCATGTTATTTTTTACTATTTCCTTTATTTGTGTTATGCTTTCTGTTGGGGTTAAATCGTTTAGCCCCATTAATATTTTGGGGCCAAGCCCCAATGAAAATTAAGGTAGATTAATAAACAATAAATTATAGTACCTATCTAAATAATATTTATTGCTTATTTAGTTGATACTACATAAACAATAATTCTTTTGTAGCAAAGCTACAAAAATTAAAGGGGCATGTATGCACGATTGAGATTGGGATGGTAGGCGATCAGTGACGATTACAAAAGGGGAGATGCTCTAGTAGAGTCACATAAGATAATACGGATTGAAGATGAAAAAGTTGACTTGGTGGTCTTAATAACTTACTGCATATATAAGAGTGATTTACTCTCAGGTGTTCTCTGTTTGCTATGACATGTCTTTTTGTGGCTGGATCTTAGCGCTGTTGAACCGCAGTCTACGACTGCGGTTACCATTTACCATTAAATTACTATGTATCATCAGAAGGGCCTAACTGCGCCAGAGAATTCACGTTGCTCAGTTATATTTACAGCGCATTCATGAGTATAGGGCTTTATTCATAAAAATTAAAACTTTGTTAGCTAAAGCGGTGTAAAAGTGCCGTTTCGAAGTTTGAAACATAAAAATTTAATGCAATTTTTTTTAAAGAAAATATAAATCAGCTTTATTTATAACGTTTTAGTTAACAAAGATTTAATAAACATTGTTGAATACTTAAGACATTTAGCTGTTAATCTTATGTCTCTCGGAATAGGGGTCAAAATCTATGAGATATGTGTTACTACTTCCGCTGTCGGTACGGCGGTAATAGCTGACGCTATACGACGAATAGGGGCATCTCCCGTCACACCCAGAGATAAAGAAGATTTGTGGGTAGGGCTTCATCATCATCATCATCAGCCCATTTAAGTCCCCACTGCTGGGGCACGGGCCTCCCTCAATCACATGAGGGGTAATTGCCATACTCACCACGCTTGGCAGACGGGTTGGCGAGGGTTTTGATATAAATGCAGAGTTTTCCATCTCTGGGTGCTGATGATCATGCAAGCAGCTTTACCTTAGTCGCCTTTTACGACACCTCGGTAAGAGTGAGGGTGGCCTATTCTACTCTGCCGGGGAGCACACGGGTAGGGCTTAGGTTAAGTTTGTAATCGCATCGGCGCTGAGAGGGCAGTCAGCGCGGGCGGGCACAGCTAGGCGCGCGTGCCCGGGCCGCGCTGACGGCGTGGGTGTGCGCAGGTGGCGAGGCGAGCGAGGCGCGGGCGCCGGCGTGGGGGCTCATGCCGCCGCCCGCGCGGCCCGCGCGCCGGCCCTCGCTGCTGCTGCCCGACCACGAGCCCGTCGGACTCAAGAGTGAGGTATGTGTTCAATGATCATCTATAGAGCTCGCCGCGCCTCGCACAAGTCTCGCGGAAAAACGCGGAACTAAAGTTTTTTTTTTGCAAGCTACAGCAAAGAAAGAACAGGAGCCCAATGGACAACATTTCATATTTTTAACATGTCCATATTGTTTTTTTTATATGAAAGAAGACATAAAATTAACAGACCCATATTTTTTCTTTTTTCAAATTTGTCCATTTTCATACATAAAATAATTATTGAAATTCTTTATATTCTAAATAGACGTAAGCGCCAAATAACGTCATCGGACGGCTGAATACAGCGATATTCCTTTGCTTCTCATTGTTTTAATAAAAAAAGGTACTACTGTCAAAGGTAAATAATACTAGTGTCAACATTGTCAACGTCATTCATTCATTCAACGTTGACAAGTTGTCTTTTTTTTTACAGTTGCATGTCATGGCTTAGGCATTTCGTAAATTTAAAACTATAATGTGCTAAGCAAAGAAATATTTTTCATTCTGCCGTCCGATGACGTCATCTTACGTTTTTTAGTTTTTAATTTTTTTCTCAGTAAATAAGCAATATAAAAAATTAATAAATATAAATTCGAGTAGCGGAAAAGTAAATAAAGAATTGGTATTTTTTGTTTCAGAGCTTAGCAATTTTGAAATGTTGTCCATTCTCGTGCTCGTGACATTTATTTTCATACGACATATATAGTTTTTTTGTATGGTTTTCAGGTGATATTTTAAAAATATCACGAGCACGAGAATTAGGCTCCAGCAATGTATGTATGCTTACTAATTACGTCCACTAATCATTTGCAAATTGAATTTATTTAAGCTTCATCAGACGCATAAGATATTGGTTCGTGAACGTGTATACAGTGTGGATACAGTTCTTTTTTTTTTATGTCATAGGCGGCAGACGAGCAGACGGATCACCTGATGGTAAGCAATTGTCGTCGCCCATGGACACCCGCGACGCCAGTGGAGTCACAATCTTTGAACCCCCCTTTCCGCCGGATTGGTCCTCCGGTACCTCTCTCACGCAGCGAAACACAGCACAGTGCTGCTTCACGCCGGTTTTCTGTGAGGCTGTGGTATCATTCCGGTCGAGCCGGCCCATTCTTGCCGAAGCGTGGCTCTCCCGGTCCTCTCCGGTTATTACAAATCGCAAACTAAGGATAATCCCGGAACAAAATTCGTGCCAGCCCCTTCCAACATTTCGTGTTGGAATGGGATAATATAGGACGGTACGCGTTTACGCATGTAAGTCTCATAAAGAAAAGATTTGAGACAAAGAATATTTTCAATTAAATATAGAATGTGTTTGGTATAAGTCCATTGTCCATTGTTGTATGTGTTGAATTGAGAATGAGTTTCTCCTTCATCAGATTACACGCGTAAAAGGTCGTCATTTGTAGTCATATTTCGTGAATCGACCTGTAAGAACTTTATATCACGATTTATAATAAAGTGGCTTGTGTCTATTGTAATAAAGTTCAAATATAAATGTTGATGGCGACTCGAGCGCGGTTTTGACGGGACTTCTTTACTAGCCCGGACCTTACTCCGTAAAATATAGCTTGATTAGAATGACAGCTGTCACTTGACCTTTGGTGCCTTCACTTGGTGCCAGACGAACAGACGGATCACCTGATGGTAAGCGATTGCCGCTTCCCATGGTCGCCCGCAACACCAGTGGAGTCACACGTGCGCTGCCAACCTTAAAACCCCCCTTTCTCCCGGATTGGGCCACCGGTACCCTCACTCACGAAGCGAAACACAGCACAGTGCTGCTTCACGCACTTTTTATTTCCCCAGGTGACAGATGATTCCAGCCAACACTCGCTGATTGAACACACGGAGACGTCGTGCGGCGCCGAAGGCCCCGACTCGCAGGGCATGCTCGCCGACGAGCTCAAGGTCGTCGACCTGAGGCTCAAGTCGGAAACCATCTCAAGGGACTCACAGAGCCAGGCAAGATTCAGCCCCATTGTTCTTATCTTAACGTTGATTCCCGCATAGAACTCTACAGCCATGACTCTAACAGCCATGATGTAATGTCGCACGGTGTGATGCTGCTTAAAATATCTACCACAGATATAGGAAAGGCCTATGTATTTCTCTTAACACAATTTAGTCCAAGCCACAACAGAATTTTACGCTACATTTCCTAATCTTAATTACTCGCACCTAATAATTCCTCTTACAAATATTTTGGCTACAGACGGAGTTCAATCTCAATGATTAGCGCAGAACAGATCATAGTGCAAGTGTGTGCGCAGACACCACCAGCGACTTAGCGTTCTCTATGGCACGTACAAGCCCGCCAATTTTAGACACAGAATTTATTAACAGAAAAACTGGGTAGATATAGATTTTTGCCTGACCCGAGAAAGGAACCCGGGACTCCCAAGCGCAGTCGTAGCTTCAAAATGCAACCAATAGCTACTCCGCTACTCTCTCTACCTTGTATGCCTACGAATCTAACGAAGAATATTGAATTTTACCTGTAGGGATTTGGAATGATTTCCACGAAAAGGGAAGATCTTTCGCTGAGCCGGGTGTTATTGGCTCGGTGACCATGGTACCAGTGTACCTACCTATCTTGGTTTATCGTATGTATCTCATGTCGGTGTAGGATCGTATGAGAATTCCGATCTTGTATGAACGTTCAGATTAGCGCCATCTGCTGCGGGCAGGATGGAAAAGTTGATGCACACTTTTCGCAGCTAGTGACTCTTATGTTCAAATTTCAAATTTCAATTATTTTTTTTTCAAATTTCAAATAGTTTTATTGCCAGTTAAGTGTTACAATGGTGTTATGGTGTTAAAATAATGCTGCTTTACTACTTAACCACCTTTTATAGGCATTGCAATATCTAAGTATGCTTATACATTGAGTTAAAAACCTACTAAGTAAGTAAAACAAACAATAGAGTACGTAGCTTATATACCTACTAACAATATTTATTTTAAAAAATTATACGTAAATATGCAGAACACTTTGTAACATATTATTATATGTATATAATATTTAAGACCCATAACTAAAACATTTCGGATGAGAACTACAAACTACGAAATATACGCAGCTACTTCTGCTGTTGCCTGTACTAGTTGGCGAACTTCTTTTAAATCCGGAACTTACCCCTACAGGTGAACTTCGGCTACGAGTCTATAAAGCTGTCGCCCTCCGCGCCGGCGCAGGCCGAGGCGCCCTCCACGCTCGCCTCCTTCACCCAGCAGCTGCAGGCCATCCAGAACCAGGTGCAGACCGATAAGATGGTGGAGTCCGTCACGGCGGCCATCTTTAACTCCGACGACAACGCCTCACAGGTTAGCTCAACAATAGTTACTTAATAATTTTAATGTATGTTTCTTTTGCTCAATAAAGTATATATATGTCTCTATCTGTACCATATCAGCTGCAAATCCGACAACCAATCTTAGCGTGTAATTCCCAGTTGCATCCAAAGCTCGAAGCTCGGGGTACACTTGGACCTATGATCCAGGATTCGGAAAGTCCGGTTTTTACAAGGCCAGAACCGAAAACATAAGTAATTTACTCTATGACGACAACCACTGTTCTAGAGTGGACACCGCATCTCGGTAAAAGTGATGTAGGATGGCATCAGGCCAGATGGAGTGACGATTTGCGTAAAATGGCTGATCATCACTCCATCTGGCATTGCTGTGCTGGTTCTTCGGTAGAAAACGACATTTTTAAACAGGGGTACATATTTATACAGACATTTTAACGATTTACATCCAATTATCAATTTAACGAGAACACAACTCAAATCTACACTTAGAGATAGCTTAATTGCCCTTAACTACCACAAAACTGAAGATATCCTAAAATTATGAATTTCTAATAGTTCACACACACTCTAACTCACACACTCACATACACACACTCACACTCACACGCACACACGAACAAACACCACGCGCACGCGCACGCACACGCACACGCACACGCACACACACACACACACACACACACACACACACACACACACACACACACACACACACACACACACACACACACACACACACACACACACACACACTCTCACACTCACGCTCACGCACACGCACACACACACACCAATAATTAACGCTGTAAGATTTACCTATATTAGCTCCCTTCTGTTTATATTTAGTTACTACTATGTTTATATTAGTACCTAAGTCATATCTTTTACCTTAACGTATTGGTTAGTGTTATCTATTTTTGCCAACAGTTTGTTTTCCTGTTCTTTTTGAAGTGGGGTGGAGGGTTGACTACCTGAGACACAGGATCTGTCCTAGTTCAGGTGTCAGCCTGCCAGAATCTATGCAAACATTGTATTAATGTATTTTGTTTATTATTTTTTCTGTATGGCAAGGAATAAATTATTTCATTTCATTTCATATTTCACATTCTTAAGGGTACCTATGCACTAAAGATGTGCTATGCAGTTATGCTGCGTGGATGTGAATTAAAGCTAATGAACATAAACGCATCCATAGTAACTTAGCACATCCTTGGTGGAAGGGGACCCAGTGTAATACATAGACCTATACTGAATTAAAAAAAACATTTCCAGATCTACCCGCCTATCATGCCAATGGCCAGCATGGACCCTATGAGGCAGCTGATCTCATCAAAGACTCAAATGGAGAACTTACAACAAGACATGAAAGTTCTAAGCCCAGAACTGATGATCACAGACACGTCAATGCAGAATTCTGTGATGCAGAACTCAATGCAGCCCGAGCAGCGGATGATGGTGTACAACACGGCACGACCTGAGGCGTTTAACCCCTTCGGAGCCATGACAAAGATGGAGATGGAAACCAACCAGATCGAGCGGCGGCTGGCGCGGCAGAGCGCTCACATGGACGCACTGGTTGAGGACGCGATGAAGGTAGGGAGTATTTGAGAAATGTGAGGTTTTTGAGACATGAGGGTTTGTACGAATGAAAAATTTGTTTGATGGTCTTTTGTAGAGCTGAGGTCCATCTACAACGTGAAATATCATAAGTGAAAATCTTTATTTAAATTGAGTTAATTATTTTATTGGGCTAAAATTTGTATGAGGTAGTTTTTGTGAACTCAAAGTTATGATTTTTCGGAAAGTTTTTATGCTAGCTAAGTCATTATTTCACTGATATTTCTATTATTGAGACTATTGAGAGGTTCCTCATCATCATACTTAATATTCTACCTAACGAAGGCAAAGTATCTACCTATCTTGAAATTCTATATTTACGTCATTACAATATACCTACCGCCGACTCAGCCGACTGAAGATAACTGGAGTACCGGCGGCCAAGACGATTTTGTGTAACGAGTACGTATAGCTTGGATCTCCTCTTGGTCGAAGCTGACGATCCAGTAGCTGCAGTTTGAAAGTTAGTAGCCGGCCAATTAGAACTGGGTTATTTATTACTGTGATATTAGGTATGTTACCCGCAATATGTGTCAGTCATAGACTTCTTCAATGGAAAGAGGGCGGTGATAACTGTTAATAAGTATTATAGAAAATTGACATTTATTTTTATGTGTAGCTTTTTTCATGTTACATTTAGGAAAGATGAATTTTCTATAAAATGAATATCAGATGTCAGCGTTTTTTTCCGGGAGCAAGTCTACGCCGCTTTTTTGTCGTTTTAATGCCGCCTCTTTTATTAAGTACCTACCTACAAGTGTGATAAAGAGTCCTTTTAGCAAGTAAGTTATAAAAAGTGACTATACTTAACTAAAATACTTATTATTTTCTTTAAAGTTGTATTTTCCATATTTTTTTTTATTTGTAAAGTAACTATTAATGCTGCTAAAAATTAATTAAGCAAAAAGTTATATTGATAAAAACATCAATTCATTCAAACGCCATGTAGAAAAAGGGTCAATTTCAAGTTTTTTTGGCATCACAAATACAATAATATCAGATCTCTATTTAATATAAACCTTGAAATATAGTATTAAATCAAAATTTTGCTTATTAAAGGAGTTATATTTATAGTCATAGTTATATACATCTTATAGTGTGTAGGAAAAAAAAAATCAATGCCTATTATTATGAATATGATTTCGTCGAAAAACTTAACTCTATGGTATCTAAGCATAGAGCATTCACCCGGTTATTTATGGTCATGGTATTTTGGAGCCTACCTGGACGTTCTTATCGAAAAAGGAAATGCAAATATGGCTTTAACTAAAAATACCTAAATAGAAAAGTTTGATAAAAAAGAATCTGGTGCATAAAAAATGGAACTCCTACGCAGCAATTGATCTTTCTAGCATAGCATAGCAAAGCATCTAAGCTTTATTTAGTGATACTTATTACGTTTATTCTCACCATAATCAACATTTTACATTGTACAAACAATTACAAACACGTTATACAGTATATGTAGGGTAGGTAACAAGAATCTTAAGTTCGTAAAATTTACAGTACAGTAAAGTAAGAACTCACAGTGAGGACTTTGGCATTAAAACGAGTTAAAATGGCGGTGTGTCCCGGCTGCGCAGGCGACGGCGGCCATGCTGCCGGCGGACGCGGCGCGGCTGGACGAGCTGGTAAACTCGCGCGTGGACGACCTGTCGCGCGGCGGCTCGTCGCCCGCCAGCGCCTCGCACGCTTCCGACGTGCTGCTGTCGCCCGCCGGCGTCGTGCGCAACCCCGCCGCCGACCTGCTGTCCCCGCCCATGACGTCGGCCATCTCCCCAGATGTTATCCTCGATCCTCAGGTGAGTTGGAATGGTTTTTCTTAAGGTGGTGGTCGGCTGAAGTTCTGGAGAATTTTGAAGATGTTCAATTCTTTATTACATAAAACTAGTGGCCCGCCCTTACTTAGTTTCATGACATTAGTTTATACAAATAGATGGCGCTAGGTGTCGATTACTTCGCGCAAGCGTTTCGTAGTTTTAGATTACCTATAAGCGTTGCCGATGTTAATCAATAGGATTTATCTCTTTATTAGTATGGATTTGTAAAATTTTCAGAAGTCCTACTACTTATTGTACTAACATAGGGTAAGCAGGGGGAATAGCGCTCAATGGGTAATAGCGCCCACCTCTGTAGCTCTGTCAAAACAGTACATAGCAACACGCCACGTTGTGTGGATTGCGAGGGGAAGGGTCCTCGAACCTACAACGATGCGATCGGACAGCCAGCCCGCGTCATGCGACGGTGAAGTGTGTTTCTTTTTTTGCGCCCGCACTGATCTAATATTTCGTCTCATGATTTTTGTCGGTAAGTCTAAAAGGCTGATCTTCAGTACTAATATGCTAATTTGTAATTGTAGACTTAACCTCGTTAGTATTTTGTTTAATTATAATGTCTCTTGTTTGATATTTTCCAAGAAACATGTTTGGGCGTCATTAGCCCGGACCTCGAGTGGCATTACCCGATGTCAGGGGCAATGCCGCACAAACATGATTTTTTAAAATGTTTTTTTTACTATTAATGGGTCTAAGATATAAGCTTCTGTAGTTAAATTGTTGACTAATAGATAATTAAAGAATTTATTACGTTTCATAATTTTCATTTAAAATTATTAATTTAAAAAATACACATGTGTTTCCTTAAGTGAACGCCATTCCCCCTCCTTACCCTAATTCTTTTCTATACTCGATTTCATGAATGGGTATTTTCATTGGTTGGCGCTCTCATACGGGGTAACTTAGGTATTTGCATGCGTAGGATTTATGAAAACATTTCAACGCATGTCACACACGAGAAGAAACATTACCATTGTAGTTAACGCCCGTATAAGGGGTATCGAGGAGAAGTTTCTGTTGCTAGCTGAGGTGGCAATCCCCGAATGCCTCTAAAAGCTGTCATTTTTTTTTATATATATTTATTATAGCTCCACCTGAAGATATCTTGCCAATTTCAAGTAAACTATTGAGAATAAGTGGGTAGATCACAGTCGATATCAGTCAGTCACAGTCACTCAATAAAACGCCGGTGTTTTACGTTTTATCAATCTACGAATCTATCGGCAGAAGCCGATACCACTCCAAACACAATCGCGGGTTTTAAGACTCTATTAGGTCCAAGCAAGTTGTCCGTGACAACTCACTCTACACACAATAGCAGTGTTAAAAACGTAAAATTCAACGGTTCTTATTATCAGGATCACTTCGCGGCACTTCACTGCACAAATAAACACCAAATTTGTTCACTAAAAACCACTTAGTAGATCAGCCCATGCGGAGTGTATGACCCCTACCGTCAGAATCTATTTTTCATTTCCCAAACAAAATTACCATGTCACATGAACCGTATATGAATGGTTGATATTTTTTTAAGCCAATTGCCAAATCTAAGGTGCCGGGTAGGGCACATCGATTTTAATTTTTACCTACTGCACCGGATCCATTTTAAATACTAACTAAAGCGGGCGCTTTTGGCGTAAATAAATTTTTCGCGTACAAAAACCCCCGTAACCCCGAAATTGTTTAAAATAGATCCGGTTTAGTAGCTAAAAATTGAAAACGATTGGCGTCACTAGTGTGCCGTACCCGTCGCCTTAAGGCCCTGCAAGTGAGGTTGCGCGTGTCGGCAGGTGTCCCCCAGCATGCTGTGCGACAGCAACCCGCGCATGGTGCTGCCGGCGGCGCCCGCGCAGGACGAGCTCATGATGCTGCCGGAGCAGGTGCAGCTCACGTCCGTGAAGACGCCGCCCGCCGCCGTCAAGAGCATGATCCTCAACGCGGCCGCCGAGATCCTCACGTCCGACACCACCATGAACGCGCTCGTCACCTCCGCCATCAACACGGCCAACATACTCACCACCGAGAGCGCGGGGGGAGCTGTCATGCAGGTATTGGCAATCTATTCAAACATTCCGTTTATTCTCTTCTCACCATAGTAAAAAAATAATATTACAAAAGTACACAATATTATCTCTGGAGTATCTCTGAAGGACCGCATCAGAAATGATGTAATCCGACAGAGAACCAGAGTCACCGACATAGCCCACCGAATTAGCAAACTGAAGTGGCAGTGGGCTGGTCATATTAGCCGCAGAACTGACAGCCGTTGGAGCCGTAAAGTCCTTGAGCGGAGACCGCGACTCGGTAAGCGTAGTGTAGGACGCCCTGCGACAAGATGGGATGATGACATTCGAGGGCTGGCTGGTGTGGGCTGGATGAGAGTGGCCGAAAATCGGGAGCAGTGGCGTGCATTAGGGGAGACCTATGTCCAGCAGTGGACGAGTGTGGGTTGCTGATGATGATGACACAATATTAGGGGTAGGCTTACAAATACGTGTTAGCAATACGACATTGTATACAGTATAGTCAACATACACATTAAGTGACAACAGGTTACTATGGCGGGCTCATACCTGAATTAGGATATTCCTGTATCTTTTCTTTTTGCACAAAATAATTTTGGGTACCCTGACACAGAATGTAAAGACCAAAGTTAACGGTACAAGGATTTTTTTAGGGTGTCCATGGGCGGCGGAAATCGCTTACCATCAGGTGAACCGTCTGCTCGTCTGCCACCTATGCAATAAAAAAAATGACATTGTAATTTCTTAATTTTGCAATATAGATCTATACATTCTTGAAAATCACTGTAGATTCTTTCCTAGCGCGTACGTAGGTCAACGAACTCTTCCATATCAATCACAGCTAAGAACGGACTTTTTGAGCTTCTGTGCATTCGCATAGGTACCTACACAATATGTGTATTGGTAATCAGTTAGTTACAGTTAGCTTAAAAATTATATTAGCAGTCAAACCTAGCTGAGCATTTCACAAAAGTAGCTTATTAGAAACTACTTTTGTCTTTTCTAAAAGAAGATCTCTTTTCTTTTTAAACTTTTTTCTAAATTCCGTAAAAAATCTTTTTTACAAACTAACCGTTCGGTTTAAAGAAAGAAAGAAAAAAATAAAATATTTATTATTATAGACATCACAACATAGAACTTATAGCAGTTGTAAACAGAACACAATTTGGCACAAACAGAAAACAAAACATAAAACAATTAAAAATACATATAAATAAAACAAAAGGAACAAAAAAAAAACAAAACTATATTCAATCATGTCCAGACAGTGCCAAATGAATATTATGATGTGTTATGAGTTGACGTCTAGTATAAATGGCTCTCACTCAGTTTATGTCACAGCCCAGACAGGTTTAGGTATTTAGTATGGGAAACGAATACACTTTCGTGCGAATTTCTTCAATTATCATCATAACCATTTGTTTCCTATCGATTCAGACGACAGACGCTTCGCCCCCCGCCGAGCCGGCGGGCGAGACGCCGCTGGTGGCGATGTCGCAGGCGGTGTCGCAGGCGGTGACGCAGGCGGTGTCGCAAGCGGTGTCGCAGGCGGTGTCGCAGGCCGTGTCGCAGGAGATGACGGCGCCCGTGCAGGGCCTCACCGACATGAGCGACCAGGACCTGCTCTCCTACATCAACCCCAGCACCTTCGACCAGGGTGAGTACATGGATATTTACTACTGACGCTGACTCGGTAGTATCAGTGGCGTAGCTATAATAACCAAAGACCATGGGGCATAGACGTGCACCTTATATAGAGGCGCTGCATCAAACATGTTTAGGGTGCATGTCTATGAGTAAAATAGGGTCCCTAGGCAGCTACGTCACTGGCTGGTATGTGTTGGAACGTAGAAAAATGTGAGTGGTACGATCGGGGACGGTTGCAGAGAAAACATTTGATCCAGGATGATGCCTGAACAGGCTACGCACACGAGCATACGTACACGTGATCTCAGCGTGTTTCACCGTGAACGACACAAGTGTCTAATTATTTTGTGTTTGTGGGGGGTCAAGAGCAAGAACGGTTCCGCTTACTAGTCAGAAGGGGGGATGGGGAGGGGAGGGGGGGGGGGGGAGTCAGGGGTTGTTCACAGCGTTTAAGTTATTTGTCTCGATACCTGTTTCCTAAAATAGCTTTACCTAGAGTCGTTTGACTAATTAAGCGATCACTAGTTAATTTATTAGTTATGTTATATTTAATAATTCGATCATCATTAGGTATTGCCATTTGTTACATTTCGTTAATTAAATTGTAAAATAGATTTTAGTTTGCTGTATGTAAGACGTTAGTTTTTAGAATAGTATTTTATCTTTCAACATACGTATTACATAGATTTATTTTAAGATTTTTTAATTTCTGTTTCATTTGTTAATCATTCTTGTAAAACTGCTCAAAATTGTTGAAAAATACCCAATAATTTCGTTTGTCATCAACAATATTATCAAAAAACAATTAAAAATCGAAATAAATTTAAATGTTTCAAAAGTACAGTCAGCTACATATTTTTGTCAATAATTGTCACTTAAAATTGGCATGTCAAAATATTAAATAGGTATATCATTTTCAACATAAATACCTTGTAGGTACTGATGCCGTCATCATTCTTGTGTAAATAACTCGAAACTAAAATGAATAAAGTTAAATGTTTTTAGTTGATTTTTGTGCGCACATTTTTAGCCAATCAATAAAAGCACTTGTAGTCATTTCCAAATAAAAGATTGTCTTCGCTCAAAGTCAATTATTTACTCTGTAATATAGATGTAGTGGAGAATGTCGTCACAATATTGGATTGAATATGTATTGAGTATAAACATATTTATTTATCCGTGGCAGTGTACGCGCCCGCGCCGCGTCCGTAGTTGGTTTTTGTGCACACATTGTTAGCCAATCAATAAATGCACCTGTAGTCATTTTCAAATAAAATATTGTCTTCGCTCAAAGTCAATTATTTACTCTGTAATATAGATGTAGTAGAAAATGTCGTCACAATATTGGATTGAATATGTATTGAGTATTAACATATTTATTTATCCGTTGCAGTGTAAGCGCCCGCGCCGCGTCCGTAACTCTGCTCGTCGGGAGTTCTCGTAGTGAAAAGACACTCTATACCTATATTGAATGCATTTCAGTGAGGTGTTGTGGGCTCAAAGCAGTTTTTATGTGAATTTTTAATGGATGTTACTATACCTACATGTTAGACTATGAAGATGTAGAACGTATATTCTCTGTTAGCTGAGTGAGTGGACAGTGTTATTGAATGTCTATGATTATTTTTCACGATTCTCATACATATAAATTGTATTATTTTAAGATATGAAGTGTTAGGGACGTCAATTATTTCAAGATGTGAGTCAGTATTACAGGGGTAAAAAAATTATACAGTTGTGGGCGGGGTTGCGCACGGTCCTAACTAAATTGAAGCATTTTCAAACTGAAACAAATTTATATTCTTGTTTAAAGCAACCCCGTACACGGAAACAGATTTTTATGTATTTTTGAAAAATATTTAATCTTATGAACTCTTTTAACACAAACAAAGATAATGTATGATCGTAATATTTTATATTTCGAATTATATCTTGTAAATATGGATAGATTTGTATTTATGTTGTTTGTAAGCGCGGTGGGGTGACTAAAGAATAGGATTATTATTTGATCTGCCTATTTGGTACAGATAATAATGTTGCAGAGATTATGAATATCCACGCATTAAACACTATTATATCGCACAAATTAATGGATTTATGTTTTGCAATAGTAACAAACAACCTTGACATAATCCTATCCCAACAGGAGCTCCACCCTAGGTACTATAGTGTTAGGACAAAACACTTTTGCAACTCATCTCAAAATACCTACCTGCGAATTGAGTCTCATATTTATTAATCGAAAAAAGCTATTGTGTTGTCTTTAATTTCGGCGTATTTATTTTACTATTCGGTTTTGTAAATTAAATCAGTATTTAGTTGAACTGATATGCATTAACATGTGATCATTTTAGACTATTTAGATCGAACTGAACATGGGATCTAGTTTCACATTTAAGTATTTTTTGCAATCCTATAGGTACAAGTGTCTATTGAGGCTTAACTTAAATATTCTAATTTGCTTGTAGATTAGGTGATGTCACTAAAATTATAACATGTTAATGACCCTAAATGGAAAACTGACACTGTTGACTGACAATATACTTACCATGAGTTGCAAAAGATATTTTGTAGCGATGTATAATATGATTGTGATATAAAAATATTACTGTTCGCATAGTAGCTAATTTTATATGTTTAAGAAAAACTGTACTGATGTGATGTTAGAGCAAAGATTTATATAAAACTATGTTAAACATTATTATAAAGAGTTCATTTTTATAGTAAACAAGTCGAATGCTACATATTTAAATGTGCCATTTACTAAGTGTAATCTTAGAATAGATAATGTAATGTAAAATCATATCGAAAAGAAATTAGAATGTCATATGATTTTCGGCCGACATCACACAAAATCACACGGAGCAACTCAATTGCGTGCCTTGAAGGAACTTCCTAGCCCCAATACAATTAGTAAGTAGATATATTACATTATACAGTATTCTAATCAGGGACCACACTGAACAATACAAATATACACAAATGTTCTAGCTATTGTTACGGTAAAACGGGAGAGAGATGAACTCATTCGTTCATGGATTATTGGCCGTAACACTATCATGAGATACTAATTTGGCCAAATGACGACGAAATTTTATGCCAACAAATAATATTTTTGATATTTTTACAAAGACGATTTTTTCAAAAAAAACAAACAATATAGCTGTCATGAATTCAAGTACCTTATATTCACGATAACTAACGGTACCTAACCATTTTATGTACCCAATTGTACCTGTCAAAATTTTGTTAAAAGTGCATTTCAGAGTTAAGAAATAAAATGTAATTATGAATTGCTTTGGATGTAAACTTTACACGTAAAACGTATGTTCTTAATGGTGTAGTTCCAGTTTTAACTACGAATTTAATATTTGTTATACATATACATATTTAATACATCACGTTGAAATTATTATTATTAGTCTTCCCTGCATAATTTTGTAAAAAAATATATATTTGCTTGGAAAGCAAGTTCTAAATATAGTCATAACGTAAAACAGGTGTTAATTTTACTTTTTAAATGTGAACTTACAGCAAAAATTGCAGATTGCTCGCCAACATTTCAAAAGTATTGTTCGATTGTTTTTATTACTTAGCAAAATTATTGTTGTTAAAAAACATAAATTCTTACCTGATTTTCTTTTTTTTTACCGTCCATAAAATAACTTGCCAAATCTATGAAAAAGTATGTATTTCTAACAAAAGTAGGTTGTAAATATTTATGCGCCAGTAATCATTCCTTGTTTGTTAAACATTGTTTTGTTATATTACTTGTGCAACATTAAACTTAAATTATTTATTCACCAAGTGAGTTTCGATGTATAATACCATGTTATTGATTATCACAAAAGTAGGTAAGTGCTAACCGACCAACTCAACTTTTCCCATTGAGAATTACCTGCTTTTTATCAAGTTATATGATAAATATTTTACGGATACTTAAGTTTGATTTTTATGTGGTATATTTCTTCATTTATTTAAACCGCCTATAAGCAATTTTAATCACAATTTAGTCCTAAATTATTATTTTAATATTTCAAACTAGCATGTTGAATAAAAACGTCTCTATAGACTGTACCTAACCAACAGATGAAATAAAAATTTTATAACAAAAATTGGTTAACCACAATCTGTCTGTGTTCCTCCACCGATATTGAACCGAATGTTTCTGAAATTAAGGAGAGAATTCCGACTGATTGTAGTAATCCAACGAGTGTTGGTGTACATCAACTGACAGTAAATGTTGAGATGGTCGGGTAGATGAATATTTAGATGCCGTTTAGAACGGGGCTAAGTTGGGTTACCAATTTAAATCCGACCTTACACAAAAGCTGGATACAGCTGACGTTGGTCGTATGCCTGAAATAGCCATATTAATATACAACGAAGTGTAATGACTAAAATAAAGGTACACTCAGCAACGTTAAAGACTAAAGATACAAATTTTGACAAAAGGACTTGTTTCAAAATGTTCGTTTTGAATGTTGCTGACTGTACCTGATCTCTTGCAATTGATTTAGATGAGAAACATTTATACGTACTAGTCGGTCTAAATCATTGAATGCAACTTGCCGAGCGGTTATAATGAAGATATGTATGTTATTTGTTTGATGTAATTAATTAAATGTTATGAAAAAATGCCCTCTTTTTACTTCATCATCATTTCAGCCAATAAACGTCCACTGCTGGACATAGGCCCCCCCCAATGTACTCCACACAGCTCGATCCTGTGCCGCCCGCATCCAAGGGATTCCCGCGACCTTAACCAGATCGTTGGTCCACCATAGGGGCCTGCCGCGACTTCGACCTCCTATATGCTTTTTATATATCTGTGCGTCCTGTGAAAGGTGGTACAAGTCGACTTATACGCAAAAAAATCCTCCATTTTTCCGTCTGATCAGATAGAATAATAGAGGATGTTTTTGTGATGAAGAAAATCAAATTCGATATAAAGTCGACTTGTACCACGTTTCACAAAACGCACAGATATTTATGGAACAGTGGCGAAATGCTGATTAATATTATCTCTTTCTCTAACCACAAAATACATAGACACAGAACACCTACCTACATCGCTTGCTAAAAAGGTTACGCACACAAACATGCGCGCGTACAGTGTTCTCGGCGTGGTTCAGCATGACACAAAGACTAACTTTACGGAAGATGTGTGGGAGAGACTGCCTAGCGTGTAGGTCTACAACTCTCAGTGTCAGCTAGAACCGACCTTCTGCGACTATTTATTTTATGCTAAGAGTGAGTTGTAGAAAGCTTTATTTAAATTCATTCTAATAATCCTTCACTATAATGATATTTCCCTCTCATTTGTCGATAAAACAGACAAAGACAGCACTATATTATTGAAGGATTAACTTTACGCTTTCTGACACTAACGGCCGCACTCAGAGACGTCATTTAAGGTGAAGGGTAGGGCACACTAGCGACGCCAATCGATTTTATTTTTTAGCTACTAAACCGGATCTATTTTAAACTATTTCGGGGCTACAATCTTTCGGCAAACACTTATAATACTATTTATTAAATAACAATTTACAAATTTTGGGTCCGTTTTTGTACGCGAAAAATTGATTCAGGCCAAAGTGGCCGCTTTTGGCGTGAATCAATTTTTCACAAACGCGTAGGACCCAAAATTTCTGCATGGTTATTTAATAAATAGTATAAGTGTTTACCGAAAAGTTGTAACCCCGAAATTGTTTAAAATAGATCCAGTTTAGTAGCTAAAATTAACACCGATTGGCATCGCTAGTGTGCCCTACCCGTCATCTTAAGCTAATGTTCATTAACTTTAGTATCGGTAGTCTTTATGCGTATCAAAATAAGTGTCAATATTTTTTCTTAAATAGCCAACTAAGTTAGACAACGACTCAGGAATGTGGCAGTTAGTTACCCTGCCAAGGTATCCCGCAAGCGAGACATTCCGATAAAGGAAGTTTAATCTAACATTTTACAATATAAAAACACATATCAACTTTACAATTCATTTAATTGATCCTATTATAAATACAAGTATATGAGCATAATGTCCACCGCAATAATTACCTATATATTATTTATAATTTACCCTAGTATAACCCCCAATTTATATGTCTGCTGCTTGGGCGAGGCCATAATGTGTGTGAAGTTTTATTCCGTAAATAAAGTAGTATAGGTACAATAGTGTATGGGTAAACAGTAATTAAGTACATCTCTTGAAATACCTCTTTCTGTACAATATAATTTTTTTCTATGACTGGGAAATCCTCATAAGGATATGTTAACTTTTCTAACAGTGATGTGACTTGTTAATTTTGAAATAGTCGAAAAAAAATCGAGGAATTTTCAAGTCATAGACCAAACTATAATGTATCAATACGGGGATTAATAAGATATTTATTATGTGAAACAACATTGTGTACACAGATATTTGGCTCGACGTTTCGGCTACGTTACAGCAGCCGAAACGTCGTGCCAAATATGTGAGTACACAATGTTGTTTCACATAATAAATATCGTGTTAATCCCCGTATTGATAAATTATAGTTATTATGCAACGCGAAAATCATATACCAAACGTTGTTCAGAACGGTTTTGTAGAAGAAATGGTTAAAGGGTTGTAAGTTCCTGTTTGTTTACCAATACACCCAGTATTATACTGTCAGTCAAACATGAATTAGCATTGATTGAATCTTTAGATATACATATATAAATGTGGGACAGAATAAAATAATACACCCAGGTTTCGCGAATAAGGCTTCTATATTAATTATAATCGTCTTTACGTCTTTACACCTTTTTTCAGTCGTCGGCCATACGTCGTCTATCTCCCTCTCACACTTTATTCCATAATTCAAATATCGATCTCTTACACGTTCCTTACCATGCATCTACCGATCACCAAGTGTACTCTTTTAACTTAATTAGATATACGGTGGTGGTGGGTTTAAATGCTTGCAACGTGCGTTTTCAAATAAGATAAGTAGGTAAACTATATGCTTTGAAACTGTCAATTTTGGTTTTAAGTTACCGTTAATAACAATATTTTTAATCATGGATTCCTTTTTACTAAGTGAATTTTAACGTAAAATAAACAATATGGTTTTAACTGATTTAATGCTACTTAGTCTGTTTGGCCGTCACCAAAAAAATTATAACGCTGTTTATTAAGAAAACATTCTACAGAAAAAATGCAGTCAACTGCCATGTATGTCATTTTCGGCCTGAACAGCCTTGTCGCAATGAAGAACCTCTAAGCAAACAAGAATAACTTCGTTAACGAAAGCGTAGGCATGTTCGCAGTGGACGGATGAACTAAACCTGCTTTCAACACATAAATATGTACATTATTTATATGAATATAGGTAATATTAGAATCAATATTTACAGATACTAACTGTATGGGGACTTTATCTTATAATCCCTTCATATATATTTCACGGACTCCATATTTATAAACTCATGCATTAGGGGAAGAATTAGAAATATAATAAAAATATACTTATAAAGAAATAGATCTAGATCGGTCTAGGAAATATTTTACAAGACTAGGAATAATTTTATACAAGTTGAACGCCGTTCGCATACTTTTATCTGCAATAACCGATCAATATGTTAAGGTGACGGGTAGGGCACACTAGCGACGCCAATCGATTTTAATTTTTAGCCACTAAACCGGATCTATTTTAAGCAATTTCGGGGTTACAACCTCTCGGCAAACACTTATACTATTCATTAAATAACCATGCACAAATGTTAGGTCCGTTTTTGTACGCGAAAAATTGATTCACGCTAAAAGTGGCCGCTTTTGGCGGTAATCAATTTTTAGCGTACGCGTTGGACCCAAAATTTGTGCATGGTTATTTAATAAATAGTATAAGTGTTTGCCGGAAGATTGTAACCCCGAAATTGTTTAAAATATATTCGGTTTAGTAGCTAACAATTTAAATCGATTGATGTCGCTAGTTATGGCTACCCGTCGCCTTAAGTGTAAACGTGATTTTGCTGTTTCGTCAACGGAGATTCATAGGAACTTAATAAAACCCCGTCGTTTTGTCGTAGGAGGTTAATAAGATATTGCTTATATAATAAGGCAAATAAAGAGCACCTATGGCTGCGAACCATGATCGAAAGGTGTGAAAGTATATTTCTATTGCTTTTCCATAACTCAGTATTTTTTTAATGTAAACAAGTTTTAATCGTAAGCTGCGGGCGTAGACCAAGAGTACATACCTATTGCATGGAATATTAAAGTTACTCCTCTTTATTACAAAACGCAATCTAACGTTATTACCGTACTAAAAGCTTGTGACATTCAGGAGCTCAATTCTCGTGCTCGTGACATTTATTTTCATACGACATATATCACTAAAACATAGTTTTTTGTATGGTTTTCAGGTGATATCCGCCATGATTTCAAAATATAACGAGCACGAGAATTGGGCTCCAGGAGCCCAATTTTCGTGCTGGTGATATTTATTTTCATACGACATATATCACCAAAACACAGTTTTTTTGTATGGTTTTCAGGTGATATCCGCCATGTTTTCAAAATATCACGATCACGGGAATTGGGGTCCAGGAGCCCAATTCTCGGGCTTATGACATTTCAAAAACATGGCGGATATCACATGAAAACCATACAAAAAAACTAAGTTTTTAGTGATATTTGTCGTATGAAAATATATGTCACGAACCCGAGGATTGGGCTCTTGAACTGTAGCTTGAGTCGATTTGAATAGGGCTGTCAACGCGACGGGAGGAAGGTGGGGGGGAGTCCCCTGGCGGTTTGTATCACCTAAGAATAGGGTGTTCCATTTTTAACGTAGGGCAGGTAACCAACGGCGCGGTGCTATCTCGTTCCAACACGCAAAGTTAAAAGGGGCTGGACAAATTTTGTACTGGAACTATTTTTCATATCGCGTTTTTAATAAGGGGGATTGAGTCTATGAACCTACACCTCCGTAAACTAAAACGCCCGATAAACTTTTAGCTCTATTACAATTTATTTTAATTCCAACATTATACATAATAATATTTAAAATCGACTCTTGTAATGGGAAACATAGAACCTATTTTTGCATAACATGTGCAATCACGAGCGTGCACTACTAAGTTTACAACGTCATTCAAATTTGAACCTTTTCTTAAGAGTCGATGTGTTTACATTTCATTGCGGGTACTATTACGACGTTCATGTAGGTACGAATGTAGTTTGGGAACAATTTATAGCTTTATTTAATTTAAAAATATTAAATTGAGTCTGAAAAGAATATAAAAAGCAAATTTTTTCATGCCCAATCCATTAAACTTTCCTATAAAGTCCACACTCCGCCGAAAATTACGGTGAAAACAGAGGGCCTACAACAAAACAGAATTCACGAACGAATCTGTATCGTTCGTCCCTTCCACACGTGCTCTGAGTTTTTTTTTATTTGGATGCGACAGGTAAGTATATTTTCGTTAGTTACGAGACGGGTTCGCTGTAGACCCTCAGATTTGTTTCACTGTAGCGCGGTAAACGTATGAAAGTGTCCACTCATGCTCGTACCGTATACGGTACGTGCATGAGTGTACACAGAACACTCATGCACAGAAGTACACAGAACATGACACAGAAAGCCGGTTGCCTACATCGCGAGCTAACTGGCTACGCATGGCTACTCATGCATCGTGTGCAAGCCGCACGGTATATCGGCGTGAGTGAGAGATGTGTTATATTGAACGTGTGCGGGAGACACGATATGATATAGAATCCACGCCACCAAAGCAATCCCTTGAAAAGCGGGCCTCAGTCGCCATCAACATTCAAATTTAGGTAAGCTGTATGGGTCGTTCTTCTTTTTTATCGACAATGAGGTAAACTTACAAATCGACATTTAACTATAGTTGATATTTTTATAGCAATCTTTTGCGATTTATTCTCAAGTAAATAATACACTTTAAAATTTCGTGTTCAAGCGGGACACGAGATGAAAAAAAAATATTTTAAGTGTGTTATTTACTTAAGAATAAATTGCAAAAGATTACTATAAAAATATCAACTATTGATTTAGCAGTCTCATCTTAACTGGTATTCAAATATTTGTAATAATATTTCCGCTGGATATTGTAAATATACCTACAATATTCTCATGCCGAATCAAGCACTTACAAATTTCGTCGGCTTAATAACGCGTTCAGTGGTCTAATTGGTAGAACATTCACCCGGATTGTGGAAGGTGTGGGTTCGGGTCCCGCCTGAACACGAGATGAAATTTTTAAGTGTGTTATTTACTTAACAACATTTAACTTTTATATAACACACTAGAATTGATAAATAGTATGTCCAAAATAATCGTTAATGTACCTACTATTTTACAGATGGACTACCTATTACATGATATAAAAATTTAATTGTTAAAGAATACTTTTTGATTGAAATGAACACCTCCGTCACGTCCCCCGAAATGAACAAAATTTCAAAATTGCTAAGCTCTGAAACAAAAAATACCAATTCTTTGTTTACTTTTCCGCTGCTCGAATATATATTTATTCATTTTTTATATTGCTTATTTACTGAGAAAAAAATTAAAAACTAAAAAACGTAAGATGACGTCATCGGACGGCAGAATGTAAAATATTTCTTTGCTTTTCACATTATAGTTTTAATTTAATATCGCTGTATTCCTTTGCTTATCATTGTTTTAATAAAGAAAAGGTACTACTGTCAATTTTTACAGTTACATGTCATGAGTTTGGCATTACGTAAATTTAAAACTATAATGTGATAAGCAAAGAAATATTTTACATTCTGCCGTCCGATGACGTCATCTTACGTTTTTTAGTTTTTAATTTTTTTCTCAGTAAATAAGCAATATAAAAAATGAATAAATATATATTCGAGCAGCGGAAAAGTAAACAAAGAATTGGTATTTTTTGTTTCAGAGCTTAGCAATTTTGAAATTTTGTTCATTTCGGGGGACGTGACGGAGGTGTTCATTTCAATCAAAAAGTATTCTTTAACAATTAAATTTTTATATCATGTAATAGGTAGTCCATCTGTAAAATAGTAGGTACATTAACGATTATTTTGGACATACTATTTATCAATTCTAGTGTGTTATATAAAAGTTAAATGTTGTTAAGTAAATAACACACTTAAAAATTTCATCTCGTGTTCAGGCGGGACCCGAACCCACACCTTCCACAATCCGGGTGAATGTTCTACCAATTAGACCACTGAACGCGTTATTAAGCCGACGAAATTTGTAAGTGCTTGATTCGGCATGAGAATATTGTAGGTATATTTACAATATCCAGCGGAAATATTATTACAAATATTTGAATACCAGTTAAGATGAGACTGCTAAATCAATAGTTGATATTTTTATAGTAATCTTTTGCAATTTATTCTTAAGTAAATAACACACTTAAAATATTTTTTTTTCATCTCGTGTCCCGCTTGAACACGAAATTTTAAAGTGTATTATTTACTTGAGAATAAATCGCAAAAGATTGCTATAAAAATATCAACTATAGTTAAATGTTGATTTGTAAGTTTACCTCATTGTCGATAAAAAAGAAGAACGACCCATACAGCTTAAATTTGAATGTTGATGGCGACTGAGGCCCGCTTTTCAAGGGATTGCTTTGGTGGCGTGGATTCTATATCATATCGTGTCTCCCGCACACGTTCAATATAACACATCTCTCACTCACGCCGATATACCGTGCGGCTTGCACACGATGCATGAGTAGCCATGCGTAGCCAGTTAGCTCGCGATGTAGGCAACCGGCTTTCTGTGTCATGTTCTGTGTACTTCTGTGCATGAGTGTTCTGTGTACACTCATGCACGTTCCGTATACGGTACGAGCATGAGTGGACACTTTCATACGTTTACCGCGCTACAGTGAAACAAATCTGAGGGTCTACAGCGAACCCGTCTCGTAACTAACGAAAATATACTTACCTGTCGCATCTTCATCACAAAAACAAAATACAAGTATGATACAACAACAACAGACAGTACAATAAGGTGGTTTTATCGCGTGTAATGCTTCGGGATTAATCCCGGCGCATTATACGACGAGATCCCGTTAGAGTGTGATGCGATTGGGCGGCAGTGGTCACCGACGATTTTGAAGAAGTAATTTTCAAAATCCCTCGTAGGTAACTACTTCCTAATTCCCTTGCAATATTCTAATTGTTTTGATTACCTTATTTACTTTTGTTAATTTCCTTAAAACCTGATAATTATTTCGTTGGTAAGATTAAATAATAAAGGTCCTTATTTTATTTCGAGTTATAATTTTTTTATGTCATAGCTGGCAGACTAGCAGACGGATCACCTAGTGTTAAGCGATTGCCCCCGCCCACGGACATACGCGACACCAGTGGAGTCACAAGTGCACCCCCCCCCCCCCCCCTTCAGTCATCCGATTTTTTTTACTATACTCGAACCTGCATTTCAAGACCAAAAAAACTACAACAGATACGTCACTGTCACTGTCAAATCTATCAATGACATTTATGTCATTGCCAAATCAAATTTTCAGGTTTTGCCAACCTTTTTGTTATATAATACTTCTTTTCTTAGTATATAGGCTGGCACTATTCATGATTACGATTATCTCAAAAAATAGAAACTTAATTACAAACTTTATTATAACCCGGTGGTCCGTATGTGTCGCCTTTATAACGATCTGACTGGAGAATATCCTGATAGTAAAACTGATATTATGAATCCAAATCTAAACAGTTTCAAAAAGTGTTTATTCAATACCCTTCAGTAACTGCAATTTTAAACTCATTTCAACTTCATAAATGAAACTTAAGTTTAAACATAACTTTGAAGTTTGTTCCTTTATAGTTAATTTTAGATGCATTTTGGAGAGTGTTCGAATGAGCTTCACGACCTGATACCACCTTCTCCTTTCTACCACGGGACATTACGGAAGACGACAGGAATCCACCCTTACACTGTGCAAGTTCCACCAGCTCGTACTAAGCGTTTCGCTTCCTCTTTCTTGGTACGAACTGCTAAGGAATGGAACAACTTGCCGGCTTCTGTATTCCCAGAGAGCTACAATTTGGGTGTCTTTAAGTCGAGAGTGAATAGGCTTCTTCTGGGTAAGCACGCTACATCTCAGACCTTATTGTCACTTTCCATCAGGTGAAATGAGGTCAAGTGCAAACCCATTTAATATATAACAAAAAAAAAATGTGTTAACTTTTATTATAAGTACCTAGTTGTAAGGTCTGCAGAAAATTTATTGTTCCTTCTCGGACACATTTTGTTGGAGTATAGTTTAGAACTGATTTATATTAACTCCCTGTTTGTACAACAATAACTGTACTCTGTTATGTGTCATAATAAATAAACAAACCCAACTAACTTGAACAAATTTTTATTGTAAACAACTTAACCAAATTTAATGACCCATGAACACCAACGAAAGTGAAACATATTATTAAGACAGTATGGAAAAGTAAAATAAACCATCTGTTAATGAATTGATTTTATTTATCTTTATCTTCACCATCACTAATGTCAGAATCTCTGACTACGGAATCTGAGTCGGTCACATGTATAATAAAGTTTTCCACAACTCCAGTAATTAATTCGTCCAGTTTTGCAAACGTTTTAGATTTTAGGCGTTATTAAGCGAAATAGCTCGTAAGGAAAATTGTCAAATGATATTTTGACAAAGTGGGCAGTGAACAGTCAAGTCAGTCAAAGTCTCTGTCACTCAATAAAACGGGAGTGTTTAGCGTTTTATTGACCTACGGATTCTGCAGAGACTATTCTTAACGAAATCGCAGGTTTAAGACTCTCTTAAGTCCTAGCAAGTTCTTTACGTGACAACTCACTCAAATTCACAACAGCAGTGTTGAATATGATGTAATTCAAAGATTTTTATATTAATATCACTTTGTACCAAACGTTATTAACACCTGAAGTGACACAAGCTCAATACCAGCTTTTCTACCAAACATTACGGATGATTAAGTTTTTATTAAAGCGTCTTGTATTCATTTAAAATAAGCCAATAAAATTTCAATTTCTAAATTATAGAACCAAACATTACCAATAAATAAATTATGTCTGCGTATATTTTAAGAAAATTAGTATAGGTATACTATTGTACGATCATTTTATTGCAGTGGCAACATTGTAGTAGCTTTTTTGGTCTTGAATTCCAGTTTTGGGTATAGACGGGATTCCGAAAATTCCAGGATCCCGCGGGATTTGAAATATTATCTGCCACCGATCACATAAAAAAAAACAACCGCGGGATCTCCCTCCGAATTTTCAATCTCGAATCGGGATTGCATTCCCTAGTCTATATCCACAAGCTACCTTATTATAAATCGCGATCTAAAGTTATTATCTGTTATCCCGTTTCTACACGCAATGTTAAAAGGGGCTGGCACGAGTTTTGTTCCGGGACTATCTTCAGTTCGCGATTTGTAATTAGGGGGCGATTTGTAATAAGGGGGTATGAATCTTAAATTTTGGCTCCGAGTTTTGCTTCTTTCGTGGGGCGGACTCTGCTGCTACGCGTTAGGTCCACGATCTCATCGATATCAAACTCAGCTACAAGTTTCATTTTGCGGTATAGCTCATAGTCCCTCCCCCGCCCCGCCCGGCAGCGCCAACAGTTCGCGGAGACGTAACGATAGGATGGACGTCGCGCCGCGTTAAATGCCCAGGTACGAGCACAGGGTAAACGTACAGAACAGCACGAAGACGATCAGCACGATGGCGACCCACGCCGGTATAGTACCTGCGAAACAGAGAAGTTTCACTAAGAAAGAGCTTCATATAAGATTTTTTTATTTATTATAACCTATTATTATTTGATAGAAATGGGGTGAGCCCTGCGTCTCATAGCCACTGCGACCAGTAGATGATCTATTGTGGCAGCCCCGTAACCTATTACAGCACCTCATGTAGCTCCAGTTCCAGGGTAAACCCGAAAATTGAGCCTATGGGGGAGCTTTTGATCTTGTCTACCGAGATCATGTGTACTCCCAGGTGCCGGCTTCTGCAGCGGTGCAGCGCTATGCACTCGCCTAAGACATGGATAATTGTTTCCTCGTCCTCGCGACAGAACCTGCAGATTTTGGTATCTGAAAGGCCCATGTTGTGCAGGAGCTTGTTTAATTTGTATATGTGGTATGGCACTAAGTTTTACATGGGAGAGCCACGCTCCGGCATGAATGGACCGGCGTGAAGCAGCGCTCTGCAGTGCTTCGCTGCGTGAGGGTACCGGTGGCCCAATCCGGGGGAAAGGGGGGTTTAAAGATTGGCAGCGCACTTGTGAATCCTTTGGTGTTGAGGGTGTCCATAAGTGGCGGTTATCGCTTACCATCAGGTGATCCGTCTGTTCATGTGCCACCTATCACATAAAAATGTTATAAGTTTTGGTAGAGTACGCAGTGGACCGTGAACCAGGATTGAAGTCTGTGAAAAAAGTAATCACAATGAAATGACTGCCGTTTGACCTTTGGAATTCTTTGACAGGGGGAAAACGAACTGAATCATAATTACAAGTTCAGAATAATAAATAAATATGATGAGATGAGATTGATGATGATGATGAGCAATCCACCGGCAGGAACTCCAGCTCGTAACGGACGTCGCGCGCGTGTGTATGGGCGCGAGGCGGGGACTCACCGCGGCGCGGCAGCGAGTGTATCGCGAGGCAGTTGTCCACGGAGATGGACAGCAGCGCGGCCTCGCTGCGCGACGTGATGGCGGGCCCGTAGCCGCGCACGGGCAGGAACTCCAGCCCCGTCACGAACATCATGTGTGCATTCTTCACGTGCAGCACCCGCTGGTGAAACACAATATCATATCTTAAAGATAAAGATAAAAAAAATCTTTATTGAATTTATATCCATACAGAACACTTATGAATGTCAAAAATAGGTTCTACCACTGGTTCGGAATGTCGATTTCTACTGAGAAGACACCAGCAAGAAACTCAGTTGTTCTCTTTTCAAATATTCACGTTGTTACAGAGTTTTCATTGAGTAGAGAAAAAAATACAATTATCAAAGTTAACAGACTACTATGAATAACAATTCAAAAGACTAACCGATTAACATGACCAAGAATCCAAGACCAATAGTCTCTATTAGGCAGGTTTTAATATGAGACTTAAACTTATCCAATGATAGGTTAATGACATTTTGTCAAATATCTTAATACTTGTGCCAATAAAGGAGTTACCAATTTTATGAAGTCTTAAATAACTATAGTCAGCATACGAGGTCGTAGGTTATCCATTTTGAAACTTTTATAATCGATTAACGTTTCTCCGCTCCGCTAGATGGCGTATAAAAATTGCTACGATACGTCGATTGGTTTCCGTGATATTTGATTCCAAAATACACGGGTTGTAAAGTGACGTCATCGCCGTCCTAGTATTTCGCAACACTAGCTCAGTCCACGCAACACTAGCTCAGTCGCTTGTCCTGTCAATACATCGCCCGTATCTCCATCAACTCGGTTGAAAACTAAAAACATGACTGAAAATAATATAACGATACGTCGTGTATTTCCCGAGACATAATTAAAAAATAAATAAGTAGTTTTACCGTGATGGATGGCACAGAACTAGCGTGCCCCTGCAAAATTTTAATTTTCTATAATTTCATTTCATTACAGGGCATTGGACAGGGATCAATGGAAGAATTTGGGGGATTCGAGGGAGCAGTGGCACAGGCTAACTTAAAAAAAAATCATCAATACTTGAAAATAAAAAAACATGACTGAAAATAATATTACGATACGTCGTGTATTTCCCGAGATAGGTACACAATAAAAAAAAAGTGAGGTGAGGAAGTGAGGTGAGGAAGTGAGGTGACGTCACAATACTTGCGTGCGCCTGCGAAATATTAATTTTGTATAATTTCATCAGGTCTCTTCTGATGAAACAAAAACTTGTGTATTAGTATAGATATTAGCTTTACTGGGACGATAGTTTTATGCGATGTTGTATACCTATTGACATTCTCCATTAATACAAACCAACTGGCAGAGCGCTATTTACCTCGATGCCTGACCATAAAACGGAGGTCTCACCTGTAGACTAAACGCGACGTAGATGTCAACACTCCCGCTGAACATGGTCCCGACGCCGACGAAGCGGCCGTCGTCGCGCACGGCCAGCGCCGACAGCGACTCCGCCACCACCACCGAGCGCGCCAGCGCGCCCGAGCGCACGCCCCACATCTGCACCAGCCCCTTCTGCGCGCCCGAGCGCGACAGCGGGTTCGCGATCGTGAACATTCGGTACTCGTTCGGCTTGTCCTCTATTAGGCCGAACCTGGAAAGATTGTGCTCGAGATAAAAAAAAAATGGCCGCGTGCGAGCGGACACGCGCACGTAGGGTTCCATAAAAAATAGATACTTGAAGCCCAATCTCGTGCTTGTAATCATCATCGTCAGCCCATTTAAGTCCCCACTGCAGGGGCACGGGCCTCCCTCAATCACATGAGGGGTAATTGCCATACTCACCACGCTTGGCAGACGGGTTGGCGAGGGTTTTGATATAAATGCAGAGTTTTCCTTCTCGGGTGCTGATGATCATGGTAGCAGCTTTACCTTAGTCGCCTTTTACGACACCTCGGTAAGAAAGAGGGTGGCCTATTCTACTCAGCCGGGGACCACACGTGCTTGTAATATTTATCGAAAATATGTAGTAAAAAAAATAATAAAAGCCTATAAGATGTTGGGCTTTGTTCTAAGAACGGCGAAAGATTTTAAACACCATTCCACTTTGACTATTCTTTACTTTGCCTTTGTTCGATCTGTTTTGGAATACGGATCTGTAATCTGGAATCCTCATTATAAAAAATATTCTGAGAATATAGAAAGAATACAGAATAAATTCTTAAAGCATTTGAAATTTATATGTGACAAGGAGTCTAGGCCTAAGTCTATACCCTCGTTGGCATTGCGCCGAATGGAAAAAGATCAAATGTTCCTGTACAAAATTTTGAATGACTACATTGATTCTCCTTTTCTATTAAGAAATATATTTTTAAGGTGTCACCGGTTAAACTCTCGTCACCATCAGCTATTCAGTGTATCGTTGACTTCAACTAATTATGCCCGTAACACCTTTCTAATGCGCTCTTGTCGTAATTATAACAGCGATTTTTGTGACTTAGATCTATTTAACACTACACTGCGAGCGTGCAAAAAGGCTGTTGTGGGTAAATTGTCTCCTGATTTTACAAAGTAGATATTTGTCAATTGCTCAATTCTTCCTTTTTGTTTATATTACGAACATCATGTTGCGGTTTTTATGATATTAGTAATTAGTGGAAACTTAATTGGTTTAAGATTATGTTTTTGTGTGTTAAATAGTGTTATTTTAAGTACTGTATGTTTCCTTCCAATAAAGAAAATAAAATAAAATAAAATAAAAATAAAATTAAAAAATACTGGTCATTTTTCTCATGTCAAGAATCTCGAGAATTGGTCTCTTGTCATTGGTTCTTACAGTTACAAAGAGCCGAAAGCTAGAATATCTCGGCTCTATACAAAGTTCTAAGTAAACTAGTCAAATAGGTAATTAAAAATGTAAATCAAATAAAGTATGAGAAGAAGAATATCGTGGCTGAAAAATATACACTAATGATTCCAAATTATCATTCGGTCACTATTCAATTCAGCTGTATGAAATTTGCAAATCGCTAAATATTTTTACATAACTGCGAGAACGGGCGACCACATAAGAAATATGAATACTTTACTTGAAAATTGCAATTTTGAATTCCAATTGAAGAATTACATGAAATTATGTTTTACAAACTAAAATAACTTACTTCGTTCAACACCGCCTGTCAATGTATATTTTTGGCCAAAACAGTATTTTCATACTGTACGCATCCAACACGGAACGTGAAGACTTACTTTACGCATGGCTAAGACGGAATAAAAAAATTAAGCATGTGGAGGACACGATTCGGACCAACCCTGTTTGGTTGGTGACATTTGTGTTATTACTACATTAACGACTCATTTGTATCAGTGGTAGTGAACGCTGCCTTTGGTCCAAGGGTTACGGGTTCGATCCCCGCACAGTACAAACATTTGTGTGCATGAACATGTCTGTTTGTATTGGTCTGGGTATTTTCTATGTATTATAAGTATGTATTTACAAAAGAAAATTATTATATGTATATATTTGTAATCCCACTGTTGATTCTGATATCCGTAACACAGGTGCTTGAGCTCAGTCAGAGTCAGATGAATGTACTTGACATTGTGAAATATTTATTTATTTCACCAAATTTAAAACAACGATAATCCCACTTTAACCGCGCTTGCTATTGGTGCTTGCATGGTTAAAGCGTGATTACCGCTGCTTGAAAAGTTGGTGAACGCGGCCCGAAGTATAAGAAGCCGATTCGGACCAACTCCGTGTAGTTGGTAACATTGTATGTATTTTTGTATTCTTCGGTTGGTACACTGGTACGAACCGGCCAACCAGGGACAGATAGGTTTTCGCTAGCTAGCATACTGTTTGTGTACCAAAAACATTGTTTTGTAAAAATTTGATAATGTAATTATTATTATTATTATCTAATTTTTTGTGAATGAGCCATTCATATTTGGAATTGGAAATTGTCTACTTCTTGTAATAGTACATTTCACTTTCGCCTCTCATAATAATAACTGGTTCCACTGAAAACCAGCGTTAGCGGCTCCTACTCTAGTCGCTAACACATGCTGAGTGGATACCATTTTGGGCACATATACTTACTCGTACACCTGTATTGATTTGCCTACTGTAAAATTTTAAGTTGTGTTATTTAAATGTATTTGTAATTTTTAATTGTGTCCAAATAAATATTTTTTCTTTCTTTCTTTCTTTCTAATCGAGAAATAAAAACGCAATTGTACTACTTGCCGACGGAGTTTAATTAATCAACGCCTGTTCCTGTTCTCAATAACGACGACACGGTCCCTAAAAGCATGTATCTTTTTTTCTCTCACCTGCATCGCCTGAAGAGATACTTGTTGCCGTTGGGCGGCTGGCACGTGAGCTTGAGCACGGGCTCCTGTCGGCGCTCCGTGGCCCACACGTTGGCGAGTCCGTCCTTGCCGATGCTCACCAGCCGCGAGTCGCACGGGCTGAAGTCCAGGTCGTCGAGCTGAAGGAAGCCAATAAGGACATTGTTAAATCGTCATCATCGTCATCGTCAGCCCATTTAAGTCCCCACTGCTGGGGCACGGGCCTCTCTCAATCACATGAGGGCTAATTGCTATACTCACCACGCTTGGCAGACGGGTTGGCGAGGGTTTTGAAATAAATGCAGAGTTTTCCTTCTCTGGTTGCTGATGATCATGCCAGCAGCTTTACCTTAGTCGCCTTTTACGACACCTCGGTAAGAGTGAGGGGGCCTATTCTACTCTGCCGGGACCACACGCCCATTGTTAAATAAATATAATAAAATAAAATTATTTTATTACGACCAATTGAGATCATAATTACAACAATTCACATTACATTACATAGATTTTACTAAATTACAATTGAAATTGTCATACATTAAATTGAAATAAAATAAATAAAATTTAAATAAAATTAAGCAGTCATGATACATGAATCATCGCGGCATGGTTCATGTAGTAACAGTCAAAGCGACTCGCAAATAGTCTGAGGATGCTGTTTTGGGACTAGCGCGAACCCTGCGCACGAGAGACGCACATCGCTTGCGCAATGTTAAACTGAGCCCATAACCTATTGTGATTTAATAAAACGCAGTTTGGTGAAGAAACATACCGTTCATTTATTTAAACAAGATGGAGTACGACAAACCAAACAACCGACTGCCTAGCAACAGTGTGACTGACTAGTGCTGTCAACATCTTAATCATACACAAGCATTAGTGATGTTCTTTTAATTGTTATTTCTAACAATATTTTCACATTTTTTTATGTGATATGTGGCAGACGAGCAGACGGATCACCTGATGGTAAGCGATTGCCGCCGCCCATGGACACCCGCGACATCAGTACAGTCACAAGTGCACTGCCAACCTCAAATCCCCCCTTTCCTCCGGATTGGGCATCCGGTACCCTCAATCAGGCAGCGAAACACAGCAGTGCTGCTTCAGGTCGGTTTTCTGTGAGGAAGTGGTATCACTCTGGTCGAGCCGGCCCATTCATGCCGAAGGGTATCTCTCCCAGGGTAACATCACATTACATCGGATCTCATCTACGGCGCGATCGAGCATTTGAAGTCAAAAAGAAAAACTGAAAACTTTTATTTTTTTCCGTACCTACGGAACTCTAAATATCAATAAGATCAAGTGCGGTCGGCCACTTTGATGCTCTGTAAGTTTGCGGATTATTATGATCTGTCTAACAAACGTGTTTCTTCGTAGGGGACTATCGCTTGTGTAGAATCCACTAGATGGCGTAGGTACTAGAAGGCTGAGGTCCATCTAAAAGCGAACTTAGTCCACCTTATTATAAATCGTGATCTAAAGTTATTACCGTACTACATGTCATCCCGTTCCAACACGCAATGTTAAAAGGGACTGGCACGAAATTTGCTCCGGGGCTATCCTTAGTTCGCGATTTGAAATAAGGGGTGAAATTTCAAAATGTTAAATTAACGAACGAAGCAACCAATGTTGTTGAAGTTGAACCTAAGTCCAAGTTGGCCTGAAGTTCTACTTCCGAAAACAAGTGTCCGTGTCAGGGGACGACCAAGGTACAACCAAAGATAACCATAATAGTTTCAAAAATCGATAGAAACGTGTTTGAGGTATACATATTTCATTTTGAACAGAAATGTATATTCAAATACGATATTTAAACAGGATAACTAGTAAACACACTTAAAAAATTCATCTCGTGTTCAGGCGGGACTTGAACCCACACCTTCCAAAATCCAATGATGAATGTTCTACCAATTAGACCACTGAACGAGTTTCTAAGCCGTCGAAATTTGTAGGAGCTTGATTCGACATGAGCTGTCGATAGTCTTATCAATATTGTAGGTATATTTTTACAATATCCAGTGGAAATATTATTACAAATATTTGACCACCAGTTAAGATGAGACTGCTAAATCAATAGTTGATATTTTAAAAAAAAAATTTTTCAATCTATTGCAATTTTTTTTTCTTTTAAATTCTCATAACATCTCATACGTTGACCTGATTCCGTATTAAGTAGCTTAAGCACTTGTGTTACAGATATCAGACAACAGAGGAACACAAATATATACTTAAATACATATATTACACCCAGACACCGAACAAACACAAGTGTTCATCGCACGAATGTTTGTCCAGGGTGGGGATCGAACCCACGACCTTTGGCGTAAGAGGCAGGGTCACTACCAATTGCGCCATCCGGTCAGGTAAATAACTAACTAAGTAGGATTAAGGATAACTAGTATATCACACAAACCAAGACCAGTTGCATTGAAATCGGAAACAATCGCAACATAACCTTGCCAGTAACCTGGCTGTAATGGGTATTAACTGGTGCGGGCGCAATAATGCACAATACGGAAATAAAATTGCAATATTCGCCGCCGATGTGCACTTACAAACAATACCAATGTGCACAGTGCACATTTTGTGCGCAGTTGTTTATTTAATAGATTTAAGGTGACGCGTAGGGCACACTAGCGACGCGAATAGATTTAAATTGTTAGCAAGTAAACTTATCTTTTTAACAATTTCGAAAACACTTATACTGTTTATTTATATAATAATATAATATAATATCGTTTATTTCTCACCATAATCCTAGTCCACATATATTTAGCGTAGGTAACTTAAAACTTACGACACAGCCGATTATTTATTGTACGTAAATACAAAAACCATCGGGCAATTGTAAATCCGCCATTAATTGTGTTAGTAATTTACACAACCACACCACTATGTGTGTCTAATTAATACTTATACTTTACTTTTGGGTCTGCTTTATGTACTCGAAATTTGAACTACCGCCAAAAACGGCCACTTATGGCGTTAATCCAAATTTCGAGTGCAAAAACACATCAAAATGTAGTGCACTTGAACAAGCTCGAGATTTTACAAAATATAGGTAAATGTGTGCCAATAGCAAAAATTCTCAATTAAAAATATAACGTCTAGCCGGTTTTATGGTCATTCAAACATGGTTCACTGTCAAGAAGCATAAAAATTTCAAGCATAAAATAAGTTAGCATAATGTAATTCCTAATAATTATTATTTCACATAATACTAATAAGCACAACAGTTTTTAGGATAAATGCAATAAGCATAAACATGATTAAGCATAAAATAATTAACCATAAGTCATTAAAAGGCGGCTTACAGGTGGCCCAAGGGCCACCCCCACCGCACCTAAACCTACTTTTACTCTATATAATATAGGAAATACTTACTTTTTTATTTTTCAGATTCAAACAACCATTAATGCCTTAAAAAATAGTGCCAAAAAAATTATGCATAAATGCATTATGCCAAATAATAATTATGCCACAGTACATATTATGCTCAAACCAAATCCGGCCAAATTAATATTATGCTTTAAATGTGGAAGAGCCACGCTTAGGCATGAACTTGTGACTCCTTTGGTGTTGCCGGTGTCCATGGGCGGCGAAATTGCTTCCCATCAGGTGATCCGTCTGCTCGTCTGCCACCTCTCATATAAAAAAAAATGCTAAATAAATTATGCCAATCTCATTATGCCAATACATTTTAGGACAAAACACATTATGCCAATTAAAGGGATCCCTTCAAAGATTCATGGGCAAGTCCATTTTAACAGTATGATATTATTAAAAAGTAATTATACCATTGAATACCCTATACAATTTGCACCAACTATTATAATATAATAGGACGTCCTGTTGGTCTAGTGGTTTAAGTACCGGGCTGCGATCTCAGGGTCCTAGGTTCGATTCCCGGGTCGAGGGAAAAGTATGTTTCGAATTTTTCGGACATAGCTCGAGTTTGTGATCACCAATCCGCATTTGGCAAGCGTGGTGATTAAGCCTTATCCCATCTTGGTAGCGATAACTTCATTTCTATGATGGAGACCTTTGTCCTCCTGTTTGGCTGATTAAAAAATATATAATAGAACCATGGACACAAACGAAACATTTGATATAGCTACCATACAATTCAAATGAAATGCATACAAAATACTTAGGTGTGACGTCACATCTTAGTAGCCATTCGTATGTAGCGTTTTGGGTTTGCCCAAAATAATGTGATTTTAAAGTTGTGATATCTCAAGTAGTTTAAACGAGAATCAAGTGATTCTTTCAACGATGTTTCTATTATTGAGAGGTATTTTAATTACAAAAAAGAAAAAAAATGTCAAATAACGTATCATTAAATAAATAGTATAAATGTTTGCTTAGAGGATTCTATTAAAATAGGTAGATGGTTAGATTAGTCTATCTATCTACCAAACCTAGGCTAAACTAATTTGCAACGAAATCGGATTTGACCGGCAATGCTTTAGCACCTTGTCACAATACCATACCTCCAGTGCATCATCGTCAGCCCATTTAAGTCCCCACTGCTGGGGCACGGGCCTCCCTCAATCATATTAATTATTATTATTATATATAAGGTAATTGCCATACTCACCACGCTTGGCAGACGGGTTGGCGAGGGTTTTGATATAAATGCAGAGTTTTCCTTCTCTGGGCGCTGATGATCATGCCAGCAGCTTTACCTTAGTCGCCTTTTACGACACCTCGGTAAGAGTGAGGGTGGCCTATTCTACTCTGCCGGGACCACACGGCTTCAGTCAGTTCCTCCAGTGCATAAGAAAGTTAAAGTTAAATACTTAAGTAGCTATCATAACAAGGTACCAAAGTCCATCTTGCAGTCGGCCGCAGTACCTACCTCCTTAGTGTGTCCCTCTAAGACGAAAAGCAGTTCCATCTTGGGGAAGGACCAGACGCGGACCTTGCCGTCGATGCCGCCCGTCGCCATCAGCTTGCCGTTGTGGCTGATCCGCACCACCCGCTGCAGGGGATCTTCACTGGAAGTCACACAAATACTATTCAGTAGAAATCTAATTGAGACATATCATAAGTCAACTTTGACAGGCCCTATGCAAAGAGGCGGATTTCGCCCATGTAGCGCCCGGGCGCAATCAATATTTGGCGCCATTTTACATCAAATTGCGCGAATGAAATAGTTTGGTGCCTAATGGATGAACCATTAGGAAGGGGTTATTTATTTGCATATTGTGAATGTTTATATTTGACATTATTTTGTATTTATTCACGTAATATAGTTTTAATTGACATAAAATATTTAATTAATCAGTAGCCCATGCTGTAAGCGCAAAAGCTGACATTGTAATTCTCATTTTTTTATTCATTTTTTTAATTTTAATTATTGTCACACTTTGCATGCCAGTTTCTGGTGCTAATTGTGCTAGCTACATTTTTTTTATATGATAGGTGGCAGACGAGCAGACGGATCACCTTATGGTAAGCAATTCCGCCGCCCATGGACTCCCGCAACACCAGTGGAGTCACAAGTGCGCTGCCAACCTTTTCCCCTTCCCCCCATTGGGCCTCCGGTAACCTCACTCACACGGCGAAACACAGCGCAGGCGCTGCTTCACGCCGGTCTTCTGTGTGGCAGTGGTATCACTCCGGTCGAGCCGGCCCATTCATGCCTAAGCGTGGCTCTCCCACATTTAAATTATGCCACCCCTTGTACCATTTTTCTGGCAAATAAATGAGTTCTGATTTCTTAAAACACGCAGTACCCACCCACCCCGTTTATACAGGATATTTCATTTAGGGTGTCAATCCGAAGGTCATGGATAAATTAGATTTACAGTGGAGGCTCTTGTCGCGAGCGGCTCTCGTCGCCCCCTAACATCCGGGGCCTATAGGCACTATAAGTAAAGACGCCCCTGCCTATGCAATAAAAAAAATACATAAAAGGTGGAATCTAGCTGAAATTGATATTAATGGTTCATTAAAGAACGCGCTAAGCAGTATGTCGATCGAATCTCTCTCCTGCTCTTCCGTATAGTCTATAGTCAGTCAAAAAATACACGCGCATGTACACAAGACGTCACGTCGAGTTACCCTTGTTGACCTTTGGACCGCCCTTATGTCTGGGGCACAAGTGCTATTTGTACACTGCACGGGTGTAACTTGATCTGACACTGACTGTATGTGTGCGTGGCCTGTTTAGCATGAGATATAGGCTACCGTGTGGTCCCCGGCAGAGTAAAATAGGTCACCCACACTCTTACCGAGGTGTCGTAAAAGGCGACTAAGGTAAAGCTGCTGGCATGACCATCAGCACCCAGAGAAGGAAAACTCTGCATTTATATCAAAACCCTCGCCAACCCGTCTGCCAAGCGTGGTGAGCATGGCAGTTACCCCTCATGTGATTCAGGGAGGCCCGTGCCCCAGCAGTGGGGACTTAAATGGGCTGATGATGATGATAGGCAGCCGGGTGCTGGCATGATCATCAGCACCCAGAGAAGGAAAACTCTGCATTTATATCAAAACCCTCGCCAACCCGTCTGCCAAGCGTGGTGAGAATAACATTTACCCCTCATGTGATTGAGGGAGGCCCGTGCCCCAGCAGTGGGGACTTAAATGGGCTGATGATGATAATAGGCAGCCGGGGTACTGTGTCTATATTTTGTGCCCGATAGCGCATTTGCCAGTGACCCTACCTGGTACACCACACCTCGTTGGACCAATCATCACCGTGGACTAACATTCGTGTGATGAACATCTTTGTTTGTTCAGTGGTGTACATCCATATGTGTTTAATTTAAATACATAATTATTATATATGTCATTCCTTTGTTGTCTGATATCCGTAACACAAGTGCTTAAGCTACTTAGTACAAAACAGGTCAATGTACGAGATGTTGTATAAATTTATATATTTATCATCACATACAACGGTATGTTACCAAACTAAGGCTATTTCCTTATACTTTAGAAACCTGACAACGAAAACACCCAGACCCCTTTCAACTACCTATGTCATCATAAACATTTGCGGGAATCGAACCCGCCAACTTTGTGTCTCAACCGAGGCGCTTCAATGTGCCAAAGTGGCAGAAACCTTAGGCCTTAACGCGAACCGGACGTGACGAAGCGGATTTCCCCTCCTTTGCACACACGCTGTGTTTCTCCTTTGTTTGGATGCGACAGGTATATTCTCGTTCGTTAAGGGACGTCTTCGCGCTTAAGCTCCAAGGCAGAAGTAAATAAAAATTCATCTACCAAAAGTAAATAATAGGTATTTGTACTTATATATTTTTATTTAAAACTTTTTGCACAAAACGATACAATAGGCAAACTTAATACCCATTCTCTACCAGTTAACCTTTGGGTCATGCAGAAAGGACAATGGTGCGGCGAAAGGAGAACTTATGTAATTAATCCAATTTACAACATATGCAATAGTGGATCGGCATGCCTCGGCATTATCTATGTCTTGGCATTATGCTGAGGGTCACCTTTTCGGCACAAAACATGTATTAGCTATGTAAGATCAAAAATGTAATTAGTCATAAGTTTTTTTTCGCTAAATAAATACTTTTTAAGTAATTCTATTTATCTAAATAACTTAAAACGAATCGTAAAATGAAAATTAAACATAATAACAAAGTACAACCTGTGCGGAAAAAGAATGGGGTCAGAAATAGCGGCGCATCTATTCACTTCTTGCTCGCACACCCACAAGTGCGAGTAAAGACGCAAATAGTTTGCCATTTCTGATCCCATTCTTTATTCGCACAGGTTGTTAATTTAAAATTGCACGGTTTATTGCGTCCTCGTGAACATTAATGGCGCGTGTCGCTTGACGTACACAGGCGTGACGTAAAGATGCGTTGTTATTGTAATAACAATAATGCTAATGGGAGTTCACGTATTTCCCAAACTGACCTAATGAAAGTTCGAGACTCGTCTTTCAGAAATTGCATGATATCAAATTAAGTTTTTTTTTTAAATAAATAAGCAACATGATATTCAAATCTACGACCGTGGAGAGCCAAACTTCGGGCACGGCTCGACCGGAGTGATGGCCTCACAGAAAACCGGCGTGAAGCAGCACTGTGCTGTGTTTGTAATAGCGTGAGTGAAGGTACCGGAGCCGGAGGCCCAATCCGTGAATGAATGAATGAATGATATTTATTTGCGTAAAACATGTATGTGGGAAATGGGTTGTTTAAAGGTTGGCAAGACGAAAGTCTTTCAATGCGTGTGTGTTGCCAGTGATGACACGGAACCGAGACGTGGCCGCTTACAATGTGCCGTTTAAGGAGGCTCAAAGTCACCCAGGGAGCAATGGAGAGGGCTATGCTCGGAGTCTCCCTGCGTGATTGTATCAGAAATGATGAGTCTGCAAGAGAACTAAGGTCACAGACATAGCCCAAAGGATTGCATGCCTAAAGTGGCAATGTGCAGGGCACAAAGCGAGGAGAACAGATGGCCGTTGGGGCGGAAAGGGTTTCGAGTGGAGGCCACGTACAGGAAGCCGCAGCCTGTGAAGATCGCAGGAATCGATTGGATGCGGGCGGCACAGGACCGATCTATGTGGAGAACATTGGGGGAGGCCTATGTCTAGCAGTGGACGTCTATTGGCTGATATGATGAAAGGTTGTAACTCCACTGGTGTCACGGGTGTCCACGAACGGCGGCAATCGCTTACCATCAGGTGATCCGTCCGCTCGTCTACCACCTATCACATGAAAAAAAAGATGGTCGATTTAAACTAGTACACAGGGCCGGCTTTCTGCGTACCTGGGTCTAAAACACACACGTTTGGGGCCCTACCATGCTTTAGACAGAGCACCACGGGCCTTGGCCTGAAGACGTCCCGTAAAGAACGAGACTAAACCTGTCGCATCCAAACAAAGGAGAAACACAGCGCGTGTGAAAGGGAGGGGAACTACGATTCGTTCGTCGTAACGTCCGGTTCGCGTTAATGCCCGTCTACCCTTTCAATGATCCTCATTCTTAAGCTCCCTCCTCAACGAATTTTTTACGGGACCCTAGTGGATGCTGAGCCTCAAGAACGCTTAGCACGTCCTAGCATCCTACCATGAGACTAGTAAGTGTAAAAGAAGATGAGAGACTGAGTGACGCTTTTAATGATTTGACGACCCGATTGGAACAGTGGTAGTGCACGCTGCCTCTGATACAAGGGTTGCGGGTTCAATCTCCGCACAGTACAAACATTTATGTGCATGAACATGTTTGTTTGTATTGGTCTGGGTGTTTGCTATATATTATCAGTATGTATTTACAAAAGAAAAGTATCATATGTATATATTTGTAATCCCACTGTTGATTCTGATATCCGTAACACAGGTGCTTGAGTTACCTAACTCGGAGTCAGACCAATGTAGGTATGTGATGTTGTGAAATATTTATTTATAAGAAAAAAAAAATATAAATGATTACCTACTTATTATATAGGTGCCTTATTTTTAGTGTCTCACTGATATCTGGCTGAGCAGGAGTCCAATTCTAGGAATTTTCGATATGAAATAACATGGCTTGTCGTATGAATTCCTTACAAAAAAAACTATGTTTTAGTGATACATGTCGTATGATGATAAATGTCACGAGCCCGAGAATAGGGCTCCAGGAATATACGGTAAACGTTCATAAATAGACCAACATTGCATGATTTTTTTTTCTTCTAAATTAAATCAATTAGTAGACATTGCTAACGCTCTTTCACTAATTAACGCGCTGAATGCCTGCTTCAATTAAGAGTTTGTTCATAAATTAATTTACTTTCCCTGTTTTTCTGTTTCTGTTTTAAACGTTACACAGATATACTAGTTCATATTTATTCATGAAATCATGACAGCATGAATCTCACTGATGTGGATTAATGATCATACTTTATCATGTGAGAAGACATTTTTTGAGAGTTTTAGGTGAAATCTAATAAGAAATGCATTTGTATATCGACGGTCCGTTTAGAGCACCTGTTTAGAACGCCGATTAATGCGATAGGTTACCTATAAAATTCTGTTGATAGTTATGATGTTACAGACAGACTTGCAAACAATATTGACTAATAAATAATAATATAAATCCAACCGATTTCGGCTAAGGGCCGCCTTAGCCGAAATCTCATATCTATCAGCCACTTATGCAGGATATATTATAGTGCTCAAGTGTGTGCGCAAACACAAGTGCAGTCTCTATTCCCTTGCCCTCATATTCCGATGGGACGCAAGTGTGACACGACCAGAGAGGGATCGGGCGCGGCACCAACGGCTTAACGTGCTTTCCGAAGCACGGGGATTCCGAAGCTTCCAGACTCTGGGCTGACACTCAGAATTTCTTAACAGAAAAACTCAGGTACAAATTTTGGCCCGACCCTGGGGATCGAACCCAGGAACCCAAGCGCAGCCGTCGCTTTAAAATGCGACCTACTATCCACTGCGCTATCGAGGCAGTCAATTATTTACTATGTGATATAGCAAACCATTTCTACTTTCACATGCAGTTATTACATAGTAAACTGTTAGAGAAGTGGTAAATTCGCAGCCAAATCAGAGTATCTCAATCCAACTAATGCGATGACGGTTGCCATCTCTTTTCTTTAAAACTATAACTTAAGAAATGTTAGTATCATCATCATTTAATGATCTAATGTTTATACTAAATGAAAACAAACATTGTATAGATATTTAGAGTCAATGATTGCTTTATAAAAAAGCATAAACATTCCACTTATCATGAGTCATTCTCAAATAACTCTACAACAATAAATAAAATTTGAATGATAACCATATTCAACACAAGCATAGGTTTGTTTTTTCACTTTGGTTTTATTAACAAATAATCAGCAAACCCCTTCCGATAATTGTAGATACATAATCATCTCATTTTCTTTGAAGGTAAGCATTTTTATTATTTCACATTGCACAATTTTATTTTAGCAATAAAATTCTCATCAACACCATAGAAATTTACATGAAATAATCAATTATCTTGTTATGTTTGGGTTTGTTATTTTACATAACTTATCTTCATTCCTTAAGTTTGTTTTTAAATAAAGTTTATAAAGAAAATGATGATGCTCTGTTTTGTTCATAAATGTTCTATTATTCTCAAAAAGCTATAATGAAAAAGTGTTGCAGTTAAGCCATTAACTATAAATCATCATGTGTGTTATTCTTATTTGCAACACAAATAAAAGTACATTACAATACAAAGCATTTCAAAGAACCATGTAATGTAATTTGCCCACATTAGTTATGGACTTTTTTCCCACTTTGACTCTCTTTTGATCCATTGTAACCTACATGAATGACCACTGTTAAAGTGTTATCAGAAGCATGTAATTATACTTTTATTTCAGACAATGGGTAGTGTATGTCTGCCACCGGTTTTAACCCAGAGCATTTAGTCTTCTTAAAGAAAAATTTCTTAGCCATTACACCATAGAGCTAGTTTAAAAGCACCTTATGTATGTGTATGCATGTGTTGATGTATTGTAATGTGTGCTACCCAAGTAAATACATTTGATTAAATATTAAAAATATATAGGTACATATTAGAGCACCAAAATTTAGGACTTGCATATTAATCAGTAGCACACAATAATAACATTGAATTGGGGTCACTGGTAACAAATAAACCTAGCCTTAATTTAAACAAAAGACAATCTTTTGTTAGTTTTTTTTTTTCACAACCATACAATATGTATAATGTTCAGGTAAAATTTTGTCAATTTCTTCAAACAATTTTCACCATTTCAAACATGTTTGGTTCAATATCAATTAAAGAAATTGACAAATTTTAGTAACCTGATTAGTGTCTGTCTATACTTATTTTATAAACATTATATAGGTGCACCCTGATAGTTTTCTATCTATTTACCTATTGCCATGATGGAACAATGGAATGAACCATATGTGACAAAAGTCAACACTGACTTGCTTTTCACTAAACATCTATTTGACATAATCCTCACACATTGCTGATGTCAAAATATGTTAAGTAGGTCAGGTCAAGTGCCAATACGATCCCTTCTGCCCCCGAGAAAGGGAGGCGAGAAGAAAAGAGGATCGCCAGCAAATGACGGATGCATGGACGGCCTCTCTCCAAGTGGAGAGGTACGGCCGTCCCACGCTCGCGGCGCTCGCCCCGGTCTTGGACCGGTGGCTCGAGCGCCCCCACGGGTTTCTGTCCTTCCGGACGGTGCAGGTACTTACCGGGCATGGTTGCTTCGGTAACTACCTGCACCGAATTCAACGGGAGGACACTCCTATGTGCCACCAGTGCGGCGCTGCGGAGGACTCGGCGCACCACACTTTGGTGGTGTGCCCGTCCTTCGACCAACAAGCGGTCCGCGCTGGTCGCGGAGGTCGGACATGACCTCTCGTTGTCCAGCATAGTTGTAGCTATGCTGGATAGGGAGAGTGCATGGTCGGCCTTCGCCCACTTCTGTGAGGAAGTGGTGGCGCAGAAGGAGGCGGCGGAGCGGGAGCGCGAGTCTAACCCCCTCGCAGGCCCGCTTCGAGCAAGGAGAGGACGAGTTCGGCGGAGAACTCTTCGTCCTCTCCGTGGAGGTGGCCAGCCGGCATCAGGGACGGGGGTCCCTGTGCCGGCACTGCCATTGGCACCTCCACCGCTCGTTGGGGACGGCTCAGCTCTTCCGGCTGTCCCCAACCCCCCTCCTCCCAGTCTGAGGAGGGGCGTGGCCGCACACCCCGTGTAGGGGCCTGTGGGGGAGTGGGGTTGCGGGGAATAGCCTAGCGCAGTTCCCGTGACCCCATTCTATACCCACGGGTGGTTGAGCCCCGGGAGTTTTAGTGGGTGAGTCCCACAGTACCCTGCGTAATGCATTTCTCCCGGGAAACCAAAAAAAAAAAAAAAAAAAAAAAAAAAAAAAAAAAAAAAAAAAAAAAAAAAAGTGCCAATAAACTTGAGATAAAACATTACAGAGATAATACCAAATAAAGGGATTCCAAGTAGATGATGAAATAATAATGATTTTAAATGTTGAGAAAATCCATTTTAAAAGTTCAATAATAATATCAATATTATATTTAGTATGTTTGTTAACAACTTACCCAAAATCTGTTTGTACACTGTCACTTGGCCTAATTTCAAATGATATTCTTTTCTCTGTTGTATTGCTATTGCTGTCTTTTTTGGAAATGTTGTCATTCTCAGATACAGTCCGTCTTCTCCTTCGCACTAATCCATTCTCAGCACGAAAGCTGCCTCTCCGCATCTCTGCTGCATCAACCATTCGAATATTGACCTTGTACAGCTGGCAGTGGCTCTCCTGGCCCGCGGTCAGGTACGTCCGGTTCTGTATGTTCCGCACGGAGCAGGTCATCACTACGTTTGGACCTGTCTCATGCCGCATCACCTCTTCGGCCACAAATCTACTGCCATTGTGTGATAATTCAAATATTTCCTGCAAGCAATGAGTAAACAGACTCAAGCTAATGCGTAACAAACCTAAATTTAATTGGTTTTACAGCAATTTCGATCGCTGACACGTATACGCGGAAGCTTTTACGATTTCGATTTATGATCAAATATATCACAATATACTCACAAATCCATTAGCTACACCTGTGTTGGAGGCTCCTCCTCCACCAGCTACAATCACATGACGATTTGTAAGCGTCTGGAGCGTGTAAAGTGGAAAATCGACCCGAGCTAACAACCCGTCACATCTATTACGAGCCATGTCGACTTAATACATCAATTGCGCTTATTCTACACACTCTAACCTTTATCATAACATTATCAGGGTACCTAATAAACACTCCTGAGGCTTTCTACATAAATAAAATATTGAAAATCACTCGTAATATGGGTAAAACAACTCGAATTTGCAAGCAAAACTTTGTGGAAATTTCAGAGTTCCAACATGACAAAAGTCACACTGACAGTTTTGCGTTCGAAAATCTCAAGCAAGTTTTACCAGCTGTCGAAGCTGTTGGCCTTGTGGACGACATCTTGCCATCTGCGTTGCGCGGTCCCGTTCCATTAGCTCATTTTACGACGTCATAAAAAAAAGTTGACATTGAATTGACAGGTTGTTTTTTTTCTATTGAATTTTTCTGCATCGAGCGTGTGTTTTTGTATTGTAGAATCTCTTTCTTCTAATAATTCTTTCCATTCACGGATAAAACAGGTTTGTATCATAACTATTAACAATGAAGATAACGAGGTACAAAAAGGTTCAAAAGTACCTGAAATTCTACTACAACAACTTTGGTTTTCACCAGCCCTACCAGCTTCTCATAGATGGCACGTTTTGTTTTGCCGCATTCAAAGTAAGTCTCCTCTAAATATTCTAGAAAATATCAAGTTTTGGTTGTGGCTTGCTCTTAAAACTGAATATTTGAGTAGTAAGTATGCTGCAAATGTAATACATAACTATTTTTAATCCTAAAACATTTTTATTTAGTTTTAGGAATATAACATGTTGTCATCTCTAGAATTAGGCAGGGTTTGTAAAGAAAGATTTGGAGACATTCAAAAGTGGTGTAATTAAAAAAGTACCCCATCTGTGCTCACAGAATGGACAGTAAGTACTGTCGCATTGGTCGCCTGGTCGACATCGTGGACGAGGAGTGGCGGGCGGAGCAGCTACCCCACGAGGACATCCAAGTGCCTCTGGAAGAGCTGCCCGACCCGGAGGCTGACAGTGCTGACTCCCATCTTACACTCAAAGAGCAAAGCATGCGCTGGCAGGAAAACTTTCCTGAGCCTGCGAGCCTCAATCAAAACTAGGTATTCTTACATTATGATTATTTTGTAAAATATATTTTCAATAATTTGTATATTAAAAAAATACTATATTTTGTTTGTATTTCTCAGATTTCTTATTTTGAGATACTCTATACTTTACAAAGCTTTTTTTTTTAATTACAGGAACAAATAAACATTAGAGATCAGTTACCTAAATACCTCAACAGTCAAGCAAAGTTGTTGACAACAAGATGTATCATCATAGAAACAGAAAAGATTGCAAAGAAAACCCATGGGGCGCTTACCATCCTGAAACAGTTTGGCATTCATGAGTGCGGGCACAAGGAGCCCATATCTGGTTCCAATTGCATCATGTCAATGATTGGGAAACGTAATGAAAAACATTACATACTAGCATCGCAAGATAGAGATTTACAAGAGAAACTTCGAGCGAAAGCTGGTGTTCCTCTTCTGTATTTACACAATAAGTCTCCAACATTGGAAAAGCCATCTAAAGCTAGTTATAATAAAGCAGGTGTTAGCTTAGAGTCAACAGATGTATTTATAAGTGAAACTCAAAATGAGACTTTAAAAAGTATGAAAAAAGCATTTGGATTAGAAGAAAAGGAAGAGGTGAAGGTAACAATAAGAAAGAAGAAACCTCACAATCCCAATCCATTGTCTTGTAAAAAGAAGAAGAAGAAACCAGGAATGAGGGAGGCAAGGAATGCGGTGAAGAAAGAAGGAGTCACTGAAGGAAAAGTTAGGAAAAGAAAGAAAAAAAAATTGCCTAATCATATAAAAGAGCAATTTAAGAATGTTGTTTAATAGAATAAATGTCTATATTACCAGTATTATTCATGTGTGCTTTCAACACCATATTTCTCTTACTGCTAATCATTTTTAAAATTCCGCCTTGCCAGGAGGGGTGAATTGTTTCACACATATGTTCCCCCCCCGAAGAAGCATTGGAAGTGCAAGCATTTGGGGAATTCTGCATCAAAATTTGTCACTCTTTTTCTTTTGATAAGTGTACCCAATATAAAGTTCGCGCGGTAACCGGACGCAACGCAAATTCGCATGTAAAGACATGCGAATTTAACTTGCGCGATGCTCGTGAACGCGATATGTTGCCACCCAATACCTCACCAACTTGAGTAGATATAATTAATTCACCCTTTCTGGACAATGTTATTTTTGTGTTTGTACTAATTATGGCCGAGTTCACCAACTTTACAACAACGGTACGTTAGTGTGTATGGTTAAAGGATGATTACTTTTGTTTGAAAGGTTGGTAAACTCAGCCCTTAGTGTCCTAAAAAAAGAACAAGAAAGATCTCATAATTTTATTATTAACCTACAACTAAAACATTTGTGTAAAGATAAATGTTCCTAAGATAATGTTCTATTTCCTCCTGCTCATGCTGATATCGGTCGTGCGGACGAATTTACACATACATGTTCACAGCTGACGCTAACTGCCCTGTGTAGTGCTAGTAGAACACAATGTATAGGTATTCGTTCGCGATCGGAATCAGCATGCGAGGAAATCAGGCCTTAGGTTTGAATGGCCAGAGGAACTTGAGGCGATAAGCGCCGAATGTCAGCAGATGCACCAGCGGGAGGTTGGTCACGTATACAGTGTGGAAGTGGCTCAAGATGTCGTAACACTCCTCAGGTTTGAATACTCCTTTCCCATCTGGAGAATCCTGGTACAGAACGATAGATAAATATTATACCTAGGTGTAATTAAATAGTAGTAGCGACACTTATTATAATCTGTAATCGCACCGTGGGAGAGCCACGCTTCGGCATGAATGGGCCGGCTCGACCGGAGTGATACCACGGCCTCACTGAAAACCGGCGTGAAACAGCACTGTTGTGATTCGCGTGAGGGGTACCGAAGGCCCAATCTCGGGGAAAGTGGGCGTTTAAAGGTTGGCAGCACACTTGTGGCTCCACTGTGCAATAGTGTCGCGCGTGTCAATGGGTGACGGCAATCGCTTACCATCAGGTGATCTATCTGCTCTTCTGCCACCTATCACAAAAAAAAGAAGTGTGTGCAAGAGCCCATTTAACATTGTACAGCAGACACGTGCGGTTGGCACGGTACAATGTTAAATTCAGTCCTGAAAACTGAGTTGCTGTTGCTGATTACCTCAATAGTATGCCGTATCATGATCTCCTTGAAGTAAGCCCACAGCATTTGCGGGGCGAGCCAGTAGTACCACTTGAAGTAGAGGTGGGCGCTGATGTAGAGTGTCATAAGGCAAGCCAGCTTAGCCGCGTCGAAGTCCCGCTGCGCCGCGTAGTCGATGGTCTCCATCAGCAATCCGATTAGGAACCCCTTCTCCGACAGGCTGTAGTTATGGGTTACTTTCTTTTCGACTAGGAAATTGGCTGAAGAAAAACGACATCTTAATATCCTCCAACCGATTTCCGCTAAGGTGGCCAATCTCAACGATCAGCTACATAGGCAGGATAATATTATTCTGCTCAAGTGCGCAAATACAAGTGGACTCTATTCCCTTGCCCTCATAATCAGATGAGACACAAGTGTGACACGACCAGAGAGGGGACGAGGGCATGACCAACGTGGTTTTTGAGGTACGGCGGTACAGGACCGCCAACTTTCAGACTCCGCGCTGACTGAGAATTGCTTAACAGAAAAACACGATATTTACCACATAATAAATATCGTGTTAAATCCTGTCCTGATTAATTATAGAAAAACTCTGGTACATATTTTTGCACTGCGCCAACGAGGAACCTCGACAGTGTCATGGTAGCTCAGTGGATAAACACGTGCGTCTTCCCGGACAGGTCATGGTTCGAATCTAATTAGGTACGCACCTCTGGATATTTCAAATCTTATGTGCGCATTTGTACTACTAACTCGGCGGTGAGGGAACCTGCACGTTCTCGAACTAGTGAAATCATTATCCAGTTGGTCTGGTTCCCTTGGTTGCGACCGGTCTGGCGGCAGTCACTTTGTTGAGATTACAGACTTACCAAATCCGGGAACAGTTATTAGTAGTCTAACTCCGAAGCCATTGCCAGTCTAAGTGTTCTCTATCGCCTCTATAATGGGGAATGCTCTGATGAGTTATTTCAACTTATCCCATCCACTTCCGAACAACATGTGCTGGACAGTGTTGCCATCCGCATACCATCCAGACAATGGCGGCGCGCACCAAGAGGTTTGGCTCCTCGTTCCAGCCCCGAGCCATCAAGACATGGAATGCCCTCCCAGCTCATGTAATTCCTCCTTCATACAATCCGGGGTCTTTTAGGCGGGGCGTGAAACGGCATCTCAGCAGGCCATTAGGGTGAGGATGGCAGACACAATGGGTACTTTGTTAGTTCTTTTGTGCCTGTCAGCCTCATATTTGGATTTCACGGCCGCTTACCATCAGGCGGAGTGAGGTCATCCTAATTGGCCTTTCTATAAAAAAAGGGCTTCCCAGTTGCGAACTGGGAACGACACGCTGAGATGATGACAACGATACGAATACGTAGGTAGGTACTTGGGTAAACATCAAACATTACTGCTGCCGTCCGCTAACTAAAAAGTCGCTAAGCCACAACGACTCCCTATGGCTTAGCGGCCTTTTAGCTAGCGGACGGCAGACTGACCCAGAAACCTTTTTATCCCCTGTTCCTTATCTGCGTCATGAGCTGCAATCATCTCAATTGCCTCTTCCTCATTCATGATAGTCCCTATAAGCAGGTGAGGACTTGGTTCCCGCTCGGGCTTCTTGAAGGGCGGGGCGTCGTTCTCCCTCAAGGAGTTCAGGTAAAAGGGTGCAGAGATCTGGATCTTTAGAGTCTCGTCAGGCTTCAAGGGAAATATGGGCCCTGACGCAGCTTTGATCTGCGCAGCGTGTGCTTTACATGCGTCGGAGGTGGATTTTGAGTTTGTAGCTGCTGGCTCCATTTTGAAAAAGATTTACGCCTAAATCTTTTTGTTTCTAATAAAATACAGATTAACCTGTAAAATTAATTATAGCAATTGTATGTACGATTATTAGTATTATCATGATGACACCTACATGTCAGTTCAGCAGGATGACAAGACAATTTTTATAACACTTCTCAAAGAAAGGTCTATGAACTTTTTACTTGATAAGTAGTTTCTATTATAGGTCAGCTTAGGCCGGCCGGAAAGGAAGTACGGTCAGCATGAAAAGTAGCTTAACATTTTAGTCCCATGTTAAAGTAACTGTTCTGCCTATTATAGCTAGTTTCTAAGGGGTGTGTAAAAATGTTACTTCGACATAGTACTAAAATGTTAAGCTACTTTTGATGCCGACCGTACATCTCTACTGATGTACTTAATGGTTAAGAAGTTCTTAGTAGACTGCATCTCCGCTAAGAGTAATATTGTTCTGTGGGCTTCATCGAATAATGTCATAAACCTAAATACTGTTCATTAGAACTGAGCTAGGCAAAAGACTCCCAAGTAAATAACGCACTTAATTTTTTTCTCAATCGGGAATCAAACCCACATCTTCCACAATACGGGTGGCTAACTCGTTACTAAGCCGACGAAATTGTAAATAAATTGCATAAGATTGTTATAAAAAAATTAATATAAAAATTGAAATAAAAAATTTATTAAAAAAAAAATTATCAACAAGACTTCTTATTTTATAAAACCAATGAAGGATACAAGAAAACTATTTGTATTTACTTTTGTATTTATTTAATTTCATCAAATTGTATCCTAACTCACTTAAAAAGGAGAAACGATATTTACACACTACATACAAAGTTATAATGAATTACAGTATAGTGCCTGCAGTAACTAGCACACTTGTTTGCCAGCTCATTTACTTATAGTACCCAATGGTATCTATGTGGTGTATTAGATTTTCTAAAAAACACTCACAGGTCTTTGATCACTCTTAGAGAACCAATGATAAAAGTGTAGTTTGTTACTATTTGGTCTCCCAATAACGATTTCCGTGTTCTAGCTCTCGTCGAATGCTACTCCCTCTCCTTATATCCCAGCCATCTTTGTTTTTATTCTTCTTTTTCTTGTTTTTACTTTTTTTCCTGTCTCTGGACTCTTCTTCTGAATCTGACGAATCTTCTTCTCTACTTTTCTTATGCTTTTTATCACGTTTCTTATCTTTTACGTCGTCGTCACTTGAATAGTCATCTCTTCTTTTTTTCTCTTCTCTTTTTTTTCTACCATCTTTTTTATTCTTTGAGTTCTCTTCATCATTTGATTCCTCACTTGAATTATCTCTTTTTTTATCCTTTTTTCTATTCTTTTGATATTCTACATCTGTTCCTCGCGAGTTATTTTTTCTAGACCTGTCTTCGTCACTGTCGGCCTCTCTTCTTTTCCTTCCTTCGTTTTTATTTCTGGAATCCTCATCACTTGAGTCCTCACCTCCATCATTTTTCCTCATATCACGTTGTTTGTTTCTTGAAGAATCTTCATCTCTCCTACGACTATGACCTTCTTTGCTATCATCCATATCTCTTTTACTTCTTCGGTTATCATCTTCCTCTCTTCTACTGGCAGAATATCTGGTATCTCTGTCTTTTTCTCTTCTTGATTTTGAGCCATCGTCATTTCTTTCACTGTTTTGGTAATCTTGTCTACGATCGTGATCTTTGTCGCGCTTTTCATTTCGGTTTCTTCTGTCAACTTCTTCACATCTATCATCGTTTCTTTCTTCATGGTTCCTTCTATCAGACCCTTCGCGCCTATAATCGCATCTCTCATCTCTATTCCTTCTATTCTCTTCTTCACGCCTATTTTCGCTTCTTTCATCTCTCTTCCTTCTATCTTCTTCTTCACGCCTACTGCCGCTTCTCTCATCTCTATTCCTCCTATCTCCCTCTTCGCGTCTGTTGTCGCTTCTTTCATCTCTATAACCTCTATCCTCACCCTCGCGCCTATTATCGCTTCTCTCATCTCTATTCCTTCGATCTCCTTCTTCACGCCTGTAATCGCTTCTACCGTCTCGGTTCCTTCTATCAGGCTCCCCAGAATGTCCATTTCTTTCCTCTGATCTACCGCCATCATTCCTCCGTTCGTTTTTCCTATCGAAATTATCCCTATTATACCTTTTATTATCATTTCTTTTATTTACTTCACGCGGTATGACAAAATTGTCTCTATCTCTCTCAGGACGACTTTCCATCCTACGTGCGTCTTTTCCGTATGTGTCGTAAAACCCGTCATGTCCCCATCTTTCGGTGTTTTTATTTTTATTAGTTCCCTCTTCTTCAGCAGTTTTCGCTTCTTTTTCTTTGTTTTTATCTTTTTTAGATTTCTTCTTTTTATTTTCCTCATCTGAATCTGAAATATAAAAATTTTGTGATCTAAATATTGTTTTATCTAATACTAAATAATTCAAGAGAAAAGAAACTTACTGCTTGAACTGGAGTCACTGGAGTCATCTGAGCTAGAACTGCTAGATGAACTTGAATCAGAATCAGATTCACTATCCACGTTAATCTCTGTGACCGGTGCTGGAACATTCTGTCCAAAAATATAAAAATACATTAAATCAACCACTGACTCTGTACAGAATCAGACTTTGAATCCATATAAATGTGTTAGTAACATGAAAAACTTATGCATCTAGTTTTAGTAATGGTGCAGAAAATCATAACAGAAGTAGTATTAGCTTGTGGCTACCGATGAGTCTCTGCTGCTAATTATGAGCATCACTATTTAACTACATATTTGTAAGCGACACACCCAGGAATGTGGCTGCACCAAGTGGCGCAATAGTGGGAAATCCTATCGGTCAGCCAGCAAGCTCAGGATGAACTATTAAAATTACTATCTCAGCATTCACTCACTACTACATCAATCAAACCATCTTACCTTCGGCATTTGTTTCAAATGTTCTCTCAGCTCATCTGTGAGTCCTCCCAAACCAATTGATGTGAAGAAATTGATGGAAAATCTTGTATTCTTTGGATTATCTCTTGGGAATATTCCTGAAAATGCCTCTTGTAAGGTCCTGGAAAAAACAATAAAAAGCAATTAATATTAAAAAAATTACACAATTAAAAGTATGGAACAAGATTTAGAACTCACGGATCCTTAAGTCGATCATTGAGTTTCTTGAGACCCATGTACTCAGCCAACTCTTGAAACAAAATCTTGATGTAAATACGACTGGAACTGGTTGTATCCTCCTCATTTAACTTGACACACTCCATAACTTCCCAGCTTATAGAATCAGTAAAAAGGAGATGTGCAAAAAACTTGCTCACATTCCTAAGCCTATTTGTATCCAATCTGTGAGCAGTACCATATGAATCTTTGAATATTTCCTCAAACGGACCAATGTAAATTCGGTTTATATTGCAGAATCTTTGTGCTAATAACCCATAAAACTTCTCGTAAGTTCTTTGCTCAGCACAACAGTCTAGGAACATGTGACAAAGTTCAGATTCTTGTCCAGGTTTCAGCTGCATCTTCATTAGTTTATGAGCACACTCCTCAAAGTCTAAACTAGAGTTTATTGTTAAATAGATGGTACGCCTCAGAGCAACAAGGTTAGTCTCTGTATTGTCTATGATCGTCATTCCTTTCTGTTCTCCCTCGGCTTCTTCCTCTTCAGATTCTTCTTCACTGCCATCCTCATCACCAGATCCATCTTCTTCTCCAGATTCCGCATCAGATCCCAAAATTTCTTTACTCAATGTTTTGTACTTTTGCTCATTTTCCTCATATTTTTCATCAAACTTGAAAACATCTGAAAATCAAAATATTTGACAGAATTAATAAATGCAAACTACAATAATATTTATTTACTCACTGCAATAAGTTCTCACTATAACAATATCATCATCATCATCAGCCCATTTAAGTCCCCACTGCTGGGGCACAGGCCTCCCTCAATCACATGAGGGGTAATTGCAATAGTCACGACGCTTGGCAGACGGGTTGGCGAGGGTTTTGATATAAATGCAGAGTTTTCCTTCTCTAGGTGCTGATGATCATGCCAGCAACTTTACCTTAGTCGCCTTTTACGACACCTCGGTAAGAGTGAGGGTGGCCTATTCTACTCTGCCGGGGACCACACGGCCAATATAAATGAGTACATTTAAAGTAACAATATAAATAAGTACATTTAAAGTAAATGACAAAAGAAATCACTTGGAGTGCTAATTTATCTAAATTAGAAAGGGTCGAAATCTGTTAAAAAATATTAGATCTTTCAAATATCAGGTGTGATGTGTTCTGTATATGTGAAAAAAATATGTATAACTTACTCAGAATGTCTTGAGAATCTGTTGCGTCATCCAACATTAAGAGATGAGTGAACTGCTCTTCCTCTGGCACCAGCTCTAACTCCTCAATCAGTGCCGGGTGATCCTTAAAGCCATCTTTCCAGACTTGAAACATCACCTCTATCATGTACTGAACCCTCTTATCCAATTGCCCTTCGTGCAGGATGTTCCTCAACATCTCAAATATAGCATTCACTCCTTTCGAAGACACCTCAGTCAATTTCTGCCCACATTCCTTCAAAAATGCTATAGCCACCTCCACAGAGTCATCTGTTGGTGATTCTACTAACAAAGTCAATAGTTCTAAAGCCAAAATTTCATGGGCAACCCGCTGGTTTACTAAATGCGCAATAAATGAAGCAGATGAAATACATATTGCTTTATCATTCCTTTTAAAACCTCTTTTGAATTGAATAACCAACCTCTTCAGCAGTAACTCGCCAATGTTCGGGAAACGAGAGTTGACGGCTGCAACCAGGGCAGCATACACATTTGTGAATGTAGGCGATGCAGCCTGGGCTTGTATTACTGAACGACAGAGCAAACCTCTACCACGGACTATGTTCTCTTTTAACAACTCTTTTATAATTATACCAATGTTACCGACATTGATTTTGTTAATGTGACCGTGTACGGACTTCTTCAGAGCCTCCCAAGCCAGACGCTGGTAGGCGACGGATGATTTGTCTGTAATTTGAGCTTGCATCATTCGCAGACGCGCGGGCGGAATGTAAGCGCCGCCTGTCCTGGTGTTCAGCATGTCTGTGTCTTTGGCTTTCCGCTCTGGAACCTGCTTTTTCGGTTCTATATCCTTGGGATCACTAGCAGTTTTTTCTCGCTTTACCTCTGGCGAGCGCGACCTGGAGTTCTTTCTCTTGCGACGGGTGTCATCCCAGTAGCGTACAGGAGACTGCGATCTGGACCTAGGTCTTTTAGATCTTCTGTTCTTGTCATATTCGTCTTCGTCTTGTGTATCTTTCCTGCGTTTGTCTTTTTTTGGTTCCATCTTGCAATTAAAGTGGAATTGCTAAATCTCATGTATGATCTCTGTTCCCCAACAATGCAAGTTTTGTTATAAGTCTATTAATCACTGAAATTACTGAGAAAATAATAACTAATTTTAATCAGGAAACAGCACGGCAGCAGATTTCAATTAAATTTCTTGTCAATTTTGACAGCTGGCTGACACACACGCTACCGCCATGTTGGGGTTAGTCGTTCAAAAATCATAGTATTACATATTACAAGACTCTTGTCTTGTAATATATATAGACAATCTTTTCAAAAATATCTTTCGAGTTTTTTTACTTAAAAAAACATTATTTTCTTATTATGTTACATTATATATTTATTTTTCTTACTGGCAAAGCACGGTTTGTGCATAGGCCGCAGACTTGGGTTTTGGGAATAGAGGCGATAGGTGTAAAAGTTGATGTTGTTAAATTGACCTGCATTAGCTCATACTTACTCTATGATTTGCTCTTTGGACTTGACAAAACTTGAGCGGATTCGGAATCTTTGTGGCCGGAAATCATGTTTTTCTCATGTACCGGATACGAAAAATGAAAATGTTACGGCATTTTTCCTACTGTATCCGGTAGCCAAATTTTATACTTCCGGCTGCTTACCAATAATTTTCATAATCAGTCTTGTCTTCATAGAGTAACTTATAAACAGGGGCTTCCCACGACTATGGGCCATGAAGGGAAAGAACATTAAACACTTCTTTACACACATTATTACCTTACTCTATTACGTGTCTTACACTCGTCTGTCGTAAAAGATATCCTTAGTACGTAATATTAGGCACACAACAACTACTGGGATAACTTATATGAGCACTTTCCCTTCATGTCCCATAGTCGTGGGACGCCATGTATATACGCAGTCTTTCAACAGGTGTAGAAGAAAGAAATAAGTACGACCCCCAGTATGGATGGAAGGCGCGTTCAACTTATCCACTCAAGTTATACTTACTATTGCTCTTAATACATAAGGTTTTATTATAAGGATGAAAATTGGCATACGTTTACCTATAGCAATACAAAAAATAAAGTAAGTGCTTTTTTGTACCCGAGCTCTTTTTAAAGCGAGTCATGTCCTATTTTTATCGTAAATAACACAGTTTTCCATTACTTTCATAAAATGAAATACACCTGTCTGGAAGTAATCGCTACGAGCGATAAGACCGCCTACTGTCCGTTGTTGTCGTATCATAAGTACATGTATTTTGTTTTTTTGCAATAAAGAATATTATATCTTTAACACCTTCATTTTACCGATGCCATTGGGACCATAGACTTAGAATGCACCCCTTCTATTTCTATGATTTTGACCCATTGAGGGTATTTGACAGTTTTACGAGGTTCGGTCTTTGTTTATTTTAACATTACACTTGTGTGCAAAAAAATGGACACATCACCCCATATAAATTCTTATGGAGAAAATAATTTTAGGATAATAATAAGAATAATTATTATTCTTTTATCAGATTTGAGACGTCTGAAATGTTTTTTTAGTTCATCAAAAACCATAAATTACCTACTGTTCATTATAAATAATGTCTGTAATTTCATAATATTCAAATAAATATTAAAGGGGCAGGAAATCAGTTAAAAACCAGTTTTGATTATATTACCATTTTACAACATCTTTGTATGAAAATTAGGTTTTTTTTGCACTCCAGTTCTTTAAAGCAGGGTATGGTTACAAATAAAATGAAACACATTTTTATTAGTATTTATGACTTTATTCATTACGACAATGAAACTACAAAAGTTGCCTGCACTTCGAACAGCAATTTCCATATACCTCACAAACTGAAGCACATTAATCATCACATAAAATATTAAAATTAACGATAAAACACCATTATAAGAGATAGAGTGACTAACATTACGCAAAAATTACGAAAAACATATAATAATAATATCTGAAAGCTATAATTTGCATCGCTATACATGATTCGTCTCGATCGTGATATTCTAAAAGGCTACACAATACCCAAGGCAAATTGGTCAGAGGTTTTCACATCTTCACCGAGAAACAAGCTAGTAACTTACACCTAGTCCCTTACTCATATCAGCGTAGTAACATAGAGTAGAAGCAGGCAAGCGACTCGCCCCGCCGCGCTCTCGCGCCAAGCAAGATACACCATCTCATTATATTATATACAATTATTATCATATCTGTGACGTCGAAACGGATCCACGCTAATGATTGGCAAAAATATACTATAAAATACAGGAATACTCTCACTTAACGTGCGCGCGACTACCCGCTCCACCCCTCGCGTCCGCGAGACTCCTAGCCCTAGCCTAGAGCGAAACATCACAGAAGCGGTTTGTGTCCAACACGTCCGCGGCCCGGCGCCCGCACACTACCTTTAAAAATATATAAAACGCTATGAAAGGCAGTTCATACGTTACTATTTATCGATATCTGAGAGCCAATTTACGTTATACTGAGGCACTTCCGATGTTTACTATCGCTCCAACTATGTTTATTATCCGATTTGAGATCATAAAAGGAAGTGATACTTAAATTTAAACGTGTAGACTAGATGACGTGGCGTGTCGCAGACCGGTTCGATATTAGCTCGGAAACGTTGTGCATTGCAAAATTCGCGGGTTTTTATACCTTCACTCTTCTCAGCGTTGCCATGCCAAATATCTGGCCAGTCTGCGAGTGATAATTACGAGATCGGCACCGCCGAGCAAAAGCGACGACCAACTGGCGCAACAAACCTAGCCACAAACAACCCGCGACACGACATTCTTCCTAAACAGTCGATAACGTAATTTATAAAATATATTAATATTACAATGGACAGTCAATAGCATAACGGCGATTTATGAGTGATACGTGAACTCGAGAAAACTTAAATTTAGATTATACTCCCCTAAAATACTGTTGCATATGATAAACATTAAAAATAATGATATAAGTCTATATCTAAAGACGAGGGACGCCCCCGCTCGTCGGCCACCTCTTCACCCGCTCACATTCAATTTGACGTTTGCCGAGGGTTCCGTACGGTACGCGGCACTTGAGCTAGCTCGCACGGTCCAAATTAATATAGTGCTAGTTTTTCCGAAATAGTACTACGGTTGGGCAATTTGTGGTACAGAACCCTGAATGCAAGATACACACCGTGTGACTTGTGGAGATAATCCGTAGATATCTCGCTGTGTGCATCGAGCCTTATTAACCTATAGCGCAGTCAATACTTATGACGCGGATATGAAGCCTTTTTTTGTTATTTCACTTGTTTCACTCACGACTTAACAACTCTTAAAATTTTATTAAAATATATAGGCCATAATGTTAAAAGTGTCAGCATTGTTGCCAAGTTCCGGTGATAACAATTGAACGATAGGATTAAGTGTTCCGTAAGCATGACCGCGAGGCCTCGGCGCTCACAGTGCGCTGCGAGACGCGCCTGCTTGAACACGCCGAGCTATTTCTAGATTTAGCTACGCATAGACAAACCAAGTAACTATCTCACACACGTTTCAAACAACCATCTTTGACGAATAAACACCGTATTAAATTATCCGGAGACTTGATTCAAAACTAGTCGTATTCGGATGCTTTTTTCCAGGCGACATAACTTAGAAAAAACGTCTTCTGTGACACTTAAGACTTAATATTTTAGATATAATGTGCGTGTATCAGAGACAATAGCGTGGCGTCTATGCGTGGCTGCGCACGCGCACGCGCGAGCAGATACCGCACACTACTGCACAGCGCAGGGTACATCAAAACGGGGTCATTAGGTACACGCAATAAAATCATATTTCGAGAATACTCGACGCCAGGCGATCCGGGCCTAAGATTCTCTCTAGTTTATTCTCAATTCCTTTGTAAATACGTTATCATATTCTAACATCATTTAAACACGATATTGTGCGTCGAAATAAACCTCGGATTAAACAGTTATGATCTAGCCATTATTTCTTTGTACTTTTATGAAGACTATAGGTACCGACTAGCATTCGCTCGACGCCATGCAAATTGATCTTTGAAGAGGTTACAAGTATTGTCTGCTACATGGAAGATGATGGAAGAATTCTTTCATATATCTCAAGGAATTTGACTTTGAATCCTTTAAAATTGAACTGTTAAAATAGAATCTCGAGTGGTCAATAATAGCAAGTCAACAGGTGGCGCCATCTGTACCTTAGTATGTTTAAAAGTGGTAGAATTAGTTGATTTGCGTTATTAGTTTTTCCCTATAATTAACGTACAAAATATCAAAGAGTTTATAGTCACTAGCTTCGTCTAATTAAGAGAATACAGCGCCACCTGCCGAAATGCTATAGGTCTCACTTTTATCACGCCATGTTGTTAAACCCTTAACACGTTTATGTAAAGCTGCAAATGTAACTAGTCGAAATCTTAACACCAAATCAAGCCCAGGATCAAAAGCTTTCCTCACATGATCTACCACTCGCTGAGGACTCCGCTATGTTATTCTGCCGAAACATTCAACTGTAGCATATCTTCAATTACCCTTTCGCACACTAGTGTTGCAATAACTTTTATCAAATTATCGATACTATCCACTCGAGAAATAGTTAATAATATCGATATCACAAATGATTTTACGCTGTTGAATGTAGAAAATACGATCAATAATCCAATTGTACTAACGATAATCGAGTCATCTTTACAAGAAATGGTTCACATTCGAATCGATATTATTTTCTACAATTGATAGACAGATTACAATTTTCGAAGGCAACTATCGACAGTTTTGTGAATTTTTGGTAAAATCATGGCCCAAATATAAACTCTCGCTAGGATAACTTCACTCAAAACTATCAATAGCCATCGAAATTTCGGATCGATACCCCATATTCGACGACGACGAGTTGACAAATTGTCGGGTCAAACTTGTCGATGTTTTCGAGCACAGAGTTGTTGCATCCTCGTCCTTTGTAGCGTAGCGTGGCGGTTGTCTACGTGGGTGTCGCGTCGGCGTGCGGGCTGCGGGCTGCGCCTAGGCGCTGGGCGCGTCGGCGTCGGCGCGGGCGCTCTTGTTCTGCCGGACCAGCTCCGCGCGTCGCTCCTGCCCAACACCAAACGGACCGGTCATTCTCCCTCAAAATCTTTATTTGTACAGGTTGATTCACGAAAGATGACCACAAATTACGACCGTGTAGGCCGTAAGCCGTGTGGTCCTCGGCAGAGTAGAAAAGCCGTGTGGTCCTCGGCAGAGTAGAATAGGCCACCCTCACTCTTACCGAGGTGTCGTAAAAGGCGACTAAGGTAAAGCTGCTGGCATGATCATCAGCACCCAGAGAAGGAAAACTCTGCATTTATATCAAAACCCTCGCCAACCCGTCTGCCAAGCGTGGTGAGTATGGCAATTACCCCTCATGTGATTGAGGGAGGCCCGTGCCCCAGCAGTGGGGACTTAAATGGGCCGACAATGAATGATGAGTAATGACCACAAATTACGACCGTGTAGGCTTGTAATCTCATGAAGAAATGGCTCATTCTCAATTTGACACATTATAAGGACTGAAACTAAACACATTCTTTATTTAATTGAAAATGTTTTTTGTCTTATATTTTTTCTTCATGAGATAACATGCGTGGACGCTGGCCATTTGTGGTCATCTTCCGTGAACCGACCTATACTTGATAAGCTTATAACATTACGATGGCAATAATTCTTGCTGGTGTCTTCTTGGCAAAAAACTACATTCCGAACCAATGGTAAACATGTTGACATTCATAAATGTTCTCTATGGACCTAAATAGAATACTAAACTATTTTAATTTTTCATTTTCATCATTCCCGCACTAGGACTGAATTGTCTCCTACGTCCACTTTACAAAATTATTAAAATAAGTGGACGGCGATAGGCTGATTGATTAAAATAAAGAAAATTAAAATGACCCACTTACAAAGGAAATGTGAAACAAAATGAATTGAAAAGAGTATAATAATTTGTGTGTGTTGATGTTGTGCATGCGTATGTTACACCTGGTAGCGAGACAGATTCGAAGAGTGCCGGTGACCTAGTTTAAAAAGAGTTCCCAAAAACTACATTGAAAATTTCGATCATGCGCGTGCGGGGTGAGGTAAGAACGATCTACGCTGTAACAGCCTACTAGGTATCTAAACAAGTACACACCGAACGAGAGAAATACCACAGGGACGTACAATAGAGCTGGTAACAGCCGCCCACATTTTTACATCAGCGTTCACCTTGTGGTTCACCCTTGAAAAGTATATTACATCGAAGCCCTTCTTAAAGTACACTGCATGATTGTTCAATTCAATCAAATTTGGAAATAAATAGATCTAAGCTGCTCTAAACTTTTCAGTGGTCAGATTAATATAGATCATCTTTACCTCTCTCTACTATTTGTATCCCGTCACTATACAACCTGTGCGGATAAAGACTTTATCCGCACAGGTTGTGTATAATATAGTGACTGTATACAAATATTGCCATTTCATACATTATATCGATAGGTTAACAACCCTACTTATTACTAATGAGAAATAACTCCTGATATTTGATAAAACAGGATAATGATTTAATGATAATACAACAAAATATCTGATTGGTAGATTCAGAACAAACTAACTTTTTTGTTAGCCATTTTCATTTACAACCCCGAGGAGCTCGACAGCGAAATAAAAAACCCACTGAGGCTAAAAATGTTAAAAATCAAATAGCCACCTAAAATGCGAGGTCAGCAGAGGTAAATGTTTGGATTGCGACTATATTCGAGTAAGTTGAGCTACGATTTTAACGATGTCGATTTCTAACGGAATAAAAGTACAAAGAAAAATAATTTTTACGGCGCGGTATCGGTAACTTTTGTATGGGAATAATTTGGCCTTGAAATATTTACTCGTACTATTCATAAACGACAACTACATCTAAAGCCTGTCGTAATATTTATTTTACCTACTTATAAAAAAAATCTCGTGCTTGTGATATTTATCGATACATCCGCCATGTTTTTTCCAAAGGGCCCTTTGGAAATTGGACTTCGATTCGGTCCTAACGTCATGATCATTGTGGGGCCCCCAGAGACACTGGAGCAGCCCTCGTAGAATTTCTGTTCTACTACTGGCTATCCTTAGGTACGATCAGCATCAAAAGTAGCTTAACACTTTAGTACCATGTCAAAGTAGCATTATTTTTACGTACACCTTAGAAACTGTCTATGATAGACAGAACACTTACTTTGACATGGTACCAAAGTGTTAAGCTACTTTTGATGTCGACCGTACCTAATTTATCTACAACACCGCCTATTATGCATAAATCTATGATCCCAAACACCATTTTGCGAAAACCATGAAGGCAAGACATCGAAATGTGAGGAAGCCATTGTAAAAAGCTCAAAGCAGATTTAATATCCACGTTAAAAATCCACACAAGTATAAAATACTCTGCCTCCCAGCCAGGGCATTATCACACGAACCTCCTTCTTGACAAAATCCAGTTTCCTCTGCATTTCCTTCTCCCTCTTTTGCTCGGCGGCGGTCAGTTTGGTCTCGATGTCTTTGGTGATCTCCTCCATTTTGGCGGAGATGGTGGAGCGGACTTCCGCGAGCTTACAGTTCTAATGAGTGGATGGAAACAAAGGGAATGATCAACTTAAATGAGAAGCAACAAAAATGAAATGGATGCCTTGAAATGTACGTAGAAATAGGCTTAGATGATTGAGCACTACTCAGCATGATGATGAATTAATTAATGAATTCACTTTTATTGTTCACAAGATTACACGAGGTAAAAATCAACTTAAAATTACGCTTAACAGGAATAATATAAAAAATAGGCGGTTTTATCACTATTAGCAGCTCTCATGAAACCTAAAAGATATCTTAAATGATTGGCAGTTGAGCATGAGTTTCAAAAACGAATATCTAACTAAAAATGATCCTGTTTTCTTTTAATTTATCTATAAAGGTACATTGGAAGACCGTGGGAGAGCCACGCTTCGGCATGAATGGGCCGGCTCGTCCGGAGTGATACCACGGCCTCACAGAAATTCAGTATGAAGCAGCACTGTGCTGTGTTATCGCTGCGTGAGTGAGGGTACCGAAGGCCCAATCCGGGGGAAGTGGAGTTAAAAGGTTGGCAGCCCACTTGTGACTCCACTGATGTCACTGGTGTCCAGTGGGTGGCGGCAATTGCTTCCCATCAGGTGATCCTGAGTCTGCTCGTCAGCCTCCTATCACATAAAAAAATATGTCATTGATTTAATTTGGCGGCCTGTAATCGAAACTTCAGGATTGGCCATCATGTGATGGACGTAAATATGTTGGGTACATGGAATTTTGTGACCGTTGCTTTTCAAATATGTCACGTGTCTATAAATAGAGACAAAGCGACATCATACTGGTAAAACAGGCTTCCGACTGGTTATAACAAAAAATAACAGCCAAGTGTGAGTTGGGCTTGCTCACGAAGGGTTCCGTAAAGTATGCCTATAAACTGTCCCACTGCAGGGCAATGACACAATCACAGAAATCAAAATATTATTATGAATTAATATCTAAATTGCTTTATAGGAAATTCTAATAAATACAATATGAAGCCTCTTTGTATGTAAATATTCTTTGAGAACCTCCATTTTTAAAATGAACAATTAACGAAATTTTCTGTCATTCGTTTACCTATTGCCATTATGAAAAATGGACAGACAGACAGAGAACTTTTAGTAATAGGGTCCCATTCTCTACACTTCAATAAGGAACCCTGAAAAAATTGAGAATCTTAAAAGAATTTAAAATTACATGTTCTTGATCAGCATGGTTTTATATAATCGTTAAACAGTTGTAGCATCTTCCTGGTTTTTTTTTTGTTTCGTCACTTATACCTGCTACCGACTTTGAGAATAAACTATTTTAGCGCCCCCAATTTTTTTAGATGAAATACATTTTATTCTGAGTCTCTCACCCCTTTAGGCCAGCAGAGCTCACAAGGGGGCGTTATCGCCCCCTTTGGGTAAGCCTTACTGTCCACTGCAGGGTAACGCCCTAATTCATAGCAAAGTTATCGGTACTATCATGGGATTAGGTTAAATCACCACGCTTGCCTAATGCGGATTGGTGATCACAAACCCGAGCAATGTTCGAAAAATTCGAAACATACTTTTTACTCGACCCGGGAATCGAACCCAGAATCCCGAGATCACGGCCCTGCTACTTAAACCTCTAGACCAACAGGGTGTTTAATAATACTCATAACTACTTTACATTAATTATTTTGTAGTTTTTACAGACATGCTCTTTAATATACGTATTCGCACTTTCTTTGGTATCAATATTTCTTTTTTACAAGACTATGATAGTTATACAGACTCGAAACTGGAATCCAAGAAAAAAAGCTACTACAAAGTTGCCACTGCAATAAAATGATCGTACAATAGTATATACCCATTTTCTAAAAACATACGCTGACGTAATTAATTTATTGGTAAATTTTTTTTAATTCTATACTTTAAAGAGGTAATTTAATTTACTTATTTTTACATAAATACAAGACGCTTAAAAAAAACCTAATCATCCGTAATGTTTGGTAGAAAGGCTGGTTTTGAGCTTGTCTCATTTCAGGTGATAATAACATTTGGTACAATATTTGAAGTTACATGTTGTTGTTTCATGCAGTGAGGTGCCTGCCAAGTGATATTAATATAATTAAGAATCTTTTTTAACACTGCTATTGTGTGTGTTGACACGTGAATAACTTGCTAGGACCTAAGGAAGTATTTAAACCTGCGATTTTTTTTAATAGCCTCGGTAGAATAATAGAGCGATAAAACGTTAAACACCCCCGTTTTATTGAGTGACTCAGACTTTGACTGACTTCGTCTTTTGACTATCCACTTTGTCAAAATATCACTTGGCCATTTTCCTTACGAATTATTTCACTTATTAACGGCTAATATCTAAACCATGTGCAAACCAATGGACGAAATCATCACTGGAGTGGTGGAAACCTAATCATGAATTGTGCCAGCTTATACTAAGAAAAAAAGTATATAACAGAAAGGTTAGCAAAACCTGAAAACTTGATTTGACAATGACATAAGTGACATTGATAGATTAGACAGTGACGTATCGGTCGTAGTTTTTTTGGTCTTGAATTCCAGTTAAGAGTATAGGCAGTCGACAAATGCCATGCCCACAATTTATAGTCGCATGTCTCTATTTCATTAAAGTAAAGTAATTTTTAATTGTCCTATGTACTGTCTAGTTTTTTATTATTATTCATGGTTTTGATGTATATTCCACTTGATTTTTTTGGTTATGTCTAAGTGCTTAGTGTATGTATGTACGTAACCTGTCTATATGAATTGTATTGTGGTGTGCAAAGCAATTTATAAAATTGTTTCTTTATTTATTTATTTGCATTTTAACAACCATACAATAAAATGTATTATATAAAAATTATACAATTACACCCTGTTAGGGTACTGCAAAACATAAAGAACCTTTTGTACTTAATTACTATCTTAGAGGGTTTTTAAAGCCTATGCATGAATTTAAAATGAGAAGAATGATGCCTGGATTTCTAATGATTTTAATATTAGTGACAAAATTAAGAATGATGAATGAATTGGAATAATGATTTTAGTGAAAGTTTAAATGAGCCTTAATGCTTAATGGTACCTACCTCCAATCGCCAGAGCCTCCTTCTTCACTGGTCGCCAACAGGAAGGGGGCCATTCATTTATTACGTACGACGTACGTAAGGTTTTAATTAGTTTCTCTCCCCCACCCCCCCCTCTCTTAATTTTTTGGGAACTTTCGTAACAACTATCGATCATGTTTTTTCTGTAGAAGGGTCTGTTCTAAAGAAAAAAAAAAATGGTTAACTCCCCTTCCCTTTCAATCGTCTTATTTCATAAATAAATAGCCCCTAGATACCCTTGGTCTTGTACCTCCCTGCCTCGGAAAGCACGTTAAGTCGTTGGTCCTGCGCCCGATCCCTCTCCGGTCGTGTTGCACTAGGGTCCCATCCCATCGTATCATGAGGGTAAGGGAAAAGAGAGTGCACTTATGTTTGCGCACACAAGTGCAGTTACACACTTGAGCACTATATATCCTGCATAAAGGGCTGACCGTTGAGAGGATATTTTTTTTATACTAGATGCAACAAACGAGAAATCGAGTCACCTGATGGAAAGTAATCAACGCCGCCCATGAACATCCGCGAAATCAGAGAGATCGCTAACGTGTTGCCGGCCTTTTTAAAAAAAGAGTACCTACACTCTTCTCTTGAAGGTCCCTCCCTTAGTCGTAGCCGTCGGGAAATACTACCGCAGCCAAACCGTTCCACAGAACTGAGTCACGTGGTAGAAATAAGCCCCAAGAGATCCCAATCCGTGTGGACTCACATAGTTACGTAGCTTCTCCTTCTGTTCGGCCTCGAGGAGCAGCCGGCGGTCGGCGGCCTGCTGCAGCTTCTCCTGGATCGCGCTCTCGAGCTGCTGGAACCGCTCCTGGTTGCCGGCGCGGACTTTGCGCACCTGCTCTTCCTATAAGCGTGGAAGTTGCAACGTTACTCAACAGCTAACGGTATTTACAAAATTTTGAAAACCGCGTGTGAAAAATCAGCTTGATCTACTGTAGGACTGAGTTCAAATTATTTGACTAATGGACGTATCAGTAATACGTTCAAAATTAACTAATCATCTTGTAGATCGTAGTGTTGCTTATAGATAGTATATCGATAGTAAAAGTAAAATCAATAGTATCGACAGTCTATCGATAGTATATCTGGTTGTCAACAGTATCGATACTTGTATCGATAGTAAAATTAGATCAATACTATTGATAATGTTAATACTATCGGTACTTTCGATTGTTTAATGTCCGATACTATCGATAGTATCGATACATCACACATTTAATCAGGCAACAATGCTATCGAAACAAAGCTGACTATCGATAGTTCAAAACTATCGATAGTACACTACACACCACCTTGTTCCCCAGCCAGAACAACGTATTTTTGATCTAAGGGCAAATGCGCACAAATTCCTTACAAGCCGGGGTCGGACAGTAATGGTGGATATCGCGTGCGAAAAATCCGCAAGATGGCTTACTACGACTATAGGCCTAAGGTCCATCTAAAAGGTGATTGGGTATTTTCAACCGACTTCAAAAAAAAAGGAGGTTCTCAATTCGACCCGTATGCTTTCTTTAGACGTGATATGTCAAATTGTCAATGGCCAATGATGTTGAAGTTGGACCTCGGTTCACAAGCACACCATCTAGCTACATATTTCACACGCGATAACACAGAAGGATAACGATGACAAATAACGATCTTCCTTACATGTTCGCGCAGACGCTCGAGCATCTTCTTAATGTTCTCATCGCGTTTGTCCGCGGCCGTCGTCATCTTGTCCTCGATCGCCTTGTACACCTCCGCCGTCTGCTGTTCCAGGGTCAATCTGCGAACACTCAATCCTGTAAGTCCGTCATCAATACTTAATTTAAAGACGTCCCGTAACGAACGACCTGTCGCATCCAAACAAAGGAGACGGATAGCGCGTGTGAACCTCCGATTTGATCGTAACGTCTGCTTTAAATTAGGCCCTTAGGATTTAGTGAATGTAGAACAATGTAGCAATAAGACTTGAACAGGGGAACCAGACAAACTGAATCATAGTTACATGATGAGAATCATTAACGGAATAATGGACAACATTTCATATTTTTAACATGTCCATATTGTTTTTTTATATGAAAGTAAACATAAAATGAACAGACCCATAATTTTTCTTTTTTCAAAATTTGTCAATTTTCATGCATAAAATAATTATTGAAATTCTTTTTATTCTAAATAGACGTAAGCGCCAAATGACGTCATCGGACGGCTGAATACAGCGATATTCCTTTGCTTATCATTGTTTTAATAAAAAAAAAGGTACTACTGTCAAAGGTAAATAATACTAGTGTCAACATTGTCAACGTCATTCATACATTCAACGTTGACAAGTTGTCTTTTTTTTTGACAGTTACATGTCATGGGTTTGGCATTTCGTAAATTTAAAACTATAATGTGCTAAGCAAAGAAATATTTTACATTCTGCCGTCCGATGACGTCATCTTACGTTTTTTAGTTTTTAATTTTTTTCTCAGTAAATAAGCAATATAAAAAATGAATAAATATATATTCGAGCAGCGGAAAAGTAAACAAAGAATTGTTTTTTTTTGTTTCAGAGCTTAGCAATTTTGAAATGTTGTCCATTGTGAGTCACAAAAATAATAATTTTGTGTGGCAACCTCAAATCTACAGGAGTCTGCTCGTCTGTCATCTATCACATAAAAAAGGAGCCAGGTTGTCGAATACATAGTGATAAGGCCGCCTTTGTTGTACATATCCTGTTATTTTTTTTTTAATGATATAGGCGGCAGACGAGCCGACGGATCACCTGATGGTAAGCGATTACCGCCGCCCATGGACACCTGTAACATTAGTAGTGTCACAATGCGCTGCTCGCCTTTTAACCCCCCTTTCATCTGTTATTACAGGAAATAGTCTAGTCTTAAGTTAAGTGCAATAAAAGTACATTCTGGCAGAGTTGTCTCGTAAGAGCAACAGCAAGCCATAAAAAAAAAAAATAAATAAAAGTACATTCATTCATACAGTGCGATAACTGATACAGTGCTGTTCTGGCCTCGTTTATCTCCAGCTTGGCATACTACGCTTCCTTGGTTAAAGAAAGAAATACCAACAAAGAACGAGCCATCAGACAATAATGGCACTGGCCATTATCGGGGCATGTGTTTCTTGCGTCCTACAATATAGATTCCTTTGAATGAAGCCTGAAGAAGCATCTCGCGGGATAGTATGGCAGCCAGCATTTGTTGACAGCACATTAGTGATTCCACTGGCGTTGCGAATGTCCATAGGTAGCCGGCGGCCATCTATGACATAAAAAGGTAACAATCCTACCTGGTCTTCTCAACTCCTTCGAGGTGGTCCTTGAGGCGCGCGCGCAGCTCGTTTATGTACGCCTCGCGCTTCTCCTCATGCGTCTCCATCTTGGCGTCCAGCGCCTCTTTGGTAGTGACGATGAAGCTGTTCGTCTGCTCCGTGCGGATGCGTGACGCCTCCTCGATTTTGGCCATCTTTTGAGCGATCGCCGCCATCTTGCTCGCTTCCAAGCTCTGGAATGGAACGTCATATTATACGAATCTCCCTACTAATCTGGGTTGTCTATGTGTATGTTCTAGATGGTGTTCTAACTTATAAACTGAATGAATCAAATGGATGCAGCTCAAATCACCGGTCAAGTTGGTGAACTTGACCGGTGATACCTACACCACTTGACGTTGGCAGAATCAGCCATATGCTCCAAGCCATAACTAAAAAAGACGTCACATTGTTAGTGTCGCTTAGGTACCTACACCTACTGATGGCCAGAAAGTTGGACTAAATATAATGTCGACTTCTGTTTACAAATAAGACTCCTACTTAGTTGGTCCATTGTACGCGAGAAAATTGGGCTATTAATAAATTACTGGGTTCGGGCTGAAATTTAAGTACTATGTATTCAAAAGCACTGAATAATTAACAATGTTTCAATTATTGAGAAGTCCTCATCATCCTAGTGCTTCATTCTCTCAATCACGAGACCAAGATTCAGGATTTTGGAAGTCAGGTAAACAAAATGAAGTGACTGCTGTCTGACCTTCGTAATCCTTAGACAAGAGAACCAGAAATACTGATCCTTTCATTTAACCCTCCTCATCTTAGCATGTTATTCCCAGTTGCGTCCAAAGCTGTCACTTCGGAGCCACGCTGTACCATGATTCAGGATTTGGGAAGTCTGGTTATTGCAATGAAGCGACTGTCGTATCACCTTCGCAACCCTTAGACTAGAAAATCAGACCAACTGGTCCTATTTATCTCTCCACATCTTAGCGTGTAATTCCCAATTGCGTGCAACCAAAGCTGTAGATTCGGAGCCCGGGGTACGCTTGAACCAGAATCCGGGATCTGGGATGACAATGAACCGACTGCCGTCTGACCTTCGCAACTCTTAGAACCAGACCAATTGGATAGAGATCTTTTCATTTCATCAATCAGAAAAATGTCATAATGCCTATTCATAGATACTCACACGTCTCCTTTCCTCAGCAGCCTTAAGTTTCTCCTGGATTTCTTCTACGGATGGCGTCTTCTCGGGCGAGTCAGCGCGACGCGGCGCCGGCACCCCCACGGGCTCGGCGAGGATCACCTCGTACGCTAGCCCGCCCTTCGACATCTCCTGGCAGCGGATTTCAGTTGCTGTGGACAATAGACCACGAGTAATGACTAAATGTGAACAGACAATCGAGCAAATAACGGAAGATCACGGATTTTGTATCGGAGCCTCCCTTAAACAACAGAAATACCTAAGTCATCTGTGAAAAAAGTTCTCGTACAACTATATCGGTCTAAGATATACCAACAGTCTAGTGACAGATAGCAGAGCCTTATATTTTAGGGCATCTTTTAGGTACGGAAACCCAAAAAGATGTTGACATTTTTATCTACACCTAGATTGTGGAGTCGAACGTATGCCAAATATAAATTCCCTCATTAATATTTATTCAAGAATTATAATAAGAGCGATAATAAAATAATTCCTACTAATAGGTATACATAAAATACATTAGCAAAGGTTAGTCACCTTCAACAATAAAAATTAAAATATCTGGACTTATATAAAAGGGCGTCATTAAGTTTATATTCTTATCCGTAACAGTGGGTACTATAACTACGTGGTAAGGCCCTAAGCCGTCAGTAGGTATATCGGTTAAATAAACGATAGTTCAGCTACCGCCCCGCTATTTCAAGATTGCGACTTGAATAGAGCATTCATCACTGTCACGCCTGTGATAGAGTAAGGGCACTAAGGGCCCTAAAGCCGAACTTATTTAATAATGGCGTCCCTCAAGGGTGTTGCTTCAGCCCACAATTACTCCCTGTTTATTATGATTAGCGGGTTCATAACACGCTAGTAACGTTAAATTAGCGACAGATTGTAATTTTGTCACAAAGGTTTGTTTATTGATTAAGTTTCAAAGTGCTTGGGGATAACAAACTTGTCTTTAGTAGCAGGAAGGATAAATATCAAAGATATTTAATATTAGGGAGCTTCGATTTTATAGGTAAGGAAATGTATTGCTGATTCATTACTTATTTTTAGGTTACATAGTTCTTGATAAAAAAAAGGGACATCCAGATGCTAATGAAAGTAAAAAATGCAGACCTATACCTCATTCTACTAAAAACGAACTAGCTATTGCAAAATGACTCCTGTAAGTGGCTGGATGTGGAAATAATAATAATGTCATCCCAACCGATGTGTCTGCTATTGCGGCCAATCTCATCGATTATAGTTGGGCCAAGATAATAAGTCACATTTGCCACTTCATCAAAATTCGACAACGTAATCTTGTAACAACGTGCATTGAATTTATCAATATTTTAATGTTAAAATAGCACATTATTTTAACTTTTTAAAATTATGTTAGCATTTATTTATTCCAATAAAGACAAAAAAGATAATTTCGCCATTTACATATTTTCTCTGTTTAAATATTTATAAACGTATTAAAAATTTACTTTTCTACAGAATTGAACGTTGGTACAATGTTGTATCTGTCAACCCATTTTCTATTTAAGCTCTAGGGAGTTTCCCTAAATATTCGAACGAATACAATGTTTACTCGTGTAGGAATTTTTAACCATAAATGAAACGCCACATTCGGATTAAATAAAAGGTATTATTCTGTTGTTTAAAAATATAAATACATGTATAAGATCTCTTAAATGGGAACATCCCGATATCAGAACTGATTTTGCACGAAGATCCAGTCGATACATGGGTCCTTACCTGTACAGCAAATTTTATAAATGCAAAGTATCGTAGATATGAAAGAAGTAGAATGCAAATCACTATTATTTCAATGGTTAAATGATAAAAACTATATCGAAACTGAAAATCTTCTAAATAGTCTAAAATAATTATATCATATTAGATGAGTATACTTATAATAATTATAATAAATACTTATATTAATTTTTTATCAAGAAGCAGGTACATAGGTACATACTACAAGCGATAATACCGCCTTGTTGTACTGTCTGTTTTCTTTGTGTGTACTGTATCATGTTTCTGTGCAATAAAGAATATCTATCTATACGTCGTTATCATCATAAGCAATATAATACTAAAATTAAACAAAATAATAAATAAATACACTACAAACAAAGATATACAATACATTTACATGCACCACAACACAAAATATAATATGGCAATAATTTATATGGGAAGACTGGCCTCCACGACACAGGGAATAGTAGTGTGGAGTCCAGGAATACTGCCTTTATGCATCTGAATGTCATTAAAAAAAGTTTTTGTATTTACCGAATGTAATACAGCAGTAATGTTATTTGTAAATGTGTGTGTCTGAACTGAATAAATATTTTCATTTTCAAATATTTTCATTTTCATAATTTGGTACACAGAAAAACTATATTATGGCACACAATATAAGCGCTTTGATTTCGAAAAAAGAAATAAACTGGCCGCGAATCAATGTCTAGGATCGTCTTTCTTTTCAATAATTTCGATTCACATATTTTCTCCAAATAAAAGAACTAATAACTTCATTTCCATTATTATTTTATTCGATTCACGTTTGTTAGAAGCAGGTATATTGATATAGATATTGATTGTTCACTTTAATCAAAGTTTTTAGTAGGTCACCTCTCTATGAGAGAAACGTCAAATGTGGCCTGTTATTTTGGCTCAACTGTAGCCATCGACGGTGGATGTTAAAGTGCACAAGTGCGTGCGATTGCACTCCTGACCGTGACGCACTAGGTACCAAATGCACCATCATGCTAGCCGCAATTGAAATCCAAAAACAATCTACTTGCTATGTAGTTATTTTCTACCGTTTGCTTATTTCTCGTTGTACATTGCGACTGAGTTTATTAATAATTGAGTTTGCATTTGAGTCATCCTGGCCAGTACTTGCCGCGCGGGTAGCAAAGGCGATATTCGCGTGAGTCATCCCCCAAGGGGGGCCGATAACTACTCTTCCTCGCAGGGTTGCGGTACGACAAGGGTTGAAAGATCTTATAACAGAAAACTTATGTATACCGTACATTTTGGTAAAGGACCGAATCCTATAAACTACGAACATTTAGACATTTTTATTAAACTTTGTGTTCAGGCGTGGCAGGCCCCTCACAAGGTGGACCGACGATCTGGTGAAGATCGGGGGAATCAATTGGATGCGGGCGGCACAGGACCGATCTGTGTGGAGAACATCGGGGGAGGCCTATGTTCAGCAGTGGACGTCTATTGGCTGAAATGATGATGATGAAACTTTGTGTTGTGAGTTACTGACACCTCGTTCCGATTCTTTATTACATTCGGCCGCACTCAGAGACGTCATTTAAGTTTATGTTCATTAACTTTAGTATCGGTAGTCTTTATGCGTATCAAATAAGTGTCAATATTTTTTCTTAAGTAGCCAACTAAGTTAATCAACTACTCTGAGTGTGGTAGTAAGTCAACTTTTGTCATCACAATCGTCCTCCTAGCGTGTCATTCTCAGTTGCGTAGTGTCAAAAGTTGTCGCTTTGTAGCCCGCGGTTCGCTCTGAGACCGTGATCTAGCTAGGATTTGGGAAGTCTGGTAATTACCAGGTGATCCGAATAGGTAGTGCAATTTAGGGTCAACGACCTCAAACATTACATTAGTATGGCTACGGATAGGAAATATTCTATACGTGTAAAATACATTTTTCTTATAAGAAATCAAAAATAGAACAAGTATTTAAGGGTCGATTCCACCAATATTTGTCCTTGGATAAATGCAATGGTATGTTAACGTCAGATTTGTATAGAATGACAGCGCTATACCTTAGATTTAGTACCGGATTAATATTGTTCGAATCGGCCCTAAGTAAGCTTTACATTATAAGCAACTCTTATCGAAATTTTCACCCATTTATAAGCGCCGTTGGAGTGTCATGTTTAGATTTCGTCAAAAATTGCACACCTATATATCCGATCACTGGTAATTACAATGAAGTGACTGCCGTTTGACCTTCGCGACCCTATGACAGGGGAACCAGACTGACTGGATCGCGGTAATCCTGGTCTGCTGTTGCTTGTTGCTGAAGCTTTACCGCTTGGTAACCCTAGTTGCGATTGAGATTCATTCCTTCGACTTTGGGGTGGCCCGGGGAGGGGATGCGTTAACATGCCTTAAAAGATATAAACAAATACAACCTGTGCGGATAAAGAATGGGATCAGAAATGGCGGCAATTTGCTATACTCACGACAATAACGACGAGGTATTCCTGCTAATCCTAAGAAATGTTGCGGGAAAAAAGTTAAATTTACCCCAATAAATATAGTAAAAAATTGAATTTTTAATAAGAAAGGATTAAGTGTTAATCACCCCACGAGTGCGAGTATAGACGCAAATAGTGTGCGAGCGAGAAGTGAATAGATGCGCCGCCATTTCTGGTCCCATTCTTTATCCGCACATGTTATACACATGTAAAAATTTTAACCATAAAAATGAACAAATTGGTCATTGTGGCAGACAGAAAAGGAGACACCGGTAAGGGGGTAAAATAAATATATTAACAAAATAAAATTATAGAAAAATACAGAAAATTTATACGTTATCGGCCGAAACGTCAGAAAAAGAAGAAACGTCAGAGAAATACTTTTCTATTTATAAGAGCGCCTAAGCGGCAAGGGGGTCTGTCCTCGATAGTCATAGAATGCCATATAAAGTTGAGACTCGAAATTGCTTGTGATTACTGTGACATTTATAATTCCGAAAATTAAATCTGTTTCATGTAGCCCTAGTAACATTTGCTTTATTTTTGCTAATTTTCCAAAACCATTTCATCAACTTCAATAGCCTAACCACTAACATCATCTCGGCGTCTTTCCTGTGTGTGTTAAAGCTCTCGCTTTGAAGTGACTGCCCGTCTAACCTACGTAACCCTTATTTTTTACATTATAGCGGATGAACGAGCCGACGGCACACCTTATGGTGGGCGATCACCGCCGCCCGTGCAATGAGCATCTGAAACACCCGAGGTATCACATATGGCGTTGCCGGCTCTTAAGGAAGGAATATACCCTTTTCTTGAAGGTCACCTGTTGGCCTAACATGCGCACCGCGACATATTTTGTCTACCCCGTTATCTCGTGTTTTATTCGTTTATGTCTATATGTCTTCCGACGCTAACATGGCTGCACTTAGAACTCGACTCGATGTTAGAGAAAACGACATATTAGTCGATATCGACAAATTTCTCGTATCTCTTCCGTGACATATCTCGCGATGGCATGTTAGCCCGGCAGGTCATATCTGTTCGGAAACACCACCATTGACGGCTGGAAACTGTAGGAAATGACGTCTTATGGTGGGTGATTACTCGCCACCCATAGACATCGGCTCTTAAGGAAGGAATAATAAAGCCTTTTCTTGAAGGTCATCAGGTCGTATCTGTTCGGAAACACCACCGACGACGGCTGATTCCACAGTTTTACTGTGCGTGGTAGGAAATGACGTGAGAAACGCACTATAGTCGAATTAAATCCATCCAAGTGATGTGGATGGAATTTGGCGTTCTGACGTGATGAATTTGTGTGGCAGCCCTACCAGCCCCCTATAATTAAACAATGGTTTCCGCATCCACGCTCAAGTTTAATGGCCGACCTTGAACACCAGGAATCCTCTTCGGGACCCCTGTCGGGTTTTAAAATTCCGCCGCCCAAATTGAGACTGGGGTTAAGGTGACGGGTAGGGCACACTAGCGGACGCCAATCGATTTTAATTGTTAGCTTCTAAACCGGATCTATTTTAAACAATTTCGGGGTTACAACCTCTCGGCAAACACTTATACTATTTCATTAAATAACCATGTACAAATGCGGACCCAACATTTGTATGCAAAAAATTGATTCACGCTAAAAGTGGCCACTTTTGGCGGTAATATTTTTTTTGCGTACAGAAACGGACCCAACATTTGTGCATGGTTAATCAATAAATAGTAGTAAGTGTTTGCCGAGAGGTTGTAACCCCGAAATTGTTTAAAATAGATCCGGTTTAGTAGCTAACAATAAAAAACGAATGGTGTCGCTAGTTAGGGCTACCCGTCGCCTTAATTAAACACAGCCAAGTAGACATCGTCCTTCGGGGCTTAGTGCCAAATTGTTTACAAGCTTTGAACTTAGTTTAGTGAAGGCTTTATTACAGTGTTAATTATAGCGACGGTTTATTAATGACGAGCTTCGTGCCGCGACACGGTGTATGATAATAACTAACGTTTCTGATGGCCAATTGGAGACTATGGGCCGAGTTCACGAACTTTAAAACAAAAGTAATCAATCGCACTTTAACCGTGCTTGCTATTGTTGCTTGTAGATATATGGTTAAAGCGTGATTTGACCGTTTTGTTTGAAAAGTAGGTAAATTCGGCCCTAGGTGTAGAAAACATTGTGAAACTCCTTTAAGCACAGGACATTATAATAAGGGGACGTAACCAGGATTTTAATGGAATGGCGCAAAATACTGTTGAAAAAGACAACAATAACTTTAAAGACTAAACTGTGATGGAATCTCATAGAGGGTACACAAAAAGCTATCTTTGATATGGAGGGACGTGCCCCCTTCTTCCCATCCCCAAAAATCCACCCTTGTAGATTACTACATTCCGTGGTACGCGGAGCTTTTTTACTCGACCTGCATCCTATGTTCCCATCCAACTTCAGTTCTTTCAGAAACGGTTTAATCAGACACTAAAATGTTCTCCATATCCCTTAAATTGATTACTCATCATGACTTACGCTCTATATGTAGGTAATCAGGATAAAATTAGGATCCATATAAATGAGAACAGTCGTAGTAAACTCGGCGAAAACTCATAAATGACTCATCATTTGACAAGCCTTATTCTGTGAAACAACAAAGAGACATGAGAATAATTATAGCTCAGGTTTACTCATCGCTCTATAGAATAGAATGAAACTTCATTCTGGAGGCGTGAAAGCGGTTCTTAACCTAAATCCCATAACAAAAGGCTGGGTGAGTTGTATCTAGTACATGATACCCACTACACCTATAGAATTTGGGAAACAAATTATTCTAATATGTTTCAGTGAACTAATAGACACTAGATAACATGTATGTCTTATATGTTTTCTAGTTTCTAAAAAGGTAAGAACAACTCGTTTACGAGGTATTGTTCTCTCGCGTCGTCTATACAAATTAAGAAAGAGAAATAATAAACAAGGCCACAGAATTTTTATTTGGCCACGCGCGCAAACTTCTAATTTACTAACTAAGCACCGGGTAATTGACATAGCCTTTAATTAACTGATTCATCTTCTTTACAACGCCAACTAAAAATATTAAAGAAAGCGTCAAGTCAATATCAACAATTAATTTTCCTTGTCCTTCTGATTTATACATTGCAAACTAATTTACTAACTCAGCCACGAAATTTGTAACTCATCACCATATTACGTTTTACAGCTTCAATACAAGCTCCTCAAAAATTATGTATTCAAGCTTCAATACTCAACATCATATATTATAACTTAACATGTAAAATAATACTTCATATTCTTTTATGGTGAAAATAGCCTCTGTACGATTTGGCGCGAGTGCGCGACATGACAGCAACCGGCCATTTGCACCAATCAGAGAGCGCTATTCGATACTTGTGCCGAAAGCCTTATTTTCTTTTTCTTTTAATCACGTATTTATACGTGTTAATATTTATTAATTACTTTTCTATAAATGATTGTACTTGTTATACATATTAATACACAAATTGATTTGCATAAATAAATGGTTTTACTATGACTGTCCTTAATAGTTCTTCTTCTTCTTCATATTTGCGTATAATTCCCGGTTGAGTCCAAAGCTGGGCTTTGGAGCCCAGGGTACGCTTTGATCATGATTCAGGATTTGGGGAGCCTGGTAATTACAATGAAGCGACTGCCGTCTGACCTTCGCAACCCTTTGACAGAGGAACAAGACCAACTGAATCATGGTTACACGCTTCTGAAACTATCCCAAACGAGCAGGTTTCCTCACGATGTTTTCCTTCACCGCCGAGGTAAATATAGAAACATGCACATAGATTTGAAAAATCTAGAGAAATCGACCCTCCGCATGGAGGGCGCGTTCTAAACCACTAGGCTACCATCGCTCTGGCTGACTGGCCTTAATAGTTCATGTGTAATACATAATAATAATATGTAGTGGCTTTAATTATACTATTTGATGACAATTTTGGGTACATTTAACAATCGATTAATGTAGGATGAGTTACATTTTATTCATACTAAATTATGCAATTAGAGGCTAATATTCTTACTATTTTGGTGTCATATATTAATACTTTAGAAGCTATTTCCTATTTGAATGCATCCCACAAATTTAGATGCTAAAAAATAACCACTATGCTGAGTTATATTTACAGTGTCTTACATATAAGATAACTAGTGTCTGAGATACTATTATTAAGACGCGCATTGGTTGTGGCCGACTTAGTAATTTAGAAGGTAACATTTATTTTCTGAGGCGAATAATGCTATTAAAAAGAAGCTTGTTTAATAAGTACCCATTAAGAAATAGAACTCGTTGCTCATGAACAATGCCAGGCGTCCTGCTTTTTGAGACGATATTTGATGTGCACGTGGGCCAACTTAGTCCCGGTTTTCAGGGACATGTATGGTGGAAACAAACATAACTCCAAAAACTCCTGACTCTTTGTTGTATTGGGATTCGTCAGGTCCTGGTGGCTTAATTTAAAGCCATCCCGTAACGAACGAGAATATACACCTGTCGTATCCAAACAAAGGAGACACTCACCGCGTGTGAAAGTGAAGGGAACTCCGATTCGGTAGTAACGTCTGCTTTAAATTAGGCCCTCTGTTCAGATTTTGAAGCTTTGACGGTATGAAGAAGATGCACGAATGTACTAGAGAAGCATCACTGCGGGGGGAAATGGCGAGGGATTGTGGCAACAAACGCTGATGAGACGACCACCACGACCACTCTCTCTTCCAAGAGTGTGACGACAACGAAGATGTAGATATCCATTACACCTATGGATTGCACACTGTTTTTATTGGTGATGGGCTTGCTCTTGGCTTTCCACTGAACTCTAAGGGATCGTTCACACCAAACGTATTGTCCGTCGCTGACTGTGAGTATTCTCACTGTCTGCCTCAGTGTGAACATCGACTCAATTTGTAGTACGCGTTCTCACCAAGCCGACAATACGTTATAGCGTACGCGGCGCGCTATTCGGCAACTGCGTCCGCGTAGCCAATCCGCGTCCGCCGCGCATTGACGCGTAGTAAAATAATCGGCCACTCAGCGACAACGGACGACGTGATAACGTATAGTCAGTTCGGTGTGAACGACGAGTTCAATGTATATGGAAAATTAATAAACTGCGTAACGCGCGCTCACAGTCAGCGGCCGACAATACGTTTGGTCTGAACGATGCCTAAGAGATAGATAGATAGATACTCTTTATTGCACAACATACAAAACTTAAAAGCTAGGTATACAGAGATACAATGTACAATGTAGGCGGTCTTATCGCTGGGAGCGATCTCTACCAGACAACCTTCAGGTAAAGGACATTAGATAGTAGAGGGGAGGGTGGTGGAATCCTTTTGATTATGAACATTGATTAAGTAAATTTATGGTATAAATACATATATCTAGATAATAAATAAATAAATAAACACGAATAAGAATAAGAGTTGAGATACGGCTACGATGGAGCGAGCTTGCCCAAGAAGTAGCATATTCTTGCTTTATTAAAATTGAGGCTACAACCTCAATTTTTTCATCATTCGGGAAAACAAACACAGAACGCAGATGCATTGCTGCCAGCCTTTAAAGAAGATAACAAAGCTTCTTAAAGATAACTCCTCCTCATCCTCATCTTAGCGTGTAATTCCCGGTCTTTGGATACGCTTGGGTACGCTCAGACCATAATTCAGGATTGGGGAGTTTGGTAATTATAGTGAAGAGACGGCCGTCTGACCTTCACAACCCTTTACAGAGGAACCAGACCAACTGAATCAAGGTTACACGTTTCAGAAACCACCCGAAACGTGTAGGTTTCCTCACGATTTACCTACACCGATTCACCGGTAGAAATACGCACATACATTTGAAAAATCCAGAGTGCATCTCTGCTCGGATTCGAACCCGGTCTACCCGTATGGAATGCGCATATTATATTCTTAAAGATTACTATGCCACAATAAAACACACAATCGTGAATGGTGATGTCTGTATTGTCTGTGTAATGAGGGCGGAATATCGTGTGTGTCCTGATTGTGGTCGATCCAAAAATAAACATTATGTTAATCTAATCTTATTCAAGTGTAAACTGCGGTCACGAAGAACTGCACATGTTTATATTGTTATCATCTTTGGTCCTCTGTGCCGTAATTGGAAGTCGTTAGGCAGATAAATGTTTACAAACTGTTATGGAGTTGTAATCTGAGTAAAAAATCTAATCGCTTTAAGATTAATGAATGAACTATAAGGCAGTTCCCATAAACTTTCAGAGATTATTTTCGGTTCATTCTTGCGAACAGTTACAATTTAGAAAAAAATCTTGTTTCTTTTTGATGCAAGCGAGAATCGAAACCAGAATTTTCCGCGCTTGTGAGTAACGCCTTCGCCAAGCGCGCCTGTTTGTTGTCAGGCCTGGGGGTGTCATTTCGCAATTCATAGATATCAATTATATTAACAACATTTTATTCCAGGATCCACCAGATAATTACGCGCAAACCTGTCACCATTCTATGTTGAAACATTTCAATAGAAGATGTCGCATTATTTGGATTGGATTAGCAGTATAACCTAGGTACTCAACTTACTTATAAATTTGACTTTTTTGGGCTGCTTAGTCCTAGGTTTGCCGACTGGTTTCTTGACTGGCGCCGACCTCCGGTGCGCTAAACAGAAACGAAACGTCAGCGGAGCCGAACCCCCGACCCCGCGCCACTTACCGGGATACAAAGCCATTTCCATTACTCTTAATGTTGCTTAATTAGATCTAAGCTGCTTAAGGGTCGTTCTTTCCACTTCTTAATAAGTCTTATCGTTGACAATTTTGCTAACATTCGTTTGAAAGGGTGACTTGAAAAAAGTCAACAAAATTACTTGTAATACGTGACCATCTTGAGTGCATATGGTTTCGCGTTTAGTCAAAAGAAAAACATATGGTTTAGGAATTAAAATACAAAGTATCAAAACTCAATGACTGCAGTACCCGTCATGTAAGAAGGAATGACAATGTTTGGTCTAATGATGGAGATGATGACATATGATATGACCCAATAGAGAAAAAGAGCTTGGAGAGAGACTACAATGCAAAATGCTACTTCCACTCCTAGCAAAAAAACATCTATAGATTAAGAACGACTTGGTTTGTAGATCTATAAGACATGGTGATATCGGTAAAAGAATTTAAATCATGAAAGCAACCAATTAGAAGAAGAAGTTACTTCAATTGACGTCATGCAAAACGAGACTCCAAATACTCCAATTATAGGTAAGGTCCCAAACAAACATTTGGCCAAAGTCGTCACAGCCCCAATGCCGGGCGAGGACAATCGAAAAACGATTACAAGCGAGCCACTCGGTCGAGTAATGTTTATTTGAAGACCATTCAGACGCAAACCAATGAATCAACAATCGATATCGTGATACTCGCGTGACTGCCTCCAAGTATCGATTCGTAGTTGTAGTATCGAATCGATTTAAACTGTCGCAGTCGTTGCCATGTAGGTATTGCATGTTCATGTGGACAGTAATTATACACATAAACCAGATAACCATCGCCACTCCGGATGGAATAGATGACACGCTATAACTTTTAATGCGCAATAAGAAATTTGATCACGACTGTGCATTTCTTAAATTAAAAGATCATGGTGTTGTGCTACTGTGCCATATTGCTAAAAGGTTTTCTGTACTAAATACATAGATATTATTGCACTGACATGACGAACTTCATATTATAAGTAAGTATGGCATGGATTTCTATACAAAAGTATAGACAGCAACAGGATAATAGCTATTCCAAAGACTAAATGAAAATTAATGTAAGGTTCCAAAAAGAACAGACTGAAATCCGGGTTCGTTGAAAGAACATTAAAGAATAGAGATAAGCGTTTCAACAGGAAAATAGGCAATGAAATCGACAAATTCAGGTCACAACCAGGTCTTTGCTTAGTATTTCGAGTAGGACGTTGTGTTGAATAGTATACCGACGGGGTAATAGTTGGGAGGTAATAAGGGGACGGCACGACAGCGCGAGATGAGAGGCCGATACGTGAGGGGAATGCCAAGAGGCGAGGAAATTTCCCGCAAATACGGATAATCCCTCACGGCAAGGCTAAGCCCCTGTTTACACGGCAGACAATGCAGAGACACCGCTAGAGAATCAGTAAAGAATGAAAGCTATACAGCTAAACTTTCCGCACTTTAAAGCTTTTTAACTTTTAAAGCTGAACTAAGCAGATTTCAAGTTTTAGAAACATTAAAAGAGCAGCTAATAATTCAGACCTACACAGAAAATTCATGCAATGAAAAATCTGCATTGCATAAAACATTTAAAAGAAGAATATCAGCAATCGTATATCATTTGGATAACAATGAGTTTAAACCAACAAAACAAAGGTTAGCTGCAAATCGAATATAAATGTTTGAAAAGGCAGTTTAGTTGAAGGGCGATAGCGAGCCCCCGCAGGCGGCGCACGATACAACATGAAAAACTGATAAAATATTTAAAGCCAGGCTTTAAAACTGGCAAGGGGCGAACAGACAACAAATTTACTACCGCTGGGAATACGAACGCAGACGTAAGTGTTTTAAACAGAGCGTAAATGTGGCAGCGAGATAGGTGATGCAGAAAAAAGGGAGCAATTCAACGCTGAGTGCAGAATCCTTCAGAAATCCAGATGCGCATTTAATATTTGCTCTTTGCGAGCTCTGCTCATTAGTGAGATAAGTTTCCGCACACGCTACGATCCTTTATTTAAATTTTAATAGCCCAGGCGTATTTTAAAACCTAAATTAAAAAGAACCCAGGGTCGGAGTTATTAACAACGCGATTAATGTCAAAGATATCCAGACTGCGAATATTATAGCAGAAATTCTCGCAGCAAACCAAGTTCCATCGTTAAGAGTTACGACTTTAGTTACGTTACGTGAAATAATGCGAAACACGCGAACTTTGTACGGCGCCGCAATGCATCACACTGACATCGTTGAGGTGCCTCTCCTGCAAAATGCATCTGATTTCATTGCACGGTCGTCAATTAATATTACCAGCGATTAGACACTAGGAAACTTTATATAGATAGTTACTCCAATTACGAAATAAAGGAATGCCTGGCTCAGTTTTACCAAGTACCCAATAAATAAACATTTCTGACCGTTATGAAAGCTAATGGCCATGCGTAACATAATGTTACACTAACAGAGAATATAAAGGGGCGAATATCCTCATCATAATCCGCAACCTGACTGTCGCTCCCCGGATCAAAAGGGTTTCCAAGCTTGTTGAACCAATTATGTTCAAGTGTCATAATCGCCCCCAAACAATTATGTAATCTAAGGCCCCTCGTCCCTTCACAAATGGTGTGTTGACAATTCAATCTAAATATAATTGAAACTCCACTGTATGAGGTTTATTACGCGTCATTACATTGCGCAACGTGTGATTAATGAGACCTCTGAAATACTGTGGCTTCCTGTAGAGTTAATATTGGCGTTCAATTAATCAGTTAAACTTTGATATCAGTAATGCACATTTCATGTTCTACTTTGAAGCTATAATGATGTTATTACTTGTAACATGAGGAAACTATGAATATGGGATATATTCAGGAAATATTCTTAGTTTCAATATATTCAAATACTGGGATTTATTGAAACTAAAAATATGACAGAAAAGAACCATGAGTATGTATCCGTAATACTGATACCAACTTTGAAACATCGCATTTTATTACAAGTGCTGAAATGAAACAAAACAACGGCGAAAAATTTCGATGCTCCCAAAAGACATAAAAGCGGATTCTCAGCAACGTTGCATGAAATAACCGCGTAGTTTATGTAAAACAGCCTTAGGGTGATTATGCTCTTTTCGCGTGTCGCGACTCAATAAGACAGCATTATGCTAAATATTTCAATAATAAATGAGATCAATTTGAGAACACAAAACCCTTTGAAAGAGTTGGCATTCGAATTTGTGGAAAAAAGCATTCGAGACAACCCCTCCTCAAGATCCCTCACGAGTTGTAAGCACGTATGTTTTTAGTGCTTAAAATGGACGAGTGTGTGTTAAGATCTCACAAAATGGTGGACCTCATGCGGTATTATGTGTAATCGATATTTCCAGCGAGATTTTTTCGTAAAGACACCTGCGTCGTGAGAAATAAGAAACCTAAAAGAAGGCTAGATAAACAGTCAAAGCAGACAAATTGTTACTCGAGCCGTCATCACAAATTTGAAACCTTTATCTCTTTAGAGTCCTAAATCACGAAAACGAAAGAGATATCAACATAGTACAAGAAGAAAAATACTAACAATAAAGGTCTTGATTGAAAGTCAAAATACTGAGTTACCGGAATAGTAATGATTACTTATTGATTCAAAATCGATAATATTGTAGCAAAATATTCCTCCAATGATCTAACATACGGTGTTATTTGAGTTATATCGAGTTGATAACATCGGTTGACAGTACGCCGGCCGGCGAAATGCGACACGCGCCGGCCGGCGTTTCTCAAAGCGACAATGTAAACTTATGCAACCAAGCGCAAGTTCGTGGTTTTTATGCGTCCATATTGACAAGAAAACTATGAAATTCATCATCATTAACCCACGCGAAAGGATCAATGGTGAATGGAAATATTTATTGTTTAAGGTTTTACCTAGCCCACGTGTCATGGATAGAACAGAAGTAGAGGAAGGAGGAATTTCCTAATTTAGTATATTGCCGAATATCATGTGCAACAGTGTGGTAAGAAACATGGATATGGGCGTTTGTCTCCGCAGTTCCAGTGGCGTCGGCGTCGTAGTTTAGTTGTAGTCTTGCTGATAGCTTCGATGGCAGCCGCAGGATCCCAACCTGCTGGTAATACAGGCGCACGGCATGAGTGGCAGAAACACTGCATCACCGAGTCCCGGACGAGTCCTATCAGCATGATGACAGATTCAAATTGACTATCTAACGTAAGACGGAGTCGCGTCGCGGCGCCGGCGGACTGCGCGACTCTCGCCCGGAAACTGAGCCACGCCGGGGGGAGGCCGGGGAGGGTACCGGTCGATAGCCGTACCCCGCGCCCCTTTCACCCCGCCCTGCGGACCCACCCCGCGACCACCCCTTGCGCGCTACCGTCCCTAACTTGATAACCCGCACAAGAAAATAAGCCCACCAAATGGAAAAATAATGTCACCCGCGACGTCTATCACGTTATGTGGAATTCCCCTAAAGACGTTGTATTATGCAATGCTGGAAATATCCCTTTTCCATATCCATGGCTAAGACGCATCAGGATTTGAAAGTGGAAGCTGATTCGACGAACCTTGGAGTAGACGCATTTTGCAGATGGAAGATGGGGTTGAATACTTCGAGTCGAGACTGATGGAGTCAGGAGACGTTCTCGATTTAAGAGTCTCACTTAGCAACAACAGGGGCCTAGGGTCGGGAAAGACAAACTAATTTAAGAGCCGCCCAGACTTTTGAGGGTCTCGGCGGGCTTCTCGCTCATAAAATCGGCGAGCATGGGGGGCAGCGAGCGCGCGGGGGGGCGCAGGGAGGCACCATGCGGAGGTTCCGCCGCCGTCTCGGCGCCGCCACCCGCAGCCAATTAACAGCCGGCAACGCCACGCTGAATTTGTTTCGCCACTTGAATTGCTTCCGATTGATTTCCTATTCTAAAATCTCGACGATGGACCCGCTAACACCTCTCGGTAATGCAAATCGGCGGAATATAAGTTGTAAAAAAATTGTGAAGTAAGATTGGGTCTATTCATCCAGGTAGTCAGAGAAAATAAACTTGTATTGAAAGTGAAGCAATTTTGAGGTTTGCAATTGCAGACCAGTGTGGAGACATTTAAAATGGTAGTAAATATAAAGACTGCAGTGGTCATGGTGTCGTATCGTAACCCCGTGCACCGGTAACACCGACGGCCGTGGTGCGCCAGCGGATCGATCCCGGCCAACAACCCGAGAACACGTCCCCCTGCGGTAATAACTGGGAATTCCAGGAGTAAGCCACAATCAGCGGGTGCATACGCACCGACGGGCGGCGTGGAAATACCGGCATGCGGCGACCGCCAGACTGTCGTCAGCCTAGACTAATACTGTTTTGTAATTTAAACGTATTTGCCCCATGCTCAATTAGTACATGATGGGAACTACTGCAATACCAAACGAGTAGATATTTAGTTGATCGATAACTGATACTGTATTCGTAAAATGACATTGCGTGGGTGGATTAAATAAAAGTGATTGTTGAGAAGAGCCTACATAACTCGATTACATCTTTCTGTTCTATGATAGTTTTCCACTTTAGTATCATTTTGCTAAGGCACCAGAGTTAGGTTTAACATATTTTCAGAAAACAGATGGCCATCAATTTGCAAACTTCACGGAGAACTCAAAGACAATTCCCAACGTTGTCCCCTTGGACATCATATCAAGGCAGTAATAAATTACTTTTTCCAATATAACTTGGCCGGAAACTCAACGTTAGTGAGTAGGTAATAAAAGTTTTCCCAACGTCTCGCTATTTACATAAATGGGTACGGCCAACTCCATAAATAGCTTGTTTATTATAAGCAATATTACATTACAAAATAAAGACCTACGCTTAGTAAAATGGTTTTAAAATACACGGATTAATTTAGCCGCCAGAATGGCGCCCAACGTGGGGCATAAGATTAATAATTCTTGCTTAGTCGCTTATTACATTTGGTTTGTAGCCAGAGTCACATTCATGAGCGCAAGCGACAGGGATGATGACTAAATATGGGAAAATCATTTAATTAAGTGATGTTACATAATAATTATACGTACCTATTAATTAAAACGCATGACGCACCCTTTACTTACACACCATAACTCTCTTACATTAGACAAGGACGTGTACAAACATTGATTAGTACCATAGCTAAGCAAGTTTTGTGGTTGAGAGTAGCTCGATGATCAGCTGCCGGTAGCCGCATAATCACGCAGTTTGCCAGCCACTGCGGTAGTGTTGAACATAAAAGCTGCTCAAAATGCTGAATTGGTAGTTTAACAATATACCTATGTTAATATAGGTAGGTATTTGTAGTCCCAAATGTACCAAATCTAGTGTCCTTTATTTAACAAAATTGACTCTTATTAAACCCTAACTTACATAACACAGCTATTTACATTTTAACTGTCGATAAAGCTCTTTCATTTAAGTAAGGAGTTCAATTCTTAATTAGATTTTAAGGTACAGGCAGAAGCGTCCCTATTTAGATATTCTATCAAGATGCGTATACCCGAAACTGGAATTCAAGACCAAAAAAGCTACTACAAAGTTGCCACTGCAATAAAATTATCGTACCATAGTATGTAGCTATTTTTTAAAAACATATGCTGACATTATTTATTTATTGGTAATTTTAATTCTATAATTTAAAGAAGTAATTTTGTTGACAATTTTTTACATAAATATAAGAGTCTTTAATAAAAACTCAATCATCCGTAATGTTTGTAGAAAAGCTGGTATAGAGCTTGTGTCACTTCAGGTGCTAATAACATTTGGTACAACCTTTGAATTTACATGTTGTTCGGTGCAGTGAGGTGCCGCAGAGTGATCTTATTATAAGAATCTTTGAGACCTACGGATTCTGCCGAGACACTCACTCAACACACAATCAGTGTTAAACACGATGAAATTCAAAGTTTGAACGACTACGAAATCCGTAGTCAGACATTCTGACATTAGTGATGGTGAAGATGAAGATAAATAAAAACAATTAATTTAAAAAATGGTTTTATGTAACTTTTCCATACTGAATTAATAATATACCACTCTTTCGTGGGTGATCGTGGGTAATTCAATTCTTTACAATAAAATTTTGTCAATTTTAGTTGAGTGGAAAATAAAGTTTGTAATTAAGTTTCTATTTTTTTCAGAAAATCCTTATCATGAATGGACAACATTTCAAAATTGCTAAGCTCTGAAACAAAAAATACCAATTCTTTGTTTACTTTTCCGCTGCTCGAATATATATTTATAATTTTTTTATATTGCTTATTTACTGAGAAAAAAATTAAAAACTAAAAAACGTAAGATGACGTCATCGGACGGCAGAATGTAAAATATTTCTTTGCTTAGCACATTATAGTTTTAAATTTACGAAATGCCAAACCCATGACATGTAACTGTCAAAAAAAAAGACAACTTGTCAACGTTGAATGTATGAATGACGTTGACAATGTTGACACTAGTATTATTTACCTTTGACAGTAGTACCTTTTTTTATTAAAATAATGATAAGCAAAGGAATATCGCTGTATTCAGCCGTCCGATGACGTCATTTGGCGCTTACGTCTATTTAGAATATAAAGAATTTCAATAATTATTTTATGCATGAAAATGGCCAAATTTTGAAAAAAGAAAGAATATGGGTCTGTTCATTTTATGTCTATTTTTATATAAAAAAACAATATGGACATGTTAAAAATATGAAATGTTGTCCATTGTGCCAGCCTATACTAAGAAAAGAAGCATATAACAAAAAGGTTGGTAAAACCTGAAAACTTGATTTGACAATGACATAGGTGATATTGATAAATTTGACAATGACGTATCTGTCGTGGTTTTTTTGGTCTTGAATTCTAGTTTCGAGTATAGGTTCAAGGCGAAATCTCACCAGCACAGTTGTTTACAAGGCAGAGGGAAACGATATTATCTTAAGTACTTCATAAGTCACTCAGTCAGTATTGTCTGACATAAGAGAAGTAACCGCAATTAGTGATAGTTATTCAAAAATCATATTGAGATCTTATTCAAATCTCAAGGGAATTCCAGTCTCAGTGGATAACGTGTAGAATAAGAGCCTTCCAAAGGTAACACATGTAGCTATCGGAATCTCTAAAATATCTCCTTATCGTGTCAGTGTACTTAGAAACTTATTAACTCATGCAATGATCAGATCAAGTCCTTTATGAAAAATCAATGTGAACAAACAAAGGCTAAAAGAAGAGCTCATTGGATACTCTAGAAGCGGGTCATGTTTTGTACAGCAATCAGACTGTGACTTAGTTCTTCAGCCCTATTTAGCGCTATTGTCTTTACTGCAGCCAACTGGATTAAGGAATTGGTAATACTGAGACGCATTCAGTAAAATGTTGAATATTATTCAAAGATATTCGTCCAACTTCAACGCTCTCGAAACTTGAGAATTGGCCTCCAGAAAGGCAACAAGTTGGGTCACGTGCGTCAGTTGGGATTTGCCGAGAATATAATTCGGTAGCAGCGGCGCGCGTCCGCCCGCGACGGCAGTCGTATCGATTTTGCCTTGTTTCAGGCATTGTTTAAACATCACAACTGGATATTTTGACACCGGCCATGGTATCAGTGACATTGTCTGCATGCGGTAACTTCTTATTTTTATCAATAAATCAATTTTCACTCTTGATTTTCCAGTTCAAGTGCCTGAGTTGTTTGTATTTATTATACGTAGAAAAATTAATTAAACGTTTGATTTAATTTATTCATTGGCGACGTTTTCATTGACGCCTTCAGTTTTTACCTTTGTAGCTCAGATATCTAACAGAATCAATTAGTCGAAAATTAAAGGATGACATAAAATCAGATGATTATAGAAAACAGATACCAACACAGAAAGAGTTAGAAATAATATTAATGGATAAGTACGTCAAAATAAACTCTAACACGATAATATTGTTGGTATATTTCTGCTCTTACGGAAAAATAACTCATCAAGTCGGTAAACCTCAATGCACCCTCTCCCTCATGCCATAAATATTTGGTATGCGTATCGTTTTCCTCATTACCTACTCTGTCTTTAACTATATTTATGTAGATTGGATATGAGGGGACATCTAGTTAACATAATAAGAAGGAAGTGTTCAGCTATCTGCCGTACTTGTTGCTTTCTTTACGACTTCACTTATTTTTCGGACGAGATCTTTAGATGCATTAAGTCAGTCAGTAAAGTCAGATATTTATTTAGATGATAATAGGAAATCCTTAACGGAAAATATATTTAGCAAATCTTTCAGGTGATATTTTAAATGAGTGCCATGCCATGATGCATGCATATCACACGGAGAGAAGAGTAAAGGTCAGTTACTAATTATAAAGTCAAAAACTGATAAATGATGCAAGAAAGATATCGTAGATATATCAAATCGATATTTATTCGCATCCAAAGATACGAAAAAATAGGTAAGGGTAATACGCAGAAAGGAGTACCTACAACGATGGTCAATGGACAACATTTCATATTTTTAACATGTCCATATTGTTTTTTTATATGAAAATAGACATAAAAAGAACGGACCCATATTTTTTCTTTTTTCAAAATTTGGCCACTTTCATGCATAAAATAATTATTAAAATTCTTTATATTCTAAATAGACGTAAGCGCCAAATGACGTCATCGGACGGCTGAATACAGCGATATTCCTTTGCTTATCATTGTTTTAATAAAAAAAGGTACTACTGTCAAAGGTAAATAATACTAGTGTCAAGATTGTCAACGTCATTCATTCATTCAACGTTGACAAGTTGTCTTTTTTTTTGACAGTTGCATGTCATGGGTTTGGCATTTCGTAAATTTAAAACTATAATGTGCTAAGCAAAGAAATATTTTACATTCTGCCGTCCGATGACGTCATCTTACGTTTTTTAGTTTTTAATTTTTTTCTCAGTAAATAAGCAATATAAAAAATTAATAAATATATATTCGCGCAGCGGAAAAGTAAATAAAGAAATGGTATTTTTTGTTTCAGAGCTTAGCAATTTTGAAATGTTGTCCATTAATGCCAGTTTTCATAAAATTTCATTTAATTATGTACGTCACGTTCAGAGATCAGTAATCAGAGTTCAAAAGTCGGGGTATTAATATTGACTAGGGACATGAATTATTCACCAGGACCCGTTGGAGTTTCTTTTTCAAATAGAAAACCATTTTTAATGAGAAAAAGCAAAAGATTTCTTACTTTTAATAAAATTTTGACCGGCCCTATATTGCATGTGGTAGTAGTAACCCTTCATCATGGTTTTAAAGGTAGTGGGTTCGATTACCACTGCGAACAAATCTTCATGTGGTGAAACTTGTATTTGTTCAACGTCTGGTTGCTATATACCTGACCCTGTGTTACCATCGTTTATTCCGATGCCCATAACACAAGTGCATCTTACTTCGGGAACAGGTCGATGTATGTGATGTTTTCTAAGCAGTTGCGTCTTTGCAGATTTTTCTTACAAGGATTCCTAGGTTCTTAATATTTCCTAATTACTGGTCACATACTCGAAAAATACTTAGGGAATCTTCAGCAATGGAAGCCGAGCGAACCTAGCCGCATTCAATCGCATACCATCCGAGACTAAGTATTGATTTTGATTTTAAATTCTCATGTACCAACCTCGCTACATCCCGCGTACAGTCCGTAGCTTAACTAACCAGTTTGTTGTAATTGTTAAAGTCCATCTTGCGAACATCCCTCATAAAAATACATAGATGGCTTGAGTCTTGTCCAAGTTCCAGAGCCGGTGTGTCGTACACTACGCCATAAGGCCATTACGTACTAAGCACCTCAAGACGGACCTCGCTCGGCGCTCGAACCACCCATCTGGTCCGAATAAACTTTGAGAAGTTTGCCAAGTGAAACTTCTCTACGATTATTAAAAGCAGCCTTCTCAATGTACGGTGCGGATATTGGATGTTTATCGCTTCCTTATTGAAGTACCGACAAGGAGAAATATTATATAGCAATAACTTAATTTTACCCATCTAGGCAGAAATAATTATGTATGTAAGTAAATACACGATTGAATTGATAAATCATTGACCTAATGATGAAATGATAAATCATTATCATTTCATCATTAGGTCAATGTATGAAATGTTGTATGAATTTATTATTTTTTCAGCGTGAATTCTCGGTTTTGCACAAAGTCAGAGTTTAGTTAGTTGGTTGCTCACGATGTTTTCCATCACCGCAAAGCTAGTGGTAGAAATATCCACATAGATTTGACAGACGCCACATTCATTCACAAGAGCTACATTCATCGCCCATGTTTATTTGATAAGTATCCGCATTATTAAAACAACGATGTCAGACATATCGTATCCATCGATATTTCTGACCAAAGTTACATTTGTTTCCGGCTCGAAGGACCACAGTTGAGATTATTAAAAGAAAATCCATAAAGTGTATCAGCTGTCGTCGTCGTAGGCAGGATAGGCGGACATCAATTGATATCGCATTCGTATCGAGTGGGGTTGAGGGCGAAATTATAATGATCCTAGTTTTGCAGTACCAACATCTTTATACACCCCTCTCGCCACATGGTTTTGATTTATTATGATGGATTCAGAACCTCACTGTTACGTGTTCTTTCTTTATGAAAAGTTAAAACAGCTGTAACTAATTGAGTTTTAGGCTCAAGTAGTTTATTATTTATTTGTTACGTTCATTACTTATTAGTCTCTATAGTTAACGGTCAAAACCCAAATCCAAAGTAAAAATCCCCTTTTTTTAAGAACCCCCCGTAGACTTAAAATTCACACCTCATATAAGGTAACTTAGTTAGGGAAGGACATGCGTGACGGCTTTGATAAAATCAGACTGTACTGTGTCGGTAGGTAAGCTGCATGGAACGGACATGAAGCCTGGGCGTACGCCCGCTGCCGGCGAAGGCAGTAAAGCGAGTGGCACACGCACAGGCCGATCGATCAAGGCCAGACGCCAACGCGAACGTCGGCACCGATGACTTTTTTACCACATGTGTATACTCATGTGAACATCGCGAGAACAAATAAAGGAAAGCGCGAACACGGTAAGGTTGTTCACTTCCTAGTTTTTCAAGGCACGAAAACGCGTGCCAAAGGGTTCGTGTGCGAAATCGATCATTTTGGTTAAACAATGTTATTTAGACATAATGGCTATTGTTGAATTGTGAAAATCATTGAGCATTGATCATGAAATATCGTATAAAATAAATAAAGGGTTATTTATAAACTTAGGCCTTTAACCTCAATCATGTAATCATCAAAGTTAATGTCCACATCAATTCGCATTTAACGCACTGTGACTTTGAAAGTAGAAATAATAAATTAACACATGAGTCATACAAATTATACGGAGCTAGATTAGCTGGATATAAAAGTAATTACAACATTGATAGGTATTTTAACCGACTTCAAAAAAAAGGAGGTTCTCAATTCGACATATATATTTTTTTATGTTTTTTCGCCGATTACTTTGCCATTTATGAACCGATTTAGATAAATATTTTTTAGTTGGAAAGTAGATAGTCCCGGATTGGTACCATGATAAGGATATCAGGATCTGATGATGGGATCCTGGAAAAATTGAGGGGACCCCCCAAAATTTTAAAGGCACATGGTATTTGTATCTTTTTTCAAAACTGCACCGGTATTTACGTCTGATTGTATTAATTTTGTGGCTCAGCTGATGATGAAAGGTTAACTCCTCAATGGTAAGGAGTTAAAGGATAACTCTTTCAATACTGTATTTACAATAAAAAAATGAGACACCTGCGAAAAAACCCGCCTTCAAAGAGTCGGCGCCCAATACTATCTTCGGTATAGGCGCGGAATAGGCGCCGACTTCGGTAAAACCTTTTCTCGAGTGCACTGTTATAAAATGTTATTTGAAGTGTATAAAGTGATAAAAATATTATTTTACACTTTTAGTTCGTGGTTTTTGAAGGCCGTTTTTTCGCAGATTTTTTTATAACATAATAAAATAAAACAAGGACAACAACAAGGATGCAGCAGATCACAGCAGAACAATTTGGTTAATCTATCTATACTATTTAATAAATAGTGTAGCTGTCCGCTGTCCTTAGGATTTACCTGTATAAATAGTATTTATACAGGTAAATCCTAAGGACAGCGGTAATCTGAAAACACGAAACGCTAACGCGATGTAATCGACACCTGGCGCCATTTATTAGTATAAAGTGGAACTACCCATTTAAGCAGAAATACGAAAAGAAGTGAGGGCGGGCCACTAGTCATAACAAAAAAGCATTATTCTGATTTAAATGTTCGTTATTAAACATTTATCAGGTTATGATTTCTCTTGTTACCTATATATTGTATTAATAATATACCAATAATAATAAAGAAATCATCAATAAACAATAGTTAACTTGCATACTTGCATGCGGAAGCATTTTGCCACTGAGACAATCATCCTATCTTTACTTACTCGATGGCAATGGCCGATGCCAGTGAACTTAAAGCAAAAGATAACGACTTTAAGAGTACCGTCAGACAAACAAGTGATGCAGATCGTTAGCCAGAAGTGCGTTAGCGAACTTGCAATGTGCCTGGCGATCCTCCAAGGCTTGGGGGACCGAGTATAGCACTGTAACATCCAGCAAATTTAATATCTCTCATCTTAGCGTGTAATTTCCGTTTGCGTGCAAAGCTGTCGCTCTGGAGCCCGGGGTAGGTTTGGACCATGATTCAGGTAAAGCAAATTTAATATCAGTACGAAAAGGAAACGGCGGTTTTACTTATATCTGATTCAACGCGATCTACATTTAGTTCTAGAAGTCTATTTAATTAAAAAGATAATGATTCAGCAAAGTAAAACTATTACTAATGCACTGGATGCATAATGGGACAAAGCACTCGTAGATTTACAGGCAACAGTAAAATATATTACTGGAGACAGGATAACTCATTCCAAACACAGAGAAAATGACAAATACAATTATAAGTATGTGACAGGCTGCAATCTACTAAGGATTATATCGTAATTTATAGTAATTATGGTTTTCATCCTCATAAACTTTAGTTTCATCAATCAGAAATCAGAACATAGGCAATATAATATAGTCGGCCATAATGTCTGTACACTATTCCAACTTTTCTAGTTAAACTGACTTTAATTGGTGCCAAACTTGAAGATACAACGTAATTTGTAACCCTTTTATGAGAGAGAATAAACTTGTCATTCATTCATCATTGATAATAACAGTTAAAAATTATACATAGCCCAGTAACAAAATATAGGTATGGACAATAACAGTGTTATATTTAACATTCAGGAATAATAAGCATTAGTCACTTGTACGTACCTACTCATGTAGTTTCAGCGAAACGCGTTGTGTTTCAGTAACTGCATATTACAATTCTACGAAGTCATACAAAATGCAACAGACACTCCCCTAGAACTTTACTTCATTCGACAACTCTTTGAGTATTAACCCAACGAGAGCGGGTCCTTCCTTCAATAACCATGGTTGGTTTTTGTATGCGTTTATTTATAAAGTCTTTATATCTATTTTTATTTTTGTAGATAGAATTTGCGTATTCTGGCATTAGTACTTGTGCCTTGGATCAAAGCATAAAACATGAGAAAATTAAAAAAAAGGTACCTAATCTGTTTTAAATATTTCTGATATAAGACCAAGAATCGGCTTCTATCAGAATTTATAGAGTATGCGTTAGTTTTATGCCAGTAAAGGTTTTTATTTAAGTACACCTTCATTAATTTAACAGAATATTGTAATTACCATATTATTTGAAAAGAGTAACTACTCAGTTTCTTGCTGATTCTTCTCGGTAGAAATTGACATTCCGAATCAGCGGTAGATAACATAAAATTTGACATTCATAAATGTTCTGTATGGACTTAAATTGAATAAAGACATTTTTTTTATTATTTCTGATACTAAGTGCAAGAGGAATAAAAATAAGCGTTGCCGTATGAAGTCACGTCAGTTTTACTTTGAAGCCAACTACCGCAGGCGCCTCGGCTATTCGATGCCAGTAACTCGACACCAGAAACCGTACCAATTCGCGGTCAATTGCCCACCAACGGTCATCAGCCAGCGAAGATCAGCTAATCATGTCACACGCAGTGGCGTAGCTGGGTGATCAGTGATCCTGCTTAGAAGGACTGGGGACATATATATACGTCTCTTCAGCTTGAAACCCGTGATATGGTCTACGCATAAAAGTAATCCCACAGTGTAGGGAGTATTATTACTGGCTTCTGGGTCCTCTCTGAGCTGACGCACTCCCCGGTATCTGGCTTTAAAGTTATTGGATAATGAATGAGATGAGACAATTTAAAGACTTCTTTGAGTGGTTTGTCTTAATGAATGAGTCCGACAGAAGGAAGTCTAACAGTCAGAGTTCTTCAAAGCTGATTATTTCAAGTTTATTAGGTAAGACCTACGAAAGAATCATTTCACATCAAGCGAGATAAAAATCACGCTTTAGTGTCGTGAAGTATGAAGGTTTTTTTCGATTTTTATGTTCGCTTCGCATGAGGTATCATGCTAAGTTTTTTAATTGAAACCAATCATGATCCTGTGATCGAGACTGGCTGGACGTCACAATTAGAAATAACAGCGTAATTGGTGGTACCAACAAATTGTAAGCCATACAACAATCATCGGGAGCAGAACCATTGGATCGTCCTCTGTAATCTGTCCACTTAGGATCTTGATTTATGAACACGGGTAGATTAACGAATTGAGAAGTAATTAACACTTAATTAAGAAAGTCTCCGATACTGAATTACTGATTTCGTTTGGATTAAATATTAGCTCTTTAGAGAGCTTTAAAAGAATTAAGAAAATTTAGAGTGAGATAGATCTTTGAGTTTTTTAGAAAATTACAAATATCGCGCACTGTTATTTGATTTGATACAAAATTATTTTTATAATGAAATACAAATCAGGTTGTGTAAAAAAACAGAACAGATCTGTGCAGATACGACTGCGAATAGGTAAAATTGCAGAAATAAAATCAACATACAAGATTTGGTTACAGACAAACATCAGGGCAGGTGTAACTAAATGATTGTAAAGATCAATGGTATCTGAATGTTAAGCACAACTAACAAGTTAGTATCAACGCTGGACATGCAAAGCTGGAGTTCGCCGATTCCTCTATTTCTGCAAAATTTCCCGAGCTGCAGCAGAAGCGAGCGCCAGATGTACCGGAGCCGGGTGATTTACGAGCGTCGCCGGAATATCGCGAATCAGCATTCCATTAACATTTCAGGAAGTCGTGGAATAATATGGCGACGACTTCTGGTCGTTGTTCATCGCTCGCTTTACTGAACGTTAAACGAATTAAACTTGTGTTTCTTCGGAAAAATTGGTAGTGCTTTTGGATATCGTCATCTAGTCGCTTCTCACAGTACAATGCCCTAGTTGAGGCATTAGGCTAAGTAATCGGTTTGAATTGTCTGGCACATCGCGTAATTTACGCGTCGACTTATTCGTAACTACATATTAGTTTCCACTATTTATGTAGGTATATCCATTGGGATAAAAATATATCTTGGAATAGAGAAATCCGCACAATAAAAAAAAATGATTTCCCAACCGCAACTATCATTTAGAAATTCATCCGTAGTTTGTCAGTTTATTGTGACTTATCTTTGCTAGTGTAACACACTCCTCTACTTCTCTGAATAGACAATTATATATCTTTGATTTGATCCTTGGATTATTATTTCTCCACTATCCTATAAAACATCTGACAGAAAAGTCGTTTATTTACTGAGTAGTATAAACTAAAAATATGTTATTAACATTAAAGAAATCAATTTCCATCGATCAACGAAGAACATCAAGCTTTCTCACGAACAAAACGTAACTTACAAAGAGGTAAAAGAATGTTATACAATATGTGAGCGAGCATTTATAAAGGGCAGCACCGAGCACTTTGTCTGCATTTATCGGGAGAATCGAAGCGAACGGAACAAAACAAGAAGATAAAGACAGCAGGCTTAGTTATTGCTTCAACACGCGCGTGGCTCAACCCGATATCCGCTGCAGATACTATTTTGTCGAACATCTGTCCTGTGTTCCTGGATAAACCTTGGAGTTGCAACGATAGAGAATTCGAAGCGAACAGAACAGAATACGAGGATATGGATAACAGGTTCAGTCATTGCTCCAACACACGCTTGCCTCAGCCCGATATCAGCTGCATATACTATTTCCGAGCATCTGTACAGAATTCCTGGATAAAAAGTGCCCTTAGAGTATTTTTTTTAATATGAGAGGTGGCAGACGAGGAGACGGATCACCTGATGGTAAGCAATTCCGCCGCCCATGGACACCGGCAACACCAGTGGAGTCTTGTGACTTGTGTGCACTGCCAGCCTTTTCCCCTTCCCCCCCCCCCCATTGGGCCTCCGGTAACCTCACTCACACCGCGAAACAGCGCAGGCGCTGCTTCACGCCGGTCTTCCATTCATGCCTAAGCGTGGCTCTCCACATTTGAGTGCACTGCAATGATGGAGACTTCAAAGCAAACAGAACGAAACAAGGTGATTTGAATATATATCTGACATAGTGTCAGTACCTGAAACTCATAGTTTCAGACTCTGATATTATAATGTCGAACGTCCATCAAGTAGGACTTGTTTATTTTGAAGGTTTACGAGTACTTACGTTTTATGTAGCTCAACAAAGCATAACAAGCATTTTAAAAAAAAAATTAAGCACGACGAAGTATTCGTATATGTATAGTCATTGTGACGCGAATTTGTTAATGTCCCAAATATTGCTAAAACACAATAAAGCGATTCCAACAGAGCGACAAATTGAAATGAATTGGTTTTATTTTATTTAGTAAGTTAGCCGGAATAGAAGAGATAGTGGAAGAAAAAAAAACTTGTCAACCCAAATACTAGGCGATAAATAACTCATTTGATTGAGGGAGGCCCGTGCCCCATCGGTGGGGACTTAAAAGGGCTGATGATGAACGGATTTTTATTGTGATTTTTTGTAAAGAGATATTTACCCGAATAACAAAAGTGACAGACTTACATTACGTGCCTGAATGAGACAAATTGGGAATTTAGGAGCACAGCTAATAGGTGTGAATAATTCGTTTACCAAATTAACATTACTGTTATTACCATTGTTGCATTTGGCCTGAATGAATATGTATGTGACGATAACGGGATTGTTATGAACTATCGTTTAGTAAAAAGGTTATCATTGGAGTCTGAGACCTAAGATCTACCACACAGAGGAGTGAATATTACAACATTTTAATTAGGTGTCGTGCTGTGACTGTTGTAATTATAAAATTAGTTAATTTTGTTTCAGACGGCAGCGTAATTGCGTTTATAATTTGCTATTTAGTTACACAAAGAAAATTCAGACAAAAGATTCCATAAAAAGTATATAATTAAGTACCTATTTGTTAAGGTTAAAATGCCGCAAATTCAGCCAGTATACGTGGTGATTCTATGTCTAAAGTGAACTGCATATTTTATTTAATTCACAAAATAATAATAATTAATAAAAGTAACATAAAATTGCTTTTAACAAAAACAATAATTCTAAACTAGACATCTACCACAGAAGGCATCTCTGTCGCTGCTGGCACCAGACAAGGCATTACTAGCAAAAAAGAAACGTAGAAAAAAACACTTAGCTATCGCGGAGTCTAACATCTAGCTAGAACCCTACCAGCTTCTCATCGTGTATCGATTGTGAGCTCTTGGATGGAGCCCAAAACTCGGATTGCCTGGTTCTGGTTTGGTGCGCATGACCCAAGCGATGACTCGGCTGGGGTGAATAATCTATGATTCGCATGTGACTCTGATTGCAATACCCATGTAACGGTACTTAACTATCTTGTAATTCATTGCTTTTGATGGCTTTTAGCTAAAAAGGTGAATTGAAAACTATTCATCTTTTCACATCTAGACTGTGGAATATGAAAGATGATTCACATAATACGGAAATTGGACTAGTGACGTAGGTAATCCAATGACCTCGGTGCAAACAATAAGTAAACATCGAACGTCTACCTACTGGCGATAAAATATTTTGACACCAGGGCAAACTACAGACAAAAGTAAGTGATCTATTTTTCAAAGATACTTTGAGGAAACAGGACACTGTGACAGGACCAAGAGATAGCTATAAATAGAAAGATCTTTCAATTAATCTGGCGACAACTTCACGAGGATGAATAACAAGGAAACGCAACATGATTAATGGAAGGCGTACTAAGTAACACTGTCAACTTAAACCCGCCGGGATAACTCAGGTGACAGTTGTATAATATCAGGGGTTAATTTATTAATGGTACGTGCAAATATTGCGAACCACACATAACGCTATATTGTAGTCAAAGGTATTTTAGATTTCCTACTTGAAAAAGCCCATATATGTACATATTCTGTAGTCTAATTAGGAACGTAAAATAATCTTATACATGAAAAGGTATTTCTAACAAACATATTAGATAGACGTTCTGTGGACTATTAGAAAGGGTTTCCCTAGATATTTCTTTAAATATAAGTGTACAGCATTGACGGAATAGCGAAATGCAATTATCTATAATGGAATCATCTCATGAAAGTATTAGCTTATCTCTCCACGCTCTGTCCCGTTTCTAGTCGCATTTAACTACGTTTCTGCATTTGGAAGCGATTCCCATCTAACCTTCCGTGACCTTACACAAGGGATACATGCATGATCATGGTTAAACATCTTGAAAATGATCGAAATCTGAATATGCTCCGCCCAAAGATGGCACCAACGAGCTAAACTTGCGAGCACAGCTTACGAGTATCGTCGTAGAAAATGCCAGAAAAGTCTCACGAAGCAATCAATATTTTTTAGGAGTAACACAAAAGCCTACTGTATATATCTAAGATTTTAACGCTACGTTCAAGCCTCATTTGTCTTTCTACATGCGAATTCATCATCTGATTAGAAAACTCTTAAAAACGCCATTTGCCGCATGAAGAAGATTAAAGGCCTTGTATCGAGCAGAAAGTCCCCCTCAGGCAATAAAAACACTAGTAAAACGCTGCCGGCACGGATTTATAAAGGTAGAAGGTAATAAAGAAGAAATTAATGTTCAAGCCCTACAAGTACGCAGTACAGCCAGGACACATTACCAGCAATAGGTAGAAGTATATCTTATTCTACAATACGGAACATTACGAAAACCGATTTTTTTTTCATGAATAGTAACACAGCAACAAGCCTAGATATGATAAAACTAACCTAAAATTGATTAAACAGCGCAAAACAGTACGATCCTAAGCCGGTGAAGGCATGGCTAGATAGATAAATTAAAACGTAAGAAATAGATAGCTTATACGTCGGATTGTTTCGCAAAAAAATCCAATGAGAAAAGTTATTAACATGAAGTATTTGATAATGAGAGGAAATAAAAAGTGATGCAATGACATTTACTCGCACCAGCACTTGTTAATCGACGTTCAGCTAACTTATCTGTCCAATAAAGACAACAAGTCCTTTGTAACTAATTGGTGTAATGGTGTACCTACAAAGTCATCAAGCTATATGGGGACATTGATCACTTGCTACGTTTGTGCGTATATGGGGATAGTGCAAGTGCACCCGGGTCATCAAACTTGTTCACCGCGAAAACAGTTAAAGGAAGAGTTGCATCGGGACTCACTCGCAAGTCTCGCAACACATGTTCTATAATTGCTTTGCCATAGGAGGATACTGCGCGCTTTTGACTCTTCTTGCGATAATAATAGGGTCTATAATAATGCGTGGGGATAATGTATTGTTTCTTGTTAGTTAAACTTTTAGCGACAAGAGCATATTTGGCTGAATTAGAACTCGGCTGAAGATTCAGGAGATAAGAAATCTACACTTCCATTTACAGTATGATGTTGTTTCGTCGTATGTATTTAGATGATAGCGTTCTTTGGGGCTTACTCATATTTTTAGATGTTCATAATTACTTTATCCTTTATGGGCACGAACAATATGTTTTATCTGATGCCTTCCTTAATAGCTAGTGGGCGAAATGGCGACTTTCCAACGTCGTGTATAAGTTTCACTGGTTTCTCTATGCTTCATTGAATGGGGGAACAGTTTTTACGTTCAATAAAATTAATGTAGCCGTAAGATTAGATCATTTATCAAACCTAAAGTAATCGTATGTAGGATGTTAATGCCGACTGAAAGGTATAATGTGCCGAAAACATCCGTTGCATTTTTTATTGAGAGCAATTACAAAAGCCCCGAAGGCTCTAAAGTTCAACTTTCTAACTTTGTAACGGACAATGAAGCTTTTTAATTTAAAAATCAGGATAGTGAGTAAGTCCTGCGCGTGGGTCGCAAGCGCAAGTCACGCCCACACGTCTTGCCTTTTGTGGAGACACGCCGGACGAGCTTTCATTGCACCCGGCATACCGTGCTGCCAGGGCTTGTAGTGCAAGGGTTAAGACTGTGATAGTGGTTGTATGGAATTTCTTGGACTGGAAGAGATGGCGCTACCACAGAAAACCTATCACAGCGATAAGATATGTATTATTTCTAAAATTAAGAACAGTATTAGTCTAATATGTAACAGTAAACTACCCAATAAAATCATTCCTAACTAATTTACATAGACTTTCATTTCACTGACAACCCTGCAAGAATCTTTATGTGCGTACAAAACTTATAGAAAGCCATGTAGGAGGACAGCAATACTTAATTTGATTGGCCGCAATTTCACATGAATAACATACGACAGATTCTATTCAAGTGATCGATCATAGCGACCGGCGACCTGGAGAAAGCTGCCGGGGCGATCGATGCAGAAACGCAACCTTGTTGGGCGCTGGTGCAGTGTGGGTGAAGGCTTCTACCAACCGTGACATGTCCCAATACTTCCACATATTACCCTTTCATCGAAATTAAAAGCTAATAGGTCTGGTGCATGTATAATAGTATTTAATCCCTTACGACGAAGTAAAAAGCTCATGCAGAAGGCTCAAAGAAATTCTGTGTAAATTCGTGTTCAAAAAAAGCAAAAGTTTCCCAGAGTTATAGTAAGATTGCTGGGAAATACATCCAAAGAAACAAGACAAGATTTTATTAAATTCTGTAACCTCATGACCTGGTTACTCTTTAATCAAGCATGGGAAATTGGGAAAAAGCGAATACGGCGCACTTTACCGTCCTTAATCAAGGAAATACTATTGCCACCGCGGAATGTAGGACGGAATCCTTCTTATTTACAATTTCGACTGTGTTATATTGATCGGTATTCAGCGAATATGCCTTTGTTTGTTTCGGCTCAAGGTTCACAGCATCTTTTTATATTATGGAAAGTATCTTTGTGTAACTTTATTTAGATATGCGCTATCATATTAACATTTTAATTTATGGAAGATGAAGCCATAAATATTGGTTACCAACACATTTACGGCGCTATTGGTTTTAAGAATTAGAATCAATGTTCGAAGGCTCATTTTAATATATGAACGCCACTAAAGTAGTTCGATATTAATAGTATAAAAAGTAGCCTTGAATACAGTAACTTCAACAAGCATGGGTAACCATGTCGAGGACAGGTCCTCGACTCGCGCTGTCTTTTGTTAGGGGTTCGAATTTTTGCTGCTGTATAACGTACATTTAGAATAGTGTGCTAAGTTACTGTTCCAATCAATAAATGCTTCACTTCTACCTACAGAAGCCTGTGCAAAACACCGCACGCATCCGATATTTCCGTGAACCTCCTTTGTTTACGTCCAACGCGGACAATGACCAACATTTACCCAGCGTAGTAAACCGTGGATTCCTTTCATCGCGCTGATAATGCGCCGATCGGAACCCCCCTGAGTAACGGCAGCCATCGAGCGTCATTCTTTAACAAATAAATGTATAAAGTTGCCCGTAACGGCCCATTAGCTGGGTTCGGTCGGAAAAATTACGCCGTCCCGCAGGATTGTATTGGCAGGGTGGCCACTTTATGTAAATACACTTTCACTTAATCACTCACTAAATGGGATTATTCAACACTATCTAGGTGGTCTTAAGGTGCGATATATTATTATATTAGTTTGCGCTCTTCCCATAGCTTGTTTCCATAACAAAACGAAAGTAAGTAAATAATCTTAGAGCCAGATATCTCTATAAATGGCTAGATTTTTACAAGGTTTACTTCGCTCACGTACATCGCCTCTTAAACCGAACATAATGAACACGAGCCTTGGTGCTTCAAGTCTTCTTAAACTAGGTTTCTCAAATATGAAAACCTTTATCATTGCGAAATATAGGTTCTAGCTAGGCAAAAATCCCCTTGTAACTTAAATATTATTTAAACCACTGCCAAAAAATTACTAACCCTCCACTTCATCAAAATCTCGGAAGCTCCCTAACTTCCCCTGACTTCCTGGAACATGGCCACCCTTATTGGTATTTAAACGAGGGATCCTCGTACTTTTAATCAAGACGCCCTCCGGCCCGGGAGCTCTTAGTGTCAATTTAATAACGCTTTAAATTGAGCGTTTTTGGAACTTTGTCGTGTTGTTCCGGTGGAAGGTTGTGGATGGTTTTGGGTTCGATAACCAGATGGTAGAATAATCTGTTAGAGCCAAACTAACAACTGCTGGGGTGTTTTCGAATGTCTTGGGTAGAAACTTAGGAACTAGCATTTACGTTGGATTCGTAATTTCGTATTCGTATACTTAGACGACATCATAAATATTACTTCAGGAAAAGGAAACCGGTCAATTCAAACGTTAGTAACGGTGAGACTGATTTTGCACATTGTTTCATTAAAACCAACGTCTGTAATACAATATTTTAGCTCGTACATACTCAAAGATTGGTCAGTCACGGAAAGAATTAGAATCTGAGATTATCAAAATGTGTTTATAATAAATAGCACGTTTTTACCTCTACTTAGCATTAGATTTAGGTTCGTAGTCCTGGGTGAATGACTAGTCTATTTTATGAACGATTATTTACAAACAGAGCGCATACTATAAAATAGAAACATTGAAATTGGACTTAAGTAATATCTATATTCATACAGAGATAAACGGAATACTTGATTTTTCAATGAGGTTACACATCCTTATTTTTGAGAGTTGCTCAAACTTGTTGTTGAAAGAAATATTACGTACGATGTTTGAGCAACAGACGAAGATGGAAAACTTTAAGTTCAGTGTATCATAAGCGGTAGATAGATAACACCTAGCTTAAATATTCAAGGAAACGGAAGTTCTAACGAGACAAACAGAAAACTGGAGATTCTTCCGTTACTCCATAAAAGGTCAAACATTAAGTTCAAATATAGAACAGGACTTCGCGAAGATGCGTGAGTCAACCAACGACTGCATTCGTCCTTGCCAACGGTCGCGGTTCGAACTCGGATGACACATTGCGAAAACAACGCTTTCTCACTGGATCGTCGGGTGAATTGGTTGGTAATTTAACGGTCGCGCGAGCAAAAAATATTGCGTAGGTATAACAATGCTGATGAGGAGAGCAATTGGATTCTTGTCAGCCTTACAAAACAAAACAAGACTTATTTCAATGAGTAAAATAAAAAAAAAATTAGATGACGCGGGAATCGAATCCTAGACCTTACGCGCTCTAATCCAGACAGCAAACAACAATGTAAAGTTTAACTGAGTTAGGAACCTATATAAATTCTAAATATCGTTATCTGTCGTTATTGACTATCAACTTTCGGGAATTACTAACTTGAGCCAAATTAAACTTTCACAACTATATGGCATTGTTCCAAGACTTCCTTAAATTGACGCGTTCGGGAGTTGGACATACCGTGCTTCGAACACAACCAATAACCACTAAGTCATGGAGGTCCAATCAAGTTTTATACAAAGATTTAGACAACTGTAAGTTACTATCTGTTAAATTTAGTTTTTAGGACTTTAACTATTAGTATTACGTATTGTGGTTGGTTGGTCTAAATAAATAATGGGTACAAGCTGATTTATTCCCAGTAAAAACAGAAAACAATATTTTATTCCTCCGATATCCTTCAAAGTGGGTAGGTAAAAAGGGTAACAATAATATCATGCCAAAGCTTATTGACAGAATTTGATCAAAATGTTAAAATTATAACACGAAACATAAAAATAGACCAAAAGATAAAATGACCTGAGAGTCTGGAAGGGTGACAAAATTAATTAATTCATTTAAAATGTATGTAAGATGTACTTAATCTTTCAAATATTCAGCCAGGTCTGGACCAATAGATGGTACCTATTGTTGTAATACAGAGAGCCATTACTGATCTTTATTTATTTAAAATTAAAATGTTCAGCATTTGTAGTTTTTTTTTGTAAAATATTCAAGAAGACTATTACATATAATACAGATGTCTTATAAAGGAACTTTATTATTCTGTGATTTTAAGAAAATTTAAGTTATAAATTTATAGTATTTGCTGTTGGTGAACCTAAACAAATAAATAAATTACCTAATTTCAGATCAGTACCTTGATTAAAATTATATTCTTCTACCTACTAGAAAAAAAAAATACTAGGTATTATACAGAATTTTTTACTCCGATTGGTACTAATATTTTTCAAGTAATTTTAAATCATGATATTAAATACATCTCTTAATAATATTTTAATTAATGGGATATGTAAAGTTATGGAAATAATAATTACTTACCTGCCCGTTTGTAAACCAACTTGCAGTTAAAATCAAATTTTGAAAATATGTAAATTAAAAAAAATACCTTTCTGGAAAGGTTCAGTGTACTGGAAAGCTTTAGTTTACTTAGGTATCGGTCGGGACAGTAGGTATAATAAAATCTTACGTAAAGTACAATAAAACCTAGTGGGAATTCTTTCAAACATTTCGGATAAAGGAGGGGTTTGTGATATAAACAATGATTAAAAAACTTACATTTGTTCGCGACTTCCATGGCTCAAGCTCAGGTAGATCAGCACAACAAAGAACAGAACTGTACGAAAACTTTTACCAGACGTCCGTTTATCTGACGAGACCGGCCAATTTTAAGCAGGTTTGATAACTGCAGCGACTTTTTAACTATTTTTGCAAAGCGCCGTTGAAACAGTTATTTTCAAACGTATTTAAACCAAACAAGACAGGATGTGAAGTAAATTCAGTCGGCAAGACACGGTACTTATTGTTTTCTATTCTTTCTCATTTGAAGTCTCGCTTTGTTTGTTTGACAGCAGTAAGTGCGATGCGGCCGCACGATTGGCTGAATTCAAATCTCGCGCCTTTGCGCTTCGAGCGAGTTCGATCCGCGATCTATGAACATTGCGTTCAGAAACCCATTTACAGGAAATAAGGCAGACAAACATGAGTTTCATCTGGGCTCTATAATATTATTATCATGGATTAATTAAAACCATGGACTTATTACCTAGTACATGGTTTTAAGAAAATAGTGGTTTGGTTTTTTTACCCCTTACCGCATGAGGTCCTAATCTTGGTCTGTGGATTATCCATTATAATAAAATTTGGTGAAGGTAAGTTTCTCTTGAGTTCTTTTCTTATTCGATTTTACTGGTTATTTAAGGATAGTTCTACTTGTAATTCATGCATGGATAAATACATAAGGAAGCTAAATAATCAAAAAATACCGCACCAAGCACGATAATATTCAAAATATATAGGCAATAATATATCGATGTAAATCTGGGACATTATGCATTTGCCGCACGCATGTTCGTGTTCGTGTATACCATATATGGGACTGTATGCAGAAGTAGTGTGATGATGTACGTAAGGAATAAACTCAGAAAGTAACTACTGGACATCTGTCTTTTATTTATAACCTAACTACCTGAAGTGGACACTAAGGTGGAACCTGTGGATTAAACGGACTTGAGATTTTAAAACTAACATTCATTGCATAACGTCCCATATTTGGTCACAAATATTTTTGCGACCAGAAATGTTGTACCTATGAATCAGTGTTTAATAATAAATGTTTATTATTTCTTCCCGAAAATATGCTACCTCACCTCTCACTACCTCAATCTTTAATGTATTTTTTTTTCATAAGGATACAAAATTCCATGCAGTGTTAGTCACCATTAAAATAAAGTTTTACTTCATGGTGCGACGAAAGTATGATTCTGAACATTGAGATAAATTATTTACCTACCAGGAGCCCAATTCTCGGGTTTGTGATATTTTGAAAACATGGCGGATTTCACCTGAAAACAATACAAAAAAACAATGTTTTAGTGATATATGTCGTATGAAAACAAATATCACGAGCACGAGAATTGGGCTCCTGAATGATTCTGAAGGCCGATGTGTGTTACTTTAAGAAGTCCACCAGACTGCAGCACAGATCACTATAGGTCTGCAGCGGGAATTAGTCGATACCGACTGACTAGCCCACAAACCAAGAAGAAGATACAGGTGCACCAAGCACGCGCACCAGTAACCAAAGAGCATTAAAATAGAATAGAATAGAATAGAAAATAATTTATTTCCTGACAAAAACATAGAAATATTTATATTAAAAAAGTGCTTATACATAGTGTCAGTGAAAAAGTATTATAATATGTAAACCCTTAGACAATTTATCACATTGTCTAAGTATAAACCATAGGTCTGGGAGGTCTAGTCTGGAACGCAGATCAAAAATAAAACCGGGCAAGACTAGTTAAATTATTCGGAAGTCAACAGATAGTGGTCGCCAAGTACTTTTTTATCCGACTATAAAACACAATAGAAGGAAGTTATTAACGAAGGGAAGTTCGGCACGAAATATTAAATTGCATTATTTTTCAAACGATCATAAACAATAAAATTTTGGAATTTTTCCACTTTGCCCCACTGCATACTATGCCCATACTAGTACCATGGACTAATAATATATTAATACTAATTTAATAAATTCAAAAACTTGACAAATATAAAAGTACCTGCATAATTATGAGTAGCAGGAAGGTAGTAAGTCGTTGCATTTTTTTTTTGTTATTCCGATTTTCCAATCAGTTGCAATCGGGTTTGGTGGCGAAAAATGAAATCTTATGTGAATATGGCTTAGAGGATTTTTAATGATAAAAATATCAACACATCTTCTACCAAAAGTAAAAGCAAAATCTTAAATTCAATCGATTTATTTCGAATGTAAATATATTATTATGGCAATAAAAATAGTCCTCTTACGTTCTATTATTTTATACAGAAGAACAAATATGCTTAACTTCTTGGCTAAATTCCCTTAATAATTCTTCTTAATTTTTAAAGTCAGAATAACCACCTAAGTAATCTAAGTTACGAATAAATTGGGCGATTCGAATTTTACTTATAATCTGACTTCACAAAAATAATATTTCTTATTCTAACATCAAAATTGCGTCTTAATATTAGGAGACAGCGCATCATGTTATACATGAGCTAAGCCAGCCCCATGGCTATATGGCATGGCATGTTGCCCCATTCTGCGCTCAGGGTGAGGCAGCAGTCTAAGATAAAACAGTTTACATAACTGTCGACTGCGAACTTAGTAATTACCTACCTAGATGATTAGGTACCTTAGAGGTCTGAGCCAGAGCCACCTTGGCTCACCGTTGCTACGCCCATTTACTATGAAACGATCTGTATAAAAAATATTATACTAAACTTCACTCTCACTTATTCAAATATTGCCTAGTGGTTCCTAAATAAGATCTCTGACAACTTTTCTAAACAAAATTCCAACAATTTTAAGAAGTCCGAGTCTCGCGTCACATCTTGCTTAGTGGATACTAAGCTTGACATAGCATGTCCCTTACTCTCTAAACGTCCTACAACTTATTCTCCACCTTATAAATGGGTAGGACAGCATCTTCCTGCTCCTTTTCTCTCTGGCGGACAGCCACTGCCGTCTCCACGAGCAGGTACAGGCATTTGAACTGGTCCCGTTCCCTGTCCTCTTGCGGCATCACCTGCGACAACCAGTCAAGGTTACAATTACCTTGGTTGTTAGTTGCACCAAAATAGAATGCAAGCTAATTTTGTCAGATAGAACGTCCACATTCCATAATATTACAACATACTAGTATTTATGCTCTCAAATTCCCTCAATCGATTTTAATTCGATTTTAATCATATTGATGAAATCGTCAATACGATGCCTGTTATAAAAAATCAAAAGAATAGGTACGAAGTGGAAAATAAGACAACAGTGGACCTTCTATGAGATAAAAAAAAACAGTTGATCAGGTGATGCCGGTATTAAAACACCTAAATAAGTCTCAAACTACATAATTAAAAGAACAGTTTTGTGTAAACTATATTTATTTATACATTACACAATACAGAACTAAATTAAAAATTCATTCCCTCTTACAGAGCTAACGAATAAAATAAGCAAAACATATGATTTAAAGGAAAAAAACGTGTTTTAACACCGACGACACCTATTTTTTTCATTGTTAAAATAAAACGTTGAACCAAGGGATAAAACAAACAAGTTCAAATTATACATAGATAACATTAAAATCGCTTGTTTGAGGTCGATACTTTGGATTTTTTTCCGTAAACCAATAATTAATCAAAATACTTTACAATTAAAGCTAATGTGCCAAAATACTATTTAGTCAATTTTTTTAAGGAAACTGTAAGATGCAGACCTATATGAATTGTATATAAATGCATGGCTTAAATTGTTCTACTCGTAGATTATTGGACGCTTTCTACTCGTAGATTAATTATTAAACTTGCTTTAATTATTGGAATACAAAAATTGCAAATGACCCATATTAAAAGGTATCTATACTATGGCGATCAACCCTAATATACAGCCCAGCCCATACTCTCCATTCTGGCTCGCCCAGATGTCAGTGGCAGTTTTATGCTACATATTAGCAGGCATGGCATAAAGCTAGTAATATGTGCCAGTTGCGCCCGCGCTACTGTTCGTTCCGGCTGGTGTGCGAGTAGGTGTGGCACCAGACGTCAGTGGCAGCCACCTCCAGCTCGACAGCGACGGGCGGCGGCGCGGGCGGCGGCGGGGTGCTCACCTAGTGTGTAAGTATCTTCATTTATTATGCCAGTAAATGATAAAGACAAGGTTAGGTCGATACCAGATTTTATCACCAGCAAGCTACTTCATCCGTGGCAGGCCCCCCTACATGGTGTACCGACCTAGTGAAAGTGGCGGTAATTTCTTGGATGCGAACGGCACCGATCTGTGTTGAGAACCTCGTGGGAAGCCTATTTCCAGCAGAGGCAGAAACTGATGATGATGGAGCTACTTCAAGATCCGTGAAAAACTAGAAGAATTATTCCACTATGCCCCACCAAGTTGTCAACAAGTGGGGCAAAGTGCAAATCCACAAAATTCTTAACTAAAAAGAAACCTATTCAGGACTTCTAATCTATGGTTTCAGTGTATTTAAGTAAGATTCAACGACCAATTATATGGATTTCCATTTGGCCCCACTTGGGGCAGCTTGGTGGGGCAGAATAGAATAAGTTTGTGGACTTATTCTATTCTGCCCCACCAAGCTGCCCGGGAAAATGTCTACTGTATCCTATAAAGTCCCATTAAAAGTTATATATAGATGTCACCTGCATACGACGCGGGCGCAGTAGGGCTGGCGCGGGGTAGGGGTGCGCAGGGGGCCAGGCCTCAGCCGTCATGGGCTCTGGTCGCTCCCCCATCTCCTCCGTCGTCGTAACTGTAACCACTGCTGCTGTTCTAAAAGAATAGCGTAAAAGTAAAAAAGTAAAGTAACTTCCTATTTACGGCCCTTGGTCCAAAAGGCAGATCTTGAGAAAAAATGATGCCAAACGTTAATGTACAATGCTAGCGGGGTATGCATGCATAGCTCATAGGCTTGGTCTTCCCATTGCACGTAAGATCACGGAGAGCCACAATTGACAGCAGTTTTATATCGTGATTCGTGACCCTCAACGAGTACAAGATAGAACTTAACCCTAATGCTTGCTTTAATCAAGTACCTAAAGTAAGCCTATTCATTCCTTAATAATACAATATTAAAGTAGATTAAGTTTTAAATACTTTCAAAGTAACTGCTGATTAAATGTTATATGATATAATTAAGTACCTATGGATACGATAAAGGTCTGTCCACCTCTTGCCAATATGGGTTCGTATATGTTCATAGAGAATCAGGTTACCAGTACAACTCGTTAAACATTCCTTCAATGTAGACTAGTCGTGTGGAAGTCGACTTCACGTCGTCGTTCATCGCCTATCAATAGTGGGTAGTTAAATACCCTATGAAACAGCCAGCGTACCTAGAAGCCGGGTGGAAGTCGCGGTCGTCCGGCGCGTAGCGTATGACGGACTGCCACACGGACGGGTCGTACTTCACCTCCTCCTCGCTGACGGCGCTGGAATAGCCCTCCTCCGCGTCGCCAAGCTCGTCGCCGTCGCTGCGGTACACCAGCAGCCCGTCACCGTACTCGTGATTGCGCACGTGCTCCACTGGCTCGTTCTGGAAACGAACATATTCGAACGTAAAATATAACAAAAGTAAACAAAAATGAAAATGTCAATTGTCCTGATATTTTCATTTTCATATAACCTTGACCTGATTACGTACCAAGTAGCTTAAGCACTCGTGTTAAAGAAATCCGATAACAGAAAAAAATCAAATGTAATAACATAATATTACCCCCAGACACTAAAAACACGTAGGTAAGTGTTTATCACACTGTTTCTCCAGGGTATAGATAGAAAACCACGACCTTGGTGCACGAGGCGGGATCGCTACCAAATATGGAGATGTGTTTGATATAAAGGGTCTGGGTCTCCAGCCCAGGGAAGACTGGTGGAGGGACCAACAAAACATCTTGAAATTCTCGGGCGAGTTTTAATGGGACGAGTTGTTCCCTAATCGGAAAAACGAGGGTTACATATTCCCCTTGAGGCTAAAAGTATACTTAATAAAAATCGTTTTATTCCTACTGTCCCCACTCACCAGTCCGGTGGGGACAACGGGAATGACTCGAAAAATAACGTCTAGACAGCCCTGCTCTAATGCTTTATTTTGGTGTGGAACGTTTTGGAAATCTTAGTACATCGACTAACCTGCAGCACAACTCCGTCCCACGAGGTGACAGTGACGCTGTTGGCCGGGCCGAGCGCGATGCCCGACGTGGAGGCGCCGGGCAGCCCCACCATGGGCCCCACGGCGCCCATCGCGCCCGGCGTCTTGCGCCCGCGCCGCGATATCGTATAGTGCAGCGGGTCGTGCCCCTCCCGCCTGATCATCTCGGGTAGGATGCGGCGGCGCGCGTTTATGAACCAGTTGCAAACCTTGAAATTGAAAATATAAACATTTGATGGCAGTCTTTTCCAAGATTTCCAGATTATCTTACACCTCATTCCCTGGTAACCTATCTATCAGGTTCCTGCGGCGCTGTCGATTAGGGCCCTTAGATGGCCTGTAGGGGACAAAGTAAAGCTACCTATCACTAGAACTTACTTGCAACACGGTCAAATTGGCTTCCTGACTGAGCGCCAGCTTCTCCGCGTCACTGGGATAGGCGTTGTACCGATGATCATACAAACAGCGCTTCAGTATCTTCACGGATCGCTTGTGAAGGTTCCCGCGTCGCTGTCACATGGAGCCCTCAGATGGCATGTAGGGGACAAAGTAAAGCTACCACAAGAACTTACTTGCAACACGGTCAAATTGGCTTCCTGACTGAGCGCCAGCTTCTCCGCGTCACTGGGATAGGCGTTGTACCGATGATCGTACAACCAGCGTTTCAGTATCTTGACAGAGTGCTTGGGCAGGTTCCCGCGGCGCTTGCGCACGGAACCGGCGATGATGGCCTGCGGGGGCGGCGGGGGGTGACGCGGGTGCACCATTGCGGGGTGGTGCCGGGATGGGTCCGCGTCCCAGTCGTTCTCGTCCGTCGATGACGTTGACGGGAAACGGTCGCGCGCTGAAATAAAATCGACACTTTTAAATATATACGTAAATATATAGTCAAAAAATAAGAAATTCAAGCAATGATTAGTTACTTGCCCCTTTATTGAAGATATTTCCTATGTGATGGAACCCGTCGATCATATGGCTATGTGGATGTAGGTTTCGAATATAATCACCGTAAGTGTTCAAATCAATTTTGTAACTACTTAAGGTGTTAAGGACGAACTTGGGAAGATTGTAATTTATCTAGACAGCAACTTTATATTTATTTTATTGTGAATTTAGGTAGTTCAGTTACAAGTAATCGGTCTAAGCCCAAAATATGAACTTCAATAGCTTTTCTTAAATACTTACACCATGCACACACACCCACCATGATATATTCGTAAGGAAGGAATGTATGTCTGTATGATGTATCAAGACTATTGTGTGTTGTGACTAATGATGTTAGAAAAACTACGAATAACTTGATATAAATTTCTTCAAATAAAAATATCTAGTCCTAGCTACCTACCCTCCAAAGATCAGTAGGTAAGTACTTATACTCACGCAGTTTGATCTTCATAACTTTGATCACGGATCTACGCGCCGTGGCTAATTTGCGAAGGGTAGCTGAAGTTTAATTCCCGCGCAATCGTCAATACGCCTTTGACATTGGCTGCCAATGTAGCAGTCGTCAACAGCAAATTCTTTTGAAGACACAAATTAAGTAAATAGAGGTATGCAAAGATTCCAAGAAACAATAGATGCTGAATCCGGGGCGTCGTTTTTTAAAATGAACCGCCCTTGTTCCGAAAATCGATACGCATTTATTGTGACAATTGACAACGACGTATGTCATTTGTTACGGTGATTGAATTTTGAAATTTGAAAAAAAATCAAAAGAACGGCCAGTTATTAAATATGTAATTAACTATGAAACCTCTTTGTGTATTCAGAAAAATCCAGTAGGGTCTTTGATCGATAAACAAAAAAGATACCCACAGACCAATAAGTGAACAAGTTACGCCGATACGTAAATATACTCAAAGGTAATAGTAGGTGGGTTACGCAGTTATATGATCGAAGTTTGCGCACTAATGCATGATATACCTACAACTACTTACCTACTCAACTGAAGCTCAACTCAACTAACTGGCATCCACAGAATACCAGCGGTGTGATCGAGGCTACCCCCCCGGCCGTGCCATATGCTGAGTGGGCGCCATTTTGGTCCAATTACTTTCGTTTTTAAATTCAGTCAATTTATATGTAATGCCGGACCGAATAAAGATTTTTCATTTCATTTCATTTCAAGTAAGGCATCCCTTCAAAAAAAGTTTGTCAAAGAACTACCCGCATTTTATTTTCGAGCACCATCAAATGTATACTTCGGTACGAACTACGAAACGTTTCGATTGGTTTCGGATTCGATTCCCAATAGTAAAACTATTATTATTATTAGATTTTTTCAACTCATGATAGAAAGAACATGATAGTATAACTTGTACTAAGAATATATTTTACATTGCTCAATACAGTTCTATAAATAAAAATATTAACATTCTTAAATGTACAAAGAAACTATACAAAGGGTAGGTACATATACAATATTTGAAGTACACAAAATGACAAACATTACTTACAACCTGTGCGGATAAAGAATGGGATCAGAAATGGCGGCGCATCTATTCACTTCTCGCTCGCATACTATTTGTGCGCCGCTATTTCTGATCCCATTCTTTATCCGCACAGGTACGTTGTTTCGATTCACACAATTTGGCTTAAGGTGACACTGCGCGCAATACTAGCGCCGCCGCCAAGTGGCCACTTTTAGCAATTATGAAGATTATTCATACAGAAATAAAGTGTATACATATTTTTGGAGTTGACTGTACCTACTTAGGTATCCTGTAGAAAAGTATACCTCCAATAAAACGAGATACTTCCACGGAAACATACCGACAAAAGCTGTATTGTAATGCGTGTGCTACTTAAGGTGACGGGTAGGGCACACTAGCGACGCCAATCGATTTTAATTTTTAGCTACTAAACCGGATCGATTTTACCGGAAAAATTAAAATCGATTGGCGTCGCTAGTGTGCCCTACCCGTCACCTTAAACAGGATGTTACCAAGGAGAAAGCCCATAGATCTAGCGCACATTGAGCCACTGATGGCGGCTACTAGTCGCAACCACAAGCTGACGACGTATTTGCCATACTAACGTAATAGCAAAATAATTTGCAATTTGAGGATATCTCGACGTTTCATTGCTGTTGTTCGGATTAAGGAAGAATGTATGTATGTGTTAAAACATTATCTTACAAATGTTTACCCACTTAAAAATATTATGCGATTACATTTCGTAATTTTTTCGAAGTTAAATACTTATTTTCTGCCTAATTGTTTTATATTCAAAACGCAATTAATCATTATGTAAATTTACATCGCCGTGTGGTCCCCGGCAGAGTAGAATAGGCCACCCGATGGAGTAGAATAGACTACCGAGGTGTCGTAAAAGGCGACTAAGGTAAAGCTGCTGGCATGATCATCAGCACCCAGAAAAGGAAAACTCTGCATTTATATCAAAACCCTCGCCAACCCGTCTGTCAAGCGTGGTGAGTATGGCAATTACCCCTCATGTGATTGAGGGAGGCCCGTGCCCCAGAAGTGGGGACTTAAATGGGCTGATGATGATGATGAAATGTACATACAAGACGGTGCACCGTGTAGTCTAATCAAAATATAATCAAGTTTCATTCATAATTTTTGGTATTCGCAAATGCACATAATTTTCTTACTTATTTCAAACAGCCATCCTGCTGTTTCTACTCGCACATAAGACAGAGATAGCGAAATGTCCGATGAACGGCAAAGCTTGCCTCGAATTGAATTTGAACTGACCTCCGCAGGTCTCTTAACATTTGCATTTGTATAGCATTGGCGGCAATGGCGCAAACAGAGCTTTTGGGTGGCTGTGTTCAGTGTAGTAAATATACCAACCAGTGGCTCAATGTGCGTCATTCTTAGGGTGCATCCACAGCAGACGAATGCGCCGCGAATGTGTAGCTCGGGAGCTGCGCATTCACGGCGAGTTCATTAGATGTGGAAGCACCCTAATAAAAACAAAGTACATTTTAGAAATCTCCCAGTCAAATGGCGAAATTTGAAAGTGTCCCAATTCCCAAATTAAAAAACTAAACTCTATTTAAGTCAAATATATTATTTTAATGTGTGTTGGGCCAAAACTTATAAAATCAATCTGTTTGATCACAGCCCCAGCACAATTTCTAGTACAAAAGTTTTGCTAGATAATATTTTTCAAAAAGTGGGATTTAGTTATTATTAGATATTTGTTTTATAAATACATTATTATTAAAGTATATAATGTCACCACAGGATAAACACAGTTTTCCTGTATATACTAATACTTAAATGTATTAAATAGCAATAGAGTTCATTAACAAAAATAAAAATATTAATATTTTTTGTTACCTACATACAAGATAAATTAATTTCATTTTAATCTTTAGTATCACTGCTTATATGAAGATGCAAGTTAATTTTTAACCTATAATGGACATAATTTGATAAAAATAACATGTAAATGTTAGTGAATAAATGAATCCAATTGGATGTACTCTAATTAAATAACTTAAGTAATAAATACATTGTACTAAATTAAATTATAATACTAAGTAAAATAGTGGAAAAGGTGAGTATTATGAATAAAATAAATTAAAAGGAAAGTTTATCTTGTAAACATCATGTCACTATGGTCATTGATGAAGAAATGATAAACAAACTGTGCCTTCTTTTTGTCTATGACCTGCTTATTTATTCGCGATTGGGGCTCCTGAGTATGGCTTGGATTATCTCGGAGAAATATAGCTCCAAATAATGTTGATAAAGTTTTGGCATCAAGTCCATTTTCAGCACTATGCTGTAAAGCTTCTTGTAAAAATTCACACAAATATAAGAAAACATTCTTCCTGAACTCTGGCAGCTCCATGATTATCTGCTTACACTGCAAGTAATTTGCAGACGCCCTGAGGCACACTGATTGGAGGTTGTAGGGAATGATGGGGTCTGCAGTACTCTCCAGGAGCAACAGCAAGGCTTCTGCTACAGAATGAATACTCCCGGGGATGGGGTCTGTGGAACCATTGTCTAGCCAGTCCCTTATCAGCAACACTTCAGAGTGGAGTCCAGGCTGTTCAAACAAGTTAGGCTCCTTCAGTCCATGTAAGTAAATGTGGTCAACTAAGAACCAAATCTCTTTTGGTATGGAGTATGTGGACTGATTTGAAACACATTGATCCCTCTTATTTTCAAGCTCAATCAGTTTGCCAAAAGGCACCTCTCTTATAGGCATTGTCAGATTAACAAGAACCTCTATAGAACACCCAAAACAACTTCTTTGGTAAGTACCATTCACTGTAATGAAGATGTCCTTGCCTCCATACAGATGTAAAACTAAAATGTCATACAATTTGTCAGTACCTGCGTTAATCTTGCAAGCAGAATTCTTATTTATAAGTACTTTAAGTTGAATTTCACATGATTCATCTGCACAAATGCACTTCTTGTAAGGTTCCACAATTAGCCATTCTTTGCAAAAACTTGTTTCATCAAGTTTTTTAATGAACTCAAATTCCACTGGCAACTTTCCTATGTTTTTGATGGTGATCGTTCTTACTTCTAATTCTAGATAGTGGACTGTACCAAAATCAATTTCAGTAACATCAACCTTCACTTGTGGAATGAGTTCATTTTCCAGCTTATCAAGTTGTTTGATCACATCCTCATACACTTTCCTGTATTTTTCCTCATCAATAATTTTGACAGAAGATGTAAAAATAGCTGAAACTGGCTTATGATCACTAATGTTCAGTGATGGGTGGCTCCTGTACTCTAATTGAGTAATGTGTTCTCCTCTCCAGAAAATTCTGTCACACCAAGCTGGAGCCCGATTCTTTTCACTAGAATCCCAGTTATCTGTTCCTGGATCATATTTATATGTGGGTTTAAATGTGATTTGGCCCTCAGTGTAGCCGGCAAACACATTATTATTCCTGTGCTGCTGTCTAAGCTGGTCCCACTCCAGGACCGGTGCAAAATTGTTTTCACTGATCATCTTCTTAACACTGGTAGGATCTAACTCAGTTATGCGGTAGTTCAGATCTCCCAGCCAGTAAATTTGGTCATGGTCCTTAATAGCTTTTGGTTGTTGATTATATTGCATAAACCTTGTACGGTTGCAGATGTCTCTGAAGTCCTGGTTTCGCCGCTCAAACTCCTCAACATGAGCGGCAAGATGAGAGTTTACGAAGCACATAGATGTGTTGTGAAGATCAAATCTGATGGACACTCCTCCTTTGTTGCCCATCTTCCCCATGATACCGGTACCAATAGTATCACAGATGATGTTCTGGACGTGGGAGAAGTGCTTTTGTTTGATGAGCACTATCAACATCATGCCCACAAGCCTTACCTTCTCAACCTTCACATACTTAGCCCTTGAGTCAACATGGGCGACCACTGCATTGTACCACTCATCCTCTCTGACTGTCTGATCAAATAAGAATGTTTCTTTAGACAGGTCCAGTTCTTGAAAACCAACAGCATATATATCAGGAGGTTCTTTGTCCACATTCAACCAGCCTTTCAAAGGAATAACTGGCGATTTGTCATTCACATTCCATGTCCCAGTATAAATTGAAAATTTCTTGATGAATGTGTAGTCTGATTCTCTGTCACACATTTTGCGTTTAATAAGACTTTCTCTTATAGCGACCGGGGCAGAGCCCTGCGTGTGGGCGACGCCTGTCCGCGGCAACACCATTGTTTGTTTGATGATCTCATCTTCACTCTTACCATTGTACTTCTTTAGCCAGAGAAACTCCGGCTGCGTTGGCACTTTACTGACTGCTTCGATTCCTCTGAACAAGTCGTCTACGAAGTTGTCGACGCGAGGAGTCATTTGTATTTCAAACTTAAATTTATTATTACGGGATTGCAGATTCAGGTACAGTATAGCCTCTGGATCTGATGGCTTGTTATCGATTTCACACTTAAAAGTGTTATCGATTGGTAAAACAATCTCTATAGATAGATCCGTGAAGGACTTCGGAGGGTAGCACGACGTGTGTAAACAAAAAACAGCTTTTTCATCTCCATATTCTACGATAGCCAAGAGTCTGTCGGTTTTCACCCAGTTTGGATGTAGCACTTTCGCGTCGCTAAGAAACGCTGTGACTCTCTCACTGGATAGGAATTTTTCCTGTACTACAGACTTGATTTCGTCGTTGTTCATTTTAATTTAAAGCTTATTTGAATGCGAATTAAAATTAATTACAACATCGTCCTCAACACAAATCGCCTTGACAAATCCGTTTGACGTTTACATAAACCGTTTAGTTGTGAAATCGTATTGTAATTAGCGTGAAAAGATTTCCCAATCGAAATGGTGGCTCTTCTTATTTAAAACGTTTATATTTTTGTTTTGTTCGATATTAAACAAAATATAAATTAAGAATAAAATACCAATAATTCAGATAGAAAAAAAAATCATTGGTCTGATAATATTAATTAGTTTTTTTATGTACATCTGAGAACAAAACGCACTTTTGAATGTTTTGAAGACATTTATAATTCGTTTCTAGAGTGTGATATAATTATTACATTTACTGTGTCCTTCTATAAAATGTCCTTAAATAAAATCGTCACACACAAATCGCAATCGCAATCATAATGATAAAATAATTTTTTGGAAGTTAGATTTCTTCAAAAGTCTCTGACTTTCTCAAAACATGTATTAATAAATGGGTAGGCAGTAACAAGTGGTAACAAGCTTTATGAACGGTATCCATACTGTCAAAATGACATTTGACTCGACGTTCCTGAATGACGTAACGTCATTTTGTTTTTTTTTCTTGGTCTGTGGTCATTCATTTTGTTCGTAGTTGTTTTGTTTGTGTTTTTCGTATAAAATATCATATTTATCCGAATAGTACGAAGAAGTGATTCCTTTTGTTACTGGTGAACCGGCGCCTAAAGCATATAGTATCATGGCTGGCGCTCCTAGCGACTGGCAGCTAGCCTGCACAGAGATGAAGCAGCGAGGGTCTCATCTCCTTCAGTCCGGGCAATGGTCGGATTGCACGTTCCTGGTGGGCTCGGAGCCGAACCAGGTGGTGGTCCCGGGGCACAAGTTGATCCTGGCGATGGCGTCGCCGGTTTTCGAGGCGATGTTCTTCGGCGGAATGGCGGAGAGGAACGATCCTATTCATATCTTGGATGTTCAGCCTGAGGCGTTCAAAGCTTTATTAGAGTGAGTGATTCTGCCTCTTTTTTCTCATAAAATCGTAGACCATGTGTTATCAATTCGCATGATACTGGTCGTATATTTTTGTTGAAATAGGAAGACTAAATGAACATAAAAATATGGGTTTGTTTTCCAGGTACATATACACAGACAATATAAATATAAGTTCATTTGACAAGGCCTGCGAGCTGTGCTACGGCGCCAAGAAGTACATGCTGCCGCACCTAGTGAAGGAGTGCACTCGGTACATGTGGTCGGATCTCTACCCACGGAATGCCTGCCGCGCCTATGAATTTGCAAGGCTGTTTGAGGAAAATGTTCTAATGGAGAAATGTATACAGGTGAGATACATCACATAATATTTCCTTTCTTTCATAGAACTTTTTCACATTTCTTATTTCTCTTAGTGTCCAAAAAAAGGAAATAAATTTATACAATAAACTATACTAAATAGTTTATTGTATAAATTTATTTCCTTTTTTTGGATACCATGCAAAGTGTCTTTTATTGTATTAATCACATCATGACTATGTAGTAGGGTATCGACACAATTATTTTTCAATGATGTATCCTGCAATCCAAAGGGTTACAATATTATGCATATGAGAAAGTGGATTTGGTGATATTGAAATATTTTGCCTTAATTTCAAATTAAAAGCTATGTACTATTTTTATTTCCAGATCATCAGCACAAACACAAAGGAAGTGCTCAACGACCCCAGTTTCGAGGAGGTGGAGCTGAACACAGTCATCACTGTATTCTCCCTGGATCATCTGAATGTGGACAGTGAGCTGGACCTGTTTGAGGCCGCAGCCCGGTATGCCAAAGCACAGGGCAAGCGCGGCCCTGAGCGTAGTGTTAGCCCTCTGACAGAGTCTGGGCCTCCACTAGAGAAGAGGAGCAAGAGTCCTGAACCTTCAACATCTAGTGAAAAGGTAAAAGAATAAGTCATTTCTCAACATTTAATAAAACTTTTTGTATTCTTCTTAATATTGTCTGTGATAATTTTTAGGTAGTAAATGTAGAGAGCAGTGCAGAAAGCAGCGCGGAAAGTAGTCCAGAGAGTGCCATGGAGTTATGCAAGACGGCGGAGCCAGAACAGACAAACCCAGGGGGTTCAGGTGATGACAAGAAGAGCAAAGGTGGTAAGTTGATGGTTGTTGATGTACAAACATTTGGCAAAATTATGTCAATTTGCTAATGGTCTGTCTAAAGTAGTTGTTGTCTTTGTAAATAACCATTTGTAATTGGCAGGTGCCATTGGCATGGCATAGCTAGCAATGGTGATACATTGTGCGGATACCATGTCTTTTACAGTACTAGTTAACCCAAAGTCACATGACTGATCAAATCATGGAGTCTACTCACATAATTTTAGGCTTATTTAGAAATCACTTCATGATTTGTTAGCCTTAAACATGGTTTAATATAGCTTGAAAAATATGCAACTACGAAATAAACCGCCTTCTAAAACCATGAAATAAAATAAAAGGCTTAATCACCAGTTAGGCTTTGTTGCCAAATGCGGATTGGTGATTACATTTTACAGTACTAATTTCCAAACATCATATTTTCCATTTACAGAAGGATCAAACAAAGACAAGATAACAATCCGAAGCGCGATCGAGAAGATCCGCTTCCTGACGCTGACGGCGACCGCGTTCGCGGCGGGCCCGGCGCGCTCGCCGCTGCTGAGCGAGTCCGAGGCCTTCGCCGTGCTCATGAACATCCTCTCCAGCCAAGCCGACGTGCCCATGCCGCAGGGGTTCAGCATGTGTAGGGTGCCGAGGAAACAGCTGATTGGGGGTGGCCCGTCGAATAGTGTAAGGGCGGAATTTTTTATCCGTAATTCAAATTCAATTCAAATTCAAATAATTTTATTTCAGATATTACATCCATATTATGTTAGTAAGACAATAACTTATGGTAAATCTATTGTTATATAAAAATTAATTTATAAAATAAAATCAAAATTAAAATTAAAATTACAATTAAAATTAAAATTAATTTAAAATTTAAAATTAAAATTAAATTAAAATTATAATTACCTTTTGATTAAATTAACTATTGTTAACTGTCTAACCGATAGTTAAAGTGACAGCGTCAAAGTGACGTAATTCCTTGTGATATAACTATTGGTTAAGCTAACTATTGTTCAAAAAACACTTTTTGGCGATATTTGACCATTGGTTACTTTATTAAACCATCAGTTCAGTTTAACTACGGATCATAAAATCGGCCCTAAGTTGTAAAAATTATAAGGTATTTTTAAAGAACATATCTATAGCCTGCCATGAAAATGTATAAGAGATTGTCATTTACCACCTGTGCGGATAAAGAATGGGATCAGAAATGGCAGCGCATCTATTCAGTTCTCGCTCGCACACTATTTGCGTCTATACTCGCACTCGTGGGCTGCGAATATAGACGCAAATAGTGTGCGAGTGAGAAGTGAATAGATGCGCCGCCATTTCTGATCCCATTCTTTATCCGCACAGGTTGTACAATGCGATATCATAAACGATTGCGTCGCATCGTAAATGACACCCATACATTTATTTTATTTATTAAGAATAACAAACAGTTACACATTAAAACATTATAAATTACAAAATATTTCTTAGTTGCTTAATAAATGAGTAACCAAAAGTACAACCTGTGCGGATAAAGAATGGGATCAAAAATGGCGGCGCATCTATTCACTTCTCGCTCGCACACCCACGTATGCGAGTATAGACGCAAATAGTGTGCGAGCGAGAAATGAATAGATGCGCCGCCATTTCTGATCCCATTCTTTATCCGCACAGGTTGTAGTAGTAAAGTAACTTGTTATCTACAGATTGTTAATGGTTCTGGTATTTTTCTTCCAAACATCACAACACACTTTCTATTGTTGAGTGAACAAAAGGACAGGTGACATTTAAAAAAACAAAATTACAAATCTTTTACTAAGAGAAGTCATTTGCAGAGTTGTAAATTTTAAGTAGATTATAAGATATGGGTACCTGTCAGTCACGACTTAGGGTCCACATTTAACCGAAAGTAACTTTTGAGTGCCGATTTTTACAAATTAGAGGTTGAATTTATAATCGTTTGAGAACTTTTACTAAAGCCCGACTCATTCAAAAGCTCAAAATTCCAATGTGGACCCTCAATGGGAACGTACACTCATTAGCGTAGTTGCCATGTCACATTTCGTGATGCTACTTAAACTATCATAGATGTAAAGGTTTGTTTGACTGACCGGATGGCGCAATTGGTAGTGACCCTGCCTCTTGCGCCATCCCCACCCTGGATAAACATTCGTGTGATGAACACTTGTGTTTGTTCAGAGTCTGGGTGTAGTATATGTATTTAAGTATATATTTGTGTTCCTCTGTTGTCTGATATCCGTAACACAAGTGCTTAAGCTACTTAGTACGGAATCAGGTCAACGTATGAGATGTTGAGAGAATTATTATTAATATTATTATCACTTTTTTTCTTCAAAAATTCTGGTTGATGATTGTGATATTACCAGCAACCAATATCTTGTTCATTAAAATAAACTTTTCTTCAAATAAACTAAAGACAGTCTAACAAATATGAGAGCAAGGGAATAGAGAGTGCACTTGCGTACATCATCATCAGCCAATTTAAGTCCCCACTGCTGGGGCACGAGCCTCCCTCAATCACATGAGGGGTAATTGCCATACTCACCACGCTTGGCAGACGGGTTGGCGAGGGTTTTGATATAAATGCAGAGTTTTCCTTCTCTGGGTGCTGATGATTATGCCAGCAGCTTTACCTTAGTCGCCTTTTACGACACCTCGGTAAGAGTGAGGGTGGCAATGTATGTAACTTCTGGGTATGGTATAACAGTGATAGTGTAGTGTATGTGTGCGAGTGGTGCGTGCAGATGCCGACGTTCACGGTGGACACGCCGAGCCCGGTGACGGTGGAGCAGGTGTTCGGCATGGAGGTGTCGCGGCCCGCGCCGTCGGCCGCCGCGCTGGCCTCGCTGCACCAGAGCGCCTGCCTGCACATGCAGCGCATGGGCCGACACGAAGGTACGGCTTATGTCATCATCATCAGCCTGTTGCAGTCCACTGCTGAACATAGGCCTCTCATCATGTACTCTGTAAAATATAGCTTTGTTAAAATGACAGCTGTCACTTCTCCTTTATTTCAATGAGAATAAGCTTTATCATTTTACTATACAATACATTTATTTATTACTTTAGATGTAAAGATCATTTTTCCATGACACCAATACGGTATTTGACTATTTTTTTTTATTTTTGTAATCAAAAGACCTCTCAATAATAGAAATATCGTTGAAAGAATCACTTGATTCTCATTTAAACTACCTGAGATATCACCACTTTAAAATCACATTATTTTGGGCAAACCCAAAACGCTCCATACAAATGGCTACTGAGATGTGACGTCACACGACAGTATTTTGTATGCATTTCATTTGAATATTGTATGGCAGCTATATCAAATGTTTCGTTTATGTCAATGGTTCCATTATAATAGTTGGTGTAAATTATATGGGTTATTCAATGGTATAATTATTTATTAATAATTTCATACTTTTAAAATGGACTTGCCCATGAATCTTTGAATGACCGTAAAACCGGCTAGACGTTATATTTTTAATTGAGAATTTTTGCTATTGGCACGTATTTACCTATATTTTGATAAAATATTTTTATTTTGTAAAATCTCGAGCTTAGTCAAATACCCTATTGCAGTCATTCTAATCAAGCTACATTTTACCGACTTATAATGTTCGCCACTCCAATCGATTTTTCGCTATTCGCATCCAGCTCCAGCTTCTTATGTATTCTCATCAACTTAACTATCTAAGATGGCCAGTAAAAGTGTTCAACTCTGTCTGTCCCGGGGGGCACGTGTGGGTAACAAAGGGCAATCTTCCTACGGACGCGAACCAATCAATTTTAATTTTTAGCTACTAAACCGGATCTATTTTAAACAATTTCGGGGTTACAACCTCTCGGCAAACACTTATACTATTTATTAAATAACCATGCACAAATGTTGGGCGAAAAATTTATTCACGCCAAAAGTGGCCGTTTTTGGATTCAACATTTTTGCATGGTTATTTAATAAATAGTATAAGTTTTTGCCGAGAGGTTGTAACCCCGAAATTGCTTAAAATAAATCCGGTTTAGTAGCTAAAAATTAAAATCGATTGGCGTCGCTAGTGTGCCCTACCCGTCACCTTAAATATTCGAGGTGCCATACCTAATAGTTTTCGTGAATAAAGCTGTTTTATGAGCCTTTGAAGCTAATTTGTTTTTATGTCGTTTACTGTTTAAAGTAGTGTAAAGGTGCCATTTTTTTGTAATGTCACGATATTGTGATCAAGTGATATAAAATAAGGTTTGCAGCTATCAGTGGAATTAATTCTGCATAAGGCTCGTAGGCATTTCTTTTGAGCCTTGAAAACCATTTCTTTATTTGTGGAATTTCCCCAGAAAATTATACCGTAACGTATTGTCGATGATACATATGCGTGAAAGGCTACCAGTGCAGTGCGCTGGCTAAAAAAATGCGATAGTCTGTAAAGAGCATATGAGTATTGATTTAGTTTCTTACATACATTGTCCGTATGTGTATTCCACGTTAGATTCTTATCTAACCAAAGACCTAAAAATTTTGTCGTTTCTGTTTTATGCATACGCCACTGCTTTTTTTTATTTTAGAGGTGGCAGACGAGCAGACGGATCACCTGATGGTAAGCAATTCCGCCGCCCATGGACACCCGCAACACCAGTGGAGTCACAAGTGCGCTGCCAACCTTTTCCCCTTCCCCCCATTGGACACTCACACGGCGAAACACAGCGCAGGCGCTGCTTCACGCCGGTCTTCTGTGAGGCAGTGGTATCACTCCGGTCGAGCCGGCCCATTCTTGCCTAAGCGTGGCTCTCCCACATTTGCTATGATGTAATTGAATATCAAATAGCAGAAATTAAGTATGTATTTGTGACAAGTACCTCGGCTCATCTGCAGCCATATTTTTTATAACGTCACTTTATAATCGACCAATGCGGGAGGTTTTTAATTCTTACATGGTATCACAACACAATACCACATCAAAAAATGATAATTATATCCGCGAATTTTGGACAAAATCTATACAATTTTTTTAGGAACAAAAAAGAGGTTTTGACGTTCTTGCAACAAAAAAGACATTAAATTTCACATTGTCAAATGAACTATTGAAAAGGTATTTGTTAAATGTACCAATATCATGTTAATCAACAAGTTTTATATGGTTATTGTGTATCCCAGGAGTCCACGTGCCGCCCATCATGGTGGACCGCATGGAACACGTAGAGAGACACAGTTCGGACTTCAACAAGATCTACTGCCAGCGCGCCATCATCCAGCACACGGACTGCTTCAACGCCAGCGTGCTGGACTGCTCCGTCACCTTCATGGTGGACAAGAAACATCTGCCTTGCTGGGCGTGCAGGTGAGTCAGTCTATTCCGGTCTACTGCCAGCGTGCCATCATCCAGCACACGGGTTGCTTCAACGCCAGCGTGAAGGACTGCTCCGTCACCTTCATGGTGGACAAGAACATATGCCTGCTGAGAGTGCACGTGAGTCGGTCTACTCCGGTCTACTGCCAGCGCGCCATCATCCAGCGCACGGACTGCTTCAACGCCAGCGTGCAGGACTGCTCCGTCACCTTCATGGTGGACAAGAGCATCTGCCTCCTCAGCGTGCAGGTGAGTCAGTCTATTCCGGTCTACTGCCAGCGCCATCATCCAGCACACGGGACTGCTTCAACGCCAGCGTGCTGGACTGCTCCGTCACCTTCATGGTGGACAAGAACATCTGCCTGCTGGGCGTGCAGGTGAGTCAGTCTATTCCGGTCTACTGCCAGCGCCATCATCCAGCACACGGGTTGCTTACAACGCCAGCGTGAAGGACTGCTCCGTCACCTTCATGGTGGACATGTGAGTCAAGTCTATTCCGGGTCTACTTGCCAGCGTGCCATCATCCAGCACACTGGTTGCTTCAACGCCAGCGTGAAGGACTGCTCCGTCACCTTCATGGTGGACAAGAGGCACTCTGCCTGCCTCAGCCGTGCACGGTGAGTCAGGTCTACTTCCGTGTCTACTACCAGCGCGCCATCATCCAGCACACGGACTGCTTTCAACGACAGCGTGCTGGACTGGCTTCCGTCACCTCATGGTGGACAAGAACCATCTTGCCTGCTGGGCGTGCAGGTGTATGACGTCAGTCTACTTCCGGTCTCCTGCCAGCGCCATCATCCAGCACACGGCTGCTTACAACGCCAGCGTGACGGAATGCTCCGTCACCTTCATGGTGGACAAGAACATCTGCCTGCTGGGCGTGCAGGTGAGTCAGTCTACTCCGGTCTACTGCCAGCGCCATCATCCAGCACACGGGACTGCTTCAACGCCAGCGTGCTGGACTGCTCCGTCACCTTCATGGTGGACAAGAACATCTGCCTGCTGGGCGTGCAGGTGAGTCAGTCTATCGGTCTACTGCCAGCGCCATCATCCAGCACACGGGCTGCTTCAACGCCAGCGTGCTGGACTGCTCCGTCACCTTCATGGTGGACAAGAACATCTGCCTGCTGGGCGTGCAGGTGAGTCAGTCTATTCCGGTCTACTGCCAGCGCCATCATCCAGCACACGGGCTGCTTCAACGCCAGCGTGCTAAGGACTGCTCCGTCACCTTCATGGTGGACAAGAACATCGGCCTGCTGGGCCTGCAGGTCAGTCAGTCTATTCCGGTCTACTGCCAGCGCCATCATCCAGCACACGGGCTGCTTCAACGCTACCGTGCTGGACTGCTCCGTCACCTTCATGGTGGACAAGAACATATGCCTGCTGAGCGTGCACGTGATTCACATTTGTTTGTCTAGAGTGGAACCGACAGTATGTATTTATCGTCTATCGAAAGATTTATCGATCGTCTACTATAGATTTTATACCAAGAGTATAATTTTCGTGCTCGTGTTATTTATCAAAAATACATATTTATCGAAGGAAAATAGTTTTTTTGTATGGTTTTCATGCGATATTCACAATGTTCGTATCAAAAACCCCGAGAAATGGGCTCCAAATCAGATGTTCACTTAAGAGTACGTCCATATCTGACGAATGCGCCGCGAGTCGCTAGATGCGCTTTCGCGAGATGTGGACGCACGCGCTATCGCTCTAGTCCGAAGATTCCCGGCCTGTTCCTCAGGTGCCGACGCAGGCGCCGTGCGAGGAGGGCGCTGCGGGGGGCGCGGCCTGCGCGGGCGCCTACAGCGAGCTGCTCTACGCGCACCTACTGGACGCAGACGGCGCCAGACTCACCTACACGCACTACACCAGCCGGGTGCCCTACAGGCACCTGCTCGACATCATGTTCAACCGCCCCGTCTACATACAAAGAAACAAGGTTGGTTCTACCTGCCAAGAAATGGTCGAAGCTGTCAAAAATATAAGTGAATATTAAAAATGTAAGTTTAAACTGAACGAAACAAATGAACATCTGAAAAACAAGTGAACTTAAGAAATATACGTGTCGCAAAAACAATAAAAATAGTTTTGGCGCCAGTCTTACAATTTGATCTCCCAAACAAAAAATCCACAGTCGCTAATTGACTATCTATCATAATTTCAGCTAATAGACGTCCTCGTCATCATCATCATCAGCCCATTTAAGTCCCCACTGCTGGGGCACGGGCCTCTCTCAATCACATGAGGGGTAATTGCCATACTCACCACACTTGGCAGACGGGTTGGCGAGGGTTTTGATATAAATGCAGAGTTTTCCTTCTCTGGGTGCTGATGATCATGCCAGCAGCTTTACCTTTTACGACACCTCGGTAAGAGTAAGGGTGGCCTATTCTACTCTGCCGGGGACCACACGGCTATTAGACGTCCACTGCTGAATATAGGCCTCTGCCAATGTTCTCCACACAGATGGGTCCTGTGCCGCTCTCATCCAATGGATACCCGCGATCTTCTCGAGATTGTTGGTCCACCTTGTGGGGGGCGCCACGGCTGCAACTTCCTGTACGTGGCCTCCACTCGAGGACCTTTCAGCCCCAACGGCCGTCTGTTCTCCTCGTTCTGTGCCCTGCCCATTGCCACTTGAGGCATGCAACCTTAGTTATCCTGCGGATCTCATAATTTCGGATACGATCATACAAGGAGACTGAGCATACCCCTCTCCATTGCTCTCTGGGTGACTTCGAGCCTCCCTAATCGGCTCCTCCTTAATCGACTATCTATAGGGGATATTCATTTGGAACCGGAGGCTATGACGATGATTCTTAAACAATTTAATAATAATAAGTATTTCACATTATTATTAAATTGTTTAAGAATCATCGTCAAACAAGCTCGAGCACCTGTGTTACGGATATCAGAACCAACAGTGGGATTACAAATATATACACAATAATACTTTTATTTTGTAAATACATACTTATAATACATAGAAAACAACCAGACCAATACAAACAGACATGTTCATGCACACAAATGTTTGTACTGTGCGGGGATCGAACCCGCAACCCTTGGACCAAAGGCAGTGTCACTACCACTGTTCCAATCGGGTCTTCAAATTACCTAATAATGATACTGATGTACATTATTTTTTCTTTTCTTGAAAAATAAATTCGTGCAAATAAATGAATGTTGTAGTGTACACCGATATTGAGGGTATCCACAATTCACTGGCTCGACAACACACCATCAAACAAGGCCGCGTGTCCGCTCTCGTCAGTGACTCACGCTCGACTCCCCCCGCGCGCCCCGTCTCACCGTGTCCACGAGACAGTGTATTGTATACCAAGTCTAAAGGTATATTCACACAAACACTACAAATTTTCATCGTCAGGTGTACAAGGTGGGCATCGTGTTCAACAAGCCGGGCTGGTACCCGATGGGCGCGTGCGCGCAGCAGGTGGCGGCGGAGTTCGTGTTCTTCAACTTCGGCATCGGCCAGAGCAGCGACAGCGTGCGCGACGGCCTCATCCGCTCCATCATCTTCACGCACTAGCGGCGCGCGCGCCCGCCGGCCCGGCTGCCTTGACGAGTGGAGCCGGGTCGCAGTCCACCCAGGCGTTGCTTCAAACACGCGTATTTGTCATTATACGCTTAAGGCGAGTCAGCAAAGAAGTCCCTAGGTAGCGTAGCGCGTCAGTCGCTATGAACAAAGGAGATCCTCTTACTTTTACACATTTTTGGTCCAAATATGAAGGTAGTGGCAGAAACAAAAAGGCGATTGGCAGGTGCCCATGTGTTTTGAGTACCGCATTTAGGTTTATCGTTTCAAGATGTAAATATGTGGTTTTCTATGCTTAAATTGAGTGTAATAAATTATGTAATCATGAGATAAACGTAGAAGTTGGGAATAATAAGTTCATAACTAACATAACCTCAAAAGTGAAATGTGAGATAATATTCTGAGTTAACAGTATGTCTATATCCAGTTAAATCGAATAATCGATTATATTGCCTAGTCAATTACCATATATTATAAGTTGTGGTGTCCTATCATCCTACAGTAAAGTCTAAGAAGATAATATAAATGACGATTATACTATATTTATAATAACAATGCTGCATTATACCATATTTATAATAACAGATTAATCGATTGTAACAATAATCGCCACCATCGATAGTATTGGCTTGATTCCAGTAACGATTTAATTGATTTTATCGAAATTATTGTCCAATCTAAGCAATTGTAATATATTATTTGTTATTAACCCAGAAGTATCACTCCTATCGATTTCATTGATATTATCAATACTATCGATAGTTCAATCGATTTTTCGGTTATTTAGGGTGGACACAATAAATTTATTGATAATCGATTATCCGGCAACACTAGTCGCAAGCGTGCTTGACAGCATCATTTTGACTTGTATTTTTTTAACGTTTCGTTTTTTGCGCAAATTTGCGTTTTGATACAACGGTTACGTAAAAATCGCAAAACGTTTTTCTAATAATTCCGAACTGCTATAAAAACATATAGACTTGGAAAAAAGATAATAAATTATGACCAATAAATGGCGCCAGGTTCGATCTTGAAACGTTTAGGTGTACCCACCTCGCCAATCGCTTTTGCTAAAAATATTAATAGCGAAAATTTTTTTTTGTTAGTTAATTTACTGAAAATGTATTGTTGAGAACTGATGTTGATTTTTGAACTTAAGTATAACTAAGGATAGTGATCACACAGCTTTTGTGCCATAGTAGTAAATACTCAGGGGGGCAAGTACTATAAAATACTGCAAAAAAAATACTGGCCAGCACTTGGACCAAAAAAGAGAATGTCCTTTGAGCATATGCCCATAAATAAACACAACGCCTGCTCATGCAGCTATCATACAATGCTATGCTACTCTGTCGGCGGAGCGGCAACGTCGCATGCAGGCGCCATGATGCCGCCCGTGCCGCATGTCGGACGTCGGGGCGTGAAGCGAATGCACGTGAGCTTTTGTAGAAAAATGATGAGAAAGAACGGATGCGAAAGAGATTCGAACATATTTGTATGTAGCCTGGCATATCTAAAAACGTGTTTCGGAGGCTGGTGATAAAATGCATGTCAATAACATGTTCTGTTCTCACTTATTCTGTCGATTGACATGCGTTTCATCGCCAGCCGCCGAAACAAGTTTTTTTACAAAATAGCAGACAAGTAGGTATGCCAATGTTGTTCCATACTCTTTGTTCAGATAGTAGAAAACGTAGGCTAACGATACGCCTTGTGGGCATAGATCCATATGCTGGCCTGCTTACGTATTTTGAAGCGTCTATGAAGTTACGCGCCGTGGACACAGGACTTAGGCACAAACTATGCAGACATACATGAGCGCGTGATCTTGGTGTTAGAGACAGAATATAGGGAACGTGTGGGGAACAGTCACGTTACGGTATACTGCAAGGCGTAGGTCAACGACTCGTCGATATATCAATGTAGAGCAGACCTTCTGTGCCTATTATTTTGTGCTAGAGATGACCATCTGGCGGCATTTACTTCTCATTTATTTATTTAGCGGCCACAATTAGGTAGTAGAGTTTACTGTAGTCTGTACGTCGGTAAGCAGGAGTGTACAGTATTTTAATACAATAAAGTTCGCATCACATAAATAGAACGCTGGATTCCATGAAACAGGTATGACGTTCTATCTATGGGACGCCACCTATAGTACCTAAACATTTGGCCAAAAACTGGTTGAGGATACCTATACTCGAAACTAGAATTCAAGACCAAAAAAACTACGACAGATACGTTAGTGTCAAATCTATCAATGTCACTTATGTCATTGTCAAATCAAGTTTTCAGGTTTTTTCAACCCTTTTTGTTATATGCTTATTTTCTTAGTATAGGCTGGCACAATTCATGATAAGAATTTTCTCAAAAAATACATCTTCATTTTCACCATCACTAATGTCAGAATCTCTGACTACAGAATCTGAGTCGTTCACTTGTAGAATATATGTTTCCACCAGTCCAGTAATTCATTCGTCCAGTTTTGTCCATGTTTTAGATTTAAGGAGTTATTAGGCGAAATAACTCGTAAGGAAAAATGTCAAGTGATATTTTGCCAAACAGTCGATGTCAGTCAAAGTCTCAGTCACTCAATAAAACGGGCGCGTTATCGACCTACGGATTCTGCCGAGACTACTCTTAACGAAATTGCAGGTTTTAAGACTCTCTTAGGTCCTAGCAAGTGGTTCACGTTGCAACTCACTCAACACCCAATAGCATTGTTTAAAACGATTAAAATTCAAAGATTCCTATATTAATATCCCTCGTGCAGTGAGGTGCCACTGCACGAAACAACAACATGTAAGTGCAAATGTTGTACCAAATGTTATTAACACCTGAAGTGACACAAGCTCAATACCAGCTTTTCTACCAAACATTACGGATGATTAAGTTTTTATTAAAGTGTCTTGTATTTATGTAAATATAAGTCAATAAAATTACTTCTTTATGTTATAGAATTAAAATTACCAATAAACAAATTATGTCGGCGTATGTTTTTAAGAAATAGGTATATACTATTGTACGATCATTTTATTGCAGTGGCAACATTGTAGTAGATTTTTTGGTCTTGAATTCCAGTTTTGGGTATAGACAGTTACATTTAAGATTAAGCTTTTATTTCGTTAGAAAACGAATAAGTTAAAGAACGCCTGTTTGGTCCACTAGAACATCCAATTGATTTTTATTATATTAATCAATTATCTAATGGAGGCGCCAGGTGACCGAAGAAGGCTCTGTGACTTTGAAAATATTCAAAATAAAACTATTTTACACTTTACACTAGAATATGAGTAAAATCCTAGTGCAAAATAGTTCATGTTGACTTTATAAAACAATTATATTTGCATTTTATATGGACACTGCCCAGTAGAGGGTTAATTAACATTTACAATGCATGGTTCGGGCGACGCGAGGGCGCAGAATGCACTCGACCAATCCAAAAAGTTTATATTCTATTAATCAATAAGAATGACGTTGCAACTAGAACCGTGCGACTGCGGGAGCTGCCAAGAGAACTTTTTCGAGACACTCCGCCCCCCGCTGATTGGTTCAAAGAGAAAATATACTTTTTGGATTCCCGCGGATCCCGCGGACCACGGAAAGGGCGAGGTAAAGCTATAGGTCAATGATTGTACCATAATGTGTACTACGTTTTTATTGCAACGTGTAAACGTGATTGGTAAACAGCTGATTGTTCAATATTACGGGGTTATAGTTTTAATAAGAAGCACCAAAAAGTTACGAGTAATGTCATCTGCGCAATCGCAGCTCAATAGGCTACACCTTCAGTTGAGCTGACAACTGTATAGTCGAATACATAAATATGTAATGTTAAAATAACACACCTAATTATCATGTGATAATTTTGAAACAGATGTGACGTTCTATCTATGGGACGCCAACTATAGTAAACATTTGACCAAAAACTGGATGAGGATACCAACACAGTTTATTAAGTTTTGTAATACTATTTCAGAATAAGCTTTTATTTCGTTGGAAAACAAATAAGTTAAAGAATGCCTGTTTGGTCCACTGCAAATTCCAATTTATCACAAAACGGCAAAATAATAATAATAAATAAATAAATATTTAACAACATCACATACATTGATCTGACTCTGAGATAGGTAGCTCAAGCACCTGTGTTACGGATATCATAATCAACAGTGGAATTACAAATATACACATAATACTTTTCTTTTGTAAATACATACACCCAGACCAATACAAACAGATATGTTCATGCACACAAATGTTAAAAATAATAGGTATGTAGTATTAGTAGAATGTATTAGTACGTACCTATTATTATTTTGTCGTTTAGTTGGAAACTTGTTGAACATAGATAGAAAGTCATATAAACGTAAGATTCATTTTTTGTTATTGATATTTGTTTTATTTACACCCACGTTGAATATATTTTGTGTGTGTATCAATTTAATTTTTTATTTTCTTCAAAAAAGTAATGAATCTCATTGCACGTTTTGGAGTAACTTATACGTAATTTAAGATTCGACTGTACTACTCGACAAAATATGAACTTTGTTTGTAATAAATTTATTTAAAAAAGTATGTTACAAATTAAGTGTTTTATTTGAAGCCAGGCTGAAAAGTATTATTTGTTTTTGTATGCTATAATTTTTAATTATTAAAACAAAAAACTATTGAGATCATCTTTATTTAAGCAAATTTTAATTACTAAGGGTGGATTCAATAACTTTTAAAACAGCTGTTTACTTAAAACTTGAAAGCTTACTTCACGTTATTAGATGAAATATCGTCAAATCAGTTCAAATGTTAAACCGCTGTTTTAGTTGTTGAACTGCACCAGAAAACTTCAATCAAATCATCATATGACAACACGAAGAGGGAGAACGGAATGTCTCATCATTTTCACAGAAGATTTATTTATGCAAGTGTTGTATTGTGGACGCACATAATTATTTTGAATTACACATATAGTAAGAAAATACACTTGTTATGCTGTTAATGGTTAAAATCAGTGATTATTGCTATAATAATTACCACTTGTACTGATATTTAAACTGTAGTTGTGCTTATTTTCACCAAATGTTAAAGAACAGAAGGTTTTAACACATTTAAATGAACATATAAAGCTTTAGTACCTATATAATTCGATACACATCTTTGCTGTCCTATTAATTACGTAACACTTATGAAGACTATTAATATATTATCACAAAAATCAACTACTTAAAACAAATCAAGAAAAAAGAACGTAAAAATCTTTATTAAGTACTTACTAACGATAGTGTGCGTCAAATCTACATTTGATGCACACTATAACAAATTTAATACGAAACAGTCTTTCAATCATTTAGAAACTTCTTAAAATACTGGACGGTTTTAATGAACAGTCGAAAACTTACTATCTAAGGTGCGATGTCTTTTAGCTTTCTAGAAAAATATTTTATCACAAGGCACAGCATATGGCACCAGGGGACTATAGGACGACGATACCAATCGGTCTTAATGATTGGACTTTGATTGAAATTGACATAGGGTCATGAGTGAGAATGTCCCTAGCAAGATTTGAAATTCGCAGGTCCCGACACATGTTTTTAAAAAGGGAAGGGCAAATGGCCCCGCATGCCTCCCAGTCTGGAATGTCCCAGTAGCCAGACAGTTAGGCCCCCTGGGACAAACCCTTATGGTTTGGCCCCGGGGGCCCAAGGGTGTAAATTTGAAAGAGCTTGTAGTTTGGGACTGCAGTTCTAAATGCCTAAGTACTATTTTTCAAAGGGGGCTAGCCAGACTGGATCGGTGTTACTGGCCACACCGATCCAGTCGGGCCTTGAGCGGCTACGGCTTGTCGGCGAGCAGGTGCGCCTCGATGGTGACGGCGTTGTTGCGCAGCAGGCCGCGCTCGGGGCTCATGACGGCGTCCCACGACACGAAGCGGTCCACGCCCCACTCCGGCTCCGCGCTGCACACACCGCACGCATACACATTCACATTTCATCCCGACACCAATGAAAATCCACTTGCGACAAACAGTGATCAGAATACGTAGACTGTAGGTATTTACCTAAAACTCTCGATTGGACATAACATGGAGCTGTTAATACTCTTATAACCGAATTTGAATTCCCTACAACAGTGATGTCATGCATATTATTATGATCGTTGTTTGTGGCATGTATAAAAAAAACTCAACATTTTGAAATAATATTAATGGGAGAGTGATGAGGATGTATCATGCTGCGACCGCGCTTGTCCGACGCAGGACTCAAGTCCAGGATGACGGATCGAGAGTGACGGAACTAAAGTGGAATAGAGCAGAACATTTAAGTAGACGCGGTGCAGTGGTGGCAGGTGGAATAAACTAAACTAGACTAAAACTAACTAAACTAAACTAGCCTAATGGTGCCGGACTGGCAGGCCAGGTCCACATCCAGGTCTCAGCCTGGTAGGGACAGCCCGACGCTCCCGGCTGTCGTCGTCGTCGCCCCTCCCCCCCCCAGGTTGAGGGGCTGGGGGAGGCCGTGTCGGGCCCGCAGTGTAATTGGGCCCTTCACCTGGGGAGGGACGTGATGTAAGGTTCTTTAACCCGTACTCATGTCCCCTCCCCAGTCTGGCGATGAGGGAGCGTCGCTTGGGTTTAGTCAGTATGCCTCTGGCCGGCTTCTCGCTAGAAGCCCCCGCCAGAGGAGAGCCCGACATAACCCGCCTGCCCCCCGGAAGGAGGGTATGCATAAAGAGGCATTCCCTAGCGTCAAAAAAAATAAGGCGAAATCCAGGTCGTAAAGTGTCACGATGGATCGACGACATCACAAAACTGATCCGAGCAGCCATCGTCTCCCTGTCCTGACCTGTCGGTCCTGAGACTAAGTACGTGAGAGAGAGGAGGGTATACTCAGCAGTGGGCACTATCGAGCTGATAATGATGAAGTGCTAGTGACTGACCTGGTGAAGACCTTATGTATGGTGGCGGCGACGGGCGCGGCGTTGGGCTGCTGCGCCACCAGGCGGATGGTGGCACGCACCTTGCACCGGAACTCCTTGTCCTTCTTGCCAGCCCATCTGTTCGCGAACCAGTGGCATTATATCAAAAATGTATTACGGGTGGTACTCGGCTACCCAGTATTACGAACGTCCATAGGCGATAGCAATAACTTACTCGCTAAGATGAGGATCTTAGCGTGGGATAACCAGTTGATTTGATATCATTCAGGTTTTAGGGAATCTGGTAATTACAATGAAACAACGGCTGTCTTACCTACAGAACCCTTTAACATGGAAACCAGACTAACTAAATCATCGTTACATGTTTCAAAAACTATCCGAAATGTATCTGTTGCTTCACGATGTTTTCCCTCACCGATCTAATGATAAAACTATGCACATAGATTAAAAAAATACAATGGTATATGCTCGGGTTCGAACCACGATCCCCCGCAAGGAAGGCGCGTTCTTATCCACTGAGTTACCAACGCTCTTGCCCAATAGGATTGCCAATATATTTGATGATAAAATTGCTTTTGCATTGGCCTAGCGTGTAAACATATTGGCAAAGCCTCCTCTTCACGTTTCCAACAGGCATCCACTGACCTGAGGTACAAGCCGAAGTACTTGGTCTCGTTGGCGTTGGTGTCGGCGTCGACCCTGGGCACGAGGCGCAGCGTCCAGGGCGCGTCGTGCAGCGCGAAGGGCCGCGACTCCACGGAGCGCCGGCGCGCCTTGAAGTTCAGCACCGTGAAGCGGAACACCGCCTCCGACCGCGTGTCCACGCTCGGCGATTCCATGCTTTGCTGGAAACATAATAAGGAATGGAACTGCATGTTTGAACTGACCGACCCGATTGGAACAGTGGCAGTGAACGCTGCCTCTGATACAGGGTTGCGGGTTCGATCCCCGCACAGTACAAACATTTGTGTGCATGAACATGTTTGTTTGTATTGGTCTGGGCGTTTGCTATGTATTATAAGTATGTATTTACAAAAGAAAAGTATTATATGTATATATTTGTAATCCCACTGTTGGTTCTGATATCCGTAACACAGGTGCTTGAGCTACCTATCTCGGAGTCAGATCAATGTATGTGATGTTGTGAAAATATTATATTATATTATTATATTATTATATTATGTTTGCATCTGTCTTCCTAATGACTACAACTTATTTTTAACTAGACCGAGCCCGCGGCGTTACTCACGCATTTTTAGTCTTTATTATTAAAGTGACGGGTAGGGCACACTAGCGACACCAATCGATTTTTTTTAGCTACTAAACGGGATCTATTTTAAACAATTTCGGGGTTACAACTTCTCGGAAAACACTTATACTATATTAAATAACCATGCTTACGATGGACCCTCAATGGGAACGCACACCGAGATCACGGCCCGATACTTAAACCACTAGACCTACAGGGCGTTGTAAATCAACTTGATAAAAACAATTTAGAGTGGGAGTGGATATTGGTGGCTTACAATGAATGCAGAGAGAGAAACTCCGATTCGGTTGTATCACCAGGTTCATTGTAAGCCACCCCAATTTAGGGGGAATTCAAAGGTTGACAGTATTGCGGTTGGTCATCGGCGGAAATTTCTCTCCAGCATTCAGATATTCTTTCGTCATATTAATAAATTGATCCTCACCTGAATCCTAAGCAACCTGGAGGCGCTGAACCCCTGCGGCATGGGCACGTCGGCTTGGCTGGAGAGGATGTTCATGAGCACGGCGAAGGCCTCGGACTCGCTCAGCAGCGGCGAGCGCGCCGGGCCCGCCGCGAACGCGGTCGCCGTCAGCGTCAGGAAGCGGATCTTGCCGATGGCCACCCGCAGCGACGACCGGTCTAAACCATAAAAGTCCATAATATATCCAGATAATCAAATACACACTGTGACTTTTTGAATATCTTAGAAACTTCTCAAGGGCATTATACTAATGAAAACAGAAGTCAAAGATGTCCCTAACAGAACAGAAATTAATTAGAAACATTAGGAGAGACTAAAAATGTAAATTTAAAATAAAAAACAAAGTTTTCGAAAACATATCGAAGGGCCTGCATAATGATAATAAAAAAAATATTTAAACTCGAATCAAATTGAGTCCAATCATCATCAAAAAAAACAATTTCCTCTCCATACTAAAGTCGTCAACTGATTTGATTGATGGAGTTTGTATTGATGGCGTCGAAAAGTTTTTAGGGTATTAAAAAAGTCACTGTGTATAAAAATTGTTACATTTAACCGTTATAAAAACGGTGTGACTACAGCAGTATTTCGCAGGTGTTTATGGCTTAACATCAGGTGACCTGCTTGCTCGTTTGTCGCTTTTAAGAAAATGCAGGTACATTAATAAGTTGATTATTGCAATATAATCAAGTAATAAAATATTTAGTTAGTAGAAGTGGCAGTGCAATAACTGTTTGACAAGTAGATTAATTAAATTTTAAGTCCCTCCCACTTTGAACACACTACTAATAAGTCATCTCAAAACATGAGAATCATTGTTCCCTTATTTTAAGTAGATTATAAGTCCTTTATGTTCTTAAGATTTTTCAATAAATTTTATTCATTTATTTATTATTGCATTCAGACCTCATATATCAACATGCGCCTTTAGATCTAACATTATTTACCTATATTTCTGTAGCCATCGTGTGCCATATGTGACATATACATAGTAGCATAGTGATATTTAGTCAAATCTTCTGCCATTGACGATTCATCTTCTGGTGATGCTACATTAGTCTGAACAATGTCTGCCGAAGAGTGATCTATTTGTTTTGGTATGAGTTCACCCGTCTCTTCTTGTAGCTCCATCGAACTATCTATAGTACAGTTTGGTCCATTTTCATTCATGGATATTACAGATCTATCATTGGCACTGCAGTTCAGGGGCTAAAATGTATACAAATAACTTTATCATTGACAAATTTGTCTCTTTGTTTGGAACCCAGGATTGGCTTACCACACAGGGGCGGTTCAAGTATAACATAATCATTGATTTTTGTATTACAAAAATAATGGTGATGATTATTTTATTTCATTACATAAAAATATTATCACCTCATCCCCATCCTGACTAACTTTCCTCTTCTTCAATGAACATTCACAAGAACATGACAGGTCGGGCATGCTCCGTCTCTTGTACTGGCCTCCCTTGAGGTGTAGTTTGGCATACCTCTCGACGGCATTGAACAAGTCCAGCTCACTTTCAACACTGAGGCGCTCCAGAGACAACAGTGTGTTCAAGGTTTTTAGATCTACATCTAAGAAACTGTCATCAGATACTATTTCTTTGGTATTTGTTTCCATTATCTGTAATAAAATTTAGGTTCTTATTGGTAATACTGTAGTCATTTATAGTAGGGTACTGTTTAAAAAATATGTAAATCTTGTTTCTTAAATCCTTATGACCAAATGAAGATAATTTAAAGGAGTTAAAGATAGAAGAAAACTGTGAATACCTTCAAGCACTTTTCAATTAATAAGTTTTCATCAAACAACTGAGCCAGCTCATAAGTGCGGCACACATTCTGCGCATTTAGGTTGAGGGAGATAAACCAAGTGCACTCCTTCTCCAGGTATGGGAGCATGTATTTCTTGGCTGCATAGTACACAGAGCAAGCCTTTTCAACATTTGTGATTGTTGCCTTATCAGTGTAAATGTATCTGTAATAAAATACATACTTATATTGATTAACAACTTTCAACAAGATATTCTGTCTTGTACTGTGTCAATGGTATCAAATTTGGAATTTATTTATGAAGTTCAGTGTTCATACAAGTGATACAAGGTCGCCGTTTTTATAACCAATCAACACAACTAAAGTATACTATAGGATTTGCAATACATAAAGGCGAATCGGTAGAAATCTAAGTTATTGCAGGACACAAATTAATTCTTGCGTTGTCCCTATAACCTAAAATGAAACATGATATTTTTATTTACAAAAATACCCGCCAAAAAGTTATAAGTACTTACAACAGTAATAACTTAAAAGCACCGGGTTGAACATCCAATATTTTGATCGGGGCGTCCTTTTCAGCCATTCCACCGAAGAACATCGCTTCGAATACTGGAGAAGCGCTTGCTAGGATCAGTTTGTGAGCTTTAAAGGTAATCTGGTGCGGTTCCACTCCTACCACAAAAGTGCAATCTGACCATTGTCCCGTCTGCAACAGGTGCCCTCCTCGCTCCCTCAGTTGCCCACATCCTAGCTGCCAGTCTGTGCCTAACCTTGACGATGATTCTCCGTGTGCTCTTGCCATTTCTAACGCTTTTCCGCCATCTAAAGCAATAAAAACAATTTTTGAAAAATGTGTTTGAAAACTTTTTTGACAGCTATCAAAAATAAAAATGAAATTAAGCATAGAGGAATGAACTCTATAATTGTTTTGCTATGAAAATCCGCACTACAAAGAAGTCCCGTGAAATGCGTAATACTACTCTACTGTATCAACTTTCAAACTTTAGCTTTATACTTACAAGAAATCCGCTTTCTCGCGGGATTCCTTTTGTGGCGCGGACTAAATAATTGGAACAGCCGCCCCATGACAGTTTTTTTTGAATGGGTATTGTTTTTTTCTTTTTTTCTCATGAATATGCCATCTTGTCTTAGACAACCATATCATGCTATCTTCGTACTCTGTGCTCAAAGCCATAGACTCTGAAACCATAGAGAATGATTAGTTTTTTTCTGAAGTGACGTCTACTCTTCCATAGACAATTTGTGAAACGTCTCGCTCGCTCGCTCTCTCGCTTCCATGTTTGTTCGTGGTAATTTTGCATTTCAGAGCTAGATTTTCGAGTTTACCGTTTAAAATTTGTGTTATTATACTTATGAGTGTGTGATTAATGATATTTTCGGCATCACGGCGACTTTGTGAGGACTTATCGCCTGAGGAAAAGTGCACATCGGCGATATAATAACAGGGAGGGTACGTCTTTCATGTCCAATAAAATCTAGTAAATGCGTCATTTTATCGAATATTGTAGACATTGAAGCTAAATTATTGGTGCTACAAGTGATATTAGTATCCTGGTCAAAAGTAACATGTTATTTGTGGGAGATGTGATTAGTTTGACTGATTTTATGACCTCCAGCTGATTTGGATGAGGGCGTAAATGGGCAATTTGAAGTGGTCAGATGCGAAGGAAATAATCTGATAGGGGCAGACGTGGTTAGTCATCATCACGGCAGACGCATTTTGGTATTCGACCGATAAATGTTCATTGTGGGTCTCGCGAACTGCGCCAAATACAATCTGATAAAGAGTCGTTGTTACACCTTTTGTTTCTTTGTGATTCGCGATGACATGTACCGTGAGATAACGTAGTGTTGTTTACCGTTCCCCGCTCGCTGCACTGCTTTGCCGCTACGAGACTGGCTCGGGGCTCCTCTCGCCAGTTTTGCTCATGAGTTTGTGGAAAGTTCCTCAAGTGTAACACAGCTTCCCCAATTATCTTTGTAAATGGTGTCAAATTGTGTTTTTGTTTCACTGGTTGGTGAGTCTGAATGTACGTACTTCACATGTTTTTTATCTTAGGATAACTGATATCAGCTGTATTTTTAGGTTAAAATTGATTTGATTACCTTAAAATTATGTGTTATTTTATACAATATCTAGGTAACCTAGTTTCTACTGTACTTTTGCCAGTTTTTTAAACTTGATGTTATGAATCTTATTTTGTAGTTAATATAACACATATTACACAGTAGATTAATAATTATCTTGCTTGTACAAGTGTGGATTCACCTAAATAAACTCCCACATTAGCTATATACCCAAGAATGCCATTAACAAATACTTTGTCCATGAGGAAATCATACATATATTTTTTAAACATTAAGACTTGATGAATATAAGTACCTTATTAACATGAAAGTGCTTATCATCAATCATTCATCATCATCATTACACAGGATGTATCTAATTTGTTGAAGTTGTTTCATGCTTTTAAACTACATTAAAGAACTAAAGGATGTTCAAATAAATTGCTTATAAACAGATAGTGATTTAAAGTACCAAAATTTTTTGAGATATAATACTGTAGTAATAATGCTTAGAATTTTGATGATGCACTGATTCCGGATTGGGGAATTCCCCCTAAATTAAGGGGGTTTTAATTCCATGGGGGACAATTCAGGGGAAAACTAAGTTAAAAGGAAGAATTTGGGCTTAAATAGGTACAAAATGATCATGAAATCGCAAATTATGGATTATATTACATATACAAATATTAAAAACCGACATCTGGCAACACTGTGATGATGTTTAATTTGTTTTGGGCCCAAGGAGTAAAAATATAGAAACATCTGTTGGTCACTGCCAACCACCCATATTTAGAGGATTTCTTTTAGACATTTTAATTATTTGCATGCTATGTTATTAACAAAACAATAGCTCATTTTACTACTTTTATGACATAGCTGTATACCTACCATGTTATGTGCAAATAATTGATTTATGATTTAGTGTGTATTTCTATATCTATTTCACTATCAGAACACTGAAGTTGAATGTCTGGCTGACAAGAAGAGGAGATGTGTTTATTATTTATAATTGAAAAACATAGCATTAGGTTATTGCCTTGTTTGCGTTCAGACGGGTGATTGATGGAGCAAGAATTATAATAAAAACAAACCATTTCTTTATTGTCTGATATTAATTGCATGTGGTACAAGTAGCTTATCATGATATTCTTAGTTCAAAGACATTGGTATTATTATTGTGGATTAGTCATCCGGGATTATGTGTTGGAATGTGGTATGTTAGTTGTTTCTGGTTTTAGCAAAGGGAAATCCTTAGTTAAGGAGGAGCTGCCTCAATTTAATTCAATATTTACCATGGATTTGCTATTCTGTCTTGGCTATCTGTCTGAAGGCTCAGCCACATGCAAGCAGCGGCACAACAGCAAGGAAAAGAAATATGAACAAGAATGAAGTTATTTGTTGTTTGTGCTTGATGTTTACCAAGCATGTGTTCGAGCGTATAGAAATATAATGTCTTTTGAGACTTCATGAATATGACTTTGCTGGTTATTTTGTCCAGGCGATGGCGACAAACAGAAGTGGGGCGGCGCAGCGTCCAAACGGCGCGCCTCAGACCAAGGTGTGCCAGTTCAAGCTGGTGCTGCTGGGGGAGTCCGCGGTGGGCAAGTCCTCGCTCGTGCTGCGCTTCGTGAAGGGACAGTTCCACGAGTACCAGGAAAGCACGATCGGCGCAGCCTTCCTAACGCAGACAGTCTGCCTCGATGACACCACTGTTAAGTTTGAGATATGGGACACTGCGGGGCAGGAGAGGTATGTTTACATTGTTCAGGGTGATACTTCAAAAGGGAGCTATGTTGCTAAATGCTTCGACTATCTATCGATGATGGAATGTTACTGCAAAAGGAGTCAAATTCAAATAGTTTATTGCAATTCACATTACAACAAGATGTCAGAGTCATGTCAAGGTATTACATTTCTTGACATAACACTTATTGTAGTATCACCAACAGTATGACAATAGGGTTATTGCATGTCATGTTTTGTGGTTTTAATTACTGCAAAAATCGAGATTTCTTAATAGATTTTAAATGGCAACATGAATATTAATAGGTTCTGAATGAATACCAGTATGAATTATTACATTATCATACTGGTAAAAATGAATACCTACATGCTTAATCAACTAAAAGCAGATAAAGTGGATTTTTCCATTTACAAATGATAGATCATTATGGAACACTATTTATAGTGTAAAGGATACATACTAAATAAATTTTGGGGCATCATTATAATTAATAATAATGCTACAAACTCTACTTAATCAACCACCTTTATTTTCATGTAAAGACTCAACTTTAGATGTAAGCATCTAATATATCTTAAACTTCTGAAATTAAAAAACATTTATCATTTTTATCGATGTCGTAAAATCATTGTGGGATTGTCACAAATGGAGCCAAATAAAATGACACATTCCCAGTATTCCTTTCCTATCTCTGGTTATCGAATAATGTTGATTCATTGAAATTATACCAAATTCTTATCTGTGTGAATATTGTTCTTTAAGTCAAAAGTCTGAACAGAAACAGACAGACGGCGTCATAGCCAGTTACCAACCCACAGTGCAAAAATAGCACTTGTATATCAGACGTAAGGTCCAAAGTCCAAAAAGAACTCCACATGATATCCTGTGTACATACTTGTAAAGATACTCTTGTTAACCTACTGATCATTAAGATTCTTTGCCAAAGATAATGATATTGTATATAGTAATTTTGGTTACTAGGGAATGTAAACAGGATACATTTAGGTGTTAAAGTACCACTTTTTTCCAAGGAAGGTGAAGGCCAAATTTAACTCTATGTGTGGCTCAGTGAGCGCACTATGAGCCTTTGAAAGCGTGTTCGAATAGGTTTTTTTATCATTTGATAGATGGCCGACGGATGGTAAGCGATTACTGCCTCCGATGGATAGTCGCAACACCAGTGGAGTCATAAGTGCGTTGCCTTCCTTCAGACCCCGGATTGGGCCTCCGGTACTCTCACTCACGCAGCGAAACACAGCACAGACGCTGTTTCACGCCGGTTTACTGTGAACCGGTGGTATCACTCTGGTCGAGCTGGTCCATTCATGCCGAAGCGTGCCTCCCACGGAAAAACCTCACCTTTTGTGATAACCAGGACTTCAGTGGTTGACAACATTGCTTCCCTTTTTCGCCTTATCATAGTGAGCAGCTGAAATGATAAACAAGTTCTTTTAGTGTATAAAAACAGGTTTAAAAAAAATCATCTTCCCACACCCACATCTTACACAATCCGTGTGGATGTTCTACCAATTAGACCACAGAACGCGTTACTAAGCCGACGACATTCGTAAGTGCTTGATTCGACATGAGCTGTCGATGGAGCTGATGATTGCGTTCAGTGGTGTAATTGGTAGAACAGCCACCCGGATTGTAGAAGATGTGGGTTCGAGTCCCACCTGAACACGAGATGAAATTTTGAAGTGTGTTATTTACTTAAGAATACATTGCAAAAGATTGCTATAAAAAAGTATCAACTAAAAACAGGTTGTTCTTAATTAACTGTATCCTTGTCTGTTGCAGGTATCACAGTTTAGCACCCATGTACTACAGAGGGGCTCAGGCGGCTATAGTCGTCTACGATATTACTAATCAGGTAATGCTCTTGTTTTTATCAGATAATTTTACATACGTATTTCTAGAATAACAAATATACAGATTGTGTTGATGTGTACGGGGCCGGATTCATCGCTAGACACGGTTAACAAGAGACCCAGCATCTATCAAGTAGGTAAAAAAGTATAGTATCAGCCTATAAACTGTCCCACTGCAGGGTAAAGGCCTCTATCATAGAAATCAAGTCATTGCTAATATGATCAACTAGGGGTGTATAAAGAAAATCGTTTCATAAAACTAAGAAACGAGTAATATTGTTATTATTTATGAATAATATATACTTAATCATGCATAACTTAAAACGGTCATGTGTGCTATTTATTAATAGATCTTACGCTCAATACTTATGCTTTTTAATTTTGAGTAAGTCTTTTTGATTTAGAAAGAAATAGCATTATGTTTGATTAGCTCCCAATGTCTCTTCTGTGGATATACATAGCTTGTCTCTGCCCACGTGATATTTGAAAAAAAAAAAAACTACTTATGATGAACTCTACAGTGTTCCTATGATTTCCTATTTATTTTATATATTATTTTATTATACGTATAATTTATAAGTATTTTATTATTTATTATATATGTAATTAGGAATAGGTATAAACATATTTCTATTAGAATAATATTAAGTTTATGTTGCCATTATTTTTTGGAAATTGTAATAATTACATAAGTCCTCTTTTCGTAGCACCATTGTCCTTTTTGCATGACCCAAAGGTTGACTGGTAGAGAATGCCTCTGGGCATTAAGTTCGCCTATTGTATCGTTTTGTGCAATTAATTTTAAAATAAATAAATGAAATAGTAATCGCGCGATCAAAGTCACAAGAAAAACTAGCCCGATAATAAATGCAGAAATCTATTGTCATTGCTGTGTGCATTGAGAGGCAAATCGTGGAATGCGAAAATAAAGAATCCCGTACGTATCCTTGTACCTAAGTGTGTATCTAAGATCACACACAGTCACAGTAAAGTCTACTAATATAGTGAGCACGAGGAAAAATTCCATCGTATCTTACCGAATGACCTTTCATCATCATCATTATCCTTTAAACCAATAGACGTCCACTGCTGGACATAAGCCTCCACCAATGTTCTCCACGCAGATCGGTCCTGTGCCGCCCGCATCCAATGGATTCCCGCGATAACCCTCCCCAGATATTCGAATGACCTTAACTGTCATGTAACTGCTGCAGCTGTTTTTTTAACCAAAGAAGGTGTGTCCGTAAACGCTGGTATTAAAATTACCTTAGCGTTCAAACCTAGCGAAAATATATTAGCATTTAACAAGAGACAACTGTAAGTCAGTATACGCTAGTCGCTAAGGTTCATTTTCATTTGTTGTTCGAGAACAAATGACAACAATTGAAATTTGAAACTATTCCTTATAAGGTATTGTGCTAAAAGTGACTTTTGTTAAATGGTCAGATATTTATGCTAGGTTTGAACGCGAAGATATTTTTGAAGGTGACTGTACAATGCAAATGACAATGTAAAACACTTTATCTACGTAGATCTTAATTATTATCATATTACCTTATTTTCGATTGTTGGTATTGCCATTATTGCACAACTACCAATTTGACTCCATCGCGAAGACAATACCTTGAGACAATCCAATTTCGTGCAAGTGAGCAGTTAAAAGAGATTTGGATTGGCTTGAAATAGACAGTAAATGAGAGTCCGTAGTTCCTGTATCATTTATAGACCTAAATTAAACGTAATGGAATAGAATTGTTGAAATATGAAATTAATAAAGTTGTGGAAATTATAAAATAAAAGGTCTTTAGGCGATAAAAACGCAAATGGCTTGTAGCACGTACAAGTCACGATAGCAAAGGTATAAATATAGCTCAAACATGAAAGCACTAAACATTTGGAAAGTATAATTTTTACAAACTTAAGTTTAAAATTCAACTCTGTTTCGATAGCCATAAAATGTACTAGAGTTTATGCTTACAACACTCCATAAAGAAAATATGGTAATGAAATAGGCGTAGGAATAGTGAAAGAATGCGGGGTTTCCCTTGAACGCGGCGATGTTGCGATGCCAGCCAGCGCTGTGGACGAACAGGTGGCAGGAGTAGGGTTGCCAGATAGTAACTTATCAAATCCAGGACAGTTCTAGAAAAACAATAGAAAAATGTCGGGTCGTGCCTATAATCGTAAATTTTTTTTTTCCAAAGGATTCATTTAAAAGTAATTTATTTTCAAATACCTACTTTTATTAGAAGTAGGTATGTAATTAGAAGGTACTTACCGCCAGTTATAATTCTAAGATGAAGCACTGTGGTAGTAAATCACACGTTAAACTATTATAGATTTGAGTATTTCGCTTAAATTAGCAAATTTAAACTTTCGTAGACAATGGAAACTAAATAACAGATTAAATAATAATAAACTGAAGAAAAAAAAAAGAGTAATAATAAGACGCTATCATCAAAAATTTTAAACATGAAAGAGTCAGACAGCGGTCAGTATATTTTGTTTAAAAAATAATAACTTTTCGTAATCCGGGACCATAAGCGCTATTTATGCGGATTTCCCGGCGGTCTGGCAAGCCTAGGCAGGAGGCACAGGGCCGGACTTAGGTCGCGAAACGTGCCTTCAACAGGAGATACTTATCAAATATATTGATCGTGTTTATTATAAAAATCGAAAAGAAGACTTATTTGGTTTTTTTATCCATCCATAATGTGTATTTTTTAACTAAGCAGCAACAATTTTGTTCGACATATTGAGACAGCCGGGTGGACGTATCCATTGAGACTCTGCTTCTATGAATGACGCAGACATACCTAATTAGAGTACATCCTTAAGCATGTAGGTAGGATTATTGCAATGTCAGGAACGCGTGGTATCTCCTAGTTTGTCCGCTTACTTTACTCAGTGAAATTCTTCAATTTAAAATATACACACTTGATGACCTTGGTGCCACAGCACAGTGACTAAGGTGACGAGCTCAAGCCAAACGTTCCGGGTTTTACTCCCATTTGCTAAATGTTTCTGGTCTAAAAGTGCTGGGTGATGCCTCCACTGGCGCTATCTAAAAATTCAAATAGTATGAGTCCTAGTTCGATTGTTGTTTTTTTTAAATAAATGTGCCTAAGTTTTTCAGAATGTCAGTTAAAGATAACCAAACTACTTGTATATGACACTAAACTGTTTTATTATTCAAAATAATTGGAAAATAAGTGATAAACAGACAAGTGTTGCAAAGATTAAAATGACTATCATTACTACAAACATTTAAAATAAATATAAATATTTCACAACTTCACATACATTGATCTGACTCCGAGATAGGTGGCTCAAGCACCTGTTGTCAATACATACTTATAATACATATAAAACAGACCAATACAAACAAATTTAAGATTGGTATCTAAATGTTTATCAGTCAGAGTTCTATTTCATTTCCGATTTTATCACAATCGACTATAAACTCTTTGTATAACAATAACAAATATATGACAAGTTACGTGTAACCTTGTTACCTACATTTAGCTAGTGGGTCCCTGGCCTGGCCAAATGGCCACTGGTCAACGAAGGTCGCGTGTATTTGCGCCTGCTTAGAGCCTTTGTCGGCTAAGTAGGTAAACTAAATAGGTACCTACGTAACGCTCAGCTGACAGTCTGCCTCCGCACGAACATGATTAACCGACGCGACGTGCTGTCGACAGACTCACAGATATACTCTTAACGGTATTCTGAGTATGTTTGTTTACGTGCAATTTTAATCCATATGCACTTCGTAGTGGGAAATACTTTTGTAGTTAACTCCACATGTTTGGTTAGGTGAGATAGGTAAAGTACTTCTCCGTTCTGAAATATGAAACTTTTCACAGTTTGGGTTATAATGAAGGTACTCTAAATCTGGAATTCGGAAATACATTTTTTTTTGTTGATTTCTAGAAAAATTCTTAATATGTCCTGATTGTGGATTTGGTAGTGACCTTGCCTCAAACAAGCCCCAAAGATCGCGGACGATTCCTACTTAGTACTCACTACCAACATTCGTGTGAAGAACACTTCGTTGGTTTTTCAGATCTGCTTTTTATTTATTTTTTATAATTCTAATTAAAATCATGTCATCAAAAATATTAACGTTAACATTGACATATAACGAAGAGTGTTATCGCACGTCCCAGCCACTGGGCTTAAGATATGGGTTCTTATCAGATAACAACGACGATTCCATATTCATTTCTGTTGTTTAAAACATCTTGGAAAAATCGTCACTAACTTTCTTAATTCCTATCGTCTTTTTTCGTTTCCCTTTTCTGGTCATCTTTAAGGCAAGAGTGACTAATTGGAAGTTTGCGTAGAAGATACCTGTGTATGTTCTAGGTAAACACGTTACCTTGACCTCATCGTTACTTGCCATTAGGTGAAATTGTGGTCAACCGTTGGCCTATAGTTCGTAAAAAAAAATCTCCAACGTATGCGCCGCGACAACCGATTGTCTGTACTGTTATACGCAATGTCTCGTCGCAGACGTTACAAATACAAAATTATTTATTTGCGATACACAGGTATAAAAGATGTAGTTACACTGGTTTACAATAATGCTCTCTGTGAATCAATAATCTACTTTATGGCGTACAAATATGCAATAATATAAACATTAATTAAGCAAACAATATTAACTAATTTCATCCATAATTACTATACGTTAGACTATTTCATTATTGTTTTATGCTAGAGGCGGACAAACGAGCAAGCGAGTCGTCACCTGATGGAAAGTATCAACGCCGCCCATTAACATCCGCGAAATCAGAGATTGATCATTAATTAATCAATTATGAATAGATAGATGGATAAATAGATATACTTTATTGCACAAATGCACAACATAATAAAACTAGGAATAACAGAAACTTAAATATTAAATTTTGGCGGTCTTATGGTATCCTTCAGGCGAAGGATTTAATAGTAGAGGAAGGGTAGGTGGTGCTATATTGAGAAGGGAAAACTGATGAATGAAATATGACACGGACTCCCTTCACACCTATAGACAATTTGAATGATTTTGAAAAACTTAACTGTCAATTGAACGGACCATTTTGAACAGTTTAAATGAAATACGTAGAGTATCACGGGCAGCCGTGTGGTCCCCGGCAGAGTAGAATAGGCCACCCTCACTCTTACCGAGGTGTCGTAAAAGGCGACTAAGGTAAAGCTGCTGGCATGATCATCAGCACTCAGAGAAGGAAAACTCTGCATTTATATCAAAACCCTCGCCAACCCGTCTGCCAAGCGTGGTGAGTATGGCAACTACCCCTCATGTGATTGAGGGAGGCCCGTGCCCCAGCAGTGGGGACTTAAATGGGCTGACGATGATGATGATGACGTAGAGTATTTCTGTCTCTGTCTGCCACGTATATGTGGGTTTGGTGTGGTGCACGCATCATGTTCTTACCTGATCTTCTAGGGTAGACCCTAGAGCAAATCTTCTAACTACACTGGTTCTACTATGGCACCAAACGATTTCCCTGTTCTTTGTGGTTTGTAAGTGTAATGTTTTTGCACAACGATCTCGCATTGGCGTGAATCAGTATTTTCGTATCGTTTCCAACGCCTTCCGGACAAGGCCAAGGCCGTCTGTAATGTTTCAGTTCAGCTCAATGTAAACGGCCTTGCAGTATGAATACACTTTGTGTATTCTCATGTTGCTTAAATGTTGGGACGTCTGCGTATTAAAACCGATTTACTGCTCGATAATCTGGTACTATTTATTCTATTTCAGGAGGTAAAAGAATTTACCTTAAAATTTGATATTGTGGGTATAAAATTACCCCTAATCCATACTAATATTATAAATGGTAAAGTCTGCTGGTTTGTCCGTCTTTCACGGCAAAATGAAATGATGAATTGACATGATGTTTTTAAGATGACGGATATGGCACATTAGCGACGCCAATCGATTTTAATTTTTAGCTACTAAACCGGATCTATTTTAAACAATTTCGGGGTTACAACCTCTCGGCAAACACATACTATTTATTAAATAATCATGCTAAATGTTGGGTCCAACGCGTACGCGTAAAAACGGATCCAACATATGTGCATGGTTTTTAATGAATAGTATAACTGTTTGCCGAGAGGTTGTAACCCCGAAATTGTTTAAAATAGATCCGGTGTAGTAGCTAAAAATTAAAATCGATTGGCGTCGCTAGTGTGCCCTACCCGTCACCTTAACTGGAGTGGAGATAGTTGAAGGGATGGAGAGTGACATAGGCATAGCTGACTATGTGGCAAACCGAATTCCACGCGAGCAAAGCTGCGGGCGCCCGCTAGTACTAATTTTTGGCACAGAATTACATTAAAATGGTTATTATATTGTTACTTAACATAACATTAGATACAAAATGGCCTTACCCCCTATACTGCTATGGGGCTGTAAAATTATCCCAATCCTAAATGACCCCATCCTGTGATGTTATGAAGTGGAATATAGGGCAATTAATATTTTATCGCCTTCATCCGACAAGGCCAGGGTGTCTAGACTCTCCACGATGTTTCAGCTCTGGTGTGAGCTTTACAATCTTAATACATTGTGTGTCATCAAATATGTAGATGAGTACGAATATATTAAGCAGCGACTAATTAAAATAAGTTTGACATCTTTACTGCTTTTTCAATTGAGTTCTACATATTGTTTTTACGTAACCGTAAACGTTTTTCTGTAACCCCCTCCCCCCTCCTCTAAACGTCACGTAACACTCAAGTGATCATTTTTACCCTAAAGTCGCAAAAAGTTATGTAATAGCTTTTATTCTTCGTATAGTTTTAACTGCCTTTGCGTTAATAATACTGGAACGCGTATTTTGTTTATTTTTTAAACAAAAAGAAACAGCTGATGATACAAATCTCCCTCTTTTGAGGACATTACAGTATGGACGCTATGAACTCGCATTAGTAACACCGACTACAGCAATGTGCTTCTGCATAAACACTAACTAAAAACAACATTAAATGACGTACAATACAATCTAGGGATTTCTCGTGAAATATGAACCTATTTCTTTATTCAAAGAAAGAAACAATGTTACGTAATATGTTGTAAAAAAGACCCCCCTTCCCCCCACTGTAACGCTTCGTAACGTTTTACGAGACCCCCCCTCCCCCCGAATTGCGTTACGTAATACTTGAACGCTCCCCTAGACGGAAGTCGCTTCATTGTAATTACCAAACTTACCAAACCCCTGAATGGTTTAGGCTTTCCGTGGGCTCCCACGCGTCGGCTTGTCTCTCACCTCATGTGGTGGGTATTCCTAAGCATGACTCCTGATTTACCATAAAGGCTTGCGATTCTCGCCTGTCTTCGTATTATGATTGTTTATTGATATTTTCGTCTCGGCCGCAGCGGCGAGTATCGACTAACGTATTACCAGCACGCGTAGGTCTTCGCGAGTTCAAGGGCGGCTGGAGTCGCCGACACGCCGACATGCCCACACTGCCGATATGTCGTGCCGTTACTAGTAGGGTTGGCCCATCTTGTCACTTCCTAGATACACACATCATGAGAAGAGGTGTTTCCAACAATTTTCATACAAAATATCCAAAGTTCCTTGAAATTATCTTTTTTGCTTTATCCGAATTCTGTAATGATTCATCTGGCTGATACAATTATAATGTTTTTATTTTAGTAGGATTTTTATGCAAAATTGAACAAGTGTTAGATCTCAATCACACCTAATGTACTATTCAAGAAAAGACTGAATAGGATGTTACTAGCCAGACATGATCCACCCTCGGCCACATCATCATCAGGTGAGATTATGGCCAAATGTCTGGCTATTCGAAAAAAAATAATTAACATAACAGCTAATTAAAAAGATCTCTGGATCACTTATGTTATAATAACTATTAAACTATAACGAATAATCACATCAAAAACAAATTGTCGCAAAAAACTTATCCGAAGCGCACGCGCAACGCAAAGCAAAAAAGCTCTTCCCTGCCTATCCTGTCACGCTTACCTACAAAAAGCAATTGGAATTTAAAAATCAAACTTGAAAATGGGACCCGTTAGTTCGCTCGTCGTCATAACATACATACTTACTTTTATTTTGTACACCGATCCCAACTTTGTGACTATTAAGTTAGAGTTGAAAATATTTATAGGGGAAGATTAAAAGGTATACCCAAATACATATGTATTTGGGTATACCTTTTATCCCTCCCTCCCTCAATCACATGAGAGGTAATTGCCATACCTACTCACCACGCTTGGCAGACGGGTTGTCGAGGGTTTTGATATAAATGCAGAGTTTTCCTTCTCTGGGTGCTGATGATCATGCCAGCAGTTTGACCTTAGTCGCCTTTTACGACACCTCGGTAAGTTTGCGGAATCCCATGTGCCAATCTGCTAGGAGCGCAGCCGCCACGCGCCGCTCCAGACCGACACAGATAGCGCTATCACTCCAATAATAACTCCGCTTGCGCGGTAGTCAATGAACTAGCCGCCGCACAGCTCATTCAACGCATTTCTACACGTACCCGGCTAATAATAGAATGCATAATTCATAAGTGCAAGGCTGAGAGATCTCGCTCTTTACTCAGGTACTTGTTAATGTCTGGTCGCCTTTAACGGGATATCAAGTTGACAACAAGTTTTTCTCGACTGTCAGTTATACCCATAACAATATGTGCAGTCTACTAGCGACGCCACTGTATTGAACCACCATTTTTTTAAAATGTGATCAGTGGCAGACGAACAGACTGGTCACCTGATGGTAACCGAATGCCGGCGCCCATTGACGAGTATCCATTGCAACACCAGTGGGGTCAAAAGTGCGCTGTCAACCTTTAATCTCTTAATCTTGCTAACCTCTCCATCCCCTCACAGCCCAGGGGCTCCTTCACGCCGGTATTCTGTCAGGCCGTGTGTGGTATCACTCCGGTAGAGCCGGCCCATTCATGCCGAAAAGCGGGCTCTCCCGATCACCCGCATAGGAGAAGAGATATTGTTAATATTTTTACAAATATGAACACGGCTTCATTGAGTAGGAACACTACGAAATTGTTTGGTCTGAATATTTATGATAGTTTCGTTGTGAAAAGATATAACTGTTTATCTATACACCCTGTATTTGATATCTGCTCGATGACACGCGTATTTGAAACAACAGGCGCGTGAATAAGCGTTTTGTGGAAGTTCCTTATTCATTTAATTCCTGGCATTATGACAAGAAAGTGTAAAAGCATTTGGTAGAAATAAACGCCCTGTTGGTCTAGTGGTTTAAGTACCGGGCCATGATCTCGGGGTCCTGGCCTGCGTTCGATTCCCAGGTCGAGCAAAAAGTATGATTCGATTTTTCGAATATAGCTCAGGTTTGTGTTCACCAATCCTCATTATGGAAGCGTGGTATTAAGCCTTATCCCAACATAGTAGCGATGACTTGTATTCTATGATGGAGGCCTTTGCCCTGCAGTAGGACAGTTTATAGGCTGATACTTTTACTATTGATTCACAAAGATTTATTGACTTAGAGAAAGGAGGCTAGGAAAGTCTCAGCTCATCAGTGTAAAATTTTTCATGTTATAGATTTAAAGCATTGAATGGCCCGATGTCTCACCTGGTAGTGTCCTTGCCTCACGCTTCAAGTCTCGTGGGTTTGATTCCCATTCTGGACAGACCTTCTTGTGTAGGTTTAGCATCTGGGTGTTATAATATTTTACGACCCGTTTGGATCAGTGGTAGTGAACGCTGCCTCTGGTGCAAGGGTTGCGGTTTCGATCCCCGCACAGTACAAACATTTGTGTGCATGAAAATGTCTGTTTGTATTGGTCTGGGTATTTTCTGTGTACAAAAGTATTAGCCTATATACTGCCCCACTGCAGGGCAAAGGCCTCCATCATTCACCACATCAACATTTATCGGGATAAAGACTATCCTATGTCAGAGTCAAGGTGGCTTAATTTAAAGCCGTCCCTTGATCATCATTGGCCTCGTACGTCTGTGACAGACGATTTAATCAGTGTCTGAGGCAAGACTTTTCGTGGCTATATAAGCCGATACGGGAGCGGCATAATTTACCGCACGGTCTACAAGAGAAGGTGGAATTAAAGACTGGCTGATGCATGCTTAGGTATCGTTTTTGCGATTTCTAGGCGAGACCAGAGAACCAGGTATCATCGTGTGTTTTACGCCCATCGAACACACGCTTTCGCCATTCGTCCCTATCCACAGTAAGCTTCTCCCAGCTTTGATGGTCGATGTTAAACGCAGCCATGTCCCGCTTAACGCAATCTTTGAAGCGCAGCATAGGTCTTCCGACCCCTCTTTTAGCATTTGCTACAGCGCCGAGCAGAACACGCCGCGGTAGACGAGAAAGTTCCATCCTGTGCACATGCCCTAGCCACCGCAAATGTCTCTGCTTTAGCAGGGCGGTAAAACTAGGTAGCTGCGCAACTTCTAGAACTCGCTCGTTTGTAACTCTGTCCTGCCAGGTTATATGCAAGATGTTTCTCACGCAGCGCATATGAAAAGTATTGAGTCGACGTTCCTGTTTTGCATATGATGTCCAGGTTTCAGCTCCGTAGAAGAGTATGCTTAAAACGCAAGTTTGATAAACAATCATCTTGGTTTTTGTGGTCAGGTGTTTATTGTTCCATACCCTTGTACTAAGCTTGCCGAACATGGTCGAGGCCTTGCCAATACGCGTATCGATCTCAGCATCTAGCGTGAGATTGTTTGACACAGTCGACCCCAGGTAAAGCCGTCCCGTAACCAACGAGAATATACCTGTTGGTGTCCAAACAAAGGAGACACACAGCGCGTGTGAAGGAGAGGGAAAATCCGATTGGTTCGTAACGGCTGCTGCTAGGCCCTCTGGTTCTGAGCTACCTCTCCAGTAAATGTTCAGCCAGATCGGTTCAGATGTCCTTGGGTTATAAATAGTATAACTAAAGCTACTTTCTTTTATTAATATACAATATGTTTGTTTGTTACCAGGACACATTCGGGCGCGCGAAGAACTGGGTGAAGGAGCTGCAGCGGCAGGCGTCGCCGTCGATAGTGATCGCGCTGGCTGGCAACAAGAGCGATCCTGGCCGCCAAGCGCATGGTGGAGTTCGAGGAGGCGCAGGCCTACGCCGACGAGAACGGGCTGCTCTTCATGGAGACCAGCGCCAAGACGGCCATGAACGTCAACGACATATTCTTAGCTATCGGTGAGTCTAAACCCCTCGGTTCACTTAGTCATCATCATCATTTCTGCATACGTTACTTGTTGCATCCAAAGTTGTCTGGCCGCCAAGCGCATGCTGGAGTTCGAGGAGACGCAGGCTTACGCCGACGAGAACGGGCTGCTCTTCATGGAGACCAGCCCCAAGATGGCCATGAACGTCAACGACATATTTTAAGCTATCAGTGAGTCTTGGTTCACTTTGTCATCATCGTCATCATCTAGGCGTGTCGTTCCTGGTGGCTTCCTTTAAAGCCGTCCCGTAACGAGAATATATCTGTCGCATCCAAACAAATGAGACACACAGCGCGTGTGAAAGAGAGGGAAACTCTGCTGCGGTGAGTCTTCTCATTGTCATTTTAGCGTGAATTCTCGGTTGCGTCCAAAACCTGAGCTTCAGAACCCGGGGTGGGTACGGCTTGGACCAGATGTAGAATTTGGTTATATCGTGTATCTTTCAGTACGATTGATCGTCCCTTTAAAAACTTATAAAATAATCACAAAACTTGGATTATTAATGAATAACCCTTAAAATTGATCAGACTTTGGTGAGCTTTTTAAGTTTTAAAATGGTCTGTTTAAGCCAGGGGTCAGTTTCAAAGCGCTCTAACGTGGTTAGATAAGGACCACAATCAATGCAACGGGAATACGGGATCGTCGGCGTAACGTGCCCTCCGAAACACGGAAATGTTTTTCATTCGGGCTATCAGGCGATTGTGTGCTGCAATGTCCTAACCAAGTTGAGGCCACTGCTTTCCACTTATCGGTAGAAAAACGCACATAGATTTTAAAAATCCAGAAGTTCGTGTTCGGATTCGAACCTACGACCTCCCATTGGTATGGCCCTGTTCTTTACCACTGTATTACTATCGACTGCCTCGTTGGCGCAGTGGGTAGTGCGACGCACTCTGAAAGTGATCCCGGGTCCGGTCCCGAAATTTATTCCTGATTTTTCTGTTAAGAAATTCTCAGTATCAGCCCGGAGTCTGGAAGTTGGCGGTCTTGTACCCCTGTGCCTCGGTAATGCACGTTAAGCCGTTGGGCATGCGCCCGATCCCTCTCCGGTCGTGTCACACTAAGCGTCCTATCGGATTATGAGGGCAAGGTAATAGAGACTGCACTAGTGTTTGCGCACACACTTGAGCACTATAATATACCCTGCGTTATATAATTGGCTAATCCATGAGATTGGAGATCGGAAATCGGTTGGAGAATATTATTTATACTATCGATCTAAGATTGGAATGGATTTCTATTGCAACCGAGTTTCCACGACTTGTCCATCAGGTGACGCGTTCACAAAATACCTTCTAGAAACGTTCAATGAATCGCGTAGTAAACAAATGTATTCACCGATAAGCGCTGATCTTTATGCATTACTCCGCGGCGGTCGCACAGAGATACACAACGCTTGTTATTATCTCGCGGTTATGCCTAATTGAACGGTATGACTCACACTTATTCTTGAATAGCTGAAGTATGGTGTCTTTGTAGTAAAACTCATTAAGGTATTTTACTTTGTCACAAAAGAACTAGAGAACTACCTAAGGAGTCCACCATTAATGGAGTTACACGAATGTAATGCTTTTTACTCATCATCTCTCCTTATGCGACTCCCCTTGGTCACATTTGCGACTCCCCTTTTCATTTAAGGTGACGGGTAGGGCACACTAGCGACGCCAATCGATTTTAATTTTTAGCTACTAAATCGGATCTATTTTAAACAATTTCGAGGTTACAACCTCTCGGCAAACACTTATACTATTTATTAAATAACCATGCACAAATGTTGGGTCCGTTTTTGTACGCGAAAAATTGATTCACGCCAAAAGTGGCCGCTTTTGGCGGTAATCAATTTAAAAAAAAACGAATTTAACATTTATGCATGGTTATTTAATAAATAGTATAAGTCTTCGCCCAAAGGTTGTAACCCCGAAATTGTTTAAAATCGATTCGGTTTAGTAGCTAAAAATTTAAATCTATTGGCGTCGCTAGTGTGCCCTACCCGTCACCTTAAGAAGAAATTACACACTAAGTGTCGGGCAAGTATACTCTAATCAACATAACAATTTAAACTTTATGCACATACAGACAAAATTAACAACATTTTTGAGGTTCGATTCGACCAATCTATCTGTGGATAAATCTATGGTATAACGTCAGATTTGAATAGAATGACAGCGCTATACCATAGGTTTAATATCGGATTAAGATTGGTAGAATTGGCCCCAAAATGTTGAAATATAAGATTTAGAAATGCAACGTCACATAATTGTAGATCCCTACCACCCCTTATCACACAATGTCACACTTCGTGAACTATTTTAGTTTAAGAGAATTTGGAATTCTTGGAATTAAACCATCTCTAAAATTCGCCGACTTGTATAAGATAAAGGTTGGTTCGTAGTTTTTAGAATAGTTTGTAGTGCTGTTGTGCAATTATTATTTTATCTACAGGCAAAACATATGACCGCGACCGCTTTGAAACCGCAATCTAAGAGGCTATGATTACGTAATAATTATTGATAACAATCCGTCACTTTTCGTGATGTGAAATTCAATAATATTTCATTTTAAAAGACCGAAGTTCAATCATAAGACAGTCCAATTTGAATAAAGAATTGAATATTACCTACATACAGTTTACTGTTTGGTTTTCTTACACGTTTCTTGAATCATTGAACATAAATACTACTTACAGATTGAATTGTATACTAAACAGCTGGTCACGGCTAAACTATGTTTGGATTTCAAAACACTTGCTTGCTGTCCTTCCCATGAAGTTATACTTTCCCTCCTCTATGAATTTGTAAGATATTCACACTTTAGCATCATCATTTTAGCATTGTACGGGCAAGCGCGTATACATTGTCGCGTCAGCATTACTTCATACTGCGCTTATTAGCCAGTGTGACTTCGGCAATCAATATTGTCGTTGGCAGACTCATTATCATTCTATCATTTAGACTTTAGACTTCTTCTATCAATACATTATATCAGTTCCATCAGCGACTTTCATTCCAATCATCTATCATACTTGAAGGTGCTAACCGTACATCTTTTTTGGTCCTTCGAGCCGGATAAACCCGATTGCGTCGTAAGACCTCGTATTTTAGTTCGGGGCACGCTTAGACCATGATCTTAGTCAGTCCGGTGATCACAATAAAGCGCCTGCCGTCTG